>OY856410.1:1380221740-1381641740 GCA_963693085.1 Alisma plantago-aquatica | reverse complement strand
CAACGTTATTGAGTCAAGAAGAGTAAATAGAAAAATAGGAAGGCCTAAATTAACATGGGATGAGCTTATAAGGATAATTTTGAATCTCTACATCTCAACAAGAATATGGCCCATGATAGAGATGAATGGAAATGTAAGATCCATGTAGACGACCCCAACATAGTTGGGACTAAGGCTTAGATGATGATGATGATGAGTCCTTCAACTTCTGAATGATAAATATTACTCTTAATACTTCTAAATCTATATTACTTCTTCAAAAGGTTGTCCTTTGGGTTCGATCCTAAAGTATATTGCAATAAGACTTCCACTCGTGGAGTGGGGAACTAGTACACTGCTTTTGGTTAAATGTAGAAGTTATTCTTTTAGGGTTTTTCTTGGTGAAACATTTGGCCCCATAAAAAATTGGCACTGTTTCTGGGGACAACGGTAGTTGAATATTTTTGAAGTATAAGCATAATTAGGTTTTTCCTTTTTTTATTTATTTCTCTTGATTATATTGAAAATCCTATAGAATCAAATGCACCACTCACAATTATTTTTGTTCTTTTCAAGTACTTCTAGCCTATGTGAAGATCCAAAAGTCTTGACTCGGCATTTCTATTTAATCCTAAAATGGAGAAAACCCTTAGGAAACTTGTTAAGGAGAAGACCATGGTAGATGTGAGGGCTGCAGAAGTAGCTATCCAAGCATGCATCAATGCAGCTATCATAACCCAGTGAGAATTTCTTGCCACAGAAGCTAGAGAATAGGCAGAAGATGAGTTCAAGACCAGCCTAGAAGGTGCCCAAGATGCTGAATATGCAAAAGAATTATGGGATTCCTATATCCCTAAGGCCATGTTTGATTGACATGATATAATGCTCGGAAGGGATTCTCTTCTATAGAGAAGCTATTTCCTATGTTTGGTTCAACCATTGCATAGGATTCATGTTATCTGACAGGGCTCTATATGCCATATATGATGGATTAAATAATGGGGCACTCCCGTTGGGATTCCCAATTCCTTTGCACAGAGTGTTGTGGTTTGACAAAATCATCTCGTGATCTACCATTTTCATTGGCATCTGAAGTTTCTCATGGCTATAGTACCTCACATCCACAACAATTGCTTTCTAAAAATTAATCTTACCTTCACCAAAAAATGTTCTCTCTTAAAAAAACCGACTGTTCCACAAATCCTCACAAAGATGACAAAAAGTAAATTGGTTTGTTGCTTCCTTCGAAATCTAGGCTACTTTATGCCTTGTTTTGGTTGTGTGGTCATAGTGTAGCCTGAAAGGGGAACTAGCAGGTAGGAAAAATGAAAACTTTTCATGAGAAAATCTAAATTTAAGTCAACCTAAACAAAGCAATGGTGGCGGTTGTTCCTAGTTGTAACCAAAACATTAACGGAGTTTTGATTCCTTTTCATACTATATCCCTTCTTATCCCATCACTCCTTGCATCCCATATCATTTATTTCCTATCAACCAAACACGGCCTAAGGTCACTGACATAACTTATCCAGTCCAACGTCCATGCGGCCAATTGAGATCAAATCCCAATGGGTCAACCTATTGTAAAACTCCGCCTTTGAAGTAAGGATCAAAGATGATTTTCGGGAGCATCTTCTTAAATTCATCGACCTTTACTCGATGATGAAGCCACTCGGAGCCACAAACGACTCCATGTGACTACAACTATTCAAATATTCCTTGATGGATAAAGTTAGAGTCTAGTATAATGCTCTTCCAGGGGACCCAATTGCTACGTGGGAAGTTCTAAAAAACAAGTTCTTAGAGAAATGCTACCCTCCTTCGATGACATATTTGATCCGGGGACAAATTACAAGATTCAATCAAGTGCCTAAAGAATCCATGTATGAAGCATGGGAGCGATTCAATGAACTCCTACGCAAGTGCCCGCACCATGGCATCCCCGAGAACCAAATCATTGAATTCTTCTATCGAGGGGTCGATGAAAAGATGAAGAAGTTGCTTGATTCTTCATCCAATGGAAATTTCATGAGACATAACTTCGACAACATGCTTAAGATAATTAACCTCACAACAAAAAATCAGACTCATTGGACAAGACCCTTAGAAAAAGATGTATTGGAAGTAGCTATAGGTGATCCTCCACCATAGCTATCCTCAATGCATACTAAAGGAAGATCCAGAATCTCCATGTACAAATCATTGCACTATCATTCAAATTCTATCATGTAGTGGATCATAGCATGGTCCATTGTTAACAACTACATGATGTGTTTCACAAACACCAAGTCGAGCAACAATACACAGTCACTCAGGCTGAAAATGTGAAATCAATCCACAATATCCCAGGGCAAGAGTACTATAATCCATACCAAGCTTGAAATCATCCTGGTTTCCAATATGGGAACCCTAATGGAGCCAAAAATCCCAACTAGGATATGATGCTACCTGCCCAGGGTAGAGCACCAATGATCTATAATGGCCCATGCAACTACAAAAATTTTAGGTTCAATTTTCCTAGTTGGAATTACCAGCAACGGAAGCAATATCAGAATCCTAATTAGGCCCCACCAGTGTAAATCAAAGTCATATCAGCACATGACCCAATGAAGACACTCCAAGAAATGATGATGTCATACCAGACCCAACTCGGCAATGCCACATCAAATCAAACGGTGCTAGAATCTCAGATGATCTGTTTGGAAGCTAGCCAACAACCCCTCACCGGCACAATCATTGGCTAGTCGGAGAACAACCCCAAGCACCCAGAGTAGCCAAAACAGGTGAATGTCATAATGACTGGGTCACAAAACATGTACAGTACACCTCCTACCTTTACTCCTTCTGATAAAGTGAGGACACCACAATTGAAGCTCCAATTTTCTTGATTGGTCATCCTATTAACAACTATCTAGATGATCATATGACAAAACTTTCTGTGATGCAAGCACAACCCACCACTAGTGAGAATTTGATGGAAGCAAATCCAGTAGTCAACTCTAAACCACCAACAACTCCAATGTACACTACACATGTACCATATACAGGATATATCAAGCAGAATAAGCTTGATGGCCAACTCGTGAAATTTAAGGACTCCATGAAGAAAACCCACATTATATTTCCTCAATCTATTGACTGAAACACCAGTTTTGTGCAAGTACCACAAGATGATTTTGTCAGGAAAGCATTTTGTCCAAGAAACCAAGATAATGAAGTTAATGCAAATAGCCTTCAGTATCAAACAAAATGACCTAACTCTAAAGATAAGCGATCCAAGATCCTTTTGGATAGAATATTTCTTGGGAGATGACACATGCCGCAAGAGACTCGTTGAGTTAGGTGGTAGCATATCCATTATTCCTTACACTCTATGCCAACATCTAGGATTTACAAACCTCATACCCACAATAATGACCATTCATTTAGCTTATGCATATATCACTAAACCCCTGGGAACGATCGAAGACATCCCAATGAATCTAGGTCATTATACCTATGTCCCATGTGATTTTTTGGTCATGCATATCAAAGAAGACAACAAGTTCCCGCTCATTCTAGGAAGGCCATTTCTAGCCACTATGACAATGATAGAGGATGTCGAAGTTGGAAAACTCATTCTATGACTAGGGACAAAAAGCATTGAATATCGGGACCTTGAAGATTTGGAGAGGGTACATAATTTGATCAAAGTTTATAAGGCAGAAGGTAATCCAGAATTACAACAAATAGACCTACAAGATACCAATAAAGACAATAGGGTCTTGCCCATAGGCAAGCTATGCACATCATATAACCATGATCTAGAGCTACATGTTTAAAGGATAAGGGTTCAGATATTGAGTATGTCTGTTTGACTTGAAAAATGGCACCATCAGTCGGGTCCACAGAATTAAACCAAGATGCTTGTTGGGAGGCAACCCAGTCCCTTTTTTAATTCTATGCTTTGTTTTTCTTCTGTTATTTTTATTCTTAGTTTTCTTTTGACACATTTATTTCAAAAAAAAGGAGAGGAGAGTGAGGAGATAAAGAGAAGGAAGAACACCATGTCCTTGACAACCCCAATAAATGGATAGTTGGTGTGACGAGCAAGCCTCAAGATCAAAATTTCTCCTCTCCATCAATCCTTGTTGCCTAGCTGCTCGATTGACAGTAGGAGATTCACAATCTTGTGATATGATACGTGATGTAGATAATGGGACACGTGGTCCGATGATATTATTCATCCTATTTTCAATATATGATTTTTATTTCCTTCTCATAGATAATATGTCCTTGTCTTTTATGAGAAGAATTATTTCTTAGAAATAGTAGTTGTTTTTATCTCACTCCATTTATCAATACTCACTACCATATCTTGATCAGGACTTTCCAGGAAACATTTGACGTGAAGTTCCTATAGGATAACCTATATACGACATAATTGTCGATTCATTTTGGGGGCACTCATAACGTCTCCTCGATGTAGATATATAATGGGTCAAGAATGGGGCTTGATAACACAAAAACTTTTCGATGTATGAGCACAATCCAAGTTTCCATATTCCTTCTGCATCGACAATACCCGTGGCAGTAGAAAACACCAACATCAATGGTGGACTATGACGATCAGGCGACAACCCTCCATCAACGGACAAGATCCCATTGGACTTGGATCTAATCCGCTACTATTCCCAAGGGACTTATGTCCCTTGGGATATCTAATATGTGCACTTGACACATCGTCAAGGGATGCCAACACCAGATTTGTATCTGCTGATCAACTGACTACATGACTAGCTAGCCATTGCCCTAGCACAAAGGCACTGGCTGGATGCAGGCTGTGGGGAATGGGGTGTGCGATCTCGGGAACCCTCACCACCACCAAACGGAGATCATGGCAACTGGTGGCCAAGGAGGTGCTTGGATCAAGCCATCGCTAACTGGAGAAGAACCCATTCTTAGGGTTCTATTATGTGCTCTTGGTTGAGCAAGCACCAACCAAGCCCTCCATCTCCACCTCCACCGCTCTCCATAACAAATTCCCTCCATCCCTAGCTTTTATCTCCCTGAGGATACACATAATTTTGAATTTGTGGGAGGAGGGTGGGTGGTACGTCATCTTCACCACCTCAACTCTAACCTTGCCTTTTTTCATCCCCAAACACTTCTTTCTTTTTACTCTCCAACATTTATTTATATATGTCTTATTTTCCATTTTCTTTATTATTTTTTGTGTATGTTGTGAACTTTACCTAGTCATTTACTTTTATGTGTGTTAAAAATGGAAAATATATGAATGAACTGTCCCCTTTTGTTTTTCTCGAGATAAATCATGCAAATGGAAGTTTTAATGAATTAACATGTCTTGAACAGTTCTGGGCCCAGTGACAATAGCTAAACATTCTTTCCCCTTGGAAGTGACATAAGAAGATTAGATGGATTCTAAAAGGTCAAGCCACATGAGCCTCCAATATGACTTGCAATAATTTTTGTGAATGCTCCTGTATGCTACATTAATTGAATTAACTGATATAATATGATGATCTGAATCATATGTAGCAATAAAATAGAGAAGCACAAGTCAGCCTCTTGCTCTCACTCTTCTTCCATCATCTCTTAATTTTTCACATTCATAAAAAATGAAATTCTCACCATATGCCAAAAGTCCGGGGTGGCATCCCTCCATCAACACACCTCCTTTTTAAATTTTTTCTACATGCATGGCATGAATAAAAGAGGCCAATGATCTTAAAAGAAAACATGCGGTCAATTTAATCGACAATAAATAAAAAGTCTCGAGTAGAATAGAGGAGAGATGAGTAAAATAACTGAATCCCAAATAAGATATTGAGTCTAATAGAAGAGAGACCAAGGAATCGGGTTAGTGCCATGTCTTTCTCCCCCTTTCGTCCAATTTTTCATGCCCATGGGACTTATCAAAATTCTCCCCCAAATAGCCATATAGCCTTGACTTGTGTTTACTTCTATTTTCATAGACACATCATTAGTACTATTGATATGAAAGTAGTTTGTCGCAGTTCCTGAGGTCTAGTGATTAGAGGAACAAGCCCCAGTTTAGGGATATCTCAGTGTGTCTATGGGACCCCCAAGTATTTGGGTCGCTCAATCATGATTGTTGGAAAGGATCTCACAAAGTTTGCTCAGTTGGGAAAGGAAGGCATGGATCCTTATATCAATTATTGATCTCCTTTTTATTTTTCTTTACTCGAAACAAGCAAAGGATTAAGTCTGGGGTAGTTTTATGAGTGTACTTATACCCATTTTTACATATTATTTTACTCACTTTTTATAGGTTGTTGTGTTTCTATGTTCTAGTTTAGTTTTATATTCAATTAAGAGCAATTATCTTTGTATTTCCAAACTTTAATCCATTTATATATATATATTTATGCTGAAGCAGCCAAATTGTACAACAACACATAGATGGATGATTTCTCCCTATTGATGAGGAAGCATCCCAAATTGTCTTGTATGAGGATTTGGGGGTGTGAAGCTTACGTCATGAAAATGTTTCTGGAAAAGCTTGGACCTAGATCTGATAAATGTTACCTTGTTGGATATTCTAAGGAAACCAAAGGATATTACTTGTATAACCCAACTGACAACAAAGTGTTTGTTGTCAGAGATGTTGTATTCCTTGAAAAATAATTTGTTTCCAAAGGAATCAGTGGGAGGTAAGTGGAACTCAAAGAAGTTAGAGATCAACAAGAAAACATTGAATCGATAGATGAACAAGAGGAACATAGAGAATCACAAGCTGTTGTGGAATCTCAAATTCCTCAAGTAACATAGGAACCTCATAGATCTAGTAGGACATGCCTTGAGCCTAAAAGATTTGGATATCTTGTGACTCAAGAAGGCGATGAGTTGGTCACAAATGATGAGCCAACTACCTATCTAGAAGCTACGTAGGGACCAAAATCTGAGAAATGGCTAGATGCCATGAAATATGAGATGTAATCCATGTATACCAACAAGGTATGGACCTTGGTGGATCCACCTGAAGGGGTAAAACCCATAGGGTGCAAGTGGGTCTTCAAGAAGAAGACCGACATGGATGGAAATGTGCTAACTTTTAAGGGCAGATTGGTTGCAAAGGGTTTCAAACAAGTTCAAGGTGTTGACTATTACGAAACCTTTTCACCAGTTGCCATGATTAAATCCATCAGGATCATGCTTGCTATTGCAGCCTACTATGACTATGAGATTTGGTAGATGGATGTTAAAACTACATTCCTTAATGGGAATCTTTCCGAGGATGTGTACATGACACAACATGAATGTTTTATATGAAAAAAAACTAGAGGGGGGTGAATAGGGTTTTATAATTATTTTAATAATAATTCAACTCAAACAACCACAATTGAATCTTTAAGAAGGAGGCAAGGTGTTTAGAGTGGTTCCACCTTTAGTAAAAACTAAAGGAGTCAGTACACTACCCAATTGTTTCCAATTGGGATTTTGAAAGTATTTAAATTTTATTACCTCGCAAGGATGTTACATAAAATTACAAATACTTTCACCACCCTTTAGACAGCCTTCATCTTGAAGTAGTCCCACCAACCTCGAAGCAGCCTTCCTCGAAGTAACTTCAAGCTCCCCCTTGAAGTAGCCTTCCTCTTGAAGTAGCTTCCCATTGAGACAACCTTCTTGAAGTAGTCCAAAGTCCTCCTTCTCCTCCGAGAAGATCAAACACTCTCCAATGTGTAGCCTCCAACCCTAGGAGTAGCAAGGAGAGTACAAGCAATAAGAAAGAACAAGAAGGGAAAATGGAAATTACAATAACTATTGTAGCACAAGGCTTGATTTCCTATATCAAGCGTTTTGATCTCCTAACCAATGTGTATGGAAGTGGAAGTGTAGTGGGTAGGAGATGCTAGCCTATAGGACACAAAATTGTAGTAATGGAAATGAATAACAAATGTTGGGGTTGCTCAATTGCTCACAAGAATGGATTGCCAATTGCAAGTATGTATGCTCAAGTATTGCACAAGCGTGTATTGGGTGTCCTAAGGCATGTCCTATTTATAGGAATGGCCTATGAGTGCTTAAAGAAGTTCTAGACACTTTCTAGGGGGTTCTTAGTGCTTAACTAGTCGTTAGTTGTCCACTAATTGCTTTAGCAATGACTAGTTATTTAATTCTGAAAAGTGCAGACAGAGACAATCTCGGTCGAGGAATTGTCGACTAAGAATCCTGTAGGTCAAAGTCTTTTTCGACTGAGGGAATGTCTGGAGCAAGTGTATATAACATTCGATTCCAACTCCCAACTACCTTGTCTAATGTGTCTAACGGCTATTTGGGTCGATTCTCAGTTGAGGAGTTTGTCGACCGAGAGTGTCTCGGTCGAGAAGTTTGTCGACTGAGAATGACTCCATTTCAATGTTTTGAACTATGTACTAAGTGTGTGTATCAGTTTGCAGTTGTGATACTATTGTAGGGGATGACCTATCTAAGTGTTGTGTGTGGATAGGGAAGATCTAAACAGTTGATTTACATGATATCTAAGTACTTGTACATTATATACTTGTACAAGTTTTTACATTTATTTACAATCATGAAATTAAAGCATTTTGAGCATATAGATCTTCCAAAAGTTTGTCATCCACCTTGTTGCTACAACACTCAAGTAGCACGTTAGATCCACAAGAATGAAATGTTTGTCATCATCAAAACAAAGGGGTTATAATAATGTCCAATTTAGCCAACAATCTCCCCCTTTTTGAAGATGACAAACATTTCCAAAATATAAAATAAGGAAATATAAATCATATAAGTTTCATACCTGAAGTTTACCTTTTGTAGCCATTTTATTATTTGCAAGTGTGTGCTGGCCGAGAGATTATGAAACTCATTTTATTTTATATTTTTGATTTAATATTATTTCTCCCCCTTAATTTTATTGCTATGCTCCCCTTTAATAAGATATTTAGTTTTAAAAGCAAGGGATTTAATATGAATGCAAACCATGTGTTGTGTAATTTAGCCACAATTTTTTTCTCAATCATTTGCAAAAGGGTGTTAAGCCTTGAAATGATATGAGATCCTTTGGGGTTCATGGTATATATTACTCCCCCTGATTGTTATGATCCCCTATAATATTCTCATTTAATAAGGATATATCCAATTGAAGCCATAGGAAACACTTCTATTCATAATAACTCACTGCTCATACAACTCATAATATGACCCATATAACATGACATACTAGCTTATAACAAACACATAGCCATTACAAGCATTACAAAGATAGCCATAAATCTCATAATCTCACTGAGAAGACCAAAGAATTACATCAATTTCCGGGTCTTTCCCAAGAAAGGGCTGAACTCCATAGTATTTGATCAGCGTCGACCACTCCAAGGCACCTGTCTTGGTCAAAGCATAAGCTTCCAAGAAGGTGGGAACACGATCGAATCGAAAGTGGGCAACAATGTCTTGGAGTTTGATTGGGGAAAATTGAGTGTGGCTGAGGTCATGAGATGGTAGTGATGGGATTTGAGTGTAGTTGTAGGATGGGTTGTAAGGGTAAAGCATGCTGGAACTAAGTGAATAAGGATATGTGTCAGGTGTATCAGGGGAAAGAGCTTGCATCCTTCAATTCAAGTAAGACATGGCATGGTGATTGTAGTCTAATTGCCTACTTAAATGATATTGAGAACTTGCAATGTATGTTAATGTATTTGTGATAGGATCATAAGGTAGGCTAGAAGGAGGATGTGGTGGAGGTGGTTCTTGGGTGGATGGCCCCCCTTCAGTCCTAGCCCTCTTGTGTCCAAAATCAATCCCCATCTTCTCTACCATATTTCTAGTGATCTTTTGGGGTTTCCTATCACATGTGAAACCTATATTCTCAATGCTTTTCTTAAGACGATGTTGTGTAATTTGGAAAACAAAATCAGCATAGGGTGGATTGCCAGAAAACTCAACCATGTTCTTAAGAATAAGACAAATAAAATTGATGGGTATGTTATTTAGGATGGCATAAATAAGATACATACAGAAGGTGGGTACTTCAGATTTGTTTGCTCTAGGATAGATATTTGTGGAAACAATTAGATTGATTATCCTAGCTTTGAGTTTTAAATTGATGGAATAATAGGTACCCTTTCTTCATGGCAAGTGATATTAGATAAAAAAATGGCTTTCTTGATATCACTCAAACTAGTGGTAGTGTCATCTTGGGATAGCTTATTGAGAGGATTACCAGTGGTGAGATCAATAAACTCCTTATATTCATCTACATTAATGTTGAGCATAGTAAGAACATCCTCCTCGTAAAAGTGAAATCCATACCCACTAACCATAGAAGAGAAATAATTATCATGGTCAGGATGTGTGGCTAGATTGGCATAGAATTCATTGACGGCTTGGGAGGAGTAGGAACAGAAGGATGGATTCATGAATTCATAAAGATGTTTCACCTCAAAGAGTTCTTCAAGATCAACAATGTTGATGAAGTCCATGATGTCCACCAATCATCGAGGAAGAGGAGTCTTTGAGGACAGCCTGAGGTAGAGATCTCTGAAAGCTACGTCATTGAATGGAATGTCGTTGATGATCGCCAGCACCGGGGAGACCATCCTTCCCTTCCTAGCCACAACTTGCTTCTTTCCACGCAAGGATGAGGATGAGATCTTGTAGATTTGAGGTGGAGAAGAAGCAAGATAAGATTGGGGTGGAGAAGAGATAAAAATTCGCACAAGAAGGCACTAGAGAAGAGCTAGAGAAGTTAGAATGTGAATTGGTGAAGAATGGGGTCGTTTTATAGGACCCTGATTGGTCGACATTTCGTCGACTGAGGACCGCAATGTTCGAGTCTGCAAACGCTCCTCTCGGTCGTCCAATGGTCGATCGAGGAAAAATAGCCATTGCAATTTTTTTATTTTATTATTTTAATCAGAAGATTGCCTTTTAATTTATGCGAAGTGGGGGTTCACCAGGTTGGTCTTGGTCGAAAATTTTGTCGACCGAAATAGACTCGGTCGAACATTTTGTCGACTGGGCTATTTCTGAGTTCGAATGTGCAGCATTTACTTGGCGAGTGTAGGTCGAGAAAGATGACCAACCAAGATATCTTCGATCGACAAACTTGTTGACCGAGTTTGTCTCGATCGAGATTTTTGTAGACCGATGAGATTGTTGTGATTGAATATTGTGAATGAAATTTTGAGTTCATTTTTAATAAAAGTTATGAATGCAAGTGAGAGACTAAATTTTTTTTAAGAGTGTGGAACATATTATTTTTAAGAGTATATAATTTCCATGTTTAGGGGAGTATATTTCGGGGAGTAGCATGTAATTTCATTCATACTGTAGTATTAACCATTAGAAATAATAGAATTTATTCAGTGATTGTCTTTCATATATTTCTCATTCATTTATGAGGAATGTTAATTCTAAAAATAATATGAGATCTTTTAAGAACACATTATAATCAAGAAGGATATGTTAATCAATGATAAGCAAGTTTATACTAATATTGAGTGCAAAGAAATGATTTTCAATTAAGCATTTTGTCAAGCTTATTTTAGGTCGACCTTGACTTCGACCTTGGCGCCCCTTGGTCAAACTTGATTTCGACCGAGAGGCAATTTTTGTAGATTTCCAATTTAAGTATTGAGTTACAAATTAATGTTAAAATATGTGAAACATAAATTCTATATGTAATATGATCAAATGTATATCAATTTGAAGCACTTTGAGTGATACCTATTTTTGAAGAAGTTTTATCAATTGAAAACTTAATATAGGCATCACAATGAAATCTTTGTTCTTGACTTTCTTAGAGAAAGTTATATCCTAACCAAATTTTTGAGAAAGTATGTTCTTCATGAAATAAGGAATTTTGATATCCACAGTGATTGTTCTTCTTGCAAAAAGGCAATTGAACTACATCTACAACATGTTCAATCATAGCAAGAATGTAGCTTTCAATCATTTATTTTTAAGAAATATTATTTTAGGCAAACCAAGTAAAGATGTTCAAGACACATGGTTTTTATATAGACAGACCAAGGAATACTTAGGACAAACCATGTGGATTATTATAAAACAGTAATTAAATCAACAATTTTTGTAACAAGTTTAATCAAAGTAGATTTATAAGTCATAATGCAAGCTTATGAAAAAGTTTAAATATTTGTCTCCAAGATTCATTCTTGATTTGCAAATTAAATCAATCATTTATAGAAAATTGGATCAATTAAACAGGTTCAACAGAACTTAATTCGGTCAAACTTTTCTTCGATCAAATTTATCTTAGTCAAAGATTTTCTCGACCGAGTATTCTGCTGTTTGTACAAGTTTTATCAGATTTTTGCAAGCTTAAAAACACTAACCTACTCGATCGACTAATTCTCGACCAACTGTGTCTCGGTCAAATGTTTTCTCAACCGAGAATGTTTCTGTATTTTTTTTCTATAATTATTTATAAAAAAAAGGTAATAATTTTTTGCAAGAATATAAATATTGAAGCTCAGTTTTGTTGAGATAAGACATTTGAATATAAAAAAAAACATTTAGGTCAAATCTCAACAAATCAATGTTCAAAAACTCTATAAAAAAAAAAAAAATTCAAAAACTCTAAGTTTTGGGAACCCAAACTAAAACAAGTTATTAAAGATGTGTCTCTGCATATTTATTTAAAAAATGTGTATTTTCAAGTTAGAAATTTTAATTACTTGAATCAATTTGTTATCTCATTATGTTAAGTTGAGATAGACATAAATATATACAATTTAGAGTCTTTGGTCATATCTCAACTTTATTGAATTTATTTAGTTTGGGGGTTTTAGAAACTATACCAACTCAACATCCTTTTTCTTATAAGGACATGAGAAGGAATAGTGTCCAATATGTAAACAATAATGGCAACATATAGAATCAATCTCATTTCTCTTTTTATGAGTTTGATCTAGATTGTTCTTGGGTACATATGCATACTTGACTTTAGGTACATACATATATTGAGTCTTTGGCACTTGAGTCCTTCCCCCACTAGGTTTTTGGTAGGATTTTCCTTTAGTCTTGTAACCTAGTCCTCTCCTTCCGATTTGACCATGAGAATCATTTAAGATCTTATCAAGAACATTGTTGTTTCTTAAGCTACTAACTTCTTATTGTAACTTAGCAATCTCATCCATTCTCTTTTTGATATCTAACTTTGCTTGATCTAGATTAGATAATAAAGAATTTATTTCTTTCACAATAGTATCATAATCTAGATGAGTTCATAAGATTGGTTGTTTTTGAAGATCATTAATTAGGGCTTGCAAGTTTCTCTTTTCTAGAGATAGAAGATTGCAATTTGCCTCTATTGATTTCAGCTTAATATCATGGTCTTTAATATTTAAGTTTAATGTCTCCTTAGATCTTCATTTTCAGATGTGAGAGCAAGAAGTTTAGCATGTAACTCATCATTTGCTTTATTAGATTTCTTTAATTTCTTCTTGCATTCAGTATACTTATCATGTTCCTCTTGAAGGCTAGCAATTAACTCTTATTTAGATAAATAAAAAAGGCTTACCTCTTCTTCTTCTTCACTTATTGTAGAAATAAGGCATTCTTTATGCACATCTTCCTTCTTTAACCTCCATGGATAGCTAGGTATTGTGTGTCTTGTTCCTAAGCACCAATTATAGCTTGTTGAAGATTGGTCCAAGCTTCTCCTTTGCTTGTGGTTGTAGACACCACCACCCTCCATTCTTCAAGACTCGATTAGAGCTCCTTGAATCCTTCTCTGATACCAAATGAAAAAACACTACAGGGGGGTGAATAGGGTTTTATAATTATTTTAATAATAATTCAACACAAACAACCACAATTGAATCTTTACAAAGGAGGCAAGGTGTTTAGAGTGGTTCCACCTTTAGCAAAAACTAAAGGAGTCAGTCCAATACCCAATTGTTTCCAATTAGGATTTTGAAAGTATTTAAATTTTATTACCTCGCAAGGATGTTACATAAAATTACAAATAATTTCACCACCCTTTGGAAAACCTTCACCTTGAAGTAGTCCCACCAACCTCGAAGCAACCTTCCTCGAAGTAACTTCAAGCTCCCCCTTGAAGTAGCCTTCCTCTTGAAATAGCTTCCCATTGAGACAACCTTCTTGAAGTAGTCCAAAGTCCTCCTTCTCCTCCGAGAAGATCAAACCCTCTCCAATCCGCAGCCTCCAACCCTAGGAGTAGCAAGGAGAGTACAAGCAATAAGAAAGAACAAGAAGGGAAAATGGAAATTATAATTACCGTTGTAGCACAAGGCTTGATTTCCTATATCAAGCATTTTGATCTCCTAACCAATGTGTATGGAAGTGGAAGTGTAGTGGGTAGGAGATGCTAGCCTATAGGATACGAAATTGTAGCAATGGAAATGAATAGCAAATGTTGGGGTTGCTCAATTGCTCACAAGAATGGATTGCCAATTGCAAGTATGTATGCTCAAGTATTGCACAAGTGTGTATTGGGTGTCCTAAGGCATGTCCTATTTATAGGAATGGCCTATGAGTGCTTAAGGACGTGATAGACACTTTCTAGGGGATTCTTAGTGCCTAACTAGTGTTAGTTGTCCACTAATTGCTTTAGTAACAACTAGTTAATTAATTCTGAAAAGTGCAGACACAGACAATCTCGGTCGAGGAATTATCGACCGAGAGTCCTGTCGGTCAAAGTCTTTGTCGACCGAGGGACAGTCTGGAGAAAGTGTATATAACATTTGAATCCAACTCCCAAATACCTTATCTTCCATGTCTAACGGCTATTTGGGTCAATTCTCGATCTAGGAGTTTGTCGACCGAGAGTGTCTCAGTCGAGAAGTTTATCGACCAATAATGACTTTTTCAATGTTTTGAACTATGTACTAAGTGTGTGTATTTGTGTGAAGTTGTGATACTATTGTAGGGGATGACCTATCTAAGTTCTGTGTGTGTCTAGGGAAGATCGAAACACTTGATTTACATGATATCTAAGTACTTGTACATTATATACTTGTACAAGTTTTTACATTTGATTACTGTAACATCCCTGACTTGGGTTATGTTTTAACCCTAGGTGTTTTGATTAATAAATATGATTATATGCTTAATCTTATCTTGTGAAAAGTAATTAGGTCTCATTAGGAACTTATGTTTCAATTTTGGTCTTGTTTGAACAATGTTGAAGCAATGTTTGCTCCTTTTGGACTAATGTGCAAATTACCCAAGTTGAGGGGTTAAATTGCAAATTACACATGATAAAATGTTCCTATGATGTTGAGACATCATAAGAATGAATATGATGTAGTGTTATGGTTTTCACAATCTTGGGCACCAAGATAGAGCTTGTTGGACAATGTTTGGTGTAATGTGTAATTTACCCAAAACCTAGGGTTCAATATGCAAATTACCACTTCAATAAGGTCCCTAATGTTTCTTGACATCATTATAGCAAATAAAATGAGAGGGGCGCCTCATTTGAATTAATTTGGAGGAGAGAGAATCTTGATATTAAAATAATCAAGATTTAAGCCCAATTAAACCCTAATTCAATTCAATGCAAAAATAAATAAAATAATTGAAGGGCCTTCAACCAAAATTAAAATGGTTGGATTCAGATGTGTGTGGACTAGCTTAATACTTGCAAAGGCACGATTATATCCTAAGGAGGTGAAACTCCACTCACCTTATTATAAGAAAAAGAATTTCCACTCATATATGGAAATTACTATTATAACGGTTAAGGTGCTTAATTTCTTTTCCCTTAATTCTTGGATAATGGAAGGGCGCTCAGTGGGAATAAAGATTCATTTGTATACAAGAAACCAAGTGGGAAGAGGTGGAAACAATTTTGGAATTAAAAGGTTTTTATAAAACATTTTCTCTCTCATTGAATTTCTTATAAAAGACCCTTTCTTAGCCAAAACAAAGGCTTTTTCTGAACCCAACTCTTCTCTTTGCTTGGAAACCAAAGAAGGAGCTTAAGAGGATCTGGAGGACGACCCCCAACCCGTTGGTAAGATTCTTGACCTCTTTCATCCTTGATTCCATGGTGGAAATCGAAAATAAATCATTGATTTCTTCTTTTCTTCACTCCATCTTCAACCCTAGCCAACCTTTTCAACCAAAATATTGAGGCCGAGCCTAGGGGGAGTTGCAAAAACTTCATTTACCATTGTTGGCGTGAGCTTGGAGCTTTGGATCTCTATTGGAGGTGGGTTTTATAACTTGAACCCTTGATTTTGTTATTGCATTCAATTGTTATCAAATATTGATCATTTCTACATTCACGATAATTGATTCGGTTCATTGATGCAACCACCATGGAAATCACAGAAGATTTCGTGAGTTTAGAGCTTGATGATGATGACATAATCATAATCATACACCTCACCAAATATCTATGCCAAACGGTTTGTATTAAGGTGCTCAATTGGTTTCCCAAAACGTTTGGGAGCAAACGGTTTCAAACCGTTTAAGGGCAACCGGTTGCAAACCGTTTGGAGGTGTTGACCAGGGTTGACCATTTAAAGATTTGTTGATAATGATGTTGGTTAATGACCCACTAGTTATAATTGATTAGTTTCAAGTGGTTCATGAGTTGAAGGACAATCAATCACCAAACCCTAATCGGGTTAAGTGCTGATTTCTAATTTGATTGAGTTAGTTCTTTGGGCTGATTGACCCAAACGGTTTCAAAACTGTTTGGGGATCACCCAAACGGTCTCAAGACCATTTGAGGGTCACCCAAGACCATTTTTAGGTCTAGGGTTGAGTATGGTTAGGTGTTTGAAGATCTAACGATACCAAGTTGATTTGCAATCAAATGCTGATTTGATGATCAATCCAATGACCCAAACCCTAATTGGATGTCATGGATTTTGATGATTTGATGGGAAAACGGTCTCAAGACCGTTTGGAGGTAATCCAAATGACCTCAAGACCGTTTGAGGTCAGGTCATGTCTAATTTGAATGATGGTCCAATAGTTTCAAAGTGATTAATAATACATGCAATGACTAATATTGAAGGTTCATTGATTTCAATCTTTAATCCAATTGATTCAAAACCCTAATTGATGATCAATTGAGGGTTAAATCAGTTTAAGGATGATATATTAAGCCCATTTGAAGTTTGTTGTTAGGTTCAATTGATAAGTAATTATACGAATTCAATCAATGAAGGAATCAATCTTGGAAACCCTAATTCAACATGAGTGGTTGAGACCATATTTGGTCCATTCGGTTTTGAGGAGGTTTGGACCAAATGGTCTCAAGACCGTTTGAGTCCAAACGGTCTCAAGACCATTTGGGACCAAGAGATCCCAAACTGTTTGAGGCCCAATCGATCTCATGAGTACTTTAGCAAACAGTTTCAAGTACTCACTTTAGCAAACAATTTCAAGTACTCACTTTAGCAAACGGTTTCAAGTACTCACTTAAGGAAACGGTTTCAAGTACTTACTTTAGCAAACGGTTTCAAGCACCACCTTTACCAAATGGTTCCAAACCCTCAGACCAAGACCGTTTGAGGTCTGATTGGTCAAGACCGTTTGGGGATTAATTGACCAAGATTGTTTGGAAGATTATCAACCAAACTGTATGAACACTCAAAATGGCTAAAGGTTAATTGTTTAAGTGAACATTACATGATGTGAATCAAGGGTGATTATAATAATGTACCCTTAATGTGATATGGTGATTAGTACCTTTGAGTAATTAATCTTTAATGATCTTTAATGATCATGGAAGTAATGATATAATCCATTATGTTAATCTTTCTTTCAAGTCGAGCTTACTTAGTCTAATTAAGTCTGATGTAAGCATCACCTTATAGAGGATGAGAGAGAGAGGAACTCCTACATGAATGATGATCATGTAATGGTTAAGTCTCAACACTTGCAACATGAATGGATGTATATTTAGGGTATGATCCGTAATAAAGAGATCATGAAACCCTAATCAAGAAGATTGTTGAAACCCTAACCTAAGACTAGGCAAATATCAAGATGTAACTCAAACCATGGGTAATGGTGTGACTCTAAGCCAGGATGATAATATGGGAAATCCAAATTCAGGGTATTTTCATGAGAAACCCTAATTGAGGGTGATGCCATGAGAAACCCTAATTGGGATGAATAGTAAGTCTAATTGTGGTTTATTGAATGTGAAACCCTAGTTTTAAGTGATGTTTTATGGAACCCTGATACTATGATGTGATGTAAGACTCAATTCAGGGTGATGTCATATAATGATATGTGAAACCCTAGTGATGGTTTAATAGTCAATACACCAAAGAGGGGTGTGGCCAATATAATCAAATAAGATGAGAATGTTATAACCATGTAGGGTAAGGTTGATGAACCATATGAATGGTAATGTGGTTATTCTAATGAATAAGGGTCTAAGAGACAAGATGATGCCTAGATCCTTACATATCCAACTCGATATATGTGTAACAACCCTATACATCTTACAAAGATGAGGACAATAAACTGCGAGGAGAAATGCATGCAATACTACATAATGGAGTGAATAACATCCTATGGGATGAAATACCTAAAGTGGTTAATAATGGTTTATCCTATATTAACAATGTCTAACCATTGGATAAGTCCATATCATTAAATATAGTTGGACAATTCTAATGTGTGACCTATGTGCCATATGATGAAAGTGACAAGATAGTGGATAAAGTATTAAGAGGGGAATACCTTAATACAAGATTAGCTGATTAACTTAAGAAAGATGGAAATGAGAAGAAAGTGATACATCAAGACATGATAGATATCACATTCAGCATTTCAGCGTAGACATAACTTGATGAACCTCTAATCCAATATTTTTGGATAAGAAACACATGGAGTGTGTGATATGTAATTGTTACAATAAAAATGTAATGAACTCGATGTACTTTGATAAATGTTGACTAATATACTCTGAGAATGGGGTAAGCCAAATCAATGAGTATGATGTAATCATACCATGACAAGGATGAGAAATGGTCTCATACCTTGAATTGATGATCATTAATGATATATGATGAGAATAATGATCATAAGCATATACTTATGATATCTTTGAATGCTCCTAGAGGTGTGGAGCAATACATTAGGGTTGAACTAATAATATGAGCATGAAACCCTAATTAATGTAAGATGAGAAAACTTAACCCAAATTTTGAGTAAAGGGAATGAAAAGCCCTATTTGATAGATAACCCTAATCCTGATAAAGGATGGAGGTGTTACTATTGTTTCATATGATGTGATAGATGATTTACATGACTGTTACCATGTCTATTAATCATGTAGACATCATGAGATGATGAACATAGCCAAATTTGAGCTATGACATTCATATAATAAATATGTTGAATGGCCCTATGTGCCTAATGTTGTTGTTGCTTAGTAAAAGTAACAAAATGTGTATGGACCTTATGAGTTCCATGAATAAGTTGTTTCCTAGTGAAAGGGGATAAAACACTTAATAGTCCTTGTGAGCCATGTGAGATACTTGTATAACAAGTATTATGTATACCTCAGTCTGAGGACTTGGAGGTAATAGTTACCTAACAAGTGGTAACAATGATAGTGATAACTTGAGGGTATGAATACCCATACTTGATAAGTAAGATAATGATGTTATTGAGAGATGTGAACTTTCAAGAAATGAAATGAGGGACTAAGATCCCAATGTCTTATAAATATTGACAAGTGATTGATGAAAATAGTACATATTTCTTTAGAGCACTTGTTTGAATGAGTTATGTTTGAGAAATTGACTAATACTAAAAGAATATGCTAATGTACTTAATTAATCAAGTGAAATCATATCATGTAGAACCCTGACCATAGATCCATCAATGTCAGCAAATTGGTGATGGTGAAATGGGTGCTCTGCGGAAAATCTCGGAGGGCATACTTTTGAGTATGTGGGGATTATGGGCGTGAATATCCTTACACCCTAATGGGGGAATTGATGTGAGATAAATATTCAATCTCTCAATCCTTCATTATATGCACCAGGATGGATGTATCACGAATCTCTCGATGATTGGGTTAGATGTTGTACACATCTCCCAATAATGTTAATACCGGATCGGTGGAGATAAACACAAAATCTCACGGTCGCGAAGAGAGTGCAGCACGCCATTGTAACTCTGATAGCAAAGTTGCCAGTATATCCTGGAAAGTTATATGTAGCAGAGACACAAGATGTTCTGCATGTGATCTCGCACCGACCGAGATGTGGGAGGTCATGGTAATCCGGCTCTTCCATTAACCTTGTATGGTACCAATTTTGACTTCGTAGTGGTCGGATGGAGCATGAGCGGTATACCTCATCTCCTCAGGGCATAAGTGTGATTGTAAAATGTAATCAGCCATCTAGAATGTTTGCTTAAAAATTGAATATGAAAACTCATTGGCTGATGTTACATTCCTTTTGTGCACTACTAGTTGATAGATGTTATTTATGTTACCATGAGTAGATACAATGTTCTACTTAGGGACGAAGATTACTTTACTTTGTTCATTCAATGTTTAATACTTTTGTTAATATATAAGAACTCTAGTTCAGTTTTAATTATAATAAACTAATGTAACAATGTTTTGGCAGAGAGTTATATCTCTCGTTGGGACAATTTACAATTGTCTCACTCCGGTGGGATCCAATGTTTTTAGGTGAACGCGGACAAGGAGGCAGGAAACCTTTAGCAGAGAAGGAACAGTAGCAACATCGAGGTTAGTAGTAATATCTCAGGTGGAGATACTGCCTATTTAGTCATATAGTTAGAAAGTCCTATGTGTCGTCTCTGTACTCTCAGGTCCTCGAAGTCAGTAGTCAGTGTTTTTTTAATGAATCGATTTGAGATTTTGGCTTGATGCCTCGAGGTTTTTATGATGTCTGTATTTAATGTTGAATAGTGCAACTGATGTTGTAATCCTCAATAAGAGATGATACAGGTTGTGTATTTATGGGCCAGTATGTAAATATTATACTTTGGTTCTTGATGAAAAAGATTTCCTATGTGTGGATCTCTTTGCAAAAAGTTTTAATTTTTAGTGATTTTTAGTAATCCACTTCAAATGATTTGCTTCCGCTTAAGTAAATCTTGTTTTTTTAAGTTGGATGCCACAATTTAGTGGTATCAGAGCTCTAGGTTCGCTGAGTCTACAGAGACATAGGACTAAGGTAATAGAGTATGTTCTACTGTCTTCCAGTGTATCTGATAGTGTCTTCTACTCATATAGGAGAAGAAGAACTTGAAGATGACTGGGTCATATGAGGAGTTAGCCGCAGAAAGCAGCAATGCTACACCAAGAAGAGGTGCTGGGGAGCAGGCAAGAGAGGGACAATTGCCTGAGAACCCCCTAGATAATCCAACCATGATAAGAAATCCTTCCTTAGGTATCACTATTGGGAAACTTAGGGAGACCATGATGTATTTAGTGGATCGAGCACTAGCAAAACAACCTAGATTACCAACCTCTAATGATGATGTTTTGGACATCAACGGGATATGTAATCCACATCAGCAGGTGGAAGCAAAGGGAAATGATGAAGTTCTGGACTTAGAACAGTCTGTGCTCAACCTCAGCCTGTTGAATCAATAAATAGTGAGGGAAGGAATAGGTTACAACCCAAAAGCAGAATTTGCTATAGGTGTAGAAAGCTTGGACATATTGTAAAGAATTGTCCAACAAAGAACAAGGAAGAGAGAATTGAGAAAAGGTATATCCAAATCCAGGAACAGAGGCCTAATAGTTTCAAAAAGGGGAAGAATTCAGTATCACCAGTACAATCAGGGCCTAGTGCACCAAGGCAATGGTTATCTAGAAAGGGTAAAGAACCCTCTAGACCATACTTGGCACCCAGAATTTGCTACCAATGTAGATAGGTAGGACATCTGGCAAAAGATTGCTCAGTCAGAATTGTTATGATGAATCAACCTCTAAGGCAGAGTTAGCCTGAGGCAATGAACAATCCACAAATCATGACAGGTTAGACAAAATAATGTCATTCTAATATGTCTTTTTATGGTTCCCTGAATTAAAATGAGAAGGTAATTGATTGGGCTTTCTTTGATTTGTCCTATGAGGACTTATATTTTGCATAATAAACATTATAGATGTTTCATGTTGCTCTTACCTCTATGAGAAGAAGATGAGGTATTGAAGAGATGTCTGGATAAAATCCAGTAATATTAAGTTTTATACTTGTGATAATATGAAAAGGAGGGAATATGATAGTATACAAGTGCATACTACTTAATCTCAATATTTGTATGCCCTGGCTAGGTATACAACTATTGATGATAAAGTGAGTATGGAAACTCTTAGTTTTTTCTCTTTTTATTGCTCTGATCAAGTAGTCATTCTGAGACAATCTAATGAGTATCATGAAATAAGAAATATGGAATGAATAAATGTGTCATATCCTAAGCACAAGAAAGAGAAGTTTGGGATAATCTCAAATGAGCATGTGTGTATGAGGAATTAAAAGTATACTCCTCATAAGATAAGAATGGGAATAAGGGAGGTGAACCCTGTCCAATAAAGTTGTTGGAATAATAAAGATTCTTCCCATAATGTGGAAATATGATCAGATCATTGGATACTCATGAATATGTTAGATAATAACAAAGAAAGGAATAATGTCATGTAATCATCCTTACAATTCCTATACTGAGGGTAAGGAACCTAGGATGAGATAATGAGTAAATGATTCATGAATAGTTGAAAATACCTGAAATAATAATATAGAGGAATATAATTCCTTGTTTTCCTTCCTTTCAGGGACATAGCAATCAAGTGAATCCTACAACACTTGATGTGCATAATATAAACATGTTTATGTAATGGATACTTAGAAAAGTATCAGTTTATCTTGGACTTTGGTTCTAATGAAAAGATATATGTAACAAGTAATGTCCCAAGGTGAAAGGAAGATAAATATGTGATGTGTTTCCAACACATGTGATAGGTACCAAGATGAGAGATTCTGGTATCTAAGAAATATCTGATGATTTATGTTGACTATTTTAAATAGTCAACCATGAAATCAGATTAATCATGTAAAATAATATGAACATCACTTGTTAGGGGTTTATGTTTTGCATTAACATAACAATTGAAGATATCTTTGAGAAAAGTTCTTAGTTGATATGTAACCTCTCTTTATGGTAAAAGAATGTACAACTAATAAGATAGTTAGTGCAATTAATAAGTAAAGATAGTATGGTGTCATCAGGTGAGATGGCACAATCAAGGTATGAAAAGACTTATAGTTTCAAGTGGATGACAGAATATAATTGTGATCTTGAAAGAGAAATGCTGAACTAATTAAGGAACATGGGAGTATATGTCCCATGTGAATCTTTCCATGATAAACTTGTGTGGAATAACTTTGTATTGATCAAAACTCTATGGGTTCTCCATAATAATAAGGTGTTATGTGAAGACATGATGATATGATGCATGAATAATATCTATCTCCCTTTATCTGGGATTTCGGGGATGAAATCCTTGTTAGGGGTTTATAATTTGTAACATACCTGACATGGGTTATGTTTTAACCCTAGGTGTCTTGATTAAGAAATATGATTATATGCTTAATCTTATCTTGGGAAAAGTAATTAGGGCTCGTTAGGAACTTATGTTTCAATTTTGGTCCTGTTTGAACAATGTCGAAGCAATGTTTGCTCCGTTTGGACTAATGTGCAAATTACCCAAGCTGAGGGGTTAACTTGAAAATTACACATGATAAAATGTTCCTATGATGTTGAGACATCATAAGAATGAATATGATGTAGTGGTATGGTTTCCACAAGTTTGGGCACCAAGATAGAGCTTGTTGGACAATGTTTGTACATTAAAACTCAGTTTTGGTGTAATGTATAATTTTCCCAAAACCTAGGGTTCAATATGCAAATTACCACTTCAATAAGGTCCCTAATGTTCATTTACATCATGTAGATCAAATAAAATGAGAGGGGCGCATCATTTGAATTAAGTTGGAGGAGAGAGAATCTTGATATTAAAATAATCAAGATTTAAGCCCAATTGAAACCCTAATTCAATTTAATGCAAAAATAAATAAAATAATCGAAGGACCTTCAAAAAAAATTGAAATGGTTGGAATCAGATGTTTGTGGACGAGCTTAAGCCTTGCAAATGCACGAGTATATCCTAAGGAGGTGAAACTTCACTCACCTTATTATAAGAAAAAGAATTTCCACTCAAATATGGAAATTACTATTATAAGGGTTAAGGTGCTTAATTTCTTTTCCCTTAATTCTTGGATAATGGAAGGGATCTTGGTGGGTATAAAGATGCCTTTGTATACAAGATACCAAGGGAGAAGAGGTGGCAACAATTTTGGAATTAAAAGGTTTTTATAAAACATTTTCTCTCTCATTGAATTTCTTATAAAAAGACCCTTTCCTAGCCAAAACAAAGGCTTTTTCGGAACCCACCTCTTCTCTTTGCTTGGAAACCGACCAAGGAGCTTGGGAGGATCAGGAGGACGACCCCCAACCTGTTGGTAATCTT
This sequence comes from Alisma plantago-aquatica, assembly GCA_963693085.1. Lineage (NCBI taxonomy): Eukaryota > Viridiplantae > Streptophyta > Magnoliopsida > Alismatales > Alismataceae > Alisma > Alisma plantago-aquatica. Next base: position 1,381,617,235 of record OY856410.1, on the reverse strand, counting down.
CTTGACCTCTTCCCCCATGATTCCATGGTGGAAATCGAAAATAAATCATTGATTTCTTCTTTTCTTCACTCCATCTTCAACCCTAGCCAACCTTTTCAACCAAAATCTTGAGGCCAAGCCTAGGGGGAGTTGAAAAAGCTTCATCCACCATTGTTGGAGTGAGCTTGGAGCTTTGGAGCTCAATTGGAGGCGGGTTTTATAACTTGAACCCTTGATTTTGTTATTGCATTCAATTTCTTATCAAATAATGATCATTTCTACATTCACGATAATTGATTTGGTTGATTGATGCAAACACCATGGAAATCACAGCAGATTTAGAGCTTGATGATGATGAAATCATCATAAGCATACACTTCACCAAATATCTAGGCCAAACAGTTTCTATTAAGGTGCTCAATCGATTTCCCAAAACGTTTGGGAGCAAACAGTTTCAAACTGTTTAAGGGCAACCGGTTTCAAACCATTTGGAGGTGTTGACCAGGGTTGACCATTTCTAGATTTGTTGATAATGATGTTGGTTAATGACCCACTAATTATAATTGATTAGTTTCAAGTGGTTCATGAGTTGAAGGACAATAAATCACCAAACCCTAATAGGGTTAAGTGTTGATTTCTAATTTGATTGAGTTAGTTCTTTAGGCTGATTGACCCAAATGGTTTCAAAACTGTTTGGGGATCACCAAAACTGTCTCAAGACCGTTTGAGGGTCACCCAAGACCATTTGGAGGTCTAGGGTTGAGTATGGTTAGGTACCAAGTTGATTTGCAATCAAATGTTGATTTGATGATCAATCCAATGACCCAAACCCTAATTGGATGTCATGAATTTTGATGATTTGATGGCCAAACGGTCTCAAGACTGTTTGGAGGTCATCCAAATGACCTCAAGACCGTTTGAGGTCAGGTCATGTCTAATTTTAATGATGGTCCAATAGTTTCAAAGTGATTAATAATACAATGACTAATATTGAAGGTTCATTGATTTCAATCTTTAATCCAATTGATTCAAAACCCTAATTGATGATCAATTGAGGGTTAAATCAGTTGAAGGATGACCTATTAAGCTCTTTTGAAGTATGGTGTTAGGTTCAATTGATGAGTAATTATATGAATTCAATCAATGAAGGAATCAATCTTGGAAACCCTAATTCAACATGAGTGGTTGAGACCATATTTGGTCCATTCAGTTTTGAGGAGGTTTGGACCAAACAGTCTCAAGACCGTTTGGGACCAAACGATCCCAAACCATTTGAGGCCCAATCGATCTCATGAGTACTTTAGCAAACGGTTTCAAGTACTCACTTTAGCAAACGGTTTCAAGTACTCACTTTAGCTAACGGTTTCAAGTACTCACTTTAGCAAATGGTTTCAAGTACTTACTTTGGCAAACGGTTTCAAGCACCACCTTTACCAAACGGTTCCAAACCCTTAGACCAAGACCATTTGAGGTCTGATTGGTCAAGACCGTTTAGGGATTAATTGACCAAGATTGTTTGGAAGATTATCAACCAAACTGTATGAACACTCAAAATGGCTGAAGGTCAATTGTTTAAGTGAACATTACATGATGTGAATCAAGAGTGGTTATAATAATGTACCCTTAATGTGATATGGTGATTAGTACCTTTGAGTAATTAATCTTTAATGAACTTTAATGATCATGGAAGTAATGATATAATCCATTATGTTAATCTTTCTTTCTAGTTGAGCTTACTTAGTCTAATTAAGTCTGATGTAAGCATCACCTTATAGAGGATGAGAGAGAGAGGACCTTCTACATGAATGATGATCACGTAATGGTTAAGTCTCAACACTTGGAACATGAATGGATGTATATTTAGGGTATGATCCTTAATAAAGATATCATGAAACCCTAATCAAGAAGATTGTTGAAACCCTAACCTAATACTAGGGCAATATCAAGATGTAACTAAAAACCAAGGGTAATGGTGTGACTCTAAGCCAGGATGATAATATGGGAAATCCAAATTCAGGGTAACTTCATGAGAAACCCTAATTGAGGATGATGCCATGACAAACCCTAATTGGGATGAACAGTAAGTCTAATTGTGGTTTATTGAATGTGAAACCCTAGTTTTAACTGATGTTATGTGGAACCCTGATACTATGATGTGATGTAAGACTCAATTCAGGGTGATGTCATATAATGATATGTGAAACCCTAGTGATGGTTTAATAGCCAATACACCAAAGAGGGGTGGGGCCAATATAATCAAATGAGATGAGAATGTTATAACCATTTAGGGTAAGGTTGATGAACCATATGAATGGTAATGTGGTTATTCTAATGAATAAGGGTCTAAGAGACAAGATGATGCCTAGATCCTTATATATCCAACTCTATAAATGTGTAACAACCCTATACATCTTACAAAGATGAGGAAAAGAAAACCCTGAGGAGAAATGTATGCAATACTCATAATGGAGTGAATAGCATCCTATGGGATGAAATACCTAAAGTGGTTGATAATGGTTTATCCTATATCAACAATGTCTAACCATTGGATAAGTCCATATCATTAAAGATAGTTGGACAATTCTAAGGTGTGACCTATGATGAAAGTGACAAGATAGTGGATAAATTATTAAGAGGGGAATATATTAATACAAGGTTAGCTGTTTAACTAAAGAAAGATGGAAATGAGAAGAAAGTGATACATCAAGACATGATAGATATCACATTCAACATTTCAGTGTAGACATACCTTGATGAACCTCTAATCCAATATTTTTGGATAAGAAACACGTGGAGTGTGTGATATGTAACTGTTACAATAAAGATGTAACGAACTCGATGTACTTTGATAAATGTTGAATAATATACTCTGAGAATGGGGTAAGCCAAATCAATGAGTATGATGTAATCATACCATGACAAGGATGAGAAATGGTCTCATACCTTGAATTGATTATCAATAATGATATATGATGAGAATAATGATTATAAGCGTATACTTATGATATCTTTGAATGCTCCTAGAGGTGTGGAGCTATACATTAGGGTTGAACTAATAATATGTGCATGAAACCCTAATTAATGTAAGATGGGAAAACTTAACCCAAATTTTGAGTATAGGGAATGAAACGCCCTATTTGATAGATAACCCTAATCCTGATAAAGGATGGAGGTGTTACTATTGTTTCATATGATGTGATAGATGATTTACATGACTGTTACCATGTCTATTAATCATGTAGACATCATGAGATGATGAACATATCCATATTTGAGCTAGGACATTCATATAATAAATATGTTGAATGGCCTTATGTGCCTAATGTTGTTGTTTCTTAGTAAAAGTAATAAAATGTGTATGGACCTTAGGAGTTCCATGAATAAGTTTATTCCTAGTGAAAGGGGATAAGACACTTAATAGGCCTTGTGAGCCATGTGAGATACTTGTATAACAAGTATTATGTATACCTTGGTATGAGGACTTGGAGGTAATAGTGACCTAACAAGTGGTAACAATGATAGTAATAAATTGAGGGTATGAATACCCAGACTTGATAAGTATGATAATAATGTTATTGAGAGATGCGATCTTTAAAATAAATGAAATGAGGGACTGAGATCCCAATGTCTTATAAAGATTGACAAGTGATTGATGAAAATAGTACATATTTCTTTATTGCACTTGTTTGAATGAGTTATGTTTGAGAACTTGACTAATGCTAAAAGAATATGCTAATGTACTTAATTAATCAAGTGCAATCATATCATGTAGAGCCATGACCATAGATCCATCATCGTCAGCAAATTGGTGATGGTGAAACGGTGCTCGACGTCAAAACCTAGAGGGCATACTTTTGAGTATGTGGGGTTATGGGTGCGAATATCCTTACGCCCTAATGGAGGAATTGATGTGAGATAAACATTCAATCTCTCAATACTTCATTATATGCACCGGGATGGATGTATCACGAATCTCCTGATGATTGGGTTAGATGGCATACACATCTCCCAATAATGTTAATACCAGATCGGTGGAGATAAACACAAAATCTCACGATCGTGAAGAGAGTGCAGCACGCCACTATAACTCTGATAGAAAAGTTGCCAGTATACCCTAGAAAGCTATATATAGCAGAGACACAAGATGTCCTGCATGTGATCTCGCGCTAACTATGATGTGGGAGGTCATGGTAATCCAGCTCTTCCATTGACCTTGTATGGTACCGATTTCGACTTTGCAGTGCTCGGTTGGAGCATGAGCGGTATACCTCATCTCCTCAGGGCATAAGTGTGATTGTAAAATGTAATCAGATGTCTAGAATGTTTGCTTAAAAATTGAATACGAAAACTCATTGGCTGATGTTACATTCCTTTTATGCATCACTAGTTGATAGATGTTATTTATGTCTCTTCTTATTCATTGCAAGTAGATGTATGAATTATGAATCTTATAATGTTCTCCTTAGGGAAGGAGATTACTTTACTCTGTTCATTCAATGTTTAATACTATTGTTAATATATAAGAACTCCAGTTTAGTTTTAATTATAATAAACTGCTGTAACAATATTTTGGCGGAGAGTTATATCTCCCGCTAGGACAATTTACAATTGTCTCACCCCTGTGGGATCCAATGTTTTTAGGTGAACGCAGAAAAGGAGGCAAGAAACCTTTAGCAAAGAAGGAACAACAGCAGCATCGAGGACAATAGTAATATCTCAGGTGGAGATACTGTCTGTCTAGTCATATAGTTAGAAAGTCCTATGTGTCGTCTCTGTACTCTCAGGTCCTCGAAGTCAGTAGTCAGTGTTTTTTTAATGAATCAATCTGAGATTTCGGCTTGATGCCTCAAGGTTTTTATGCTATCTGTATTTAATGTTGAATAGTGCAGCTGATGTTGTAATCCTCGAGAAGAGATGATACAAGTTGTGTATTTATGGGATAGAATGTAAATATTATACTTTGGTTCTTGATGAAAAAGATTTCCTGTGTGTGGATCTCTTTGCAAAAAGTTTTAATTAGTGATTTTCAGTAATCCGTTGCAAATGATTCGCTTCCGCTTAAGTAAATCTTATTTTTGTAAGTTGGATGCCACAATTACAATCATGAAATTAAAGAATTTTGAGCATATAGATCTTCCAAAAGTTTTTCATCCACCTTGTTCCTGCAACACTCCAGTAGCACGTTAGATCCACATGAATGAAATGTTTGTCATCATCAAAACAAAGGGATTATAATAATGTCCAATTTATCCAACATTATAAATCCAAAGGATGAAAATAAAGTATGTAAGCTGCAAAGGTTAATCTATGGATTGAAGAAAGCATCTCAGAGCTAGAATCTCGATTTGATGAAGTAGTCAAAGAGTTTGGATTTATTCAAAATGAAGATGAACCTTATGTATACAAGAAGGTTAGTGGGAGGATGACTACATTCCTCATATTGTATGTAGATGACATACTTTTAATGGGGAGTGGCATTCCTTCTTTACAAAAGGTAAAGGGATGGATTGGAAATACTTTCTCAATGAAATACTTGGGAGAAGCATCCTATATCTTAGGAATCAAGATCTATAGAGATAGATCCAGAAGGCTTCCTGGACTAAGTCAAAGCTCACACATTGATAAAGTGTTGAAGAGGTTCAACATGGAGAACTCAAATAGAGGAAACATACCCATGGTTCATGGAGTTCTCATCTCCAGTGCTCAATGTCCCAAATCTTGTGAAGGGAGGGAATGCATGAGTCAGATTCCATATGGGCTAATCAATTAGGTAAACCTAATTGGATTAAGTGCTGATTTTCAACCTGATTAACTTGACCTTTTTGGGCAAACGGTTTCAAAACCATTTGAGTGCGTTGACCAAGGGTTGACTGTTTGCGAATACTGTTTCTACTTATGTTGGTTAATGACTCACAAAATTTGATGGGTTAACTCTAAAGGAATCGTGAGTTGAAGGCTAATCAATTAGGTAAACCTAATTGGATTAAGTGCTGATTTTCAACCTGATTAACTTGACCTTTTTGGGCAAACGGTTTCAAAACCGTTTGAGTGCGTTGACCAAGGGTTTACCGTTTGATATTACTGTTCCTAATTATGTTGGTTAATGACTCACCAAATTTTAGGGGTTAATTCCCAAGTAATCATGAGTTGAAGGCTAATCAATTGGGCAAACCCTAATTGAAATTAGTGCTGAAATTTCAATGAGTTGATTTGAGATTTTGGGTTGATTAGCCCAAACGGTTTCAAGACAGTTTGGGGATCACCCAAACGGTTTCAACACCGTTTGTGGGTCACCCCAATACCGTTTGGAGGTCTATGGTCAAGTATGGATATGTGTTTGAAGATCCAAAGATGTGGTATGAACCCTAATCGGCTAAGTGCTGATTTTGCAAGTGAGTGAGATGATGTTTTGGGTTGATTGGCCCAAACGGTTTCAAAACCGTTTGGGGATCACCCAAACGGTTTCAAGACCGTTTGGGGATCACCCAAGACCGTTTGGAGGTCTGGGGTTAAGTATAGTTGACCAATTGAAGGTCCAAAGGTACCAAATCATATTGCAATTAAGTGCTGATTTGTTGATCAACTCGATAGACCAATCCTTGATGAAATTTCACTAGAATCCAAAGGTTGGATGAGCCAAATGGTTTCCAAACCGTTTGGGGCTCATAAAAACGGTTTCAAAACCGTTTGTTGGTCACCCAAGACCGTTTGGAGGTCTAGAGTTGAGTATGGTTAGGTGTTTGAAGGTCTAAAGGTACCAAGTTGATTTGCAATCAAATGCTGATTTGGTGATCATCCCAATGATCCAAACTTTGATTGGTTGACTTGGATTATGATGTGGACATGGGAAAATGGTCTCAAGACCGTTTGGAGGTCATCCAAACGACCTGAAGACCGTTTGGGGTAAGGTCATACCCAATTTGGATGATGGTTCAATGGTTTCAAAGTAACTAGTCTTACATTGATTAGTATTGAAGGATCATCGATTCCAAACCCTAATTCAATTGATTCAACCCCTTTGATAATCAATTGAGGGTCAATTGAGGTTCAAATCAGTTGAAGGTTGACCTATTAAACTCAATTAAAGTATGAGCATAGGTCCCATTGATGATTGGTTCCATGAATTCAATGGTTGAGGGTCCAATGCAATCAATTGAAACACAATTAGTAGTTTGATTGATGATCAACTTAAAAGCTCTAATTGGTGATTATAAAACCTAATCCCATTGAAATCAGACCCTAATTGAAGTCCCGATTGAGGGGTGAGTTCATGATTCAATTGATGATTGAATTGATGATCCAATTGATTGAAGTTCCATTGATTGGAATTGAGTGTTGTTGAAGCCTTGATTGACTTTTTGGTTCATGCGGTTTTGAGAGGTTTGGACCAAACGGTCTCAAGAATGTTTGGGACCAAATGGTCTCAAGACCGTTTGAGAACAAACGGTCTCAAATCGTTTGAGACCCATGCGGTTTCAAGTCCATGCAGTTTCAAAGCTTTTTGCTTAAACAGTTTTAAACCGTTTGTGGATCAAATTGGTTAACTCAATTGGATGCCTAATGCAATTGAAGGATCAATTGGTTAATCCAATTGAGTACCTAATGTAATTTAAGGAACAATGGATTGATCCAATTGAGTACCCAATGAAATTAAAGATTCAATTGACTAATCCAAATGGATACCTAGTGCATTTGAAGGTTCCATTGATCAATCTATTTGGATACCTCATGTTATTGAAGGTCTAATTGATCAAACCTTTTTGAAAACCTAATGTAATTAGGTGAAAGATACCCTAATGGTACTAATCAATAATGAATAACAAATGCATGAATCCAATACATGATGTAAACCCTAATTGAGGCTGATTCCATGTATAACCCTAATAAGAGGTTGTCTACATATGAAATTACTATTCAGGATGAATAGTGAAACCCTAGTTGACGGTGTATCCAAGTGAAACCCTAGTGGAGGGTGTATCCATGTGAAACCCTAGTTGAGGGTGTATCCATGTGAAACCCTAGTTGAGGGTGTATCCATGTGAAACCCTAATTGAGGGTGATTTCATGAGAAACTCTAATTGGGAATGATTAGTAAACCCTAATTATGGGCAATGTGATATGAAACCCTAATGAAGGGTGATGCTATATGCAATCCGTATTCTAAAGAAGGGAGATGGTATGTGAAACCCTAATCCCTAATGAGAGAATATAATTCATACTTGAATTTGATTCATGAGGTGAACTCCTATAGCACGACCGTGCAAGGTAGCACGACTGTGGTGACTTTCTTTGCACGACCGTTCCTGGTTGCACGGCTGTGGTGCTCCATGATGGACTTGGAGATGATTTATAGTGACCTAATATGGTCATAATATAATTGGATGAAGGATACATGCGATATGTGATGAAAAACCCTAATCCTGATAAAGGAATAAGGGTGATACTCTTGAAATAATGATACATGTATTTTGCATGGTATTGATCGATAATTAATGTACTTCTATAATATGTGCTAATCATGCAGGTATCGTGAGATGATGAGCATAGCCAGGTATGAGCTATGATGTGTTATTAGTTTGAATTTGTTTATTGGGCCTTGTGTGCCATAATATACCTTGTGCCTGGTAAGAGGTGGCAAGAGAGTTAATGGGCCTCAAGTGCCATGATGGATGCTTGTGTAGCAAGTATCATATTTACCTTGATCAGATGACCTAAAGGTGTTAGTTACTTGAGAAAGTGATAACAATGCTCAGGTGATGAGCTAAGGGTTTGAATACCTAGGATTTCATGGTAATGGTATTGAAATTGTGAAGGGATGAGAATTCCCAGTGTTGAAATAAGGGATTAAGATCCCAACACTTTATGAAAGGAGTATGGCTACGTGCCATGACTCCACAATGATAATGTGAGGCTTTAGATATATGATCTAAGACTGAAAAGAGTTAATGCAGTGGTAATGATTATGTAGTTTGAAGATGTTATACATGTTCTTCATACTCATTAAAGAATATGTGACATGTTGATTCTATCAAGTTATAGTTGCAATGCTTCTGATATAGAATAATGTTCTAATCTGTTATACATTAAAATATTTGCTGTCAAATAAATATGATTACCCTGTTCATATTTATCTTCTTAAGATGCAATAATAATGTTTCTGGCGGAGAGTTATAACTCTCGTTGGGGCAATTTTTATAATTGTCTCACCCCCATGGGAACCACATTTTTAGGTGGACGCAGACGAGGAGATAGGAATCCTTCAGTGGGTGAAGAACAGTAGTAGCAGTAGGGACAACAGTGAAGTCTCAGGTGGAGACATTGGTTGTCATGACATGTATAGTTGTATATAGAGTCATATGTGTCGTCTCTATACTCTCAGGTCCTCGGAGTAGTAGTTAGTGCTTTCAAGATTTTAGAGCAGTGTCTCGAGATTTTATACTACCTGTGTTTAGCTTAACAAGTCAGCTGATGCTTGTAATTCTCAGAAAGAGATGATGCATGATATGTACCTTTGATCCAAAAAGTAAATGTGTTATACTTTGGCTCTTGAAGAAAAAAGATTTACTATGTGTGGATCTCTTTGCAAAAAGTTTTAATTTTTAGTGATTTTCGCTAATCCTCTACTTGATGAACACTTCCAAATTAGTTAATCTTGTTTTCACGAATCGATCGTTACAATCTTGCTTGGATTCATGGAGGAAGTCATGTTCCAAGGTTGGTTTGCTAGTATTCTTACTTAGTTCTTTCTTCTAGCCATCCCCTTCCAACCGATTCTTGGAGAAACAACCTTGGCCAACCTGTGGAGCTGAGGACGCCATTAAAGCTTGGAAGCTTGGAGCTCTAGGACTGACTTGAAGATGGGTTTTATAACTCTAAACCCTTATGCTTTGTTAAGCATCTCTTTTTCTATGTGATAGTTGCTAGTTCTTCTTTTCCCCTATCCTCCCTTGCACTCTTTCAAGCAAAACCATGAAGAACAGACCTTAGTCTCAAGGTAGAAGATGATGGGTGTGATTACCAAGGTAACTTTATCAAACGGTCTCCCACCTTTGGTCTAAACGGTTTGCAAAACCGTTTGGGACCAAACGGTTTCAAAACCGTTTGGACTCATGCGGTTTGCAAGACCGTTTAGATTCAAACGGTCTCCAAGACCATTTGGGAGGTTTGACTAGGCATTGACCATTTAAGGGTTTGCTGGTCACATTATTAATTAACCATCTACAAAGAATTGTTATCTAATTCCAAACAAATCTCAAGTTGAAGGCAATTTAATCAACTAAACCCTAATCGGGCTCAATTGCTGATTTCAATGGACCGATTTTGTTGAAGTTTGGGTTGAGTGGCCCAAACGGTTTCAAAACCATTTGGGGATCACCCAAACGGTCTCAAGACCGTTTGGTGATCACCCAAGACCATTTGGAGGTCTAGGGTTAAGAGAAGTTGATCAATTGAGGGTCCAATCATAATGGGTTGATGAAATAATCAAAAGTGCTGATTTGTGACTTGATTAGGGTTCAACCTTTAACAAATTGGCTTATATTTTGATGAGATTTTGGGAAAATGGTCTCAAGACCATTTGGAGGATGTACAAATGATTCCAAAACTGTTTGCGGTCAGTCATGGCCCAATTGGGTGATAGTTGATGGGTTCAACTTCAATTAGACTTATGTTGATGAATGTTGATGGTTGATTGATTTCCAACCCTAATTCAATTGGTCCCAACCCTAATTGGTGACCAATTGAGGGTCAATTGAGTATCAAATTAGTAGAGGGTTAACCTAATTGGCTCAATTGATAAGTGGTTAACATGTATGAGGTCAATTGAGGGGTTCAACATTGTAAACCCTAATCAATTGCAAGTGTTGATGCACTTTTTAGGTCCATGCGGTTTTGAGATGTTTGGACCAAACGGTCCAAGACCGTTTGAATCCAAACGGTCTCAAGACCGTTTGGGGGCAAACGGTCTCAAGACCTTTTGGGCCCTAACGGTTTCAAAACCTTTTAGACTCATGCAGTTTGGTTATGCGGTTTGGTCATGCGGTTTGGTCATGCGGTTTGGTCATACGGTTTGCTCAAACGGTTTCAAGGTCAACCTTGGCTAAACGGTCAACATGACCAAATGGTTTCAAGACCGTTTAAGGGCAAATGGTCTTGAATGTCAAAGGTACCAAATGGTCAACCCTTCCAAACGGTTTCAAAACCGTTTGGAGGTTGAGAGTCCAAAACCGTTTGGGGTCTTTTAAAGTCAAGATGGTTAATGATATAAAGGCTTAGATGGTTCAATGGTTGCTTAACCTAAATCCCTAATGATACCTAAAAACATTAAGGGAACAAGTAATGAGTTAGTTGATATATGCCTTGATCAATGGTGAATATTACCAAGGTACCCCTGAAGGGTTCAAGTAGATGACACCCCTTGATCAAGCAAACCCTAATAACCATAGTGGTCATGACTTGACTCATGTTAATCAAAATTGACTTGACTTAACCTAATCTAGAGTGATGTAAACATCATCTATTAGTGAGAGGAGAGAGAAGACTCCAATTATGAATGGAAATCAAGTAAATTACCTTCAATATATGTGATTGTACATGATTAGGGTATGATCCATCAAAGTGAGATCATGGAAACCCTAATTATGATGAATAAATGAATATTAACCTAATTTGAAGGCATTAATGATAATAAACCTCACACATCATGATGCTATGTTGCCTAAGTTTAGGTGGCACATATGAGATTGATGGGCTGTAAAAGCCAAGAGTAACATCAAGGTCATGCTGATTAGATGACTTATGATGATTTAAGGGTTTGAATATCCCTATTCTTGAATCATAGTAATGAAATGGTTAAGAATTGATATCCATATAATAGCTGATGTAAGTTAAACTTGATACATTTAGTATTCTTCTTTTATAGCAGTTGTTCTAATGATTAATGCTTGGAAACATGCTTGATGTTAAAAGAATGCTGAAATGTACCTAATTCGTCAAGTATAATCATATCATGTAGAGCCCTGATCATAGATCCATCATTGTCAGTAGTTTAATGATGGTGAAATAGGTTTTCCTAAGGGAACTCCTGGAAAACATATTGTTGAGTATGTTGGGATTATGGACGTGAATATCCTTACGTCCTAGTGTAGGAATTGATGTAAGATGTACCTTAATCCATCAACCCTTCACTATGTGTTTATGCCGGGGTGATGTCTCACTAATCTCCCGAGGGAATCTTTAATTCCGCATCGATGAGAGATAAACAAGAAATCTTTCGATGGTGAAGAGAGTACAGAATGCCACTGTGACTCTAATAGCGAAGTTTCCAGAATACCCTGGAAAGCTATTGTAGCAGAGACACAAGATGTCCTGCATGTTGATCCTCACACTGACTAAGGAAGATGAGGTCATAAGAATCCGGCTCTTTTGATGACTTATGCATGATACCGATGCGACTTAGTAGTGTTCGGTTGGAGTATGAGCATTATACCTCATCTCCGCAGGGCATAGTAATGTTTGTAAAACATAATTAGCCGTGTAGCATAACTACCTAGGTTGAACTACGAGAAACAATGATTGATGTTACATTGTTTATAATGTTCTAGTCAAGTAATTTCGTATACACATTCTTCATATTCCTCATTGAAGTAAATGTTGCTTCATTTACTCTTAAGTCTGCTGTTGAATGTTTAAGTTACCTTGCATATGTTATTCCTTTAATGCTATAACAAAGCTTCTGGCGGGGAGTTATAACTCTCGTTGGGACAATTATTTAAAATTGTCTCACCCCCGTAGATTTCAACTTTTTAGGTGAACGTCGAGGACGAAGGAACCAATCTGAGGGTGAGAAGTACCAGCAGCAACAACACCAGGGGCATCAGTAAATCTCAGGTGGAGATACTGACTGCCAAGCCTTGTAGATAGCACCCTAGTATGTCTTATGTCGTCTCTGTACTCTCAGGTCCTAGGAGTCGATAGGTCTGAGATTTTTGGCTTTAAGCCTCGAGATTTTTTATCTGGATGTATGTAATCACTCGAGAGGTGATTTCACAAGAGATGTATTGTCAAAACATGGTGTAAACTGTTTATCTTGTTTCTTATAAAAGAGTTTTATGGTTTAAAGATCTTTTCTTAAAAAGTTTTAATTTCTAGTGATTTTTCATGATTCTGCTACCAGTTAGTTAATCACTTCCGCTTAAGTTTAATTCTCATTTTGGCAATTCGGTCTCCACACAACAGTGTCACATGTTATAAAATCATCTCAAAAGATTAGATTAAGGTTTAAGCATCTAATTAAGCAAAGAAAGTACACTCAAGCACTAAGCTAGGTCAGGGGTCTTACAACCATAAAGCCCTAACAAGGATTTCACCCCCAAAATCCTACGTGAAAAGAGACGGGTACTTCCTATGCATCTCTTCATCAAGTTCCCACACCGCTTCTTCTTTTCCACGATGATGCCAAAAAATTTAACCAACACGATGTCCTTCTTCTTCTACTTCTTGATCCTCCTATCCAGGATCAACACATGACCTTCCACATAAGATATATCCTCATCTAGCTCAACCTCCACCAGCTACAACACCAACTTCATATCAGGGTGGCACTTCCTCTACATAGACACATGGAACATTGGATGTAACCTATCCAACTCAGGTGGCAAATCCAACTTGTAGGCCACCATTCCAACACGTGGCAGTACTGGGTAAGGTCCCATATATCTAGGAGCCAACTTACCCTTCTTCCCAAACCTCAAAACACCCTTCCAAGGAGAGACCTTGAGGTACACTCCCATCTCCCACTTAGAAATCCAAGGGTCTACGTCGATCATTTGCATACAACTTCTTCCTGTCTTGTACTACTTTCAGGTGTGGTTGAATCACTTTGATCTTCTCTGTTGTCTGTTGCACATGCTCAAGACCCAAAAGCTAATATCAATATCCCCATACAAGCACAATAGAGATCTACAATGTCTCCCATATAAAGCCTCATAACATGCCATATCAATACTCCTCTGCTAGTTCTTATTGTATGAAAACTCTATCAAATTGAGGTGCACATCCCAACTTCCCAAAAATTGCAAAACATAGGCTGTCAATAGATCTTCTAGAATCTGGATTGTCCTTTTTAACTATCCATTTTTCTATGAGTGAAATGTTGTACTAAACTTCAAAAGCATACCCATCGCTATCTGTAGACGTTCCCAAAAATGATTGGTGAACAGGGGACCTCTTTCATATTTGATGGTAGATGGTATACCATGCAATTACACTATCTCATCTACATATATATGTACACACTTCTCTGTTGTGTATGTCACCTTCACTCAGAAAAAGTGTGTTGTCTTTGTCAACCAGTCAACAATCACCCATATGGAGCCATGACCCTTAGCTGTCCTAAGCAGACCAACCAATTTATCCATCATGACATGATCCTACTTCCACTATGGTATGGGAAATGGTTGTGAAGTTCCTACATGCTTCTGATGCTCTACTTTAACCTACTTGCATACTGAACATCTGGCAACAAACTTAGCCATGTCATGCTTCAAATTGGACCACCAATACAAATCTTTTAGGTTATGATGCATATTGGTGCTTCTTGGATGCATAGCAGGAGTGAGCCTCCTCCAAGACCAACTTACTCATATTATCAACATTGGGAACCACAATTCCATCATGGCAACATATTGTTCCATCTTCTGTCTCGTAGAAACCATCACACTTCTTGCTTCCAAACTCTGCTTAGATTTGTTGTATCACACTATCTTCTTATTGAGCATCCATGATCTATTGTTGCAACATGGGCTTCACTTGTAACTGAGCCAAAAATTTTACTATCATGGACACCTCCAACTTTACGTTCATCTCACGCAAAGACACTAGCATGTCTCTCTTATGTCACATCAAGGAACATAACTACACCTTGTCAGCAAATGATGATGACAAAGACTTCCTACTCAGAGCGTCTGCCATCACATTTGCCTTCCCTGGATGGTAATCTATAGTGTAGTCATAATCCTTGATTAACTCCATCCAGTGATGCTACCTCATGTTCATCTCTTGCTTCAAGAAGACGTATTGCAGGTTCCTCTGATCTGTGAAGATATGACACTTCTCGCCGTAAAGGTAGTGTCTCCATATCTTCAAGGCATGGACCACCACTGCAAGTTCCAAATCATGAGTGGTATAGTTCTCATCATGCTTCTTCAACTGTAACGATGCAAAAAAGATCACATTCTTGTCTTGCATGAGCACACAACCCAGACCATTCTTTGAGGCATCACAAAATACAATGTAGCCTTGTCCCTATTCTGATAGCTCTAGCACTAGTGCACTTTTTATGACCGTATCTGAGCTTAATCAGTAAGTTAGGGTTTAGGTGGATGATTACATGCTTTACTAGATTGATAATCACTTAAACATGATTAATGATGATATCTCAATCATGATATATTAAACCTAATGAGAAACCCAAGTATGCTATCTCTTTGTATAATTAGGGTTTGAGAAAATATAAACCCTAGTCGGAAAAAATTAGGGTCTTCACCAAATAGGCTCATGTTGGGGAGGAATGAGAGAGGTATGCAAAGGATAATGAAATGGTAGTTGAAGGCTATGATAGCACGGTCGTGGTGGGTCATTGTTGGCACGTGCATTCTAGGCCACACAGTCGTTTTGAAAGAATTGAACTGTGGACCAACTTTTGTACTCAAATCTTATGAAACCAATTCACCATGGCTATGGTAGGCAGCACATCCGTGCTGGGTACATCTTAGCATGGCCATTCTGGGGCAATTTCTCTTCAACCGACTGTTCTACAGATTTCTAGATAGTAGTGCACTATTATATTTTTATTTATTTAATGTTAACTCACAATGATATAAAATTTTAACTAAAGCTTTATAACTCAATTAAAAACAACATGTTAAATTTTCATTTTTAAGAAGGTTTGATCTTTTAAATATACGAATTACAATAACTTTTTTATGACATAAAAATCTGCAGAAATAAAAAAAGCCTAGTGAGGGGTCAATTTGTAATTCACCCAAGAAGCTTAATTGCTCAACATGGTCAACCTAACATACTAGGATCTCTCATAATTCGTTATTCATTCCAAAGAAACAAAATACTAGAGAGAGAGAGGGTGAGTTAGGGTTTGAGAGGAGAAAGTGTTGGAATTGTTGATCTAAGGTTTCTCTATCCGAAATATGATGAAATCAAGTAAGTTTAACTTCTTTGCATAGCCTTTCATGGTGAATCTTCTATCACATGTCAATATTCCATCCCTCCTTTGATTTGATCTGAAATGGTATCAAAACTTCCCCTTTTCTCACTCTTTCTTCATACTCCCTCATTTTTATGATTTCTGAGTTGAAATGAGGAAGAATTAGGTGAATTGCTAGGGATTTGATATAAGATCGATATTTTTAGGGATGAGCTGCATTTTTAAGGTGTTTTCACACCTTAGGGTGAGTGGGAACTTCCTTTAAACAATAAATTGCACGAAAATTGGTTAAATCATCCATAATCTTTAATTTCTTAGTATGCGACTACAAACACTGAATTGTCTGTTTGATCTAAGTTGTTGCAAAATGATATGAAATGGATTCTTCCTCTGTTTGGATGAATTTCATATGATAAAATCATATTAGAAATGTATACAATACAACCTAATGAGAATTCCCGAAGTACTCACTGAGGTTATAAGAGTAAACTGAAATATAAGGAATTTGTCTATGACTGAAATTGTTGTATAATTAAATAGACAAATTTTTTTATCTGGATCCCCATGGTTATAGATGATTTTTTATCTGAATGCATAGTACATATATGTTAGATACTATCTTGGATTTCATTTCAGGTGAATGGTGTTTGTTTGATATCTCAGTAAAGAGGGTGAAACCCTAGATGCAAGGAAAGTTGGATATTTGCGAATAGATCGTGAAATCCATTTGAAGGGATTGTCTTGACATGATAGACTTTATTTATTCAATTTTATTCTTTATGCATGATATCTCAGTGAATGGCATGGAAACTCAAATTCAGCTTAGTTCCAAAGTTTCATACATATATTGATTGTATATGATTTTTTGAAAGCAGTTTTATTCAATGAATGTTTATGTCGCATGAAAACCTTATGAGAGCCATGTGATAAGTGAATGAGGTAAATGAAACCCTAAGGATAGGATTTTCAATGACAAGTATTGTGATATCAATGTTCTCAGTATGAGATGTGGTGATGCTTCATAGTTCAGTTGTGGTCAATGTTATCAGATGGTCTATGAAAAGAATGGTTTACAAAGCTAAACTAAGATATGTTGATGTGATGATTGAATTGTGAATGTAAAGAGTAAATTAGACATTTAGATGCCCTGAACACTGTAGAATCCTCACAGGATGAGGCCTACTTTGTGGGGAGGAAATGGTTTTCCGACTGGAGGTAGTCCAGTTCGAGGTAAGTCAGAGCACACCAATAGGATGTGGGGGTCTTGACCAGTAGTGCAGACTCCTTACAGTTGTGTGGTACCCAACACCAACCAGGGATTCCATTTGTACCAGTACCACATGTTGTAAGTGATCAGTGGTTAGTAGGTCCACTGATGCATAGTAAGCCTGAGGGCTTTGACTCACCATCTGAGTACCCAGGTTGAGTGGTGGAGTCTGAGATATCTGACTTCTCTCATTAGTCGTCGAGAGACAGACATGTCGAGGCCCACTGCAGACGGGGTCTTACTCGAGAGACATGCTTAGGAATCTGGGCATGCTTCTAAGCCTTGTACAGTGAGATCGTAGCTTGCTGTGATTCTTTCACATGTTGTGGTACACCTCATGTGGGTTCAGGGCATAATATGATGAATGAGAGGTTAAACAAGTGTGCACAATTATTCAATTATTCATTTTATGTTTCTGAATTATTAGTTCTCTTTATGATCAATAAAGAATATTCATATATTGGTTCATTCTTGTAAATATATAGAGTATCCTGCAATATCTATGATTGTCAATTATTAGACTCTTTAATGCTTATTGTAGTTATAATTGATATCAGTTGCTTGGAAAAATATCTATAATTATATAAGTGCTTTTAACTGTTTCTTTAAAGTACTCAATTCACTGAGCGTGTAGGCTCACCCCTATACTCACAATTTTTAGGGAAACCACGTAAACTTGAAGAAGGTCAAAGCATCAGAGTAGATCTACCACAGGAGTTAAGTATGCGATTAGTTGAGTTCAATCGGTCCCTGTCACTCTAGGTCCTTGTCTAGATGTGAGAGAATTGTAAATAATGTTTTGTATCTTTATTTCCTTAATAAGAGGGAATGTTTCTAATTATCATGACATATGTACATAGAAGTGTGAGAAACAAAATGAATGTATGGATGTGTATCATTAATGTTGAGATCATATTGGAGTAATGAAAGTTTAATTCTCTTATAAAGTTTGTTTATGTCACTGGATGCAAGAAATGCAAAGAGTTTGAAATAAGGGAAAGAAAAAGTAAGGGAGTGAACTTTGTATTAAGTATAATCCTCAAAGTTATTCCCAAATCTCATGATTAGTGGTAATCTTGGGTTGCATGTGTGATATCTTTTGGTATCAGAGCATAGGCTGAGTCGTCAGGGACCATTAGGATAGAAAGTTAGAGTTATAAGTGTAGCAAATAGGAGGTGATGTGTCTATAGCTTTGGGAGGTCTGAGTATTTATATACCCTAGCCCGGTATCTGAATACTTAGGTTGACCAATATCAAGCTACTTTGTCTATTATTCTCTGAATGCCCTGGCCAGGCATGCAGTGGAAGTATGGGCTAGAGAGAAACCCTAAAAATATTAGGGTTAGAAGACTAGAATGAAATAAATGAATTGAGCATAAGAATAGAATGTGATGCAACTCTTGTTCTATATTGCTTCTTTGATTAGAGATCAATAGAAATGCTCTTATATGTATCAGTTCATATTATGAGTTTGTAGAATATATATGGTTCTTTCATATTGTTGTGTATCATGAAGTGATTCAGTTACTGTTTATATTCTTTGTATCAAGTAGACCAAAAGTTATGTTTAAATGAGTTTGCCCTAAGTGGATATTCTTTCCACATGTTTGAGATTAATAGTATTTTGTTAATCTTGAGTAGCTCTTGGCTTCAAGACTGCAGTTTCGACCTGGTCCGGCTAGCAGGATGCATTACTGGAATCTAATGACTCCTATTAATAATATAATAAGAGTAAACTCCAGATAAATTAGACCCACATCATAGTGAGAATGTGCATATAATAAGATGTTGAAACATATGGGAAAGATTAAAATAGCTAAGAATCAGTTGGAACTGATATATGAGATCCAACTCTGGGGCCTCATATGAGAAACCATTAATTGGAAATAAAGGAACACAACATAAGGTTCAGATTAAGTTTAATGATTAGTATTATATGAACTCTAAATCTGAAATATGGAAAAGATTTAAGAAAAGTATGTAAAAAGCAAGATAATAAGAATCAATCATGAGGAATGTATCATATAATCGATTAAAATGCTTTTATGTACTTCAAAGAAAAGGGAAAATAGAAGAAAATATTTAAGTAGACAATAAGTACATATAAGTGAAGAGTCTTCATAAGAGTTAAAGTAAAGAGAATTAGATGAACATGTAAAACATAAGACTAGATAAGAAACTAAGTTGAAACAAAGACAAATGTTGGAAATGATGAGCTTGATTAAGGAACACGGGTTATATGATATAATTGAGAGCATGAAATGTATACCTTCATTATGAAATTTAATACATTAATCCTTACTTCCTTTGGGTTCTATGTCTCTATAGGACAACAAACTAGTTTCTAAAAGAAGAGCAAAAGTGTAGCTAAATAAATGAATAAGTCATACAAAGGTAGACTATATTTAGGAAGGAATAACTTGATTGAAAGAGAAACTATGTTTCACCCATGCATGAGCCATTTGATTTGAAATGAAGGATATGTAATGTATTAAACATGAGGTGAAACTAGTAGAGAGATTATTGATTTAGAATTTCAACTTCACATTAGTAGAAGGATAAAAAGAAATATGTGCAACATGATATACATGATCATACACATGAATAAGCAACATGGACATAAGAGAAAATTAGAAGTTAAAGATGCCAGGTGGAAGACTAGTATATGGTAAGAGGATTATGGAAAGTAAGGAAGGGTTTGAAACATGATGGAGTAATATATATTATAAAGGAAAGAAGTTTGGAGATTCAAGCAATTGCTAATTAGTCAAGTATCCATGTTGATAACCAATTAAACCTACATATGAGAAATGTATTAAGGGGATGTTTGAAGATAAGAATTCTAAGTCCCATAATCATCTCCTCTTTCATATATTAATTAATGAGAGAAATGTGGAAATGAAGTGATAAGAAAATGAATCATATATGATGCAAAACCACCATGGTAGAGACATCTAGTGAATGTAATAATGACACACAATATGATGATGAAACCCTAGCAGGGTAATTTTAGAATGTAATCTATTTGAATGGCCAAGAAAGAGAAAGGAAATTCAATTGATAAGATAAGGAAGACTTTAGTAAAACTTGTGAGATCCAAAGTTTGAATTTCAAATTAAGGGAGCAAAGTCACATCACAAAAACGTAATGCTACTAATAAGGACCAAATCCAAGGATGTTTAGAGTTGTAGTAGTTCAAGGGTTGTCACTAGTGATTTGACCTTGAATACTAGCATCACTATAAAACAAGATCATGAGATTTGCACTATGAGAAGTAAACTAGCACTGATAGTAATCCAGGGTTCAAAGGTAGCTAGTCCAAAAGGTAGATAAACAATATGGAAATGATTCAGAGCAAATGATAAGAAATATATTTGAAATATAAGAGGTGTGTTTTGAACAAAAGGAGAAATACAATATGAGTGAAGTGCGATATGAAATAAATTCTTGCAGTGATAGAAAGAATGATGAATAATCTATTTGTACCTTGCATGCTTCAATTTTAGGGATGTTTAATCTACATGATTAAAATGAGAAGGATAAGTAGAAAAAAGTAAGAATTGATGAATGAGGAGAGAGATAAGAGAAAACAATGGCTTTTAGTAATATGCAAAATTGTTTTTAGAATATGATTTGTTGAAGGTATATGAAAGGATGTAAATTTGTTATATGTATGATTTCAGTTGTACTTGTGCAAGAAATATTAATTAAGGGTGTCTGATAGCTTTAGTGATCCATATCATTAATCCAGCTTAGTATTTTACAACTGTTGTTGAATCTAGTATTTCGACTCATGACTACTTTGATATTTGAGAAGTATGATAGTAAAATTTAAAACAACATGGTAAACTCTCTTTTGTGTCTCAGAGGTAGTACATAAGAATTGTACCTATTGAGTCGTATGAGTTGAGATAGTTGGATCAGATTATTAATGCTGAGGTAACACCTCATGAGTATAAAAATATTGAAATGGTTGTGTCTCTTTCTCTTTCCTATGATTGATTGTGGCGTAGAGAATTCGTTTGTTATCATTGAGCAGTCATGATTTAAACATGTTGTGATTAAAAAAAAAATAAAGGACTTAATGTTGAAAGATGCATTCAAGTATGAAATACAAGAATATAATGACATGTAAGATATCAGAAGCTTAAAATAAACCTTGAAAGTACTTTGCTTGCATATTTTTGTTTCATGGGCGAAGCCTTTTTAGGGTGGGCAAATTGTTATGACCGTATCTGAGCTTAATAACTAAGTTAGGGTTTTTTTGGATGATTACATGCTTTACTAGATTGATAATTACTTAAACATGATTAATGATGATATCTCAATCATGATATGTTAAACCTAATGAGAACCCCAAGTATGCTATCTCTTTGTATAATTAGGGTTTGAGAAAATATAAACCCTAGTCAGCTGAAATTATGGTCTTCACCAAATAGGCTCATGTTAGGGAGGAATGTGAAAGGTATGCAAAGGATAATGAAAATGGTAGTTGAAGGCTAGGATAGCACGATTGTAGTGGGTCATTGGTGTCACGGGCATTCTAGGCCACACAACTGTTTTGAAAGAATTGAACTATTGACCAACTTTTATACTCAAATCTGATGAAACCAATGCACCATGGATGTGGTAGGTTGTATGGTCGTGCTGGGTACATCTTGGCACGGTCGTGGTAGCTAGCATGGTCGTTCTGGGGCAATTTCTCTTCAACCGACTGTTCTCCAGATTTCTAGATAGCAGTGCACTATTATATTTTTAATTATTTAATGGTAACTCAAATGATATAAAATTTTAACTGAAGCTTTATAGCTCAATTAAAAACTACATGTTAACTTTTTATAATTTTTTAAGAAAGTTTGGTCTCTAAAATACACAAATTACAATAACTTTTTATGACAGAAAAATTTGTTGAAATAAGAAAAAGTTTAGTGAGGGGTCAATGTGCAATTCACCCAAGCAGCTTAATTTCTCTATATGGTCAACCTAACATACTAGGATCTCTCTTAATTCATGATTCATTCTAGAGAAATAAAATCCTAGAGAGAGAGGGAGAGTTAAGGTTTGAGAGGAGAAAGTGGTGGAATTGTTGATCTAGGGTTTCTCTATCCGAGATATGATGAAATCAAGTAAGTTTAGCTTCTTTGCATAGTCTTTCATGGTGAATCTTCTCTCACATGTCAAGATTCCATCCCTCCTATGATTTGATCTGAAATGGTATAAAAACTTCCCCTTTTCTCACTCTTTCTTTATACTCCCTCATTTTTAGGGTTTCTGAGTTGAAAGGAGGAAGAATTGGGTGAATTTCTAGGGATTTGATATGAGATCAAGATTTTCAAGGATGAGCTGAATTTTTAAGGTGTTTTCACACCTTAGAGTGAGTGTGAACTTCCTTTAAACAATGTATTTCATGAAAATTGGTTAAATCATCCATAATCTAAAATTGTGGAGTATGTGACTACAAACCCTGAATTGTCTATTTGATCAAAGTTGTTGCAAAATGATATGAACTGGATTATTCCTCTGTTTGGATGAATTTTAGATGATAAAAATCATATGAGAAATATACAATACATCCAAATGAGAATTTCCTAAGTATTCACAGAGGTTATAAGAGTAAACTAAAATATAAGGAACTTGTCTATGACTGAAATTGTTGTATAATTAAATAGAGAAATTTGTTTATCTGGATCCCATTGGTTATGAATGATTCTTTATCTGAATGTGTAGTACATATATGTCAGATACTATCTTGGATTTCATTTAAGGTGAATGGTGTTTGTTTGATATCTTAGTAAAGAGGGTGAAACCCTAGATGTGAGGAAAGTTGGATATTTGTGAATAGATATTGTGAAATCCATTTGAAGGGATTTTCTTGACATGATAGAATTTATTTATTCAATTTTATTCTTGATGCATGATATATCAGTGAATGGCATGGAAACCCAAATTCTGCACAGTTCCAAGGTTTCATACATATATTGATTGTACTTGATTTGTTGAAAGCAGTCTTTATTCAGTGAATGTTTATGTTGCATGAAATCCTTATGAGAACCATGTGATAAGTGAATGAGGTAAATGAAACTCTAATGATAGGGTTTTCAATGAATCAAGTATTGTGATATCAACGTTCTTAGTATGAGATGTGGTGATACTTAACAGTTCAATTGTGGTAAATGTTATCAGATGGTCAATGAAAATAATGGTTTACAAAGCTAAAGTAAGATATGTTGATGTGATGATTGAATTGTGAATGTAAAGAGTGAATTAGACATTTAGATGCCCTGAACAATGTAGAATTCTCACAGGATGAGGCATGCGTTGTGGGGCGGTTTCCCGATTGGAGGTAGTCTTGTTTGAGGTTAGTCAGAGCGCACCAGTAGGGTGCGGGGGTCTTGACCAGTAGGGTAAACTCCTTAAAGTTGTGTGGTACCCCACACCAACTTGGGATGCCAGTGGTACCTCTGTTACATGTTGTAAGTGATCAATGGTCAGTAGGTTCACTGATGCACACTAAGCCTGAGGGCTTTGACTCACCACCTGAGTACCCAGGTTGAGAGGTGGAGTCTGAGATATCTGGCTTCTCTCATTAGTCGTTGAGAGGCAGACGTGCTGAGGCCCACTGCAGACGGGGTCTTACTCGAGAGATAGGCTTAGGACCCAGGCATGCTTCTAAGCCTTGTATAGTGAGATAGTAGCTTTGTATGATTCTTTCATATTTTGTGGTACACCTCATCTGGGTTCAGGGCATAATATGATGAATGAGAGGTTAAACAAGTGTGCATAGTTATTCAATTATTCATTTTATGTTTCTAAATTATTAGTTATCTTTATGATCAATCAAGCATATTCATATATTGGTTCACTCTTGTAAATATGTAGAGTATCCTACAATATCTATGATTGTCAATGATTAGACTCTTTAAAGCTTAGTGTTTTTATAATTGATATCAGTTGCTTGACAATATATTTGTAATTATATAAGTGTTTTTAACTATTTCTTTGAAGTAATCATTCATGAGCGAGTAGGTTCACCCCTCTACTCATTATTTTTAGGGAAACCATATGGACATGAAGAAGGTCAAATCATCAGAGTGGATCTACCATAGGAGTTAAGTATGCGACCAGTTGAGTTTAGTCGGTCCCTGTCACTCTAGGTCCTTGTCTCGATGTGAGATAGTTGTAAATAATGTTTTGTATCTTTTTTTCTTAATATGAGAGAATGTATCTGATAATCATGAAATGTGTACATGGAAGTGTGAGAAACATAATGAATGTATAATTGTGTATCATTAATGTTGAGATGATATTAGGATATTAAAAGTTTAATTCTCTTATAAAGTTTATTTATGTGAATGGATGTGAGAAAAAAAAGAGTTTGAAATAAGGGAAAGAAAAAGTAAGGGAGTGTACTTTGTATTAAGTATAATACTCAAACTTATGCCCACATCTCATCATTAGTGGTAATCTCGGGATGCATGTGTGACATCACTGGTTAGCTTCTCCTTCAAAAGTTGGAAAGCAGGTTGGTACTTGTCATCCCAAACAAATGACACATCTTTCCTTGTCAACTTAGTAAGGGGTAACACTACTTCGCTGAAGTACTTGATGAACCTCCTATATTATCTTGACAAACCCAGAAAACTACGAGCTTCTTTCCGCATCTTCAGTTCTTCCTACTCTATCATAGACTCTACCTTTTTGGGGTCTACAGGAACACCTTCAACGGATATGACGTGTCCAAGAAAAGACACATCCTTCAGCCAAAACTTACATTTGTTGAACTTCACTACAACTGGTGCACTCTCAATAGAGTCAATGCCTGATGTAAATGTTGCTCATGATGCTGGGTATCTAGGTTTTATATCAAGATGTCAAATATGAATACCACCACAAACTGATCAAGATAAGGTCTGAACACCTTGTTCATCAAGTCCATGAATGTTGTTGGTGCATTGGTTAGCCCAAATAACATGACCACAAACTCACAGTGACCATACCTTGTCCTAAATGATGACTTGGGTATGCCATCTGCCTTGATCTTTAACTAGCGATATCCATACCTTAGGTCTATCTTAGAAAACACTACAATACCTTATAACTGGTTAAATATATTATCAATCCGTGGTAAGGGATACTTGTTCTTTATGGTCACTTTGTTCAACTATCTGTAATCGATGCACATCCTGATGGATCCATCCTTATTCTTTATGGTCACTTTGTTCAACTATTCTTGACAAGATGATAGAACCCGTTGTGACGTACCCGTCCTGACAGAACCTTTCTCAAGCAACTCTTGCAACAATTTTTTCAGCTCTTGCATCTTAGGCTCTTAGTTGGTGCCTTCTTGTACGGTGTCTATGCTATCAGGTGCGTGTTGGGTACTAGATTGATCTCAAAATCAATCTCTCTAACTGGGGGTATGCCTAGAAACTCATCGGAAAACACATCTTCAAACTCACAAATGACTGGAACCTCCTGGATACTCAAACTCCTCACCTTGGTATCCACCATATGTGCCAAGAATGCATCACAGTCCAACCTCACCAACTGCTTTGCCACCATTGATGACACCAAATAGGTTGGAAGAATCTTCCTATCTTTTTGGAAGATCCACATCTCATAACCATTGGCAAATGTTGCCACCTTGGAACTACAATTCAAGACCACCCAATACTTTTTCAAAGTATCCATTCCAAGGATCACATCAAATACATGCATGTCAAGTGGTATGAGGTCCACTTGAATGCTACGTCCTAAAAAAGAAAGGACATAGGAAGGACACACTTCCCGTAGCTTGGAGGAATTGATTAAATGGGTTTCTAAACAAAATCTATCATGTCTATGACTAACAGACAAAGAACAAATAGTAATCACTTATCTAGTGATAAAGAGTATGTTGCACCTGGGTCAACCAAAATAGATATAAAACAAGAAGAAGACAAATCAGTATTAAATAACTACATCTGACTTGTCAAAACTTGCAGGTTGACCACTCCTTCTGGATGACTCATCACATAGAATCAAGCACGGTCTATTGTCACCCCCTTCCTCTAGTGGCTTTCCCAGAAAAACCAGCCTGTGATGCCTGTCCACATCCTCTACCACTGCTAAACTATTATCATTGATGTGACCCTTGCTGATTCTATCTCTATTGTTGGGTGGCATCTTCATCCTTCATTGGGAAAAACCACTTCGTATGCCCAACTTGTCCACACTTCTAGATGGACCTTTCATATCATTGGGCAAGTCATCATACCACAATATAGATGGACCTTTCATAGATATTGATGAAGGACTATGAGCTCCTACCAACGGAAAGGTACAACCTCTACCTTTGCTCACTGTCCACTAAGACTAACTCACCGAACATTTATATGACAACAGTGCTAAAAACCTAGGCTTCTTAGAGTCTCCAAATGACTTTCCTTGATACTATGTCGGCCTCTTCGTGGTCTTTGTCGCACATTTCTCCACCACTGATCACTCTACCCTCCTAACTGACTCCACAAATGTGGTGAACTTCTCTCTGTTCTCTAAAGATGACACTAGAGTTGTCAACTCTGTACTCAAACCATTTGATTCTCTCCTTGTTTGTCACTACCATATGAGGACAAAACCTTAGAAGCTCTATGAACTTAGCTTCATACTTACTGACCATCATAGATCCCTACTGGATCTTTTCAAATTGGGTGATCTTCTTATCCAAATTAGTCTATAGAAAGTATTGACTCATGAAATCCCATCAGAATCTTCCCAACTAATCATTACACCATGCCTTTTCTCCTCCTCTAGGGCCCACCAGTGGCTAGCACTCCCTTCAACAGATACATTGCATGCTTCATGTTTTCCTCTTTGAGGATGTTGAGGATCTTGAAGGCCTTCTTTAGCTCAGTTAACCACAAATCTGCATCCACTTGGTCTATTGTACTTGCATACTCAACTGCCCCTACATGCCTTAACCTTTGAAAGGTCTTCCCAGAATCCAAAGATTCCACATTGGGGACTGTTGCTCTCGCTTGAGGAATGGGCATGTTTTCTACCATATGTGTCATCGTGGCCATAAAATGTCCAAATTTGGACTGGAAAGCGGGGTTGGCCACCGCTACCAGGTCAAACCTGGGCATCTCAGGCACAACATTGACCCTCTTGTTCCACCTGACACCTCCTCCTAGTGCACCAACATACTCTCACCAGCATGTTCTTCGTGTTCTCCAGCCATCTTCTCTTCTCTTCTTCTTATTCTACATAATCATATGTTACCATAAGACAGACTAGAGGACCCTAGAATAGACACAAACCTAGTCCTATGTCCCTATATACTCAACGAACCTAAGGCTCTGCTACTAACCAAACTGGGACAACTCCTTACAAAAATAGCAAGATTACTCAAAATAAAGCATGGAATTGAAACCAATCAATCAGGTTATCAGAAAACATAGGAAGTTAAAATCAATATCACATAAGTATATAAGTTGGAGCTTATCAAATCTGAGTCTGAAAAATCTACATGTATATATATATCACATGCCAAAAGATTATTACATGATATTGTTCAGTGGCTATCTTGCCACAACTTGTTACAAGAGGTCAACTGTTCATGTACATACATGCCATATCCATACAACAATGGCATATAGAAAAAAAGCTTGTATCAATGTACAAACCACAAAAACCTCCCCAAGAACCTGAGAGTACAGGAAAGACACATAGGAATCTACTACAAAACACTAGAAACATGTCCAACCTTTCAACAACTATTGTTCCTCTTGCTGCTCAGTCTCAACCACACAATCTCCACCTCATCATGCACAACCACCTAAAAGATGTGAAAATCCACAGTGTGAGACCAAATGTCCCAATGAGAGATATAACTCTCTACCAATGTATATTATAAGCACAATTAAACTAAAGTAGGTAGATAACATTATGCAGGTTAAGAAGGTTCAACTAAATGATATGTATTAAACTGACAATACAAATTAAGCAAATTTAAATAGTTACTATTGGATCTTGGGCTCTAGAGGAGGGTGAATAGAGCTTAAAAAATTCTCCAAGATAGATTAGACCTTCAAATTATATCAATTAAAAAGAATAGCTTAAGTGCAATTTGAAGTCCTAACTAAAAGCATATCAAGGATGAGAGAAAATAAAACAAGCACTTAGACAAGGTCGTTTAGAGTGGTTCCACTCTCCAAACTAGGACAAAGTCAATCCACTACCTAGATAGGTCAACCTCTAGGACTTTGCAAGTGCTTTCCTCTATATATTCTCCAATAAGAGTTACAACACAAGACCCACCAAAGGACTTCCCTATCCAATACAAAGAGTCTTCAACCTTACCAAGGACTTACCCACTTTACAAAGAGTCTTCCACCTTCTTCCAAGGACTTACCTACTCTTGCACAAGTCTTCATACTTCAAGGGATTACCCACTCTTCTTGGATCTTTATCCCTTGCCTTATCCTTCACCTAGAGAAGATCTTCACCTCTTCTTCAACCTTGAAGAAGAACAAAAACAACTTCACCTTCACTCGGAGTAGCTTTCTTCACCTTTACTTCTTTGAGGAAAGGGGTAGGGAAGAAGGAATGGAATGAAAGCTTTACAAGAACAAGGAAGTAGCTCTCTTACAACTGGCCTAACTCACTCATAATCATAAAAATCTATGAAACGAGAGAGAGAGAAAGGGGCTCAAGGAGTGGCAACACACCCAACTATAGCAAGGACTTAGAATAGCATGAATGAGAAAACTTAGAATGAACTCCAAGGGGTCCTATTTATAGATGCAAGTGTTCCCTTGAGTGTGGGATCATTTAAGGGTGAAATATAGCTATTTTCCAATTTGCAATAGATCTATTCTCTCTTAAAATAACTCACCACAGTTATAACCACTTTTTCTGCATTTTTTGTACAATACATTTGGTCCAGTTCAAATAAAGGTAACTCGACCGATCCACTAAATAACAAAGCCAATTTTCAAAATACCGATCAATTTTGTTCTGGGAAACTCAACCGATGAGATAAAATCAAATTTTCTCAGTGAGTTTGTCGGTCAAGTTCTATGAGTGTGCAACTCAATCGATTGGTCTCTTTAGAAATTCCATCACTGGATCGGTCGTGTTTCCAACTCTACTGATAAATAACCTGTGAAATTTTTTCTAAATTGACATTTGAGTGATCAAACGTTAGAATTAAGTGTCTCTAATTTTTATTATCTTAGTTACAAGTCATATCATCAATACAAGTGGTACAAAAATCATCTAAGGTCATTTGGAATGATTTCCCAAAATGTGCACTTGCATTGCTTTTGACTTGAACTTGAACAAGCTAGGGCTTGTCTAATTTGATACTTTTCATATATCTAAAGCCTAAAATCAATCTTAAATAAACATATTAGATGCATAGGAATGAAATGGTTAAGTCATTATCAAAATATGGGCAATGTATAACTCTCAAGTCAACATTCTCCCCTTTTTGACAATGACAAAACATTCCTCAATCATATTGTAAAGGATATGTAAAGTTATACCTTTGCCTTGTGAATTGGAAGGAGATTCAAGATTTGAACAATGTGAATTTCTCCCCATCAATCTATGCTTACTCTTACCTACATAGTTAGTTTATCTACACAAAGTAACATGACATATATATACTATATGGTCCTTTAGCAAGTCACATGATAAAGCATATACTGAATAAGAAAAGGATCACATAGACAATAACAACAATATGTTTGAGCTTCAAAACATTAAACTTCTCTCCCCCTTTTGACATTATAAAAAAGGAAGGGGGTAGAAGAGAACAAAAATGGGTCTTCTCCAAGCACAACCAAACAAGCAATCTCAACATGCAATCTCAAAGCATACACCAAATAGAGATGAGAGAAGAAAACAATCTAAGTCATAATCAAAATATGGTAAACGTGGCACCAACTCATGAGATATAGTAAATCAAAGAGTAGTTGTACAAAGGATTAAGATTACAACCCAAAAAGCATGTTATCTAGAAAACAACTACAAGCAAAAATGATGAAAGCTAGATGATAAAATAGTACAGCTCAGAAAATGTGCCCATATGTTTTTAATACAGAATAGCCTAGAAAGATGTATATGATCAACATCTAGACTAAAAATTAGAAAAACTAAATGTCTAGTTCATCTTTGTCTATGTCATCCACATCATTATCAACATCAGAGGCTTCGGGCTCATAGTCGTCATCTCTGTCTAAAGGTGCAACAACATCACCTTCATCACTAGAGTCACCAAAAAAGACATGAGAGCCATCATCAGAAGCATCACCATCATCCTCCTCATCAACAACAACCTCCTCATTAGCCAGGTCTGACATCTCTTCATCAACAGAGGGACTGAAACCATGATCGGGCCAATGGGCATTCTGCTCAGCCCAAGACATGCCAAAAGCATGGAGCTCATTGGCCTATCGGAAGGAAGGAGAAGAAGTACCAAGACTAGAAAGTAGGGTGACCAATGGGCCAGTAGCAAGAGGCAGCACAGCAGGGGTAGATCCACCAACAACAGAAGGTGCAACATCAGAAATAGTAGGTGGAGGGGCAAGGTAAAAGTGATCATATGCAAAGGATGCATAGTCACCTCTTGGGAAGGGTTGGTAGGAAGGGTAAGGGTGTGCACAAGATAGGTTCATGTTAGACATGATAGCACATAGGTCTTGAAATATGTGCTCTGAAGTTGAAGGTTATATGCTTGTTGATGCATCATATAGCCCATAAGGGTTTCATTTGATACATGGAACGAGGCACGGGCAGGTCGGGTAGGCTGAGGTGGTGGTGGTGCTTGGGTAGAGGTAGAGGTAGAGGCACCAAGTATGGTAGAAGATAGGATAGGCACAAACTTCTAAAGTTTGGTCTCACTGATGGAAACTCCTTTTTGGGTAGGTTTGTAGTCCATGTCATAGAAAAGAGATTTTCCAGTGGCAAATTGAAAAGACCACATATCAGGGTTGGGTAGGGAGGGTGGGTGTCATGGGTGTTCTTGCCTAAGTCAATGCAGGTCAAAAGGTAGAGAACATATCTCACCCACTTGACTCCTATGCTCTTTAAGAGATAGTACATAATGACTGCAATGTTTTCTGCAATTTTACTCTAATTTTTCTTTGGATGAATATTGCAGTTAACGACTAAGGCAAGTATGTGTCTCTTGAGGTCTAAGGCAGAGTAGGGAAGGGCGTACTTCTTCCTATATGGGAATTGAGGCTTCTTAAAGAACTTATGAATATCAGGGAGAGTAAGATCATAATGCTTGTAGAAGGCCTCAGGCTTGACTAGGTTAAAATACTCTAGATAATCCTTACGCCAGGTGTCAGTCACTTTAGTACCCGAAAAGAAGATGTTCAGGGTATCCTCAGAGAATTGGAATTTCTTCCTAGTGATCATGGAGGTGAGGACTACTTAAGTATTAGGTGGGAGTACGAGGGTGTCATAATTCCAATGCAAATTTGCATAGAATTTGTGAATGGCTTTAGTGCTTGTGATGGAATTGTTATATCACGTGCGATCAACACCCAAAGCTGAGAGATGGTGGTCGTACAATAACTTCACTACTTGATCTATGACTTCTTGTGTCCATGAGTGTGGCTCAAAAAGGGTGTGAAAAGGAAAGGGCTTACTAGGAAGGAGCTCCTTGTACCCTTTGAGAGCCTCATTTGAGACAAAGAAAGTGTCATCAAAAGGAATCAATTGAGAGTTGGAAGAAGATGATGGTGCATTAGCTGGGGTGGCCCTCTTTCTCCTATTGGATGCCATGGAGATGAAATGGAGAGGATGAAGAGAGAATAAGCTAGAGAAACACCACCAAAACCCATCCACACACCAAGGGTTGATAGGAAGGAGGTCAAGAAAGGTCGATCTAGGTCGAACTAGGGCTAGGGAGAGGAAGGTAGGGGCTAGGGTTGAGAGCTTGAGGGAGATAGAGGTTGGATCAGTCGACTTTTGTCTAGTTGTCAGGGAGAAAATTCGGCCGAACCTATCTTACGTTTGCTCCATCCCAAACATCGGTCGAGTTTTGTGACTCAAAAACTCAATTGATAGGCTCTTTAAAAGAAGCTCTCGGTCACTGATCCGTCGAGTTGGCAACTCGACCGATGGTCAACCTGACCCAAAATTGGAAATTCTAATTTCTAGCCATTAGAGTGCTAATTAAATTTATTTTTCAAGTCAATTATACATTTTAAACATACTTAAGAACATACCACTCATCATTGGGTACTATATTGTGATAAAATAAGTGTTTGCAAAAAATACCCAAAAATAAGGGGAAAAAAGGCAAAAGAACATGAAAATTTGAGTTTTAGCATATTACCAAACAAAGGTGATCAAAACATAAGCAGCGCATATAGGATAGATGATGACTAGCTAGAAGGCATGCCAGATCCATTCAAAGCAGTTATGAGTAGTTTAGATCAAATAAAGTTAAATTTCTCTCTAGATAGAGGTTTAGTGAAAATGTCTGTCAACTGATTTTTCGTATCCACATGTGTGATATAGATATCTATTTTGGCAATGTGATCACAAAGAAAATGATCTCAGGCCTCTATGTGCTTAGCTCTACTATGAAATATAGGATTATATGACAAGTTAATTCCACTAGTATTATCACAATAGATAGGAGAAGCATCAAAATGAATGTTAAAGTCTTGGAGCATTTGCTTCATCCATAGGACTTGGGCACAACAACTCCCAGATGCAATGTATTCATCCTCGGTGGTTGATAATGCCATTGTGATATATTTCTTGGAGAACCAAGACACCAAACATGGTCCTAGGGGAAAGCAAGTGCCACTTGTACACTTTCTATCAATCAAGCACCCTATGTAATCCACATCACTATAAGCAGTAAGAGTAAAGTCCCTTGACTTGGGATACCAAAGTCCAAAATTTTAGGTTTTGGAAAAGTACCTTAAGAATCCTCTTAACAGCTATAAGATGTGATTTCTCATGATTTGATTGAAAGTGAGCACACAAGCCAACACTAAACATTATATCAGGTCTAGAGACAATTAAGTAAAGTAAACTTTCGATCATACGTCTATAGAGCTTCTCATCTACCTTCTCAACTTCTTCATCCTTACCAAGTTTGGTGGTGTTTGACATGGGTGTGTCCATCGACTTGGTGTTCTCCGTCCCAAATCGCTTAAGTAGTTCACTTGTGTACTTGCCTTGGTTGATGAAGTTACCATCTTTAGTTTTCTTATTTTGAAAGCTGAGGAAGAATGTGAGCTCACCCATCATACTCATTTCAAATTTACTCTACATAAGATCACTAAATTCTTTGTAAAGATCAAGGTTAGTTCTACCAAAAATGGTATCGTCAACGTATATTTGAATAATAAAAAAATTATTAGAAGTGTGCTTTAGAAATAAGGTAGAATCTACTTTGCCCATGATGTACCCATGATCTAAAAAAAGTTCTTTAATTTCTCATACCAAGCTCGAGGTTCTTGTTTGAGTCCATAGAGGGCTTTTTGCAACAAATAAACATGGTTAGGTAAACTATCATGTTCAAAGTCAGAAGGTTGTGCAACATACACTTCCTCCTCAATTGTACCATTCAAAAACACACTTTTAACATCCATTTGATACAGAAGAAAGTTTTTATAACTAGAAAAGGAAAGTAACATATGAATGGACTCAAGTCTAGCAATAGGTGCATATGTTTCATCAAAATCTATACCTTCCTACTGATTGTATCCTTCATCCACTAACCTTGCTTTGTTCCTTACCACTTTGCCACATTCATCAAGCTTGTTGCGGTAGACCCACTTAGTGCCATTAATCTTTCTATCATTTGTTCTTGGCACTAGGTTCTATACTTTGTTCTTTTCAAATTGCTCCAACTCTTCTTGCATAGATAAGATCCACTCATCATCCCCAAGATCTTCCTTGACGTTCTTTGGCTTGAGTTGTGAGATGAAGGCATTGTTGGCTTGTTCTTTGTTGAATGCAGCATGCGTCTTTACACTTTCAAATGGAACACCTAAAATCAGCTCTTTTGGATGATTCTTTGCAAACCGGGGAGTTGGATCCATCTTCTCTTCATCTTTCTCTTCTTCTTGAGTGACCACCTCTTTTCCTTTCTGGGTGATGTTGAGCTCTTTTATAATAGGAGTTACTTCATCTGCAACATTATCATTTGGAACAATATCTTTGAGAATAGAGGGGTTTGTCTCAATAAACTTAACATTTATAGATTCTTCTACTTTAGCAAGGTCAATATTAAACACTCTATAAGCCTTGCTAGTAGTAATATAGCCAAGAAAGAAAGCCTTGTAAGATTTCAGATCAAACTTGTCGAGAGAATCTTTTGTATTCAAAACAAAATAAGGACATCCAAAAATATGGAAATATTCGATGGAAGGCTTCCTACCACACCATAGCTCATAGGTTTCTTCAAAGAAGGATGTGTAAAAACTCAGTTTTGCACAAAAGATGAGGCACTGATGGCTTCAGCCCAAAACATCTTTGGAGTGTCATACTCTAAAAGCATGGTCCTAGCCATCTCCTGTAAAGACCTATTCTTCCTCTCTACAACCCCATTTTGTTGAGGTGAAGCAAAGTTATGTGCATAAACAAATTCTTGACAAAAATTTTCAAAAAGACCATTTTCAAATTCTCCCCCATGATCACTACGCATGGAAACAAAGAAACAAGAGGCTTCATTCTCAACTCGTTTATAAAAGCTCAAGAAAATATCAAGTGCATCACTCTTGGAAATGAGAAATAAGGTCCAAATATATCTAGAGAAATAATCGACAATAATAAGGAAATACTTGTAACCACAAAACAATTGAGTTCACATTGGTCCAAATAGATCAATGTGAAGAAGTTCAAGAGCTCTCTTGGTACTAAGGACTCCTTTGGATTTAAAGGAGGACTTGGTTTTCTTTCCTTGGGTACAAGGTTGTCATTCCTAATCCTTTTCAAAATCCAATTCGGGAAATCCCTTGACCAAGCCCTTTTTTGCTCAACTTCTTCAACTAATGCATATTTACATGACCAAGCGGATGGTGCCAAAGAGGAATATCATTCGATTTGACTAGTAGGCATCTACCAACAACAAACTTAATAGAGTTAAGAACAATTACATAAAGATTACCACTTCTAGTTCCCTTATATATAACTTGATGGGTGAGGGAATCTAGAATCAAGCATTTCAAAGAAGTAAATAACACAAGGTAACCATTGTCACATAATTGACTAACACTTCAAAAGAAGTAAATAACAATTGACTAACACTTCAAAAGAAGTAAATAACATAAGGTAACCATTGTCACATAATTGACTACCACTAATTAAATTGTGATGTAGACCATCCACAAAAATAACATTCTTTATACACAAGGATTCACCTACATCACCCACACCTTTGACCTTACCTTTCTTGTTGTCCCCAAATGTAGCCGAACCTCCTTTCTCTTTGGCAAAGTTGTTGAAATGGCTTATATAACCTGTCATATGATTAGTTCATCCACTACCAACAATCCATCTTCCTTTTTCCTTCTATAAAGGGGAGTGTTTGTTCCCAACTCAAATTTTGGGATCTAGAGTTATCTTGGGGACCCATTTTATCTTTGCATTGGTCCCCTTAGGCTTCTAAGGACAATAAGTAGAGTAATGATCATCACACTTGCAATAAGAACAAACCATATGATTCTTACTTCCAGAAGACTCTCTAATAAAGAAAGAGGTCTCCTTTTTCTTTTTCTTACATTTGGCTTAATTCTTTCCCTTTGGTGCTCCCTCTACAAATCCCAAACCACTAGTACCACTTTGTTTGGTAGAATGGTCAAGGATTTCATTTAGGGAGTTTTTCCCTTTGAGAAACTTTTGTAGAGAGGTCCTAAGTCTGTTATTATCATCATTTAGAGATATGATAGTAGAAGACAAACTAGCAATATCATCTCTAGCATGAACAAGGTTGGCTTCAAGATAGAGGGATTTAGTCAAATAAGAATCTTTCTCAAGAGATATAGCAACAATAACATTACTAGGCAAGATAGGTCTAGAAGATAAATCATTAACTTGACCAAGAAACCTAGCATTTTCATATTTAAGCACTTGAATTTCCTTAAGATAGACATCTCTTTCATCCTTATGAGCATCAACAAGGAGCTTAAATTCAACATTTTTAGTTTTAAGAGTTTCAAACTCCTTTTGGAACTTTTGGTTGTCTTCCTTAAGAGTTTCAACATTCTTAAGATAGACACCATTCTCTACCTCAACTCCATTGTATTGGAGCTCAAGATCAAGATATTGGCCATGCAAGTTATCAATGCTCTCAAGATGAGTTTTCTCATTAAGATCAATAATTTCAAGTTTAGCATACAAATCATCAATAATTATTCCTAACCTTTTTATTTTAGATTTACACATAGAAAAAGAAGAACGGGTAAAAACAATCATATTAATAATAGATTACTTAGATAACTCATGCAATCTTGCCTCACTTACCTCAAAATTTTCATCACTAGTAGAGGCCATGAGTGCAAGGTGGTACTCTCCATCTTATTTGAAGCTTGAGTTACTTGAGGATGAAGCTTCCCAAGCTACATGAGTTGCATTCTTGTGTCTTTTCTCCTTCTTGTCCTTTATCTCGTACTTTCTCTCCTTCTTGTACACACTACTCCCATTACCCAACATTAGGGTTTAGGTTTATGGTTAGCGGGTACACCCTACATATTAGGGTTGCATGATATCCCTTGACCCGCTTGGGATTTTCCTAAACCAAACCTAGGTACATCAAGGGTTTACCCTTGCAAGGAAAAACACATAAACCCCTTTTTAACTGTGTCATTATTAGAATAATAAATTTACATTTATTAGTGGAGGATGCCTAGTCCTACTCCCTCTCAAACCCTAACTCGATATGAGGAGGGAAGTACATTGTATGGTTTATTAAGCAAAGAGACAAGAAAAGGATAAATTCAATATGAGAAACTTAGAGGAAGCATTATTGTAGGAAAACCCTAGGTTCTATCTAGGAAGGTATCATATTTCTAAGGTAGTCCATGTACCAACTTAATAGTGTAAAGAAAACTAGTGTCATCCCTCAAAGTCATGATCCTTTCTAAACACCATTACCTTCAGTTTATTCCCTAAAAGTTTCTTTATATTTCAAAGGATTATTTGGAATTACCAACTACTAAATATTATATGGAAAATTTGGGCTTTGATGCCAGATGTGCCCACCCAAACTTGTAGTGCCCCCTAGTGAAGGAAAGTCCTTAAAGTTGAGAGCCATTACCTAAACTACGAGGATTCAGATTCAAAAAATAAGAAATAATAACATATATTTCCATTTATTTCACATATATAATTTACAAGATGTATGATGATTCTCCTCTAAGGAGTACTTGAACTTATCAAATAAAGGTTACTTATACATGTGAGAAGAAGTATTCAACTAATCTTCCTCATTATTTGAGTTTCCCTTGTGGTGTGACTTTCTTGACTTGGGACATTCAATCTTGTAGTGTCCCTTTTGTCCACACTTGTAGCATCTAGGAGTAGAGAAGGAGGCTTGATTTCCCTTGAAGTGCTTGCCATTGATGTAGTTGGATTCATTCTCACTTGGGCCATCAACTTCACTAGAGGAGGAAGGAGAACTCTAGAAAGAAAGTTGTGGTTGAAGGATGACCACCTCCACTTGTGCTTTGAAAGCACTATCTTTGATCTTCTTGGCTTCTTCTTCTTACTTGTCAAGCATTGGCTCATGAGCTTGGTGTTATATGTTGTCCTTGAATGAGATGATGTAGTGCACTATGTGAATCATGATATATATAAGAATTGGATATATCCGTAAAAGTTTCCTGGTATTGTATCTCCTTGCAAAATGGTTTTAATTCTTAATGATTTTTGTTAATTTGCTGTTTATGGTTATTCTGCAATTATTACTTGTGATGACTTGATTTGTTTTTGGGTCATCACTAAGTTTTAGTATCAGAAGTTAAGGTATACTGAGTCTACAGAGACATAGGACTAAGGTGTTGAGTCTATTATAGTGTCCGCAAGCATACCCTATAGTGATTTCTACTTATGCAGAAGAAAGGGTGAAGTTTAAAAATGACTGGATAACATGAGGAACACGTTGCTAAGAGCAATGTTGTTGCACCAAGAGAAGGTGCAAGGGATCAAGCAAGAGAAGAACGAGTGCCTGAGAATTCCCATCTTGACCCAATCATGATAGAGAATCCTACTTTTTATGCTCTTGTTGGGAAGGTTAGGACAACATTGATGCATATAGTTGACTGGATACTAGCATTACAACCTAGGTTACCAGTCCTCAATGCAAAAACTTTGGGTTCTGAAAGGGTTCCTAAATGACATAGTCATGTTGGAGTAGTGAAAAATGTGGGAAGGATTAACATATGGCAAGAGAATAGACTCTGCCATAAGTATAGACAAATAGTACATATGTGATGACAATGCCCAAGGAGGGGCAATAAGCTGAGAATTAAGGAAAGATCTCTACAATTCTAGAGACATTTGCCTAGTTGTTGTAAAAATACAAAGCTTTTGGTGCCACCAATGTAATAAATGCATAGTGCACCAGGGCAGTAGTCACTAAGTAAAGGCAAAAGTCCTAACTTTCCACCTGTAAGAACTCCTGGATTAGATTTTACATCGGTAATAAGACCCATAAGACCATGGTACGTGTTACACCCCGATCTCAGAATTACCACTAATCATGAGATTAGGGTATAAATTGAGGATTTAATGTAATACAAAGATCACCCTTAACTTTTTCTTCTTTTTCAAACTCTTTATTTTCTTGCATTGAACCAAATAAACTAACTTTACAGGAGAATTAAAATTTTATTTCTCTAATGTAATCTCAGCATTAATGATACACATCCATACATTCATTATGTTTCTCACACTTTCATGTACATTCGACATGATAATAAGATACATTCTCTCTTATGAAGAAAACAAAGATACAAAACATCACTTACAACACTCTCAGATCTATACTAGGACCTAGAGTGACAGGGACCAAATGAACCTAACTATACTCAGACTTAACTCTTTTGGTAGATCTACTTTGATATAATCACCTTCTTCCAATCCATCTGATATCCCTAAAAATTGTGAGTAGAGGGGTGAGCCTACTCGCTCAGTGAATGAGTACTTCAAAGAAACAGTCTAAATCATTGATATAATTACAAATCTAATTTTGAGCAATTGATTTCATTTATAATAGAAGTAAGCTTTAGATATTCTAATAATTGACAATCATAAATATGGTAGGATACTCGAAATATCTATAAGAGTGAATCAATATATGAAATGCTTGATTGATCATAAAGAGAACCAATAATTCATAAACGTACAAAGAAAAATTGAATAACTATACACAATTGTTTAACCTCTGATTCATTTTATTATGCCTTGATCATATGCAATGTACTCTACATATGAAGAATCGTAGTGAACTACGATCTCACCATACAAAACTTAGCTTAAAACCCAGGAACCTAAGCCTAGAACTAAATCC
Source organism: Alisma plantago-aquatica (assembly GCA_963693085.1). NCBI lineage: Eukaryota > Viridiplantae > Streptophyta > Magnoliopsida > Alismatales > Alismataceae > Alisma > Alisma plantago-aquatica. The sequence continues at coordinate 1,381,577,238 of OY856410.1, read as the reverse complement.
GGGTCTGCTTGACTCGAACCGTCACGTCTGACTAAGACGGCTAAACAGCTGGCCTTTAACTAGACCTCTCCTTCTAGGCTGAGCACACATGCAGAGGGTCTGAGACTCTCTGTGGGCCTCATCTTAGTACACTTTGTGGGTACATCTGGGTTACCACTGAGATCTCCAGTTTATGTTCGGTAACCTATCTTCTCTTAGGAGACTTACTCAAGGGCTTCGTCTCCCCGCACGCTTTGTGGGTGTGATCCGATCCCTGTATACTGGTCACTGCCAGGGTGGATCATTTCCTCCCTACAATGCAGACATCCGTATGGAATCTACAGTGTGCAGGGCACCTATGTCTATTATTTTATTATTATTAGAAAGCTCTTTCTACATTGTACCATTCGCTTACTTATACTTGACTCTGATATCTCTATGGTACCGCATCTATTTAATTGAAGTTTATAATACAACATGTACATCAATCTAAACTTGTTAGAGCAATATATAAACATTGTAATTTACTGAGAAATCAACATACTGTAAATGCAGGCAGAGTAAAGTTCTTAAATAGACTGAATACATGTCAACTTGGCACATATACACTAAAATCATGCTATTGAACTTCTTAATACACTGATAAAAGTTAATTACTTGACATACGAGTAATCGTCATTTGCACCTATAAATTATTTGTACTTTCTTGGAAAATGTGCACCTCAACCCAATATTGAGTTTTTCATCACATTACATATCTTAGTTTAGCTTTGAAAACCATTCGTTTCATAGACCAACTGATAACATTTACCACAACTGAACTGTTAAACATCACCACATCTCATACTGATAACATAGATTCAAAATACTTGTTTCATTGAACATCCTATCCTTAGGGTTTCATTTACCCCATTCACTTATCACATGGCTCTCATAAGGATTTCATGCGACATAAACATTCACTGAATAAAGACTACTATCAATAAATCATATAAAATCAATATATGTATGAAACCTTGCAACTGAGCTGAATTTGGATTTCCATACCATTCAATGAGTTACATGCATCAATAATAAAATTGAATAAATAAAGTCTATCATGTCAAGAAAATCAGTTCAAATAGATTTCACGATATCTATTCGCAAATATCCAACTTTCCTCGCATCTAGGGTTTCACCCTCTTTACTGATATATCAAACAAACACTATTCACCTTAAATGAAATCCAAGATAGTATCTGACATATATGTACTATGAATTCATATAAACAATCATTCATAACCAAGGGGATCCATATAAACAAATTTCATATCATTTTACAACAACTTAGATCAAACACACTATAAAGGGTTTGTAGTCGCATACTAAGCCATTAAAGATTATGGATGATTTAACCAATTTTCGTGAAATATACTGTTTAAAGGAAGTTCCCACTCACCCTAAGGTGTGAAAACACCATACAAACACAGCTCATCCCTGAAATTCTCAATTTCATATCAAATCCCTAGCAATTCACCCAATTCTTCTTCCTTTCAACTCAGAAACCCAAAAAATGAGGGATTATGAAGAAGGAGTGAGAAAAGGAAACGTTTTGATACCATTTTGGATCAAATCAGAGTAGGGACGGAATTTTGACATGTGATAGAAGATTCACCATGAAACTATATCCAATAAAGTTCAACTTACATGATTTCATCATTCCTTAGACCGCAAAACCCTAGGTCAGCATCTCCATTATTTTCTCCTCTCAAACCCTAACTCTCCCTCTCTCTCTAGGATTTCATTTCTCTAGATTGAACCACTAATTATGAGAGCTCCTTATGTGATAGGTTGATCATATAGAGCAATTGAGCTGCTTGGGTGAATTGCACTATTGGGGTGATCTAATTTGTTCCATACCCTCGAAATAAAGCAAAGATCTCCAATTGGAAAGAAAATGGCCTTATACATGTATCTCTAAGCAATTATGGATATATGGGCAAAGAAAAAAAAAACAGAAGAAAAAATTCTGGAAACATAAAAAAAAATGTGTTAGAAAAAAAAGAAGAAGAAAAAGGAGATTTGGAAAGAAAAGGAATCAGAGGGAGAAAGGAATGATATCACTTGGATAACAGGGGAATTGAGTACATGATGTGGCTTGAGTAGATTTCTATCTCATTGTGAGGTAGAAGGTTAGTGCATGCATCATTCCACCCACTTTTAGGCAGTAGGGCATTCTTAATGTGCATTTGCATCATTTAGGGCATTTTGTTATATGCATTTTGAAACTGTGTAATACTTCCAAATTCTCCCATGAACCACCCATTCCATCCACCCGTTGCTCGGATTGGTAGTCCACCGTGATATTCTCCTCACTCATGTGAATAAGGAGGACGGCTTCCATGTAGATGGTAGTTAGGGCGAGCAACGTAGTTTAGGTGATCACAAGATGCACCATGGCTGAATCGGCGAACTTTATTATGTTAACTGCCCTATGTGATAGTGTTCATCGGTTTGAAGGATAATTTCTTTTATTGATGGTTATTGTCGCCTTTAGGGTAATTACTGTTCTGTGATTAGGGTAGGCCGGTTTGAGAACGTCCAGTGGGAGTCATTTGTGAGGTGGGTTGGTATTTTGATTGTTAGTTGACATTCGCAATTCTATTCTAAGGATTAGTTGCTCGAGGGCGAGCAATGTTTAAGCTTAGGGGAGTTTGATGCGATGATTTTGAGTCGCATTTATAGACCGATTTCATATGTGTTTTGTGCCTTAATTACTTATTTTCATGGATATTATTGCATAATTCACTTTAATTGGTCTCTGCCATCATTTTATATCAAATCCCCTTTATTTCATTATTTTAAGCATTATTGATCATCTTATCATAAATCGTGTGGATTTATTTAGTCTTGTTGTGCAATTTCAGGAAAAACAAGTATCTACATCCGTCGATACCATCGACGGATGTCGATACCATCGACCAAGCCACAGGTTGTCAGCCGAGAAGAGCAATACAGAGTCGATACCATCGACGCCCAAGTCGATGGCATCGAGATGTCTCCAGGCTGCTGGCAAGGATGAAGTCGATACCACCGACGCTAAAGGAGTCGATACCATCGACACCCAAGTCGATGGTATCGAGATCACCACAGGCGCTCAGAATAAAAGAAAGGAAAGCTGCCGCTAATCCACTGGGTCGATACCATCGACCCGCGTCGATGGTATCGACGCCGGCAGATATGCGTTGGATGTGTTTTGATTTCGATCGGACGGCTGTTGTTATTTGACGACCTAATTAGGGACTTATACCTAATGAAGGCCGCCCAGACGGAAGAAGGATCTCATTCTTAGATTGCACGAGTGCCGAGGAGGAGAGAAAGGAGAACGGAGGCCGAGAAGCTCATCCCGGGTGATTCGGACGCTGCCGAAGACAATTTCCACCACCGACAGGCGGGGAAAGCTTGTGTTCTACGACAAGGATCCACCGGTTCTTCTCCGTTCAGGGGTTTTTCCCATCTATTTCACGTTTTTCTTATGAATTCCCCAATTTCTACCATGTATTTGTGTAAGATGAACATGAGAGGCTAAAACCCTCAATCTTTAGGACCGGGAGTAGCCCGGGGATACATTGTATGATGATTTTAGATTGATAATTCATATTTTTCTCTCATATCCGTGGCATAAATTCGTTTTCTCTATTGTTATTGTTATGCTTGATCACCATAATAATAAATTAATGCCCTTAATCACTTCGACAGAAGGATTAACGGTTGAAAAGAAACGAATTCTACATTAATTAATAAAACCCTTGACAAAGGAGTTGTAAAATTAATGGTGGGAACTGAGGGACCGATCTTAATGCGCTTAGTTTAGGGGAATGATTACTATGACGATGGAATCAACCTAAATCTAAGTAGTGGATTACACCACGACAGTGGGTAATTCTCATTTCAGGCCACTACCCGGATAGAGAGAGAAGTGTGAGGAATTATATGAAATCTAATACAATGTTGACCCGCGGTGAAACCGCCATCCTAAAGATATCCCTTTTAATTGATTAAATTAACCTTTAATCGATTGTTTTCTTTGTTTGATTTTTATTTTCTTTCAATTTGAACAACAAAACCCTACTTTGTAAATCGGTCTAGCTGATTGCGATTAGTTAGTAGAAGTCTCCAATAATTCACGTATCCCTGAGTTCGACTCGGGCCTCACAAGGCCTATATTACTCGACGCGTATACTTGCGTTCAAGCGCGTAGTAAAATACACGTCAAGTTTTTGGCGCCGTTGCCGGGGATACGGCGAATTATTGGCACTTTGAGTGCTAAGAGCGGCCATTCTAGGCCACATTTTTTTTATTATTTTTAAAACAATTTTAAAAATTCCTTTATTTCTCTATAATTGTGTTAACTCGTTCAAAGCATTGTACTGAACCCCTATTTCCATATTTCAGGTACTTTGCATGGTGCATACACATAGTCGAGACTACATGAATCACACACCTGGGGTTCCATCTGCGGGACCAGAGGACGAGGACAACTACGAGGAGGAACACCACAGTGATATACATTCTGAATCTGAGCCGGAACAAGAAGAAGTAATGGCTGAAGCACAGACAATATGGGAGAAGATCAAGGCGTCTTCTTCCTCGGCATCAAAGGGGCCTATAAAGAAACAAGGGCTAAACATACCTACATACAAGATCGACCCAGCACTGATTAACTTGGTCAAATCCAATGCATTTCACAGACTGAAAAATGAAGATCCAGTGGCACACATTAGTCAGTTTGTGGAGAACTGCGATATGGTGAAGATAGATCGCTTTCCGCAGGATGTGCTCTATCTCAAGTTATTCCCCAGTTCCTTGGCGGGAGTAGCAAGAGAGTGGCTCCACAACCTCGACGACGAGTTTTTTGAGTCATGGGATCACATGGTGGAGGTTTTCTTCGAGAGGTTCTTCCCTCCTGAGAAGACCAATGATATGATCCGAAAGATCCACAATTTCACCCAACAGGCGGGTGAAACCTATTCTGAGACTTGGGAGCGATTTCAAGTCATGTTGAGGAGATGTCCACATCATGGATTGGACAAGGAAACCCAAGTGAAGATCTTCTACTTTGCTCTCTCCGAGCATGATAGAAGCAACTTGGACTCGGCCGGCTCTGGATTCTTTCTAAATAACTCTGATACAAGATGCTGGGAAATACTGAAGAATATGGCACGAAAGCAATCTTGGGGAGAAAGAGAAAGAGGCCCAGTTGAGCAAGCAAGAGTTGCCAGTGAGTCAAAGGCAATGAGAGAGCTGAATGAGAAGATGGATCTTCTCGCAAAGAAGTTGCTGCAGAAGGAAGACAATGAGTCCGAGGATGAGGCTCAGGTCAAGTATATGAGGCAACAGCAAGGGTACAGGAACAACGATTACTCATGGCGGAAGGACAAGAAATTTTCATGGAAGGATCCAAACAACTTCCTGCAAGATCCGGACGCCAAACCTGCACCGGTCACGGAGGACAAGAGCACGGAGTTGCTCAATCAAGTCATAAAGCAAAATCAAGAGTTGATGAACACTTTTGGGCAGCAAATAAAGCAGTAGGGTGAATTCATGAACCAGTTCGGGCAGACGTTGCAGAGCCACGGGGCTCAGATGCGGTCTATAGAGACTTCCATGGCACAGATGGCAGCGGAGATTGCAAGCTTGAAAAAGCCGGCACATCCGGGTTTTCCGGGGAACACCAATGTTCCCAGGGGAAACCAACAGGCCAAGGCCATATTGTTGAGGAGCGGTAAGAAGGTGCTTAATCCAAGGGCGGATGACACAAGCACACCGCAGGACACAGTAGAAGAAGCAACCGCTAAGGAGCAGCCTGCACCAGTCATAGAGCAAATTGATGACACAACCGCAGATGGTAAGGAAGGACAAGCCACTGAGGAGGAACCACAGAAATTAAACCCCTATGTGCCACCTCATCAAAGAGCACATACCGTTCCGGTTCCCTACCCCAATAGTGCAAAAGCAAGAAAGGTGGATGCACAGTTTAAAAAATTTCTGGACAGCTTTAGAAAGTTATCTGTGAATATTCCCTTGTTAGAGGCAATTGAACAAATTCCGTCTTATGGAAAGTTTCTCAAAGATGTAATCACCAAGAAGAGGAAGATACCCGACACTGAGGTTGTGGTATTAAAGGAGCAAGTGAGTGCTTTTATTATGGGCACTTTGCCGCCAAAGCGACAGGATCCTGGGTGTTTCAATATTTCATGCTTTATCGGGAAGTTCAAATTTGGCGAAGCGCTTTGTGATTCCGGGGCAAGCATCAATCTGATGCCCCTTTCTACATTCAAGAAACTTGGATTGAAGGAGTCAAGGCCAAGCAATATGACTATCCAATTGGCCGATAATTCTGTGGTGAAACCATATGGAATCTGTGAGGATGTTTTGGTAAATGTAGACCGCTTTGTTTTTCCCGCTGATTTTGTTGTGATGGAGATGCAGGACGAACACGGCAATGAGTTACTTCTTGGTCGCCCATTTCAAGCTACAGCTGACATGATCTTGGAGATGGGGAGAGGTCGCTTGACCTTAGGCATTGCGGATGATCGCTTTGAGATGGTCATGCCCAACAGCAATACATCTACTAAAGCAAAGGCACAGTGCAACATGGTGAAGCATGTGGAAAGCAATATCTCACTTTGTCTCGGGAAGACATTTTTAGATATGGCCCATGTGATGAGCAGGATAGACAATGGGACCTTGGCGGTAGACCTTATGGAGCAAACGAAAGCTGTCTCCTTATGCAAGGCTGTCGGGTTTCCAAATGATGAGAATGAGGACATTCCACCTTCGTGGGAGGATGATGTGATAATTACGTCTGTCTGTGATGCATATCCCGAATTGCCTCTAGAGGCGTGTTTGCTTAATGTCACTTATGATTGGATGCGGAGTACTTCACTCAAGGAGTGCGCCAAAATGTTTCAAATGCTTCCATGTTTCTATACGAGGCACTATGAAGATTTGGGTACACTGCCCCCACCGCTACAATCATCCCTTATCTGCCCACCTGATCTGGAGTTAAAGCCATTGCCCCTGCACTTGAAGTACGTCTTTCTAGCTGAGGAGGACAAGTTGCCAGTGATTGTTTCTGCATACTTGAGTGCGGATGAGGAGGAGCAGCTACTAATAGTGCTCAAGAACCACCGTGGAGCCTTTGGGTGGTCAGTGGCGGACATCAAGGGGATCTCCCCTACACTTTGTCAACATAAGATTCGGCTTGAGGAAGGAGCCAAGTCAGTCATACAGCCTCAAAGACATCTAAATCCAAGCATGATGGAGGTTGTCAAAAAGGAAGTCATTAAGTTGCTTGCTGTAGGGATTATCTATGCCATATCTGATTCGACGTGGGTGAGTCCCACACAGGTAGTCCCTAAAAAGGGGGGAATCACTGTCACTACAAATCTTCTAAATGAACCTGTCACCACCCGATTGGTAACCGGGTGGCGTGTATGCATTGATTACCGCCGATTGAACGCCGCAACTCTGAAAGATCATTTTCCATTGCCATTCATTGATCAGATTTTGGAACGCTTAGCCGGTCGGTCGCATTTTTGTTTCCTTGATGGTTACTCGGGGTACAACCAGATTTCTATTGATCCTTTGGATCAAGAGAAGTCTACGTTTACATGTCCCTATGGGACTTTCGCCTACCGCCGTATGCCGTTTGGTTTATGCAATGCGCCGGCGACTTTTCAACGCTGCATGCTCGCCATTTTCTCTGACATGGTGGAGCGGTGTCTCGAAGTCTTCATGGACGACTTCTCGGTTTATGGAGCGTCTTTTGATGAATGCCTTTATAATTTAGATAAGGTGTTGCAGCGGTGCGAGGACACACACTTGGTCCTCAATTGGGAGAAATGTCACATGATGGTGACAGAAGGAATTGTGCTAGGACACAAGGTGTCTAGCAAGGGTCTAGAGGTAGACCCCGTAAAAATTGAGGTGATTTCTAAGCTACCCCCACCAAATTCTGTAAAAGGGGTGAGAAGCTTTTTAGGACACGCTGGGTTTTATCGGCGTTTTATCAAGGATTTTTCAAAAATCGCAAAGCCATTATCGGAATTGTTGGAAAAAGACGCAGTTTTTGATTTCAATGAGAAATGTCTTCACGCATTCGCGGTTTTGAAGGAAAAGCTGATTTCGGCTCCGGTTGTTCAAACGCCGGATTGGACAAAGCCTTTCGAGTTGATGTGAGATGCGTCTGACTATGCTGTGGGGGCTGTTTTGGGGCAAAGGGTAGATAATAAGCCTGCTGTGATTTTCTACGCCTCAAAAACACTTAATGATGCTCAATTAAATTACACAACCACGGAAAAAGAGTTACTTGCTGTTGTTTTTGCTTTTGAGAAATTTCGGCAATACTTAGTTGGTTCTAAGGTGGTTGTGTGGACGGATCACGCCGCAATAAAATATTTGATGGAGAAGAAGGATGCGAAGCCTAGACTAATTAGGTGGATTTTGCTCCTACAAGAATTCGACATTGAAATCAAGGACAAGTCGGGAATTGAAAATGTGGTGGCTGACCACTTGTCTAGGTTAGAGAGGGTGGATGAACAAGGTTTGCATATACCCATTACCGAGACTTTTCCCGACGAACAACTTTTAAAAATTGATTCTAAAGAACCATGGTTTGCGGAAATTGTGAATTATCTGGCTTGCGGGATCATCCCGGAAGATTGGTCTTATCAAGAGAAGAAGAAATTCTTCCATTCATTGAGATACTATTTTTGGGATGACCCAATATTGTTGAAGCAATGCAGGGATGGTATTCTTCGCAGGTGTGTGCCGGAGTTAGAGTACGAAAGTGTTCTACATCATTGTCATGCGTCGCCTACGGGAGGACATCATGCTAGCTCACGGATAGCAGCTAAGGTGTTGGAGAGCGGCCTTTATTGGCCCACTTTGTTCCGGGATGCCTATGATTTTGTTCGGCAGTGTGACCCGTGCCAGCGTGCAGGTAATATCTCAAGGAGACAAGAAATTCCCCTGAATGTGTTTCAGGAAGTCGAGGTATTTGATTTATGGGGCATTGACTTCATGGGACCCTTTGTGTCCTCAAATTCAAATCTTTATATTTTGCTTGCGGTGGATTATGTGTCGAAGTGGGTAGAGGCAATCCCCACAAGGACTAATGATTCGAATGTAGTGTGCAGGTTCGTCAAAGAGAATATTTTCTGCAGGTTCGGGATTCCTCGAATGATCATTAGTGACGGAGGCACACACTTCCGAAATCAGAAATTTGCTTCACTTTTGAAGAAATATGGGGTCAAGCACAACATTGGCACCCCATATCATCCACAAACGCAAGGACAGGTGGAGGTATCAAACAGGGAAATCAAGAAGATTTTAGAAAGGACCGTAGCATCTACACGGAAGAATTGGAGTGCATTGCTACCGGATGCACTTTGGGCTTATCGAACGGCGTACAAAACACCTATAGGCACTACACCTTTTAGGTTGGCGTATGGCCGGGCGTGCCATCTTCCGGTAGAATTGGAGCACAAGGCCCATTGGGCGCTAAGAAGGCTGAACTTGCGCTATGACGAGGCCGGGAGGAAAAGAATGTTTGAATTGAATGAATTAGATGAGCTACGTATGACGGCATATGAGAATGCCCGCATTTATAAGGAGCGCACAAAGCTGATTCACGATCGCCACATTGAGATGCGCACGTTCAAGAAAGGAGACAATGTCCTATTGTTCAACTCTCGTCTCAAATTGCATCCCGGGAAACTGAAATCCCGATGGAGTGGACCCTTCGAGGTGGAAGAAGTGAGACCGCATGGAGCGATTCTCGTGTGAGATGGAGAGGCCACGTTCTTGGTGAACGGGCAACGCTTGAAGCTGTACTTTGGTGAGAACTATAAGAGGAAAGTGAATGAGGTTAAACTCATTTCACTTGTACATGAATGAAAAGAAGGACCGACGTCTAGCCTAAGACGCTAAAGAAGGGCGCTTGTTGGGAGGCAACCCAACCATTGGTACATTAGGATAGTTTAATGTTAGGTGTAGTTTGCTTTTATTTTGTTTACGTTTTAGTTTAAAAATGATACCTTGATCCGTTTGTTAAATGTGCAGGAACAGGCAGGGTCGATACCATCGACACATCCGTCGATGGTATCGACATGGGTTCAGGTTGACACCAGCAGAAATCGCAATGCGTCAATACTATCGACGGCCGCGTCGATGGCATCGACATGGTCACAGGCAGGTCGCAATAAAAGTGTCGATGGTATCGACAACCCAGTCGATACCATCGAGATCTCTGGAGATTTTCAGACGAATTTTGCTCAGTCAACTCGATACCATCGACGGCCTCGTCGATGGTATCGACATCATCACAGGTTGAATGCAATAAACGGAGGTGTCACAATAAAAGCAAGTCGATACCATCGACACTCGTCGATGGCATCGACGGACATGTCACCGATCCGCATGAAGACATCGACGACGATCGCAACAGCCACGTCAGCGATCCGGGTGCTGCGTCGATACCATCGACTTATGTCGATGGTATCGACACGTCAGCGATCCGGGTTTCTCGATCCAGCCAACGTCAGCCGTCGATACCAGCGACAGATGTGGCTACCCGCGAGACATGTCGATACCATCGACCCGCGTCGATGGTATCGACGGGTCAACAGGGGCGCCGATCAAGTCTATTTAAGGGGACTTGCAACGTCATATGACATCACACCCTCAGAGCAAGTATCTCCTATTGCGCCGAGCACTCCCCCGAGCCCTCTACACCTGCGGAGAAGCGTCATCGAGCGAAGATCTTCACCGAGCGGAGAATTTCTCTCCATCTTCACCGAGCTCTTTTCTCCCAATCTCATTCTTCTCGCAAGCATGGTGCATACGGGCGGAGCATCTTCATCGAGCGCACACCCCAGGGAGATCGAGGAGTTTGTTCCTCCTCTGACCGCTTCCATCTCTCGTCCACGCCTCATTCATGCCAACATGGATGCAAGAAAGGTATACGAGGAAATAATGAAGCGGAAGTTCGAGGCCACCCGGTATGTGGACCGGGGAATGATCAGGGACTTGGGATTCGAGGCCAACTTGGCCTATGTGTTGGCCGGGCAAGCGCGGCACAGCGGTCGCATATATGAGATGGACTGTCATGCGGATGGGCAGCCGTTCTTTGGCGAATGGCCCACATACAAGGAACTGGTGGCCGAGTTCATGGCGTCTCTTGATATCTGCGTCATACCAAATGACGTGGTGCCATCGGACCAGACGTGGATCCAGGGAAGGGTGTCCTTCCGACTCTTCAACAACAATTACAACATCACGTTGAAGTAGTTCAACGCCATCTTTAACTGGAACCACAGCCGCCACGATCACCGACGCCCCGACGCCCGCACCGACTACGACAAAATCTTCACCGAGCTAGTTACAGTGCCGGCAGGGAAGACCGTGAGCTACCACAATGCCGCGGTAGCTGACTTTGAGCACCCGTTCGTCCGGGTATTGCATAGGATGCTTAGCTTGACCTTCTTCGGGCGGAGCGATCTTGCTTTGAGCAAGTTTCAGGAGAGCGACTTGTTCTTTCTGTACGCCCTCCTGAAACGTCAAGAGTGCAACTGGGGAGCATTCTGGTTACAGCGCGTCATGGCGGTGAAGCGGAGCACAAGGAAGGCTCCAATTCATTTTGGTGGTTTGGTCACCGGGTTGGCGCTTTACTTGGGGCTGAACTTTCAGTCCATGACTCCGATTTCTACGCGGAGTAAGGTGAACGTGCAACACTTGCACCGTTCAAACCTCATTCTTATCCGGGACGGGTTGGCGTACGCTCATTGCCACGTCAACCAAGCTTACCAGGAGGCATCCCTGCCGGACGAAGTCTTCCACATCGAGGGCAAGCAGCATTTCCGATGGCCCATCATAGCCATCGAGTCCTCGGAAGAAGAAGGCGGAGGTGAAGACCAAGAAGGCGAGGCCGAGGAAGACGAGGAGGCTTTCACACCTCTTCGAGCACGCGTGGCACCATGGAAGCATCCTAGGATGCACCCGGGTGCATCTTCATCATCTTAGCCTCCGCCGCCATCACCACAGCAAGAACAGCCAGCTGCGGATCCCTACTCCATGCAAGGGATGTATACCATGCTGCAGGACATCCAACAGACGCAGCACCAGCATATGACTTTGTATACCGGCATCCATGAAACAACGGGCCGGTTGCTTGATAATCAAAGGGCTATGTTCGAGAACGAGCGGCTCATCCTCGCCAACCAAGAACAAATGCACAACCGGTTGCAGCGGATAGAGACGCAGCAGGAGCCCTTCTTCGACCACTACTGGAGTCGAGACTACTTTGGAGGTTATCCACAGCCTCCGCCGAGGACCCACTATGATCCAAGCTTCCAGGGGGAGTACCCGTCTTGGGATCCTACGGCACCACATTACCCACCACCGCCTCCGCAAGATTGATCAGGGTATCACTGTTCCACCCTTAAGTTGGTTTTTGACTATGAGGCCATAGTCGGATTCAAGCTTAGGGGGGTGGCTGGAACAGCTCTATCTTTTATCTTTTCTTTAGTCGTTTTAGTTTCTGCTTTGTTATTTGTTTTTGCAATTTTAAGTTTTTATTTAGGATCCACATCTATCTAGTGTAATTGTGGATGTCGTAAAAAAAAATTGTCATCTTGCTGTTTTCATGGGGAAATTAAGGGAATTCAAAATTTTTTCTGTGTCAGTTGGATAGCTTTACTTGGTTGTCCTTGGGGAACTTATTCTATGAAAATGATTGATTATGTCAACTTTGAAGCAATATGTCATACCCACACCCACATTGACTCATGAAAAGTGGATAGTAACGGTTGTTTGAGCCTAACCTAATCAAATGGTAATGAGACCTTAATCAGATGTAAGAGAAAGAACCCTTTAAACTACTACACATGTCAATAAGGAGGGACACATAATTTTCTTTTAAGGTTCAGTCACTTAATCTTGTGATCATTCCACCCCATTTCCTATATTCCACCCAAGAATTGGAAGTAAAGTGCAGTTTCAATTTCTTTTGCGCGCATGGCATGTAGATAGGTTTTGCATTGTTATTTTCATGTTTTTGCATAGAATACTGAAAAAATATATAGTGATACATGCACATTACCCTTAGGTGCATGTCATGTAGTTGCACTCACAATTTCATGATTTTCATGCATAAGCACACCATGTATCTCAGTTTTCCTAAATAGGTGATCTAATTTGTTCCATACCCTCGAAATAAAGCAAAGATCTCCAATTGGAAAGAAAATGGCCTTATACATGTATCTCTAAGCAATTATGGATATATGGGCAAAGAAAAAAAAAACAGAAGAAAAAATTCTGGAAACATAAAAAAAAATGTGTTAGAAAAAAAAGAAGAAGAAAAAGGAGATTTGGAAAGAAAAGGAATCAGAGGGAGAAAGGAATGATATCACTTGGATAACAGGGGAATTGAGTACATGATGTGGCTTGAGTAGATTTCTATCTCATTGTGAGGTAGAAGGTTAGTGCATGCATCATTCCACCCACTTTTAGGCAGTAGGGCATTCTTAATGTGCATTTGCATCATTTAGGGCATTTTGTTATATGCATTTTGAAACTGTGTAATACTTCCAAATTCTCCCATGAACCACCCATTCCATCCACCCGTTGCTCGGATTGGTAGTCCACCGTGATATTCTCCTCACTCATGTGAATAAGGAGGACGGCTTCCATGTAGATGGTAGTTAGGGCGAGCAACGTAGTTTAGGTGATCACAAGATGCACCATGGCTGAATCGGCGAACTTTATTATGTTAACTGCCCTATGTGATAGTGTTCATCGGTTTGAAGGATAATTTCTTTTATTGATGGTTATTGTCGCCTTTAGGGTAATTACTGTTCTGTGATTAGGGTAGGCCGGTTTGAGAACGTCCAGTGGGAGTCATTTGTGAGGTGGGTTGGTATTTTGATTGTTAGTTGACATTCGCAATTCTATTCTAAGGATTAGTTGCTCGAGGGCGAGCAATGTTTAAGCTTAGGGGAGTTTGATGCGATGATTTTGAGTCGCATTTATAGACCGATTTCATATGTGTTTTGTGCCTTAATTACTTATTTTCATGGATATTATTGCATAATTCACTTTAATTGGTCTCTGCCATCATTTTATATCAAATCCCCTTTATTTCATTATTTTAAGCATTATTGATCATCTTATCATAAATCGTGTGGATTTATTTAGTCTTGTTGTGCAATTTCAGGAAAAACAAGTATCTACATCCGTCGATACCATCGACGGATGTCGATACCATCGACCAAGCCACAGGTTGTCAGCCGAGAAGAGCAATACAGAGTCGATACCATCGACGCCCAAGTCGATGGCATCGAGATGTCTCCAGGCTGCTGGCAAGGATGAAGTCGATACCACCGACGCTAAAGGAGTCGATACCATCGACACCCAAGTCGATGGTATCGAGATCACCACAGGCGCTCAGAATAAAAGAAAGGAAAGCTGCCGCTAATCCACTGGGTCGATACCATCGACCCGCGTCGATGGTATCGACGCCGGCAGATATGCGTTGGATGTGTTTTGATTTCGATCGGACGGCTGTTGTTATTTGACGACCTAATTAGGGACTTATACCTAATGACGGCCGCCCAGACGGAAGAAGGATCTCATTCTTAGATTGCACGAGTGCCGAGGAGGAGAGAAAGGAGAACGGAGGCCGAGAAGCTCATCCCGGGTGATTCGGACGCTGCCGAAGACAATTTCCACCACCGACAGGCGGGGAAAGCTTGTGTTCTACGACAAGGATCCACCGGTTCTTCTCCGTTCAGGGGTTTTTCCCATCTATTTCACGTTTTTCTTATGAATTCCCCAATTTCTACCATGTATTTGTGTAAGATGAACATGAGAGGCTAAAACCCTCAATCTTTAGGACCGGGAGTAGCCCGGGGATACATTGTATGATGATTTTAGATTGATAATTCATATTTTTCTCTCATATCCGTGGCATAAATTCGTTTTCTCTATTGTTATTGTTATGCTTGATCACCATAATAATAAATTAATGCCCTTAATCACTTCGACAGAAGGATTAACGGTTGAAAAGAAACGAATTCTACATTAATTAATAAAACCCTTGACAAAGGAGTTGTAAAATTAATGGTGGGAACTGAGGGACCGATCTTAATGCGCTTAGTTTAGGGGAATGATTACTATGACGATGGAATCAACCTAAATCTAAGTAGTGGATTACACCACGACAGTGGGTAATTCTCATTTCAGGCCACTACCCGGATAGAGAGAGAAGTGTGAGGAATTATATGAAATCTAATACAATGTTGACCCGCGGTGAAACCGCCATCCTAAAGATATCCCTTTTAATTGATTAAATTAACCTTTAATCGATTGTTTTCTTTGTTTGATTTTTATTTTCTTTCAATTTGAACAACAAAACCCTACTTTGTAAATCGGTCTAGCTGATTGCGATTAGTTAGTAGAAGTCTCCAATAATTCACGTATCCCTGAGTTCGACTCGGGCCTCACAAGGCCTATATTACTCGACGCGTATACTTGCGTTCAAGCGCGTAGTAAAATACACGTCAAAGGATTGCTGTTGTTGACTTCCCTTTGGTTGTCATATGGGAACATGGGGAAGAAATGATGAGGACTAGAATTTATATTCTGTTTAGTATTCTTTTAAATGCTTTATAATTTCTTTTATCCATATAAAAGAGGCAGATATGTAAATGAGATTCCTGGAGAAACCCAAGGATATGAAGTCGTGTGACATGGATGATATGAAAAGTAAGGTATATGATACAAACAAGTGCATACTACCTAACCTCAGTACTTGTATACCCTGGCCAGGTATTCAACCATTGAAGGTAGGGTAATTATAGAACTCTTAGATTGCTATATTTCTGATTAATCTGATCAAGTAATCATTTTGAGACAATCTAAAGAGAATAATGAAATTTAAAATATGGCATGAATGTTTCTATTACATCCTAAGTACAATAAAATGGAAGCTGAGATGATCTCAGATCAATCTGTGAGTATGAGAAATTACAAAGTACAATTCTCATGATAAGTGAAAGGGAACAAGGAAGATGATCCCTATTCAAATAAAGAATATTTGAAGGATAATGATCTCTTTCATAATGTGAAAATGGGAAATGTGATAGAATCATAAAATGTTCATGAACATGTTAGACAATAATAAAGAAAGGAGTGATGACATGTAATCATCCTTATAATTCCTATGATGATGGCAAGGAACCTAGGATGAAATAAGAGTAAATGACTCATGAACAGTTGAAAGTTCATGCAATAATCATAGGAGATGATACTCTCTTCTCTTTGATATACAACCGTGGATGATAATGATGTGATAAGAGGAATATGTTTCTTTGTGTTCTTTCCTTTTAGGGACATGGAAATCAAGTATGTCTTATGACACTTGATGTGCATGAGTTAGAAGTGTTCAATTGATGGATACTTAGAAAAGTATCAGTTCGTATTGGACTTTGGTTCCAAGATAAAGATATGTGTAATAAGTAATGTCCCAAGATGAAAGAAATATCATTTTATATGTTTGGTTTTGGTAATAACAACAGAGAGATGGAAATGATGAGGATGTGATGTGTTTTTGGCACATGTAACAGATACCAAGGAAAAGAATCCTAGTAACCAAGAACTTTAAATAGTATGAGAAAATGAGAACATGACTCCTGATAAGATGATTAATGTTTCATTACCTAGAAGGGCCAACTTTGAGATCAGTCTAGTTACACAATATAGTATTAATATCATATGTTAGGGGTTTATGCTCAGAATAAACATAACATTGATAAGGATGTATCAATTGAAGGAACAATTGTATAATCCTCTTGGGAAAAGCTTATCAAGCTAAATATAATTCCTTAGAATATGCCTACCTAGACCTATTGAGGTAGCTTATACAAATAACATTTAGAGATACCTCTGAGATAAGTTCTTCTTTGACAAGTATCCTCTCCTTATGAAAAGAAAATAAACAACTAATGGGTTAGTTGGTATAAGTCATAAGAAAGTTTAGTGTTGTGTCAACAGATTAGAATGGCACAACAAATGTATGATAAGATGTATGTTGTAACAGAACGTAACTCTGGTCTTTCCTTGGAGGTGAAATGCTAAACTAAGTGAGGAGTATGGAATACTCCCAAGATCAAGGATCTTATCACATAAGTTGTAAGTTGAGAAGGTGGCAAATCAGTAAGGTTTGACACCTGAGTTAAATAGGGTATGTATAATGCTTCTCTAACTAAGAAAAGTGTTACCTGACACATAGTTGACTCTGTAGTTAGTAATGGAAAGGACAACTGAGTATGTGTCATATGTGACAGATCTTATGATGATCTTTAATGGAAGAAGTTTGTGTTGGTCAAAGTTATAAGGAATCTCAATGACATCAATATGTTATGTGGATGCTTGATGATATGATGCATGAATAACAATTGTCTCCCTTCATCTGGGATTTCGGGGATGAAATCCTTATTAGGGGTTTATAACTTGTAATGACCCTGACCCGAGTTATGAGTTAAACCTATTTTTTTGTCTAAGTAAGTTTCTTAGAACTTTAATATATTCCTATAAGGTGTTTTTGTATCATGTGACACACTTATGTTTCAAGTTTGGTCCTGATTGAATGTTGTTTGAGCAATGTTCCTTTGTTTTGGACCAAAGTGCAATTTACCCACGATGAGGGGTTATATTGAAAAATGTCACATGTTGAATGTGACTTAAGTGTTTTATAATCATAATATTGAGAATGATGCTAAGTGGTGGTTTTTGGAAAGCCGAAATTCCAAGTTTGAACTTGTTTGAATAATGCTAGTACCTTGTGCACCAATTTTGGTACAAATTGTGAATTACCAAAAATGTAGGGTTGATATGCAAATTACCACCTCTAGAGTGTTCCTATTTCCTTTATGTATCATTTATAGGATATATAATTAATGATACACCATGTTTGAATCATTTATGAGTGGTAGTATTTGTGGTGATGAAAAGACCAAGAAAGGGGTTGAATGGAAACCCTAATTTGAGCTTGTATTGAGTGTATCAGTTGTAGTGTTAAATGGGAGTCCCTATCGGCCAAGGAGCCAAAGAGGAGACCCCCATATCATGTTTTTAAGTCTTTGAATTTTCAAAAACGATCTAAGAAGCTCAATAAAGAAATGGATATCGGCTTGCAACTTTCCTTGGGAAAGGTTGCATTGAATTGTGAATATAATAATAATGTGAGTGGAAGTGGCTTGTCCTAGAAGATAACCAAAGAGGTCGACCCTTATCACTTGCATTATCCTCAAGTTTTTATTTTGAATGGAAAGATAAATATGTAATTCATGCAAGTACATGTGTCAATTCATGCATGGCCATGTGACACCTACTAGTAGTAAGGTGATAACACCTCTTACTATCTCTCCCATGAACCTCAAGGATATATACCCTTCCTTTCACCTACTAGTGAATCTTTTTCACCCCTACAACTCTATCCCACTTGGATATCATTCATAGTAGCTCAAGTATCAAGGGGAGATCGAGCACCAAGCTTAAGGTGAGGCCATGGTCATCTTCAACCTTGGTTCAAGCATGGATCTCGATTGTAATTCTTTCCTTTCTTTTCTTCTTCACCAAGATCTTATCTATGGTGATTCTTTGCTTATAGAGGAGTTTTGAGCGATCCTTGGACTTTTTATAAGTCATCTTCAATCTTAGGAACGTGGAGCTTTGGATCTTGGATCGTTGAAGTTGTTCTTAAGGTGGGTTATATAACTTGAACCCAATTATGTTATTATTCACCACCTATCTTGCTATACTAGATGGTTTACTTTGAATTTAAAGTTTTTCTGGAATACTTGATGAATCTATGAGTTATAATAGTTTCCTATATCTGTTATTCATGTACTATAATAGTTAGAATTAAGGTCTATAGCTTGAAGATGATGGTATCATGATACAAAGTGATATCGGGTTCAAGCACACAAGCTAGCACCTCTAACCCGATATGGTCATGTACAGACATCACTAGCACGATATGCTTATGAGTTTATACATATTTACACGATATGGTAATGAATTTCACATCTTGAACATGATATGGTGTTAACCATATACCTTTTGCATGATATGAGGTCAAGAAAAGACCCCATGCATGATATAGTGTCAAGTACACACCTCTAATTGATATGCTAAACCCCAATCTTTAGCAACCCAATATGGCTTACTCATACATACACCTCATGAATGATATGGTGATGAATATTCACTTCATGCACGATATGGTGATGTGGTGTACACCCCTAGAATGATATGAGGTTATGCACACACCTCTTTTCCCGATATGGTGTGAAGCACACACACACCTATTTGCCCAATATGGTGTGAAGCACACACACACCTCTTGCCCGATATGGTAGGCACACATACACCTCTAAGGTGATATGGGTAGCAAGCATACACCTCTAAACTGATATTGGGTTAAGCATAAACCTCTTGGACGATATGGTGTTGAGCACACATCTCTAAAACAATATGGTGGGTAGCTCAATACACTAGATGACAAAAGTGGTAAGGTGGTTAATACCCTAGAACATATGATGACCAATACACTAATGTTTGGTGTGGCCAATATATTCAAGTGAGGTGAGTATGTTATACCCTTGTAGGATGAAGGTGATAAACCATATGATTGGTAAGGTTGATACCTTGATAGGTAAGGATATGAGGGATATGATGATGCCTAGCCCGATATACACCTAATCCAATACATATGTTCAACTTGACATACATGAGTCAACCCGATACATTTTGTAAAGGTGAGGGAAAGACACTCTTAGGAGTGATGAGTGTAACACAAAGTAATGGTATGATTAATAACTTGATAGGTGAACACCTAAAGTGGTTGATAATGGTCAACCCTATATCAACAATGCCTTAACCTGAGATGAGTCCATATCACTTGATGATAGTTGGGTCACAACAAGATAAATGTGATGAGTTAATGAATAAAGTATTAGGATGAGAAATACCCTAATACAAGATAAGTTGATAAACTTAAGTAAGTTAAAAGTGATGAGGGAAGTGATATACCAAGGCATGATAAATATCACATCCAACACCTCAAGGTTGATACACCTTGATGCACCTCAAATCCAATTTATTTAGATGAGTAACATATGAAGTGTGTCATATCAATTGTTACATTAAGATGTAATGAGTTTGATTCACTTTGATAAGTTTAGGCTAACATACCTTGAGAAAGGGTTAAGCCAAGTTAATAAAGTATGATGTAATCAATATCCTAGTGAGGATGAGAAAGAAACTCATACTTTGTGTTGTTAATCATTTAATGATAAATGATGAGAATAAATAAGTATGATTGAATTCTTATGATATCAACGTATGCTCCTAGATGTGTGGAGCAATGAATTAGGGTTTGGATTGATAATATGAACTTGAAACCCTATTCGGCTATAAAGGGAAACCCTAACCCTAATAATGGGAAGGTTGTACTTCTCTTATTGCATAAGCCTTGTAAAACATGTTAAATACTAGTATAACAAGTATAACATTTATATGGTCTGATGACCTAAAAGATATTTGTTTCCTAGTGAGAGGTGACAAGATGTTTAATGGGCCTTGTGAGCCATGTGAATAGTTGTTGCCTTGTGAGAGGTGGCAAGATAATTATTGAACCATGTGAGCTATGTGAAATACTTGTACAACAAATGTGTTGAATACCAAGGTCTGAGGACCTAAAGGTAATAGTTATGTGTTATAGAGGAAACAATGCTTAGTGATGATCTAAGGGTTTGAATACCCAGATCTAGTAATCATGATGATAATGATGTGAAAGGATGAGAATTCCCATTATTGTGATAAGGGACTGAGATCCTGAGTGTTATACATTCAAAGTGTTCCAAAGATCTTAAAAGTACTACACCTTTCATTCTATCATCTGTTATAATTCATATTTTGAAACTTGGTTGATGCTAAAAGATATTGTAATATACCTAATTAATTAAGTTAAATCTCATCGTGTAGTGCCCTGACCATAGATCCATTCAGTGTTAGAAATTGCTAACGGTGAAATGAGTTTAACTCAGAGAGCATATTTTTGAATATGGGGGGGTGAAGGACGAAGTATATTCAAACGTCCCAATGGAGAATTGATGTCACACCTTCCTTATTTATCAAGGGATGATGTAAATCTCCCGACCAAATAAGAAATTGATGTGTAAATCCTTCTTCATTTCTATGTGGAATCAGGATTGAAGTATAAAATCTCCTAACCAAGAGAGGAATTGATGTTTAATCTTCCTTATCATTATAATCCAGGAAAGCTATGTGGTCTTCTCCCAAAGAGAGTACATGCTACGACAATAACTCTATAGCAAATATGTCGCTATACTTTGGCATGCTATTTGAAGATGACACGAGATGTCCTGCTAGAAGCTGACACAAGATGTCCTACTAAATCTAAGTGGTCTCGTACAGACCGAGATAGGTGAGGTCTTGATAGCCAGCTCTGCCATTGACCTTATAAGGTACCGATTTCGACTTACTAGTGTTCGGTTGGAGCATGTATGGTATACTTCATCTCCTCAGGGCATAAGTGCGATTTTAATATGTAATCAACTGTGTAGCATATTTGCTTAAGGATCGAATATGGAAAGAAATTGGTTGATGTACATGCTTTTATACATCTTAGTTGGATATATGCTATTCATATTTTTCTTCTATTCCTTGTAAAGTGAACAGGTGATTTATTTCTCTACCATAGATAGATGCATTATTTTCAGAGAAGAGATTACTTTGTCCTTCTTATAACAATGATTAATCATACTATTAATACAAAAGAACCTCTACTCAATTTTAAACTACTTAAACTTTGATAATAATACAGTTGGTAGAAAGTTATATCTCTTACTGGGACAATTGTCTCACCCCATGGGATCTACAATTTTTTGGTGGACGTGTATGAGGAGGTAGAGACCTTACTGCAGAGGGAGAACAACATCTAGGATAGTAGTAACATCTCAGGCTGAGTGTACAGTCTGTCATGTCTTATAGATAGAAGTCCTATGTGTCATCTATGTATTCTCAGGTCCTTGGATTTAGTATGTAGTGGTTTTATGAACAATCTGAGATTTTGAATTGTGTATCTCGAGGTTTTATGTTGCTTCAATATATGTTTTGACAGAGCAACTGTTATATGTTGTCCTCGAAATGAGAGATACACTGCATGTACTATGTGGATCATGATATATATAAGAATTGGATCTCTCAGTAAGTTTCCTGATATTGGATCTCCTTGCAAAATGGTTTTAATTCTTAGTGATTTTTTTTAATCCACTGTTTATGGTTATTCCACAATTATTACTGGTGACAGCTTGATTTGTTTTCAGGTCATCACATACAAGTCTTCAGCCTTCAAGGGATTACCCACTCTTCTTGGATCTTCATCCTTTGCCTTCTCCTTCACCTAGAGAAGATCTTCACCTCTTCTTCAACCTTGAAGAAGAACAACAATAGCTTCACTTTACTCATAATAGCTTTCTTCACCTTTGCTTCTTTGAGGAAAGGGGTAGGGAAGATGGAATGGAATGGGAGATTTCTAAGCACAAGGAAGTATCTCTCTTTCAACTGGTCTAACTCACTCATAATCATGTAATGCTATGTAAATGAGAGAGAGAAAGGGGCTCAGGGAGTTACAACACACTCAACATAGCAAGGACTTAGAATAGCATGAATGAGAAAACTTGGAATGAACTCCAAGGGGTCCTATTTATAGCTGGGGGTATTCCCATGAGTGTGGGATCACTTAAGGGCAAAATGTAGTCATTTTCCAAGTTGCAACAGATCTATTCTCACTTAAAACAACACCCCAATGGTTATAATCACTTTTTATGTGTTTTTTGTACAATACATTCGGTCGAGTTCTAATAAAGGTAACTCGACCAATCCACTAAATGACAAAGCCAATTTTCAAACTAACGGTCGAGTTTATTCTGTGAAACTTGACTGATGAGCTAAAATCAGTTTGGTTAGTGAATCAGTCGGTCGAGTTCTATGAGTGTGCAACTCGATCGATTGGTTTCTTCAAAAAATCTATCACTGGATCGATCGAGTTTCCAACTCGACTGATAAACAGCCTGTGACAAATTTTCTAAATTGACATTAGAGTGATCAAACGTTAGAATCAACTATCCCTGATTTTTTCTCATCTTAGTTACAATTCATATCATCAATACAAGTGATTACAAAAATCATCTAAGGTCATTTGGAGTGATTTCCCAAAATGCGCACTTGCATTGCTTTTGACTTGAACTTGAACAAGCTAGGGCTTGTGTAATTTGATCCTTTTCATGTACCTAAAGCCTGAAATCAATCTTAAACAAACATATCATATACATAGGAATGGAATGGTTAAGTCATTATCAAAATATGGGCAATGTATAGCTCTCAAGTCAATAGTTACCACTAAGCAGTAGAACAATATAAACTTCTAGAATGAATATGAAGAGCATGTATAACAGTTGATTTCTCTTACCACGTTATAATTCAAGAAATCATTACTAAGATAAGGCAAGTGGTCATCCAATTTGAATTGTATTTGACCCTAAGAAAACATACTACACATTTGTAATAAATCTTTATTAAGTCCTAAGGATTTGAGATGTACCAGTCAAATCCAACTTGCCACTACAAAGTTAAAATCGATTCCATACAAGATCAATGGAAGAGGCAGAATCTATGATCTTCTCCTGTACTACTCGGTCACTTTGAGTCTACACCGTAGTGACATATAGTCAAACAACAAAGACATAAACTTATAATCAAAGCTGTAGTCATGTAAAGACAGCAACCTATAGTCAAAGTTATGATCCTGTAGAGATAACAACTCAAAGTTAAAGCTATGGTCCTGTAAACACCTAGCCCGCCTTGGTATAGGAAACGACGCTAGAAACTAGGGTGCATAACCCAATCACTGAGGTACAATCACAATTTTCCTCTATCACATCATATCACATGCTCATCACTGAGACTCAAACATATTCGTTCTAAAAGCAGTTGGGATCAAGATCTCAAGGACACCTAGTCACTTGCAGCTCGCATACTCAATAGTATGCGCTCTGAGTTTTTCTTGGGAATACCCATTTCACCATCCAAAAAAGTATTGATGTTGTAGATGGATCTACGACACAAGGAACACTAGTACATAATTTACATATAACGTCACTTCTGGTAACATCGGTTACCCAGACAAAATCGATGCCAAAGCCCAACAACGTCGGTTATTGAATCCAACCGTCACCATACGTGAAGTCCTGTTGATTTAGAAGTGATACGGGTACTAGTTTTACTTTAACATTTTTAAGGGAAAAAAATGCCTCCTAAATTTTCAGTCTAGCGTTAGTTTTTTATAACAAATGACACATGCTTCGCACCATGTTCTTGTGAAAAAATTTGTCCCCTCATTAGTCGATGGCTCTTCCAAATATCCAATGACTAACCCCCCTTGGATAGTATTTTTTAGGGGGAATGGGTCTATGGCATCACTTCTGTAGATGAAACTGATGACTAGGTGTTTATGTGCCTTATCCCTGCAAAAATATTTTTCCCCTCAATTTTCTCATTCATCGTCGATTTTTATTGGATAACCAACGACTGTGGTCCTAACACTATATCAAAATTTTTGTTTGGATATGTATATAATTGTCAGTTATGCCAGTCGTAACCAACAACTAGCTCAAAGTTGTATCATCGGTGTCATTTTAAACTGACAACTATGGCCCTAAACCAGGGTCTATTTTATGTTTGGTTTAGGATTTAGTCTTCGGTTCTTTACGGCTAACCAACAACTATACCTCTAACCCGAGGCAAATATTTTTGTTTAGATTTTTACTTATTGGTCAATTTTTGCAGACATAACCGACGGCTATTACCCAAAACTAGTGTCTATTTTTTGTTTGGTTTAGGAGTTAGTCATCAATGTTTCTCTAGCAACTGATGACTAAATCCTTAGTTGTTAGTTTTTGGTATAACCGACGACTATGTCCCACTTAAGACCCACAAAATTTCTTACCCTTCCCACATTCTGTGTTTCATTCTTCGCCTGACCTACCTATGGCAATTCCAATTTCTACCGTTGTTCTTGTTGCTCGTCCTATGCCAGAGTTGTTGTGTGGTCGTCGTCATCCCTAGTTTACTCAACACCACCACCACTAGAGATCCCCATCACTACTGGAGCTTGCTACTACCACTGTTGGAGCTTGCCGCTGTCACTAGATCCATCATCATCGCCATCACCATCATCTCTTGTTTGGTCATCATTGCCTCTTTGGTGCCATCTAAGAAGGTATGTGCCCTACATTCATAAGTTGTGTAAGTTTTGGCCACACATCTTAATGCATAATATTGATCAAAGACTTAATCTTGCATCCACATGACATCAACCCTCACCTAATCTCTAAAACTAGCAGATTTATGCCACTTCATGCCACAAATCTTGACCCTTACCCAAAAGTTGTAATATTGCATCCATCTCACTTCTTTGATTTATATGACATCAAAATGTATGAATATGACTTGTTTTGGATTGTAATTGACAAAAGTTTCTCTATTTTGCTATCTTTTCTTCTTAATATTACAACCTCTCCATTTGTTTTCTTAAAGAAATTTGTATTATCCATATTAACCACAAACCTAGATGCTTAGGTATAGATATACATGTTGTCAGAATTCAATATGGAAGTGGAATAATCATAAGAAAACTAATATATGAGGGAAAGAATAGTTATGTATATAAGAAGGATGTTCTTATAAATATACACATGAATGAGTTTAATTATCACAAATTTAGATTATAAACCATGGGGGTATATCACTAGTGTATATTAATGATGAAACTATGATCATAGGTATAGGAATGACAACATATATACATTTCTGACATTGGCCAAGAAACCCATCTGAGTTTACTCATTAGGAGCAAATCTTGGATAGTCCCTGATTTGGGATTGTTCTTGAATACTTAATCTCAATTAGGATGTAAGTGTATAATTTATATTCAGTTTTCAAGATGTTTCATCAGCACTTCCCTGTTTGTTCTCTAAGTACATATGTTTGTACTTGGAGAACTATGGGGAAATGCTGCCAATTTTTTTTTGAAATCCAAATACATACATTATACACTTACTAGTGAGATTAGGTGTTCAACAATGGGATAGGTGGTACACACAGTAATTATTGAACCCTAAACCCCAATCTTTTAACCCTAAACCCTAATATTTAAACCCTTATCTCTAAATCTAAAATAATAAACCCTAATATATATGTAAATCCTTAACTTGATCTATAAATCCTAAACCCTAATACTTGCTTTCTCTTCGATCATAGAATGGATACATTGTGGATGTCCGTTTAAAATTGATACACCCTAGAGTTTATTTTTGGTCTTGATTAGTTTATAAGATTTGCGGAGGAACATATGAAACAACCTAGAGATAGGTTCTATTATCCATGTAGGCATTGGGGTAACAACTTGAAAGTCAGCATTGGTGACAAAATCAAAAGGCATGTCATGTGCAATGGGATTGTATAGGACTATACATAATGGTATTGCATGGAGAGATTTCAAACATAAGATCAATAGTTGTCGATAGGCAGTACTTGTGTTGAAGAAGAAATTGCCACCGATGATGTAGATGTGAATGAACCAATTTTGATAGACATCATTGATGTGATGCTGGATAATCATGAGGTAGAACACACTGATCCACCTTCCTTATTTTAGAACATTATGCATGATGCTGAGAGATTGTTATATACATGTGTGCTAAGTTTATGAAACTGAGCGTTGTGTTGAGATTGTATAATCTGAAGGCTAACAATAGATGGAGCGACAAAAGCTTCAGGTCATTGTTGTCTTTGTTGAAAGAAATTCTTCCTAAAGGAAATGAGCTTCCAATCTCAACATACGAGTTAAAGAAAATATTGTGCCCAATGGGAATGAAGGCTAAGAAGATACATGCATGCCTGAATAATTGTGTATTATTTCAAAAGGACTATGTCAATTTGAAATATTATCCAAAATGTGGGGCGTCAAGGTATAATATGACGACTTCGGGGAAGTCCAAAACTAGCTCTCAAACCAAGGTGATGTTGTATCTACCTATAATACCATAGTTTTAAAGCTTGTTTGCCAATCTGATTGATGCAGAGAATTTAAGGTGGCATGCAAAGGTTATGAAAAAATAATGATGGGATCCTACAACATGCGTCGTATTCCCCATAATGGAAGAAGATTGATTAATTGTACCCTGAATTTGGTGAAGAAGTCAGGAATATAAGACTTGGGCTTTGTACCGATGGGATGAATCCATAGAGCACATTGAGCAACCAACATAACACTTGGTCTGTTATGATTGTTATATACAATCTTACTCCCTGATTGTATATGAAAAATAAGTACTTTATGCTTTCGTTGTTGATATCGGGCCCTAAACAACCTAGAATGATATCAAAGTTTATCTTGAACCTTTGATTGATGACTTAAAGAAACTCTAGAGTGAAAGTGTGATGACCTATGATGCTTCACGTACAGAGACATTTTGTTTGCATGCTATGTTGTTTTGTACTATTAATGACTTTCCAACATATGGGAATTTGTGTCAATACAGTGTAAAAGGATCCAAAGTATGCCCTATATGTGAAGAGAACACTGATTCAATATGACTAAAATATGGTGGAAATATTGTATATCTTGGTCATAAAGGTTTCTTCCAAAATTCCGTCCTTATCGAAGGTTGCACAAAGCATTCAATGGATTGAATGAGGAACGGAGTGCCCCTAAACCTATACCAGGGGAGGTTGTTTATGAAAGAGTAAAAGATTGTGTCAATGAATTTGGTAAGAGATCATAATGTACCAGTCCCACATAAAGTGACAAATCTTTATTCAAGAAGAAGTTAATATTCTAGAATCTTCCTTATTGGAGTTCTTTGAGAGTTAGGCATTGTATCAATGTCATGCATGTTGAGAAAAAATGTTTGTGATAGCATCATTGGTTCTCTATTCAATAAACCAGGTAAGACTAAAGATGGAATCAAATCCAGAATGAACTTGTGTAAATTGGTAATAAGGAAAGAATTAACATAAGTAGTTAGTAGTGATCACAGAATATATTTACCTCCTGCTTGTAACACGTTGTTTAGAAAGCATAAGAAAACTTTTAGCGAGTGCTTAATGTTAAGGTACAACATGGTTACTCTTCTAATATCTGTAGATTGGTATCAATGAAAGATCTGAAGTTGATAGGTATTAAATCTCATGATTATCACACTCTAATGCAACAAATATTGCTTGTGGCAATTTGATCTATACTGCCAAAGCATGTAAGGATTGCAATCACCAGACTTCATTTCTTCTTCAACAGTTTATGCAGTAGAGTTATTGATCATGAGAATCTCGATAAGTTGCAAAGAGAATTGGTTGTTATTGTATGTCAAATTGAGATGTATTTTCCTCCTTCATTCTTTGATATCATGGTACATCTTGATGTCCATTTGACTAGGGAAGTGAAAATGTTGGGACCAATTTTCTTACATTGGATGTATCCTTTTGAATGATACATGAGTGTTTTTAAAGATGATGTTTTGAAACTATTATCGGTATGAAGGGAGTATTATTGAGGGTCATGTGGCAAGGGAGGTTATGGATTTTTGCAATGACTTTCTGAGTGGTAATGAAGCTCCAATAAATGACAAGAATATTGAGGACTATTCTGGCAAAGGGACATTAGGAGAACAAATGAAAGTAATAATTTGTGAGCTGTAGGAACAAGCTCACTTGTATATTTTACACAACATCGACAAAGTGAGTGTCTATGTCACCGAACATATACCAATTCCATCAATACAAAATTTCCTCAAGCCAATTCAATGTAGCTTGCTAGAGAGCATAACAAGACATTTATTAGGTGGTTTGAAGATAAAGTCTTATGTCAACTATCTCAAACACCAATTAATGTTGCTAAAAATGTCAAATGTCTCACCTTTAAACCAAAAAAGAATGTTATTCCTTATGAAGGATTTGACATAAATGGGTTTTCATATTACACAAAGCATCAAGATGATAAGAACGCCGTCAAAAAATAGTAGGGTAACTCTTTAAGCGTCTTCATTGTTTTTTTGTAGTGCGGAGGATAAGAGTCCACGTGAAGTTAAAAATGTCATATTATGGTATCATGGAAGACATATAGGAGTTTCACTATGTAGATTGTAGAATTTTGCTCTTTAAGTGTAATTGGGTTGATAACACCAAAGGAGTTACAGTGGATGAATTTGGTTTCACATTAGTGAATTTTGACAAGATTGCCGAGATTAAGGGTGAACCATTCATATTGGCATCATGGGTAAAGCAAGTATTTTATATCAATGATCCTACAAATGAAAAATGGTCGATTTTTCTTCATGGTAAAAGGCAGTTCATTTAAGATCCTATAGATGAAGAGGAGTATATGATAAGTATGATGACTTCAGTCCATTCTTAGTTGGCTTGCCAACACCAAATATTGAAGATAACAATGACTTATATGTGCATGGAGATCACACCAAAGGAATGTTAATTGATAAAAGATCTCAATATTAAAGGCACACTTTTAAATTTTTAAAGGTTTAATTTTTTTGAATGTGAGATCGATGTGAACTTTGCAATCTTTTTTTTGGTCGGTCAAAAAACGTGTTACTATAAAGCCAAAAACTTTGGGCACGGAGTACCCCATTACATGACAAGGAGCTAGAAAGCTCGACCAATGATCATATACCCCACGCAGGGGGTATTACACAAACCTAAAGATAACAAGAACCGAGAAGAACATCAAACTAACAAGACAGAACCAGTCATTCCTACCAGGAGAATGATTAATTACAACCTGCAGATACATGCAATAAGCCCACCCACAAATAGTAACTATAGATTGCAACATAGCATCCACCAGGGAACCCTGCCAGGAACAACATCACCAGCTTCTGATCTTCTCAGGTCGCCAGACCCATCACATTCTACCAACAAAGATCAACTAGGCTAAGAGGCCCGAAGCAACCTTGCATTCCTGGAACGGTACCAGCTATCTAATAGGAGCACCCACAAAGTATGGTCCTATGCCAACAAGTTGGGGTTCACCAGGCTCCAAGACCAAGCACCAACCTGTTGATGTCATACAGTAGGAGCAGCAGCCAACTTCTTACGAAGGGGTTGTTCATCAAACACCTTAGGGGTGTTCCGAAACACAGCAAAGGAGGGGCGATAAGGAAGATTGAACCTAGCACCTTGTTGTAGCCTAGACCAGGAGCAAACTCGGAACAACTTCTAGTCAAAGACCTTGAGGGTACCACCCTCGCAGCAGCAGGAACCAGCCACAGCAAGGTCCATAATGTTGCAGTAAGCTAGCGACATTTCAACAAACACCATGAAGGTGTTCCTTTCCGCTCAGGCTAACAGGGGACCGCAGGGCCGATAAGACAACCACTGAATCAACGACCAGGAGACCCAGACAGAGTGGAACCCAAATCGACTAGAGAAACATGCTGCCGCCAAGACCTCCACCTGAGGCAGAACCAACAGGGGAGACCTAGGTCACCCTTACCTCCAACCCAACAGCCACGAAGGATCAACGTCGGTCGATGGTCCGTCACGACCTGGATATCACCCATGTCCAGGACCTGGAAAGGTCATGGACCCGAGCCGCGGTCAAGGACGCCGTCAGCAACAACACTCGGAGAGGAGATGAGGGGAAGCCAGTGAGGGAAGGAGACGGAGCTGCTTTCATCATTAGCGTGATGGAGCGGCAACGATCATCAGACCTGGAGCGGACAGCTGCTCTCCATCCGCCACTCTTGAGCAGGATGGAGTCGACGGAGTCGAGGTAGCGGAACCCAGCCCATTCTGATCGTCGCCTGCGCATCATCTGCCCTATCGCCTCAGACACCTGAGATGGCACCAGCAAAGATGGCCAGGTCCTTCACCCTGAGATCCACTCAGACTCGCCCAAGGAACGACGCCCCTGATATTAGCCCACCTGCAAATGAGAGCCAACCGAAGACTGTGAGCGCCAGGGGGAGGGAAACGCTGGAGCAGCGCTCCCTCCCCCCAGTAGTAGTCGTCGGGGTTCTAGAGAGAGGGCGGAGGGGGAAGCCCTAGAGTTTATGGCTAGATGAAATGTTAGATGTTAAATGATAAATGTTTGATTTTTTTATATGACACTTTTTAGATGGATGACCATGAGTATGATGATTGTGACGATGATAACTACGATGGTAGGGTGCCACATCACGATGTATGTTTTACAATATATCTAACTATATGTCCATTTATAAGTTATATCCTATATGTGTTTCGTTTGTCAATGTTTAGGTTGAGGATCTATGCCCTGAAGATGTTGTGCCACTTGATGAGCAACATAAAAAACTAAAATAATTAGGGGCATCCCTGTTATGAACAAGTTACTACAACAAAGGGCAATGGACCAAAATTGGTTATGGATTTTGATCATGTAGGAAATCCAATTGGAAAGAGTTGATGCTCGTTTGTTTCATATCTTGGGGTTCTTACTCGTGGCCATTGTAGTTTAAATACAAAATCTTAGCATAAAGTTGATAAAAGAAAGAAAGACTTCATATGGAAAGAACTATGTGTGAGATATTATCATTTCCAAATATTTTTTAAAGCTATTTAAAGTTCTATTTTTAGAATACTCTAATAGATATATGAAATTTCATAGAGTATATTTGAACTGGATGAAATCCTACTTTGTAAAAGGTGATGCAACATTGTGGTAGGGTCCTAAGGAACATAGGAAAAATTTCAACGGACTATATACACGAGAGGCTAATAAGAGGAAGAAGTCAACCATTGAGCAATTAAACTACCTGGATCCAACTCAATGGGAGGTGATTGTTGCCAAGGGAAAAATCGATGAATTCAAGGTATTAAGCATCACTCTAAATTTATTATACATTCTTATGAATTTATTGTTTTATGGTTGACCTTGATTGTTACTAACAAATTCAATGTTTTTATTAACAAGAATATCAACGATGATCAAAGAGAAAGGCATGCATTGAATGTGCATGGCCACACGATGGGTTCAGGTGGCTATGCAACCCTTCACCAAAAACTACATGCGTATGCCATTCAGCTGCCAACTGCTCCTACTATTGAGACTGTTGAGTCCTCTACTACTCTCGCACCTCTACACTGTATTGATATGTGGATAGTTAGGAGGAAAAACAAAAAATGAGATATAACCAACTCCACAACTACTAAGCCGACTGCAAAAATGGTAAAATTCAACTCCAAAGCAATTAGTATTGATGATTGTTATGTTTACTTGCCAATTTCTATTGATGATGGTTAGTGGGAGATTCACAAGAAGAGGAAGCAAGGCTCGTTCATCCCTCAGGACACAAGGGATGAATTGACAGTTTCTCTCGGTAACCCACAACATCCTGGACATGTTAGGGCTATAGGCGTTGGTGTGGGCCTAAGAGCGTTCTTTGGACCATCATATCTCAAACATGTCCAAAAAGAGGAATTTTCAAAAGCTGAGATAACTCATTCTTTTTTTAGAATTTTATTTCAAAAGGAATTCTAAAATCAAAGAGCATTTCTTTTAGCCATGTATAGGTAGATGTGTTAATTGATAAGAGAGTCCATGAAGCAATGAGCAAGTGGAAGTCATCTCAGGATGCCACTCAGACAATACTTATGTCATGCCACTCTTCCCCTACGATAGAGGTGGTTGGGAGTAATCCTATAGACCCAACACCTAGAACGTATGTTGTAATTATTTTTATGACGTAGTAGCTAGTATTTTCAAGATGATATGTTTAGCTATATATATAACATACTCTATGTATATTTGTAGGGGTTGAGGTTGTGCCATCTAAAATTACAAGAATACATCATTATAGAGGCAGAGGCTTACCCACACCTTCGAGGGCACATGATTCATGACACTCCAGTACCCGATGGTGTGGTTCGTGTGAGCCCGAGGCTTGTCTTCCTTGCCTGGAGGAAGCATCCATTGCCATATGCCCACCTAGATCCTGACACGCTTGGTGAAGCAGAAGGTAGAGTGGCCTTGTGGCATGAATCATGAGTCATCTATATTGATCATGTATGGTAAATTTAAATTAAGTTAATTTGTATATGTATATACATGACAATTAATATGAAATTATATATGCAGGACAAAGGGAAGAAACCCACTACAACTCATCCTCCTCCATCTCCACCTCCTCTTGAAGTACCTAGTTGGCTTGCAAAGGACCTATTCAACTCGATAGGTCCTCAATGTAGGGGTATGGTAACATGGATAGGCGAACATCCCAATAATTCACCTATTATTGTTTCTATTCATGAGGATTCTATAAGCAAATCATACAATAATAATATATTTTTACAAGATATTTTAGAGTTGTTTCGTTATGCTTGGATGAATTCATCTATGATAGAACTATGGATATGGTGAGATCTTATTTATATATCTATATACCTTATCTTATATATGGTGATCTATTTTCTTATATATTGATGCATACATAATATATGTTTTGCATCCACTTACATAGGGTCTGAACAATTTTTTCAATGACCCACATGGGATTTCTAGTTCAATCCTTGATCAGTCTTGTAAATGAAGACCCTACATTAGTTACCTTATGCTTCTCTATTGCTTTTAAATATTTTGATGAAAATAACAAGAGCGTGACAATAGCTCCATACAATGTTGGGTAAGTTTACTTTTCTTACAATTTTGAACTAAGAAAATTACATTTCATTGTGGATTTTGAGTTATATATTTTTTACTTTCTTATCACTAGAGGTAAGCATTGGGAGTTATTGGTTGTTGTCTCTGAGATGATGATTGTTTATTATCTAGATCCTAAAGGGGACAAATTAGACTGCTTGGAACACGATTTGAAAAGGCCATTATTTCACGTGAGAACATTTTTATTTTTATATTCATTAACATATATTATTACATGCCTACTTACTAATGCAATTCAATGTGTTACATTAATGTATAGGACTTTAAAAATTTTCAAAAAAGCTGGAGGAAATGTGGACAAGAAAAAGAAAGCAAAAGTTTGGAAGAGTGGATGTAGTTTCTTTACTCCAATGCATATTTTATTTATGTGAACTATGCTTATTTTTATCTATTAATATTTTGTATGTTGAAATTTATATTGTGTTGTACAAGAAACAGTTGGGCATGTGGATACTATGTGATGCATTATATGGGCGTAATTGTCAGATATGTTACACGCGACATCAAAGACATACAAAAGGTAATATATATTCTTGATCATCATAAGTATATAGCTAGTCTCATCAAATAATATGAAAATATCAAACTTATTAATTATATATACATCATTCTCTTTGCAGGTGTTTAAAAATAATGACTTCAATACATGGGAAAATCTATAAGATGTACATATGCCCTATACGATAGAACAATTAGATGACACAACATAACAATGGACACAAGCCTTTGAAAATGAGGCAATTTTTTATTATAATTGGGATGATGATTAAAGAATGACATTATAAACTTTGATGTCATTATTTATGTATATACGTGGTGGTTATATATACATGAGTGAATGCCCTTTTTTTGAATTGTCTTATGGAAAGTTTATCTATATACATGTGTCTAAATGTGAAGATGAATGAATGAATTGTGTTTCTACATGGGTGTGAATGTGAAGAGGGATGAATGAATGGAACTACAGGTTTGTACATCCTTTGATTTATATACTAATGAATACACATGTGTGAATGGAACTGCAAGTTTGTACATATTATATTCATCTCAAATCACAGGATCTATATATAGTCTTGATATATAGATAGTCTTGACAATCTTTTTATTGCAGGTTTGTGGCCTATTGTTTGGTTGAAATAAGAGGATGATGTAAACCTACAGTTTAGAATTGAACTACTAGTTTTGCATCCTACTAACCAGTCAGACAAGAGGCCTATAACCTGATATTAAAAAATGACACTTAGTCATCGGTTATTTAAACAACTGTCATTGTACGTCTTTTTCATCGATTATTTGTAAAAAACTGATGACTATGTCCCTAACCCCAGACCAATTTTTTTTTGAGTAATGTGATAGACATCAGTTTTTTAAAACATAATTGACGACTATGTTTTGCTTTATTGTTAGTTTTACTTTAAACGGATGACTATGGACCAAACATGATATCACTTTTTTGTTTGGGAATGGAGTTAGTCTTCAGTTTTTACTGAAATAATCGATGACTATGTCTATAACCCTGACCCACTTTTTTTTGTGTATGGAGATAGTCATTTTTTTCTAGAAATAATCGATGATTATGACTCCTACTAGTGTTGGTTCTTTTATGACTGCAATCAGGGTCGGGTCTGTGTCATTGGTTTTGGAACCAACGACATAGGACTATACCTAGAGTGTCACCCACTTGGATGTCGCTTGGAAACTAATGTAAAGTGTCCATTTTAACTGATGTTAAAGGTAGTATTTGTACTAGTGGCAGCTATGTGATTAGGGTTTCACCTGATTATTTATGCCAATTGAGTATCTTTTAGCATCAATCAAGTCACAATGTATAAACCCTAAACAAACACTATGAAGATAAGGGGATAAAACAACTCTAGAAGATATAAAACATATAAAGTGCAATTTTTTTAGAATATCACTTGGTATCACTGCCAATTCAAGGCCATCAACACTATCACACTATCATGGGATATCAATCCCTCATCACATCATTAGAGGTTACACCTCATACTAGGCATTAAGCCTCATCCAGGTCATAAGACCCATCACATCATTATGATCTCAACATATCCCATCAATATCCATAGCCATCCCTCTGTATCATATGATTACCACCATAGAATTCACAAGCTACAAAATTCATTCAACCTACAAGGTTAGAACCATACAAGTAGGAGAGAGAAAATAAAATCACATGCTATTCATACCTACAATCTCAACAAGTATAACATACCTTAGAATTAGGGTTAGGTTTTCTCACATATTGTCGATTAGGGTTTTCATTTCATTACTTTCACCAAACCCTAGATACCTCATCTCCCATATGTTTGGAACACACTAGAGTTATGAGACATAATTAGGATTAATCAAACAAGCATGCAAACAACATTCTATATCAACCATCATTCACATCTACACATGTAGCAACCTTACTATGTTACACATATGTAGCAACCATACATATCACAAGTGTAGCAGCTGTTACAACCCCAATTTTTGGGATCATACGGTTGGAAATGCAATATCCCCAATAAATGTATGATTATATAAAGTGTATGAATTATATGTATTGAATGGATTTACTTTGCAATATTTCCTTGGTGAATGTGATATCGTGGATCATAATATGTTAATGAGTCCAATATTATTAAAAGAAAAAGAAGAAATCAAATATTGCTTTATTAAGAAGGAAATTTGAGATACTGATGAAAATATAGGAAATATGTGGAAATATGGATAATGGAATCATCATGGATGAGATTTTGAGTCCACATGGTTTTTAATGGTAAAAGGACTCCAAATAAGGAAAATAAAAGAATAAGAGATAGAAAATATGCATAAAGTATGCCTTAATAAGTGATAACTTGTGTATGAAGAAAACTCTCTTATAATTTCGAGTTTGAGTCCCAAACTTGGCATACAAGTAGTTTATTTTTATGGACATTCCTCTAACATTTTAGAGAGAAATGATAAACATAGAGAGATATGATTTAAATAATATTCATAAAGTGAAAGGGTTTATAAGGCAATGTATTCAATTTCACATTTTATAATTGGATTAGAAACATAAGCACAACCCTCTTAGATGACGTGTGGCATCCTGGACCTTGGATCAGTAATCGACGACCCAGCTTTTGTCTCCTATACTGAGCCGATTGGGAAAAGGACTGGTATAGTTTGTGGGAGTGTGATCCTTCGATCTCTCTCCACAATTGTTTTCATCATGAAATAATCACACCAGCAGGTTCCTTTAAAGAAATTGGTTTGGGAAAGTACTTTTGAGGGAGATAATCATCCCTTGGGGACCAAGAAAACCTCTCGCCACAAACTACCCTCTCTAATCAACTGCGGAACCCTAAATCCCACACCTTCTGTCTATAAAAAGGGCCTATCTAGTTCGGCTTGACTCCCTGAGCGCCGACAACTTCTTTTCACCCCTTCCTCCTTCTCCCTCTCTGCTTTGGTCCTTCTTTGGCATGTTCTCCACCACAGTGCCACCAAGCCTCATGCGCAGGCTTCAAGTCGGGGAGATGATCCCTAGTCATTGATATTAGACTTGGGTCAAGGGTTGATTGGGATCAAGCGGCTGCGAGTGAACTGACGTGGTATTTTATCGCACTAACAAACTCACTCGGGGTTCAAATCCTCGAGCTTTTACCAAAACCAAAGTGTAATAATACCACCCGCAAGCGGATGAGTCTTATCACAATATAGTTAAGGATCGAACCCAAAGGACAATGTTTTTAAGAATCCTTGTCAGTCAAATCTAGCGTAAGTAAAACTAATATTTAGAACGATTGGTTGATTTGAGGTTAATTAAAGTAATTGCAAGAAAGTAAAAGTTGAATTAAAGTTGGATTTAGATCAAATGATATGGAATTGTCCGGATGGTATCGGGTTTCACCACCACTACGCACGCAAGCACATCCAATAGCAAACAATCCAGGCAAGATATAACAATCCAAATAGAGCTGGTGTGAAACCCCCCATACGGGCGTTAGGTTCGCATAAGCATCACCTTATGCATCAGATGTCTCGTCACCAACCATAACACTCACTTACGGCTCCAAAGATACAGAACTTCGATGAAGGTTGTGGGCCCCCTATACAGGTGTTAGGCACGCAGAAGCATCACCGAAGGCTAGATGGCTCGTCCCCTCGTGGATCATATACTTATGACCTCGAAGAAATCCCATTCTACTTCAAGTTTGGGAGTCAACCGCATTAATCGATAAGCAAGCAGGTGATAGATCTACAAACTAACATCGATGATAAACAAAGATGATACAAAATCCAACTAAGGCTGTGGTCCTCCCTGAGGGATGTTTAGACCACAAAAGCATCACCATAGGCTAGATGTCTCATCCCCTAACGGATCATATACTTACGACCTCAATGAATCTTATCGTAAGTTCTTCTCAAAGAGTCGAACTTGGTAAATCGCCATTCCGTCCCACATATAGAAGATTTCGTAATATGGGAAAGAACAAGATGAAAGCAAGTAGATAATCAACTACAAACATACCAATTAACGACAAAATGGAGAGTTATATACATTGCCAAGGAGAGTTTAACAAAAGAATGTGATTTGCATGGGCAGCGGGGTTAGTCTCCGCACCCCAACGAAAAGGTACTACTCTCTCATGATGTGAGAAACAAGAAGAATGAGAAAGAGAGAGAAACCTACCATGAACTCAGTGTAGAAGGTAGTCACAGCTTGGTGAAGAAGATACAAACTTCTACGTCATGTTGGAGCAGATCTGGAGGTGAACGGGAGTTGCCAAGACAGACCGAACAGTCTCCCTCGCTCTGTCTTCCTTCTCTCCTTAGCCTCCTTGGTTGCAACACGGGCAGTAGGCAGAATGAGACTCGCGTGGACGGTACTGGATTTGGATCGGACCTGTGTACAGGCAGCCTGTCGGTGTCCCAGAACCGATGCCCTAAATGGGGACCCTACTGGTCCTATTTATAGGCATTGCGCTGACCCTCACGTTTTTGGTGTGTTTCCAGTCTGAAAATATCTTATCCAAGCGGTTTGCATTTTACTTTCCTCCATTTGGTTTGCTTAATTTGGTTTGCAGCAAAGAGTTTCACACTAAGGCCATTCGGTCTCCATGTATTTAATCCAAACAGTCTTCTATTCAACCAACAACTCTTCACATGGGTATTGTTCTCAGTTTGCATGTGCATGCTTATTCGGTCTCGGCATTCGGTCTTGGCAAATGGCCTTCACTTCAGCAAGTGACCATTTGGTATTCATACTAGCAATTGGCCATTCGGTCTTGCTGATCTGTTTGGTTCTTCACGTGTATGCAGCAAACGGTTTGCAAACGGTTTAATCATCAAACGGTTTTGAGAAAATGATAGGAAAATGGTCTCGTAGCCAAGAGTACCAAATGGTCTTTTACGTAGCACTATTAAACCAGTCTCACTGTATTCCTCCAAACGGTCTCGTAGACCGATTCCAAACAGTATGAGAGTATGGTGGCCATTCGGTCGTCGCAGCTAAATGGTCTTCGCGGATGAACGGTCTTGTGACTTTGGCGCCCAAAAGGTCTGAAACCGTGCGACATCCAAATGGTTTTGAGGTGAATCTGTTCATTCGGTCTTGAGAGTATGGTGGCCATTCGGTCATCATAGCTAAACGGTCTTCGCAGCTGAACGGTCTTGTGACTTTGGTGCCCAAACGGTCTGAAACAATGTGACGTCCAAACGGTTTTGAGGTGGGTCTATCCATTCGGTCTTGAGTCCAAATGGATGAAACCGGTTGGTCAAGACCGGATGGCCAGATCATTTGCTGATACCGAATGACTGAAACTGTTTGGTCAGTCCGAATGGATGAAACCGTTTGGTCAATCCGATTGGACATAACCAAGGGGTGAGTGAAGGTGGGTCCTGGCTGACTATTCAACCTTATCAAGACCTGCATTAAATCAACAATATTCAGTTAAAATCTTGATAATCGAATCAATTAAGTAAGTTTGCACATTATGATTCATTTTTATATTTAATGAGTGAAATAGTATATATATAGTTGAATTTGTCCCAAAGTGATAATTGAATTCCATGATGAATATGCGCTCATAAAAATACCCTGAACTTAAACGTTGCTCGTCCTTGAGTAACACAAAATTTGAAATGGTCACTAAATGAATACTTTCAATTCATGTGATTGCTTCATATTCACATCATGAATGTTTTCTTTCTGCTCGATATGACTCAGTATATCAACCTCCTGAGACCACTAAACACATCTTACCATATCTTCATTCTTGAGTTTTCTTTCTAATATCACTTCCTCCTCACTTTTTTCGACAACAAGCATGTCAAAGAGTTTTGTAAGAATCCAGAGACACCCGCATAACAAAAAGTGTGCATTTGATCTGACACTGGTGTTTTTCAGGATAGGGTGGGCATTCGTTGTGCCATTAGGTAGAAAATTGAGTGAATGGTGGTATGGAAGGAAGAGGTAAATCTCTCCTCTATTCAACTCGAGATTTTTTTTATTTTCTTTGCAATTTCATTTATTGCATTTTTTGTGTGCGAATCTCTCCTCTATTTGACTCGAGATTGCAATTCTTTTTGTGTGCACTTTGGCATCTTTTTGTTTGCAAATCTCTCCTCTATTCGACTCGAGATTGCATTTTTGATGATACACCCCTATTAATTTGTGAGGGGTATGGAAGAAGCGGATATAGAGGGAGGTGGTGTGCCACCCCAAACTTAGGGTTTGGCACAATTTTGGCTATTTGGTTTCTTTTTAATGGATGGAGGGGTATGAATATGATAGAAGAAGTGTAGAAGAGAGTTCAGATTAGAATGCAACTTGATTTACAATTCTGTGTACCGGGTTGTTCTCTTTGTCAAACTCTGCTCAAATAATGACTTGATGTGGATCCGGTAGGGATTATGTGTTGTTGTTCCACTAGTCAGTTAGGAAGCACGACGTGTTTGATCCCTATCAGTTTGACAGACACTTGCCAATTTTGCATAAGTATCATGACGTTAGAAATCATAAGCTTCACAAGATGATTTCAATCCAAAGGCTTGTTTCATAAAATGGTCCTTTTTGAGGATTTACTTCGAATAAGGAAGGTAAAATGATTAAAAAATGCATAGTAGGTTAGTTAGTGACTTTTATGAAATAGGGAGTGTCAAAAATTCATTGAGTATCTGTTCAATTTCTTTGAAAAACATTGAAAATTTAGAAAAAAAATTAAAAATATTTGTCAAGAATGTGAAAGGGAAAACATAAGTATGAAAAGGATGGGTTTAGGTGGAAAGTGAGGTACGTACCACCCACCCTCCACTCCAAACTTAGAGATTTGCTCGTCTCGAGCAAACCCTAAATCCAAGATGGAGGGGAAAATTCATTCCAGATTAACCACCAGATGTTGTAGCGTTCCAGTCAGCGCGCATCCTCTTATCTAAAAAAATCTAAAGAAAGATTAATCAAAACTCAAGATAGCATCTCGCGATGCAAATTTTATTTTTTGCAAAATTATCTAAAAGGTGGAAACAAAATTAAGGGAAAATTTCTAATTCAAAATTGAAAACTAAATACAAATTTATTTATCACGTTGCCTCCCGACGAGCACCTTTGTTTTATGTCGATGGCTCGACTTTATATCTTTGACTTCACAGTGGTTCTTTTGGATTGCAGAGATCTATTATTTCTTCGGTTCTCATATATGCTGTGGCGAAATATCTTTTCAAGCATTGGTCATTCGCCACAAATTCACCCGACTTTTCACTCCATAAAGAAAAAGCACCATGTGGGGAGATGTTGTTGACAATGTACGGTCCAGATCAGCGGGAGTGGAGTTTTCCTGGGAATAACTTCAATCTTGAGTTGAACAGTAGAACTTGGTCTCCCACTTGTATGTCTTTTCTTTTTAAATGACCATCATGCCAAAGTTTGGTGTGTTCTTTGTAGATTCGCGCATTCTCATAAGTTTGTCATCCTGAGTTCATCCAGCTCTTGAAGTTGTAGAATCTTGGCATGGCCTTCTTTCTTCATGTCAAAATTTAGTTGTTTAATTGCCCACCATGCCTTGTGTTCCAATTCGACTGGAAGGTGGCAAGCTTTTCCATATATTAATCGAAAGGGTGTAGTCTCGAGGGCAGTTTTATAAGCAGTTCGATAGGCCCATAGAGCGTCGTTGATTTTCGCTGACCCATCCTTTTGATTGCAGCCTACAATTTTTAAGAATAGTCTTGAGTTGGCGGTTAGAAACCTCTACCTGTCCACTCGTTTGTGGATGGTAGGGCAAGGCTACTTTACGTCTTACACCATATTTTCTCAACAAATCTTCAAAGCTTCTTTCAAGGAAGTGAGACCCTCCGTCAGATATCACGGTTCGTGGTACTCCGAAATGGGGGAAAATAATATCTTTGAATAATTTGATGACGGGTTTGGAATCACTAGTGACAGTTGGTATAGCTTCAACCCATTTTGAGATGTAATCAACTGCTACTAGGATGTAATAAAATCTGTAAGACGATGAGAATGGCCCCATGTAATCCACACCCCAAACATCAAATATTTCAATTTCTTGCCACAACTTAAGTGGCATCTCATCTCTCTTTGTAATGTTACCTGTTCTTTGACATTTGTCACATGATAGAACAAAGTCGTAGGAGTCCTTGGATATGGTTGGCCAAAAGAATCCACATTACAAAACCTTTATCACAATATTCTTAGAACTCATGTGGCCTCCAACTGGGCTAGAGTGGCAGTGCTCTAGAATGAGTTTGGTTTCTTCCTCAGCGATTCATCATCTGTAAAGACCATCAACACATAGCTTAAAAAGATATGGCTCATCCCAGTGATATTGTTTCACATCATGCATAAATTTCTTTAGTGCATTTTTGGTGCATTGAGGATGGATAACCCCAGCAGCAAGGTAGTTCACAAAATATGAGTACCATGGTACATCTTCTGAGACCTTCATTAATTGATCATCCGGCATGGATTCATTGATCAGAATCTTCTCAATGTCTAGAGTGTGGATGTGACTGAGGTGGTCTGCTACAAAATTCTCTGTACCCTTTTGTCTCTTATCTCTAAATCAAATTCTTGTAATAGGAGGATCCATCTAATCAACCTAGTTTTGCATCTTTCTTTGCCAGAAGGTAACGAATGGCAGCATGGTCTATGTAGACAATGACCATCGAACCAATTAGGTAGGATCTGAACTTGTCAAATGCATACATGACTGCTAGAAGTTCTTTCTCGGTATTTGCATAATTCCTCTAGGCTTCATCTAGAGTTTTTGATGTGTAATAGATCACATAATGTTTCTTCTCTATACATTGCCCTAAAACAACACCCACAACATTGTCACTGGCATCACACATAATTTCAAAAGGATGGTCTCAGTCGGGAGCTCTAATGATGGGGGTGGTTGTAAGGGCCTGCTTCAGCGTGTTGAAGCTTTTGACACATTCTTTGTTGAAACTGAAATCAATATCCTTTAGTAATAGATTCGTCATTGGCTTCATTATCTTGGAAAAGTCCTTTATGAATCTTCTGTAAAATCCTGCATGACCTAGGAAAGCACGAACTTCTTTTACATTTGTTGGAATAGCCAGTTTAGAAATCACTTCAATCTTGGCCTTATCTACTTCAATACCTCGATTACTGACCCTATGGCCCAAGACAATGCCTTTCTTTACCATAAAACGACACTTCTCCCAGTTGAGCACAAGATGAGCTTCTTCACATCGTTTGAGAACCAGGGAGAGGTGCTTTAGACATGAATCGAATGAATCTCCGTATACAGAAAAATCATCCATGAAAACCTCCATAATTGTTTCAGTACGACTAGCGAATATGGCAGCCATGCAACGTTGAAAAGTTGCGGGTGCATTACATAGACCAAACGACATTCTTTTAAATGTGTATGTTCCAAATGGGCAGGTAAAAGTTGTTTTCTTTTAGTCATCAGGATGTATAGGTATTTGATAGAATCCAGAGTAACCGTCAAGATAACA
The DNA here is from genome assembly GCA_963693085.1 of Alisma plantago-aquatica. NCBI lineage: Eukaryota > Viridiplantae > Streptophyta > Magnoliopsida > Alismatales > Alismataceae > Alisma > Alisma plantago-aquatica. The sequence continues at coordinate 1,381,533,380 of OY856410.1, read as the reverse complement.
AAAATATTCTTGGTGAGCCAACCTTTCTAGGACTTGATCAAGGAAATGCATTGGAAAATGATCTTTTCGAGTTGCTTTGTTTAATTTTCTATAATCTATGCACATTCTCCACCCTATGACTGTTCAAGTGGGGATGAGTTCATTGTTTTCATTCCGTATAATAGTTGTTCCACCTTTCTTCGGGACTACATGCACTGGGCTCACCCGTAGTGAATCTGATATCAGATAGATTATTCCAGCTGTGAGCAGTTTAATGACCTCGCGACATACTACTTCCTTCATATTTTGATTCAATTTCCATTGATGATCAATAGTAGGCTTGTGATCTTCCATCATAGGTATCTTATGCATACACAATGCTTGACTGGCCCCAGTGAGGTCACTCATTTTATAACCAATGGCTTTCTTTCTTTCCCTTAATTTCTTAGGAGTTTATCTTCTTGTTCAGTTGTTAGATCAGAATTTATAACAACTAGGAAAACTTTGAGATCATCTAAAAACACGTACTTCAGTCCCTCGGGCAGGGGCTTCATTTCGGGAGCCTCTGGGTTTTCACATGTTTCTTCTGTAATTTACATAGCTTTGAGTTCTTCACTAGTGCCTTCAACATCTTCTTTAGCAGAGTCGAGGGATTCGATGCAATCCTTTACTTGTTCGTCAATTGGTACATCAACTGATGGGTTCATTAGAGAAACTTCTAAAGGATCGTCTGATTCATGATGCTCTTGAGTCAGAAGTGACATTTGCTCAATGCAGTCAATCGGATAGACTTCTTCTTGCATACTTGGTCTTCTCATACTTTCAAAAACTTTAAATTCGATAGTTTCTTTGCCTAACCTGAGTAGTAAGGTACCAGCTTCAACATCAATTAGGGCTCTTGCAGTGGTGAGGAATGGACGACCAAAGATGAAAGGATATCTGGCATCTTCTTTAATGTCCATGATGACAAAATCACATGGGACATAAGTTTCCTTTCCCACTTTGACTGGGACATCTTCGATGATTCCCATGGGAAGAGTTACTAAATTATCTGCAAGCTGTATGGTCATTCCCGTTGGAAGCAATTATGTAAACCCTAGTCTTTTACACAGGCTAAGAGGCATAATAGAGATGCTTGCGCAAAGATCTGCCAATCCTTTCTTGCATGATGAGTCGCCAGTGTGACATGAAATTCCAAAGGATCCTGGGTCTTTTTGTTTCTTGGGCATCTTGTTCAAAATGATATCAGATGTAGTTGTCAATAGTTTTACTGTCTCATACTCTTCAATTATATACTTCCTTGTGAGAAGTGACTTTAAGTACTTAGTCCAAGATGATATCTCAGCTAGAGCATCGAGAAAAGGGATATCAACATGAAGCTTCTTCATAGCTTCTTTGAACTTATTGAAATGAGTATCCAACTTGGTTTGCCTTAGACGAGCTGGGAAAGGAATACAAGGCTTGTATACAGGGATATCAGGTTCTGGAGTTTCAGTTTCTTCATCAATAGGTTTCTCAGGACTTTCCTTGTCTGTCTTATCAGCAGTTACTGGTTCTTTAGGTTGAGACTCCTGTGTTGTTGAGTCTTGGATGATCACATGTTCATCTTCGTCTATAACAACCACATGTGTCTTGATAGGAGGATCAGAATAATCTTTTCCTGATTTGGTGGTGACTTCCTTCAATTGTTCAGGATGCTTAGGATTATTCTCAGGTTGGCCAGCAAAAACTCCAGTAGGTGGCTTTATGATAGCTGTGAGTTGAGCTAATTGAGATTCAATAGCCTTCTGCTGAGCTTGTTGGTAAGCTATCATGGTTTATTGAGTTTGTAACATCTTTTTAATGGCTGATAGTTTGTCATCAGGAGAAACTAGACCTGCTTGCTATTCTTGTTGTTGATTAAGATTCTGGTACTGAGGGTTATTTGGGTAATTATTGTAGTTACTATTATGAAAGTTCCCTTTGAAATTTCCTTGATTTCCAAAATTCTGTTGTTGATTATACTGGAATCTTGGTGGACCTCTTGGTTGATTGTTTGAACCAAATTGATGTGAGTTTACTGCTCCAGAGGGGTTTCCATATTGAAAATCGAGATGATTCCTATTCTGATTCAGATTGTAATAACTTTGACTAGGGATGGTATTAACAACATTAAGATTTTCCATCTAACCATTATCTACTTGTCCACATATGTTGCTTAGTACAACATCATAGAGAACATTGCATGATAAAGTGGAATGATCGGTACTTTTACATGCTTCACAGAACAATGAAGCTGACTTGATCTATTCTTGTTGTCGAGTGGGCGAACATCCTCTTCCAATAGAAGTAAGAGATGATTCAATATGGTCTTGCTTGGCAACTAAGAGTTTTAGGGTTTCAGCGATAGACTTGTACTCGGGAGTAGCTTCAGCCATAGCTACTTTCAAGACTCCTTTACCTACAAATCTACCCCAATTGGCTTGATTTTCTGCTCCCAGGGTGACGACTATCCATGCGCTGTCATAACTTTGACGCATGAAGTTTCCCCAAGATGAGGAATCTAAGAATCTCTTAATATCATCATCCACACCCCTATAGAAAATCTCAATGAGTTGGTTCTTGGGAATCCCGTGGTGTGGACACTTGCGTAGAAGCTCTTTGTATCTATCCCAGGCTTCAGCAAGGGTTTCTCCAGGAACTTGAGTGAAATTTGTTATCTGCCCTCTAATTTCATAGGTAAGAGATGGAGGGTAGAATTTTTCTAGAAACACATTTTGGAGTTGTTCCCAGGTGGTGATGGGTATTTCACTTTGCAACGAATTATACCAACTTATGGCTCTATCAACGAGGGAATACTTGAAGAAATGGAGTCTAATGGCATCATATGTGACTCCATTTTGTTTTGTCATGGCAGATAGATCAATAAATCTCAGAAGATGTTCTTGGCTATCTTCTCCTTGCTTGCCATAGAAAGGGTTATTTTGAAGTAGGGTGATCCAATGCGCTCTTATCTCAAAATTAGTAGCATTGATAGGAGGAGGTTGCACTGGATGATGAACATTCACAACTTTTGGGATTGAGAACTCTCTAAGATCCTTTTGTAGTTCAGCTACTTGCACAGCTAGAATTTCCTACTGAACTGCAACTCTGGCTTCTTGCATGAGCATCTCTCTCTACGCATTGATGGATTGAGCCACTCTTTGGGCTACTTCCTCTTCCTGAGCCATCCTTTCTTGATTTTCTCAGATTTAACGATGAAAAGTTCTGTCTATCTCGGGATCAAAGCTCACAGTGAGTCTGGGGCTGTCCAAACGATGCATACATTATGTATTGGATTGTACTTGAGATAGAAAGATTTTGAGAGTGAGAACCATGGAGTAGAGTCAAATTTCAAGTAGATGATCGATTGTGTCAAAAGAAAAAGAAAAATCCTAAATTAGTCTTAAAAGAACTAGATTTGACTAACTGATTCCGTTGTCCCCAACAACGGCGCCAGAATTTGACATGGTATTTTATCGCACTAACAAACTCACTCGGGGTTAAAATCCTCGAGTTGTTACCAAAACCAAAGTGCAATAATACCACCCGCAAGCGTATGAGTCTTATCGCAGTATAGTTAAGGATCAAACCCAAAGGACAACATTTTTAAGAATCATTGTCAGTCGAATCTAGCTTAAGTAAAACTAATATTTAGAACGATTGGTCGATTTGAGGTTAATTAAACTAATTGCAAGAAAGTCAAAGTGGAATTAAAGTTGGATTTAGATCAAATGATATGGAATCGCCGGGATGGTATCGGGTTTCACCACCGCTACGCATGCAAGCACATCCAATAGCAAACAATCTAGGCAAGATATAACAATCCAAATAGAGCTGCTGCAGAACCCCCCATACATGTGTTAGGTTCGCGTAAGCATCACCTTAGGCATCAGATGTCTCATCACCAACCAGATCACTCACTTACGGCTCCGAAGATACAAAAATTCGATGAAGGTTGTGGGCCCCCTATACATGCATTAGGTACATAAAAGCGTCACCGAAGGCTAGATGGCTCATCCCTTCACGGATCATACACTTACAACCTCAAAGAAATCCCATTCGATTTCTAGTTTGGGAGTCAACCACATTATTTGATAAGCAAGTAGGTGATAGATCTACAAACTAACATCGTCGATAAACAAAGACGATACAAAATCCAACTAAGGTTGTGGTCCTCCCTGAGGGATGTTTAGACCATAGAAGCATCATCGTAGGATAGATGTCTCATCCCCTAACGGATCATACACTTACAACCTCAAGAAATCTTATCGGAAGTTCTCATCAAAGAGTCAAACTTTGTAAACCGCCATTCCGTCCCACATATAGAAGATTTCACAATATGGGAAAGAACAAGATGAAAGCAAGTAGATAATAAACTACAAACATACCAATTAACGACAAAATGGAGAGTTATATACATTGCCATGGAGAGTTAAACAAAAGAACGTGATTTGCATGGGCAGCGGGGCTAGTCCCCGCACCCTAGTGAAAAGGTACTACTCACTCATGATGCGAGAAACAAGAAGAATGAGAAAGAGAGAGAAATCCACCATGAACTCGGTGCAGAAGGTAGTCACAGCTTGGTGAAGAAGATACGGCCTTCTACGTCGTGTTGGAGTAGATCTGGACACGAACGAGAGTTGCCAACATAGACCAGACAGTCTCCCTCGCTCTGTCTTCCTTCTCTCCTCAGCCTCCTTGGTTGCAACATGGGCAGTAGGCGGAATGAGACTGGCGTGGACGGTACTGAATTTGGATCAGACATGTGTACATGCATCCTGTCGACGTCCCAAAACTGATGCCCCAAAAGGGGACCCTATTGGTCCTATTTATAGGCATTGGACTGGCCCTCACATTTTTGGTGTGTTTCCAGTCTAAAAATATCTTATCCAAACGGTTTGCATTTTACTTTCCTCCATTCGGTTTGCTTAATTCGGTGTGCAGCAAATGGTTTCACGCTAAGGCCATTTAGTCTCCATGTATTTAATCCAAACGGTCTTCTATTCAACCAACAAGTCTTCACGTGGGTATTGTTCTTAGTTTGTATGTGCATGCTTATTCGGTCTCGGCATTCGGTCTTGGCATACGATCTTCACTTCAGCAAGTGGCCATTCGGTCTTCGTACTAGCAATTGGCCATTCGGTCTTGCTGATTCGTTCGGTTCTTCACGTGTATCCAGCAAACGGTTTGCAAACCATTTAATCATCAAACGGTCTCACAGCCAAGAGTACCAAACAGTCTTATACGTAGCACTATTAAACCGGTCTCATTGTATTCCTCCAAACGGTCTCGCAGACCGGTTCCAAATGGTCTGAGAGTATGGTGGCCATTCGGTCATCGCGGCTAGATGTTCTTCATGGCTAAACGGTCTTGCGACTTTGGCGCCCAAACGGTCTGAAACCGTGCGACGTCCAAATGGTTTTGAGGTAAATCTGTTCATTCGGTCTTGAGAGTATGGTGGTCATTCAGTCGTCGTGGTTGAACGGTCTTCACGGCTGAACGGTCTTGTGACTTTGGCTCCCAAATGGTCTAAAATTGTGCGACATCTAAACGGTTTTGAGATGGGTCTGTCCATTTGGTCTTGAGTCTGAATGGATGAAACTGGTTGGTCAAGACCGGATGGCCAGATCATTTGGTGAGACCGAATGGCTGACATCATTTGGTCAGTACGAATGGATGAAACCGTTTGGTCAGTCCGATTGGAAAAAACCAAGGCGTGAGTGAAGGTGGGTCCCGGCTAACTATTCAACCTTATCAAGACTTGCATTAAATCAACAATATTCAGTTAAAATCTTGATAATCAAATCAATTAAGTAATTTTGCACATTATGATTCATTTTGATAATTAATGAGTGAAATAATATATATAGAGTTGAATTTGTCCCAAAGTGATAATTGAATTCCATGATGAATATGCATTCATCATGAACCGAGCAACTAGTCTCCGCGTGCACGTTCCTGGGAGACAGTCCCCACAAAGTGGTTGGATCATGGCCCCGTCAATAGTTGACTAGTGATCAATGGGTGAAAAAGTTCCCTCTTTTCCCCTTTTCTCAGTAAATACTCCCTCTCTTCTTGAATATTCAGATAAATGCTTTATCTCACATAAATAATAGAATTTTCTAGGATGCTCTGATGAAAATAAGTTATATATGAAACTTAATTAAAAAATATGAGGAATCCATTAGAAATATAATTGAAGCCTATTTCTACTTGCAATTCAAAAAGTGCTTAAATTTTTCACCTTTAATGTTTTTATTAGTGGATAACCCTAATTTTGATGTTAATGAAGTTGAGAAGATTAATATGGATGATATAAGAATATATTAACATGTTGTTAATAAAAAGACATTTTGATGTCTAAATAGATGATTCGTGTGCTAAATGGCTTAGTTTAGGGTTTTGATGTGTTAATATGCATTAATGGACTTAGAAACTATAATCTAAGTGTTAATGGGTTTTAATGAATTATACTTTGAAATCCTTTGTGTAAAAGTGATGTTATGTTAATACAAACCATAATAGATGATAAGAATGCTTTAATGTGATTAAGTGGATAATTAGGGTTTTGCACGTAGATATGTTATTTTAGGATTTTGTGGTTATAATAGAGAAAAGTTGTAAAAAGACCTAAGGGAACCCTAATGAAACCCTAATTCAGATTAGAAACCCTAGGAAGTAATTTCAAGTCAATAAAGTAGATTCTTGATATGTGTATAGTAAATAGGTTGCATATGCTTTTCAGGATTATGTACTTCTGTGTGGTTGAATTGCTTGCATAAATTGGATTGCCTAATTAATTGGACTGTGCTTATTTCTTATGAAATCTCCAAATCAGGTATGTTGTTAATTATGAGGACACATTTTAGTTTCCTAGCATTTTCTCGATGTTTTATCGATTGCAAGGAAATAAATTGTTTGGATGCTTTTATTTCTACAATCTTTAAAGTGAATATGATTATTACAACTTAAGTATATATGTGTGACTGTCTCAAACCTACATAATATCTCTAGATGTATGATGCAAGACCAAGCCCCAGAGGGAAGGTCTAAAGTGGTCAAGCCCCAGAGGGAAGACCACAAGGCACCCAGAGAGGTGACCCCAGGTACCAAGCTCAGGATGGAGAAGGTAGCCTTAAGTCCCTTACAAGGAATAAAACCTAAGAGAGGGTATCCCAGAGGATAAGTAAAAGTGGTTAGGAAGTCACATTGAAAACGTAATTTTGCATTGTTAACAACTACTTGATATGATTAGGTTGTTAAGTCTTATGTGCAATGTTTTATTTGTCTCCACATACCCATATATTCACTTATATTGACTGACATTTTGTTTGTCGGCATTTTAGGAAATATCGGAAATTGGACAATTAGTAAAGTGGAATCTGTGAAAGATTAAAGTTAAATTATCTAGGAGGATTTAGTTAGTTAGAATTCTACTACGGGTAAAAGTCCCAGTTACCTATTCTTGAAGATCTGTGAAAAGTACATTTTTATTCCAATTTTCAGTTTAGTCTTTCATAGAATTTATTAATTATTTTTTATTATCTACAAAACCATTGATCCTATTTTTGGGATAACACCTCTGACTTCTTGGTCTTCCTTAATTGGGGGTTACCAGGAAGTGGGGTCGTACAATTGGTATCAGAGTGATGGTTTTCCATTTAATCTCAAATAATTATTAAATTTTACAAACTCTTTAGAACCCAAGGGAGTTATTAGAGGATTTCCCAATGATGGAGGTGTCTAGAAAAGGATCATGATCTGGGGGATGGAAAGATTTTCCTCCACACCGCTAGTTGGTCTATGAGGAATCCCAGATTTTGTGTGACTGCCTAGCCGAAATAAGAAAATTTGACTCAAAATAAGATACCGCTAGGTCTTCTCTCATCTATCTTTGTTCCTTCTCTATCCTTAAATAACTTTAAGAGATTAGGGCTTCTCTTCCTCTCCATCACCCTCCTGAGTTTTGGAATTAAGAGTAATAAGGATTAAGGAATCCTCCACCATATAATGAAAAGCATGTAAACAAGATGTCATGGACATAAGTTTTAATAGTTTAAGCGTAAACTAAAGATTAGTTACATTCTTAGGTTGCATGGCATGCGTTGTTGTGCCCTCAGGAGAGCTCTGAGGTTAAACCTTCTTATAGGAGGATGAGGAGAGAGTTAGCCTTGGAGGAAGAAGCCTCCAGGATGAGGAAGAGACCTGACACATCCTCTGAGGACAATGCCAACCCAAACCCTAAGTGGTAGTTAGAGGAAGAGATGATAAGATGAGTTGGATACCTTAGTCTTCGATACCGTCTAGTACGTGGGTTAGTCATATGTACTTTATGTATAGGTTTTGAGTACCCTTATGAATCATGAGCTATGTATGGTTGTTTGAATTCTACTGCCTTTTGGCAACCCTACCTTGGGAGGGTCGTGCCTGTTAGGGTGAGGTATAGCTCCCTCATTGAGGAGGTATATATATATATATATGCTAAATATTTGTTGCCCGCGCGAGTAACCTAATCTCGCTACCCGAAACGGTTGCATTGTCTGCCTCTTTCCTTGCACGCGACCGAAGCTTCTACAAATCTTCATTGTTCAGTGATTCTCCTCTGATCTCCTCTGTCGCTGGCAAGCATCCGCCACTGGATGGGCTGCTACCATGCATCCGCCACAAAGTATTGGGGTTTCTATTCGCTGCTCCGACTTCTCCCTCTCCTTTTCCCCTCTTCAATCCAGGAGCTCCAATTGACGGTGCGACTATTGCTTCCTAAGATACATTGATGGCGATAAGGTCTCCTTCCGTATCGATCAAGTGCTCCAATTGTGTCTGCATCTTACCCATCCTTCCCCTAGAGCAGTGCCCCGATCTGAAAGTGGCACCCAACCTAGAAGGGAACCATTCTCCACTATCCTTTTTATCTCTCGCATGTTCACGATGACCTCCCCTACTGAGCCCTAGGCACCTCAAAGGAGCAACGATGCTCCAAGACAGTTCAAGCAAATGCTTGTAGAACTTGTCAAGCAGTAGTTTTGATCAATTCTTCTCTCTATTAAGGTACTCTATCATTACTCCTTTTTCTACAGATGTAGGTTTGTTTGAGAATTGCACCTCTCTGGACCTCGCCTGGCCTTGTTTTCTTACTTCCTGCCTTCGACGACATGTACCAGATGTGCCCAATGTAGTAGTTTTTTCAAATCCTTGCTCTTTTTTCTGATGTTGTGAAGCTCACTTGGAAATCTACATATAACCTTATTTGTACAAGTTACCTTTCTGTATTTTCTTCTTCAATTCAAGTGTTTATGTCCAACTTGGAAATCAATTTTATTCTGATTTGTAATTTGGAATACAAATCTTCTTACAGTTACTCATTTTTTATAATGGGTTACTCTTCAGCCTGATAGAGTTACTCTCTGCTGTTTTAGGGTTACTCCTCTATCCTACTGAGTTACTCCCATACGCTGTAATGGATCCCAACCTTTATAGAGATGCTGCTAATTCAAATGTCGGCCTTGATAATGATAATGCTAATTCTTATCCTTATGTTGGTGCTTCCACTCTGCCCCCAGTTGTAGTTCCTAAAATTGGTCTCCACTTTGGAAGTTTAGATGAAGCTATCTCATTCTATTCTAGCTATGCTAGCATGATTGGTTTTAATATCAGGAAAGATGACAACAAGTATGAATGGGGAACTAAGATTCTCATTGCCAAAGATCTGGCTTGTGACAAGCAGGGTACAATGGGTTGTTCTAAGAGGTCAAGAGGGCTTCTGAGCCCCGTTTGTGATGAAGTGGGTAAGTTGCAGGAAAATCTATCTAAGAAGCACAAGCGATATGTGAAGAGGTGTGGTTGTAGAGCCATGATCTGATTCATACTAGACAAGTCCTCATCCATGTGGGTTGTGACTGCCTTTGTTGAGGAACACAACCACGACCTTGTTGATGATGCACATCTTTGTTACCTGAAGTGTAATTCATCTCTTGATGAAACTCAAAAAGATATCCTTTCTTCCATGAGCCAAGCTAACATACCTGTATCGAGACAAATTGCATTGATGGCATCCGAGACTGGCGGCTATGAAAATCTGACATTTACCAACAGACAAGCTCATGGACACATCAGTAGCAAGAGGAAAGAGTCGGCCAAGTACGACGTTGACATGGTCTTGGATCAGTTTGCCAAGTTTAAGGTACTCAATCAGAAATTCTTCTATACATACCAAAACGATCTCATTGTTGCTTGACTCATCTGTTTTGGGCTAATCATGTTTCTGTTGAAGATTGCAGTTGTTTGGTGATGTGATTGTTTTTGACACCACCTACCATACCAACAAGTATTTGATGGTTTTTGGAATGTTTGGTGGTGTTGATCACCATCATAAGACAGTCTTGTTTGCTTCAACTCTTATGTTTTACGAGAATTACGAGTAATTTGTCTGGGTTTTCAAGAAGTATCTACTTTTTTTGGCAAAGAGCCAGTGTCCATCATAACCGATCAAGACCCATCTATGAATGCTTCTATCCTTACTATTTTTCCGAATTGCAAGCATCGCTTCTGCTGCTGGAACATTCTACAAAAGCTTCCCTCTAAGCTTGGTGGTCTTCCTAACAAGGACCAAATCATAAGCTTCTTGAATGATTGTGTGTGGAATGTGGATGATGTCGGTATATTTGAAGAGAGGTGGGATTCTGTTGTTGAGGAGTATGGTCTGTATTCCATTACTTGGCTGTCTGACATGTATGCAATGTGTTTGGAGTGGGTTCCGTGCTATATGCAATATTCCTTCTTTGCGGGCATGTTTGACAACGCAAAGGAGTGAGAGAGGAGCGAGAGCTTGAATGCGTTCAGTAGAAGCCATGTGAATAGTAGGAAGACTCTCTTTGAACTTGTATGTTCATTGGAGACTGCTTACTCTCATGTACGAGAGATTGAAAATTTCAAAGACTTTGAAGACGATTATAGTAATCTCCCTTTGTCATCACTTTGGCCTTTGGAGGAGCAGATGAGAGGTATATACACCAAGTCAATCTTTAAGATCTTTCAGAGTGAGGTTCATCAAAGCATGATCTAAAATGTAAAGGAAGCTTCAGAGGAAGGTGTGTTTGAAGTGTATCATGTCGGTGGCCTTGGATCTGCCCGCATCTTGAAGAGAAAGTCATTGAGTGAGATTGTTTCATGCAACTATTGCATATTGAAATTCAAAGGTATCCCTTGCAGGTGCATCCTATCTTATTTGAAGAGTCATGACTTTTGCACTCTTCCCGAGCCATACATACTTAAGAGGTGGACCAAAGGGTACAGAGAACATCCTTTGATTTTTGGCAAAGCATCAGTTAGTCATCCATCCACTGGGAGGACTCTTAAGCTTGTTTTTGCCTGCAATTCGATTGTGAACATAGCGTTTAGAAACAATGTTGTAGATCTTGCCATGAAAAACTACTAGCCTTGCTAAAGGAGCTGTTAGAATTGGATCTCACTGATACTGGTGCAGATGCAGATGCTGGTGTAACTGCTTCAAATACAACTTATACTTCCGCTGTCAAGGTCCATATCCCCAATGTTTGCAAAACTAAGGGGAGACCCAAATCCACAGATGCGAGGTTTAAATCTGGAGTTGAGATTGCCTAGTCTAAAAGAGAGAGGCAATGCAAGAATTTCTTAGAGTTTGGTGTTAACCATGACAACATGAAATGTCCTAAGAAGTAGTCCATTCTATAGTGATGCTCTTTCTGGACCATTTGTTGTTGTTGTTTACTACTCAACGAATATATATGTGATGCTTGTGTTGTTTGTTTGTGTTTGATGTTTATATTTGTTATCTTATCCTGCTGATGATCTATTTTGTTCTTCTCTTCCAGCTCCTGGTGCTGCTCACTAAGCTTTATTTTCTACTGCTGCTACTGATTGTGGGGAGCATCCTGGTGCTGCTTATTGTGGTTTTTTTTGTTCTTTTATCATGTGATTGGGAGCTATTGCTGCTACTGCAATTCATGGATATGTGCTACTGCTAATGCTCTTGTGATGTGCTTCTACTGCTACTGTTGTTGATGGTTATATGCTACTGCTACTTCTAGTGTGATGAGCTATTGTTGCTACTGTTGTTAGATCGTTCTTGTTTTGGTGATTCGGAGTTGCTGCTATTATTTCTACTATTCATGTTCTGGTGTTATTACTACTACTATTGATGTATATGTGGCTCTATCTTTTTTAGTGGAGTTTGTAGTTGATTAGTGTGTCAGTGAGGCGTGTTCAAATCTGTAATGGGTTTCTCTTTTTGTGTAGTTTTATGAAAGTGATTTTGTAACCTTCTATGTACTTCACTTGTGTTTGTAATCTATCTTTGTGTTACCTTGTGCTCCAGCAGCTGTATGTATACTTTGAATATGTTACAAAGAATATGTTCTAATCATTTGTTATTCTTTTTGAAGAATATGTGTTTGTCTTTGTGTTCAATGGATACTCTTAGTGTTATCACATTTACTCTTACAAAGTATAAGAGTAATTGAGTTTGAATCATAGTGTTTCTTTTTTAGGCTATCACAGTTACTCATATTGTTGTTAGAGTTACTCGTAGTGCTCGTTCAGTTACTCGTAGGGTTGTCACAGTTACTTGTATTGCTTTTTCATTTCTCGTATTGTTTTCACAGTTACTCTAACTTCTATTTGGGTTACTCGTAGTGCTCGTTCAGTTACTTACATTGTTGTCATAGTTACTCGTAGTGTTTCACAGTTACTCACAAGCTTTTTTCAGTTACTCGTAGGGTTTTTAAGTTACTTGTAGGGTTTTTTCAGTTACTCGCATGGTTTTTTCAGTTACTCATAAGTTTTTTTAGTTACTCACAGGGTTGTGACAGTTACTCACAGTGTTTGTTCAGTTACTCACAAGTTTGTAATAGTTAATCACAATGTTTGTTCAGTTACTCAACCATTACTTGCAGTGTTCAGTTACTCGCAGGCTTGTTTCAGTTACTCGCATGCTTATTTTAGTTACTCACATTATTTGTTCAGTTACTCACAGGGTTGTAAGAGTTACTCGTAGTGCTTTTGCAGTTACTCTAACTGCTATTACATTCACTCGCAGGGTTTTTTCAGTTACTCGCATTATTGTCACAGTTACTCACAGTATTGTCACAATTACGCGCAATATTTTTTCAGTTACTCGTAGTCCTTTTTAGTTACTCGCAGTGTTTTTTCAGTTACTCTAGGGTTGTGACAGTTACTCGTAGGGTTTTTCAGTTACTCAACCATTACTCTCAGTTACTCAAGCATTACTCTCAGTTACTCAAGAATTAATTGCAGTTACTCAAGCATTACTTTTCAGTTACTCAAGCATTATGTTACTTTCAGTTTAGTTACTCGCATGGTTGTATCAGTTACTCGTAGTGGTTTCAGAGTTACTCTTACAACATTCAAAGCATAAAGGTATTTAAAGCATTCAAGAACATAATCATTCAAACCATAAATGTATTCGAAGCATTCAAGATCAGCTGTACATTCAGTCTTTTTGCTGCACACTGATAAATAATCCATTTTAATCAGTTGTACATTCAGCCAAAATATAAGGGAAAAATCAATATTGTTCAAGATGAGTTGTACATCAAGATCAGTTGTACATTCAGACTTTTCATAGTTGTACATTCAAGATCAGTTGTACATTCAGTCTTTTCACAGAGTTTATACATCAGAATAGTAGAAGCCTATTGTTCAGGCTTTATACAGTGGTTATACATCCGAATTACAGAAGCCTATTCTACATTCAGCCAAAATACAAGGTCAAAATCAATATTGTTCAAGATGAGTTGTACATAAAGATCAACTATAGATTTAGGCTTTTCACAGCTGTACATTCAAGAGTAGCTATACATTCAGGCTTTCACAGAGCTTATACAACAAAATAATCGCAGGCTATTGTTCTTATTTTACAATCAAATCAAGTGTCTTCATTGAATTATCCATTCTCATTTTGACCTGCCAATTATTTTTATAGATGTTATACATACAAGTTGGATATTGAAAGAGTAATGTTTTATCATTTTACACATGACAATAACCAATTCTCTTACATTTCTTCTATGTTGTCCATGAAGTGATGGATAATTTCTTTGGTTTCTTTTGTTTTGAAATGTTCAAAACCTATGAAATTTGACATCTTGTGCTGTCAACAACAATAACATTCAGGCTTTCACAGAGCTTATACAATAGAATAACATAAGCTTATTGTTCTTATTTTACAATCAAATCAGTAATCCAGTTTTTCAACTGGATTTTAGCCATTTATCAAGGCTTGCAACTATTTGTTCCTCTGGGATCTCTTCTTCTTGCATTTTTGTTGTTGTTTCTTCATTCTTCTCCGTTTCTTGTTGTTTCTCAACTTCATCTTCTCCTCCCTTGTTCTTGATGCGAGGATTTTGATTCACTTTTATAGGCTAATTTCATATGTGCTTTATGCAATTATCGATCATTTTCAAGTTTAATATTGCATGATTTAGTTCCTTCAGCCTATAATTTCATTATGCATTAAATTTACCTTGTTTTATCTCATTTGGTATGAATGATCATATTTATCAAAGTTGATTCGAGTTTATCTTTGATTTTTAGGGAAAATGGATATTACAGTTGTGGATACCATCGACGGTTGTCGATAGTATCGACATGACCACATGGAGGTAGCCGCAAAAGAGTAGAATGAGTCGATACCATCAACCCAGAAGTCAATGATAGTGAGATAGCTTCAGCGATTCAGATTTCTACCAGTCGATACTATTGACACACTAGTCAATACTATCAACTCTGTCTCAGTAAAATCATCTTAAGCATCAGATTCCACAGAAAAGTGAAGCCTAAGGTGTCGATACCATCGACCTAGAAGTCGATGGTATGGAGATCATATCAGAGCAAACCCAGAAGGACTGCCGATATTCGGGTGGGTTGATACCATCGACCCACATCGATGGTATCGATGCCGTCAGATCAGGTTAATCTATAGCTCGAGTCTAATCGTGTGGTGGCAATGTTTTGTCGGCCTAAAGTGGTGTTTATACCTAAAAACAGCGGCCCTAAGCCATCTATCACATCATTAGCCATTGCACAAGTCTCGAGGATAAGAAAGGAGGAAGAATGGAGCTAGAGCTATGCACTTATCATTCTGGAGGCCGTAGAAAGAGTTTTCCACCACCGGAAGGTTGTAGAATACTCATCCCACGTCGAGGAGCGCCCAGATCTTCTCCGTTCAGGGGTTACTTCACATCTATTCACATTTTCTCCATGTTTTCTCTTTCTTTCACAATGTTTTCTACTGAGATGAACATGCAAGGCTAATCCCGTTTGTCTTTAGGACTAGGAGTAGCCCGGGTGATCATTGTATGACAATTTTAACATATTTTATCATAATTTGTCTCTAAAATTCGTGGCATGCTATCATTTTCTCTATTATATCATTGTTCTTGATAACCATAGTGATAATCCAATACCTTTAATTGCTTTTGACGAAGAATTAACGGTTGAAAAGAAACGATAATCACATTAATCAATAAATTCCTTAGAAAAGGTGATGTACGATTAATGGTGGGAACCTTTATACCTAATTTTCATGCACCTTATCCAAGGCATAGGTTACTAATGATGTGGAACCAACTTAGGTTAAGGTAGTGAATTGTATCAAGGAAGCGAGCAATTCTAATTCCAGGCCACTACCTGAATTAGGAGACATTTCATGATAATTGTGTAAAACTTAGTGCAACGAGAACCCACGATGAAACCACAATCCTAAAGATTCCATCGAAATTGATTAAATCAACCATTTAATCGATCGTTCTACTTTCTTTTGTTTTATGTTTCTTTTTCAAAACAATCCTCAACTTTTAAAACCAGTTTAGCTGATCGTGAGTAGTTAGTAGTAGTTTACCGATAATTCTATTTCCCTGAGTTTGACTCGGGCCTCACAAGGCCTATATTATATTGACGCGTGCACTTGCGTTATACATACGGTAAAAGCGTGTAAAGTTTTTGGCGCCGTTGCTGGGGAAACGGCAATTGTCGGCACTACGATTGCTACAAGCGGCCACTCTAGGATACTTTTTCTTTTAATTTTTTAATTCTAATTTTTGAAATTAATCGTCTATCTTTCACATTCTCCTTTCGTCTAGCACTGTGCTTAATAAAATCTATCTTTTTGTAGGTACTAGTGCATGGCGATCATGTGTAGCACAGACTACACACAGTCATCATCACATGTCCCATCTTTGGGATCAGACGATGTGGAAAACAACATCTGAAGTCAGTTTGAGGACGTGGATTTAGATTCTAAACCAGAAGCAATGGTTGAAGAAAAAACAATATGGGAGAAGATCAAGGCTTATTCCTCTTCTGTGTCAAAGGAGCCTATTAAAAGACAGGCGATAAACATTCCTACATATAAAATTGATCTGGCACTGATCAATTCGGTGAAATCTCAAGCATTTCATGGGATGAAGAATGAAGATCCAGTGGCCCACATAAGCACTTTTGTATAGAACTGTGATATGATAAAAATTGACCGGTTTCCACAGGAGTCACTTTACTTGAAGTTGTTTCCCAGCTCTCTAGCAGGCAATGCACGAGAATGGCTGTATAACCTTGATGATGAGATCGTGGAAACTTGGGATCAAATGATTAAGGTCTTTTTCGAGCGATTTTTCCCACCTGAGAAGACCAATGATATAGTAAGGAAAATTCACAATTTTAGCCAAAAGGTGGGAGAAACATATTCCGACACATGGGAACACTTCCATATCATGCTGAGGAGGTGCCCACATCATGGGCTGGACAAAGAGAAATAAGTAAAAAATTTCTACTTTGCTCTCAATGAGAAAGACAGAAGCAACCTAGATTCAACAGGCTCAAGTTTCTTCTTAAACAACACAGACACAAGGTGTTGGGAGATTTTGAAGAATATGGCTAAGAAACAGTCCTGGGGTGACAGAGATGCACCAGAACAAGTTAGAGCTATAGGAGATGCAAAAGTTATCAAAGAACTTAATGACAAGATGGACTTGATTGCAAAAAGACTTCTAGACAAAGAAGATGAAGGATCTGATGATGAGGCACAAGTGAAATTCTTGTGCCAGCAAGCAGGGTACATAAATAATGACTATTCTTGGAGAAAGGACAAAAAGTTTTCATGGAAGGATCCAAATAATTTCTTGTATGGTCTTGATGCTAAGCCACAGCCCACAACATAGGAAAAGAGCAATGAGTTGCTCAATCAGGTGATAAAGCAGAATCAAGAGCTAATGAGCATGTTTGGCCAAAAATAAAGCAATAAGGAGAATTTATGAACCAGTTTGGACAAACTCTACAAAGTCATGGAGCCCAAATGAGGACTCTTGAGACATCCATAGCATATATGGTAGCTGAAATAATAAGTCTGAAGAAACCCACAATGCAAGGTTTTCCAAGAAACACAAATGTTCCAGGAGGGAACCATCAGGCCAAAGCCATTCTACTAAGGAGTGTGAAGAAACTTTTAAACCCTATGGTTGATGAACCGAGTACCCAACAACAAAAGAATCTAGGTGATACCGCAGAGGGTACTGAAGTGGCAGAGACGGTTGAAGATGAAGGAGATAAGGCCACAAATGAGACGATTGTAGAGAAAGAGAAAGATAATATGATGATATATGTGCCACCACATCACAGGGAACATGTCGTTCCCATCCTTTACCCCAACAGTCTCAATGCCAAGAAAGTAGGTGCACAGTTCAAGAAGTTTCTAGATAGTTTTAGAAAACTTTCTGTTATTATTCCTTTGTAGGAGGCGATTGAGAAGATACCCTCGTATGGTAAATTTTTGAAAGATATAATTACCAAAAAGAGGAAGATACCTGATACTGAGGTAGTAGTACTTAAGGAGCAGGTCAGCACTTTTATTCTAGGAAATTTACCACCAAAGCAACAAGATCCGGACTATTTCAACTTCTCCTGCTATATTGGTAAAGTCAAATTTGGCGAGGCACTATGTGATTCCAGGGCAAGTATCAACGTGATGCCCCTTTCTACATTTAAAAAGCTTGGGCTAAAGGAATATCAGAAAATCAATATGACAATTCAACTGGCAGACAATTCTGTTGTGAGGTCGTACGATATCTGTGAGGATGTATTAGTAAAGGTTGATAGATTTGTATTTCCAGGTGATTTTGTTTTCATGGAGATGCAACATGAGCATGGGAATGAGTTGCTCCTAGGAAGACCCTTCCAAGCCACTGTCGACATGATAGTGGATATGGGTAGAGGTCGGTTGACAATGGGTATAGCCGATGACAGATTTGAAATACTCATGCCACCAACTCCTAACCAGTCACAATCAAGTGAACAATGTCATAAAATAAAGCACTTTGATCACCATATATCTCTTTGTCTAGGGAAGCCATTCCTTGATATGGCTCACATTATGACGAAGGTAGATAAGGGAACAATTGTTGTGGACATCATCGAGTAGATGAAGATAATTTCTCTGGCGAAGGTAGTGGGTTATCCCTATGATAAAGAAGAAGAGGTTTCATCATCTACTGAGGATGAGGCTATAGTAGTTTCCATGTTTGACTCATACTCACAACTACTCCTTGAAGCATGTCTTTTTAACTTAATGGAAGATTGGATGAGAAGTACCTCATTGCAAGAATGTGTAAAGATGCTTCAAGTGCTTCCTTGCTATTACACCAAGCACTATTATGATCTGGGACCACTGCCACCATAGCTCTAATCCTCCCTAGTCAACCCACCTGAGTTGGAACTCAAACCACTGCCCCCCCACCTCAAGTATGTATTATTGGCAGATAATGAGAATCTTCCGGTGATCATATCGGCATATCTGAGTGCCGATGAGGAAGAATAGATGATGATGGTGTTAAAAAACCACCATGGTGCATTTGGGTGGTCCGTTTCTGACATCAAGGGGATCTCCACTACTCTTTGCCAGCACAAAATTCAGATTGTAGAAGGAGCCAAGCCAGTGATTCATCCACAATGTCGATTAAATTCTATCATGATGGAGGTCGTCAAGAAGGAGGTGATCAAACTCCTTTCGACGGGTATCATCTATGCCATTTTAGACTTGGCATGGGTAAGTCCCACATAGGTAGTCCCTAAAAAGGGGGGAATCATTGTTACTCAAAATTTATTGAATGAACCTGTCACCACCCGATTGGTAACCGGGTGGCATGTTTGAATCGATTACCGCCGCTTGAATTCTGCTACCCTAAAAGATCACTTTCCTCTTCCATTTATTGATCAGATTTTAGAGCGCCTGGTTGGCTGCTCTCATTTTTGTTTTTTGGATGGTTATTTTGATTACAATCAGATTTCCATTGATCCTAAGGATCAAGAGAAGTCCACCTTCACTTGTCCTTACGGAACCTTTGCTTATCGCCGAATGTCGTTTGGGTTTTGCAATGCACTGGCCACTTTTCAGCGCTGCATGCTTTCTATTTTCTCAGATATGGTGGAGCACTGTTTGGAGGTTTTTATGGAAGACTTTTGCATCTATGGTGCGTCATTTGAAGAATGTTTGTAGAATCTTGATAGGGTGTTATAGAGATGTGAGGACACACATTTAGTCCTCAATTGGGAAAAGTGCCACAAGATGGTAAATGAAGGTATAGTGCTAGGACACAAGGTGACCAACAAAGGACTAGAGGTGGATACAGTAAAGATTGAGGTTATTTCTAAACTACCTCCACCAAATAAGGTGAAAGGGGTGCAAAGTTTCCTCAGTCACGTGGGATTTTATTGCCGGTTCATCAAGATTTTTCAAAAATAGCTAAGCCGCTTTTGGAATTGCTTGAGAAAGATGTTGTTTTTTATTTTAACGATAAATTCCTGCATGCTTTTGAGGTGCTTATGGACAAACTGACTTCTGCGCCGGTTGTTCAAATACCAGATCAGACTAAGCCATTCGATCTTATGTGTGACGCATCAGATTTTTCCATCAGGGCTGTTCTGGGGCAGCGTCTTGAGAACAAACCTATAGTAGTGTTTTATGCGTCTAAAACTTTAAATGATGCACAACTCAATTACACCACTACTAAGAAAGAACTACTTGCTATGGTTTTCGATTTCGAAAAATTTAGACAATATCTTGTGGGTTCTAGGGTTGTGGTGTGGATTGATCATTCCACCATAAAATACCTAATGGAGAAAAAAGATGCAAAACCTAGATTGATTAGGTGGATTTTGTTGTTACAAGAATTCGACATTGAAATTAAAGATAAGCAGGTATTGAGAATGTGGTTGCAGACCACTTAACTCGGTTAGAACGAGTTGATGAAAAGGACACCCACATACCCATTAATGAGACATTTCTGGATGAGCAAATTCTTGAAATTCAATCGACGAATCCTTGGTTTTCACATATTGTCAATTACCTTGCCTGTAAAGAAATCCTGGTTGATTGGACCTATCAAGAGAAAAAAAAGATTTTTCCACTCTTTATGATATTATTTTTGGGATGATCCGATTTTCTTGAGATGATGCAGGGATGGAATCTTGAGCAGGTGTGTTCCGGAGTATGAATATGAGAGTGTACTTAGTCATTGTCATACACTACCTACCGACGATCATCATGCAAGTGCAAGGACGACGTCTAAGGTACTATAGAGTGGCCTATACTGGCCTACACTTTTCAAGGACGCCTATGACTATGTGAGACGATGTGATTCATGTCGAAGGGAAGGAAATATATCAAAATGTCAAGAGATGCCCCTCGCGGTATTCTAGGAAGTTGAGGTGTTTGATCTGTGGGGTATTGATTTCATGGGACCATTTGTGTCCTCCAACTCCAATTTATATATCTTACTTGTTGTTGGTTATTTATCAAAGTGGGTAGAGGCAATACCCACAAGGACTAATGATTATGTGGTAGTGTGTAGGTTTGTGAAATATCATATTTTTTGCATGTTTGGTGCACCATGGATTATCATCAGTGATGGTGGCACCCATTTCACGAATTGAAAATTCGATGAACTATCGAGTAAATACGGGGTCAAGCACAATGTCGGCACCCCGTATCACCCACAAACACAAGGCCAGGTGGAAGTTTCAAATAGAGAAATTAAGACGATATTGGAGCACACCGTGGCCACATCAAGAAAGAATTGGAGTGTGTTGCTATCGGATGCATTATGGACATACATGACTGCATTCAAAACACCTATAGGCACTACACCTTTTAGGTTGGTGTACGGACAGGCATGCCATTTGCTGGTAGAATTGGAGCACAAAGCGCATTGGGCTCTACAGAAATTGAATTTGAGCATGGACTAGGCTGGGAGAAAGAGAATGTTAGAACTTAATGAGTTAGATGAGATGAGAATGAATGCCTATGAGAACTCAAAGAATCTATAAAGAGTGCACAAAGCAAATCCATGATCGCCATATCCAGCTGTGAATGTTTAAGAAGGGCGAGATGGTACTTTTGTTCAATTCAAGGTTAAAGTTGCACCCTGGAAAATTACGATCACGCTGGAGTGGACCGTTTATAGTAGAGGAGGTGTGACCCCATGGTGCTATCATGGTTAAGGATGGTGATAGGACGTTCTTAGTGAACGGCCAAAGATTGAAGCACTATTATGGGGAAGATTATAAAAGAAAGGTGCATGAGGTTCAACTCATGGCACTATAGGAAGAATGATGAGCTTTAATGCATCTAGCCTAAGACGTTAAAGTAGGGCACTTGTTGGGAGAAAACCCAACCATTGGTAGAATTCATTTTCACTTACTTAAGTAGTTTCCATTAAATTCATTTTTAGTATAAAAATGATGCCCTGATGTGTGTGTTAAGTGTGCAGGACTGTTTGGGTGTTGATACCATCGACCCTTGCATTGATGGTAGTGACCAAGGTTCAGAACGATAGCTACAGAAAACTTGCTCCATCGATACTATCGATGGCCTCGTTGATAGTATCGACCACCCATCAGGCTGATCAGCAAAATTTTCTGGAGCACGTCGATAGCATCAACCCCATGGTCGATGCTCACAAGATTTCTGGAGATTTTCAGACGAAATCTTCTCAGTCATGTCGATGCCATCGACACCATGGTCGATGGTATCGAATTTACTCTAGGAAAAACTAGATCCAATGTTTCACGAGGATAATGGTTGCATACAGAAGTCGATGCCATCGACACTCCGTCGATGGTATTGAAGGGACATGTCATCGATCCAGGCCCCCACATCCATCAATCAACGACCGTCGATACCAGCGGAAGACGGATTGTGCTACATGTGTTGATACCATCGACATCCCATTGATGGTATCGATGGGTCAACAGAGGCATCGATCTCAACTATAAAAGGAGGGGTTGAATTCATTTCTTCTTCACACCTTCAGATCTTCTCTGATCCTATTAAGTTTGAGCACTTGTGAGAAATCAAAGGTGTACTCCGAGCAAGCGAGCGATCTTCTCCAAGTTCTGCATCACCTGCGGAGATCATTTTCTCCGACCTTCACGAAGCTCTTCTTCTATACCTTTTCTCCCTCCATCATGGTGAGGAACACGACTTCATCTTCCTCGCGCGCGGCTCGTATGGATATTGAGACATTTGTGCCACCACCTTCGGGTTCCATTCCCCATCTGAGGATTGTCCACCCCTCAGTGGACGTGAAGAAAGTCTTTGACAAGTTAATGAAGCGGCCAATAGAGCCCACTCATTACGTTGATCGGGAAATGATCCATGACCTTGGCTTTGAGGAAAACCTCACATATGTCCTTTGTGGCCAAGTTGGGAGGAGGGCAACAACAGTGTAGGAAGCAATTCCCTACCACATTGAAGGTCATCCTTTCTTTGGCGAGTGGCCAACTTATAAGGAGATCATGGTGGAGTTCATGGCCTCCCTCGACATCTGTGTTGTGCTAAATGACCTTATCGCCACTGACTGTGAATGGATCAAAGGCCGCGTTTCCTTTTGTTTGTTCAACCACAACTACACTATTATGCTCCACCAATTCAACTCGGTCTACAACTGGTGGTACTCATCCGAGCAGTACAGACGGCCAGATAATCGAGCCGATTATGATGCGATGTTTGCGGAACTGGTAACCACTCCGGTGGGGAAATCAATCAGCTATCACAATGCAGTGGTGGCCAACTTCGAGCACCCGTTCGTGCGAGTTTTACACTGTATGCTTTGCATCACCTTCTTTTCTCGCGGTGAGCTTTCTTTGAAAAAATTCTAGGAGACGAATTTATTTTTCATCTACAAGCTGTTGAAGAGGGAAAAGTTAAATTGGGGCACATTTTTCTTGACGTGCGTGATGACCGTGAAGAGGAGTACCAGAAGAGCCCCTATTCATCTTGGGGGACTTATCATGCTACTAGCCCTCTATCTTGGGCTAGACCTATCATCACTTCCTCCACTGGTCAGCAAAACTCCGGTGAATCTTGCTCATTTCCACTGCTCCAACCTTCTGACAGTTCGTGACGGCGTGGTCTATGTGCACTGCCACATCAACAAAGAGTATCAGGAGTGTGCGCTCCCTGATCCCCTCTTCAACATCCAGGGGGGCAACATTTTAGGTGGCCCATTATTTCCATTGACAAATTTGAAAGTGCCGAAGATGAGGAGGACAATGACAACGATGACGGCGATGAGCATGAGGATGAAGAGGAGACTGTTACTCCTCTTCAGACATGAGTGGCACTGAGGAAGCGGCCACACTTCTATCTGAGTGCATCATCATCCCCGCAGCCTCCGCCACCACAACCCTCTGAGGAAGGAGAGGATGTCTTTTCGATGCATGGAATGTATATCATGCTGCAAGGCATTCAAGAGATGCAACAACGACATACCACATCCTTTGCAGATATACAAGACATGACTAACATGTTGTATGTGAACCAGCAGATGAATTTTGAGTATGAACGTCAGTTTTTCACCAACCAACAACAGGTCTATGACCGGTTGGGGATGATCGAGCAACAACAACATCCGTTCTACAATCATTATTGGAGCTGCGACTATTTCGGAGGGTATCCACAGCCACCGCCCATGCCGCATTATGATATGAGCTTTCAGGGGAAATATCTTGAGTGGGACCCCCATACCCAGCAGTACCTGCCATTTCCACCGCCACCACAGTAGAAGGGTATCACTGTTTCACCTTCTAAGGTTGTTTTTTACTATGAGGCCATAGTTGAATTCAAGATTTGGGGGGAGATGGAACAATTTCTATCTTAGTTTTTTTATTTAATTACTTTTCATATTTTCTAGTTTTTATTATTTACAACTTTTTAGGATCCACATCTATCTAGTGTAATCCATGGATATCTAATTTTAAATGTGTGCCATCTCTTGTTTTCATATGGGGAAAGTTGAAATTTGAGCACTAATTGAATTGTTTTAAGTAATTGTAAGCTTGTTTTGTTGGAAATTGAACACTTAACTTATGAGAAGTAGGTCAACTTTAAAACATATGATCATAATTGTACATCTGGATGATTCAAGAAATGTGGAAGGTTTTGGATGTTGAGCATAAATTGGTCAAAGGATAACGAGACCTTAATCATAAGTGAGAGAGAGAAACCCCTTGTTTTAGTGGTACACAAGTTAGTAAGGAGGGACATATAATATCTTGCGATGGTTTTGTCAATTAGTCTTGTGATCTATCCACTGCAATGTCATTCAAACTCCACCATAAGAACTGTGAGCACATTACTATCTCTCACTCATTGACTGCATTCCATGTAGACATGTCTTGCATTACAGTTATTCTTGCATGATTTGCATAATAAAAATGAAAAATAGAGAATAGTTTTACATACACATTATCTTTATGTTCATGTCATAGTAGTTGCATAATTGACATGATGTAGTTGCATTTGTATCTTTTGAGCATAAAGTACATCATGTGTCTATTGTTTTTCTATAAATATTAAAGGTGTTGAACTTTTTCCCCCTCCAACAAGAATGCATCAAATGCACAAGTTATGTAAGAGGAAGAATGCCCAACAAATAGCTCATTGTCATTTATTAAAGTGGGGGCATTTATAAAAAATATATAATAAAAAAAGAAAAAATATATATATATTAAAAAAAAAAGAGGGAGATAGGAACATGTTCTCACCTGAGAATTTAGAAGAATAAGCACATGGTGTAGTTTTCTTAGATATTCCATCTACCTTGAGACAAAATAATAGTACATGCATCATTCCACCAAAAATGTAGCATTAGGACATTTTCCTTTACATTTTGCATCATGATCGGTCAATTTTTATATTGCATGAGTGATTGTTTTGTGCTTTTGTTCTTCCATAGTCGCCCATTCCATCCACCCGTTTCTCAAAACGGTAGGCCACCCATGATTATCTCATCATCTTTGTATATAAAGAGATCTCCTTCCATGTACATGGTAGTTAGGAAATGAGAAACGTAGATAAGAGATCACAAGATGCACCAAGCCTGAACCAGAGGAATTTATTATATCAACTGCCTTATTTGATGGTGTTCATTGGTCTTGGGATGGACATCTCTCATGAACGATTATTGTCACCTATAGGGTAGTTACCGTTCCGTGGTCAGTGAGGGCCGGCATGTGCATGTTATATGGGAATCATACAGTGATGTCGTTTATGCTATTATGTTCTTTAGTTGACCTTCGCAATTCTATTCTACAGTTTTGTGCTTGAGGATGAGAAAAGATATAGCTTAGGGTAGTTTGATGCGAGGACTTAGAGTCACTTTTATAGGCTAATTTTATATGTGCTTTATGCAATTATCAGTCATTTTCATGGTTAATATTGCATGATTCAGTTCCTTCAGCCTATAATCTCATTATGCATTAAATTTACCTTGTTTTATCTCATTTGGTATGAATGATCATATTTTTCAAAGTTGATTCGAGTTTATCTTTGATTTTTAGGGTAAACGGATATATACAACTATCGATACCATCGACAACTGTCGATAGTATCGAAAGGACCACAAGGAGGTAGCCGCAAAAGAGCAGAATGAGTCAATACCATCGACCCAGAAGTCGACAGTAGCAAGATAGCTTCAGCGACTCAGATTTCTACCAGTCGATACTATCGACCAACTAGTCAATACTATCGACTCTATCTCAGTAAAATCATCTTAAGCGTCAGATTCCATAGAAAAGTGACACCTAAGGTGTCAATACCATCGACCTAGAAGTTGATGGTATCAAGATCATGTTAGAGCAAACCCAGAAGGACCACCGATATCTGGGTGGGTTGATACCATCAACCCCCATCGATGGTATCGACGCCGTCAGATCAGGTTAATCTACAGCTCGAGTGTAATCGTACGGAGGCAATGTTTGGTAGCCTAAAGTGGTGCTTATACCTAAAAATGGTGGCCCTAAGCCATCTATCACGTCATTAGCCACTACACAAGTCTCGAGCAAAAGGAGGAAGAACGGAGCCAGAGCTATGCACCGATTGTTCCAGAGGCCGTAGAAAGAGATTTCCACCACAGGAAGGTTGTAGAACGCTCATCCCACGCCGAGGAGTGCCCAGATCTTCTCCATTTAAGGGTTACTTCACATCTATTCACATTTTCTCCATGTTTTCTCTTTCTTCACCATGTTTTCTACTAAGATGAACATGCGGGGCTAATCCCCTTTGTCTTTAGGACTAGGAGTAGCCCGGGTGATCGCTGTATGACAATTTTAACATAGTTTATCATAATTTGTCTCTAAAGTTCATGGTTTTCTATCATTTTCTCTATTATATCATTGTGCTTGATCGCCATAGTAATAATCCAATACCTTTAATTGCTTTTGACAAAGAATTAATAGTTGAAAAGAAATGATAATCACATTAATCAATAAATTCCTTAGAAAAGGTGATGTACGATTAGTGGTGGGAACCTTTAGACCTAATTTTCATGCACCTTATCTAAGGCATAGGTCACTACTGACATGGAACCAACTTAGGTTAAGGTAGTGAATTGTATCACAGAAGTGAGCAATTCTAATTCCACACCACTACCCGAATTAGGAGACATTTCATGATAATTGTGTAAAACTTAGTGCAACGAGCACCCGTGGTGAAACCACATTCCTAAAGATTCCATTGAAATTGATGAAACTGACCATTTAGTCGATTGTTCTGCTTTCTTTTGTTTTATGTTTCTTTTTCAAAACAAGACTCAACTTTTAAAACTAGTTTAGTTGATCGTGAGTAGTTAGTAGTAGTTTACCAATAATTCCATTTCCCTGAGTTCGACTCAGGCCTCACAAGGCCTATATTACATTGACACGTGCACTTGTGTTATACACACAGTAAAAGTGTGTTAGTTCTCATCAGATTTACCGTGTTTGATGTCTTCCCTTTTATCTTTTTCATCCTCTTTTAGAGGTTGTAGGTGCCCCCTTTCCATCATTTACTGAAAAACATCATCCCTTATTTCTGGTATGTCTTTGCAAGTGAAGTCCATAGTTTTTCCATTGACTAGGTAGTCTAGGTACTTCATGATGATGATCCCATAGTTAAGTAAGTCTTCTTCCTACTGTGGGCAAATCGGGTACTCATGTTCCCACTACGACAACTGGCTCCCCTTTTCCAGTGCACCCCTAAAGAATTCGTGCACTATACCCACCTAGATTAAAAAAACAAAACGTTTATTCATCATCAATTAAAGAACATTAATCCTTTCAATCCACTACTAATAGAGTTAATTTTTATAGATCACTTACCCATCTATTGAATTCTTTTCTTGATTTTCTACTCCAACTCATTGAATTATAAGACCGGTGTGCTCCATCCCTGAAACTTGCTTCATACAGGTGCCAGTGGTTATCGTTGTTTAGTATTGTGAACATCGAGTCCATTGCATCCCAATCTTTCATTGGAACGTTGAATTGTGGAGATAGCATGTCAATCTG
Source organism: Alisma plantago-aquatica (assembly GCA_963693085.1). Taxonomy (NCBI): domain Eukaryota; kingdom Viridiplantae; phylum Streptophyta; class Magnoliopsida; order Alismatales; family Alismataceae; genus Alisma; species Alisma plantago-aquatica. The sequence goes on along the minus strand of OY856410.1, from coordinate 1,381,505,510 downwards.
CTCCATGGTGATGTTCTCAACATCAAATGATAGCTTTTGCTGCAAATGTAGAGTTTAAAATTCACATATATAAGTTTCAGTTTGTGTTTCTATATTGTAATTTCATGTAAATTTGTATACAAAGTTTAGTTGTCTTACCCGAGCATAAGTGCTCATGCAGTGCCATGTCAACCCCTTCTTCCTACGATTGCTTGTGCTCTCCTTGAGCATATGTACAAAGCAGTCGAGAACCAAAAAAAACCAAAAGATTTCTTAGTTTAGCAATCCAAATTATCTATTTCAAAGAGTTACACTACGTTCTTGTTTCTTCCAGGTGATTGCATCATTTGATCCTTGTACAGGAGGGCGGCGAGGTCCTTCCCCGTGTACCAAGTGTCTTCACTGAATTTACATTCTCATTTTGACCTGCAAATTATTTTTATAGATGTTATACATATGAGTTGGATATTGAAACAGTAACGTTTTATCATTTTGCACTTGACAATAACCAATTCTCTTACATTTCTTCTATGTTGTCCATGAAGTGATAGACAATTTCTTTGGTTTCTTTTGTTTTAAAGTGTTCAAAACCTCTGAAATTTGACATCTTGTGTTGTCAACAACAATAGAGCAATCCATGTTAGAATTATTCTTCATTTTGCACAAGTTAATTATGCATTACTATCAGTTACTCAATCATTACTCTTAATTACTCAAGCATTACTTTCAATTACTCAAGCATTACATTCAATTATTCAATCATTAGGTTCAGTTATTTAAGCATTAGGTTCAGTTACTCAAGCCTTACTTGCAGTTACTCAAGCATTAGGTTCAGTTACTCAAGCTTTAGGTTCAATTACTCAAGAATTACTTGCAGTTATGATATACTTGTAAGGAGATGAAACTTACCTTTTCCTCCCTTCTTTTCTTCACATTTTTCTCTATGCTTCCTATCTTTAGTTCTTCCATCTTCTTCTTCTTCAATCTTTTTCTGGGCTCCTTCTGCCCTTCTTCTTCTTCTACTATCTTCTCCTGTTGTTTGTTTCCTTCTTCTTGTTTCTTTTGTTCTGCATCTTTTGTAGACTTTGGTTGTTCAGAACTGTCATCTTTTGTTTCTTTCTTCCTCTCTTCATCAGCATTTTTCCTATCCCCACTGTGATCTTTTGATTCCACATATTTTCTTCTAAGGGTCAGCCTTCTTTGTTTCATCAGTGGGTCGACATCCTTTGTCGATGTGTCTTTCGGTTCATCTACATTCACCGAGGCAAAACCCTCTGCAAATTCTTTGAATCCACTTTCAGGTGACTGTGATTTGTCACCCTCATCTTCCCACTTTCTTTTTAGAATTTTATTTTCTTCTTCTAACTTGGCTATTCTTTCTTCTAGCCTTTTATTCTCCATCTGCAGCTCAGTTAATTTCTCAACACTTATTCTTGTGCAGATCTCCTTATGCATTTTGAGCTCCTCCTCCAAAATTTGGATTCTTGTCTCCAGGGTGGAGGTTTCAGGAGTGTCTCCCTCTTCGATGATTGGCTTTGCTGGTGCCTTATTGGTTGTTGGCTTACATTTTGCTGGCATGTCCTTTGATAATTTTGCAGCCTACCAATCATCTCCCCAGTCTACCACTATCCTTTGATAAACCTGTCTAACATATAAATAAAAATAATGTGTCACAAAATGAAACATGTATGATTATGTAGTATATTAGATTTTGTAACAAAGATTAGATAATCTTACATCCTTAGGGTCCACTGCCCTTAATTCCATCAATTTCTCGACCGGTGCAACCCACTTCTTTATCCTTGGCTTGGAGTCAAGGAATGTTGGCTTTGCCATCTTTGTCATCTCATATGCCCAAACCTACATGTAACATATCAAAAATATAATGCATATGTAAATGTCCCCCCATAGTCAATATTGTATCAATGTAGATGAATATGATTTTCTTTACTTACTCATAGGCACATGACACAGCCTGTTGTGTACAGGGTGTTCTTAGCCCCTTTCTCTCCTTTCCTTCTTAATTGGACATTCTCCTTCAACATCTTCGTATTCTTGAAGATACTCCCATGCACAAGCTTTGCCCAATTCATCTGCCTAGTGGAAGTGACATCATCTAGGTAGTGGATAATGTAGATTGGTGTGCAATAGCTGGTGTCATGGATTAGGAATGTTGCCAGCATGTGCAACATCCACACGTGACACATATTTTTATTGTCCATTGGATTGTTTGTCTTGGCATATTCTTGCCAATTTTTTGTTAAGTTGTCCTTATGCAGGACATCCTTTTCTCTCAACCTCTTTGAGGTCTCACCTTCATTTCTATTTTTACAAGTTGCCTTGGCAAACTCTTACCATATTGACAATACTATGTCAGAATCTTTCTTTTATTTTATTTCTATACCTTTGCTGGGGATACCTAGAATTATCCCCACGTCATCTACTATCATCCTTCTCTCCTCCCCGTTGGCCAGAAGAAATACGTCTTCATCGACATATCTATATATTAAATCCTCTAACAAGCCTATGTCAACCGCAAGATTTGGCATCTTTAGGAGGTTTGCAAAGGTTGTTGAGCTCAGCATCATAAGTTGTTCTTTTGTATACACCATGCTCTTACTGGTGTTGATGTAGATCTTTAAGGAGCACCTATGGTACAATCTATCTACTCCCACTACAAACTTATCAAAATTTATTGTTAGAGCTCATTGTTTATTTTGTAAAAGCAATTTAATAAATAGCAAGTAACTGAAAATTAAAACAATTACAGTTCCATACAATCTTACCTTTCTCTTTAGTTGCGTTTCCTTTTCCCTTTTGTGTTCTCTTATTTCTTTCCACTTTCCCCCCTCATTTGTAGCCTTTTCTTTTCCTTTCTATTTCCTTCTTCTTCTTTCCTCTTCTTCTGTATCACCATCATCCTTCCCTTTCTCTTCAGTTGCTTGTTCCTTCCTTTTCCCCTTGGTTTTCATTTTTCTTATTTTTACATCACCTTCTTCTTCGCTAGCCTTTTCTTTCTCTTTCTGTTTCTGATTTGCATTTGTACTCTCCTCATCCCCTTTGCTTTCTTCTCCTGCATACAAATAGAGTTACTCTAAGAATGTAGTATTTAGCTTAACAATATTGTTTTCTAGTTTAATTGATATGGATAGTGTGTGAGACACTATTTGTTACTCAAGCATTACTTTTAGAAATAAATACTCAAACATTACTTTTAGTTACTCAAGCATTCTTTAATAGTTACTCAAGAATTAATTTCAGTTACTCAAGTATTCTGTAATAGTTACTCAAACTTTATTTTTGGTTACTCAAGCATTAATCTCAGTTACTCAAGCATTTTGTAATAGTTACTCAAGCATAAATTTCAGTTACTCAAACATTACTTTTAGTTACTCAAGCATTCTGTAATAGTTACTCAAGCATTAATTTCATTTACTCAAGCATTAATTTCAGTTACTCAAGCATTACTCGTAGTTACTCAAGAATTACTCTCAGTTACTCGAGCATTACTCTTCCTATTATAACAGTTACTCGAGACTATCTCATAGTTACTCGGATTTGTTGGTGTAGTTACTCTAGCTACATTGTCTATTTTTAATGTAGAACTATCATACATTGATACATCAGCAGTATCCTGCATAGCAGGAGGGGCAGGATGTAGAGAAGGTCAAAGACACAACAATAGTAGCCTGCATGAAAACACAAATTACCTTGTTGTTCTTCTTTTCTCGCTTTGTTGCGCACAACTTCTTTCTTCTCAGTAGCTCTATTGCTTCCACGACCAGCAGTAGCAACCTTACTGCGCTTTGCACTTTTTGATGGAGGTTTGATCCATGGGCGAGTGGTAACCCTTTTTTTTTCTTTCTTTTGTGTCTGAGGTGTCGAAGAAGTAGCTTGCTTATCTCGTTTAGTAGCCATCGCAACTCCTATTTTAGCCTCTTTCTATATTGTCTGAGGAGTTTCAGTAGCAAACCCCTTCTCCATTTCTGTAGCTTCTTCTTTCCCCTCTTCTTCCTCTTCTGTGGCCTTGGTAGCCTGTTTCTAATCCCCTTTCAGAGTAGTCGGAGTAGTCTATTCTTGTAATTCCCTTTCTGCGGCCGATGCTGCTTTTCCCGCTTCTTCTGCCTATTTTTCCATCTTCTCGTTGGCTTGAAACTGGTGCGTTTCGAAGTCGTCGTCACCTATTTCGACCACTTTCGGTCTATTCTTTTTCCACAGAGGCATTGTCGACGATTTCCGCGAGGCTTTATTCGTCCTCGTCATCTCTAAGTAACTGACGAGTCGATGAAGGAGCGACTAGAGGAGGTGATGACGGAGTAGTTGGTGATGGAGTGGTTGGGTGATGTCTTCTCCAGTGAGATTGCATGACAATGGGAGAAATTGCTGGGGAGGGTGACAGATTGAGTAGAGGAATTGGGTTTTTGCTTCGCTTGCTAGCTTCTCTTTCCACTATTTTCTCACTGTTTCTGCTCAAATGTTATTTTTCACTTTTTTCCGCTATAACAAGTTTTGGGTTGCGGGAGTATTGCTGCCGAGTAGGGTAATTAAGTTACCCGCATGGGCAACTAAAAGTAACTCATATATATATATATATATATATATATATATATATATATATATATATATATATATATATATATATATATATATATATATATATATATATATATATATATATATATATATATATATGGCCCATCTTTAATACCCACGTGGGTAGCTACCCGCCCCCTATTTTGGTTACTTTTTTTGAGTTTTTTACTTTTGACATGTAGAGGGTTACTTTACCTTGCAAACTGTTAAGTTTCATGCATAGATAGTTACATTTGTAACAGCAGATTTAAAAACACAATTATATATATTTTTTTTTTGTGTATTTTTCAATGATTTACTTTTTTAGTTGTATAGTTACTTTTTTTATCAACGTAGTTACTTTATTGATAGAAGAATTACTTTTATGACCCAAATAATTATTTATTTGGCTTTCGGGTAGTGAATTCCAGGCTACCCGCGTGGGTATTGAATGAATGCCCATATATATTTTATCAACGTAGTTACTTTATTGATAGCAGTATTACTTTTATGACCCAAATAATTACTTATTTGCATATTAAGACTATTTTTGTAAGATATAAACTATTTAACTTCTTTGTCATACTATAATTAGGCTACATACATGTTTTGAGCCCATTTGGATGAGTGTAAGTCACTCATCCGAGGGCAATAAAATCGACGCGTGATACTAATTTGAAATGCATAATTTTTGCGGTCTTTATAACATGACCTAAAATGTCCAAATGGGCTCAAATTTTTTATATGTGTTATTCACAAGATGATTAAGAAGATCAATAGATTAGATTTTTGAAAAAAATATTGCATCATGAAAAACTACTTAAGTGTATTCTGCTCTGAATACACTCGAGTGTATTCTAGCCTGAATATATATATATATATATATATATATATATATATATATATATATATATATATATATATATATATATATATATATATATATATATATATATATATATATATAGGGTATATCTTCTCTACCCGTGCGTGTAACTAAGATTCTCTACCCGTGCATCAGTTTTTTGATGGGAAGGTATGCATTTGTAATGAGACAATCCAAATTTGTAATGAGACCACCAAAATTGTAATACAAAGACTCATTTTGTATTACAGCGTTGTTATAGTAATAAATATATATTTATTACTATAACAACGTTGTAATACAAAATGAATCTTTGTAGTACAATTTTGGTTGTCTCATTACAAATTTGGTTATCTCATTACATATATGTGTCATCCCATTACAAAATTGAGGCACGGGTAGCGAATCTTAGTTACCCGCACGGGTAGCAAAGATATACCCATATATATATATATATATATATATATATATATATATATATATATATATATATATATATATATATATAGGAAAGAGGAATGTATCTTCATAGAAGAAAGAGGCAGTAAGGCTGGTAGTTGGTGTTAGACCTAAGCCAGATCGGGTTATTCCTAGTAGTTTATGAGTTGAGCATGTAGAGCTTTGGATGACCTTGGCCGGACCGAGGTCTTGATGGTATGTTTCCCCCAAGTAGTGATGGACATTTATCCTTAAGAGGTTGACCCATCTTCTAAGAGAGAACCTCCAATAGTAGGACTAGTTGTAGGGATAGCTCTAGAGAGAGAGAGAGAGACCCGTTGAGGAAGGTTGGACACCTTGACTCTGAGACATGAAGAATCATGAGAAGTTGGGTATGATATGGCCTAGAATGGATGACCTAAGTGGATGTATGTGGTTTCCTCATGCACGATCCTTAGAGGCTTGTTGTATCTTGGTTGCTTTTTGAGGAACCAAACCCTAGAAAGAGAGAGAGGCTTCTTGAACCGAGGTACAAAGGTTATAGTGTCTACCTTTTAAGTGTAGGAAGAAGAGTTCCTTAGACCTTGAAGAGGTATGGTAACAAGTGGTGAGGTCTCACTCCCAGTTGGGTCTCCTTGTGTAGGACTCCAAGTTGTTGTTCATGTGGAAGGGTGGTAGGAAGTGTATGCCATACCTTCTACATGTTTGGTTCATGGTTGAATAGTTGGACATGTAGTTAGAAAGATGATGCATAAGTGGCGAACCTGGGGTTCCTAAACCAAAGAGGGGAAGTAGAAGTACCTGGTGATCATGATGGCCACAAGGATGATTGAGTTCATAAGATTTGAGTATGGCACCCACCATGTTTTAGAGAAAAAGGAAACCCCACTTGAATGAAGATATTTGTTTGATGAACCACTCACATAGGTTGATGGCATATGCATGTATGATATTGGTCCAGTGTGGAGGATAAGGAACAAGAATGACATACCAAGTAACTTAGCATGGCTTAGTAGGTTGTCTTCTTGATAACTACGTGCATAAGTAGCATGATAGGGATAAGCATGCACATGATGATGTAAACCCTAGAAGTACGGATGTTTGTGACCTTTGTTTCTATCAAGATATAGTTTTCTCCCATCTTGGGAAGGGACCCCTCAGTAGGGTGAGTACCAGCTTTGTTTAGGTTTGAGGTAACCTAAGGAGGTCTCTTTTAGGAGCTTGATGAGCTAAGTAGAGAGCACATAGTATGAGCACGAATCTATAGACCCATGAGTGACCATATCTAAGGGGCATTAGGATATGTTGCCATGGACATAACACGTATGGGGCCAGATCAAGATAGGTGGGTCTCCATATGAAAGGATGTAAGTTTAACCACACACTCCCAGAAAGATGATGGAGTTACATGTGAGGATTCAAGTTTGAGATGTACCATGATAGAATCCTAAGTCGATATGTTGGTCAGGTAGGGATAAGACCGATGAGAGTAGGAGTTGTCTATTCCTGAAATGCACAAGACCATAGGGTTAGGAGGTAACAACTATCTTTGTCTGAGGACCATGGATTAAGAGGTTGACCAAATTCATGAGTTCATGGGGCCCCAGAGTAAATGAGGGAGGCACTCCTTGGATGCATGGGGGAAGAGGAATGACCCCAAAAGTATCGACATCCTAGAGACCTTGACAAGATGACTAAGGATTGTGTATATGAGTAATATGAAGACCAAAGAGTTTTGGGAACAACCTTTCCATGGATGTAAATGTAGGTTGGAGATGTTCATGGTGAGGAGTCATGTGAAGTGTGTTTCAACTTAGATAATGGCAATGTGTGATGTACCATCTCTACTCTTGGAACGGGATGAACTCTGTATTTGGACTACAACCAAATGCTTATTTCCTCTCATTATTGGGGTGAGAGATGGAGTAAAGTGTATGCAATATACTAAGGATAAAGGTGATATTAGTTGAAATTTTCCTATGATGTTTGGGTATAGAGGAAGCACTACACCTTTTGAAAGTATGTTGACAGATGGTTTGAATACACAAAGAGAACAAGGTAATATGAAGATGTACCTATCTGGGCATAGTTTGGAATCTATGAGTCATAAGTTTGGGTTTGATAACCGAGATGATGAGTTTGAAGTTTTCTTGACTCATATGACCTATCCCGAGATGAGGATGTTGAGTGGAGTATATAAATGGCTATGTTTTCACAATCACCAAGCACATAAGGAAGTTAATGTGGTAACATATTCTCTTAGTCGAGACAAAGCCAATAGAGAGACTAGAAGAGGTTGTTAGGTGAACCCTACGATCGTTAGAAGATGAGGTCGGTATGGCTAACACCAAGATACAACCAGACCCGTTGGTCAAGTTAGTGGTTACTCAGTTAGCTGACCCAGAGCTTGATGAGATACAAGGATGGTTGTAAGAACCTCAGATACACCTCTCAGTAAAAGGAAAGTGGTAAAACCCAGTACTTGAGGGTTTTAGGGTTCTGAGGAGTCAACCTCGATGAATCATGACAAGTAGAGGCTCATAATATTGAGTGCACCGTACACTGTGGTACTACTAAGATAGTTGAAATTTGTAGTAGTACTTTGAAGACATGGGATGGAGAAGTATATAGAGTTGCATGTGGCCTGTTGCCATTCATGTCAGAGGGTGAAGGCTAAACACCAGTAACCCAGTGAGTTGCTATAGAGAATGAAGAGTCCTTGAGAGGGAATGGGAGTAGATCACCATAGACATTGTGGTAGGTCTCCCCTAGACTAAGAGAGATCATGAAGCAATATGGGTTATGGTATATCGCCTTACCAAGTTGACCTAATCCCTTGCCTAGGAGAGAGAACCATCAACATGAGAGATGCGATTGAAATATATATATATATATACATATATATATATATATATATATATATATATATATATATATATATATATATATACACTACACGGTGACCCGAGTTCAAAGGTCTGTGAGCGTGACCTCAAGTTCACTTCTATGTGGTGGAAGTAGGTCCATGAAGAACTCAATGCTAAATTGAAGTTTAGTACAACTAATCACCCCTAACTAATGGAAAGTCAAGAGAATATGATTCAGACTTTAGAGGTTCTGATGAAAACATGTGTGCTCGTTCATGGTGATACATGGGAGTAGTTCATGCCCCTAGAAGAGTTTGCTTGTGATGATTGTAAGGCCCCTGAACTTAGCTTAATGAGTTGAATAAGATTAATTACCATAATTTAATGCATATAAACCTTATCTAACCTTTTTATATGATTTGAAATCATAAGACAAGCTTAATTTTCAAATTTGGTCCAATTTGGACACTGTTTGAGCAAGTTATGCAATTTTCTGTACATTTTGGACTTTTCTACAATTTACCCAATTGAGGAGATTTCTTTGCAATTTGTCACATAAAGTATATTCCTTAGATGTTTTATTATCATTCTTGAGTGTTTTAATCTATGGAGCTCCTAGTTGAGCCATGGTTTGAAGGTGTTTTCCTCAAGGGTATTTTAGGGTTTACCCCTTCATGGATGAGCTACCTTTAGTAGCTATCAACTAATGAATTATGTGTTTGGTTGGGAAATTCGACAAAGGAAATCTAAGAAGGTCTATAAGGATGGTGGGGGAGCTTCTTGTGTGTTTGCTGGTATATTCTTAATAGTTTAAGGCCATAGACACATGGGGAAGCTACTTTTACACCTCATGCTTGCTTCCATCCTAATCCGTGGGCTATATTTACCTCTTCCTTGCCCAAGTACAAAGCTATGCTTGGTTTTTCTTTCCTATAACCTATAGAAATGAATCCACTCTAGTTTTATGCAGAACCAACTACTCTAAGGTAGAAGACAACCTCTTTTTGGAGAAAAAGGTCTCTTAGAGCTCCATCTAGCCCTACCTAGGGTTTCCAAGGTCATCTTCTAGGGATTTCGACCAAGGCAAGTTGTTTTCTTCATTCCTTCTCCGTTTCTCTTTCTCTTCTCCTTCCTTAGACCTTCCTCGAGGTCAGAACCTTGTTGTTCCATGGTGAAAGTGGCTCTAGAACTCAAAAATCTATTCTTCTTGTTTCTTTTTCTAGGATTTTGCTTCTTTGTGGAAAGAAGTACCTATTTGGTCAAGTTCAGATCTGATTCCAAGGTTTTCTTGCCCTATTTTCTTGATATTCTTGCTGTTTGAGATCTGACCTGCTCCATAGAGGTGAGTAATATAACATTCTTCACTTATGTTGCTTGTTAGAAGCTTGTTAATTCATCAGAATTGCCTTTCGACTGGTAAATATAACGATGAAGGGTGCCCTAAAATGGGACACCCGTACAAAGGTAGCCCCATGGTGAGAGAAGCACTGGCCAGTGGAAGGCTCATGGGATGCCTCATGAGACTCTTAGGGGGTGGACACGTTGCACACCCGACAGGCCAGGTGTGGGGTGTGTCCCCGCCTACCCCGTGTAACAACAAAATGAGGTAGGTGTGAGTGAGAGGGGTAACTATAAAAAATCCCCCTGTGTCCCATAGGCCCTATAAAGGCTAATAAGCTAAGTGAACTAACAAGACCCCACACCCTTTTGACATGGGATGGAATCGTCTCACCCCAACCCCGGGCTCGGGCTACGGCCTTAGTGGCTCTGGTGATGAGGGTGATGCAATCCTCAGCTTCTAGAAGCTGCTGGTCGTGGCGCCTCTCGTTGTGTTGCTTCCAAATGAAGTATGTCGAGCAGGCCCATGCCGTGGTTGTGAGCCATATCCATTCCTTCCATCCCTTAGTCTTATTGTGGATGGTCGTTGTTGTCTCAAGGAGGTTGTGGTTTCTTGGGATCGGACTACCGCATAGCCCCAATATCTTGTTGCGGATTTTATGGGCGAAGGGGCACCTAAAGAAGAGGTGTTGTGCATCTTCCCGCTGGCGGCAGAAGCTACAACGGTCACGTTGGCTACTATTCCACCCCTTAACAATGACATCTGTAGCAAGGGCTTGATGTTCTACCCAGAACAGTTTCATGATCCACCTATGATTGACTTGGTCGTGCCAAAGGAGGCGACCGAGCTGGAATTGGGCCCCGGCAGGTTGGACTTGTAACCATAGGTTTATGTTGCTGTCCTTGAGACACACCTGATCGGTGGTTGTGTGCTCAAATAGGTCCATGTGCACCTCCCAAGCATGCGGCATATTCTTCCAAGTGTTCAACACACCTTGGCAGAGTGTGTTCGGCTGGCTGAAGACCAAGCCGTAGCGTGTGCAGAGCCAGATGGTCCACACCAAGTTCGGTCTGGTGTGGAAGCATATTAGGTGCTTAAGAGAGGCCCAACGGTTGATGGTGTGGACTTCCTTGAGGCCCAGGCCACCCTCTCGGAGTGGCTTGGCCATGTGTGTATAGATCATGTAGTGGTTATTAGCACCCCACACGAAATCACTCATCAACTGCTTCAACCTCTCGCACACCAAAGTGGGTAGGTGGCCTTGTTGGGCCCAGAAGGAAATGAGGCCCTGCAAGTTGGTCAACATGCAACACTCAGCCATAGAGATCTTGTTCGGTGGCCATTTAGAGATCATGTTCTTCGTATGATCCAAGAAAGGGTTGAAGAAGGTCATAGTGTGGTTTTTGCTGGATAGAGGGAACCCTAGATAACGTGTGGGTAGGAGTCAAGTTGGAAGCCGGTAGCTGCCCTCAACCTATAACTGTCCCTGGTGTACCACTTGGATAGAAAAAGCTTGGATTCAGAGGGGTTGACCCTGATGCCAAAGGAGTCACCGAACTCCTTAAGGACTCTCTTCACTCCCAGGAGGTTGCTGCTCTTTTCCTGAACAAAGAACAGGACGTCGTCGGTGAAGGTTAGGTGCGAGAGGATGTTTGTACGTTTGAATATGAAGGTTTGAACCACTCTGGTCCTCTCACTCTCATCTAACAGTAGGGTGAGATACTCCATAACTATTGTGAAGAGCAGGGAGAGAGGGGGCAACCTTGGCGCAACCCCTTTGAGCTACCAAAGAGACTCGTAGGGTACCCATTGACCGGGACTAAGAAGGAATATGTGGTCACATTTTTTAACCCAGTCAACCCACGTGACTGGGAAGCCCATCCTTTCCATCATGGCCCATAGGGTCGGCCAAGCGATGTGATCGTAGGCTTTAGTCAGGTCCGTCTTGATGCATGCTTTTTTAGGCATGCGGTGGATGTCAAAGCCATGGAGGAATGCCCCAGCTAGTAGTGAGCAGTCGGCTATGCTACAGCCAGGGATGAACGCTCCTTGGTTGGGTGCGATCAAGTGATCGAGCACTGTCTTGAATCTTTCCACCAAAACTTTGGATATGCTTTAATATGATGAAACCATGCTTGTTTAGAATTACGAATTTTGTGGTGTTAGCTGTTCTGTTCCGGTTCTATAAGAAATTGTAAACATGAGTACAACCTTTCTAAGGTGTAACATGATCTGGGACAAGTTGATAGAAACAACCTATGGTGTTAAGCACAAAACAATTGATTGTCCAAATTAGGATTTTCAAGCTATTTCCTTCCCTATCACACAATTGTTGGTCATACCATGCAACAACTAATAGTGTTGCTGTCTTGGCAACTGATGTTCATGATCAAGGGTGTCAAATTTATGGTGACAACCTATGGTCACCCCCTTAGGTCAGGTTTTTTCTCAATTAGATGTTTAATTATCATCTACTAAGTATTATAATGATGTTATCAATTGATGATGACATTACCTTAATATTTGATGGTGTTAACTGAATGTATTACTTATCTAACCACCAATGGTGACCTAATGATCACAATTAATGGTAGATCAGGTCATCACCATATATTATGAGTTAAGAAAGTAATTGTAGATTTGACTAAACCTTGAACCAATGGTTCCTTTGTCCAATTGATCTAATGGTTAGACCTATACTTCAATTGATAACCTTGAACAATGAACCTGGTCCAATGAATAATATTGGATGCTTCAACATCCAATGGATTAGAATAATCACATGGTATTACATGTGGGTCCTAGTGATGATAATTCGATGGTTCAATGCCATTAATTTGTAATCTGTGATTTCCATGGAAATTGCAACAATCAACCAAAGTGAATTTCAGAAATGTAGAAATGTTCACCAATTGATAAATAATTGATTGCAATAATAAGATTAAGGGTTCAAGTTATAAAACCCGCCTCCAATTGAGCTCCAAAGCTCCAAGATCACGACAACAATGGTGAATGAAGCTCCCTTCACTATTCCAAGGGTCGTCCTCAAGAAATAGGTTGGGAGTCGTCCTCCTACTCCTCCCTAGCTCCTTGGTCGGTTTCCAAGCAAGGGGAAAGAAAGAAATCCGAAAAGCCTTTGTTTTGGCTTAGAAAGGGTACTTTTATAAGAAAATTGATGAGAGAGAAGATACTTTATAAAAGTCTTTTAATTCCAAAATTGTTGCCACCACTTCCCCCCTTGGTTTCTTGCATGCATGGGCATCTCTATCCCCACCTAACTCACTTCCATTATCCATGAATTAAGGGAAAAGAAATTAAGCACCTTAACCCTTATAATAAGAATATCCATATTTGAGTGGAAATTCTTTTTCTTATAATAATGGTGAGTGGAATTTCACCTCCTTAGGATATGCTCGTGCCTTTGCAAGGCTTTAGGATTATCCACACACATATGAATCCAACCATTTTAATTTGGTTGAAGGCCCTTTAATTAATACATTCATTTTTGCCCTAAATTGGATTAGGGTTTCACTTAGGATTAAATCTTAATGATTTTAATATCAAGATTCTCTCTCCTCCAACTTAATTCAAATGAGGTGCCCCTCTCATTTTCTTTACTCTACATGATGGCAAGAAATATTATGGACCTTATTGAAGTGGTAATTTGCATATCAAACCCTAGGTTTTGGGTAAATTACACATTACACCAAAACTAGGTTTTAATGCACAACATTGCTTTACAAGCTTAATCTTGGTGCCCGAGCTTGTGAGAACCATACCAATACATCATATTCATTCTTATGATGTCTCAACATCAAAGGAACATCTTATCATGAAACATTTGCAATTAACCCCTCAACTTGGGTAATTTGCACTTTAGTCCAAAATAAGCAATCAATGCTTCAACATTGTTCAAACATGACCAAAATTGAAACGTAAGTTTCTCATGAGCCCTATTTACTTTTCCCAAGATAAGATTAAGAATCTACTCAACCTTATTAGGCAAAACCTCTAGGGTTAATTCATAACCCAGGTCAGGGATGTTACAAATTATAAACCCCTAACAAGGATTTCGTCCTCAAAATCCCAAACAAGAAGAGGAAGAGATTATTCATTAATCATGCCCTCAAGTATCCACATCTCATCTTAATGTTGTGGAGATATCATGAATTCTATAATTCACACATAGTTCCTTTCATTAATTCCTCTTTATCACTGTTTATGTTTATGCAAAGCATAAACCCCTAACATATGATGTCCATGTCATTGAAAGGAAGAAGCATAAAAGAACATACTTCAAATTCTTCCTATTAGTTAGGAATGTCACATAGCTTTTCCCTTTTTGTTTAGGGTTGGAATTGCACAAAGAATCTTCCTTTATTGGAATCGCACAAAACATCTTCCTTTATTGGAATTGCACAAAGCATCTTCCTTTATTGGAATTGCACAAAGCATCTTCCTTTATTGGAATTGCACAAAGCATCTTCCTTTATTGGAATTGCACAAAGCATCTTCCGTTATTGGAATTGCACAAAGAATCTTCCTTTATTAGAATTGCACAAAGCATCTTCCTTTATTAGAATTGTACAAAGCATCTTCCTTTATTGGAATTGCACAAAACATCTTCCTTTATTGGAATTGCACAAAGCATCTTCCTTTATTGGAATTACACAAAGCATCTTCCTTTATTAGAATTGCACAAACCATCTTCCTTTATTGGAATTGCACAAAGCATCTTCCTTTATTGGAAATGCACAAAGCATCTTCCTTTATTGGAATTGCACAAAGCATGTTCCTTTATTGGAATTGCACAAAGCATCTTCCTTTATTGGAATTGCACAAAGTGTCTTCCTTTATTGATTCCATATTTCTTATTTCATGATACTCATTAGATTGTATCAGAATGACTGCTTGATCAGAGCAATCAAAAAGATATCAATCTAAGAGTTTCCATACTCACCTTATCAACAATAGTTGTATACCTGGCCAGGGTATATAAGTATTGGGAGATTAGGTAGTATGCACTTTATTCGCTATCATATTCCTCATTTTTCATTATCACTCGGATAAGAGAGATTATAAAGCATTTTTAAGGAATACTGCGAAACTGTAAATTTTCATCTCCCTTGTGTCCTTATAGGATTAATCAAAGGAATTCAAGAACAACTACTTTCATATCTTTAGCACATAGAATCAGAAATTGAAATATATGTAATAACTTTATTTCCTCTGACCTTCTTGGGACGTCTGTCCACGTCCTCTATTATTATTAGGAAACTGCCTCCTTTGTGATCCTTGCTGACTCTGCCCTAGAGGTTGAGTCATTATTGAATTCCCATATGGACAATCCCTTGCTGGATGTCCCTGTTGTCTACATTGATAGCAGACCCTGGTCGCAAAATAGGGTCGGTGAGATCCAGTTCCCGACATTGATGCTATACCGGGGGCTCTTCTTGGAACATTACTATGATCCCTATCCCCACTTGGCATCCATTGTGTTTGGGTATGGAATCTTGATGATGCTGCTGATGCAAAAAATCTCGGTTTCTTAAAACTTTCGGACCTTTGTCCTTGAGACTGGGTGTACACCTTCTTGTCACTAGTCTGTCGTTTCTTAATTTCAGACCTCTCTATCCTCCTTACCGACTCCACAAAGGTGGCAAATCTTTCCCTGTTCTCTAAAGCAGACATAGGAGTGGTTAGTTCAACGTTCAACCCCTTCTCAAAACGCCGAATTATTTCCTCATCACTAACTGCCATTTGCAGACAAAACCGCAACAACTCCATGAACTTAGCCTCATATTCGCTAACGTTCATCTGTCCTTGTTTGATCCTCTCAAATTGGGAGATCTTCGCATCTAGATACATTTTAGGGAAGTATCTACTGACGAATTCTCGTCGAAATACCTCCCATTCAATTTCTTCACCTGGTCTCTTATCTTCCTCTATCATCCACCAATGACCAGCACTTCCTTTTAATAGATATACAGCATGTCTTACTTTTTCAGCTTCAGGAATATCAAGGATCCTAAAAGCCTTTTCTAGCTCTATCAGCCACAGATCAGCATCTGTTGGATCAGATGTACCAGCATAATCTATGGCTCCAACCCGACGAAGTCTCTCAAAAGTCTTGTCGGCTCCATAACCCTCATAATGGGTTGGTACCCTAGGTGCAGGTGGTGGCATCTTGTTTGCCATATGTGTCATGGTTGTCAGGAATTTCTCAAAAAGAGCATGAAGGGCTAGATTTTCTATCACAGCTGGGTCAATCTGAGGTTGTTCAGGTGCAGACCCTTCCCTATCCTGGTATCTTGCACCTCCTCTAGGTGCAGTAGTGTTGCCCTTAGTAGCATGTTCTTCATGTTGTCCATACATCTTCAAGTTCTTCTTCTCCTATGTGAGCAGAAGATACTATCAGATAAACTGGAAAACACTTAGAACAAACTTTACAACCTTAGTCCTATTTCTCTTTAGACTCAGCGAACCTAGAGCTCTGATACCACTAATGTAACGACCGATTTGCGAAAAAAAGATTAACTAATGCGGAAGCATTCATCAAGCAGCGGATTAGCGAAAATAACTAAAAATTAAAACTTTTTGCAAAGCGATCCACACATAGTAAATCTTTTCTTCAAGAGCCAAAGTATAACACATTTACTTTTTGGATCAAAGGTACATATAATGCATCATCTCTTTCTGAGAATTACAAGCATCAGCTGACCTGTTAAGCTAAACACAGGTAGTATAAAATCTCGAGACACTGATCCAAAATCTCGAAAGCACTAACTACTACTCCGAGGACCTGAGAGTACAGAGATGACACATAGGACTCTATATACAACTATACATGTCATGACAACCAATGTCTCCACCTAAGACTTCACTAATGTCCCTGCTGCTACTACTGTTCTTCACCTACTGAAGGATTCCTGTCTCCTCATCCGCGTCCACCTAAAAATATGGTTCCCATGGGGGTGAGACAATTATAAAAATTGCCCCAGCGAGAGTTATAACTCTCCGCCAGAAACATTATTATTGCATCTTAAGAAGATAAATATGAACATGGTAATCATATTTATTTGACAGTGGATACTTTAATGTCTAACAGATTAGAACATTATTCTATATCAGAAGCATTGCAACTATAACTTGATAGAATCAACATGTCACTTATTCTTTAATGAGTATGAAGAACATGTATAACATCTATTCAAACTACAGAATAATTACCACTGCATTAACTCTTTTCAGGCTTAGATCATATATCTAAAGCCTGGCATTATCATTGTGGAGTCATGGCCCGTAGCCATACTCTTTTCATAAAGTGTTGGGATCTTAATCCCTTGTTTCAACACTAGGAATTCTCATCCCTTCACAATTTCAATACCATAACCATGAAATCCTGGGTATTCAAACCCTTAGCTCATTACCTGAGCATTGTTATCACTTTCTCAAGTAACTAACACCTTTAGGTCATCTGATCAAGGTAAATATGATACTTGCTACAGAAACATCCATCATGGCACTTGAGGCCCATTAACTCTCTTGCCACCTCATACCAGGCACAAGGTATATTATGGCACACAAGGCCCAATAAACAAATTCAAACTAATAACACATCATAGCCCATACATGGTTATGCTCATCATCTCACGATACCTGCATGATTAGCACATATGATAGTAGTACATTAATTATCTATCAATACCATGCAAAATACATGTATCATTATTTCAAGAGTATCACCCTTATTCCTTTATCAGGATTAGGGTTTTCCATCACATATCTCATGTATCCTTCATCCAATTATATTGGAGTTATAACACATCAAGGTATATCACCATATTAGGTCACTATCAATCATCTCCAAGTTCATCATGGAGTACCACGGCCGTGCAACCAGGAATGGCCGTGCAACCAGGAACGGCCGTGCAAAGAAAGTCACCACGGCCGTGCTACCTTGCACGGTCATGCTACAGGAGTTCACCTCATGAATCATATTCAAGTATGAATTCTATTCTCTCATTAGGGATTAGGGTTTCACATACCATCTCCCTTCTTTTGAATAGGGATTGCATATAGCATCACCCTTTATTAGGGTTTCATATCACATTGCCCATAGTTAGGGTTTACTAATCATTCCCAATTAGAGTTTCTCATGAAATCACCCTCAATTAGGGTTTCACATGGATACACCCTCAAGTAGGGTTTCACATGGATACACCCTCAACTAGGGTTTCACATGGATACACTCTCCACTAGGGTTTCACTTGGATACACCCTCAACTAGGGTTTCACTATTCATCATGAATAGTAATTTCATATGTAGACAACCTCTTATTAGGGTTATACATGGAATCAGCCTCAATTAGGGTTTACATCATGTATTGGATCCATGCATTTGTTATGCATTATTGATTAGTACCATTAAGGGTATCTTTCACCTAATTACATTAGGTTTCCAAAAAGGTTTGATCAAATAGACCTTCAATAACATGATGTATCCAAATAGATTGATCAATGGAACCTTCAATTGCACTAGGTATCCATTTGGATTAGTCAATTGAATCTTTAATTTCATTGGGTACTCTGTTATGACCCACATTGAGGTTAACCAGTAAATACCTCAGTTAGCGTGAAACACCTTGATTAGTGTTGAGTATCATATTAAACATCATGGTTAATCAGGATAAGCTAACTGGTGAATCAATAGTTGAGATTTAATCATCTGAGGTAATTAATGATGATAACAATGTTGATTATTAAGTTCATTAAGTTGAATCAAGTAATCACATATGCAATTAGAGCCTTGAATCAGTGAAATAGTCTAATTAGCATGCGTTCTTGACTTGAGGTTGTAGTGGGCCTCGTTCTTGAAGTTTTGCAAAAGAAATCATGTTATTTGGGCCTACGAGGCAAAAGTTATAAGGTTTGCAAGATTCCAGGGTTGAATCTGCAATTTTCCCAGTTTTAGCTTTATATTTCTTTTCTTTTCCTTTCGTTCTTCCTTATCTTCTTCTTCGTTTCTTTTGAGCGGTGCACTGTAGCAGTGTGATCCGCAGAAGCGACCAGGAGGGCGATCGATGAAGTTGAGGAGTAGTTGGCTCTGTTTTCCCAGCAATCAACCTTTCTTCTTCTTCTTCTTCTTTTTCTTCTTCTTTTCTTCCTCCTCCCTTTCTCTTCCTCCACCCGCCCAGCCTAGCAGGCTGTCCAGCGGCAAGTAGCAGTAGTAGCTACTGCTGCGTACGGCCAGGGAGGGCCATGGGGTGCGCCCAGTTGTGAGGGGGGGAGCTAGTTAGAGTTGACCTTGGAGTTTAGGTCACAAATCCGTAGCTCTAGCTACGATTTGGCTACCGAAGAAGTTCTACCCGCCAACCTGCTGTGTACGTGAAGCTTGATGCAACAGGAACAACAGTGAACAAGCTAAATGAAAGGTTGAAGACAACCAATATCCGTCTGGAATCAGGCCTTGGACGCATTTCCGGACGAATCCGGACAGTCCAAATCGCTGTGAGTAGGATTTCATCATTAATAAACTCAGGCGTCTGAATATTTTCTGTTTTGTGCGCGAATTACGCTGATAACAGGCGTTATCAGGCGTTGGGCAGCGTTTGGCGTCGCCCGACTTTTTATTTCATAAATTGCTTCTAGACGCTGTTATATGATTAAATTTAACATTTGATCAGTGTGGATTGAATCGGTTGATTTATATGGTTCATTGGAACCTAAATTGCTTATTTGAATGTTGAAATTAGAAATTCATATCTGAAAATGGTATGGTTTGGGTATGAACCCAGACAATAGGGATTTCTGATAAATTATCAGATGTACGATTTCAAAGTTGATATGAATAAATAAAAATATGCAATAAAACCCTAATTGCATATATCTTTTGACGTTAATATGTGTAAATTTATATTTACATGAAATGGCACATTTCTCTGAATTATTACCAGAAATTCTCAAGTATTGTTATTAAATTGTGTTGTGATAGGTAATTAACTTTTAATTGAGTTAAGTGATGCACAACCAAGATTAGGGTTAATGTGCATGTTTTTCGAGAATTTTAGAGAATTGACAAGTGTTGAGTATGATTCTCGTATGTGAAGTAAATTTATTTAATTTGTGCAATAAGATGTTCAATTGCTTAAATTCGCTATGTATGTGCCAGATTGAAATAAGTTGGGTTATTTATGCATTTCTAATTTGTCTGAATGCATGGTATGTGAATTTCTCAGAAATTACAATGATTTAAAATATATTGCTCTGTCAGTTTAGAATGACAGTGTATTGTGATCTGATATGAAATCAGTAAATGTCATTTTCCTGTTTAAATGGTTATATGTTAATCAGTTAATAGACTTAGGTGCCCCAACACCGTAGAACCCCATTGCGCGGTCTGTACCTTTGGGGTGAAACGATCGATCTAGCCTTGTGCCTAGATGGTCGGGCTCGTGTTCAACAATAATCCGTGTGTGTGTCACGGTGGCACGAGGGCAGACAGACAGTGTCCAACAACAACACGTGCTTGTGTCACGGTGGCACTGGAGAAAAATGGGGGTTATTCAACATTAATCCGTGCTTGTGTCACGGTGGTAACCCAGACCCTCCGACTGTGCACTACAGGGTGGGAGGAGTCCAGAGCACTCGGAGTTAGTGCAGACAGGCCCTTGTGCGCCTGGGGCCCTTGTGTGCCCGAGAGTCCTATGCAGACCAGGACGGACAGTCAGACTTAGCATTTCCCGGGTGTGTCGCTAAGTCTTGTACGGTGGGATCGTAGTTCGCTACAGATCTTCATATGTAGAGTGCGCTGCATATGTTTGGGGCATAATAAAATAATTATGTAATCATATAGGATCACAGTAAATTAATATATCCGAACTTTTGTGCCAATTCATTATATCTGTTTATTGGTTTAAATTACCTGTTGTTGCATAGAAATGCGACTATATTTTGTAATCTGCTATGTCATTAGAACTGCCCTGTTTGTACTGTATTCATGTTATTTAAATTTTATAAATCTGATGAGTTGTTTAGTGATAGCTAAATGAAAGGCTATTCACTGAGCGAGTAGGCTCATACCTCTACTCAAAACATTTTCAGGTTATCGCCAACAGCAAGAATCAGAAGGATCGTTTCATCCTAACGCCTAGTTATTAAAAGGTTTGTAGTTAGTCTAGTTAGAGGTCTCTTAGTCCTTTCCCCTCGATCCTTGGGACATGACGTGGGTGAGAGAGAGTGTGTATGTGGAATGTGTATAAAGATGTAAATTAACTGTTATGTTTACTTTATGTTAAAAATGTTACATGTTGTAAACTCTGTTTGCTTACTCTAGCCAGTTTATTTGAAATGCTTCTGCAATAGTTTATTATGTTTTAGTTTACAACAATAATCTAGATATCATTACGAGGTTTTAAATAGAAAAAGTTCTCAGTGATTTGTTTATGTGATAATCCCTCCGTCGCGCCCTAATCTCGTGATTAGTGGTCAGTGTGAGATCGGGGTGTGACAGTTTTGGTATCAGAGCCTAGGTTGAGTATATGAATACTCTAAGTCAAGGTCAGGGGACGATAAGAGACCAATAGGATTAGGACTTAGGTGTCTTCCTTCTAACTGCACTTTTATAACAGGAAGTGTTCTGTTATATTATTGCAGATGGTAGGAAGATGATGTGGTCACGAGAATCAAGTTGAGAGTTAAGCTGAGTCATCAGAGATCATTAGGATCAAAAGATAAAAGTTATAAGTGAGGTACATAAAAAGTGTCGTGTCTTTAGATCTGGAAGGTCTGAGTGTTTAGATACCCTGGCCAGGTGTCTGAATACTTAGATTGACCAGTATCAAGCTACTCTGTCTATTCTTCTCTGAATACCCTGGCCAGGTATGCAGAGGAAGGATAGGCTAGAGAAAAACCCTAGAAATCTTAGGGTTAAGAAATCAGAAAGTAATATAAGAGTAAGAGATTAAATATAGGATGCAATACAACTCTTGTTTATATTGCTTATTTGATTGGAGATCATTAGAAATGCTCTTATATGCATGAATTTAGATTTTCAGTTTGTAGAATAAACATGATTCTTTTATATTGTTGTGTGTTATGAAATGATTTATTTAGTGTTTATATTCTTTGTATTAAGTAGATCAGAAATTATGTTTAAATGAGTTTGCCCTGAGTGGATATTCTTTCCACATGTTTGAGATTAATGGGAGTTGGTTAATCCCGAGTAGCTCTTGGCTTCAGGACTACAGGTTCGGCCTGGTCCGGCTGGCAGGATGCGTTACTGGGATCTAATGACTCCTATTAAAAATATAATAAATGTAGACTCTGGATAATTTAGACCCGAATCATAGTGAAAAATTGTATATACACTAAGATGTTGAGATATAAGGGAAAGATTAGAACGGCTAAGAAGTAGCTGGAAATAATATCAGAGGCCCAATGTTGGAGTCTTATTTGAGCAATCCTTATTTGGAAATGAATGAACATGATATGAGGCTCAAATTAAATTTATTGATTTGTATTTTATGAACTCTAAATATGAGAATATGAAAAAGATAGGAGAAAAGTGTGTAGTGGCTAAGATAGTAAGAATTAACTTTGGAATGGATCATGTAATAGAGTAAAATAAATTTTTTATATACTTCAAAGCAAAGGGAAAATAGAAGAAAGGAGTTGAATATACAATAAGTGCATAGAAATAAAGAGTCTTATGAAAATCATAAGACCAGGACAAGAAACTTAGTTGGATAAAAAGAAATGTTAGAAAGGATGACCTTGATTAAGGAATGAGGATTACATGACATAATTGAGAGTATGGCATGTATATCTTTATTATAAAGTTTAGTGCATTCATACATACTATCTTTGGATTCTAAGTCTCTATAGACTAACAAATTAGTTTTTAAAATAAATAACAAACACATAACTTAGAAATTGAATGCATGGTATAAGAATTTCTCAGTATTCACAATTATTTTAAGTACACTGTTCTGACAAGTTCTAGAATGATATCATATTGTGATTTGAACTGCAATCAAATGAATGAGGTAACTGAAACCCTAAGGATAGGGTGTTGCCATGTAATAAGTGAATGAGGTAATTGAAACCCTAAGGATAGGGTGTTCAATGAATCAAGTATTTTGATATCAAAATTCTCAGTATAAGATGTGTGATGCTTAACAGTTCAATTGCACGATTTTAGTGTATAAAGTGCCAAATTGACATGCATTCTGTTTATTTGAGAATTCCAGTCTGCATGCATGCATATTGATATTGATTTCTCAGTAAATTACAAGTGGACATGTAATTAGATTATTTAAGAATTTGAAATCTGCATGCATGCTTATTATGTTGAATCTCTTGATATTTGCAATACCTAAATATATGGCTTGTCTAGTTTAAAATGATACTCATGTTACGTTATAAGCTTCCATTAAATTGAAGAGATATCATGGAAATACCAAAGTCCAGAACAAATAAGAGAAAGGAAATTCCAGTGATAAGATAAGGAAGAATTTAGTAAAACTTATGAGATCTAAAGTTTGAATTTCAAACTAAGGGAACATAGTCACATCACATTAACGCTATGTTATTGATAAAGAAGAAACTCTAGAATGTTTAGAGTTGTAGTAGTTCAAGGGATATCAATAGTGATTTGACCTTGAGTACTAGCATCCCTATAAAATAAGATCATGAGATTTGTTCTATGAAAGGTAAGCTAGAATTAATAAAATCTATGGTTTAAAGGTAGATAAACAATGTGAAAATGGCTCGGAAAGAGTGAAATATAAATTTGAAATGTAACAATAAGTAAGTAGCATAGAATGAGGAGTATTACCTGATACATGATCTGAAGTTAGCTGTTGTAGTTCATGCTCTTAAGACATGGCGTCACTATCTTTATGGTGAGACATGTCAGGTGTTTACAGATCATAAGAGCTTAAAATATATCTTCACTCAGAAGGATCTGAATCTTAGACAACGCAGATGATTAGAATTGATCAAAGATTTTGATGTGACCATAGATTATCATCCTGGTAAGATAAATGTGGTAGTTAATGCCCTAAGTAGGAAGTCTAGTTCTGTAGCTGATGCATTCTATATTGCATGTTTCGAGAGAGACATGCTAGTAGAAATGTGAAAGTTAAACTCAGACTTAGAGGTGACAAAGTAGAGTGGTTTGATTACACAGATGGAAGTCAAGCCTATCTTTTATGATTAGATTAAGGAACTACAGTAGGGTGATAGTGAGTTACATCAGATCATGCATGACATGACATGGGAAAAGACCAGAGTTCATGTTTTCAGATGATGGTGTGTTGTATCAGCGTGACAGGTTGCATGTACCTCGAGATAATGATTTGAAAGAAAAGATTCTTGAGGAAGCACATGCATCATTGTATGCCATGCATCCAGGCAACACTAAGATGTACAGGAATCTCAAGGAGTTATACTGGTGACCTGATATGACAAAGAATGTAGCTGAGTACGTGACTAGGTGTAGAGTGTGTCAGCAGGTTAAGGCTGAGCACCAGAAACCTGTAGGTACCTTGCAATCTCTTCCTATACCAGAATGGAAATGGGAACATATCACAATGGATTTTGTGATAGGGTTGCCCTTGACACCTAGAGGTTGTGACTCGATATGAATGATTGTGGATAGACTAATTAAGTCTGCTTACTTTCTTCATGTCAAGTCAACCTTTGATGTCTCAAAATTGGCTAAGATATACATGGATGAAATAGTTAGGTTCCCTAGTATTCCGGTTTCAACTATATCAGATAGAGATCCTAAGTTCACATCCAGGTTGTGAAATTAGTTGCATCGAGCTTTGGGCACAAAGTTGAGGTGCAGTACAACCTTTCACCCGCTGACAGATGGTCAATTTGAGAGGACCATTTAGACTTTTGAGGACATGCTGAGAGCATGTGTCTTGCATTTCAGTGAAAGTTGGAAAGAACACTTAAGCCTTATAGAGTTTGCATACAACAATAGTCACCATTCCAGTCTTGGTATGGCCCCGTATGAAGCTATGTATGGTAGAAAGTGTAGATCATCCATATGTTGATATGAGGTAGGTGAAAAGTAGATTCATGGATTAGAGATAGTGGATTTGACCACTGAAAAGATTACTGTGATCAAAGAACAGTTGAAAGTTGCACAGGACAGGCAGAAAAGTTATGCTGAAAAGAGGATTGGACCTATAGCCCATAAGTTGGATTTACCATCCGAGTTGGCCAAGTTACATGATATGATTCATGTATTGATGTTGAAGAAATGTTATCCTGATACAGAGAAGATAGTGGACCCATAATCTGCTTAGCTCAGACCAAATGTATCTTATGTTGAGGAACCAATTCAGATAGTTGATCGAAGGATCTAGAAACTCAAGAATCGTGAGATACCATTAGTGAAAGTTATATGGAGGAATCATAACCTAGAAAAGGCCATGTGGGATCTTAAGTTTGGGATGCGTAGCAAGTTCCTTTTCTCTTTTAGGAATTTCGGGATGAAATTCTTATAAGGGAGGGAGATTGTTATGACCCACATTGAGGTTAACCAGTAAATACCTCAATTAGCGTGAAACACCTTGATTAGTCTTGAGTATCATATTAAACATCATGGTTAATCAGGATAAGCTAACTGGTGAATCAATAGTTGAGATTTAATCATCTGAGGTAATTAATGATGATAACAATGTTGATTATTAAGTTCATTAAGTTGAATCAAGTAATCACATATGCAATTAGAGCCTTGAATCAGTGAAACAGTCTAATTAGCATGCATTCTTGACTTGAGGTTGTAGTGGGCCTCGTTCTTGAAGTTTTGCAAAAGAAATCATGTTATTTGGGCCTACGAGGCAAAAGTTATAAGGTTTGCAAGATTCCAGGGTTGAATCTGCAATTTTCCCAGTTTTAGCTTTATATTTCTTTTCTTTTCCTTTCGTTCTTCCTTATCTTCTTCTTCGTTTCTTTTGAGCGGTGCACTGTAGCAGTGCGATCCGCAGAAGCGACCAGGAGGGCGATCGATGAAGTTGAGGAGCAGTTGGCTCCGTTTTCCCAGCAATCAACCTTTCTTCTTCTTCTTCTTCTTCTTCTTCTTCTTTTTCTTCTTCTTTTCTTCCTCCTCCCTTTCTCTTCCTCCACCCGCCCAGCCTAGCAGGATGTCCAGCGGCAAGTAGCAGTAGCAGCTACTGCTGCGTACGGCCAGGGAGGGCCATGGGGTGCGCCCAGTTGTGTGGGGGGGAGCTAGTTAGAGTTGACCTTGGAGTTTAGGTCACAAATCCGTAGCTCTAGCTACGATTTGGCTACCGAAGAAGTTCTACCCGCCAACCTGCTGTGTACGTGAAGCCAAGCTAAATGAAAGGTTGAAGACAACCAATATCCGTCTGGAATCAGGCCTTGGACGCATTTCCGGACGAATCAGGACCAGTCCAAATCGCTGTGAGTAGGATTTCATTTATTTATCATTAATAAACTCAGGCGTATGAATATTTTCTGTTTTGTGCGTGAATTACGCTGATAACAGGCGTTATCAGGCGTTGGGCAGCGTTTGGCGTCGCCCGACTTTTTATTTCATAAATTGCTTCTAGACGATGTTATATGATTAAATTTAACATTTGATCAGTGTGGATTGAATCAGTTGATTTATATGGTTCATTGGAACCTAAATTGCTTATTTGAATGTTGAAATTAGAAATTCATA
Source organism: Alisma plantago-aquatica (assembly GCA_963693085.1). Taxonomy (NCBI): domain Eukaryota; kingdom Viridiplantae; phylum Streptophyta; class Magnoliopsida; order Alismatales; family Alismataceae; genus Alisma; species Alisma plantago-aquatica. The sequence continues at coordinate 1,381,478,745 of OY856410.1, read as the reverse complement.
TCTGAAAATGGTATGGTTTGGGTATGAACCCAGACAATAGGGATTTCTGATAAATTATCAGATGTACGATTTCAAAGTTGATATGAATAAATAAAAATATGCAATAAAACCCTAATTGCATATATCTTTTGACGTTAATATGTGTAAATTTATATTTACATGAAATGGCACATTTCTCTGAATTATTACCAGAAATTCTCAAGTATTGTTATTAAATTGTGTTGCGATAGGTAATTAACTTTTAATTGAGTTAAGTGATGCACAACCAAGATTAGGGTTAATGTGCACGTTTTTCGAGAATTTTAGAGAATTGACAAATGTTGAGTATGATTCTCGTATGTGAAGTAAATTTATTTAATTTGTGCAATAAGATGTTCAATTGCTTAAATTCGCTATGTATGTGCCATATTGAAATAAGTTGGGTTATTTATGCATTTCTAATTTGTCTGAATGCATGGTATGAGAATTTCTCAGAAATTACAATGATTTAAAATATATTGCTCTGTCAGTTTAGAATGACAGTGTATTGTGATCTGATATGAAATCAGTAAATGTCATTTTCCTGTTTAAATGGTTATATGTTAATCAGTTAATAGACTTAGGTGCCCCAACACCGTAGAACCCCATTGTGCGGTCTGTACCTTTGGGGTGAAACGATCGATCTAGCCTTGTGCCTAGATGGTCGGGCTCGTGTTCAACAATAATCCGTGCGTGTGTCACGGTGGCACGAGGGCAGACAGACAGTGTCCAACAACAACACGTGCTTGTGTCACGGTGGCACTGGAGAAAAATGGGGGTTATTCAACATTAATCCGTGCTTGTGTCACGGTGGTAACCCAGACCCTCCGACTGTGCACTACAGGGTGGGAGGAGTCCAGAGCACTCAGAGTTAGTGCAGACAGGCCCTTGTGCGTCTGGGGCCCTTGTGCGCCCGAGAGTCCTGTGCAGACCAGGACGGACAGTCAGACTTAGCATTTCCCGGGTGTGTCGCTAAGTCTTGTACGGTGGGATCGTAGTTCGCTACAGATCTTCATATGTAGAGTGCGCTGCATATGTTTGGGGCATAATAAAATAATTATGTAATCATATAGGATCATAGTAAATTAATATATCCGAACTTTTGTGCCAATTCATTATATCTGTTTATTGGTTTAAATTACATGTTGTTGCATAGAAATGCGACTATATTCTGTAATCTGCTATGTCATTAGAACTGCCCTGTTTGTACTGTATTCATGTTATTTAAATTTTATAAATCTGATGAGTTGTTTAGTGATAGCTAAATGAAAGGCTATTCACTGAGTGAGTAGGCTCATACCTCTACTCAAAACATTTTCAGGTTATCGCCAACAGCAGGAATCAGAAGGATCGTTTCATCCTAACGCCTAGTTATTAAAAGGTTTGTAGTTAGTCTAGTTAGAGGTCTCTTAGTCCTTTCCCCTCGATCCTTGGGACATGACGTGGGTGAGAGAGAGTGTGTATGTGGAATGTGTATAAAGATGTAAATTAACTGTTATGTTTACTTTATGTTAAAAAATGTTACATGTTGTAAACTCTGTTTGCTTACTCTAGCCAGTTTATTTGAAATGCTTCTGCAATAGTTTATTATGTTTTAGTTTACAACAATAATCTGGATATCATTACGAGGTTTTAAATAGAAAAAGTTCTCAGTGATTTGTTTATGTGATAATCCCTCCGTCGCGCCCTAATCTCGTGATTAGTGGTCAGTGTGAGATCGGGGTGTGACATACTCAATTGGATCAATCCATTGTTCCTTCAATTACATTAGGTACTCAATCAGATTAACCAATTGATCCTTCAATTGCATTAGGCATCCAATTGAATTAACCAATTTGATCCACAAACGGTTTGAAATCATTTAAGCAAAAAGCTTTGAAACCGCATGGACTTGAAACCGCATGGATCTCAAACGGTTTGAGACTGTTTGGTCTCAAACGGTCTTGAGACCGTTTGGTCCCAAACAGTCTTGAGACCGTTTGGTCCACACCTCTCAAAACCGCATGAACCAAAAAGTCAATCAAGGCTTCAATAACACTCAATTCCAATCAATGGAACTTCAATCAATTGGATCATCAATTGAATCATGAACTCACCCCTCAATTGGGATTTCAATTAGGGTCTGATTTCAATGGGATTAGGGTTTATAATCACCAATTAGAGCTTTGAAGTTGATCATCAATCAAACTACTAATTGTGTTTCAAATGATTGCATTGGACCTTCAACAATTGAATTCATGGAACCAATCATCAATGGGTCCTATGCTCATACTTCAATTGAGTTTAATAGGTCAACCTTCAAATGATTTGACCCTCAATTGACCCTCAATTGATTATCAAAAAGGGTTTGAATCAATTGAATTAGGGTTTGGAATCAATGATCCTTCAATACTAATCAATGTAAAACTAGTTACTTTGAAACCATTGAACCATCATCCAAATTGGGTATGACCTGACCCCAAACGGTCTTGAGGTCGTTTGTATGACCTCCAAACGGTCTTGAGACCGTTTTCCCATGTCCACATCGTAATCCAAGTCAACCAATCAAAGTTTGGATCATTGGGATGATCACCAAATCAGCATTTGATTGCAAATCAACTTGGTACCTTTAGACCTTCAAACACCTAACCATACTCATCTCTAGACCTCCAAACGGTCTTGGGTGACCACCAAACGGTTTTGAAACCGTTTGGATGAGCCCCAAACGGTTTTGAAACCGTTTGACTCATCCAACCTTTGGATTCTAGTGAAATTTCATCAAGGATTGGTCTATCGAGTTGATCAACAAATCAGCACTTAATTGCAATATGATTTGGTACCTTTGGACCTTCAATTGGTCAACTATACTTAACCCCAGACCTCCAAACGGTCTTGGGTGATCCCCAAATGGTCTTGAAACCGTTTGGGTGATCCCCAAACAGTTCTGAAACCATTTGGGCCAATCAACCCAAAACATCATCTCAATCACTTGCAAAATCAGCACTTAGCCGATTAGGGTTCATACCACATCTTTGGATCTTCAAACACATATCCATACTTGACCCTAGACCTCCAAACGGTCTTGGGGTGACCCTCAAACGGTCTTGAAACCGTTTGGGTGATCCCCAAACGGTCTTGAAACCGTTTGGGCTAATCAACCCAAAATCTCAAATCAACTCATTGAAATTTCAGCACTAATTTCAATTAGGGTTTGCCCAATTGATTAGCCTTCAACTCATGATTAATTGGGAATTAACCCCTCAAATTTGGTGAGTCATTAACCAACATAATTAGGAACAGTAATATAAAACGTTCAACCCTTGGTCAACGCACTCAAACGGTTTTGAAACCGTTTGCCCAAAACGGTCAAGTTAATCAGGTTGAAAATCAGCACTTAATCCAATTAGGTTTACCTAATTGATTAGCCTTCAACTCACGATTCCTTGGGAGTTAACCCATAAAATTTGGTGAGTCATTAACCAACATAATTAGGAACAGTAATATCAAACGGTCAACCCTTGGTCAACGAACTCAAACGGTTTTGAAACCGTTTGCCAAAAAAGGTCAAGTTAATCAGGTTGAAAATCAGCACTTAATCCAATTAGGTTTACCTAATTGATTAGCCTTCAACTCGCGATTCCTTGGGATTTAATCCCTCAAATTTGGAGGGTTATCAACCAACATAATTATGAGCAGGAATACCAAACTTACAACCCTTGGTCAACCATCTCAAATGGTTTTGAAACCGTTTTCTCCCAAACGGTTTGTAAACCGTTTGGTCACCAAACGGTTTGGTAAAACTGTTTGGTCCAACCAAACTTTGAAACCGTTTGCCCAAGATATTTGGGGAGGTGTGTGCTTATGATGATGTCATCGTCATCAAGCTCCAAACTCACGAAATATACTGTGATTTCCATGGAAATTGCTTCAATCAACCAAAGTTAATTTCGTAAATGTAGAAATGTTCACCAATTGATAAAGAATTGATTGCAATAACAAGATTAAAGGTTCAAGTTATAAAACCTGCCTCCAATTGAGCTCCAAAGCTCCAAGATCACGGAAACAATGGTGAATGAAGCTCCCTTCACTATTCCAAGGGTCGTCCTCAAGAAACAGGTTGGGAGTCTTCCTCCTGCTCCTCCCTAGCTCCTTGGTCGGTTTCCAAGCAAGGGGAAAGAAAGAAATCTGAAAAGCCTTTGTTTTGGCTTAGAAAGGGTACTTTTATAAGAAAATTGATGAGAGAGAAGATACTTTATAAAATTCTTTTAATTCCAAAATTGTTGCCACCACTTCCCCCTTGGTTTCTTGCATGCAAGGGCATCTCTATCCCACTGAACTCCCTTCCATTATCCATGAATTAAGGGAAAAGAAATTAAGCACCTTAACCCTTATAATAAGAATATCCATATTTGAGTGGAAATTCCTTTTCTTATAATAATGATGAGTGGAATTTCACCTCCTTAGGATATGCTCGTGCCTTTGCAAGGCTTTAGTCTTATTCACACACATATGAAGCCAACCATTTTAATTTGGTTGAAGGCCCTTTAATTAATACATTCATTTTTGCCCTAAATTGGATTAGGGTTTCACTTAGGATTAAATCTTGATTATTTTAAAATCAAGATTCTCTCTCCTCCAACTTAATTCAAATGAGGTTCCCATCTCATTTTATTTGCTCTACATGATGCCAAGAAATATTATGGACCTTATTGAAGTGGTAATTTGCATATCAAACCCTAGGTTTTGGGTAAATTGCACATTACACCAAAACTAGGTTTTAATGCACAACATTGCTTTACAAGCTCAATCTTGGTGCCCGAGCTTGTGAGAACCATACCACTACATCATATTCATTCTTATGATGTCTCAACATCAAAGAAACATGTTATCATGAAACATTTGCAATTTAACCCCTCAACTTGGGTAATTTGCACTTTAGTCCAAAATAAGCAATCAATGCTTCAACATTGTTCAAATAGGACCAAAATTGAAACGTAAGTTTCTCATGAGCCCTATTTACTTTTCCTAAGATAAGATTAAGAATCTACTCAACCTTATTAGGCAAAACCTCTAGGGTTAATTCATAACCCATGTCAGGGATGTTACAAAGATGGTAATCAAACCTTACCTAGAACTCCTTAGTCGTTCTCCTCTGCTCCAGAGCTCTACCCTCAGTCGGTTTAAGCAAGGGGATAAGAAAGGAAGTGAAGAAACGATCCTTTGGTTGCAAAGGATAGATGACTATATACCTTAGGGGGTATTTCCAAGATAATGATAACTTTTTCTCTTATTCTAACCTAGGTTGTCACACCCCGATCTCGCATTACCCACTAATCACGAGATTAGGGCGCGACGGAGGGATTACACACAAGCCAAACCACTCAAAGCTTTTAAAACATTTATTATAAGACATTAAAAGTTAACCTGATTTATGCTGTAAACTAAATCTAAATAAACTGCGGAAGCATTTTTATTAAACTGATTAGCAATATAAACAGAGTCTACAGCATATTACATTGTTTGACATAAAATAAAGCATAACAGTTAATTTACATATTTATACACATTCTCTCTCACCCACACCTTGTCCCAAAGATCGAGGGGAAAGGACTAAGAGACCTCTAACTACTAACTACATAAACCTTCTACAGACTGAGCGTTAGGATGAAAGGATCCTCCAGATTCCTGTGATGTTGATGACCTGAAAATGTTTTGAGTAGAGGTATGAGCCTACTCGCTCAGTGAATAGCATTTCACTTAGCTATCACTAAACAACTCATCAGGTTTATAAAATTGAAATAAAACATAAGTGCAGTACAAGCAGGGCAGTTCTAATGACATAGCAGATTTGCAGATAATAATCACATTTCTATGCAACAACAGATATTTAAACAAATAAACAAATATATATAGAATTGGCACAAAAGTTCGAATATATTAATTTACTGTGATCCTATATGATTACATATTTATATTATTGTTATGCCCTAATCATATGTAGTGTACCCTGCATATAAAGATCTATTCCGAACTACGATCCCACCGTACAAGACTTAGCGACACACCTGGGAAATGCTAAGTCTGACGCCAGCCCTGCTCTGCCACAGGACCCCAGGCTCATCGGCCTTCAGGCTCATCGGCCTCACTGCACTACATCGAGTGGTCTAGACTCCTCCTCTAACCTGAGTACATAGGCGGAGAGTCTCACGGGGTTACCTCCATGACTCCGCACGGATCTTGTTGCAATAACCCCCAATTTTCTCCAGTGCCACCGTGACATCGCACGCGTTGTTGTTGGACACTGCCTCTCTGTCCTCGTATCTCCATGACTCCACATGGATAATGTTGCAACACGAGTTTCACCCCTAAGAAGCAGATCTGTCAAAGGGGTTCTACGGTGTTAGGGCATCTAAGTCTATTAACTGATTAACATATAACCATTTAAAACAAGAATATCACATTCCATACTTACTGCACATTCTGAACATTACTTGAAACACATATATAACATTTGTCATCCTTAAACATGATTCAGTATCATTTATCCAGATTCAATGCTAAACAACCGTCTTTAATCAGCATATAGATTGCAACTGTAATACAGAAAATTCCATCATTCTCATCAATCATATTACGTATTTCAAGTTCTAATGAACCATATAAATTCATTAATTCAATCCACACTCATCAGATGCTAAACTAAATCATATAACAACGTCTAGAAGCATTTTATGAAATGAAAAGTCGGGCGACGCCAAACGCTGCCCGACGCCTGATAACGTCCGTTATCAGCGTAATTTGCGCACAAAACAGAAAATATTCAGACACCTGAGTTTATTAATGATAAATAAATGAAACCCTACTCACCTAATTCGAATCGCCCAGATCCGTCTAGAAATGCGTCCAGAGGTTGTCTTCAACCTTGGAATCACCCAATTTGAACCTGTTGCAAACGAACTGTGCACGCACATATATCAGGTAGAAGTAGAACTTTGGTTGGGGTGTTGCTGCTCGCGGCTAGGCTACAGATCCTAGATCTGGACCTCAAGATGAACTCGTTGGCGTCGATTTCAGGTGCTAGCTTGCACCCTAGATGGCCCCTGGCCGAACCTACTTCTGCAACTCTTCACCCCACGTACAGGTGGAAGAGAAAAATTGCTAGGGCTGTTGTATCTGTCGGCTATGAATTCGGGCAGGGACTACAAGGATGGAATCAGGGCGGCCATCTGGGGCTGCTGCTCGCGCCAATCAGGCTCCTAGTTGCTGGCGCCGCAACTACAACTGCAGCTAGCCACTGCTTCTAGGGGCGCCATCCCTTGTTGCTTGGGCGCCGCTAGGGCGTGGAGAAGGAGAGGTAATGGAAGAGAAGAAGAAGGAGATGACGGCGGAGGCTGGGCGATGTTGAACCGAAGCAAACAAGCCCAAAAATCAGTTGTTCTTCCTCCTTCATGGATGGTGAAGCTGCTGCTACAGTTGTAGGCCGACGCCGTAGCTGGACAGCTGTGTTAGGGCGCGGAAGGGGAAGGGTGAAGAAGGAAAAGGGAGAATGGAGGCCGCCTGGAGCTCGGCCAACTAGATCGAAGCTATGGGCGCCCAAATCGCCCCATCGATTCCCCCCCCCCCTTTCAGTAGTTGATCGGGCGTTGAGCGCCGCTCTGCGTTTTCCTGTTCTATCAGGAACAGATAAAGGAGAAGAGGGGTAGCCGACCCAATAAATGGATATATTATTGGGAAAATTGCAAAACCAAACCCTAGTTCTTAAGAATGCTATAAGTTTCACCTCAGATGTCCGATTGAGGTGATTTCTCTTGCAACGTTTCAAGCACGAGGTCCTCTACACCCTCAAAGCATGAAATAATCCAAATTAATTAGTAACACATGATCAAAGTACTAATTGCATATGTATACTTAATTCAACTTAAATCATCATAATGACGTACTAATCGATGTGCTTACTAGTTTATTCAGAGTGGGTCATAACATAGGTCCCTCTCTTCCTTTAGGCACGTTTCTTCTCCTATACTTGAGTAAAGACTCATATTTAACTCAAGGCCTAATGGAAAGGAAAGCCAAAACATCCTACTAAGTTGTATACACATAAGGGGTCATTATGCTTACAACTTGGTGATTTAATTACAAGGGTTATCATTCTTATTTGATTATTCAAATGAAGTGTTCTTTTCATCATTCCACTCTAAATGATGTCAAGATTCATAAAAGATACTCTAGAAGGTGTATTTTACAAGTTGCACCCTTGGTTTTGGGTAAATTGCACTTTACACCAAAATTAGGGTTTTAAGCACAAGGATTGTTCCACAAGCTGCATCTTGATGCCCAAGCTTGGAGAATCCATCATACTTCATCATATTCATTCTTATGATGTATCAACACCATAGGAACATCCAAACATGTACAATTTGCAAGTTAACCCCTCTAATTGGGTAATTTGCACATAGGTCCCTGTATTAAATAACAATATCATAGCATTGTTCAAAAAGGATAGAATTAGGAATATATGTTCCTCAGAAGCTTTAATTACATACCAAAAGATAATTACAAGCATCTAATTACATAATTAAGCAAAATACCTAGGGTTAATTCATAACCCAGGTCAGGGATGTTACAAATTATCCACCTCTTACAAGGATTTCGTCCCCAAAATCAACAAAACATATTAAGAGAAAAGAGAAGGGTATTTCCTTCTCATCTCTTCCTCTAGTTCGCATGTGGCTTCTTCAACACCACGATGATTTCAGAGGACTTTCACAAGACTTATGTCTTTCTTTTTAAGCTATTTAATTCTGTTATCAAGGATCTACACTGGTCCTTCCTCATAAGATATGTCATCATTCAATTTACCTCAATAGGTTGTAGAACTGACTCAGTATCAGGGTGACATTTCCTCAACATAGAAATGTGAAAAATAGGATGTAACCTCTGCAACTCTGGTGGCAACTCTAGTTTATAGGCTACCTTCCCAACCTGTTCAATGATTGGATAAGGCCCCATAAACCTAGGAGCTAACTTCCCTTTCCTTCCAAACCTTAGAAATACCTTCCAAGGTGAGACCTTGAGATACACTCTATCTCCAACTTGGAATTCTAAAGGTCTACGACGCTTATCAGCATATGACTTCTGCCTATCTTGTGCAGTCTTAATCTGTTGTTGTATTACTTTGATCTTATTTGTGGTCTGCTGCACAAGATCAGGACCTAACAACTGATATTCACCGATTTCATACCAACATAGAGGTGATCTACAACGTTTACCATACAAAGCTTCATAAGGTGCCATATCAATGCTATGTTGATAGCTATTGTTATAGACAAACTCTATCAAGCTTAGGTGCAGATCCCAACTTCTTGTGAACTGAAGAACACATGCTCTCAACAAGTCTTCCAAGGTATGTATAGTCCTTTCCGAATGTCCATCAGTCTGAGGATGAAAGGTTATACTAAACCTTAACTGGGTGCCTAAAGCTCTGTGTAGTTGCTCCCAAAAATGACTCATAAATTGGGGACCTATGTCTGAAACTATAGTGACTGGAACTCCGTGCAGTCGCACTATCTCCTGAACATACAACTGTGCTAACCTCTCAGCAGAATAGGTTGTTTTGACAGGAAAGAAATGTGTTGTCTTTGTCAACCTATCAACAATTACCCAAATGGAATCATGTCCTTTGCTTGTCCTGGGTAGGCCAACAACAAAGTCCATGGTTACATGGTCCCACTTCCACTGTGGTATGGGTAAATGTACCATCATTCCTGCAGGCTTCTGGTGTTCAGCTTTAACCTGTTGACACACAGGACACCTCATCACAAACTCAGCGACGTCCTTCTTCATCCCAGGCCACCAATACATATCCTTCAAGTTTTGATACATCTTGGTACTCCGGGGATGCATAGCATAAATCAAAGAATGAGCTTCTTCCAGGACTAACTTTCTCAAGTTGTCCACATCTGGCACTATCATACTCCCATGATAACATGCTACTTGGTCATCCGAGTCATGGAAACCATCTTGTTTCTCATCACCATACTCCGATCTGATCTGTTGAACTGTAGCATCAACTTGATTTGCCTCCTTGATCTACTCTCTTACGGTAGGTTTTATATGCATCTCAGCCAACAACCCGACTAACAATGATACCTTCAACTGTACATTGTCTTGCCTTAAGGAGATAAGAATATCTCTCCTAGAGCATACTAAAGAGTTTAGTTGTGCCCTATCTAAGGCTGGTGTTGCTGATTTCCTACTCAAGGAATCCACAACCACATTGGCTTTCCCTGGATGGTAATCAATTGTACAATCGTAGTCCTTGATTAACTCCATCCAGAGGCATTGCCTCATGTTAAGCTCGTGCTGAGAGAAGATGTACTTAAGGTTCTTGTGGTCAGTGAAAATCTGGAATGTTTCTCCGTAGAGATAGTGTCTCCAGATTTTCAAGCATGAACCACAGTAGCTAACTCTAGATCATGTGTCAGATCATTCTCCTCGTGTTTCTTAAGCTGTCATGAAGCAAAAGAAATCACTTGTTTATCCTGCATCAACACACATTCGAGTCCATTATTGGAGGCATCACAAAAAACTATGTATCCTATTCCTTGCTCAGGTAACACAAGTACAGGTGCACTTGTCAACCTCTCCTTCAGCAGCTAGAAAGATTTGTGACACTTATCACTCCAAACAAAAGGAACATCCTTCTGGGTCAACTTAGTTAGGGGTAAGGTTATGGAACTGAAGTTCTTAATGAACCTTCGGTAATAGCCAGCCAACCCTAAGAAACTACGGATCTCTGTCAGTGTCTTCGGCTATTCCCATTGTAGAACAGATTCAACATTTTTAGGGTCAACACAAATACCCGAGGCAGATATCACGTGTCCAAGGAAAGATACTTCCGACAACCAGAACTCACACTTTCTAAACTTAGCATACAAATTGTGTTCTCTTAGAAAAGTTAGAGCCTGACGAAGATGTTGTTCATGCTACAGAGCATCTCTACTATAGATCAAAATGTCATCTATGAAGACAACAACACACTGATCGAGGAAAGGTCGGAAGATTCTATTCATGAGTTCCATAAATGCAGCTGGTGCATTAGTTAGTCCAAACGACATAACTGTGAACTCATAGTGACCATACCATGTCCTAAAGGCAGACTTGGGTATGTCACTATCTTTAATACGGAGTTGATGATATCCTGACCTCATGTCTATCTTTGAGAAGATGGTTGCACCACGCAACTGGTCAAAAAGATCATAAATCCTCGTTAGAGGGTACTTGTTCTTTATTGTTACTTTGTTAAGTTGTCTGTAGTCAATGCACAACCGCATTGATCCGTCTTTCTTTTTAACGAAAAGAACCGAAGCACCCCAAGGTGAAGTACTCGGTCGAATGAAACCCTTCTCAAGTAACTCTTGAAGCTGTTTCTTGAGTTCTGCCATCTCGGCAGGCGCCATTGTATACGGTGTTTGTGCTATCAGTTGCATGTCTAGGATCAAATTGATTTCAAAATCAATTTCCTGAGGTGGTGGTACACCTGGAAGTTCTTCAGGAAACACATCTTCAAATTCCCTGACTACAGGAACTTCAACAGGGTTTGGACTCTCCATGGTAGTATCTACCAGATGGGCCAAGAATGCACAACATCCTTGCCTCATCAACTTCTCCACAACCATAGCTGATACAACATAGATGGGTAGAATCTTTCTCTCTCCTTAGAAGATCCATGTGTCGCTATCATCAGTGAACACAGCTTGCTTGGATTCACAATCCAAAACAACCCTATACCTTTCCAAGGTATCCATCCCTAGGATTATATCAAATCCTTGCATCTCAAGTAGTATAAGGTCCACTTGAATGCGATGATCAGAAAAGAAGAAGATGTAGGGAGAGCATACCTCCTGCAACACAGCAGACCCTCTCAACAGAGTCTCAAGCAACAAGATAACTACCCTATGACTGACTGTCATATTGTAGTTACGAATCACTCTTCGAGTGATAAAAGAGTGTGTAGCACCCAGATCAATCAAAACAGATACTACAAAGGATGTAGACATATCAGAATATAACAACTCCATTTGACTTGCCACAACCCGGGGGTTGATCACTACATCAAGAGGATTCATTGCATAGAACCTTGTTGTCTCTTGTGGTTGATTCAGTGCTGACGATCTAGCTTGGGACGCTTGTCCACATCCTCTATCCCCTCCTTGAAACTGTCTCCTCTGTGACCCTTGTTGATTCTACCCATGTGGTTGAGTCGCACTTGCTGGTCTAGCTCTGCAGTCTTTCATCATATGCCCCACTTTCCCACAATCACAACAGCTTATGTCTTGTTGTTGTGGCCTGGGTGGTCCCGTGACCGACATCGATGCTGAACTACGAGCCCCTTGTAGCGGTAGGCTTCATCCTCTACCTCTACTCGGTGTCCACTGTGTTTGAGCACTAGGTCTAGGTGGTGGTGGTGTAGGCACATAAAATCTAGGCTTCTTGAAGTCTCTAGATGAAGATCCCTAGAACTGAGGATATCTCTTATGGGTTTGCCGCTTCTCATCTACGGACCTCTATATCCTTCGTACTGACTCAACGAAGGTAGAAAACCTCTCCTGGTTCTCTATGGCAGACACGGGAGTAGTCAACTCAGCATTCAACCCTTTCTCGAACTGCCTTATCCTTTCTTCTTCTGTAGCAGCCATGTGCGGACAAAACTGCAACAACTCCATGAACTTAGCTTCGTATTCGCTAATGTTCATCAAACCTTGCCTCAACCTCTCGAACTGAGAGATTTTCTCATCCAGGAACGTCTTAGGGAAGTATCTAGTGACAAATTCCCGACGAAAGACTTCCCATGTAGCCTCCACACCAGGCTTCTTCTGCTCTTCCATGGTCCACCAATAACCAACACTCCCCTTGAGAAGATAGACAATATGTCTAACCTTCTCAGCTTCTGGGATGTTCATGATTCTAAAGGCCTTCTCTAACTCGGTTAACCACAGATCGACATCTGCAGGGTCAGCTGTTCCAAAGTACTTCGTCACTCCGACTCAGCGAAGTCATCAAAAGTTTTGTCAATTCCTTGTCCTTCAGACTGGGCAGGTGCCCTAGGTGCAGGCATGGGCATCCTATCTGTTATGTGTGTCATGGTAGTCATAAACTGCCCGAACATGGTCTGTACAGTTGGGTTCTCCATGTTCACTGGGTTAAACTGGGGTGGCTCCATGGGTGGCTCAGGCACAGGTTGCTCTATCTCCGAGTGCCTTGCACCTTCTCGGGGTGCAACAACACTACTTTCTGCCACATACTCCTCGTGTGGTCCAGACATCCTTACTTATCTTCTTCTCCTGAGGAGCAGAAAACACTATTAGATATACTGGAAAACACTAAGAATAGACTCGACATCCTAAGTCCTATGTCTCTGTAGACTCAGCGAACCTAGAGCTCTGATACCACTAAACTGTGGCGACCGAATCGCCAAAATGAGAATTAAACTTAAGCGGAAGCGATTAAATAACTGGCAGCGGAATCATGAAAAATCACTAGAAATTAAAACTTTTTAAGAAAAGATCTTTAAACCATAAAACTCTTTTATAAGAAATAAGATAAATAGTTTACATCATGTTTTGACAATACATCTCTTGTGAAATCACATCTCGAGTGATTACATACATCCAGATACAAAATCTCGAGGCTTAAAGCCAAAAATCTCAGACCTATCGACTCCTAGGACCTGAGAGTACAGAGACGACATAAGACATACTAGGGTACTATCTACAAGGCTTGGTAGTTAGTATCTCCACCTGAGATTCACTACTGCCCCTGGTGTTGTTGTTGTTGGTACTGCTCACCCTCAGATTGGTTCCTTCGTCCTCAACGTCCACCTAAAAAGTTGAAATCTACGGGGTGAGACAATTTTAAATAATTGTCCCAGCGAGAGTTATATCTCCCTGCCGAAAGCTTTGTTATAGCATTAAAGGAATAATATATGCAAGGTAACTTAAACATTCAACATCAGACTTAAGAGTAAATAAAGAAACATTTACTTCAATGAGGAATATGAAGAACATGTATACTAAATTACTTGACTAGAACATTATAAACAATGTAACATCAATCATTATTTCTTGTAGTTCAACCTAGGCAGTTATGCTACATGGCTGATTATGTTTTACAAACATTACTATGCCCTGCGGAGATGAGGTATACCGCTCATACTCCAACCAATCACTACTAAGTCGCATCGGTATCATACATAGGTCATCAAAAGAGCCGGATTCTTATGACCTCATCTTCCTCAGTTAGTGTGAGGATGAACATGCAGGACATCTCGTGTCTCTGCTACAATAACTTTCCAGGGTATTCTGGCAACTTCACTATTAGAGTCACAGTGGCATTCTGTACTCTCTTAGCCATCGAAATATTTCTTGTTTATCTCTCATCGATGCGGCATTAAATATTCCCTTGGGAGATTAGTGAGACATCACCCCGACATAAACACATAGTGAAGGGTTGATGGATTAAGGTACATCTTACATCAATTCCTACACTAGGACGTAAGGATATTCACGTCCATAACCCCAACATACTCAACAGTATATTTTCCAGGAGTTCCCTTAGGAAAACTTGTTTCACCATCATTAAACTACTGACAATGATGGATCTATGATCAGGGCTCTACATGATATGATTATACTTGATTAATTAGGTACATTCCAGCATTCTTTTAACATCAAGCATGTTTCCAAGCATTAATCATTAGAACAACTGCTATAAAAGAAGAATACTAAATGTATCAAGTTTAACTTACATCAGTTATTATATAGATATCAATTCTTAACCATTTCATTACTATGATTCAAGAATAGGGGTATTCAAACCCTTAAATCATCATAAGTCATCTAATCAACATGACCTTGATGTTACTCATGGCTTTTACATCCCATCAATGTCATATGTGCCACCTAAACTTAGGCAACATAGCATCATCATGTGTGAGGTTTATTATCATTAATGCCTTCAAAATAGGTTAAGATTAATTTATTCATCATAATTAGGGTTTCCATGATCTCACCTTAATGGATCATACCCTAATCATGTACATTTCTTTTTTGGTCAGTAAAACTTCTGTTGTTTTTTTTGTATTTTTGTTTGTAATAGTTACAGAACTTGCTAGTCCCAAAAGGAACCAACTGAAAAGAAAGAGAAATTCTATACACCATATACAAATGTAAAGTAGAGCAGGCCCAGAAGCAAAAATAATCTTGAATTCCAAGAACCAACTGTAGAGATAGCCACAACTAGGAAAATCCAGAAGAAAAACCAGAAGAGGGTCAAAGGGATTAGACCAAAAAAACTATCATCATAGCAAACAGAAAACCACCAAGGTGAAGCTATCCTCAAAGATGAAGCAGAAAAACACTCCACCAGGACTCGCCAACAACACAGGCCATAAACAGGCATCTTCAGCACACAGCAGAAGGCATGAAAGAAACATCAAACATAACAGAAAAGGTAACAAGAGATAAGGATTAGCACAGCAGAAAAGCACTTCAACAGCCAGCACAGCTCAGGGAAGACGAGCCATAAACAGAGCCAGAACATCAGAACCAAAAGCTCATCAGAACATCAGTAGCTATACGAAAAGGCAGATCCCATGACAGATGAAACCTAAAGCCAACCACAAAGCCAGAAAGAAAGAAGGCAGAACCCAAATCTATAGAAGTTGTAAAGAAAAGAGATTCAATTCCAACTAGCATCAGGAATCCAAATCCAAATGGAACATGTCTTGGATTAGGATTCCACACCAACAGCAAAGGCCATAAATAGTCAACTTCAGCACACATCAGAAGGCATGAAAAGGACTTCCAGAAGAAAGACACTTCAACAGCCAGCATAGCACAAGGGAGACGAGCCAAAACTGAGCCAGAGCATCAGAACCAAAACCCAGCTGAGCAGCAGTAGCTATACGCATATGCAGAAAAGGCAGAAACCAGGACAGATGAAAGCTAAATCCAACCACAAAGCCAGAATAGAAAGCAGACAACTTAGTCTCTAGCAAGAAAGAAGGCAATAAGCTCATCACTAATAACTCTAGAAATCAGATCAGGGGATCTTGCTTTGTCATCATGAACACGGCTGTTTCTTTCAACCCAACAATGATAAAAAAATGAGGCTCATCAGGCATGACTTTTGGGATCAGAGATAGCTTCAGCTACATTTCAGTTATTAGGCATAGGAGTATTGAACAAAATCCAGATCTGCTCTCTAAAACTACAACTAAAGAGGATATGAAAGGTATCCTCATAAGCATTGGAACATAGAAAACACATAGAAGCAAGGCAGAGGCCCCTTCTCCTAGAATAATCTGAGGTGGGAATCTTATTGTGTCTGGCCTTCCATAAATGAAGACTAGCTCGTCTATGAGTTTTAATCCTCCAAATCCAATCAAAGTTAGGCGTACCTTCCAGCTTAACTCTGATGGTATCCCAAACACCATGAAGATTAACCGACTTGATACTAGCAAAAGAAATAGAGTCTTTATGTCCATGTCTAATAGGGACATAGTTAACCACATCAAAAGTGTCAACCTGACCCCTATTACTGGGTCTAGGCATAACCCATTTCCCCTCAGCAATGATATGATTCATCTTGGCATTTAAGGGGATATCAGACCTAACAATACAATCTCTACCAACATAATAAGAAAGGAAATTAGATCTGCACCAAGGATCATGCCAAATAGAAATGAGGTTGCCATCACCAATATCAAAGCTAACATACTTCAGAATATAATCTCTGACCCGAATAAGACGGTTAAACATCCATGAATGATTAGAAGAATCATTGATAGTCCAATAAGAAGCCTTCTTCAAATATTTTTCATTAATCCACTTAACCCAAAGAGTGTCTTTCTTACAAGAAATATTCTAAGAATTGATGATAAGGCAAGCTTTAGAAACGTCCTTAAGTTTCTTTATGCCCAAACCTCCATCTTTTTTAGGTTCAGTAACCTTATCCCAATTAAGGAGATGAAGGTTCCTCTTCGAATTAGTTTCACCCCAGAGAAAATCTCTACACAATTTATCAATCTGATCCAAAGTAGAGCTCGAAATAGGAAAAGAAAAGACCCAGTATAGGTGCATATTGGAGAGAGTAGATTTGATAAGCTCCAATCTAGCAACCATAGAAAGGAGTTTAGACTTCCAAGAGTCCAATATCAACTTAATCTTATCCACCAACAAACCACAAAGCCTTCTAGACAGTTTACCAAAGAATAAAGGAAGACCAAGATACTTCGAAGGGAAACAACTTTCCTTTATACCAGTAATCTCAATGATCGGATCTCTGTCAACATTCTTACTGAAAATGATAGAACTCTTCCCATAATTGACACGAAGACTAGAAACATCAGCAAAATTATCAAGAATTGATCTAATATCTTTGGAATCATCAACACTAGCTTTAGAAAAAATCATCAGGTCATCCGCAAAGATGAGGTGGGAAATGCTCAAGTCTTTAGAAGCAGCAATAGGACTAACAATACCATCTTGAACAGCCTTTTTGAAGAGCTCAGAAATACCCTGCATACCAATGACAAAAAGGTATGGAGCAATAGGATCCCCTTGCCTAACACCATTTGAAGGTTTGATAACATTTGAGGGTTCACCATTGAGGAGAACTTGATAAGAAGCAGTAGAGAAAATCTCACTTATCCAATTAATCCAGATAGGAGGAAATCCCATACGATACATAACAGAGAACAAAAAGGTCCAGTTAAGAGAATCATAAGCTTTAGAGATATCAGCTTGAATGCACATTCTATCAGGAGAGTTAGATTTTTTGAATTCGCTAAGAATTTCATTGGTGAGCAAGGTAGCATCTCGGATGCTCCTACCCTTGATGAAAGCACACTGAGAAATATCTATAATAGAAGGAAGGACACTTTGAAGTCTGTTGGGAAGAATTTTAGAGATAATTTTGAAGAAAACATTGCACAAAGCTATGGGTCTCCATTTCTTGATGTTAGTGGAATCACCACCCTTAGAAATGAGAGTCAAGAAGGTACGGTTAGCTTCTTTAAGCATATTGCAATTTTCAAAGAACTCAACGACAGCAGCACAGACATCATCACCAATGATGTCCCAAGATTTCCTGTAAAAAAGGCCATTAAAACCATCTGGGCCTGGGGCCTTGTCTACTTTGATATCTTTAACAATATCCTCAATTTCTTTTCTAGAAACTCTGGAAATAAGAAAGTTTTTCTGCTGAAGAGAAATAGTTTTACCACTCCATTCACCACGCCAATAGCCATTCAAACAGGAGTTGTCATTAAATAACCTTGTATAGAAATCAATAATTGCAGACTTAATAGCATCATAGTCATGTGAAACAGTACCATCAATGTCCAGCTTCTTAATGGAATTAGAATTCCTTCTAACCTTCATAGAAGAATAGAAAAAGGAAGTGTTGGAATCACCTTCTTTAAGCCACTGAACCCTCGACTTCTGTCTATAGAAAGATTCTCGAACAGTAGCTTGTTTATTCACTTTAGATCTAAGATTCTTAGCAAACCTTCTTAAATCCTCATTCATGGTATTGTCATCGGCCTCTTCTTGAGCTTTAATGGCTTGGAGTTTAGCAATCTTAAAATTATCATTGACATCACCAAAAACAAGACTATTCCAGCTGATAAGTCTTTTCTTAAGTAATTCAAGTTTCCAATACAACTTGAACATAGAATAACCAGAGATATCAGTGGCCCAGATCTCTTTGACAATGGTATAAAAGTCCTTATGATCAGCCCAGGCGTTGATAAACTGGAAAGGAGCTTTAACTTTCCTAGGATTACCAATCTTAACAACAAGTTTCCGATGATCACTGATGATGTTGGAGATCACCTCACCAGAATAATTGTGATTCTCATAAATGAAGTCAGCATTATGAAGAACTCTATCAATCTTAGACATAACAAATTTATCTCCCTCTTGTTTGTTATCCCAAGTAAAAACTGGACCTTGAAGACTCATTTCAAAAAGGTTAGAATTCAAAGCACATTCATTAAAATCATCCATTGATTTACTCGTAGGTAGAGCTTTGCTAATCCTTTCATCAACTCTTCGCACACAGTTAAAATCCCCCATAATGAGCCAAGAAGAGTCAACTATAGAACTGAAAGAGCTTATGGAAGACCATAATCTAACTCTATCATTATCAGGATTGTGGCCATAAACAACAGAAAGAAAGAAGTGAGATTGATCAAAACTAATTTTCATGTGAATGACTTGATCATTTTCATCAACATTAGTAATATCACCATCAAGATCTTTCCATAAAACAACAACTCTACCAAGAGCATGAGAGGAGTGATTCGAAATCCACCTATAACCAGAGAAGAATTTATTAACAAAGAAACTGATTTTTCGGGGTCTAATCTTAGTCTCAAGGAGGATAACAATGTTGTTGTTAGCCCTCCTAATCTCTTCCTGAACTTCCTAGATCTTGTTATTTATACCACAAACGTTCCAGGAAGAGATAGAAAGGGGAGGAATCATTTATCAACATGGGTTGTTATGCTGGCAGCCTCAACTTTGCTAGAATTGATGTGAATTTCTTCAACTTGAACAAGAATAGGAGATACCTCGGAACCTGCAGAGTTGTATTGAATTCCCAAGTATTGGTTTGATTGAAGTTCAGGAGGGAAGATATTTCTTCTCCTATCACTTGGATCAATATGCACCTTGCCAATAATAGAACTATCAGGGGAAGCCATGTCAAAAGTATGTATGACATTCACATATATTGAAGGAAATTTACTTGATTTCCATTCATAATTTGAGTCTTCTCTCTCCTCTCACTAATAGATGATGTTTACATCACTCTAGATTAGGTTAAGTCAAGTCAATTTTGATTAACATGAGCCAAGTCATCACCACTATGGTCATTAGGGTTTGCTTGATCAAGGGGTGTCATCTACTTGAACCCTTCAGGGGTACCTTGGTAATATTCACCATTGATCAAGGCATATATCAACTAACTCATTACTTGTTCCCTTAATGTCTTTAGGTATCATTAGGGATTTAGGTTAATCAACCACTGAACCATCTAAGCCTTTATATCATTAACCATCTTGACTTTAAAAGACCCCAAACAGTTTTGGACTCTCAACCTCCAAACGGTTTTGAAACCGTTTGGAAGGGTTGACCATTTGGCACCTTTGACCTTCAAGACCGTTTGCCCTTAAACGGTATTGAAACCGTTTGGTCATGTTGACTATTTAGCCAAGGTTGACCTTGAAACCGTTTGAGCAAACCGCATGACCAAACCACATCACCAAACCGCATAACCAAACCGCATGAGTCTAAATAGTTTTGAAACCATTTGGGCCCAAACGGTCTTGAGACCGTTTGGATTCAAACAGTATTGAGACCGTTTGGTCCAAACATATCAAAACCTCATGGACCTAAAAAGTGCATCAACACTTGCAATTGATTAGGGTTTTCAATGTTGAACCCCTCAATTGACCTCATACATGTTAACCACTTATCAATTGAGCCAATTAGTTTAACCCTCTACTAATTTGATACTCAATTGACCCTCAATTGGTCACCAATTAGGGTTGGGACCAATTGAATAAGGGTTGGAAATCGATCAACCATCAACATTAATCAACATAAGTCTAATTGAAGTTGAACCCATCAACTATCACCCAATTGGGCCATGACTGACCCCAAATGGTTTTGGGATCATTTGGACATCCTCCAAACTTTGTTGAGACCGTTTGACCAAAATCTCATCAAAATCTAAGTCAATTTGTTAAAGGTTGAACCCTAATTAAGTCACAAATCAACACTTTTGATTATTTCATCAACCCAATATGATTGGACCCTCAATTGATGAAATTCTCTTAACCCTAGACCTCCAAACGGTCTTGGGTGATCACCAAACGGTCTTGAGACTGTTTGGGTGATCCCCAAATGGTTTTGAATCCGTTTGGGCCACTCAACCCAAACTTCAACAAAATCGGTCCATTGAAAGCAGCAATTGAGCTCGATTAGGGTTTAGTTGATTAAATTGCCTTCAACTTGAGTTTTGTTTGGAATTAGATAACAATCCTTTGTAGATGGTTAATTCATAATGTGACCAGAAGACCCTTAAATGGTCAACGCCTGGTCAAACCTCCCAAATGGTCTTGGAGACCGTTTGAATCTAAACGGTCTTGCAAACCGCATGAGTCCAAACGGTTTTGAAACCGTTTGGTCCCAAACAGTTTTGCAAACCGTTTAGACCAAAGGCGGGAGACCGTTTGATAATGTTACCTTGGTAATCATGCCCATCATCTTCTACCTTGATACTAAGGTCTGTTCTTCACGATTTTGCTTGCAAGAGTGCAAGGGAGGATAGGGGAAAAGAAGAACTAGCAACTATCACATAGAAAAAGAGATGTATAACAAAGTATAAGGGTTTAGAGTTATAAAAACCGCCTTAAAGTAAGTCCTAGAGCTCCAAGATTCAAAGCTTAAATGGCGTCCTGAGCTCCATAGGTCGGCCAAGGTTGTTTCTCCAAGAATCAGTTGGAAGGGGATGGCTAGAAGAAAGAACTAAGTAACAATACTAGCAAACCAACCTTGCAACATGACTTCCTCCATGAATCCGAGCAAGATGGTAATCAAACCTTACCTAGAACTCCTTAGCCGTTCTCCTATGCTATAGATCTCTGCCCTCAGTCGGTTTAAGCAAGGGGATAAGAAAGGAAGTGAAGAAACGATCGTTTGGTTGTAAAGGATAGATGACTATATACCTTAGGGGGTATTTCCAAGATAATGATAACTTTTTCTCTTATTCTCACCTAGGTCCGTCTCTTCCTTTAGGCACATTTCTTCTCCTATACTTGAGTAAAGACTCATCTTAAACTCAAGGCCTAATGGCAAGGAAAGCCAAAACATCCTAGTAAGTTGTATACATATAAGGGGTCATTACACTTACAACTTGGTGATTTAATTACAAGGGTTATCATTCTTATTTGATTATTCAAATGAAGTGTTCTTTTCATCATTCCACTCTAAATGATGTCAAGAGTCATAAAAGATAATCTAGAAGGTGTATTTTACAATTTGCACCCTTGGTTTTTGGTAAATTGCACTTTACACCAAAATTAGGGTTTTAAGCACAAGGATTGCTCCACAAGCTGCATCTTGATGCCCAAGCTTGGAGAATCCATCATACTTCATCATATTCATTCTTATGATGTATCAACACCAGAGGAAAATCCAAACATGTACAATTTGCAAGTTAACCCCTCTAATTGGGTAATTTGCACATAGGTCCCTGTATTAAACAACAATATCATAGCATTGTTCAAAAAGGATAGAATTAGGAATATATGTTCCTCAGAAGCTTTAATTACATACCAAAAGATAATTACAAGCATCTAATTACATAATTAAGCAAAACACCTAGGGTTAATTCATAACCCAGGTCAGGGATGTTACATGTTGTGTTTTTAGTTTGGTCCTATTTGAATGATGGTTGAGCTTGTTATCCTTATTTTGAACCAAGTTGCAATTTACCCATGAGTGAGGGTTATCTTGCAATTTGTCACGTGTAGAGTGTGTTTCATGTGCCTTATCATCTTGAGAGAGAAGATGATGCTATGGGACACCTTGCTTGGGACTTGGTTGATGATGTGGAATCACATGGTGAGTTTAGGGTTTGCTTGAACTACCTTGTTGTTGGGTGGCAGCCTTGCTAGGGTTTAATGTGTTGTGATCACCAACATAGTTCTTGTATGAGTGTTGTGACTGCAACACTTTCCCTAGGTGTTTCTTACTTCGACTAGAGTGATCTTGATATGGTTTGGTCGACATGGTTTGTCCTTTAGTGATGTGTTTTTACCATGTGGTGGTGTGGTGACCTAATGTTGCGGTCACTACATGAGCTTGGTGTGCTTTGACCGCAACAAGGGTGTTAGTGACTTAAGTGTCGATGCCCTACCTAGGTTATATCACCCTTTGTTGCATGCAAGTGTTTACTGGTTGCATGGATGTTTTCTTGATGGAAAAGTGTTCTTTTGGTGCTCTCTTGTGTTGAAACCTCATACCCTTCTTACCTCCCTCCTACCTTGAGTATATAACCTCTCTCTTCTTCATGCAAGTATCCTATTCAGCCCTCCTTCCTTCCTCCTCTCTTGTTATCATCCTTGAATCTTTGTGGAGAAAAGAAGGACTGATCTAGGTGCTTTGGTGGCTGATCATCCTTGCATGTGGTGCTTTTGAGTAGGGCTGAGCATCGGTCCAAAACTGGACCGGACCGGACCGCGGACCGGATTTCAACAAATACACGGACCACAGACCGTACCATTTTGAGGTAGGACCGGACCAAGACTGGACTATTTTGTGCTAGGACCGGACCAGACTAGACGGTTTGGACCGTAATCAGTCTTTTTTTACATGATTTACAACTTATTTAATTGTATAAAGTTGATAATATTAGTCACTTATAACAATTATATAACTTTAGTATCAAACATTTATACTAGTAGTGCTTATATATGTACTTTATTTGTAGTTATTATAGAATACACCTTCAAATATACATAAATTTTGTATAAAAGTCATTCTGCGGTCCAGACCGGATCGAAGACCGAACTCATCAAAATTCCCAGACCGCGGACTGGACTGAAATCAAAATGGACCAGACTGGACTGGACCGAATTGAGCAGTCTGGTCTAGTTTTGCAGTCTGGACCATTATTTTCTCACCCTTATATTTGAGCTTGATCATCTCCTTGGTGGTGGTTCTTGGTGATCCTCTCTCTTATTAAGTGGTTTTGATTACTTGATTTCATTTTCCCTTGAACCCTACCTTTCTTTCTCCTTCTCAGCCATGAGACCATGGTGCAACCATGGTGTATTTCTTAAAGATCTTCTCTTCACAAAGGCCGGAGACTATGGTTTGACCATGGTGGTACCTATGTGAGAAGAAGCTCTCTTCTTTCATCTTCTTGCTAGTCTTAGGATTTTTACCCTCTTTTCTTGAGTTCTTCTTTGACCATGGTGTTCTTCTATTTTGAGGTGATATTGTGGCTGAGGAGTTGATCTTTGTTGGAGCTTCTTTCTCTCTCTTTGGAGCTTGTGGCTTTGGATCTTAGTTTTCTTCAAGGCGGGTTATATAACTCTTTTCCCTCTTCTATTATTTGCACCATAATTATGATAACATGCTACTATTTTAACCTTTCATATGTGATATTAATATGCTAGTTGATCTCATCATATTCTAGGGTTTATGACTTTGAAGTATTCTCATGTAGATTGTTGTAATGACCCCACATTTGAGTGTCCAATGGACCTTAAATTCAAGGATGATTACTCTAATTTTCAGGATCAGATTTAACAAATAATAATTAATAATAAATAATTTCTGCTAAATTAACATTGAATGAATACATAACTTTGAATTGTACTCCTCAAAGGAGTTACATGAATTTTAACAGAAGAAGCTACCTTATACATGAGAGAAATAATACTAAACTATCTAATATTATTTTAAAAAACTGGTCCTAGAAATTAGAGTAATCATCCTTGTCTTTAAGGTCCTTTGGACACTCAAAAGTGGGGGTCATTACATTTGTTATCAGAGCATCAAAATTTTCAAATTATAATTAAAAGTTTATATATTCAAGTAATATGTAGAAATATGAGGGAATTTATAAGGCATTTTCTAAAGGTGATGGTGTCTATAAGGGACCACGATTGGGGGTTGGCAAAATTTTCCTCCGCATCGCTAGTCGGCTTATGAGGACTCCCAGACCTATGCATCCTACCTAGCCAAAGTTGGAAGTCTTTTCCCAAAGTAAAATACCTTTACAGTGTCTTCTCATCTTGATTCATCCACTTCTTGTCCTCATTGCTTAATAAGACCTAAAAGGAACTTCCCTTCTCATCTCAAGTTAGGGTTTTTTAGTAGAACTATGATTAAGGCATCCACTACCAATTAATGTACATGAAAATGTGGAATTAATAATGTACATGCAATGTGGGAATAATAAAGTACGTGTGGAAATAAAATGTACATGTAATGAGGAAATGAAAATGTACATATGACGTGAAAATATTGATAAAGTAAAGAAAGATGTTTTATGGGTTTTCCTTGTGAGGGTAACCCAAGATAGAACTAGGGTTGGTTGGGAAGACCCTAGTGGTCAAGGTACATAAAAACCCTAAGAGGTAGGTTGTAGTCTCTATAATCTAAACCGAAATCCTAATCATGGGAAATGAGAGTAAAATGGGTAAAATTGAAACCCTACCCACATTGAACCCTAATTAGGGTAAGCTAAATGAGAATTAAGGAAAACATAAATTAGTCTATATGAAATAGATTTCCATGTATGAATATGGAGAAATGTATTCATGATGCATGTGAAAAAAAGAGAGATTTGAATATACATGAGAGACACAATTGACCAACGTCTATACATGAAAATGAAAATAGGAATATTGGTCATCACCCTAATGCAATCTCTGAAGGAATTGATGGATAAAGAATATCCCCATTGAGTGGGCATGTTGTCCCCAGATAGTTGGTAAACCATTGAGAATACTCCCAGCGAGTGAGTATGAATGCCCCCAGCGAGTGCGTATACCATGGAGATTGGGAAAATGAAGGTTGATAAGTTATAATATAAAATGTATGTTTAACATATTATTATAAAAAAAGGATGAGTTAGGTGACTCGGTCTTCAACACATATGTTCATGTGAAACAAGGAATTAATAAGAAAAGTTTTAAGAAACAACATGTTATATGAGAATAACTTCTCAACTATCTTTGATGGATGTATGTGAAACATGGGGGATGTAACACTTCGACGTCGTGTGCTTATGTGAGAGAAAGATCCACATTAAGTTGATAGGTGATAGGGCTATGGCCCATATATATATACCTTGTCCACTGCATGGACCACCCTAGAGAAAGGGATACCCAAATGAATATTCTAGAGAGAGAGTATCCCATAGAGACTAAGCTTTGAGAAGTTAGAAAGAAAATGCATGAGTTTATACATGAGAAATGTAAGTAACCAATGGTTATAAATGAAAGTCAAAATCTAAATATAACTTTCTCAAACCCCTCATACCACCTCTGGATGTATGATATATATGGTCACCCGCATGAATAGGGGGAGACAACAAAGGTCACCCGCCTGAATAGGGGGAGACAATAAAGGTCATCCACTTGAATAGGGGAAGACATCAAAGGTCACCCGACTAAATAGGGGAAGACATGAAAGATCATTCACCTGAATAGGGGAAAAGATCAGAGGTCATATAAGTATTAGACCAGGCCCCAGATTGGGAAGGTCATATAAGGATTAAATTAGGCCCCAGATTGGGAAGGTCATATGAGGTTAGACCAGGACCCAGATTGGGAAGGTCATATGAGGTCAGGCCCCATATTGGGAAGACCAACATGGCACCTAGATCCAGATTCAGATGTGGCCTAATTGCCACTATAGGGACTAGACCCTAAGAGAGGGTATCCCAAAGGTTGAGTAAAAATGGGTTGATATGTTATGGTAATAATCATGCATAAAAAAATGAAATTATGAAACCCTTAGGGCTAGTGTGCCAACCTGGGGTGGGTCAACTAAAGAGTGTGAAGATGACCTATGGGGGAAGGAAAACCTCAGACCATGGGATCATGTTGTATCTAGAGAGCCTAACATCCTCCTATGAGGAAAGAAGGCACCCTAGGTTAGGACCTTCCTTAGAAAGGCAAGTTGGAATAAATTCGTTTAAAGTTTGAGATAGCCTTAATTGTCACCTAAGGGGTGGAGAATTAAGGATATAAAATATGAAAGCACATTTATTGAGTATGATTCTTTGAACCCAAGTATGTCATCTCTGAGAAACATGAGGAAAAATCACCATGGGAGTGGATGACTATATGAGACTGATCATGAAACAGAAAGTTGCCATGAGTCCAATGAGGGGAAATATGTGAATAATGAGAATTATAAGAGATGGAGAAAATCTGGTTTAAAGAATTACATATGAAGATAATGTGCTTGAAATAGTTAAAGTTGTGACATGTCAAAAACCCTTGGGAAGGGTAGAGTCCTAAGTCAATCCTAAGGTTGAGTAGGGTGTATTAAAAGTACATAGGACCGATGGGATTAAGAGTTGATTGTTCCATGTATGCATAAGACCCTGTGGTCAGGAGGTAACAACTAGGTTTGCCCACGCTCCATGACTCAAGAGATTAGCTACCTTCATGATTATCCTGTGGTCTAATGGGTGAATGTGAGAGGTACTCCCTAGATGTATAAGGATGAGATCACTCCAAATAGTACCTATACCCCTAAAGACATTTAGGAAGTGGCTAAGACTCATCATACCTGAGGTGTAAATATAAAAGATATGTATAATACATGTAATAATGAATAATAAGAGGAGTTGTGTACAACCTCAAGAGTGAAAAGGATATATGACTTCATGAGATATAAGAATATTGTAGAATTCAAAACAAAGCATGGTTTAGAGTCATGTTAAGAATGATTCAATCTAAAAATGGAATTTTGAGGTAAAGTGTGGATGTATCGTCTCTACTCTTGGAATGGGATGAACTTTGCATTTGTGATGCAGTCAAGTGCTTAAGTCATCTCATTATGAGTGAGAGCGATTGGGTGGACACATGTTATGCTTAAAATTGAGATATGAGAATGAATGTCCTAAGTCAAAAGTTTAATGACATGACCTAGGGCTTGAGGTTCCACGTCACCCTTATGTGAAAATAATGAATAACATGTTGGAAGCCTAGGTGAAAAGGGAAATCACAAAGTGAAACTGAAATTTCAATATGACATTATAATCACTAACATGGTATCGTGTGAAAGGATGTGGTTATACCTTGAATTGAATTCATGTACCAGTTTTAGTAATAATTTGAGGAATTTGATTTTCAATAAAAGTCATTAAATAAAGATAACTAGTGTTGCTAACCCTAAGTTGTGAACCAAAGATGAGATACCATTCACCTAAAGATTAGTATGTTTGAAATTTGGGGACAAAATTCCTTTTAAGGAGGGGTGAATGTTATATCCTCAATTTTGATAAAATTGGATATAAAGCATGTTTCAATAAATAACCTCCCAGAATGGTATTATTGGTGAAATAATAACTTTGATCACCTTTTGTGGCATGAGTGCTTGTAGCACAAGTTAAATAAATAGAAGGATTTCATACATGAATAAATAATCATGGCTTTTTTTATGATAAATGACATAATTGTAAAGTTTCCTAAAGAAAATAAAATACATGGTGTTTTGGGATAATTAAAGGAATAATTATCTTTCCAAGAGGGCAACACCATGTTTAAAGCATCAAACATTAATATTTTGATATGGTTTTTTGTATACTTGGAAACAATAGAAAAAGGGATGAGAATTATAGAAACTTGAAGAAAAGGGCATTCCATGAGATAATGTTTTGTTTTGGTTATCCCAACCACTAAATATAATTGGAAAAAGGATCATGAGTTTCCTTGAAGTGAGGATAATTGATTTGGGGAAATATATCAAAGAGAGAAATAAAAGGAACTATATAGAATCCAAATAATAAGTGCCATGTTTTGGTGTGCCTTTCTTCTATTGCTTTTTGGGTGTCAACCAAGTATTATGGGTGATTGATTTAGGAAATGTCTTGATGAAAATGAGAGAGAGGGAGAGAATAAAAAAGTGATTTGGATCAGTATGCCTATACTAAAGGAATAAAAGGGGGAAATATCCTTCCTTAGTTAAGTCTTGAGTGGTCTTAAAGAAGACGTCTTATTAATAGATTGCACATCATCTTTTAAACCTAACCCACGATACTCTCTCTCTCACTCAGAGTTGTATGAATAGAGAACTTAGGACTTCCCCAGAAGGCAGTCCCTATGCCTCACAATCAAAGAGTGTAACCCATGGCCTACTTCCATCTCCATCCCCCTTCCTTTCTCTTATGTTGGAAACCATTAGGGTTTTGATGGTATGCCTATATAAAGAAACCCCAGTCAGCTCTCCGACCACCAGGAACTATAGGACATTGCTTTGAAAGCCTCTATGAGCCTCTCCATCAAACCCTGGCCACCCAAACTCATTGTCCTATTCCTTTCCTCCATTGATGAGTCTTCTCAGACAGACCAGTAGGTTGGTAAATGATAATGCTCAGGCCCTAAAGGAACATGACCACCAACTTCAACCCTAGAACAATGCTTTTCCTGCCCTTTATGGTGTTGGCATCGGAGGCCACCTGTCTGGCAGAGGACCCGAGTAGACTGTTGCCAGCGAACCCCGACCATAGGGATAAGTGTCGACCACCCCAGATGGCCCAGAGATCTGGGCGTGTCTGATGGAATCTTCTTGAAGCCTCGCGCATGTCACGTTTCCCTAGAATGAGAGGAGGGAGGATGTAATGCCATCAGTAGCTATGAAGCAGTGAGAAGCCTCAAAGCCCTACAGACAGTCGTGATGGAGGAGGTAGGCCATATGCGGCTTCCTGATGCTTCTAGGTAGCGAGGCGGGGCAGGGAAGCTTGGTACGGGGCTTCTACTAGAGGTTCCCATCCCACGGAGTGTTGGAGACAACCTTCTTGGTCATGCATAGGAGATCGTGAGGGTAGGGGATGATCGGGTCGGTTTGAATCAAGAACCATACCATCTTCTCCTCTTACTAATGTCTGGTTCAAATAACCAACCAGTAAGTGGGCCGATTCAGAAGAAACCAAAGGTTGAACCATGCCCCAACTTATCTTGGTGGCATTGGATCCTACCAATGAGGTGGTGCCACATTGCCAATTTAAGGTATGACCTTTTATTTTTGCTTAATTCATAGTAATTGCTAGGAATGTCCAAAAATAGTAAAACTATATATCATTTTGGTCAGACGAATGAGGGGAATGCAAATAAGTATAATAGAGATATAATTAGGTTTCTTGTTCTAAAAGTAGGGTAATATATGATAAAGTGGTGATTAGCACATGGAAACCCTAGTTTTGGGTGCTAAAATGTTGGAAATATTAAAAAGTTCTTCTTTTATGTTGTTATATGACATTATTGAACATGATTCGAATGTATGATGATTATGATAGTAATCATAGGAAATTAGGACTTCTAGAGTGAATGATCCTTAATATGTGTGAGTGAGTCTTGAATATCAATGAAGAGACTTGCTATAACCTTAATGTATCGAACCTAATCTAAGTGTTCATGATGCAATAATAATATAGATTTGACAATCTTGGCAACATCTAATATGAATTAGGGTTCTTAAGTCATTAAATTAATGAACATGGGAATTGGAGTACCAAACATGACTCCAATGACAACTTGACACCAAGAGAACTTGAACCCTAGAATAGAACCTAAGTAGGGTTTAATGTGATTAATATGTGATGGTACCACTTTAGGAATAATATTCATGCATACTAAAATGTGGATTTCTTGATTTTCTTGTTGATTCGATAATATGCTTGAAGTGTATTCTACAAGATAATATGCATGGATCACCATCCAGGTACGTGGTTACTGCTAAGGTTAATCGCTTTAGTTTGTCGATGTTTCTCTGAGGTTTCTTTGAATAACTAAAATAGTGGATGTTTATTTAGTTCTGTTCAAACTATATTGCCACTGTGACTATCACATAAAAGAAATATTATGTGAAGAATATGCCATTTTATATTTTCAAGTATTTGTTGAATTTATGTTGTTATTTACTTGCACATTTTGAATGCACCCCACATACCAGTATGGCAACATACTGATCGTGTATTTTTTAATGCAGTTTTAGGTATAAGATGATATACATGTTAAAGGACTTGAAGATAGAGATGGAAATGTCATGAAAGCATTAAAGATGTAAAGGAGCATTTAGCCAGCTATTTTTTCTCAAAATAACAATCCTAATTCATGTAAGAATTTTGTAAACAAAGTTTGTGAATTAATGAAATTGTTTTCTATTATTTATTATTTGCTAAATCAGGATCCTTGGGAAATTTGTAGGTAATGAATCTCATCCTTTTGGCCTTCCTTAATTGGGGGATGCTGAAAAGTGAGGTCATTACAATTGCTCTCTTTCTTAAACCCTAATTTCATGTGCCCAATTTCTGAGTGATGTGGAAGTGATATCATGCATGCACCATGATCCTTGGTTTTACAACCATGCTATGTTTTGGCCCTTATGTTTTCTTGAGGTTTTGAATTGTTCTTTCTTGAGGTTGAAGTTTGGTCTTCTCTCTCCTAATTTGTTTTCTTGGTTGATCATGTTGGAGAACATTTCTAGAGTTTGATGTTCATGCACCTATGAGTTTTGGACATGGTGACACTTGGTTTTCCTAGTGTCTTACAACTATTTACCATGTTTTTTCCCTTGGTCTTGTTGGTTGACACTGACATGTGACTCTTTCATTTGATCATTTTCCTTGATCCTTCTTGCGGTCGACATATGTGAAGATGGGTGAAGTGTAACATGCACTATACATGCATTCCTTTGGTTTGGTAGCAATGCATGTTTCAGGTTGGTCTGGCAGCAATGCAGTATTTGCTTGATTGGTCACTATGCATAGTACCTTGCAATTGAAGCACATGGTTTGTTTGGCTAGTGACGCGCGTATAACATGCATGCAATATGCAAGTGTATGTATCGAAGTAATAAGGCCCTATAAGGCCCAAGTCGAACACATGGATGCATTTATCCATAAGACTACTACTAACTACAGATCAATTAGCTAGGTCGGTGATGGTTGTTTGAATTGAGTTGGGTTATCAAAAGAATATAAAAGTAATGAATTAAAGGTTGAAGTAAATAAAAAATAAAATGAGTTCTTTAGGAGGTGGTTTTACCACGGATATTACTTACAATCAATCCCACACAGTAATATCTAATATCTCAATCCCTGGATAAGGAGCCTGTAGCTAGAAGTACATGCTCCCACAGTGTAATTCACTACCTAATCTAATGACAATCCCACTCCTGCGGTTATTGGTTTGATTAGCTAGGTTTTTTATACTTATACTCTGGGTTTCTCCTCTCGTATATTCTCAACTTTTCCCAAAGGGTGCAATATACGAGTAATCTTATGCTTTCTAACCCTTAAGCCCTCTCCCAAGATGACTAAGCATCTAGTAATCCATTCATGGTGATCAAGCACGAAAGGAACATGAACCTTTTATAGGATTATATCAATAGCTTGATATTCATGCATATAAATCAATTGCAGTGTATATCCGGGCTACTCCCAGATCCTAAAGAACACATGCTTTTAGCCTTGCATGGTTTTCATCACCAAGCACTTAGAAGGGAAGAAGAAAAATGTGGGAAACATAGTAGAAACTAAGGTAACCCCTGGATCTTTTCCCGTCTGGATAATCCCTTTTGTAGCACGTGCATTCTGCTATCTTCCGGCTGCAGAATTGTCCTCTGTAGGTGCTCAGATTTTCCCAGGCGAAGCGTAAGGTCATGTGTGCTTCTCTTCTCTCTCTATGGTAGTTGCATGATCAAAATGAGGCCTCCTTTAGGTCTGGACATAGTTCCCTTAAGTCATACAAATCACTTAGGGTTTGAAGTTACGTCCACCGTCATATTAGAACAAATCTGCAGTCGTCCTGATCAGGTAGACTCGATAGTACTAACTAGAGGTGTTGGTAGTACCAATTCACTTAGGTTAAGCCACGTGATCCCGATCCCATCGGTACCATCCACTGGGTCTTGATGGAATCAAATTTTTGTGATTTTGAACAACCTCTCTAACATCAACTCAGTAGCACCGAGTTGGAGACTCAGTAGCATCGAGTTTTCTTCTTTCATGATGGACTTATCGATGCCATCTCGGAAGCACCGAATTTTGTTGTTGGTAGCACTGAGATGTTGCTGTCTTCGGGCACCTCCCTGAGGGTAAGTCGGTATCATCGACTCTTGCAAAGTCAGTAGCACCGAGCTGTGTGGAACTGCCTTGTACCTAAAATCACATAAAAGCATAATAAGCACTTAGAATGCATAAACTACTAGCAAAAATGGTTGAAATCACATAATTTGATGCATCCAAGGAAATATTGGTATCAATAACAATCCATGCGCAATAGGTCAAATAAAAGCCCAAACTACACATGAAAATAAGGGGAAATAAGCCTAAAATAATGACTGAAAACACATGTATAAGCTAGTCATTACACTTGTTTGTATTTTTTGCAGTCGAAGGACTTTGGGTCTTGGATGATGATGTGTATCAGTCACAACGCAAGTCTATATGGATGGTCTTCATGCACAAACCCTTGGGTGTATGGTCACTACACCAGACGTTGTGGTCACAACAAGGTATTCGCCACCCATGGTCACTACACTTGTGATATGTATGGTCGCTACCTATGTGTAACATAGTAAGGTTGCTACACAGGTACATGTGAATGATGGTTGATACAAAGTGTTGTTTGTAAGATTGTTTGATTAATCCCAATTATGTCTTTTAACTCTAGTGTGTTCCAAACATATGGGGGATGAGGTATCTAGGGTTTGGTGACAAACAATGAAATGAAAACCTTAATCGACAATATGTGAGAAACCCTAACCTTATTCTAGGGTATGTTGTACTTGTTGAGTTTGCATGGATGAATAACATGTTTTTATTTTCTCTCTCCTACTTGTATGGTTCTAACCTTGCATTTTAATGAATGTCATAGCTTGTGAATGCTATGGTGGTAATCATATGATATAGGGTGTGGTTATGACCATTGATGGGACATGTTGAGATCATAATGATGTGATGGGTCTTATGACCTGGAAGAGGCTTAATGCCTAGTGTGAGGTGTATATTCCAGTTATATGATGAGAGATTTATATCGCATGACAATGTGATAATGTTTATGGACTTGAATTGCCAACGATACTAAGTGATATTATGACATGTCTGCATTTGATACATTTTATATCTTTTGGAGTTGTTTTATCCCCTTATCTTTGTAGAGTTTGTTTAGTTTATACATTGCAACTTGATTGATGATAAAAGATACCCAAGTGGCCTAACTAATCAACTAAAACCCTAATCAAGTATCTGCCATGTGCCATAGATTCATCTTCAGTGTCAGTACTTTATTGGATGGTGAAACGGGTATTCCCAAGGGAAACTTGGGGCACATATTGTTGAGCATGTGAGGTGCAAGTGACTATGTGTCCTTAACATCTTGATCCCAAGTGTTTTAGAATGATTATGGTCGAGTATCGAGGATTTGCATTTGATATGATTCCATAGAGGACAACTATAGTTGTACCTCAGTGATTGGGTCACATACCTAGGTTTCTAATGTCGTGACCTGTACCAAGGTGGTCTAGGTGTTTTACAGGACCATAGATTTGACTATGAGTTGTTATATCTATAGGACCATAGCTTTGACTATGAGTTGGTGTCTTTATAGGACTATAACTTTGACTATAAGTTGTTGTCTTTGTAGTTTGACTATATGTCACTGCGGTGCAGACTCGAACTGAGTGAGTAGTGTAGGAGAAGATCATGGATTACGACTCTTATGTTGATCTTTGTATGGAACCGATTTTGACTTCACAGTGGTCGGTTGGATTTGAGTGGCATGCCTCAAATCCGCAGGGCTTAATAAAAGTTGTAATACAGTCGTGTAGTATATTTTCTTAGGGTCAATATTATTCACATTGGATGAACCCTTGCCTTATCTCTATATGATTTCTTGAATTATAATTTGGTAAGAGAAATCAACTATTATACATGTTCTACATATTACTTTAAGAAGTTTATATTTTTCTACTGCTCAGTGGTAACTACTTAAATTTACTTAATCTGTATTGTCAGTTTAATACATATCGTTTAGTTGAATCTGCTCAACCTGAGCATAATGTTATCTACCTATTTTAGTTTACTTGTAATTATAATAAATGTTGGAAGAGAGTTATATCTCTCGCTGGGACTTTTGGTCTCACCCCGTGGGTTTTCATGTATTTTAGGTGGTCATGCCCGACGAGGTAGAGATCGTGCAGCTGAGGCTGAGCAGTAAGAGGAGCAGTAGTTGTTGAAAGGTTGGACATGCTGCTAGGGTTTTGTGGTAGAGTTCTATATGTTGTCTTTGTACTCTTAGGTCCTTAGGGAGGTTTCTATGATTTTTACATCGATACAAGGTTTTTGGCTATACACCATTATTGTACAAATATGGCATGTGTGTACGTGAATAGGTTACCTGTGGTAATAGGTTGTGGTAAGATATCAAGTAAACAATATCATGTAATAATCTTTTGTCATGTGATATATATATATATATATATATATATATATATATATATATATACACACACACATTATAGGGTAGTTATCCAGTGAGAAACATTCTACGGTGAAAGCATGAGAGGCATTTGAATAACTAAAAATTAGTAAATATTTTTTTAAATCCAACCATATAGATGGAAAAAGCATCTTTTCATTTACCTTGTTACAAAAAATCATCGCAATCAGACATTGTTTACATGTCCATATGTACAGTATACACTTTTTACATCCAACGGTCAGCCTGAAATTAAATATAGAGCATCAAAAAATATTTGGTTGTTGTGAATGATCTACAAATTAGACGGTGATAAAATTTTATAGGAAGGTAGATATTAAGGTATACATGTAATCTGTATGGTTGGATTATGAAAAATTGATCTATGTGGAGAGTTATTCAAATGCCTATCATGCTCTCACCAGATATGTTTCTCACTTGATCGTTTTCCTATATATATATACATCTATATATATATACATATATATATATGTGTGTGTGTGTGTGTGTGTGTGTGTGTGTGCCTTTTGTGGACTCAGATTTGATAAGCTCCAACTTTTGTGCTTAAGTGATATCAATTTTAATTTCCTTTTTTTCTGGTAACCTGGTTGGTGGTTTTAATTTCGCGCTTTGTTTTGAGTAATCTCTCTTTTTGTGTGACGAGTGTGTCACAGTATTCATCTCAGGATTGATCTCACTCTCAACCTTAATTTCTTTGCATATTCTATTGAGAGCGGTAGTAGTAGATCGTGTTTGTATATTCTAGCCTTCTATTACTTATATTACATGCTAATACTATGGTTCCTAGTCAAATGTTCTTGCATATTTGTTTGAAGAACGTGATTGCAATTTGTCATTGCATCTAGCATCGGTAATATGTAATGGTAATATCTTGAACTTGTTGATCATGATAGGTTATTCACTGCATAACAACCTTTTTATTTGGCCATTGTAAATATTAAAGGATTTATTTGTATATAATATTAAGATCATCATGATGTCCTTAGTCTATTTCTCTTCTTTGTCTATTGGATATAATTTTTAATTTTTACACTACAAAATTATGCACCTTGCGTATAGGTTGCATTCATGTCTCTGTTCTCTAGAACATAGGAACTTAACTATACACAATCAAATGTCAATTATTTGTCCTCTATAATACAAATTGATTATAAAATGCTTGTGTGGAGAAATTTCCTGGCACTTAATATAGATGATTTATTTTTAGATGTAGATGGTTGATAATATTGACTTTGATGAAAATAAACAACTAAGTGTGATCATGATATTGACGGTCATGAAGATCTTGATCAAGTGGCGCTAACCAAATTATCCCATACTCTCAAAATCTTATACACTTAAAGACAAGCCGACATATACAGTAATGAAATGATATTTTCTAGGAACTGATAATAGTTTCCTTCAAGAAACGAGAATGTGAAGATTAACATTTTTTAGACTATGTAATACGATGAGGCAACATGGTCTTTTGCATGATACATTAAACATGTATGTTGAAAAAATAAATGGCAATTTCTCTAAGTATAGTAGGTCAAGGTACACTTCAACATGGGATTTCAAATGTCTATGATAGATCATAAGAAACGGTGAGTCATTATTTTAAAAACAATGCCTATATGCCATTGGTTACCTCTATGATGAGTACATAAAGACTCCTCCAGTGACTGCTCCCCTTGAGATTATGTGTCAGCCATATAAATATTTCCCAAATTCCAAAGTAAGTACACAAAGACATTTATATTAAAATTATAAAGAAATAACAACTTATTTGTGAATATGTTGTGTGTAGGATTGCATAGGGATAATAGATGGCACACGCAATACTTCTATAGTGCCAAGTGATATTGTGGGGAGATTCAATGGTAGAAAAGATAATCCAACACAAATATTGTAGTGGCATGCAATTTTAGTTGTAAAATATGTTATGTTGGAGTTGGTTGGGAAGTATCTACAAATGACATGACATTGTTGAGGAGTACCTTAGAAGACACAGACGGTCTAAAAGTTTGAGAAGGTTACTTTTGAATATATTAAAAACTAACACACAATTTTATAATATATATTAAATAACATGATTTTTTATTATAGGTAAATACTTTTTAGCAGATGTTGGCTATACAACTATGCCTAGATTCATAACTCCTTACCATGGAATGTGATCCATTTAAAAGATTTTTCTCACAATAATGATCCAAGAAATACAGATGATCTATTTAATCTTAGACACTCATCTTTAACAAATGTAGTAAAAAGAACAATTGACATACTCAAGAAAATACTTAGGTGCTTGTCGGTTCGATTGTGCTATCCTTTTGAAACATAGGTTGATGTCATGTTAGCTTGTGCAATTTTGCATAATTACATCATGGATGTTCATCCCAATGGAGATGAATTTGTCTCAGGAGACTACAATGATGTTGGGCCAACATTACAAGAGAAAGAAGGGATAGGAATCAAACATGGAAAGATAAAAGAGACAATATTGCTACACTAATGTGACATGAGTACCAAGATAGAATGAATCATATATAGTATTATGGAAAGACCATAACTTTCTTATCTTTCAAAAACATCATGTTTTATTAACCATGGAAATATATTTTTTGTCATTTCTAAGTGATAATAAATTGAACTCATTTGATTTTTGTGTGGGTGTACTTTTCCCTTCTCAATTGTTATGTACATGTCATATTTTTTTTCATCTTGTTCCATTATTGGTTCATTTCAAGTAAATTAATGTGTTATCTTTATGTGTCAAAATATGGACAAAGCTACATATTACTCTTTATCAGCGCCATCACGAAAAGGGACACAAAATTTTAGAAGGCAGAAACACTTGAGTCGGTTTGTTGTAAAAGTTCTTGCCGATCTTGGTGAGGAAGGGGGTACAAAGTTGACAAGACATTTAAATCAACTGCATTGCAAAAAATAGCAAAAGCTATCAATGAGGAATTTATTTTAGGTGATGTTTTCAAGGCTGCTTTTGTTGAAAATCATTTACGAATAGTGAAAAAGCATTGCGATGAAATTTAAAAGACCAAGAATCAAAGTGGAATTAATGACTTTGACCATGTGGCTTGTACTATACATATGGATGTAGAAGTCTCTAGAGAATACATTTGAGCAAGTTTAAAATATATATATATATATATATATATATATATATATATTATAATTCCTATATTTACCATAAACTGATTGATGTTTTTATTTTTAGGCTCACCCCAAAGCTGAAAATTACATCAATAAGCCAATCCCATTATACAATGAGATGCGTAGTGTTTGCATAAATGACAAGGCAACATGGCAATTTTTAAATCTATTCAGAAGCCTAGAGGTGATATGTGCAACAGATAAAGCTCAATGGAACCTATTGACTTGACTAAGAATGATACAACTGGTGAAACTCAAATTGAAGATGTTGATTTTATCCCACAATCACAAAATTTAGAATCGGAAAAGACACCACCTCCTACAAATTGAACAAGGATAAAGAACAAGAACAAAAAAGAGCACGAGAAGAGGAAGATGATATGGTTAAACAATTCAACAACAAATTTGACAAGCTAGTTGATGTGTTCTCAAAGCCTAGACTGGAGCCTGCATATTTGGATGGGAGTAAGATATCTGATCACCTAGAGAGGTTGAATGAATCTGGAGAGTTTGATGATGATGACATTATAGATATCCTAGCACATTTATGTGGAAGTCAGGTTGATGCCAAAGTTTTCATGCGTTGCAAACCTAAAAAGCGAACCACTTAGCTTTGCAAATTCATTTCAAAAAGACAGAATACAAGTACTGGAGACAACAATCATTTTATGGGTCATTGATGAAGTTTTCTTATTATCTTTTTATTATCAACTCAGAACTTCAAGCTTATGAAGCTTATTTTATTTTCATTTGAACACCTTACTCTTTTGAAATGTTACTTTTTTTTGTTGATATAAAGATACTACAATCTTTTCATATACAAAATTTTATTATTTTATTTAAATGAAGTTTTTTTTGTTGATGTGAAGTGGTTGCAATCATTTCATACACAAGATCTCATTATGTTTCTTGAATGAAGTTGGTTTGGTTGTGCAAATTATTGTGCAAAAACTTATTGTGCTTTGTGATTTACTTATAATTGATGTACTCTTGTTGCTTAATTTACTGAAAACCAATCATGTGGAAGTCATTTTCTGAAAAAGCTCATAATTTAAACAAATCACCTGAATTCATTTTCCTAGAACTAAACTCAACTTCCTGAAAAATGACTTTCTTGAAAAATCCAGTTACAACAAACCAATCGGAGCTACAAATCCTTACTTAACCATTCGGATGCCACACCTTTGCCTGCTATGATGCTAATTCATTTGAACAAAGTATGTCATTTATTTATTTTTCCGGAAAACACTTACTTTCTTCTCTTTCTTCAAGTTACAACTTCATGGATAGTATCATGCTCTTAAAAAATGGTACATTCTATTAACAAAAGACACATATTTTACTTTGTGTGTGAGTCTAAAGTCTAAACTATGTGTTCTCGCCTGACTTTACAACGGGTAAGTACTTCAACCCTCAACTATCCATCAGGCATACATTCATCGAAACATATGCGGCATCTCAACAAGCTTCGTAAACAGGTAAAAACCCAATACCTTTGCTTCATGTTTCACCAATCTGCCAGCCATCCACATAAGCTAGTTGCGTAACACAAGTGGCCTGACTAGGGAGTTATAAGGGCGGGGTCAGAGGACATGTATACACCATCTCTCCTACTGTACCTGAAAACTGTCTTTAGGTCCCCATGGTGACGCGCTTTCTTCTTCTTCTTTTTCATCGTCAGCCGGTCGAATCGACTCCACTTCTCCTCAAACCTCCGCAAAACGCCAACCTTGATTTCCTTCCGTCTTCATTTGTGTCTCCCTCTGCTCCATTGCCAGGACCACGTTGCGGCATGTCGATACCTGCTAGAGGTGACCAGCGAATGCCATGTACATCCATTACAAGTAAACTAGCCGAGTTTGCTTTCCGTGGTAGCTCGTGCTGCCTTCACGTACAAGGAAACGGTATCGCTGGTTGGCACAACTTGGACGATGGAGAGAGGATCCATTCAATGCCTTCGTAAACAGCATAGGGACGCTTGTCTTGTCTGCCGGTATTAGCTGCACCTTTCTGTGATACGATAGTCTAGATATTTTGTTTGTTGTGATCAATGTTATTGCGCACATTGGATGAATATTACTATATATACAAATGAATGAATGAATAATGGCACGTAATCGCAACGACCCAACTGACCACCTGGTGCGTCTCGACCCTATACTCATACTAGACTGATTAAAATCACCCATTTAGATCACCCCACCCTCCTGGGCACGAATATAATCTATGATGTAACATCGATTCACTAATTACTAGATTCCTTGGTTTCGCAATGAACAAAAAGATCTTTTCAATTATCCAGTCATCATTCAGTTACTAAAAGAGTTAAACTTTTGTCAAGTTCACGCGTGTAACACATCACACGTAATAAAAAACCAGCCCCCAAACCACCTCCACGTGGCAGATGGTGATTGAGTGATTTTTTTTTAAAATTATGCAATAGACAAATAAATTTATTTCGCTTATAATTTTTGAACCGTAATGAATTTTTTCATGAAACAAAAATTATTACATTCGTTACGAAAAATGCAATCTAATGGTTAGAGTATTGCTTTCATACGGTGGGTGTCTTTGGTTCAAATCCAATAGTAGGTATAACTTATTAGATACCATCAATTCCGGTATCTAATAAGTTTTTTTGTGCATCCTCTTTTTTTCCATTAGACTTAATTGTATTCAATTAACGGAATAAAAAAAGAGTATAGAAATAAAAATAACTTTTTGGTAGATTGACTAGTAGGAAATAGCATTAACAGCCTCTACTCGCGTCTTAGCTCGTTTAAGATTTAGAATCGCCTCAATTCTTTGTCTCTTACCTTCAGCTTTACTCAAGTTAGCTTCAGCTATTTCAAGAGTTTGCTGAGCTTCTTGTGGATCAATATATATCAGTGCTAATCTCCACATCATTTCCTAAAAAAGTGACCTGGTTATTACCTATTCTAGCTTCTTCATTGTATTTAAAGTCAAATACTTAATAACAAGGGTAACATGGCCATACATTTATACATTACTTCTACCCCGAGCACACGCAACAGAATCGTAGACATGAAATGTAATCCACAAAATAATTTGATTTATGGACAACATCATTGTGGTAAAGGTCGTAATGCTAGAGGAATCATTACTGCAAGGCATAGAGGGGGAGGTCATAAACGTCTATACCGTAAAATCGATTTTCGACGGAAGTATTGACGTAATTTCATAGAGTCATTCAGTCTGAACGCTACATGAAAAACATAATCCAAATGATGGAATGGGGAGACCTAGGATGTAGAAGAGATCATAACATGAGTATAGACTTTGCAACAAAGATTTGAATGATTAGGTATTTTTTTACATTCTCCTCGTCGGACTATAATTCAGGATTACAAAATGAAAGAGATTTTTTTCTTTCAAACAAAGAGTGGATTAAAAAATTAAAAAGTAAGAAATTCTAATATGAAAATAAGAGCTTTTGTTTGTAAAATTTGTGAATAATGTCGACTGATTCATAGGTACGGACGAATTATAGTGATTTGTTCCAACTTAAA
This sequence comes from Alisma plantago-aquatica, assembly GCA_963693085.1. Taxonomy (NCBI): domain Eukaryota; kingdom Viridiplantae; phylum Streptophyta; class Magnoliopsida; order Alismatales; family Alismataceae; genus Alisma; species Alisma plantago-aquatica. The sequence goes on along the minus strand of OY856410.1, from coordinate 1,381,436,745 downwards.
ACATAAATAAAGACAAGGATAAGGACAATCTTTCTTAAAAGAAACTAACTTTAGGAAGGACTCATATAAGTAAAAAAAAGATCAAATTTTTTTAACATTTCAGATATCTTCGTATATTACTTCTTCTTTTTCATCGTCAGCCGGTCGAATCGACTCCACTTCTCCTCAAACCTCCGCAAAACGCCAACCTTGATCTCCTTCCGTCTTCATTTGTGTCTCCCTCTGCTCCATTGCCAGGACCACGTTGCGGCATGTCGATACCTGCTAGAGGTGACCAGCGAATGCCATGTACATCCATTACAAGTAAACTAGCCGAGTTTGCTTTCCGTGGTAGCTCGTGCTGCCTTCACGTACAAGGAAACGGTATCGCTGGTTGGCACAACTTGGACGATGGAGAGAGGATCCATTCAATGCCTTCGTAAACAGCATAGGGACGCTTGTCTTGTCTGCCGGTATTAGCTGCACCTTTCTGTGATACGGTAGTCTAGATATTTTGTTTGTTGTGATCAATGTTATTGCGCACATTGGATGAATATTACTATATATACAAATAAATGAATGAATAATGGCACGTAATCGCAACGACCCAACTGGCCACCTGGTGCGTCTCGACCCTATACTCATACTAGACTGATCAAAATCACCCATTTAGATCACCCCACCCTCCTGGGCACGAATATAATCTATGATGTAACAGCGATTCACTAATTACTAGATTCCTTGGTTTCGCAATGAACAAAAACATCTTTTCAATTATCCAGTCATCATTCAGTTACTAAAAGAGTTAAACTTTTGTCAAGCTCACGCGTGTAACACACCCATCACATGTAAGAAAAAATCAGCCCCCAAACCACCTCCACGTGGCAGATGGTGATTAAGTGATTTTTTTAAATTATGCAATAGACAAATAAATTCATTTCGCTTATAACTTTTGAACCGTAATGAATTTTTTCATGAAACAAAAGTTATTACATTCGTTACGAAAAATGCAATCTAATGGTTAGAGTATTGCTTTCATACGGTGGGAGTCTTTGGTTCAAATCCAATAGTAGGTATAACTTATTAGATACCGTCAATTCCGGTATCTAATAAGTTTTTTTGTGCATCCTCTTTTTTTCGATTAGACTTAATTGTATTCAATTAACGGAATAAAAAAAGAGTATAGAAATAAAAATAAATTTTTGGTAGATTGACTAGTAGGAAATAGCATTAACAGCCTCTACCCGCGTCTTAGCTCGTCTAAGATTTAGAATCGCCTCAATTCTTTGTCTCTTACCTTCCGCTTTACTCAAGTTAGCTTCAGCTATTTTAAGAGTTTGCTGAGCTTCTTGTGGATCAATATCAGTGCTAATCTCCACATCATTTCCTAAAATAGTGACCTGGTTATTACCTATTCTAGCTTCTTCATTGTATTTAAAGTCAAATACTTAATAACAAGGGTAACATGGCCATACATTTATACATTACTTCTACCCCGAGCACACGCAACAGAATCGTAGACATGAAATGTAATCCACAAAATAATTTGATTTATGGACAACATCATTGTGGTAAAGGTCGTAATGCTAGAGGAATCATTACTGCAAGGCATAGAGGGGGAGGTCATAAACGTCTATACCGTAAAATCGATTTTCGACGGAAGTATTGACGTAATTGCATAGAGTCATTCAATCTGAACGCTACATGAAAAACATAATCCAAATGATGGAATGGGGAGACCTAGGATGTAGAAGAGATCATAACATGAGCGATTAAGTAGTTTTGCATTCTTATATATCCACTCATATGGTACTTCTTCATACGATCATATAAGATCCATCTTTCTAGATATCATCATATACATCTAGAAAGATGTATGCTTTGGAAGAAGTTTGTACAGTTTGGGACTATCGGGGGATAGGGTCAAAATTGAAGTAAGTCGTTATGATTCAACCAGAGGACATATAATTTATAGACTTTGCAACAAAGATTTGAATGATTAGGTATTTTTTTACATTCTCCTCGTCGGACTATAATTCAGGATTACAAAATGAAAGAGATTTTTTTCTTTCAAACAAAGAGTGGATTAAAAAATTAAAAAGTAAGGAATTCTAATATGAAAATAAGAGCTTGTGTTTGTAAAATTTGTGAAAAATGCCGACTTATTCATAGGTACAGACGAATTATAATGATTTGTTCCAACTTAAAACATAAATAAAGACAAGGATAAGGACAATCTTTCTTAAAAGAAACTAACTTTAGGAAGGACTCATGTAAGTAAAAAAAAGATCAAATTTTTTTAACATGAAATGGATATCTTCGTATATTTCTGACTCATATTTATGAGATGCTAAAAGATGGCAAAACCTATACCAAGAATTGGCTCGCACGGGAATGGACATACTGGTTCACGTAAAATTGGACATAGAATACCAAAAGGAGTTAAGAAGAATTAGGCCAAAAATTAGGATACATTCTGGGAAAATGAAACTTCCATTGAAGAGAAACAAATGAAACACTTACATAAAAATTCTCATAGAATTGAGAATGAAGTTTTCATTTTGTACATGCCAGATCATGAATTAGTAACTGCATCCAATATCCGAATAAGTCTCGATTTTCTATTTTTGAAATGGAATATTTACGAAATCCCCATGAATAGGAATGAATAGGATCAAACAATATTCCATGATATTTCCATAAGATTCGTCTTTTTTAAGCAAGCCCCCGAGACGGCTTGGTTGATCCATGATTTGTGTTTCATCTTTCTTTCCTTTTTGTTTGTTTTGAGAAAGAGGTCGATCAATTTTGATTCTTTTTCTATTGATTCTTTTCCGATCGAGATGTATGGATCTATGTGTCTATAGAGATCATATTCATGGATTAATGAAAATGTGCAAAAGCTAGAGTTGCCTCTGCCATTTTAACAGTCTCTTCCTTTTTTGTGTATGGCATCACCACTCCCTTTGGCTGCATCTAAAAAAAGATTTCTTTCTTCATTCCCCATTTTTTCTTAGAACACAAGAATAAAATATGTATTGTATTGTATTATATTATCTACTTTTTCGAACAAAATATCAATCAGATGCAGAGTTCTGATTCAAGTTTTGGGTCAATCGAGGAGTATAGTATACCTATTTATTTCTGGTTCGAAGATCGGTATATGTAGGAATCATAAGGTTGAAAATATTTTCTTTAGTCAAAATTTTCTTTATTATATTTGGAATTTCATATGATTTCGAATATTATATTTATATATTTATTATTTATCTATTTTATTTACTATTTTTTAATAAAACAAAATTATTGAATACTAAAATGAAATAGAATACTAATAATAATGAAAAAATTAGATAAAGAATCATAGAAGTAGAAAAAAATCATAAAATAATTAATTAAATAATTATTGAAATAATTAAGCAATATGGAAATCTAGATATAGAAATGAAATAAATTCAATCAATAATGAATATAGAATAATCAATATAGAAGAAATAAAATATAGAATAGAAGTCATTTCTAAAAATATGCTTTTTACTACAAATCCTCATTTGTATTAAATTAATTTGAATCGTGAATGCATAATAATAGTCCAATTCTTAAGCAAAGAATGAGAAAAGAAGAGAAGAATATATGAAATTCGAATGACCATTAAATGGAATTTGATTGGATCTTGAATAATTAAGAACCCTGATACCTTTTTTTATCATAAAGGTCCAGACTAACAATTTAGGTCTGACCCGATCATTAGTCATAGAGAGGTCAGATGTTGGTTTATCTTCTATAGAAGAAATAGATGATAAATCAACATTGATTTGATCTTGATCCTTGTGGAGTGAAAAAGACACTATATTGGATATTCATGTACTTACTGCTAATATCCATAAATGACTTGTTTTTGGTAATAGATGAACATATGTTATAAATTATTGCCTTAACGAAAAAATTGATGTTTTTCTCTAAATGTAATGATTAAAAGAGCGATTGAAAAAAGGATCCAAATATAAAAGCAGCATAGCTCAACATGTTATGAAATCTCCCACTCTTCGAGGATGCCCTTAGAGTCGAGGAACATGTACTAGGGTGTATGTGCGACTCGTTCAGATCATAAACTCGAACAAACGAGACAATTTTTCAAATATTAATCAATAAAATGGAGATAGTCAATCAATATAGTTGATCTGAAATCTGATTCAAATCCAATAATGTGCATGTGGGTACATACGAAATGTATCGAATCGATTCTTTTTAATGTTAATGATATGTGGAATATGGAATTCCAAGGGATGAAATAGGAAATGATACTCTGAATCATATAACTATAATGAAATATACGATCAACCAACATTTATTGAATTTGAAAAAGAGTCAGAAGAAATGGTTTGATACTCTTATTTCTCGAACCGAGAGATCCATGAATTGGGATCATGATGCATATAGATACAAATGGTCCAATGGGAGCAAGACTTTCCAAGAAAAATAAAGGGAACCCAAGGATCATATTCTTCTCTGATTGCTCAAGTCTTGAATAAATTCAAGGAAATATTCAAAGAAATTTTGGCCATCCGTTGGAATGGTTTGTGGATTCTGAACAACTATGGGGACGGAACCCAATAAGATAGCAATTAAGACCCATGAAGTGATAAGTACTTGAGAATGCACTTGTAAACCCCCTATTTGCCAATATAAATGTTGGCCTACTTCTACACTCGTTTACAAAACAACCGCTTAGAGGAAGGGCAAAGTAAGGAGGGCAACGAGTGGGAGAAATGGAGGTTTGGGATTTAGAGGGGTTTGGTGTTGCTCATATTTTATAAGAGATGCTTACTTATAAATATGATCATATTAGAGTTCGTCAGGAAGTACTTGGTACTACGATCATTGGCGGAACAATACCTAGCCCTGAGGATGCCCCAGAATCCTTTTGATTGCTCGTTTGAGAGTTATGATCTTTGGCTTTGGAACTGAATCGTTCCCTTGTATCAGAGAAAAATTTCCAGATTAACAAGAAGGAAGCTTGATTTGAATGAATCAAAATTTCTATTCTATGATTGACCGATATAAACATTAACAACTTCGAATTGGACCAGTATCTCCTGAACAAATATGTTCTTGGGCCAACAAAATTTTACCTAATGGAGAAGTAGTTGGAGAGGTAACAAAACCTTATACTTTTCATTACAAAACCAATAAACCGAATGGAAATGTGGATCCAGGGTACAAATTATAGAACCAAGACTACCCAAAATAAATACTGGGATTAGGATAAGAATAATCAAATAAATAGTTAGAAAAAATTTCTTGTTTAAATATTACATTATAACATTACATTATAATGTAATATTTAAATAGTAGGAAATTCCATTTATTTTTTTCATTTTATGTTATGGAAGTAAATATTCTCACATTTATTGCTACTGCACTCTTTATTCTAGTTCCTACTGCTTTTTTACTTATCATTTACGTAAAAATAGTCAGTCAAAATGATTAATTTGATTGAAACTTATAGAGTCGTAGATTTGGTCCACTGATACATTTTAAAATAGTTTTATGTATACCTTTCCTAGTCTTTCTTTATGTTGTAGGGTTAAAACCAAGAAATAATTGTTATTTTCCCAATGTTTTCTAACATTTTCAATAAAACTTTCCTGTAGAAGTATTTTAACAATATTTTCAGTCATATTAGTAGATATTATTCGAACTGTTTCTTTTTTATTCATGTTAGAATTTCTTATCGAAGTTATTATATCATAAAAAATAGATACAAATTTGGGACTGCTACTTAGTATCGACAATGTGTTTGAAAAAGTATCTAAAAGGGTGAAATTTAGATATTTACACCCTTTCGAAGTAAGGAACCATGGCATATATGTTTGGAGCAGATTCCATTTTGAGAGATTTTAAAAAGCACTATCTCCTTGAAAGGTTGTATACATCTGCCATTTCTCAACTCATGTCCTCCAATTTTGTTTTGATATAAGCAACATGTTTTTTTATGAATTATTAAATATGTACTTGAGACACAATCCATTAATTGATTGATCTATTTCAAATACCTTACTATATCATAATTTCATCTATTAGTATTTATAATACCTTAGGATCTAATGAGACTACTTTAGCAAAATTTAACTATCTCAATTCTCGAGCAATTGCACCAAAAATCTGAGTTCCTTTTAGATTTCCTTCTTGATCAATGACAACCACTGCATTGTCATCATATCGTATTATCATGTCGTTGTCACATTTGAGTTCTTTATGTATACGTACAATTACAACTCTAATTACTTCTAATTTTTCTAGAGGCATACTGGGCACTGCTTCCTTGTTGACATATTATTGAGAAAAAATACAAAAATAATATATATAGGTTAATTGACACCCAAAGATGGTTCATTGACACCTATAAATGGTTTATTGACACCCATTGTATAAAACTGATGCCCAAGTAAATATTGTACACGCGAAATCACGTCTAAGTTAATTGACAACCAAACACTTAAGGTAATTCACAATAAAAAACAACATAAGAGAACCCATAAATGACTATTGACACTCAAAGATTGTTAATTGACACCCAAAATGGTTCATTGACACCTAGAAGCCCATAAATGGCTATTGACACTCAAAAATAGTTAATTGATGCCTAAAATAGTTCATTGACACCTAAAAGTATAAAAATGGTGCCCAAATAATGTATTGACAACTAAACATAACGTAAGGGTGCCCAAATAGGTTTGTTTGACACCCTAAAATAACTTAATGATGCCCAAATATGGTTGTACACATTAAATAGGCTACAAGGATACTTCACACTCAATAATAACTTAATAGCACCCATAAATGACTAATTGACACCCAAAGATAGTTAATTGACACCCAAAATGGTTAATTGGCACCCAAAATCATCTATTCATATCATTTTTGAATTTTTTTGTTGTTAAAAATATATCAATATTAGTCTTGTTGGAATGCATTTTTCATCATGAATCCAATAGTTTTTATTTCATCAAAAATTCATCACGGGTCAAAAGTTATAAGCAAAACAGATATATTTATTGATTATACAACCTCCGCCAACCCATCCAATTAAAATCCACCATGTCATACATCCCAAATCAACTACTCCCCCAGCAAAACCACTCAGCGAAAGGCAAAATCACCCATCCAAAAAGGAAAAACTTCTCAACTTTTCCAAAATCATTCCTCCCCTACGCTTGACGAGCGTGTTACCCGATTTGTATGTGATCGGATCATTTTCATTACTAAAACCATGCAAAAGCTTATATTATAGCTAGGTTCATTGTTAGTGAAGTTGCATTTAATATATAAGTAGTGTCAGCAACATTTGACATATTACCCTTTCTTGTCAGCAACAATAGTTGACGTACGACGACATACAAAAACTTCTACCTTATAGGTAATGAGAAAAAGTCACATGCTAACCACGTGTTATACAATTAAATTATTATGATAAAATGATACTAAATATTGTATGTGGTACTCATAAGTATATTGTCTATTTGGAGTTAAGTAACGTAATTTGTTGTGTGTAAGGTGTTCTAAACAAATACCGGTTGGAAAAATATGTCAAAAATTTTGTATAAAAAAGCACAAATATTACAAACACTCTTTTTCATAAGATAGTGCATACATACAGACAATAATTAGGGAACTATTGAATTGTTGGCGGTTGACTCCCTCCAACATTAGTGTCTCATTACTAAAATTATGTTTACCTTCTTATTTGAGCACTGCCTATTGACGACTAACATATAAATAGTACCCATAGTAATTTGCATACAACCTGTTAAAAAAATTCACTGTAACTTGACTGTCTAACTTATAGTGTTCATTATCAAAATGACATATGCTCCCTCTTCTTGGGTATGTTATAATTGATAGATAATATATAATTCTCTGCAACCTATTATTACATAAATTATTTTTTCTCATTTGTATCCGTTAATGACTAATATATGATTAATGCACAATATAATTTACATATAACTCGCTAAAAGAGTACAAATTAATTAACTTTTAGCTAACTCATACTGATATGTGACATGTGATTACAAAAGTTACGTGTGTTTTCCTTATCGCATGTACCTGATGACAACCCATATGTTACTAAAAATCCAAACAATATTTATCACTTGGACATGTTCCCATTGCATTGACAATGCCCATTGCACTGATAATAGACATGAACTAAATATATAGCAAAATATTTAGCCACTAAAAGAACGCTGGTAAGTGCTATTCGGTAATGCACGCTAGTAAGTGTTGTTTTGGTGTGCCACACTATCAGTATTTTAGCAGACCTTTCAAAATTATTTGTGTTTGGATGTCTTTGGTCTAAGGCTTGTGGAGAGTTTTATCCAACTAAGCCAGACATTTTAAGAGGTGGCTAACAGACGGATCACAAAAAAAGAACAAAAGCTCACAAACATACAACTACGAAAAGCATACAAACACAAAGCACATACGCTCTTTTTTTAAGATACTAGATAAAAGTACGTGCTAAGCATGTGAGTAGTAGTTGAATTAGCACAAAAAAACCTCTCAACTATTACAAAAAATAAAAATATTTCATGATTATTCAAAATTTAATCTGAAAATTGATCTTTCTCATATTACATACAACTTGTCAAAAGAAAATATTTCATGATTATTCAACTATAAAACAAAATAAAAATATTTCATGATTATTCAAAATTTAATCTGAAAATTGATCTTTCTCATATTACATACAACTTGTCAAAAGAAAATCCTCTCAACTATTACACAAAATAAAAATATTTCATGATTATTCAAAATTTAATCTGAAAATTGATCTTTCTCATATTACATACAACTTGTCAAAAGAAAATTACTTGATTAATATCTAGTTGATTCCCTCTAGTATGCATAATAAAAATTAAAAATAAAAGTGAAAAAATATGAATTATAAAAATATGGCTCACCCATTAAAAGGGAGATAGTAGAACGATTAACATCCAGTTGACTCACTCTAATCTATAAGAACATAAACATGTTGAATTAATTAACATAGAGACATTGGATTGATTAACACACATACATGTTTCTAGAACACAAACAATGAATGGACCAATGAGCACATAGCCAAGCTATCAGAGCACATGCAAATGCATTTGGTCAATTGACCAGTTGACTCCCTTTGACTGGTAACATGTCATTACCAAAACCTAAACCAAAACATTTTTTCTCATGGGACTTATGATGATCACCCACTCCATTAACATGCTTTAATCTAAATAAAACATACTAAGAAGCCATTTGACTCCCTCGAACATGCAAGCACATATATGTATTGGATAGTTATTACTCAAAAAAGATGTTTGAACACAAGGGCATACCGAGCTAATCAATACTGGAATTGATGATTGATCACACTAATAAATTGGAGCAATGAATATAGATAATTTATTGGAAATCTCTTTAAAAATTGACATTATCAAATACATAATTAGACTGGACTGATTAGTCTGCAGACATCACATAAATAGATTGAAACAATGAGCATATATATAAACCGTTAAAATACATAAAAGTGAAAACACATATCTAAAACCAAATACTTGTGTTATTTTACCATCTTTTTAGCTCACAATAAAAATAAAAAATCAAATACGACAAAAAGATCGATTAGTAACACACATTGTGGCATCCAACTCACAAAAATAAGATTTACTTAAGCGGAAGCGAATCATTTACAGCGGATTACTAAAAATCACTAAAAATTTAAAACTTTTGGCAAAGAGATCCAACCATAGGAAGTCTCTTCCCTCAAGAACCATTGTATATCATTTATATTCTGGTTCAAATGTACATAACCTGCACAATCTCTTCTCGAGGATTACAACATCATCTGTCCTATTAACATTATGTACAGACAACATAATAATCTCGAGGCATCAAGCCAAAACCTCAGATCGATTTATTAAAAACACTGAATAAAAACTCCGAGGACCTAAGAGTACAGAGACGACACATAGGACTTTCTAACTACATAACTTGACAAACAGTATCTCCACCTAAGATCTTAATATTGTCCATGAGTTTATTGCTGCTGTCCTTTTCCTGCAATAAGATTTCTGCTTCTTTGTCCGTGTCCACTTAAAAAGTTGGATCTCACGGGGGTGAGACAATTGTAAATTGCCCCAGCGGGAGATAGAACTCTCCTCCAAAACATTGTTATAGCAGTTTATTAAAATAAACTGAGCAGAAGGATTTATATATAATTGATAGCAGGTAAATCAATGTATGAACAAGGTGAAGTAATCTCCTTTCCCAAGGATAACATTGCATCTACTCATGGTAGAATCATAGTTCATCCATCTACTTGTAATGAATACAAACAGATATGAAAAACATCAACGAACTAGAGTTGCATGAAAGAAATATAACATCAGCCAATAAATTTCTGTATTCAATCCTTAAGCAAACATGTTATACGGTTGATTTCATTTTACAAAAACACTTATGCCCTGAGAAGATGAGGTATAGCGCTCATACTCCAACCGACCACTGTGAAGTCGAAATCGGTACCATACATATGTCAATGGAAGAGCCAGATTCCCATGACCTCTCACATCCCGGTTAGTGGGGGACAATAAGCAGAGCTGTGTTAACTGCTCAAAATAGCTTTCCATGGTATATTGGAAGTTTTCTATAGAGTTATAACATCAACTACACTCTCATCGGCCATTGATGGATTTAATGTTTATCTCTATCGAATCAACATTAAGTATTATTGGGAGATGTGTACGACATCTATCCCAATCATCAGGAGGTTTGTGATACATCCATCCTGACACATGAAGGATTGAGAGGTCTGTTGTTAACCTTCCCCCAATCTCTTCACCGGACGTAAGGATATTTTTTGCCCATTTACCCCCACATATTCAAAATATGGTTTTGCCGCGGAGCACCCATTTCACCATGACCTATTCCTGACGATGATGGATCTATGGTCAGGGCTCTACATGATATGATTTCACTTGATTAATTAAGTACATTTTCACATTCTTTTAGCATCAGCCAAGTTCTCAAGCATGACTTATTACAACAATGCCATAAAGAGACATGTACTATTTTCATCAAATACTTATCAGTCTTTAAAAGACATTGGGAACTCAATCCCTCATTTCAATACTGGGAATTCTCATCCCTTACAATATCATCACCATAATCATATGGTTTTGGGTATTCAAACCCTTAACTCATCATTGAGCATCTTTACCATTTATTAGGTAACTATCACCTTCAGGTCATATGACCAAGGCATTCATGATACTTGTTACACAAGTATCACACATGGCTCACAAGGCCACTAAATATCTTGTCACCTCTTTCTAAGAAACAACTTACTCATATGACTCATAGAATCCATGCACATTGCTACTTTTACTAAGCAACAACAACATTAGGGCACATTAGGCCAATCAACATTTATTATATAAATGTCACAGCTCAAACCTGGCTATATTCATTATCTCATAATGCATGCATGGTTATTAGACATGATAACAGTTATACAAGTCATTCATCACATCATGTGACACAATAGTAACATCATTATTCCTTTACTAGGAATTAGGGTTTACTATCAAATAGGGCTTCTCATTCCCTTTCCCCATTTCTTATTAATTAGGGTTCCCCATTTCTTATTATTTAGGGTTCCATGATTATATTATCTTTCCAACCCTTAAGTCATTATTCCATACCTCTGGTGCATTCAAGATATCATAAATAATTATTCAAGATCATTACTCACATCATATAGCATTAATGATCATCAATTCAAGGTATGAGTTCATTTCTCATCCTCATCATGGTATGACTACATCATACACATCAATTTGGCTTAACCCCTTTCTCAAGGTACATTAATTATCACTTATCAAAGTACATCAACTCATTACATTTCATTGTAATAGTTGCATAACACACTTCATATGTTTTTTACCCAATATGATGGATTTGAAGTGCATCAAGGTATATAAACCCTGAAGTGATGAATGTGATAACTATCATATCTTGATGTATCACTTTTCTCATCATTTCAGACTCTCTTGAGTTAACCAACTTATTTTGTATTAAGGTATTTCCCTCTTAATACATTCCATCACTAAACTCTCACCTTTAGCATTTAATGCATAGGTCACACATTAGAATTGTCCAACTATCTTTAATGACATGGACTTGTCTAATGCTAAAGACATTTCTTACAATAAGGTTGCTTATAATCAACCTCTTGAAATATTTCACCTATATAAGGTAATTCCTTCTATCTCATCATTAGGTTTCCTTATATCCTTACTTCAATTAGGATTATTGTAACATCCCTGACCTGGGTTATAAGTTAACCCTATAAGTTTTGCCTAAATATGTAATTAAACATTTGTGATTATTCCTTAGCATGTAATTAAGTTCCTGAGGAACATACTTTCACCTTTCTGTCCTTTTTAAACAAGTATTAGTATTATTTTGTTATGCAGGGGCCTATGTGCAAATTACCCAATTAGAGGGGTTAACTTGCAATTTTCACATGTTGAGATGTTCCTCAGATGATGAGACACAATACGGATGAATACGATGGATTCTCCAAGCATGGGCATAGAGATGCAGCTTGTGGAGCAATCCTTGTGCTTGGAACCCTAATTTTGGTGTAAAGTGCAATTTACCCAAAATGTGAGGTGCAGTTGGTAAAATACATCTTCTAGAGTATCTTGTGTGGTTCTTGGTATCTTTTAGAATAGATTTGATGAAAAGTGGTACTTCATTAGTTAATCAGATAAGATGTTCAAACCTTGTAAAAAGATCACCAATCTTTAAGTAAGAAACCCTAAGTATGCGTACCTTAGTAGTAAGGTGACCTTTTCCTTGCCTTTGGGCCTTTGTTTTAGTAACTTTTCCCACCTAGAGAAGGGGGAGGGACGTGCAAGGAAGAAAGGGAGGACCTAGATGAGAAATGGAGGAATTTAGAGGTCCTTTTGGTAAAACTCATCCTAGCTATATATACAACCTTCCTTGCAAACATATGAACGTTCCCTTCATTTCTCTCATTTCACACCTCATTTGGTCCGTCCAAGGCAGAGCTAGGGAGCTAGAGGAGACGACCATCTTGTTCCAAGCTAAGGAGAGATCATCTTCTAGCTCAGTTTCATGGAGGAATATGGTTCTTAAGGTTGTCTTTGTGGTCATCTTGCCTAGGTTTCTTATTCTAGCCAACCTTCCCCAACCTTTCTTGGAGAAAAGTCTTTGGCCAACCAGTGGAGCTCAAGGTGCCATTAAAGACTTGAGAGCTTGGAATCTTGGAGCTCTAAGAACGTCCTTAAGGCGGGTTTTATATCTCTAAACCTCTTGTTTTCTCAATACTTATACTTGTTCATACTTGTAGTAGTAGTTCTTCTTCTTCCCCAAACTTCTTGGCCTTCTTGCAAGTATATTCATGGAGAAAACTGACCTGTCTTGAGGATGAATACAATGGGCGTGAATACCTATGTCACTTTACCAAACGACCTTGGACCATTGGGTCCAAACGGTTTGCAAACCGTTTGAAATCAAACGGTCTCACAACCGTTTGATTTCATGCGGTCTTGCAAGACTGTTTGGAATCAAACGGTCTCAAGACCGTTTGGAAGAGTTGATCAAGGGAAGATTGTTTGGAGGTATGTTGTACACATATTGAATTAAATAAACCCAAAATATTGAAGCCCAATTGCAAACCAATCTCAAGTTGAAAGCACTTCAATCCCCTAAACCCTAATCGGTTGAAATTGCTGAATTCAATGATAGACTTTGGTGAACCTTGGGTTGAAGGGACCAAACGGTCTCACGACCATTTGGGGGTTCATCCAAACAGTCTCAAGACCGTTTGGTGTCAACCCAAGACCGTTTGGAGGTCTAGGGTTAAGGCAATTTGATGAAATGATGACCTAATCACAGTGGATTGAGTAATTGAACAAAAGTGCTGATTTTAGACCTAATTAGGGTTCAACCCGAATCATCTTGACCTAGATTTTGGTCCAACTTTGGGCAAACGGTCTCAAGACCGTTTGGAGGGTGTCCAAATGATCTCAAGACCGTTTGGGCCAATTTGGGGCCTAATTGAGTGCCAATTGATAGGTTCAACTTCAATTGAAACCCTAATTATCAATGTTGAAGGTTAATCATTGATAAACCCTAATTGAGTGGGATTCAACCCTAATTGGCTTTCAACTGAGGGTCATTTTGGTGTCCAATTGATTAAGGCTAATCCTAATTATCTCAATTTACAAGTGGATAACAAGGACATAGCCAATTGAAGGCTTCAACATAAGAGATCCCAATCGGGTATAACTTTTGAATCCCTTTTGAGGTCCAAACGGTTTGAGCCCTTTTGGACCAAACGGTCTCAAGACCGTTTGAGGCCAAACGGTCTCAACACTGTTTGGGTTCAAACGGTATCAAGACCGTTTGGGCTCAAATGATCTCAAGACCGTTTGGGCTCAAACGATCTCAAGACCGTTTAAGATCAAACGGTTTCAAACTGCATAACCTCAAACGGTTTGGAAGTCAACCCTCCCCAAACGGTCAACGCACCCAAACGGTCTTAAGACCGTTTGAGGGAAAATGACCTCGAGGGTCATGCGGTCTTGGATTCAAACCTAGCAAACGGTGAACACACCCAAACGGTCTCAAGACCGTTTGGAGGTTGATTGTGTGTAACCGATTGGAGACTTTAGGGTTGTGATTGTTTACTTCTTTGAAGGTTTTAATTGGTCCAATGGTGGTCTAATCCAAACCCTAATTGTTACCTAATACATCAAGGAGCTAAGTAACTAATAGATTAAATCATGGTGAGGGATGGGGGTGCATTTACCAATGTGCCCTTGATGGGTTCAAGTAGGTGACACCTTGGTTAATCAAAACCCTAATGCCATGATGATGATGACTTGGCTCAAGATAATCTATGGAGGTTTGTTCTAACCTAATCTAGAGTAACATAACCATCACCTCTTAGCCAAGAGGAGAGAGAAGGTCCCTTAACTAGTTGAAATGCAAATAAAGAACCTTCAATGTACATGAATGTGCACAATTAGGGTATGATCCACCTATGTGAGATCATGGCAACCCTAATTATGATAATGGGTGAATCTTAACCTAATTTAAGGACATCAAGGATGCTAATATCATACAAATGATGCCATGAACTCAACTCACCATGAAGCATACTATAAACCCTAAATTTTAAGGGATGTCATGTAAGTGAATAGTAAATCCATGGAAAGGCTAATTCTAGGATATGCCTCAGAGTATGAAACCCCATGAATGTTATATATAATGAAGGAACTCCATCCCTTGTGTATATGAAGGGGTGATAACCTGGTTTGAGTGGGAGAATGCCAAACCCTAGAATTACATGAATGGAGTGATTCTGGATATTATGTTTACATTGTTGTCTATGTATGTTTCATTTATTGTAAACCATGCAGGTCCATGTTGAAAAGGTGATCATAGACAGGTAAAGGTTATGATGTTCTATTCATTGAGAACACTTACATTATGAGATGGATACATTTCTTCATCCAAAATAATGATGACTAGATGTCTATGTGCTATGTGATAGCAAGTGTTGTGGCAACCTGAGGGTTGACTCCTGTGTTTCTTAAATCATAGTGAGAAGATGATTGAGAATTGATACCTATATGATGACTGATGAGGAATGAGTTAGTTGCATTTAGTATTCTTCTGTTATATCCATGTTTTGTGTTTGAATGCTTGAGATCATTCATGATGATAAAAGAATACTGAAATGTACCTAACTAATCAAGTATAACCATATCATGTAGAGCCCTAATCATAGATCCATCATTGTCAGGTGTAAAATGATGGTGAAACAAGTTTTCCTAAGGGAACTCCTAGAGCGCATACTTTTGAGTATGTGGGGGAGATGGACGCGTATATCATTATGTCCTGGTGTAGGGGTTGATGTGTAGAATACTCCATCATCACTACACTATGTGTTATGCCGGGTTGATGTATCACGAATCATCTGAGGGAATTATGATGCCACCCCGATGAAGATAAACATGAGATCTTTCGATGGTGAAGAGAGTACAGAATGCCACTGTGACTCGAATAGTGAAGGACCAGAGTACCCTGGTGAGCTATAGTGGTAGAGACATGAGATGTCCTACATGTTGAACCTCAACCTGACTGAGGAAGTTGAAGGTCATGAGAATCTGACTCTTTCGATGACCTTGTATGATACCGAGGCGACTTAACAGTGGTCGGTTGGAGTTTTAGCGGTACACCTCATCTCCACAGGGCATAATGTTTGTATGTAAAATGTAATCAGCTGATTAGTATAATTGCTTAGGTTGAACAATGAAAAGCTATGTTTGCTACTACCTTGGGATATAATGTTTCTGTTGCCTACTCAGCTTGCATGTCTTTCATGTTAATACTTAGAAGTATTTACTTCTTATCTACTCTTAAGTCTGCCTTGCAGGATAAACTACCTTGCTTATGTTATTTACCTTTTTCTTGCAAGTTTCTGGCAAAGAGTTATAACTCTCGCTGGGACAATTAATTGTAATTGTCTCACCCCGTAGGCTTCAACCTTTTAGGTGGTCATCGTGGACGAAAGAATCAGTCTGCAGGGGAGCAGCAGCAGCACCAGGGGCAGCAGTGAGCCTTAGGTGGATACCTTAGCTGTCATGTTGATAGTTATAAGTCTTATGTCATCTTTGTACACTCAGGTCTCGGGAGTCTGATCTGAGATTTTGAAATTTTGGAGTCTTGAAATGTTGTATATGGTTGTATATGTTCACTCAAGAAGTGACTCAATGGAGATGTAAACTGATTATCATACTTTTATGAATGGTGTGTCCTTGCTCTTATGGTATTTTCTCGAAAGGTTTTAATTTTTCGTGATTTTCCGCTTTCCGTTGATTAATCGATTCGCTTCCGCCATGTTTATCTCGTGTTTTGGAGATCAGAGCCCACAATTAAGTGGTATCAGAGCTCTAGGTTCGCTGAGTCTACAGAGACATAGGACTTAGGATTTCGAGTCTGTCCTTAGTGTTCCTTCTTATCTAATAGAGTCTTTTGATCCTCAGGAGAAGAAGATATATATAGGGATGTATGAGCCGCGAGAAGAGTCGTGGAGTGAGAGTAGCATGGCTGCACCACGAGGAGGTGCAAGAAGCCCCGAGTCAGAGCAACCCTTACCTGAGCCACCTGTACCGCCACCCCAGTTTGACCCCACCGATATGGCGAACCCAGCTGTGCAAGCTATGTTCGGGCAGTTTATGGCTGCCATGACATGTATCACTGACAGGATGCCCATGCCTATACCTAGGGCACCTGTTCAGCATGAGGGGCAAAGTATCGGGAAGACGTTCGAACGACTGCGCAGAGTCGGAGCAACCAAATACTTTGGCACAGCTGACCCCGCAGATGCAGATCTATGGTTGACCGAGATGGAGAAGGCTTTCAGGATCCTAGCCATCCCCGAAGCTGAGAAGGTGAGACATGTTATCCATCTTCTCAAAGGAAGTGCTGGTCACTAGTGGAACATGAAAGAGGTGAAGAGGCCTGAAGTAGAGGTTTCTTGGGAAGACTTTCGTCGGGAGTTTGTTAACTAGTACTTCCCGAAGACCTTCCTAGATGATAAGATCTCGCAGTTTGAGAGGTTGAGACAAGGTATGATGAACGTTAGTGAGTACGAGGCTAAGTTCATGGAGCTATTGCGGTTCTGTCCGCACATGGCTGCCACCGAAGAAGAAAGGATTAGGTGGTTTGAGAAGGGTTTGAATACCGACTTATCCACTCTCGTGTCTTCTCTAGAGAGCTGGGAGAGGTTTTCTACCTTCGTTGAGTCAGTCTGAAGGATAGAGAGGTCGGTAGTTGAGAAGAGACAAACCCACAAGAGGTACCCGCAGTTCCAGGCATCTTCATCTAGAGACTTTAAGAAGCCTAGATCCTCTGCACCTAACCCTCCACCACCCAGATCGAGTTTCCAGACACAGTGGTCCCCGAGTAGAGGTTGAGGACGGAGTCTACCGCCTCAGGAGGCTCACAGTTCAGCATCAGTGTCGGTCACGGGACCACCTAGACCACAGCATGATAGAAGTTGCTACAACTGTGGGAAGGTGGGACACCTGATGAAAGACTGCAGGTCTAAGCCTGTCAGTGTGACATAGCCTCAGAGGTAGAGTCAGCAGGGGTCTCAGAGGAGGAAGTTCCAAGGAGCAGGTAGAGGATGTGGACAAGCGTCCCAAGCCGAGTCGTCAGCACCAGCCCAACCTCAGGCGACAACGAGGTTCTATGCTATGAATCCTCCTGATGCAGTGGTCGATCCGCGGGTTGTGACAGGTCAGATGGAACTTTTATATTCTGATATGTCTAAATCCTGCATAGTATCTGTTTTGATTGACCCAGGTGCCACACACTCCTTTATCACTCAGAAAGTGATTCGTGACTGCGATATGATAGTTAGTCGTAGGGCTGATAGTCTGTTGCTTGAGACTCCGTTGAGGGAGTCTGCTGTCTTGAGGGAGGTATGCTCTCCTTGTATCCTCTTATTTTCTGATCATCACATTCAAGTGGATCTTATACCACTTGAGATGCAAGGATTTGATGTAATCCTTGGTATGGATACCTTGGAAAGGTATAGGGTTGTCTTGGATTGCAAATCCAAGCAGGCTGTGTTTACTGATGGTAGTGATACCTGGATCTTTCAAGGAGAGAGAAAGATTCTACCCACCTGTTTAGTGTCCGCCTTGGTTGCTGAGAAGTTGATGAGGCAAGGATGTTATGCATTCTTGGCCCATGTGGTAGATACTACCATGGAGAGTCCCACCCTTGCTGAAGTTTCTGTTGTCAGGGAATTCAAAGACGTATTCCCCGAAGAACTTCCTGGTGTACCACCGCCTCGGGAAATTGATTTCGAAATCAATTTGATTCCCGGTATACAACCCATAGCCCAAACACCATATAGGATGGCGCCTGCCGAGATGGCAGAACTCAAGAAACAGCTTCAGGAGTTGCTTGAGAAAGGTTTCATCCGACCGAGCACTTCACCCTAGGGTGCTCCGATTTTGTTCCTTAAAAAGAAAGACGAATCGATGCGGTTATGCATTGATTACAGACAGCTTAATAAGGTAACAATAAAGAATAAGTACCCTCTGCCGAGGATTGATGATCTCTTTGACCAGTTGTATGGTGCATCCATCTTCTCAAAGATAGACTTGAGGTCCAGTTATCATCAACTCCGTATTAAGGACAGTGACATACCCAAGTCTGCCTTTAGGACCAGGTATGGTCACTATGAGTTCACAGTTATGTCTTTTCTACTAACTAATGCATCGGCTACATTCATGGAACTCATGAATAGAATCTTTTGACCCTTCCTTGATCAGTGTGTTGTCATCTTCATAGATGACATCCTGATCTATAGTAGGGATGCCCAGCAGCATGAACAACACCTTCGCCAAGCTTTGACCTTGTTTAGAGAACATAAGCTTTATGCTAAGTTCAGCAAGTGTGAGTTTTGGATGATGGAGGTATCCTTTCTCGGGCATGTGATATCTGCCTCGGGAATTCGTGTTGACCCCAAAAAGGTAGAATATGTTCTACAGTGGGAACAACTGAAGACACCGACGGAAGTTCATAGTTTCCTAGGGTTAGTCGGCTACTACCAGAGGTTCATTAAGAACTTCAGTTCCATAGCCCTACCCTTGACGAAGTTGACCCGAAAGGATGTTTCCTTTATCTGGAGTGACAAGTGTCAGCAGTCTTTTCAGATGTTGAAGGAGAGGTTGACAAGTGCACCTGTGCTAGTGCTGCCTGAGCAAGGCAAGGGATATGTGGTTTTCTGTGATGGCTCTAAGAATGGACTCGGATGCGTGCTGATGCAGGATAAGCATGTGATTTCTTTTGCTTCCTGACAACTTAAGAAACACGAGGAGAATTATCCAACCCACGATCTAGAGTTAGCAGCGGTGGTTCATGCTTTGAAGATCTGGAGACACTACCTTTACGGGGAGACGTTCCAGATTTTCACAGACCACAAGAATCTTAAGTACATCTTCTCTCAGCATGAACTGAACATGAGGCAACGTCGCTGGATGGAGTTGATCAAGGACTATGATTGTACGATAGATTATCATCCGGGGAAGGCCAATATAGTTGCAGATGCTCTGAGCAGGAAGTCAGCAACACCATCCTCTGATAGAGCACATCTAAACTCCTTGGTATGCCCTAGAAGAGATATGGTCATCTCCTTAAGACAAGATAATGTACAGTTGAAGGTGTCATGGATTGCCGAGTTGTTGGCAGAAATGCATATCAAACCCACCCTAAGAGAGAAGATTAGGGAGGCTTAGTTAGTTGATAGTGCGGTTCAGCAGATTAGGTCAGAGTATGGTGATGGAGGAAAGGATGGTTTCCATGACTCAGATGATCGAGTAGCCTGTTATTATGGAAGGATGATAGTACCTGATGTGGATAACTTGAGGAAGTTATTCCTGGAAGAAGCCCATTATTCGATGTATGCTATGCATCCCGGGAGAACCAAGATGTACCGAAACCTAAAAGACATGTATTGGTGTCCAGGGATGAAGAAGGATGTTGCAGAGTTTGTTCTGAGGTGTCCTATGTGTCAGCAGGTTAAAGCTGAGCACCAGAAGCCTGCAGGAATAATGCAGCCTTTACCCATACCACAGTGGAAGTGGGATCATGTGACCATGGACTTTGTAGTTGGCCTACCCAGGACAAGAAAAGGACATGATTCCATCTGGGTAATTGTAGATAGGTTGACAAAGACAACACATTTCTTACCTGTCAAAACAACCTACTCTGCTGAGAGGTTGGCACAGTTGTATGTAGAAGAGATAGTACGCTTTCACGGAGTTCCAGTCACCATAGTATCGGATAGAGGTCCCCAGTTTATGAGTCGTTTTTGGGAACGACTGCATAAGGCCTTGGGCACCCAGCTAAGGTTTAGTACGGCCTTTCACCCCCAGACTGATGGACAGTCGGAAAGGACTATACAAACCTTGGAGGACCTGTTGAGAGCATTTGTTCTCCAGTTTATCAGGAGTTGGGACCTACACCTGAGCTTGATAGAGTTTGCCTATAACAATAGCTATCAACATAGCATTGATATGGCACCTTATGAAGCCTTGTATGGTAGACGTTGTAGATCACCGGTTTGTTGGTATGAAACTGGTGAATATCAGTTGTTGGGCCCCGAGCTTGTGCAGCAGACTACAGAGAAGATCAAAGTAATCCAGCAATAGCTTAAGACTGCACAGGATAGACAGAAGGCATATGCCGATAAACGTCGTAGACCCCTAGAGTTCTAGGTTGGAGACAGGGTGTATCTCAAAGTCTCTCCTTGGAAAGGAGTTCTCAGGTTTGGAAGGAAAGGGAAGTTAGCTCCTAGGTTTATGGGGCCTTATCCAATCATTAAACGGGGTGGAAAGGTAGCCTATAGACTAGAATTGCCCCTTGAGTTGTAGAAGCTACACCCTGTGTTTCACATTTCCATGTTGAGGAAATGTCACCCGGAGACCGAGTCAGTTCTACAACCTACGGAGGTAGAATTGAACGATGATGTAACATACGAGGAAGGACCAGTATCGATCCTTGATAATAGAATTAAAAAGCTAAAGAAGAAAGATATAAGCCTTGTAAACGTCCTCTGGAATCACCGTGGTGTTGAAGAAGCCACTTGGGAACTAGAGGAAGAAATGAGGAGGAGATACCCTGCTCTTTTCTCTTAAATATGTCTTATCGATTTCGGGGACAAAATCCTTGTAAAGGGTGGATGATTTGTAACATCCCTGACCTGGGTTATAAGTTAACCCTAGAATTTTTTCCTAAATATGTAATTAAACATTTGTGATTATTCCTAGGCATGTAATTAAGTTCCTGAGGAACATACTTTCACCTTTCTGTCCTTTTTAAACAAGTTTTAGTATTGTTTTGTTATGCAGGGGCCTATGTGCAAATTACCCAATTAGAGGGGTTAACTTGCAATTTTCACATGTTGAGATGTTCCTCAGATGATGAGATACCATATGGATGAATATGATGGATTCTCCAAGCTTGGGCATAGAGATGCATCTTGTGGAGCAATCCTTGTGCTTGGAACCCTAATTTTGGTGTAAAGTGCAATTTACCCAAAATGTGAGGTGCAGTTGGTAAAATACATCTTCTAGAGTATCTTGTGTGGTTCTTGGTGTCTTTTAGAATATATTTGATGGAAAGTGGCACTTCATTAGTTAATCAGATAAGATGTTCAACCCTTGTAAAAAGATCACCAATCTTTAAGTAAGAAACCCTAAGTATGTGTACCTTAGTAGTAAGGTGACCTTTTCCTTGCCTTTGGGCCTTTGTTTTAGTAAGTTTTCCCACCTAGAGAAGGGGGAGGGACGTGCAAGGAAGAAAGGGAGGACCTAGATGAGAAATGGAGGAATTTAGAGGTCCTTTTGGTAAAACTCATCCTAGCTATATATACAACCTTCCTTGCAAACATATGAACGTTCCCTTTATTTCTCTCCTTTCACACCTCGTTTGGTCCATCCAAGGCAGAGCTAGGGAGCTAGAGGAGACGACCATCTTGTTCCAAGATAAGGAGAGATCATCTTCTAGCTCAGTTTCATGGAGGAATATGGTTCTTAAGGTTGTCTTAGTGGTCATCTTGCCTAGGTTTCTTGTTCTAGCCAACCTTCCCCAACCTTTCTTGGAGAAAAGTCTTTGGCCGACTAGTGGAGCTCAAGGTGCCATTAAAGACTTGAGAGCTTGGAATCTTGGAGCTCTAAGAACTTCCTTAAGGCAGGTTTTATATCTCTAAACCTCTTGTTTTCTCAATACTTATACTTGTTCATACTTGTAGTAGTAGTTCTTCTTCTTCCCCAAACTTCATGGCCTTCTTGCAAGTATATTCATGGAGAAAACCAACCTATCTTTATTATTACAACAATGGGCGTGAATACCTATGTCACTTTACCAAACGACCTTGGACCATTGGGTCCAAACGGTTTGCAAACCGTTTGAAATCAAACGGTCTCACAACCGTTTGATTTCATGCGGTCTTGCGATACCGTTTGGAATCAAACGGTCTCAAGAACGTTTGGAAGAGTTGACCAAGGGAAGACCATTTGGAGGTCTGTTGTACATATATTGAATTAAATAAACCCAAAAGATTGAAGCCCAATTGCAAACCAATCTCAAGTTGAAGGCACTTCAATCCCCTAAACCCTAATCGGTTGAAATTGCTGAATTCAATGATAGACTTTGGTGAACCTTGGGTTGAAGGGATTAAACGGTCTCAAGACCGTTTGGGGGTACATCCAAATGGTCTCAAGACCGTTTGGTGTCAACCCAAGACCGTTTTGAGGTCTAGGGTTAAGGTAATTTGATGAAATGATGACCTAATCACAGTGGATTGAGTAATTGAACAAAAGTGCTGATTTTAGACCTAATTAGGGTTCAACCCGAATCATCTTGACCTAGATTTTGGTCCAACTTTGGGCAAACGGTCTCAAGACCGTTTGGAGGGTGTCCAAACGATCTCAAGACCGTTTGGGCCAAGTTGGGGCCCAATTTAGTGCCAATTGATAGGTTCAACTTCAATTGAAACCCTAATTATCAATGTTGAAGGTTAATCGTTGATAAACCCTAATTGAGCGGGATTCAACCCTAATTGGCTTTCAATTGAGGGTCATTTTGGTGTCCAATTGATTAAGGCTAATCCTAATTATCTCAATTTACAAGTGGTTAACAAGGACATAGCCAATTGAAGGCTTCAACATAAGAGATCCCAATCGAGTATAACTTTTGAATCCCTTTTGAGTTCCAAACGGTTTAAGCCCTTTTGGACCAAACAGTCTCAAGACCATTTGGATCTAAACGGTCTCAAGACCGTTTGAGGCCAAATGGTCTCAAGACCATTTGGGCTCAAATGATCTCAAGACCGTTTGGGCTCAAACGATCTCAAGACCGTTTAAGATCAAACAGTTTCAAACCGCATAACCTCAAACGGTTTGGAAGTCAACCCTCCCCAAACGGTCAACGCATCCAAACGATCTTAAGAACGTTTGAGGGCAAACGACCTTGAGGGTCATGCGGTCTTGGATTCAAACCTAGCAAATGGTCAACACACCCAAACGGTCTCAAGACCGTTTGGAGGTTGATTGTGTGTAACCGATTGGAGACTTTAGGGTTGTGATTGTTTACTTCTTTGAAGGTTTTAATTGGTCCAACGGTGGTCTAATCCAAACCCTAATGGTTACCTAATACCTTAAGGAGCTAAGTAACTAATAGATTGAATCATGGTGAGGGATGGGGGTGCATTTACCAATGTACCCTTGATGGGTTCAAGTAGGTGACACCTTGGTTAATCAAAACCCTAATGCCATGATGATGATGACTTGTCTCAAGATAATCTATGGATGTTTGTTCTAACCTAATATAGAGTAACATAACCATCACCTCTTAGCCAAGAGGAGAGAGAAGGTCCCTTAACTAGTTGAAATGCAAATAAAGAACCTTCAATGTACATGAATGTGCACAATTAGGGTATGATCCACCTATGTGAGATCATGGCAACCCTAATTATGATAGTGGGTGAATCTTAACCTAATTTAAGGACATCAAGGATGCTAATATCATACAAATGATGCCATGAACTCAACTCACCATGAAGCATACTATAAACCCTAAATTTGAAGGGATGTCATGTAAGTGAATAGTAAACCCTAATTTGAATAGATGACATGGAAAGGCTAATTCTAGGATATGCCTCAGAGTATGAAACCCCATGAATGTTATATATAATGAAGGAACTCAATCCCTGGTGTATATGAAGTGGTGATAACCTGGTTTGAGTGGGAGAATGCCAAACCCTAGAATTACATGAATGAAGTGATTCTGGATATTTTGTTTACATTGTTGTCTATGTATGTTTCATTTATGGTAAACCATGGAGGTCCATGTTGAAAAGGTGATCATATCCAGGTAAAGGTTATGATGTTCTATTCATTGAGAACACTTACATTATGAGATGGATACATTGCTTCATCCAAATTAATGATGACTAGATGTCTATGTGCTATGTGATAGCAAGTGTTGTGGCAACCTGAGGGTTGACTCCTGTGTTTCTTAAATCATAGTGAGAAGATGATTGAGAACTGATACCTATCTGATGACTGATGAGGAATGAGTTAGTTGCATTTAGTATTCTTCTATTATATCCATGTTTTGTGTTTGAATGCTTGAGATCATTCTTGATGATAAAAGAATATTGAAATGTACCTAACTAATAAAGTATAACCATATCATGTAGAGCCCTGATCATAGATCCATCATTGTCAGGTGTAAAATGATGGTGAAACAGGTTTTCCTAAGGGAACTCCTGGAGCACATACTTTTGAGTATGTGGGGGAGATGGACGCGTATATCCTTACGTCCTAGTGTAGGGGTTGATGTGGATAATACTCCATCAACACTACACTATGTGTTATGCCAGGTTGATGTATCAACGAATCACCTGAGGGAATTTTGATACCACCCCGATGAAGATAAACATGATATCTTTCGATGGTGAAGAGAGTACAGAACGCCACTATGACTCTAATAGCGAAGGACCAGAGTACCCTAGTGAGCTATAGTGGCAGAGACACGAGATGTCCTGCATGTTGAACCTCAACCTGACTGAGGAAGTTGAAGGTCATGAGAATCTGGCTCTTTCGATGACCTTGTATGATACTGAGGCGACTTAACAGTGGTCGGTTGGAGTTTGAGCGGTACACCTCATCTCCACAGGGCATAATGTTTGTATGTAAAATGTAATCAACCATTTATTATAATTGCTTAGGTTGAAAAATGAAAAGCAATGTTTGCTACGACCTTGAGATATAATGTTTCTGTTGCCTACTCAGCTTGCATGTCTTTCATGTTAATACTTAGAAGTATTTACTTCTTATCTACTCTTAAGTCTTCCTTGTAGGATAAACTACCTTGCTTATGCTATTTACCTTTTTCTTGCAAGTTTCTGGCGAAGAGTTATAACTCTCACTGGGACAATTAATTGTAATTGTCTCACCCCGTAGGCTTCAACCTTTTAGGTGGTCGTCATGGATGAAGGAATCAGTCTGCAGGGGAGCAGCAGCAGCACCAGGGGCAGCAGTGAGCCTCAGGTGGATACCTTAGTTGTCATGTTGATAGTTAGAAGTCTTATGTCGTCTCTGTACACTCAGGTCCCGGGAGTCTGATCTGAGATTTTGAAATTTTGGAGTCTTGAAATGTTGTATATGGTTGTATATGTTCACTCAAGAAGTGACTCAACAGAGATGTAAACTGATTATCGTACTTTTATGAATGGTGTGTCCTTGCTCTTATGGTCTTTTCTCGAAAGGTTTTAATTTTTCATGATTTTCCGCTTTCCGCTGATTAATCCATTCACTTCCGCCATGTTTTTCTTGTGTTTTGGAGATCAGAGCCCAAAATTATGATTCATTGACATTTTGCCCAAGATTAGGGCTTTATGTATTATGACTCCACATTAGAGTCTCTCATACCTTCACCCTTCTTAGGGCCTCCCATCACAACATAGTATTAGAGCTTCATGTGGTGTTAATTCTTAATCAGGGATTCTCATGGCATTACCCTAGAATAGGATTTCACATGGAATCATCCTTTACTAGGGTTTCACATATCATTACATGACATCACCCTGAATTGATTCTCACATCACATCACCACATCAATGTTCCTTATACATCATTCTAACTTAGGGTTTCTCATGGCATTACCCTAGAATAGGATTTCACATGGAATCATCCTTAATTAGGATTTTCCACTATAGTCACCCACAATTTGGGTCTACTATTCATCTCCATTAGGATTTCATTTAATTGTTCATAATTAGATATTCACTATTCATCCCTATTAGGATTGTACATCTCATTTCCCTAAATTGGAGTTTCACATATCATTACCCTGGATCAGGGTTACATCCTCACCCTGGATTAGGGTTGCATTTAGAATTGCCCTCAATTAGGGTTAGAATTAAATAACCCTGTCAATTAGGGTTTATGTTCATGATTAGGGTTTCATGACCTCTTTACATAAGGATCATACCCTTAATCACGACATGAATCATACTAATATATGAATTCCATGCTATTATCCTCTCAACTTGATTAGGTCATATTAACCCTTCAATCAAGTGCATACAACTATGATTAACATAGTGTACCAAGTCATTGTCCTTATAAGCAATTAGGGTTTATACTCATGATTAGGGTTTCATGATATCTTTAATAAGGATCATACGCTTAATCACCACATGAATCATACGCATGTAATCGTTCAATTAAACAATTGACGTTTAATCACTTTGAGTGTTCATACATTTTGGTTAATTACCTTCCAAACGATCTTGGTCACTTAGACCTCGAACGGTCTTGACTAATTATACCTCAAACGGTCTTGCTTGAAATACCTCCAAACGGTCTAAGACCGTTTAGACCTCCAAACGGTCTTGAACAAATCATTGAAATCGTTTGGTAAAGGTGGTGCTTGAGACCGTTTGCTAAAGTACCTTTTTGAAACTTCATGAGCTCAACCGGTATGGGATCGTTTGGTCCCAAACGGTCTTGAGACTATTTGGACTCAAACGTCCTTGATACCGTTTGGTCCAAACCTCCTCAAAACCGCATGGACCAAATATGATCTCAACCAATCAAAATGAATTAGGGTTTCCAATGTTGATTCCTTCAATTATTGAATTCATATAACCAATCATCAATTGGACCTATCATCATACTTCAATTGAGTTAAATAGGTCAACCTTCAACTAATTTGACCCTCAATTGGTCATCAATTAGGGTTTGAATCAATTGAATTAGGGTTTGGAATCGATGATCCTTCAACATTAATCAATGTAAGATTAG
Organism: Alisma plantago-aquatica; assembly: GCA_963693085.1. Lineage (NCBI taxonomy): Eukaryota > Viridiplantae > Streptophyta > Magnoliopsida > Alismatales > Alismataceae > Alisma > Alisma plantago-aquatica. The sequence continues at coordinate 1,381,408,786 of OY856410.1, read as the reverse complement.
TTACTTTGAAACCATTGAACCATCATTCAAATTGAACATGACCTGACCATAAACGGTCTTGAGGTCATTTGGATGACCTCCAAATGGTCTTGATATGGTTTGCCCATGTCAACATCAAAATCCAAGTCAACCAATTAGGGTTTGGATGATTAGATTGATCACCAAATCAACAATTGATTACACTTCAAATTAGTATCTTTGGATCTTCAATTGCTTAACCATACTCAACCCTAGACCTCTAAATGGTCTTGGGTGACCTGCAAACGGTCTTGAGACTGTTTGGGTGATCCCCAAATGGTTTTGAAACTGTTTGGGTCAATCAACCCAAGTTTCCAACTTAATCAAATTAGAAATCAACACTTAACCCGATTAGGGTTTTGGGGATTGATTGACCTTCAACTCATGAGCCAATTGAAACTAATCAATCATAATTTATGGGTCATTAACCTAGATCATTTTCAACAGATCTCCAAACGGTCAACCCTGGTCAACACCACGAAACGGTCTCAAACCGTTTGGCCTCATGCAGTTTGGTGAAATCGTTTCCCCTCAAACGGTTTGAAACTATTTGCTCCCAAATGGTTTGGGAAACCGTTTGAGAAACTCTTTTGAAAGATTTTGCCTTGGATATTTGGAGAGGTGTGTGCTTATTATCTTCAATCTCTAAACTCATGAAACCTCCAATTGAGCTCCAAAGCTCCAAGCTCACGACAACAATGGTGGATGCAACTCCTTTCACCATTCCAAGGCTCGTCCAACAGGTTGGGGGTCATCCTCCTGATCCTCCCAAGCTCCCTTGGTCGTTTCCCAAGCAAGGAGGAGAATTAAATTCGAAATTCCCCTTTTGCTCAATGGATAAATGAGCTTATATGCAATTTTTATTACAAATTCAATTAGGAGAGAGAAAGTAGGAATTATCTCCCCCTTATTCTTGCCATTTGACCCATTCTCTTCCTTAGGGATGAGGCTATCCTCTTTGCCTCTTATTCCTCTCAATTATCCACAATTTAAAGAAAATCAAATTAAGCACCTCAAATCATATTATACTAATATCCATATGTAAGTGGATATTTCTTTTTCTTATAAAATTGTGAGTGAGTTATCCACTCCCTTGGATATTTTCGTGGTCCTTGCAAGGCTCAAGGATGTCCACACACATATGAATCCATCCATTTTAATTTTGGTTGAAGTCCCTTTAATTAATACATTTATTTTTTCCCTAAATTGAATTAGGGTTTCAATTAGGATTAAATCTTGATTATTTTAATATCAAGATTCTCTCTCCTCCAACTTAATTCAAATGAGGCGCCCCTCTCATTTTCTTTGCTCTACATGATGCCAAGAAACATTAGGGACCTTATTGAAGTACTATTTTGCATATTGCACTCTAGGTTTTGGGTAAATTGCACATTACACCAAAACTAGGTTTTCATGCACAAACATAGCTTTATCAGCTCTTTCTTGGAACTAGGCTTCCATTAGCCATACCTATGCATCATTTTCACTCTCATGATGCATAAACACATGAGGAACATATTATCATGCACAATTTTCACTTAAACCCCTCAACTTGGGTAATTTGCACTTTAGTCCAAAATAAGAAAACATTGCTTCAACATAGTTCAAACATGACCAAAATGGAAACATAGTTCCTCATGAGCCCTAATTACTTTTCACAAGATTAGATTAAGCATATAATAATCTTTCTTAATCAAAACAACAAGGGTTAAAGCATAACCAAGGTCAAAATGTTACAAATTTTAAACCCCTAACAAGGATTTTGTCCCCGAAATCCAGATAAAAGAGGACAAATGTTATTCAATCATCATACTGTCTAGTCTTCACATAACATCTCCTTATTATGGAGACACCATAAAACTTTGATCAGCACAAAGTGTTTCCATACAAGATTCTCATAGAATCAAACACACAAGACACATGCTCCACTATTCTTCATCATTTATTGTGGAATTAATTTTTGTGTCAAGACACTTTCCTTATTTAGAGAAACATCATACATTCTTTATTAATATCATGTTTATGCAGAGCATAAACCCCTAACATATGATGTTCATATTATTTATATAATCAGACTAATTTCATGGTTGACCACTCCAGCTAGCCAACATAAACCATCTGATATTTCTCTGATACCAGAATCTTTCATCTTGGTATCTATCACATGTGTTGAGAACACATCACACATTTCTCTTCCTTTCATCTTGGAACATTAATTATTACATATGTCTTCACCTTGGAACCAAAGTCCAAGATAAACTGATACTTTTTCTAAGTATCCATCACTTGAACATTTTTATCTTATGAGGAGTACACTTTTAGTTCCTCACACAACATGTTCATCTGAGATTATCTCATACTTCTCTTTATAATGCTTAGGATATGACACATTTATTCATTCCATATTTTTGATTTCATGATACCCATTAGATTTTCTCAGAATGACTACTTGATCAGAGCAATCAAAAAGACAAAAATATAAGAGTTTCCATACTCACTTTATCATCAATAGTTGTATACCTGGCCAGGGTATATAAATACTGAGATTAAGTGGTATACACTTTGTATACTATCATATTCTTTATTTTTCATATTATCACGAGCATAAGGTTTAACATCCCTGGATTTTATCCAGGCATCTCTCCTGTACCTCATCTTTTCTCATAGAGGTAAGAACAACATAAAACATTTGTAATGTTTTACTATGCAAAACATAAGTCCTCATAGGATTAAATAAGGAAAGTTTAATCAATTACTTTCTCAATTAATCCAGGAATCCATTAAATGACATATTTGAATGACATTATCTTGTCTAACCTGTCATGATTCGTGAATTATTCACCGCCTCAGGCTAACTTTGCCTCAAAGGTTGATTCAACAGGCTAAGGTTGAGCACAGACTCAATTTAAGTCCAGAAATTCATCATTTCCTTTTGCTTCAACCTATTGATGCTGATTACAAATCATGTTGATATCCAAAACATCATCATTGGGGGCTGGTAATCTAGGTTACACTGTCAATGCTTGATCCACTATATACATTACTGTTGCCCTAAATTATCCAACAGTAATACTCAAAGAAGAATTTTCTTATTATAGTTGGATCAGCTAAGGTATTCTCAGGCAATTGTCTCTCTCTTACTTGCTCTCATGCACCTCTTCTTGGTGCAACATTGCTTCTTTCAGCAGCAACCCTACTCATGCGACCCAGTCATCTTTAAGTTCTTCTTCTCTTATACGAGTAGAAGACTTTATCAGATACAATGGATGACACAAGAACAGACTCTAATACCTTAGTCCTATGTCTCTGTAGACTCAGCGAACCTAGAGCTCTGATACCACTAATTTGTTGCATCCAACTCACAAAAAAAGATTTACTTAAGCGGAAGCGAATCATTTACAGCGGATTACTAAAAATCACTAAAAGTTTAAAACTTTTTGCAAAGAGAGCCAACCATAGAAAGTCTCCTCCATCAAGAACCATTGTATATCATTTACATTCTGTTTCAAATGTACATAACCTATACAATCTCTTCTCGAGGATTACAACATCAGTTGTCCTATTAACATTATGTACAGACAGCATAATATTCTCGAGGCATCAAGCCAAAACCTCAGATCGATTTATTAAAAACACTAAATAAAAACTTCGAGTACCTGAGAGTATAGAGACGACACATAGGACTTTCTAACTACATAACTTAACAGACAGTATCTCCACCTGAGATCTTACTACTGTCCCTGAGGTTATTGATGTTGTCCTTTTCCTGCAATAGGATTTCTTCTTCTTTGTCCACGTCCACCTAAAAAGTTGGATCCCACGGGAGTGAGACAATTGTAAATTTCCCCAGTGGGAGATATAACTCTCCACCAAAACATTGTTATAGCAGTTTATTAAAATAATCTGAGCAGAAGGATTTATATATAATTGACAGCAGGTAAATCAATGTATGAACAAGGTGAAGTAATCTCCTTTCCCAAGGATAACATTGCATCTACTCATGGTAGAATCATAGTTCATCCATCTACTTGTGATGAATACAAATAGATATGAAAAACATCAATGAACTAGAATTTCATGAAAGAAAAATAACATCAGCCAATAAATTTCCGTATTCAATCCTTAAGCAAACATGCTATACGGCTGATTTCATTTTACAAACACACTTATGCCCTAAGGAGATGAGATATACCACTCATACTCCAACCGACCACTATGAAGTCAAAATCGATACCATACATAGGTCAATGGAAGAGCCAGATTCCCATGACCTCTAACATCCCGGTCAGTGTGGGACAACAAGCAGAACTGTGTTAACTGCTCAAAATAGCTTTCCAGGGTATATTGGAACTTCGCTATAGAGTTACAGCGTCAACTGCACTCTCATCGGCCATCGAGAGATTTAATGTTTATCTCTATAGATCTGACATTAAATATTATTGGGAGATGTGTATGACATTTCTCCCAATCATCAGGAGGTTTGTGATACATCCATCTCGACACATGAAGGATTGAGAGGTTTGTTGTTAACCTTCCCGCAATCTCTTCACTGGACGTAAGGATATTGTTTGCCCATTTACCCCCACATATTCAAAATATGCATTCTGGGTTTTGCCGCAGAGCACCCGTTTCACCATCACCTATTCCTTACGATGATGGATCTATGGTCAGGGCTCTACATGATATGATTTCACTTGATAAATTAAGTACATTTTCACATTCTTTTAGCATCAGCCAAGTTCTCAAGCATGACTTATTACAACAATGCCATAAAGAGACATGTACTATTTTCATCAAATACTTATCAGTCTTTAAAAGACATTGGGAACTCAATCCCTCATTTCAATACTGGGAATTCTCATCCCTTACAATATCATCACCATAATCATATGGTTCTGGGTATTTAAACCCTTAACTCATCATTGAGCATCATTACCATTTATTAGGTAACTATCACCTTCAAGTCATCTGACCAAGGCATTCATGATACTTGTTGCACAAGTTTCACACATGGCTCACAATGCCACTAAATATCTTGTCACCTCTTTCTAGGCAACAACTTTACTCATATGACTCATAGAATCCATGCACATTGCTACTTTTACTAAGCAACAACAACATTAGGGCACATAAGGCCAATCAACATTTATTATATAAATGTCACAACTCAAACCTGGCTATATTCATCATCTCATAATACCTGCATGGTTATTAGACATGATAAGAGTTATACAAGTCATTCATCACATCATGTGACACAATAGTTACACCATTATTCCTTTACCAGGAATTAGGGTTTACTATCAAATAGGGCTTCTCATTCCCTTTACCCAAATTAGGGTTAGGGTTCCCCATTTCTTATTAATTAGGGTTCCATGATTATATTATATGTCCAACCCTTAAGTCATTATTCCATACCTCTGGTTCATTCAAGATGTCATAAATAATTATTCAAGATCATTACTCACATCATATATCATTAATGATCATCAATTTAAAGTATGAGTTCATTTCTCATCCTCATCATGGTATGACTATATCATACTCATCAATTTGGCTTAACCCCATTCTCAAGGTACATTAATTATCACTTATCAAAGTACATCAACTCATTACAGTTCATTATAATAGTTGCATAACGTACTTCATATGTTTCTTACCCAATAATATTGGATTTGAAGTGCATCAAGGTATATAAACACTGAAGTGCTGAATGTGATACCTATGATATCTTGATGTATCACTTTTCTCATCATTTCAGACTCTCTTGATTTAACCAACTTATCTTCTATTAAGGTATTTCCCTATTAATACATTCCCTCACTAAACTCTCACCTTTAGCATATAATGCATAGGCCACACATTAGAATTGTCCAACTATCTTTAATGATATGGACTTATCTAATGCTAAAGACATTGCTTACAATAAGGTTTCTTATAATCAACCTCTTGAAATATTTCACCTATATAAGGTAATTCCATCTATCTCATCATTAGGTTTCCTTATATCCTTACTTCAATTAGGATTATGATTCATTGACATTTTGCCTAGGATTAGGGCTTTATGTATTATGACTCCACATTAGAGTCTCTCATACCTTCACCCTTCTTAGGGCCTCTCATCACAACATAGTATTAGAGCTTCATGTGGTGTTAATTCTTAATCAGGGTTTCTCATGGATTTACCCGAGAATAGGATTTCACATGGAATCATCCTTAACTAGGGTTTCACATATCATTACATGACATCACCCTGAATTGATTCTCACATCACATCACCACATCAATGTTCCATATACATCATTCTAACTTAGGGTTTCTCATGGCATTACCCTAGAATTGGATTTCACAAGGAATCATTCTTAATTAGAATTTTCCACTATAGTCACCCACAATTTGGGTCTACTATTCATCTCCATTAGGATTTCAATTAATTGTTTATAATTAGAGATTCACTATTCATCCCTATTAGGGTTTTACATCTCATTTCCCTAAATTGGAGTTTCACATATCATTACCCTGGATCAGGGTTACATCCTCACCCTGGATTAGGGTTGCATTTAGAATTGCCCTCAATTAGGGTTAGAATTCAATAACCCTGTCAATTAGGATTTATGTTCATGATTAGGGTTTCATGACCTCTTTACTTAAGGATCATACCCTTAATCACGACATGAATCATATTAATATATGAATTTCATGCTATCATCCTCTCAACTTTATTAGTTCATATTGACCCTTCAATCAAGTACATACAACTATGATTAACATAGTGTACCAAGTTATTGTCCTTATAAACAATTAGGGTTTATACTCATGATTAGGGTTTCATGATATCTTTAATAAGGATCATACCCTTAATCACCACATGAATCATACTCATGTAATCGTTCAATTAAACAATTGACCTTTAATCATTTTGAGTGTTCATACGGTTTGGTTAATTACCTTCCAACCGATCTTAGTCACTTAGACCTAAACGGTCTTGACCAATTAGACCTCAAACGGTCTTGCTTGAAATACCTACAAACGGTCTAAGACCGTTTAGACCTCCAAACGGTCTTCAACAAATCATTGAAACCGTTTGGTAAAGGTGGTGCTTGAGACCGTTTGCTAAAGTACCTTTTTGAAACTGCACGAACTCAACCGGTTTGGGATCGTTTGGTCCCAAACGGTCTTGAGACCGTTTGGAGGTATTTCAAGCAAGACAGTTCCCAAACGGTCTTGACACCGTTTGGTCCCAAACAGTCTTGAGACCATTTGGACTCAAATGGTCTTGAGCCCGTTTGGTCCAAACCTCCTCAAAACTGCATGGACCAAATATGGTCTCAACCAATCAAAATGAATTAGGGTTTCCAATGTTGATTCCTTCAAACATTGAATTCATGTAACCAGTCATCAATTGGACCTATCATCATACTTCAATTGAGTTAAATAGGCCAACCTTCAACTAATTTGACCCTCAATTGACTCTCAATTGGTCATAAATTAGGGTTTGAATCAATTGAATTAGGGTTTGGAATCGATGATCCTTCAACATTAATCAATGTAAGATTAGTTACTTTGAAACCATTGAACCATCATCCAAATTGAACATGACCTGACCCCAAACGGTCTTGAGGTCGTTTGGATGACCTCCAAATGGTCTTGAGACCATTTTCCCATGTCAACATCAAAATCCAAGTCAACCAATTAGGGTTTGGATCATTGGATTGATCTCCAAATCAACAATTGATTACACTCCAACTTAGTATCTTTGGATCTTCAATTGCTTAACCATACTCAACCCTAGACCTCCAAAGGTCTTTGATGACCTCCAAACGGTCTTGAGACTGTTTGGATGATCCCCAAACGGTTTTGAAATCGTTAGGGTCAATCAACCCAAGTTTCCAACTTAATCAAATTAGAAATCAGCACTTAACCCGATTAGGGTTTTGGTGATTGATTGACCTTCCACTCATGAACCAATTGAAACTAATCAATCATAATTGATGGGTCATTAACCTAGATCATTTTCAACAGATCTCCAAATGGTCAACCCTGGTCAACACCACCAAACGGTCTGAAACCGTTTGGCCTCATGCGGTTTGGTGAAACCATTTCCCCTCAAACGGTTTGAAATCGTTTTCTCCCAAATAGTTTGGGAAACCATTTGAGAAACTCTTTTGAAACTATTTGCCTTGGATATTTGGAGAGGTGTGTGCTTATCATCTTCAAGCTCTAAACTCATGAAACCTCCAATTGAGCTCCAAAGCTCCAAGCTCACGACAACAATGGTGGATGCAATTCCTTTCACCATTCCAAGGCTCATCCAACAGGTTGGGGGTCGTCCTACTGTTCCTCCCAAGCTCCTTTGGTCGTTTCCCAAGCAAGGAGGAGAAGTAAATTCGAAATTCCCCTTTTATTCTATGGATAAATGAGTTTATATGCAATTTTTATTCCAAATTCAATTAGGAGAGAGAAAGTAGGAATTATCTCCCCCTTATCCTTGCAATTTACCCCCTTCTCTTCCTTAGGGATGAGGCTATCCTATTTTCCTCTTATTCCTTTCAATTATCCACAATTTAAAGAAAAGCAAATTAAGCACCTCAAATCATATTATAATAATATTCATATGTGAGTGGATATTTCTTTTTCTTATAAAATTGTGAGTTATCCACTCCCTTGGATATTTTCCTGGTCCTTGCAAGGCTCAAGGATGCCAAAAACATCTGAATCCAACCATTTTAATTTTGGTTGAAGTCCCTTTAATTAATACATTTATTTTTGCCCTAAATTGAATTAGGGTTTCAATTAGGATTAAATCTTGATTATTTTAATATCAAGATTCTCTCTCCTCCAACTTAATTCAAATGAGGTGCCCCTCTCATTTTCTTTGCTCTACATGATGCCAAGAAACATTAGGGACCTATGAAGTGCTATTTTGCATATTGCACTCTAGGTTTTGGGTAAATTGCACATTACACCAAAACTAGGTTTTCATGCACAAACATAGCTTTATCAGCTCTTTCTTGGTATTAGGCTTCCATAAGCCATACCTCTACATCATTTTCACTCTCATGATGCATCAACACATGGGGAACATATTATCATGCACAATTTGCACTTAAACCCCTCAACTTGGGTAATTTGCACTTTAGTCCAAATTAAGCAAACATTGCTTCAACATTGTTCAAACAGGACCAAAATGGAAACATAAGTTCCTCATGAGCCCTAATTACTTTTCACAAGATTAGATTAAGCATATAATCATCTTTCTTAATCAAAACACCTATGGTTAAAGCATAACCTAGGTCAGGGATGTTACACACATATTCTACTCGGCTTTGTTATAGGTATGTAGACATGTACCATCAATATATTACATTGTTGTGATCAATTGTAGAAGGGACACGTCAGTGGTGGCAGCAACTGGATTTCACTTTATTTATCGGATTCCCTCACTATATATCCAAGAACAGCCTGAACGCGACATCATAATAAGGAAAATCAACTTTAGCTAGCGAGGATCCTTGCGCATGAAGCACACACACTAAGCGGAGACACTAGCTGTTAGGATAAACATGACTACAGAATATATTATATATATCATTAGAAAAATAAATCAAGATGTAATGAATAAAACAAATAAACCAAGCAAACGGGCTGGTGCAATGAACAACACAGAGACATCTGAAACTATCTTAGTACCGTGGCAATACGGAGAAAACATACTCGTATTGTAATCTAATGAATATGTATGGTGGTGACAGGTGGAAAATAATATTATGGGAATCAAATTTTGGAGCAGGTGGGTGTAACAAATGTTAAAATTACAATTTAGATAAATGCAAAAAGCAAGTTCTCTGCTTGGTGAGAAAAGCAACCGATGCCAAGCAGGCAAGCGAGTTAGAACGATAAAATGGAATAACACTTACTTTTATTATAGGGTAGTAGATATATATTATTATAAAAATAAATCAAGATGTAATGAATAAAATAAATTAACCAAGAAAATGGGTTGGTGCCATGAACAGCCATAGAGACAGCTGAAACTATCTTAGTATCGTGGTAATATGGGAAAAACATACTCGTATTGTAATATAATGAATATGTATAGTTGTGACAGGTGGCAAATAATATTTTGGGAACCAAATTTCAAAGCAAACGGGTATAACAAATGTTACAATTTAGATAAATGCAAAAAGTAAGTTCTCAGTTAGGTGAGAAAAGTAACTGACACCAAGCAGGTAAGCGAGCTTGAACCATAAACAGGCATGACACTTGCTTTTATTATAGAGTAGTAGATTAATAACCCTATAAAAATGGGGAACTCTGTAGCCTGCCTTCTAGATTTTCTAGTTGCTTGGGATACTATATTTTTTTTCGGTTTTCTTTTTTCCTTCCAAGGTCTTTATTTTTTTGTTCTTTATCTCTTAGCTTATCGCTCATCTTTATCCTGCATATCCTACCACATAATGCTAACATCTCTATTTTTTAAATATGTATATTCATGTTACCGTTTTGTACTCATGTTACCATAAAAAAGTATATGTACTCATATTATAGTACAGAGTTTCTCCGTGTTAGTAGGGTTGCATGCAATTTATATCTTTTTAGGTGGTTCAGTTGTATATGGTTGTTCTAAATGATTCTTTTTTGTAATTAATCTTTAAGTTACAGTTTATTATGCCGATCAAAATAGGATGTACTTAACTACAACAGAAGTACCATATTTTGGTGTTATATTCATCGGCTCAGTCTGTGTGCATGTTCTAGCACCTTGCATCTATGTTAACTGTTACAATTAGTTTGTATTTTTAGCAGTTGTGAATGTGATATTTAGTCAAGTTTGTCTCTATCTTTATGAGTTGGAGGAACTCAATTGGTTGTTAATCGAGATGTCCTTTCTTAATGGATTGTATATAAATTATTGCGTACAACAGTGTTTAATAATCATGAGTTTGATGAAAAAATAAATTTTAAGTTTTGAGGGAGTCGATTGTCTTCTAATAGAACGAGTTTAATAGTGAGTTATATGAAAATTATTGTAAGACAATGTAAATGTAATTTATGAGCCTGGTGAAAATTTTATTTCTGATTTAGATTTTAGTAGTCTGGGTAATAGTATACAATAGAAAAAGGAGTCAATTGTCTTAATCAAATGTATGTGTATCTATTTTATCATATTGGTTGTAACTCGTCACTCTAAGTAGTATGCACTTTCAAACAACCCATCTTCCCTTTTTTTTCAGCCATCTATTTTTGGCTCCTAAATTGTTTTCTAAAATTTCTAGGGCTACTCGAACAAATTTCTTCCACAATATTTTTTTAGAAAAATGGTGACAACTTTAATTGGAGTGTTTACATACTTAACATAGTTACATAAAAATAATGTGAACTGTAAATGAGCCTCTACCAAATGTCACATTGACCAGATATGTATGGAAAATCAATGTTCCAGTGAATGCAACTTCTACGCAAGTGACTTGCTTCTAATTTTTTATTTCAAAGTATCAATAAGTATTATTTATGAAGCCAAAATTTTTAATTATTTTTTCTTATAACAATTGTGACTGATGATGGCTTTGGGTGTTTTAGAATGTTTTTAATTTAGTCTTGCTTTTGTAACTTTATTCCAGTTGGTTTCTTTATTTTTAGCTATTTTCTTCAATTAAAATAAAGAAACCAACGAGTCTTCAAATAAATTTAGTGCATGGATTTGTTCGCTGAAGGGTTGATAGTTGTTATATGTACAACTTATCTGGGTTTTTTTATTTTTTTCAACAAAAGCAATGATAGATGTTTTGGAACAAGTGTGGTTTTAACATCTTGATTCACTTGATATATGATTTTTGTTACTCAAATGATTACAAACTTTTGGTGAGAATGAATAATTACAAACTTAACTACACATATATTTTTTTTCTAAATTATTGACATAGTATTTTAAGTTTAGGGAACATATACCATATATTGGCATAGTATCTAGGAGACTAGGACCATATATGTGGTGACAAAAATTGACATGTTTTACAAATGTTGTACAATTTTAATGTTAAATTAAACATAATTCACGTGTTTAGCTGAATTTGACGTGGGATTTTATTGCACTAACAAACTCACTCGGGGTTGAGATCCCCGAGCTTTTACCGAAACCAAAGTGCAATAATACCACCCGCAAGTGGACGAGTCTTATCGCAGTATAGTTAAGGATCGAACCCAAAGGACAACATTTTTAAGAATCCTTGTCAGTCTAGTCTAGTTCGAGTTAAGGATAATATTTAAAACGATTGGTTGATTTGAGGTTAATTAAACTAATTGCAAGAAAGTAATATCTGAATTAAAGTTGGATTAAGATCAATGATATGGAATCGATGGGATGGTATCGGGTTTCAGCACCACTACGCATGCAAACACATTCAATTGCAAACAATCCATGCAAGATATAACTATCCAAATAGAGCTACTGCAAACCCCCCATACAAGTGTTAGGTTCGTGTAAGCATCACCTTAGGCATCAGATGTCTCGTCACCATCTGGATCACTTACTTACAGCTCTGAAGAAATCACATTCTATTTCTAGTTTGGGAGTCAACCACATTAATTGAAAAGTAAGCAGGTGATAGATCTACAAACTGACATTGATGATAAACAAGAAGATACATGATCCAACTAAGGTTGTAGTCCTCCCTGAGGGATGTTTAGACCATAGAAGCATCACCGTCAGCTAGATGTCTTGTCCCCTCATGGATCATATGCTTACAACCTCAACGACTCCTATCAGAAGTTCTCGTCAAGGAGTCGAACTTGAAAACCGCCATTCCATCCCATATAAAGAAGATATCACAATAATGGAAAGAACAAGATGAGAGCAAGAAGATAACCAACTACAAACTTACCAACTAACAACAAAATGGAAAGTTATACACATTGTCCTGGAATGCTTAACAAAAGAACATGCTTACATGGGCAGCGGGGCTAGTCCCCGCACCCCAGCAAAAGGAAACTACTCGCTCATGATGTGATATACAAGAAGGATAAGAGAGAAGGAAGACTCCTCCATGAGCATGATGAAGAAGGTGGTTGTACCTCGGTGAAGATGATGTGTTCTTCTACGTCATGTCAGGGCGGATCTGAATGAGGAGGAAGGACCACCAAGGCGGGCTGGGCAGACCTCCTTCTCCCCCTTCTTTCTCTTCTCGACCTCCTTGTTTGCACCAGGAGGAGGTGAGAGCGACGTGAGGGTGGAAGCGACGGCGTGGAGGAGACACTAGATTGGACCTTGTGCTTGGGCAGCCAATCGACGTCCCCAGAATGATGCCAAAATGAGGACCCTTGGGGGACTATTTATAGGCTTGGATGGGAGCTTCATGTTTTTTGCGTGAAGCAGCTCAAACGATTTTGAGATCGTTTGACGTCCAAACGGTTTCGAGACCGTTTGATGTCCAAACAGTCTTGAGTTCTATCTTCTTTCGGTCTTGATTCGGTCTTGTGAGCAAACGGTCTTGGGGCCGAATGGAACCAAACGGTCTTGAGACCGAATGGAACCAAACACTCTTTAGACCGAATGGCACCAAACGGTCTTGAGACCGAATGGCACCAAACGGTCTTGGGACCGAATGGTCTTTGCTTATGTGTGCTAACCGGTCTTCATCCATGTGGTTTAGATGTGTTCAAATGGTCTTTATCCCAAATAGTTTAGAGTATCCAATCGGTTCTATGTCCAAACGGTCTTGAAATCGTTAGATGCGTCTGGTCTTGAGACTGTTTGGGTTCATTCGGTCTTGAAATCGTATGGACTCAAATGGTCTTGAGATCATTTAGGTTCATGTGGTCTTGAGACCGAATGGGCTTAAACGGTCTTGAAACCTTGTGGGTGAATATCCAAAACTGAAAGGTTAGAACCGTTAGAGCAGACCGTTTGGTCAAGGTCAGAAGTGGGAGGTTCTTTGGTGAGCTCCATGTGATGATATAACTTGGTTTAGACATGTACCAAATCAATATAAATTTGATCAAAAATCATAATAATTGGATTTATTTAGGGAACATGCAATATGTGAGATTTAAGAGATAAATCAAAAGTATTGAATCAAATTGGTTATAAAAAGGATGACTGAAAGTCAGGATGAATATGCATTCATCAAACACCCCGAACTTAAATGTTGCTCGTCCTTGAGTAACACAAAATCTGAAATAGTCGCCAAGTGAATACTTTCGATCATGTGGCTGCTTACTCTTCTCATCACGATTATTTCTTTTCCGCTCAGTATGACCAAGCATCCCAACTTCCCGAGACCACGGAACACGTCATACGGTATCTTCATTCCTGAGTTCGCTTTCCAACCTCACTTCCTCCTTACTTTTTTTTCCATCAACAAGTCTGTCAAAGAGTTTTGTAAGACTCTAGAGATCCCCACAGAATGACAAGAGTGCATCTGATCTGACAATGGTGTTTTTTAGGGAATTGAAGGCTTTAATTGTGCCTTTAGGTAGAAAAGGGAGTGAAGGGTGGTGTGGAATGAAGAAGTAAAATCTCTCCTCTATTCGACTCGAGATTTGTATTATTTTTGCAATTTCATTTATTGCATATTTTTTGTGCGAATCTCTCCTTTATTCGACTTGAGATTGCATTTCTTTTTGTGTGTGCTTTGGCATCTTTTTGTTTGCAAATCTCTCCTCTATTCAACTCGAGATTGCATTTTTGGTGGTATTCCCCTATTAATTTACGAGGGGTATGTAAGAAGAAGATATAGAGGGAAGTGGCGTGCCACCCCGAACTTAGGGTTTTGCACAATTTTGGCTATTTTTGTTTCTTTTTGATGGATGGAGGGGTATGAAGATGATAGAAGAAGTGTAGAAAAGGGTTCATATCAGAATGCAACTTGATTTACAATTCCGTGTACCGGGTTGTTCTCTTTGTCAAACTCTGCTTAAATAATGACTTTATGTAGATCCGGTAGGGATTCCATGTTTTTATTCCACTAGTCAGTTAGGAAGCACGACGCATTTGGTCCCTATCATTTCGACAGACACTTGCCAATTTTGCGTAAGTATCATGAAGTTAGGAATCATAAGCTTCACAGGATGATTTCAATCAAAAGGCTCATTTCAAAAAGTAGTCCTTTTGAGGATTTACTTCGAATAAGGAGGATGCATAGAAGGTTAGTTAGTGACTTTTAATGAAACTAGGAAGTGTCAAAAATTCATCAAGTATCTGTACAATTTCTTTGAAAAACATTAAAGAATTTTGAAATTTTTGAAATTTTCATCAAGAATGTGATAGTGAAAACTCAAGTATGAAAAGGATGGGTATAGGTGGAAAGTGAGGTACATACCACCCACCCTCTACCCCGAACTTAGAGATTTTCTCATCCCGAGCAAACCCTAAATCCAAGATGGAGGGGAAAATTCATGCCAGAATGACCACCAGATGTGGTTGCATTCCAATCAGTGCACATCTTCTTATCTGAAAATCTCAGTTAGATCTTAAAATAGCATCTTGCGATGTGAATTTTTATTTAATGAAAAATTAACTAGAAGGTAAAAACAAAAATGAAGAAACATTATAATTTGAAAAGGAAACTAAAACAAATTTATTGATCGGGTTGCCTCCCGACAAGCGCCTTTGTTTTATGTTGATGGCTCAACTGAATCCTTTAGCTTCACGGTGGATCCTTTGGATTGGTGAGTTCCAGCATTGCTTTAGTGCCTATGTCAGTTGAGGTAAAATATCTCTTTAAGCAGTGACCATTTGTTACAAATTCACCTGACTTTTCACTCCATAATGAGAAGGCACCATATGGGGAGATGCTCTTGACGATGTATGGTCCAGACCAGTGGGATCGGAGTTTTCCTGGGAATAACTTCAACCTTGAGTTGAATAGTAGAACTTGGTCTCCAAATTGTATGTCTTTTCTTTTCATATGTCCATCGTGCCAAAGTTTTGTGCGTTCTTTGTAGATTCATGCATTCTCATAAGCTGTCATCCTGAGTTCATCCAGCTCTTGAAGTTGCAACATCCTGGCCTAGCCTGCTTTCTTCATGTCGAATTTCAATTATTTTATTGCCCACCATGCCTTATGTTCCAATTCGAAAGGCAGGTGGCAAGCCTTTCCATATCTTAATCGAAAGGGTGTAGTCCCGAGGGGAGTTTTGTAAGCAGTTCGATAGGCCCAAGAAGTGTTGTTGATTTTCATTGACCAATCCTTTTGATTGCGGCCTACAGTCTTTTCCAGAATAGCCTTTAGTTGATGGTTAGAGACCCCTGCCTATCCACTTGTTTGTGGATGGTAGGGCGAGGCTACCTTATGTGTTACATCATATTTTCTCATTAGAGCTTCAAAGCTTATTTCAAGGAAGTGAGACCCTCCGTCAGATATCACAGTTCATGGCACTCCAAAATGGGGGAAAGTAATATCTTTGAATAATTTGATGACGGGTTTGGAATCAGTGGTGACGGTTGGTGTAGCTTCAACCCATTTTGAGACGTAGTCCACCGCCACTAGGATGTATGAAAATCCATGAGAATATGGGAATGGGCCCACGTAGTCCACCCCCCAAACATCGAATATCTCTAGTTCTTTCCATAGATTCAGTGACATCTCATCTCTCTTTGTTGTATTGCCTGATCTTTGGCATTTGTCACATGATAGGACAAAGTCGTAGGAATCTTTGGATATGATTGGACAGAAGAATCCACATTGAAAAACCTTCAAGGTAGTCTTTTTAGAGCTCATATGTCCTCCCACTGGTCATGAGTGACATTGTTCCAAAATAAGTTGATCTTCTTGTTCGGCGATACCCCATCTATACAGACCATCAACACATAGTTTAAAGAGATATGGCTCATCCCAGTGATATTACTTCACATCGTGCATGAACTTCTTCAGTGTATTCCCGGTGCATTGGGGATGGATAACCCTAACAGAAACGTAGTTCACAAAATCTGAGTACCATGGTATAGCTTTTGAGACCTTCATTAGTTGATCATCCGATAGGGAATCATTGATCGGAAACTTCTCTGTATCCAGAGTGTGAATGTGACTGAGGTGGTCTGCTACAACATTCTCTGTACCCTTTTTATCTCTTATCTCTAAATCAAATTCTTGTAATAGGAGGATCCATCTAATCAACCTGGGTTTTGCATCTTTCTTTACTAGAAGGTAACAAATGGCAACGTGGTCTGTGTAGACAATGACCTTCGAGCCAATTAGGTAGGATCTGAATTTGTCAAAGGCATACACGAATGCTAGAAGTTCTTTCTTGATAGTTGCATAATTCCTCTGGGCTTCATCAAGAGTTTTCGATGCATAATAGATCACATAGTGTTTCTTCTCTATATATTTCCCTAAAACAGCACCCACAACATTGTCACTTGCATCACACATAATTTCAAAAGGGTGGTCCCAGTCTGGAGCTCTAATGATGGGTGTCATTCTGAGAGCCTGCTTTAGTGTGTGGAAGCTTTTGACACATTCCTCGTCAAAATTGAATTCAACATCTTTTAGTAACAAATTTGTCATTGGCTTGGTTATCTTTGAAAAGTCCTTTATGAATCTTCTGTAAAATCTTGCATGGACTAGGAAAGCACAGACTTCTTTTACATTTGTTGGGGTAGCCAGTTTAGAAATCACTTCAATCTTGGCTTTATCTACTTCAATTCCTCTATTGCTGACCCTATGGCCGAGGACAATGCCTTCCTTAACCATAAAGTGGCACTTTTCCCAATTCATCACAAGATGTGCTTCTTCACAATATTTGAGGACCAGGGAGAGGTTCTTTAGACATGAATTGAATGAATCTCCATACATAGAAAAATCATCCATGAAAACCTCCATAATTGTTTCAGTAAGACCAGCAAATACGGCAGCCATGCAATGCTGGAAAGTTGTGGGTGCATTACAGAGACAAAATGACATTATTTTAAATGTGTATGTTCTGAATGGGCAGGTAAAAGTTGTTTTCTCTTGGTCATATGGGTGTATGGGTATTTGATAAAATCCAGAATAACCGTCAAGATAACAAAAATATTCTTGGTGAGCCAACCTTTCTAGGACTTGATCAAGGAAAGGCATTGGAAAATGATCTTTTCGAGTAGCCTTGTTTAATTTTCTATAATCTATACACATCCTCCACACCATGATTGTTCAAGTGGGGATGAGTTCATTGTTTTTATTCTATATAATAGTTGTTCCACCTTTCTTCAGGACAACATGCACTAGGCTCACCCATGGCAAATCTAATATCGGATAGATTATTCCAGTAGTGAGCAGTTTAATGACCTCACGACAGACCACTTCCTTCATATTTGGATTCAACTTCCGTTGATGCTCAATAGTAGGCTTGTGATCTTACATCATAGGAAACTTGTGCATACACAACGCTTGGCTGACCCCAGTGAGGTCACTCATTTTATAACCGATGGCTTTCTTTCTTTCCCTTAATTCCTTCAGGAGTTTATCTTCTTGTTCAGCCGTTAGATCGGAATTTATAATAACTGAGCAAACTTTGAGATCGTCCAAAAATGTGTACTTCAGTCCCTCAGGCAGGGGCTTCATTTCGGGAGTCTATGGTTTTTCGCATGTTTCTTCCTTAGTTTCCATAGCCTTGAGTTCTTCACTAGTGGCTTCAACATCTTCTTTAGCAGAGTCGAGGGATTCAATGCAATCCTTTACTTGTTCGTCAATTGGATCATCAACCGATGGGTTTGTTAGAGCAACTTCTAAAGGATCATCTGATTCATGATGCTCTTGAGTCAGAAGTGACATTTACTCAATGCAGTCAATCAGATAGACTTCTTCTTGTATACTTGGTCTTCTCATACTTTCAAAAACTTTAAGTTCAAGAGTTTCTTTGCCTAACCTGAGTAGTAAGGTGCCGACTTCAACATCAATTAGGGCTCTTGCAGTGGCAATGAACGAATGACCAAAGATGAGAGGATATCTAGCATCTTCTTTTATATCCATAATGACAAAGTCGCATGGAACATATGTGTCCTTGCCTACCTTGACGGGACATCTTTGAGAATTCCCAACGGACATTTGATTGAATTGTCTACTAGTTATATAGTCATGCCAGTAGGAAGAAATTCTGCAAACCCTAGTCTTTTGCACAGGCTAAGAGGCATAATAGAGATGCTTGCGCTGAGATCTTCCAATCCTTTCTTACATGATGAGTTGCCAATGTGACATGAAATTCCAAAGGATCCTGGGTCATTTTGTTTCTTGGGCATCTTGCTCAATATGATATCAGATGTGGTTGTCGCCAGTTTTACTATCACATACTCTTCTGTTATATACTTCCTAGTGAGGAGTGACTTTAAGTACTTTGTCCATGCTGGTATCTCGGCCAGAGCATCTAAAAAGGGTATATCAACATGAAGTTTCTTCATAGCTTCTGTAAAATTATTGAATCTGATATCAAGCTTTGTTTTCCTTATACGATATAGAAAAGGTATATGAGGTTTGTACATAGGGATATCAGGTTCTGGAGTTTCAGTTTCTTCGTCTTCTTAAGCAGGCTTCTCAAAATTTCCTTTTTCCGACTTATCATCTTTTGATTGAGTCTCTTGTGTTGTTGAGTCTTAGGCAATCACATGTTCATCCTCGTCTGTAATAACCACAGGTGTCTTTTCAGGGGGGTCTGAATAGTCTTTCCCTGACCTAGTGGTGACTCCCTTCAACTATTCAGGATGCTTAGGATTGTTCTCGGGTTGGCCAGCAAAGACTCTAGCAGGTGGCTTTATGCTAGTTGCGAGTTGAGATAGTTGAGATTCAATAACATTCTGTTGAGCTTATTGGTTAGCTATCATGGTTTGCTAGGTTTGCAACATCTTTTCATTAGATGATAGCTTGTCTTCAGAAGAGACATGTCCTACTTGTTGTCCTTGCTGTTGATTAAGATTCTGGTACTGAGAGTTGTTTCGATAATTATTGTAGTTTCTATTCTGAAAGTTCCCCTTGGAATTTCCTTGATTCCCAAAGTTCTGTTGTTGATTATACTGGAATCTTGGTGGGCCTCGTGGCTGGTTGTTTGAACGAAATTGATGTGAGTTTACCACTCCAGAGGGGTTTCCATATTAAAAACCCGGATGATTCCTATTTTGATTTGGATTGTAATAACCTTGACCAGGAATGGTGTCGATAGCATTAAGATTTTCCATCTGACCATTATCTCCTTGGCCACATACATTGCTCAGGATGACATCGTAAATAACATTGCATGATAAGGTGGAATCATCGGTTCCTTTACATGCCTCACAGAATAGGGAAGCGGACTTGACTTATTCTGGTTTTCGAGTGGGTGAACGTCCTCTTCCAATTGTAGCAAGTGAGGATTGAAAACTAAGAGTTTTAGGGTTTCAGCAATATATTTGTACTCAGGTGTCACTTCAACCATAGCCACTTTCAACACTCCTTTACCTACAAACCTACCCCAATTTATTGCTTGGTTTTCAACTCCAATGGTGACAACCCTCCATGCACTATCATAGCTTTGACGCATGAAGTTTCCTCCAGATGAGGAATTTAAAACCTCTTAATATCATCATCCACACCCATATAGAAGATCTCGATGAGTTTATCCTTAGGAATTCCATGGTGTGGACACCTTCATAGAATCTCCTTATATCGGTCCCATGCCTCAGCTAGGGTTTCTCTAGGGGCTTGAGTGAACATTGTTATTTTCCCCCTAATTTCATAAGTGAGAGATGGAGGATAAAACTTTTCCAAAAAAACATCTTGCAGTTGTTCCCACGTGGTGATAGGTCCACATTG
Source organism: Alisma plantago-aquatica (assembly GCA_963693085.1). Classification (NCBI taxonomy): domain Eukaryota; kingdom Viridiplantae; phylum Streptophyta; class Magnoliopsida; order Alismatales; family Alismataceae; genus Alisma; species Alisma plantago-aquatica. The sequence goes on along the minus strand of OY856410.1, from coordinate 1,381,388,012 downwards.
TAGAGAGTTGTACCAACTTATGGCTCTATCGGCAAGAGGATACTTGAATAGACGGAGTCAGATGACATCGTCAGACATTCCATTTTGTTTTTTCATAGCACATAGATCGATGAATCTCAGAAGGTGTTCTTGACTATCTTCACCTTGTTTGCCATAGAACAGGTTGTTTTGGAGCAACGTGATCCAATGTGCTCATATCTCAAAATTCAGAGCATGAATGGGAGGAGGTAGGAGTGGGTGATGTACATCAACAGCTTTAGGATTGAGAACTGCCTAAGATCCTTTTGCAGTTCTGCTGCCTGTGTCGCTGCTTGTGCTGCTAGGATTTCTTGTTGTACCGCAGCTCTGGCTTCTTGGATGAGCCTTTCTCTCTGTGCATTGATGGCTTGAGCAACTCTTCGGGCTACTTCCTCTTCCTGAGCCATCCTTGCTTGATTTTCTCTAATCTGACGATGAAAATTTCTATCTATCTCGGCATCAAAGCTCGTTGTTAGTCCGGGTCTATTCGAATGAAGCATGCACTATGCCTTGGGTTGTACCTGAAATAGAAAGATTTTGAAAATGAGATCCACAAAGTAGAGTCAAAGGTCAAGTAGATGATCGATTTTATCAAAAGAAAAAAAAATCCTAGATTAGCCTTAGAAGACCTAGATTTAACTAAGTGATTTTGTTGTCCCCGACAACGGCGCCAGAATTTGACGTGGGATTTTATCGCACTAACAAACTCACTCGGGGTTGAGATCCCCAAGCTTTTACCAAAACCAAAGTGCAATAATACCACCCGCAAGTGGACGAGTCTTATCGCAGTATAGTTAAGGATCGAACCCAAAGGACAACATTTTTAAGAATCCTTGTCAGTCTAGTCTAGTTCAAGTTATAGATAATATTTAAAACGATTGGTTGATTTGAAGTTAATTAAACTAATTGCAAGAAAGTAATATCTGAATTAAATTTGGATTAAGATCAATGATATGGAATCGCTGGGATGGTATCGGGTTTCACCACTGCTACGCATGCAAACACATTCAATTGCAAACAATCCAGGCAAGATATAACTATCCAAATAGAGCTGCTGCAAACCCCCCATACGGGCGTTAGGTTCACGTAAGCATCACCTTAGGCATCAGATGTCTCGTCACCATCCATATCACTTACTTATGTCTCTAAAGAAATCCCATTCTATTTCTAGTTTGGGAGTCAACCTCATTAATTGAAAAGCAAGCAGGTGATAGATCTACAAACTGACATCGACGATAAACAAGAGGATACAAGATCCAACTAAGGCTGTAGTCCTCCCTGAGGGATGTTTAGACCACAGAAGTGTCACTGTAGGCTCGATGTCTCATCCCCTCATGGATCATACGCTTACGACATCAAGGAATCCTATTAGAAGTTCTCGTCAAGGAGTCGAACTTGAAAACCGCCATTCCATCCCATATAAAGAAGATATCACAATAAAGAAAAGAAGAAGATAAGAGCAAGTAGATAACCAACTACAAACTTACCAACTAACAACAAAATGGAAAGTTACACACATTGCCATGGAATGTTTAACAAAAGAACATGCTTACATGGGCAGCGGGGCTAGTCCCCACACCCCAACGAAAGGAAACTACTTGCTCATGATGCGATATACAAGAAGGATAAGAGAGAAGGAAGACTCCGCCATGAGCATGATGAAGAAGGTGGTTGCAGCTCAGTGAAGATGATGCATTCTTCTACGTCGTGTCAGGGCAGATCTGAACGAGGAGGAAGGACCACCAAGGCGTGCTGGGCAGACCTCCTTCTCCCCCTTCTTTCTCTTCTCGGCCTCCTTGTTTGCACCAGGAGGAGGTGAGAGCGAAATGAGGGTGGCAACGACGGCGTGGAGGAGACACTGGATTGGACCTTGTGCTTGGGCAGACTATCGCCGTCCCCGGAACGATGCCAAAATGAGGACCCTTGGGGGTCTATTTATAGGATTGGATGGGAGCTTCATGTTTTTGGCGTGAAGCAGCTCAAACGGTTTTGAGACCGTTTGACGTCCAAATAGTTTCAAGACCGTTTGACGTCCAAACGGTCTTGAGTTCTATTTTCTTTTGGTCTTGATTCGGTCTTGTGAGCAAACGGTCTTGGGACCGATTGGCACCAAACGGTCTTGAGACCGAATGGCACCAAACAGTCTTGAGACCGAATGGCACCAAACGGTCTTGAGACTGAATGGCACCAAACAGTCTTGAGACCGAATGGCACCAAATGGTCTTGAGACCGAATGGCACCAAATGGTCTTGGGACGGAATGGTCTTTCCTTATGTGTGCTAATTGGTCTTCATCCAAGTGGTTTAGATGTGTTCAAACGGTCTTTATCCCAAACGGTTTAGAGGATCCAATCGGTTCTATGTCCAAAATGGTCTTGAAATCGTTAGACGACATCTAGTCTTGAGACCGTTTGGGTTCATTCAATCTTGAAACTGTATGGACTCAAACGGTCTCGAGATCATTTAGGTTCATGCGGTCTTGAGACCAAATGGGCTTAAACGGCCTTGAGACCTTGTGGGTGAATATCTGAAACTGAAAGGTTAGAACTGTTAGAGCATACCATTTGGTCAAGGTCAGAAGTGGGAGGTTCTTTGGTGAGATCCATGTGATGATATAACTTGATTTAGACCTTGTACCAAATCAATATAAATTTGATCAAAAATCATAATAATTGGATTTATTTAGGGAACATGCAATATGTGAGATTTAAGAGATAAATCGAAAGTATTGAATCAAATTGGTTATAAAAAGGCTAAATGAAAGTCAGGATGAATATGCATTCATCACACATGTTATCTGATAGTCAACTACCCTATAAAAAAGAGCAACTCTGCTCTGTGTATGCCTATTTTTCCCTGCAGTATGTGTGGCTGCTTTTCTTTTTAATCTATTTCAAATGGTTTGTTGTGTCTAGCTAGAATGCTTTGATTTTCTTTCATCATTATCTCAGGATGCTTCATTTTCTTCTCATCTTTATCAATAAATATATACCAATTATAATAATAATAATAATTGTATAAAACTATTCAAAACAAAACAAAACAAGCACAACCCCCTCTCTTCCCCCACTCTGTTCCCTCTCTAGGGTTAGGGGTCTCCCATGGTGGCTGGGGCTGATGCTCCCCCTCTGGAAAGTTTGACCAGGTCACTGATACTAGTCTAGTGACTGTGGAACCCTAGAGAAAGCCGGATGTGGATGTTACGGTTGCTCAGAATTGGGTCAAGGCTGTCGAAGGCCCTCCCCCCCCCCAATGCAGTGGTCAAGCTGGGAGCTAATCCCTTCAACGACCACTCATGGATGAGGGTCGATCTGATCAATAAGAAACAAAACCTAAGACCCTTTTGTTTCCTCAACTTCTGGTGTGACTGGGAGGGGTCTAGGAAGCTGATCGAGGAGAGTTGGGAAGTCAACATCGAGGGCAACCCCCTCTTCAGATTCCTGAAGAAGCTACAATACACTAAAGTAGCACTCAAGAAATGGGCTAATGACAGGATAAACCTTCAGAACCTCCGGTGTGAGGCGAGGGTTGACTATGAGAAGGCTATGGAGGAGGTGAGGTATCACCCTTTGAAGGAGGACGCTATCAAAAATGAGGAGAAGACTGAGAAAAGGATATACCTGCTTGAGAAAGCTGAAGAACAATACTTGTGACAGAGAAGCCGCATGAAGTGGATCCAAGATGGGGATCGCAACACAAAAACCTACCATTCTGTCATTAAGAAGAGATAGATGAGAGACACCATCCATGAACTTGTTAATGAAGAAGGACAATGTGTGGGTGGCAGAGAGGCGCTTTCTCACCATGCCATTAAATTCTTCACCAACCTTTATAACCAAAATCATAATTGTGTGGGTAGCTGCCCCAACTACCTCAATAACAGAGTGACCTCTTCCATGAATGAGAACCTCATTAGAGGGGTCATGATGAAGGAGATAAAAGATGCTTTGGACTCCATCCATTCTGCGAAGGCTCCTGGACCGGACAGATTCAATAGTAAATTTTTCAAGTTCATGTGGACAACGATAAAAGATTACCTGTTTGATGTAGTAAACTAGTTTATGAAAGGAGGTAGCATGGTATGGGATGTGAACCATACGTTCATAAGGTTGATCCCAAAGATCCTTGATGCCAAAGAAATCACTAATTATTGGCCCATTTCCTGCTGCTCTACTCTATACAAAATCATCGCTAAAGTCCACACTGGTAGACTGAAGGGGGTTCTACCTCACATCATTTCTAAAGAGCAAAATGCCTTTGTTAAAGGCAGACGCATAGCGGAATACACCCTATTAGCAGTGGAATTTGTTAAATTTCAACGTTAGTAAAACTAACACCAAGGCATGCATGAAGATTGACATAAACAAAGCTTATGACTTTGTAGATTGGTCTACTCTTTGGCATTTCATGGCAGCCTTAGATTTCTCTGATCAATGGGTCATGCTCATGAAACAATTCCTGGAGACATGCTCCTTCTCAATCCTATTAAATGGCTCACCTGAAGGCATGTTCAAATCTAGCAATGGGCTTTGTCAGGGTGATCCCCTATCACCCCTGCTTTTCACCATCATCATGGAAGGTTTGACTAGCAACATTCATGATGTCGAGGATCAAGGTAGAATTAGAACTTATCGTATTTTGGGGACAAATGTCCTTTTTCACCTTATTTTCTCTGACGTTGTCCTCCTCTTCTCCACGGGACATGCTAGTAGACGCAGAGAATACAAGAAGATCCTAATGAGCTTTGACAACCTAACGGGCCTCAATATTAGCACCATCAAGTCTAAAATCTTTCTCTCCAAGTCGTGTGATTGTAGGAGAGGGAGACTTAAGAGGGCTATAGGTGTGAAAAGGCAAAGCTTCCCCACGAGATACTTGGGGGTTCCTATCACTGGAGGAAGGGGATATGCCAAGGATTTCAACATGTGCATTGATGCAGTTCGGTCAAAGATCGAGGCCTGGAGTGGTCTCAAGATCTCCATGGAAGGAAGGTTGGTATTAATTAGATCGGTGATACATAGCAAAATCAATTATTGGGCAGAACTGTGTGAGTTGCCTGACCCTTTCATTAACTTGTTACATTCCCTGGTAGCAAGCTTTGCTTGGGGCGGGCGGTCACATGGTATAGCTTGGGAAACTATTAGTCAACCTTTTGATAGAGGTGTTCTTGATCTGAAGGACCTAATGGACATCCAAAGAAGGTGCACGACGAAGAGAACTGGTATGTTCCTTTGCAACCCATTCAACATCTGGTCAGATTAGATGAGAAGAAGATATGGTGACAACCTAGTACTAATTGAGAACAGCAAAATGTCTAGAGTATGGAGAAATCTATGCAAGGACTTTGAGACCAGTCAGCACCTGTATGTAGTTGATGTGAATGGTAGATGGTTTCGTGTGGGAAACTAGCCACCTATGATCAACAACAGTATAGGGAACACCTCAAGATGCTGGAATTTCATTTGGGGAAAATACCATATCCCTAAATGGAGCACGCTCCTCTACAGAATTCAACACCAAAAATTACTGACAGCCGCAAGAATTAGAAGCTCGAGCAATGATAATAACCCATCTTGCAGGCTGTGCAACAGGGAGGAGGAAATGAAGGCTCATCTGTTCTTCAACTGCTCCTATTCCAAAAGAGTGTGGGCAATATGCTTCTTGAAGAATGGGTGGTGGAGTGCTACTCCTCGCAACATGGATGAGATCATCAGTTGGATGCATGGAAGGGTGGGGCACAATAAGCACTTAATTGGGTTTGTTGGCATGTGCTTAGTGTGTTCGTTCTACCACATATGGAATGAATGCAACAGAAGAAAACACACTCTGAAATGTCTTGAAGTTCCCACGCTTGTGGACATGATTGCTAGGGACCTAAGGCGGAATACTAAAGAACACCAGAAGATCCTTGATAACCTTAATGTAATGACTAAAAATTACTGGGGTTTTGTAGATAGTACCCCTTTTTAGTATGTTTATCCTTTTAGTCTTTTGACTATACGAACCTTTTGGTGCCATGTTTTTTAGAGTATAGCTTGCTATACGCCCTTTTTTTGGCAATACTATTTACCTTTTCCAAAAAAAAAGTAATTGTATAAAATTGCATCAGTCACCTTTAATTGTTTCAGTTGTTTGTTTGCTTGATTCTAAAGGTGCGTTGATTCGTGAGTACTTCTAGAGTGATCGGTAGAAAATTGAATCAGTTCAAAAAACAATGAGTTTGTCTTCTTAGTATAAAATTTGATAAAATAGAAAATGAAAATTACAGCAGTCACCTTTAATTGTTTCAGTTGTTTGTTTTCTTGGTTCCAAAGATGTGTTGATTCATGAGTATTTCTAGGGTGATCGGTAGAAAATTGAATCAGTTCAAAAAATAATGAGTCTATCTTCTCAGTATAAATTTTGATAATATAGAAAATGAAAAGATAGGAGGTGCTTCCACTATGATTGTTAATTCTTTTAACTCATTATGTCAAGTTATTTTTTTGTTGCAATGTCAAAGGAGAATTTATAGAAGTATTGTATTTTTAGTTTGTGCAAATATTAGTCAAATTTATGTATATTTTAGTACTTTGGTTTTGTTCATCATTTTAGAAACTTACATATGTGGTAATATGTCAACCCTTATTCTATCATTATAGGTTAGGAAGGAGTCAACTTTTACTAATTGAGATGTCCTCTTTTATATTAGGTTGTATATAAATTATTATGCCCAACAATGTAGTATGTACGTTAAAAACAAAGTTTTAACTTTAGTGGGACTCCCAACAATAGATCTTTGTTCTCATTGTCGATTTTGTCTATGTGTTCGAATAACATGTATGTCTTTTCGTTTGTCATGTCTGTCCATTTTCTTATAAATTGGGAAAAGTCAATCGCATGTTCATCATCCTACTCTGTGTTAGTGCACATTATGCAATTTATTGAAGGAATTTGTGACGTAAATCATGATGTGAATGCAAAATTAATAGTTTTATATGTAGATTTTAGTCATTTCAGTAATAACATGCTATATGTTCGAAGGAGTTCACTAGATGTTAATCAAACACATGTAGGTCTATTTTAGCATATTAGTTGTTATGTATTGGTCCAATTAGTCTGTGTGTCCTAAGAAACAGCTTTTCTACTATTCTTTTGGCTCTTATTTCAGTCGTCTATTTGTGGAGTTCTTTACTATGCATTATTCAAACAATTACATATATGATACTTTTTTAAAAAGAAGTAAAACCTTTTCTACTGAAGTGTTCACATACTCAACATAGGTATTGTTCACATATGTCTATTTTTTAGTTTGAGGAACCTCTACCAAACAAACTCATGTTACATCACTACATCAAAGTAATTCCCAAATAAGATATGTTTCGGTAGTCCATCATGTATTAGAGATTGTTCAAATTACTTGATTCCTTTTTAATTAAAGTACTATTTGAGAAATTAAATTTTAATAAATATTGTTTTTACCAAAATATTGATAGGAGATGATGTTGGATGTGATTTGCACATTTTGATTTAGCTCGTAGATAAATTTTGTTATTAATTCCATGTTGCTTCAGTCTACTAATTTTTTAACAAAAGTAGTGACAATTGTCAATTAAGTAGTTTGCATAGTCCATATCTACGTTTGCAATTAAACTCTCTCCCCTCTCTCTCACCCTAGCTCCTCTAGGGTTCTTCCTCCATAGGCAGATGGCTGGGAGGAGGGGGTTTGGCCGCCGCAAAGCGGTGCCCCACTCCCCCTCTGCTTCTTCTCGCCCGTCATCTGTAAGGTCTCTTCTTCGGGAGGTGTGTGTGGGTGGTGTCTTTGGAGGCAACAGTCTTCTTCCTCCCTATCGTTGAGCCCGGATGCGACAAGTTTCCTATCTCCTTTCTCTTTACTACTTTTTATTTAGATTGTTCTCTTATTTTGTCTATCTCGATGTTAATCAGCGCTGCTTTCTCTTCTCGTGGTAGATTTTTCTTTCTCAATCAATTTTGTTGTGGAGTTTGTATGGCAGAAAGTGCGGAAAAATATCCTTTTAGAACACCGATTTGGTGTAGGTACTCTACCACATATACATACTCAGGTTGAAGATATTCCTCATAGAAAGCTGCCTTAGCCAATGAAGGGGAAGAGGGATCTATACATCATTGTCCTTATCAGATTCCAATATGAGTTTTTGTGGTGGTTTGTATCTGTTCTTGATCTTTGTGTGGTCTTTTAGTTTGTTTTTCTCCTCATGTAGATGTCGTATGGCTCCTCCATAATGAAATTTGTCTGTTTAACTCAAAAAAAAAAGTAGTTTGCATAGTTTTTAAATTTAATTTTTATTCAAGGGTTATTAGAACAATTTCAATCTACTGATGTTCTGTTGTTAAAGTGGTGTCCATTGTTATCTAGATAGTTTCCTTCAGGTTATTTATTTTTCTCTGACAAAAATGATTATAAAAGTTGTTTAGGCAAGATACTATTTTGATATCTTTATTCACTTGATATGTATTTTGTTTTCACTTGAATTAGCACGAAGTTGATTGTCGGTATAGAAAATATGTTGAATTATCAACATGCATCATCATTTTCTCCATGTAAGTTCATATTAGACCCATACATATAAAGTAATTTCGTGACTATGCATGTAGTGTCAAATCACTACATAAAGAGAGTACAAACAACTTACTTTCAAAGTCTTATTTCTATAAAAACAATGACAACTAATATTTGAACATATGAATCATTTGAATTGTCTTTTCCATAGAATAAGAGTGGTATAAAATGTTATAGTTTAATTCATTTGGTATTATTTTTAATTCAAATTTCAATCTTGAGATCAATTTTTGCTCTATATTGGTGCCAATTCATATATAATTTGCGTGCTTAGCATGTGTTATCTGCTAGTATAGTCTGTAGAAGTATGTCTATCTGTTCATCGAGTTGCTTGCTCCCTCATCGTTTATCTTCTTTTGGGCTCTGTGGCTTATTGTACTACCCTGTAATCAAGCTCAGTTGACCAATCTGTCAACCCGCTGCTATCCTACCTACTTCAACAAATACCGAATACTAGCCTTCCTGCTTCAACAACTGAGTGTCCAATATTTTCTGCAACCACCTTGCCTGCTTCAACAATACTTTGGTGCAAGTAAAATAATACATCTTAATAACACTTTGGCCCCACGTATCATGACGAATCTTGAAAATTTGACAGTAGCACAACAATGTCCAATTTATGTTTGGGAGAGAGAGAGTTTCCTTTCATTCCATTTATATTGCTCCCATGAATCTTGCATGTTTAGACATCAGTGACGACCAGACAATTGGGAAGAAGGCATCAAAAATTATTGAGACATGGCTTAGAACACTGACAATTCCATTGCTTGATAACTCACTCAACAAAGATTGGATCAGGTCAAACTTTTCCCACCTGTTGTTCCAAGACACTCGAGGAGGAACTTCGACTACTTCGACGTTCAAGGGAGAAATCACCATATACAACATGGACTACCGACAACAACAGATTGATCCATGGCAGCCTGCAATAACACTATACAATTGTGGCAACAAGAACACACTACCACCACGAATGGACAACCTGCCATGGCCGCTTAGCCCAAAAAAGTCTACAATGATTTTCATCTTTGATCTACATACACATGACATGAATCCATGTTGCGTAATAATTTAGTCTGTTTGTTTCACATAAGTGTCGCCATCCATACCATATATTAGTCATGACTACGTTTATGGTTGTCCGATTATAGAAGACAGTACTGTGTTGGGTTGGGTTTAGGCTGATGTTTCTTGCACCAACAGCATCCACAAGCTTAAACTCATTACAAGTAGCATGATCTTTAATTAATTGCTCCCTCTCGATCTATAACTGCCTTAGTTTGGAACACTCCCTCAACATCATGTCCCTCATACCAACATATATATTATGTCGGTATTCTGAGTGAATGAGATCACATTTGTACAAGTTACCACTGGCAATATAGTTGGTGGTATTCTGCACGTCTTTGAAGTCAACTACAACAATCTTTGTTAGTAAGTTTCACAAGTTATGTCTTTTTTGAGTTCTGAATCATTTAACTATTTGCTTTATCACCGGATATTGTTGCATGTTAAAAGCTTGATTAATGTCTTGTGTTTGTTTCACAGATTATATGACATACAATTATGACCCAACAACTTATATTTCAACCAGATTCCTTTTTTATCTTCCTTTCTTTGTGAAGCAGACATAATTGCTTTATCCAAGTCTGAGATAAAGATTGGTGAGATTCATTCATCTACGAAGCTAATTAGACAACACTGTTGGCAACCATGAATATCTTTTTTGACCTACCTTTTTTTAGTCACACGTAATATTATGATCTATTTTCTTAAATGCCATTAGAATTTTACATGCTAGCAATCTTTACACGGACATCAGGTATTCATACATACTCACTCTGGTAATGACAATTCTTCTTATTTACTCAAGCAAATATGAATGGCATATTCAACATTTGGATAAATTCATTATTTTTATATTAGCGATTTGCATTATTTAATTTCAGCAGCATGGTGCCACTGCGAGCGCCCTACATTTAACCTTGCATATATGGTATTAAGTGCACCATAAAATTACTAATATCTAATATTATTATATTGGTAAATGTATAGGGAAAGGGTGATAGCTAATGATTGTGTACTTTAAACATTGCAATACCTATCGTTTAGTGACATCACCAAATGATGAAAAACTCCATGTTGTCTTGATCTGTCCTTGCATTCCGTGCTTGGTTGATAGATACGACCCATACTATTGAATTGGATGTCAACAGGGTTGGATTGTTAAATACAATGGATGTGTTGGATTGTTAAATAAAACGGTTGTGACAATGTGAGATGGCAACAACTTTGTTTGGTGCCTTTGTTACTATGTATCATAAATGTTCACATTGATTGCTAGAAAAAGTATATTTGAATAGAAAATAAGTGTGTACGTTTGAATGGGATTTATGTATCTGTGAGCATTGTGTGTACTATTTTAGTTACTCACTTCAAAAATATGTCATTACATGAAGAGTTACATATATTGCTCAATGTCAATCATACGCGTGCAGGATGAGTATTGAGGCATTTGATAACTCCTTTTAGGTCTATATAAGTGCACATCAATAATGATAGACCACATTTTGAGGATTAGGATTTTGTAGATTATAAGGTAAACTAATCAAGCCATATTATATTAAAGGTCACCATTTATTTATATAGAGGTATGAGTATGTACAAACTGTATATGAATATAAAATTATGTATCATTCATTATTTTTAGTCAACTTTATTGATAGCATGTTGGCCATATGTAGGCTATAACATCAACTTTTGCAAAGTACTATGACTCATGATTTTTTTTCTAGGAGTCATTTTACTCATTTGTGGATTGTAACACTTGAATTATATAGAATCATTTTAATGTTTACAATGAGGCTCTTTAAGAAGTCAGTCTGTTAATGACTATGATTAGTATAAATAAACTACATTAAGAAAACAATATAAATAAACTACATTAAGAAAACAATACAGTTGACTATGTGATTGTTGAATGAAATATTTCGGTCTACTGAGAAGATGAACTCGTCAATAGGAAAAGACATAATATATCATTCAAAACATGACAAAAATAAGAAAAAATATGCAAAAAAATTGCAATAAAATTTTAGAAGTTTGTATTAGATGGATATATATGTGGTATAAATGTCAATGTGCATGCAGTGAATGGTGTTCTTTGGTATGTGATATGGTATATTATACTTTAATAGCATGTTGGCCACATACATGCTATAACATCAATTTATGCAAATTACCATGACTCGTGATTTTTTTTCTAGGAGTCCTTTTGAATCATGTTTTGTCTATAACACTTGATTTATTTAGAATCATTTTCATACTTACAATGAGTCCCTTTAAGTTGTAATTATCTTGATGACTATGAGCAGTACAAATAAACTACATTAGGAAAATAAAATGTTGACTATGTGATCATGGAATGAAATGTTTTTATTTATTATAGAGATGAAGTCATCAATTGGAAAAGACATAGTGTATCATTCAAGACATTACACAAGTAAGTAAAAATATGCAATAGAAATACAATATGAGAACCTGAATAAAAGTTTAGAAGTTTGTAGTAGATGGACATATGTGTGGTATATATGCCAATGTACATATATTGAATCGTGTTATTTTATATAGGATATGGTACTACTATACTTTAATAAAAACACACATGTTTAGCACGTGCAATTTTCTAGTATAAGAAATGATGATGTTAATAATTAAAAGTGATGGTCATAGTACAATATAATGGAGGAAATCCTAAGAGGGGACTAACTGTTATGAGAAAGAGATGACTTTGTAGACCATCTAGCTTTTTTTGGTCTGGTTTACAATTTTGTTGAAATTCAAATAATGTTGCTACCACTACTTACAAGAATTATTATTGTCAATAATAATAACAACAACAATAATATGACACTAAAATGTGAATTAAATGAATAATGCTTCATGAACAAGAAGTGGGACTAGAAATAGGACCTTTTTGTCCCTGTCTATGTATAACAACAAAATAGAAGAGGGAAATAAGTTACTTCTCTCTATGTTGTTGTTATGCATAATTAGGAATAAAAAAGGTCCCATTTCTTATTCATGTAACAAACCTCAAATTCAATTTACCCCATCAAAGTGGGTGTAGCCCAACCCCGATGGAGCAATTCACATTGAGAGTAGACATACATGTAGTAATTGGAGGTAAGGACATCTGACTATTTAAAGTAAAAATGAGTTTCAAGCATGTTTTCTAGATACAACTAAAAAAGAGTGGGGGAGAGTGAGAAAGAGAGGATGGAGTTGGGTTGCTTTAGGGGCACTAAAAACTTATTATAGGATTAGTCCTATAGCTATTTTATAGGACCACCAATCACAATGCAGCATCCCTTTCTCTCTCCTCTTCAAAATGCTACCCCCTAAAGAATAAAGAGAGAGAAATGTAGACTATGCAGTATCAATTTTTTTTATTGGATCCTACTAAGTTATTATAGGACTGGTCCTATAATAAGATTTTCTGGCACAAAAAACTTGGGAGCATGTCAAGTACTTAGCTTGGTTCCCCACTTGATGAGGTGCACCCCCAGATAATGCATTGGCTTGCATTGACCAAACTAAAATTAAGCAAAACAAACCACACTAGTACCGCCTTTAACATCGGTTAAATAAGACTTTTGACATAGGTTTGCAAACGACACCCAAGTGGGTGACACGAAAAGTAGATGCCTTCAACGTCAGTTACAAAATCGATGAAATAGAGTCGTCCCCATTTGCAACCAAAAAAAGAACCACCAGTAGTGGGACCATAAGCATCAATTATTCATTCAAAATCGATGCCATTCTCCATCTCAAACAAAACAAATTGGTCCCCGGTTAGACCATAGTTGTCGGTTTTCTATAAATAACCTACTTCGTTGACCTCAACGTATTGATGATTTTTTAGGTAACCTAAAAATAATCGACACCATTAGAACAAAAGGGGTTGGTTCACTATAATTAATCGATGAGTTGGACATTCGTTGTCGTTTCTTTTCATTTAACTGATGATTGTGTTTTTTTTTTCTTATCATCTTCTAGGCCTACTGTCCGGCTGGCCAGCAGGATGCAAAACCTACAGTTCTGAACTGCAGGTTTACATCATCCTCTGATTTCAGCCAACAATAGGCCACAAACCTACAATATTAACAAGATGGACTTATTATATATATTCATGTGATTCACACACATGTATAAGCACATTTAATTCATTCATATGATTTACACACATGTAGAAACATGTAGTTCCATTTATTCCTTCATTTCATATTCACACACATGTAGCAACCTACAGTTCCATTCAGTCATCTCTTTTCACATTCACACACATGTAGAACCACATCCATTCATTCATCTTCACATTTACACACATGTATATAGATAGGACAATTCAAAAAAACTCATTTAGACATGTATATCTAAGTGTATCTTTCAAAGTTTAACATGTCATCAAATACAGAAATAATATTATGACATCAAAGTTTAGAAATGTCATTCTTTATCATCATCGTCGTCGTCATCAGTACCCCAATGATAATAAAAAATTCTCAATGCTTCTATGGCTTTTTCCTATTGTTCTCTTATATCATCTAATTGTTCCATCGTATAGGGACTATGTACATCTAATAACTTTTCACCTATAGTAAAGTCACTAGTTTTAAACACCTGCAAAGAGAATGATGTATATATATACTTAATAAGATTGATATATATTATATTATCTAATGATACTATATAATACATGTTGTATGTTATCGATTTCCAGTGTAGCAAATCTGATAATTAGGTCCATATATCGCATCACGTAGTATGCACATGCCCAACCGTTGTCTTTTATAGCACAATATAAATTTCAACATACAAAATGTTAATAAATAAAAACAAGCATAGTTCACATAAATAATATATACATTGGTGTCCAGAAACTACATTTACATTCTCCCAAATGAACAGTTTATTCTATCTTGCACATGTTTCCTCCAGCTTTTTTGAAATCTTTTAAAGCCGTACATGTTAATGTAACACATTAAATTCTATTACTAAATAGTAGTATAATACTACAATTTAATGGATATAAATATGAAAAATTTCTCACGTGAATAATGGCCTTTTCATTATGTGTCCATGCATGTCTAATTGCTTCCCCTCAGGATCTAGATAATAAATAGTGAACGTCTTGGGGACAATAACCATAACTCCCAATGATTACCACTAGAGATAAGAAAGTTAAAAATATATAACTCAAAATTCACAATAAAATATAATTTTCTTAAGTCCAAATTATAAGAAAACTTACTTAAAATTGAATGGAGTTATTACACTCTTATTTTTTTTACCAAAATATTTAAAAGAGACATAGCAGTATAAGGTAACTGATGAAGGGTATTTATGTACAAGACTGATCAAAGATGGAATTAGAAATCCCAGATGGGTAAATGAAAATTCTATACAGATCTTGTGTAAGTGGTTGTGAAACATATATTATGTATGCATTAATATATAAGAAACCAGATCACCATATATAAAACAAGGTATATAGATATATAAATAAGATCTCACCATATCCATAGCTCTATCATAGATGTATTCAGCCAATCATGCCTAATCTTTGTACATTTGACTGAAACCCTCATGGAAGTGTTCATGGATGACTTCTCCATCTATGGAGATTTCTTTGACTCATGCCTTAGGCATCTCTCCCTTGTTCTTGACAGATGTATTGAGTCACACTTGGTCCTTAATTGGGAAAAGTGTCACTTCATGGTTAAGGAGGGCATCATTCTTGGCCACAAGGTTTGCAACCAAGGCATAGAGGTTGACAAAGCAAAAATTAAAGTTATCACCAAGATTACACCCCCAACCTCAGTCAAAGACATTCGAGCCTTCTTAGGACATGACAGTTTCTATCGGTGATTCATCCGTGACTTTTCCAAAATCACTAAACCTCTCACCGATCTTCTTCAAAAGGAGGTGCCTTTCCATTTTGATAAGGCATGTATGGGTTGATTTCTATGTTTGAAAAATGCTCTCACAACCACTCCAATCATTCATGCACCAGACTAGGCCCTACCCTTTGAAATCATGTGTGATGCTAGTGACTATGATGTAGGTGCCATCTTAGGACAGTGCATCGATAAGAAACATCATGTCATACTATGCATCCAAAACCTTAGATGAAGCTCAATGAAATTACATTATGACTAAAAAGGAGATGCTAGACATTGTCTATGCATTTGATAAATTTTGCTCATACTTAGTTGGCTCTAAAGTTATTGTCTACATTGACCATGCAGCCATTCTCTATCTCATGACTAAAAAAGATGCCAAATCCAAACTCATAAGATGGATTTTTCTATTGCAGGAGTTTGATCTAGAGATATTAGACAAAAAGGGGTCTGAAAATGTCGTCGTTGATCACCTAAGTCAACTTAGCTATTGAAAAATTGATGAAAACCCCATAAATGACTCCTTTCCTGATGACCAATTGCTTATGGTAGACTCACAATTTCCTTGGTTTGCCGATTTCATAAATTATTTAGCTATCGGTGTATTGCACCCTGAGTACAAGGGACATTCTAAAGCTAAATTGTTACATGATGTCAAAAACTATTATTGGGATGAACCTTATCTGTTTAGACTCTGTGCCGACAGTCTGTATCATCATTGTGTCTCTCAAGAAGAAAGTACTAACATTTTGGAACAATGTCATTCTAACCCCTATGGTGGAAACATGAGTTCCCAAAAAAACAGCCAGAAGAGTCCTACAATGTGGTTTCTATTGGCCCACCATCTTCAAAGACTCATATGATTATGTGCTCTCATGTGACCAATGTCAAAGGACGGGTAACATTTCCAAGCGTGACCAAATGCCCCTAACCTCTTTCCAGGAATTAGAGATTTTTGACATCTGGGGGATTGACTACATGGGCCCATTTCATTCTTCTTATGAGTTTGCTTACATTTCAGTCATAATCGATTATGTGTCAAAATGGGTTGAATCCATACCCACTAAAACATGTGACTCCAAACTTGTTAAGAAACTCTTCAAAGACATTATATTCCCTAGATTTGGAGTCCCTCGCACCATTATTTCTGACGGGGGATCCCATTTTTTTAAGAAATGTTTTGAGGCTCTATTGAAAAGATATGAAGTTTACCACAAAGTCACCAAACCTTACCATCCTCAGTCCAGTGGGCAGGTTGAAGATCCAATAGAAAAATCAAATCCATTCTAGAGAAAACTGTTGGACGCACTAGGAAGGATTGGGCATTGAAAATCAATGACGCTATGTGGACATACTGTACTGCCTACAAGACACCCATGAACACCACCCCTTTCAGGCTGATTTATGGCAAATCATGCCATCTCCTGATAGAGTTAGAACACAAGGCCAATTGAGCCATCAAAAGCCTAAATTTTGACCTTTCTGCTGTAGGAGAAAATTGTCTTCTCCAAATAAATGAACTGGACGAACTTAGAATGAGTGCTTATGAATATGCAAGAATCTACAAGAACCGAACTAAACTTTGGCATTACGGTCACATTAACTCCAAAATTTCTTGTATAAATATAGTGTTATTGTATGATTGGCATGTAGCATCCTTCAGAATATAAACATTTATAGGACAATGTTTGTTATGTTCTCCTATCCATATTGTCATACCCCTACAATGAGGACATATCTAGTCATATAGGTCCTTTGGAAGCCAACTAGGTATTGCATGAGGAGGTGGAGGCAGGGCTGTAGCGAGTTTCTTCCTTTTCTCCTATATATATAGTTTCATATCAATTGACTTGTATGTACACGCTAACAAATTAACATAATATAAATTTACCATACAAGATCAGTATAGATGACATCTGTTTTGGGCCACAATATCACTTCACCTTCTGCTTCACCAAGCACGTCAGCATCTTGATGGGCATATGACAATGGATGTTACCTCCAATGAGGGAACACAATCCTTGGTCTCACACGAACTGCACCATCGGGTATTGGAGTGCCATGAATCATGTGCCCTGGAAGGTGTGGGTAAGCCTCGGTCTCTGCAATGATGAATTCTTTGAATCTTAGATGGCTTGGCCTCAACCCCTACAAATTTACATAAAGTATTTTGTATACATATATACATAAACATATCATCTTGAAAAGGCTAGCCACTTTGTCATAAAAATACTTACAATGGACGTGATAGGTGGTGGGTCTACATGATTATGCCCAACCACCTCTACCACAGGGGAAGAGCGGAACGACACAAATACTGTCTGAGTGGCAGCCTGAGATGCCTGCCACTTACTCATTGCTTCATGGAGTCTCTTATCAAGTGCTTCCTTGACTCTCTTTTCAAGTGCTTCCTCAACTCTCCTATCAAATAACTCATCTACCTATACATGGAAAAAAGAAATGCTAGCTTTTGATTATTGAATTCCCTTTGGAATAACATTCTAAAAAAGAATAGTTTACCTCAACTTTTGAAAATCCCACTTTTGGGACATGTTGGCGTTGTGATGGCCCAAAGAACACTTTTATGCCCACACCAGTGCCTGTAGCCCTAACACATCCAGGATGCTCTGGGTTACCAAGAGCAACTGTCAATTCATCCCCTGTGCCCTCATGGATGAACTTGCCTTGCCTCCTCTGCTCGTGAAGATCCCACTAATTGCCATCAATAGAAATTGGTAAATAAACATAACAATCATCAATATCAATTTCTTTGAGAGTTGAATTTTACCATTTTTGCGATCACCTCAGTAGTTGTGGGCTTGGTTATATCTCCTTTCTTGTTTTGCCACCTAGCTATCCACATAGTATGGTGAGGCAGAGGTGCGGGAGTAGCAATAGAGGATTCACCATCCTATTGAGTAGTAGCAGACTCAGCAGCAGCAACTAGTAGTTTTTGGCAAATGCCTACATAGCCACTTGGACCCATCATGTGGTCATGCACATTCAGTGCACGCCTTGCTCTTTGAGCATCGCTGATATCCTTGTTAGTAAGCACATTGAATTTGTTATTAACACTAAAGGTCAATCGTGAATAGGTGAATTCATAAGAATGTATATTAATCAATTTAAGAGTGACGCTTAATATCTTGAATTCATCGGTATTTCTCTTGGCAACAAATGCCTCCCAGACATTTGGGTCTAGGTAGTTCCATTGTTTAGTGGTTGACTTCTTCCTATTCTCAGCATCTTGTATGTATAGTCAGGTGAGATTTGTCCTATAGTTCCTTAGGACCCTCCCACAGTGCTTCATCACCTTTTTATAATGTAGGCTTTCATCCAGTTCAATTATACTCCACAAAATTTCATATATTAAATAGATTAGTATCCTAAAAATTAGTATTCTACAAAATAGAATTGCAAATGATAATAACTCTAACATAGTTCTTTCCATACTAAGTCTTTCTTCCCTTTAGGAACTTTATGCCAACAATATTCTAAATCAGGAATACAATGGCTACGAGTAGGAACCCCAAAATATGAAATAAACAAGTTGTGGTTCACTCCAACTGGATTTCCTCCATGATTAAAATCCACAACCAGTTTTGGTCCATTGCCCCTTTGTTGTAGTAACTTGTTCAACATAGTGATGCCCCTCACTTTTTCAATTTTTTTTGTTGCTCGTCAAGTAATGTTGGCTAAATTGGACATTAATATAATCCCTTTGTTTTGATGATGACAAACATTTCTTTCTTGTGGTTTTAACTTGCTATTTTAGTGTTTTAGGAACAAGCATATAAGGTGGTGGATAGCAAAGACTTGGAAGATCAATTTGCTAAAATTGCTTTATTTTCATGATTGTAATCAAATGTAAAAACGTGTACAAGTATATAATGTACAAATACTTAGATATCATGTAAATCAAGTATTTAGATCTTCCATATCCACACACAACACTTAGATAGGTCATCTCTTAAGTTAGTGTCACAATTGCACATTGATACACACACTCAGTAAATGAATACATTGAATCAGGGATATTCTCGGTCGAAAAAAACTTCGACCGAGACACTCTCGGTAGACAAAATTCTCGACCGAGAATAGACCCTCCTATCCATTAGACTAAGTTACAAAAAGTAGTTGGGAGTTGAGTTGAACGTTGCAATACACTTACTGCAAACTTACCCTTGGTTGACAAATTCCGTGACCGAGATACTCTCGGTCGACAAACTTCTCGACCGAGAATAGTTCTGTCTGCACTTTTTAGAACTAATCAACTAGCCATTACAAATGCAATTAGTGGATAACTAACAGCTAGTTGAGCACTAAGAACACCCTATAAGGTGTCTAGAATGTCTCCAAGCATTAGCAAACCACTCCTATAAATAGGACAGCCATAGGACACCTCAAGATACAACGTGCATACACAATTACACTTGAGATTCAATCCTTGTGAGCAAACAAGCTGAGCTACACTTGCAATCTATTTTCTTTAAGCTCTACATTAGTGTCCTATAGGCTGATATCTCCTATGCACTATACATCCACGTCCATCCACTTTGGTTAGGAGATCAAACGCTTGATATAGGATCAAAGCGTTGTACTCAATTGGTAACATCGTTTCTTTCTTCCAATCTTGTTCCTTTTACTGTATTTTGTTCTCCTTTGCTACTCCTAGGTTGGAGACGGTGGAAAGGAGGTTGTTTGAGCTTCTTTAGGTGGTGAAGGTAGCTCGGTGGACTTTGGACTACTTCTAGAAGGTCTCAATGGGAAGCTACTTCAAGGAGGAAGGCTACTTCAAGGGGGAGCTTGAAGTTACTTCAAGTGAAGGCTGCTTCAAGGTTGGTGAGACGAATTCAGGGTGAAGGCTGTCCAAAGGGTGGTGAAGGTGTTTTTAATTTTATGTAACATCCTTGCAAGGTAATAAAATTTAAATACTTTCAAAATCCTGGTTGGGAACAACTGGGTAGTGGACTGACTCCCTTAGTTTTTGCTAACGGTGGAACCACTCTAAACGTCGTGTCACCTTCTCCAAATTTCAATTGTGGTTGCTTGGTTGAATTAATTTTAAAATCATTATAAAACCCGATTCACCCTCCCCTCTAGAATTGGTATCAGAGCAGGTTTCAAGGAACTTTAACAAAGTCTTGAAGAAAATGGGTGATAGGGTACTAAACAACCTCAACTTGGAAGGAACATGTGTGGCTTGGCCTCCACCATTTGATGGCACCAACTACACCTATTGTAAGAGGAGGATGCAATTCTATTTGCAAGGAATTAGCTAGGATCTTTGGAGAATGGTTTCAAATGCCTATGATCTTCCTTAAAATGAATATGCTACATGGGGTGCAAACACGGTGAGATTAGCCCAATTGAATGCAAAAGTTGTAAGTATCCTTTATTGTTCAATTGTCGTAGGTGAGTTCAATAGAATCTCAAATTGTGAAACTACATATGAAATATGACATAGACTCTCTATTACTTATGAAGGAACTATTCAAGTAAAAAATTCTAAAATTGACATGCTTGAACAAAAGTTTGAACAGTTTCGTTTGGAACCATATGAGTCTATTAGTGAAATGTATGCAAAGTTTTCTTCTATTGTTAATGGGTTGAATTCATTAGGTAAAGCCATTAGTGAAGGGGATCAAGTATCAAAGATTCTTAGGTTCTTGCCTCCAAAGTACAAACCAAAGGTGACGGCCATTGAAGAAGCCAATGATCTCACTACATTAAGGATGGAACAACTCATTGGCAACTTGGAGGCTCATGAAGCTACCCTTGAAGAAGAAGAAAGATTGGTGGATGAACACAAGAAGGAGAAAAGAAAAGGCATTGCATTCAAAGCATCAACCAAGACTAGTCATGACACAAGTGAAGAAGATAGTGAAGAAGAAACTCTCATTGTAAACGGTAAGCAGTATAGAAGTTTTAAAACTAACAAAACTTCTAATGTTTCTTCCTTCAAGTGCTTTGAATGTGGCAAAAGGGGACACTTAAAAGGAGATTGTCACAAACTTAAGAAGGAAAAGAAATCATCTCACAAGAAGAAAGAGAGAGCCTACAGAGTTGCATGGGATGATTCAAGTGATGATAGTGAAGATGGAGAAAAAGAAGTAGAGTTCTTATTGCTACAACAAATGAAGAAGAAGAAGAGGTAAGCCTTTTTTATTTCTAGCATTGAATAATTACATGATAAATATATTGATTGTAAAAAGAAACTAAAAAGAGTTACTAAAACTAATGAGGATTTGTATGAACAATTAGATGATCTTGCTTCTAAAAAGGAAAGTATTATTTCTGAAAATTCATCCTTGAAATCATCTTTTAATAATTGCAATACAAAATTGCTTACTCTTGAGACAAATCATAATTTTCTTTCTCAAGAAAAGGTTGAATTGCTTGCAAAACTAAATAATTTTCAGACTCAACCTATCCTATGTACTCATCTAGATTATGATGTTGTTGTTAAAGAAAGAGATGTTATATCATCTGATCTAGATCAAGAAAGTTAGATATCAAAAATAAAATGGATGAGATTGCTAAGTTATAAAAAGAAGTTAGTAGCTTGAGAAATAATGTTATTCTTGATAAGATCCTAAAAGATTCTTCTGGTCAGATTAGAAGAAGAGGACTAGGTTATAAGCCCAAAAGTAAATCCTATCAAAAACCTAGAATAAGAAGGACACAAGTGCCCAAGACTAAAGTTATGTATATGCCTAAAGACAATCTTGTTAAAAAGATAAATGAAATTGATTCTATTTGTTTCCATTACTGTTTACATCTTGGACATTATTCATTCTCCTTCCAACACAAGGAAAAGGATGTTGATCTAGTTTGGGTTCCCAAAACCTAGAGATTTGAATATGATTATTTGAGATTTGACCTAAAATGTTACTTTGATATTCAAATGTCTTATCTCAACTAAATTGAGCTTTAAATTGCATATTTCTGCAAAATTGTATTGGAAGTGATCTATGTTTTTATAACTACTAAAAATAATACAGAAACAATCTTGGTCAATAAAATCTTCGACCGAGACAATGTCGGTCGAGAAAATTGTCGACCGAAGTAGTTTCTGTCTCTAACCTGTAGAAGTCTAGAAAAACAGTAACCATGCCGGTCAAAAAATACTTCTATCGAGATAAATTCGATTGAACATTTATTGGACCGAATTATAACTGATAAAACTGGAGATACAGCAACCTTCTTGGTCAAAAAGCATGTCGGCCGAAAAGAAGTCGGTCGAGAAAGAGTTTGACTGAATAAGGTTCTGGAAAACCTGTTTAACTGGTTCAGTTTGCTATAAACTTGCTATAAATTTGGTATAAATGAAAATTAATGAACCATGATTGATCAAGAAAAATATATTGCCTTGATAAATCTTCCTTAAAAGGCAATTCTCTACATTGTGTATCTAACAACTAAAAAATGTGATGATTTGAGTAAGTTTAATCAAGAAATTATGCATATGCTTCTATTTCTCTATCATGATCATTGTGTTATGGATATGCCTTTACTGTTTCACCATGATCATTGTGTTTCCTATTTTACTTGGTTTACCTAAAATAATCTTTGATCTATATATATATAAACCATGAATGGATATTGTTTTCAAAATGATCATAGTGATTCAGCTCATTACAAATAAAGATGATGTTATCATTGAAAATGCCATTTTTGCATTAAGGTAAATCTCTATGGCACAAATGCATCTTGACATATTAGTTAAATGATTATCCTGTGCTTAGCTTATGGAAAATGATATCATCCTTGTTATACATGAATACTTTTTATATGATACTATGTAAGCTATGTTTCAAATATTCAATCAAGTGGATCATTGTGAATGCTAAAATTGGAAATCTGCAAAAATTGCCTCTCAGTCAAAATAAAAATCAACCGAGGGGCGCCCAAGTCAAAGTCGAGGTCGACCTAAAATAAGCTTGACAAAAATACTTAATTGTAAATCATTTCCTTGCACTCAATCTTAGTATATTAAAAACAAGATTTTAGTGCATAGCTCTCATAAAAGGTTAACTTATTATGATCTAATGCTTATTATGACCTTAGAATCCTTAAATTATCTTGATTATAAGATTAAGGGGAAGCTCAAAAAAACTATCTTGACTATAAGATTAAGAAGGAGGTCACAAAACTTCATAAACATTATGATAAATCCTGATCAAATCAAACTTTAAAACTTGCTATGACCTTAGGATTATTAAATTATTTTGATCTAAAATGGACTCTATATATCAATATGGCCTTAACATCCCTCATTATTGATTAGAGATATATTTCTTGATCCTACTATGTCGTAAAGAAAATCTCATATCATTTTCAGGGATTAACATCCCTTGTAAAATGGATGGGAAATCAATATATGTATCCATCATGAGCCTAAATGGATCTCATATCATTTTAGGGGCTTAACATCCCTTGTAAAATGGATGAGAAATCAAAACACATATGCCATGAATCTAAAAAAATCTCATATCATTTCAAGGCTTAACATACTTTGTAAATGATTGAGAAATAAATTTTGGCTAAATTTGACATAAAAATAAGTGCTTTGCATTAAATTGTGTTGATTGAGTATCAAATTATCAAATTAAGGGGGAAAAATAAAATTCATACTTAATGATTAGCTTAGTTATCTTATTGAAATGACAAAGGTGGAGAAATAATATAAAATCAATAACATAGAGTAAAATGAGTTTCATAATCTCTCAGCTAGCACACACTTGCAAACAAGAGAATGACTACAAAAGGTAAATTTTAGGTATGAAACTCATATGATTTATATTTCCTTGATTTATATTTTGGAAATGTTTGTCATCTTCAAAATGGGGGAGATTGTTGGCTAAATTGGATATTAATATAATCCCTTTGATTTGATGGTGATAAGCATTTCTTTCTTGTAGTTTTAACTTGCTATTTGAGTGTTTCAGGGACAAGCATATAAGGTGGTGGATAGCAAAGACTTGGAAGATCAATTTGCTAAAATTTCTTTATTTTCATAATTGTAATCAAATGTAAAAACTTGTACAAGTATATAATGTATAAGTACTTAGATATCATGTAAATCAGGTGTTTAAATCTTCCATATCCACACAAAACACATAGATAGGTCATCTCCTATGTTAGTGTTACAATTACACATTGATACACACACTCAGTAAATGAATATATTGAATCAGGGATATTCTCGATCGACAAAAACCTCAACCGAGACGCTCTCGGTTGACAAAATTCTTGACCGAGAATAGACCGTCCTAGCCATTAGACTGAGTTAGAAAAAGTAGTTGGGAGTTGAGTTGAACGTTGCAATACACTTACTCTAGACTTACACTTGGCCAACAAGTTCCTCGACCGAGAGACTCTCGGTCAACAAACTTCTCGACTCAGAATAGTTTTGTCTGCACTTTTTATAACTAATCAACTAGTCATTACAAACGTAATTAGTGGATAACTAACGGCTAGTTGAGCACTAAGAATATGCTAGAAGGTGTCTAGAATGTCCCCAAGCATTAGCAAACCACTCCTGTAAATAGGACAGCCATAGGACACCTCAAGATACAACTTGCATACACAATTACACTTGAGATTCAATCCTTGTGAGCAAACAAGCTGAGCTACACTTGTAATCTATTTTTTTAGCTCTACATTAGTGTCATATAGGCTAATATCTCCTATCCACTATACATCCACATCCATCCATTTTGGTTAGGAGATCAAACACTTGATATAGGATCAAAGCATTGTACTCAATTGGTAACATTATTTCTTTCTTCCAATCATATTCCTTTTATTGTATTTTGTTCTCCCTTGCTAATCCTAGGTTGGAGGCTGCGGAAAGGAGGTTGTTGGAGCTTCTTCAGGTGGTGAAGGTAGCTATGCGAACTTTGGACTACTCCTAGAAGGTCTCAATGGGAAGTTGCTTCAAGGAGGAAGGCTACTTCAAGGGGGAGCTTGAAGTTACTTCAAGTGAAGGTTGCTTCAAGGTTGGTGAGATGACTTTGGGGTGAAGGCTGTCCAAAGGGTGGTGAAGGTGTTTGCAATTTTATGTAACATCCTTGTGAGATAATAAAATTCAAATACTTTCAAAATCCCGATTGGGAACAACTGGGTAGTGGACTGACTCCCTTAGTTTTGGATAAGGGTGGAACCACTCTAAACATCGTGTCTCCTTCTCCAAATATCAGTTGTGGTTGCTTGGTGGAATTAATTTTAAAATAATTATAAAACCATATTCACTCCCACCCCTTCTAGTGTTTTTCAAGTACCATAAGGTTTTAAGGGGGTATATCCTCAACCTAAAAATTGATAAAAAAAACACTTATAGGATACAACTTATAAATGGACATATAGATAGGAATATAGGATATATTTTAAAAATTACATTGTGAGGTGGTGCCTCATTGATATCCTCACCCTCACGGTAATCATCATTACGATCATCATTGTCATGCTCAGCCATCTAAAAGTTTCATTAAGAAAATCATATATTTAACATTTAACATAACTAGAAGATAATATAACATTGTAAAGTTCACACCAATGTAACATTCAAAAAAATAAAGCATATAAAAAAATAAAAACATGCCTCTAATATTGCGATCTTTTATCAATTAACATTCCTACGGTGTGATCTCCGCGCACATATAAGTCATCGTTAGCTTCAATATTTGGTGTTGGCAACTCAACTGACAATGGACTCGATTCGTCATACTTATCATAGTACTCTTGTTTATCTATAGGATCTTCTATGAACTTTCTTTTGCCACGAAGAACAATTGACCACTTTTCATTTGCTGGATCATCGATATAAAATACTTGTTTCACCTGTGATGCCAATATGAATGGTTCATCCTTCTCACTAATCTTTTCGAAGTTCACTAATGTGAAACCCAATTAATCCACTATAACTCCTTTGATGTTATCAACTTAATTATATTTAAAGAGCGGAATTCTGAAATCTACATAGTCAAACTCCCATATGTCTTCAATGAAACCATAATATGACATTTTAGCTTCACGAGGACTCTTCTCCTTTGTACTGGCAAAAAACAAAGAAGACACTTGAAGGGTGACCCCACTATTTTGGACAACGCTCTTATCATCTTGATGCTTTGTGTAATATTAGAACCCATTTATGCCAAACCTTCATAAGACATAACATTTGTTTTTGGTTTAAAGGAGAGGCATTTGATATTTTTAGCAACATTATTAGGTGTTTGAGATAGTTGATGTAAGACTTTATCTTTAAACCACTTAAAAAATGTCTTCTTATGCTCTCTAGCAATCCACATTAAATTGGCTCGAGGATATTGTTTCTTGATGAAATTGGTATGTTCCATGATATAAACACTCACTTCATTGATGTTGTGTAAAATATACAAGTGAGCTTGTTCCAACAGCTCACGGCAGATTACTTTCATCCGTGATCCTAAAATCCCTTTGCCAGAATACTCCTCAATATTCTTGCCATTTATAGGAGTGTCATTATCACTCAGAAAGTCATTGCAAAAATACATAACCTCTCTCGCCACATAACCCTCAATAATACTCCCTTCAGACTAATAATGGTTTTGAACATCACATTTAAAAATGCTCATGTATCATTCAAAAGGATACATCCAATGCAAGAATTGGTCCCAACATTTTCACTTCCCTAGTCAAGTGGAAAACAAGATGTACCATGATATCAAATAATGAAGGAGGAAAATACATCTCAAGCTGACAAAGGGTAATTGTTAGGTTTTACGTGGTCAGAGTAGGCAGCAGAAATAAAAAAATTACTTGAACATAAACCCATAACCAACATATCGCATCAATATCTATGTAATGGGAAGGATGATTTTAGCGAAATATATCTTGTCCTAAGGCTTGCTCAGAAACAATACCTCACAGCTAGTGCGGTTTTCAACCACCTATCTTTGACGGTGTCTATGCAGCTCCTGGTCTTGACCCGGACTGCGGTTGACTGTCATCCTCTTGAGCGACAGAAGTCTCCCGCTTCTATAGATAGTCCACACAGACTACCGGGAACTCTAGTCATCCTGAAGAACAGACTAGAAGGATTTTTCCCCTTCTATCGGTGTACTAGTCACTAACACACTCTCCTACAACCATTTGCTTTTCTATAGTTGTCTTTCCCTCATTGTTCCTCCCTGGATGGGTAGAATTTGCTTGGGCTCTCTCAGTTACCACAACCAGAGAGGACAACAACTTTACAGAGAAACAGATGTTCTGAGTTGTGTCTCTGGAGAAGCCCCATGTACCCCTATATTTATAGTAGAGGGTAGGGTCAGGGTTCCCAATCTGTGCAGGAGTAGAAGGGTCTAGAATTTCCATGAACAATTTACACTGTGGCAGGCAAACCGGTCATTTCATAAATGAAATGGTCATTTGGCAAGGTGAGCCAATAGGTTCACTTGTGAACCGGCCGGTTGGGAGTGTGAACCGGTCAGTTCACTTAGTGAATCAGTCGTTTCACTTTCCAGACTTCTACCCGCTAAAGAGAGGGAGAGCAAGG
This sequence comes from Alisma plantago-aquatica, assembly GCA_963693085.1. Taxonomy (NCBI): domain Eukaryota; kingdom Viridiplantae; phylum Streptophyta; class Magnoliopsida; order Alismatales; family Alismataceae; genus Alisma; species Alisma plantago-aquatica. The sequence goes on along the minus strand of OY856410.1, from coordinate 1,381,359,914 downwards.
GATAAACAATTGTGGGAGAGTAAGTTTTTTTTTTTTTTAAACAAGCCAGGAGGTCATCTATTCACCTCACCCTCCTCGTGTGAGCACAAATAGCAAAAAATACAGCTCCTGCTTATAAGATGCAGGTGATGGCCCAATCAACAAAGAACACCCCAACAGAGAAAACGAAAACACACTCAGGAATACCTCAACACCACATAGGGAGTCTCATGCTTCTCAAGGTAAAACATCCCTCTAATCCTAGGAGACAAACTTCTCGGATCAGAGATGACAATAGGTTCATGGAGACGACTACCCCATTTGCCAAAAACTCTAGGAATCGAATTCAGGGACCTGTGCACAAGGGAACCCAGGATACCATCCTCCTTAACGTAGCATCTGATCTCCTCAACCATAGAAATCAGCCTCCAAGGGATGGGACGACTACCCCACACAAGATTGAAGAGAAGATCATTGTCAACCTCAACGGTTGAAATCCTCAAGTTTTGAGACTCAGCAAATCTGAGACCAACCACAATAGCCTGAAGCAAAGCATTGTCAATATCAACAGCCGTGAGCCAAGATCTAGCTACTTGACAGACCTTCGCATGATGGTTTCTAACGACACTGGCCATCCACCATCTCTTATTACCAACTGGATCTCTGTCTTTACCAACTGTGAGATTAAGCTTAAGGCTGTGAATATCCGGCTTGTTCCATCTCAAAAGAGCAAGCTCCTTAATCACATAAGTAGGATCGACCACACCATGATTATGCAATCTGAGATGAACCTCAGGGTCAGCGAAGGCACGAAAGTTCTTCTTCTTGAGCATGACGTTCAGCTGTTCAGTCATCAAACGGAAAGCATTCTCAAAGGAGCTATATATACCATCAAATCTAGCTTTGCATCTCCATTTCCACAAACAGTAAGGGATGAGGGTCGCTAAACAGGCCGCTATCCAGGTGATCACATCGGCCGATCTACCATTGGCGCAAAGGGACACAAGCTCGGCTCTACTACGCGGCCTAGTCAAGTCTGTAATAGATTCAAACTTCTCCCAAAAACTGGACGCCATCTGCCCAAAGAAAACAACATGGTCAGTGTCCTCCAAGCAGCTTTCAACGCAGCATTCACATCTGGATGCTAGCTGAATATGGAATTTACAGACATTGTCATCTGTCGGTACATCATGGTTCATCATCTTCCAGGTAAAGGCACATTCCTTAGGGGCATCTATATTCCAGATCTTGTTGTAAGAGCAATCGGAAGGCGCATTACCAACAGTGAGGATCTTCTTGGCTGATTTGATGGTGAACACACCCATCCGCTCAGGGCTCCAAACTATCTTGTCATCATCTTCAGTAATCCTTTGTTTCACTTGCTTGATCAGCTCAACGCCTTCATCAGTAAGGATCTGCCGAAGAGCCAACCAGTCCCAACCTTCATCAATAATCCAGAAGTCTCGAACCAGGAAGGCATGGTTTCTGTCACTGTGAAATCTCGCATAGTCGAACAGCCTAACCTCACACCAAATATCATCCCAGAACGAGATCATACCTCTACCCAGGATCCATCTACACCACGGGACCACGGATGGGAAGGTATTCCACATATGCTTCCAGTAAGGGGAGGCTGTAGCTCTGTAATGGACATGATTAGGATAGTTGGCCGCCCTACTACTCATCCGAAGAGAATACTTATCCTTACAGAACCTAGCCCACAACGAATCCAAAGCAATAAACTCCCAGCAAGCTTTGGCCACGAAGGCATCAACAGTGATCCGAATATTTGGCAGATTCAGCCCTCCATGCTCAAGCGGCATGGCTACCTTTGACCAGCTCACCCAAGCTCTTCTATGATTATTGTCCCGATCCGCCCAAAGGAACTTCTTGAGCATACAATCAATACGATCAATCGTCCCACGAGGAATACCAGTGGCAGCAGCAGTGTATATAGCGGTGGACGCTAGGACATGAGAGATCAACATCTTGCGGCCAGAGAAGGAGAGGAGCCTCGACTTCCAGGAGGCAATCTTCTGGTTAATCTTCTGTATCAAGTAATCAAAATCATTCAGAGTGCTTCTACCAAACTTGATCGGAACCCCAAGGTAAACCAAAGTCTCCGCTGTATTATCAAGATCAAGGGCCGCAGCAATATCATTGGAGGAAACAGTGCATCTAGTACCCACCACACATTTCGACTTAGCTCGATTGATCATCTGCGCTGTGGCTAGCTCATAATTCAAGAGAATCTGCTTAACCGAAGCCAATGTGGACGGATTGGAATTGAGGAAGAGCATAATATCGTCCGCATATAACAGATGTAAAGGAGCAACTCCATGTCCACGTGTATGAAATCTCGCAAGATTCAACTGAGAATCCACTCTAAGGATGTGTCTAGAAAGCAGCTCTTCAAAGAGGATGAACAAAAGGGGCGATAAGGCATCACCTTGCTTCAGGCCCCGTTTCATAGGAAAGAAACCAGCAGCGGCATCTCCAATAGAAACCGTAGCCCAGGTGTTAATGAAAAAACGCAGCACAAGGTTGATAAAACCTTCCGAGAAACCAAAGCTCAACATGATCTTCTGGAGGACCTCCCAGTTGATACGATCAAACGCCTTCGACATATCAATCTTGACCATCAAACTCGGAAACTGTTCACCCTGATAGAGATCATGAACCAGTTCTTTGACCAATCTGATGTGGTGAGTAATCTCTCTACCTTGGACATAGGCTGCTTGATTGTCAGAAATGAGATTAGACATAAGCTTCTTCATACGGTTACTCATAACTCTAGCCAAGATGCGTAGGGCCACATTCTCAATAGAGATAGGGCGAAAGTCCTTACTAATGTCAGAAGGGTTCTCAACCATGGGAATAAGAAGAATATTGCAGCAAAACAAGCTACGGTGGCAAGGTTGTCCACTGAAGAAGGATCTCGTCATCTTCATGAAGTCATCCTTAATCGTATTCCAGAGATAAAAAAAGAAGTGGACTGTGAAGCCATCCGGTCCAGGTGTAGTATGTCTGTCCATCTGATCAAGAGCCATATGCACCTCATCTTCATTAGGAATGGCAGTCAAGGAAGCATCATCGTCGGTGGTAACCAAAACAGGAATAGACATAAGCATATCATCAAGCAGATCGTTATCAAAGCCAGGATTCTCCTTGTAGAAGTTTGCATAATGCGCAGCAGCATGGTTAGCGATGTCCATCGGGTCCTCAATTCTCGTGCCATCACTCAGCAGAAGGTGAACAACACGATTGAGCTTTCTTCTAGATCTCACCACTGCATGGTAGAATCTAGTATTCCTCTCACCATCGTGAAGCCAGTCAATACGAGAACGTTCTTTCCAAACCTTCTCCTCAAAGTCAAGAAGTTGTTGGAGCTCAGTCTCAGCAGACCTGAGATTCATCTCATTGGCAAGGGAAGGATTCTCATCGTAAGCCATCTGAGTCGTATAAACCACATCCTCAAGGTCTCGAATCCTCTGACTAGTGTCACCAAAATGATCTCTGCTCCAAGATTTCAGAACATCTCTAACCATCTTCAATTTTGAGTAGAAGATAGAAGAAGGAGAACCGGTGAAATCCTGTGCCCAAACATCATCAATGAGACGCCGACAGTCTGCATAGTCAAGCCAAACCTGCGAGAAAGAAAAAGGTCTCCTCCTATTGTACGTCCTCACGCAGCCAGGTAGATATAAAATCGGGCAGTGATCAGAAACCCGGTATCTCGTGAGGTGAGAGGCGGTAACATTTGGACGCTTCAGACCCCAAGTTTCATTAAGGAAAATCCTATCAAGCCTTTCCCAAATGGTGGGAGTGTTGTATTGCTTATCAACCCAGGTATACTTGCTGCCAAGAAAGCGGGCCTCTCTCAGATTAACGTTATGAATAAAGGAATTGAAATCCAAGATATCTTGATAAGGTCTATCGAGTCCACCCCTCTTCTCAGACTGATGCTTGATGGTGTTGAAGTCACCAGCCACGAGCCAGCAAGCATCGCCAATGTGACCAGATAAGTCACCAATATCCTCCCATAAAAATCTTCTCTGAGAAGCACTATAGCTCGCATAAACCGCTGTAATATAAAACTCCATACCATGAGAATCCCTGAGCTTTATCGTGATATGTTGATTGTGAATCCTCAACACAGACGGGTGAAGCGAAACGTCTGCATATAGCCAAATCTTTCCAGATTCTACCTCGTTAGTAACAGACCAATCTAATCTCACGATGTCCAGCAATTCATCAGCTGAGACAGCATGTAGGAAAGGTTCAAATAAGCAAACCACTAAAGGTTTATGTCTTCTACATAACCGACCCAGCACCTTCCTGGTCTTATTGTTGGCCGCTCCCCTAATATTCCAGAAAAGGAAGTTGGAATCCATAGATAGGTTAGAGACTAAGCTCTCAAAGACAAACAACGCCAGCTAGAAGCGCTCACGACCATCATAGTCCCATTCATCATCGGAAAAAGGATTGTGTCCATCTGATAGCCTCCTTCTATGGGCATATCTCCTGTGGCCATCAGGCTGAGTGTGGGGTGCCACGAAATCTTGCTATCTGCTGGACGAAGGAAGAAGAGATCTTCTATCGCGGCGTGACTTATAAATCTGCTCAGTAGAAGGGATGAAATCAGTAAGACGTTGTGTGTGCAGCGGTCTTCTGATTCCTTCATCATCAAAGACAAACCTACGAGATCTGTTATCATCATGCATAAGAGGAGCCACGTCAGGAATAGAAGCTACAGGATCATGATTGTGATCGTCCATCACTATTGGAAGAACAGGAGAAGACTGTTCCAGGGTATCTTGCACAGCTTCTGTAGCAGCCAAATTATGAATAACAAAAGCTTCCATCGGAATGCATAACTCTTCACCAATCTCTGTGCGAGAGAAAAGATTAGAACCTGGTTTCCCTCGGGCAACAATGTGCAAATGCACATCCGATCTTCTGTCTCCATAAGTCAGAGAAACAAACTGTGGGATATCCTCATTAAATGTCTCCACAAGAACCAGGATTCCTGAGATATCATCAGGATTGCGAATCCATCCAGAAACCACGATAAGCTTTCCAAAGCTATTCATCAGTCTGTCTATGGCATCATCATCACGGCAAACAATCGGGAGGTCCGCAATCCAGAACCAGACTGCCTGTTTGCGAGAGCAAGGCTCGCCTTCCTCCAAGGATAAAAGGTTAACGATCATATCTCTAAAAACAAAGGACGGATTCACTATAGCCTGCCGCGCTTCCTCCTGTCTGTCAAAGAATACAACAACTTTTCTCTTGGAGTGACGATAGATATCAGAAGCATGCGGCCACCTTCTCTTGAGCTTCGGGCAGAGTTCCTCCCAAGACAGACGTGAAGGCCAAGAGACTTCCACCGCTCTTGCCAACGCCTGTGCCTTGCTCTTTCTATCCTCCGTGTCTGGACCCAAATCAACCGCTATACGCTTGGGAACATGTATCTGACCGCCTCGAGCAGGAGCAGCCGGCCGCATCATCGGGAATTCAGTATGAGAGTGAATATCCGGCGGGGGAACATTAGGTCTGGCAAGGCATCTCCTCGCAACATGGCCTGGTGCATGGCACTTGTAGCAAACAACATCACGTCTACAATGAAACTGCCAGTGTCCTTTACCAAGACAGCGATAGCAAGTGTCTTTAGGGATGTCCATCATCCATGGCCGACGAGAGGGGATTCTCACAGGCTGATCTCTCGGAAACTGCTGGTGATCTCTTTGCTCGATATATCTGACGTTCTGACTGCTAGGGTTCTTCTCAACCGCAAAGGGTGCTTCAAGGCGACGCGGATCCTCCTCATGGTTCACCGGGTTCACTAGAAGCGGCAGGGCTTTATCATAAGGAGGGACATTCTCATGGCGGTCAGCAACAGGGACCTATGGTTCTACAGGAAGAGTCTGTCCCTCGTTGCCCGACTCCAACGGGGGGACATCAAGTCTTGGCGGCTCATCAGCAGGAATTCTCGAGCCAGACTGCGGATCGCGATCAGGCGAATGATGCGTCGGAGATCCAACGACGGTCCTAACATCTTGGATAATCTCATCTATCGACGTGGCCATGGACGCAAACCCTTGGCGTCTGTCTTGGACCGCTTGCTGGGCCCTCATGGCTTGTGGGAGAGTAAGTTGTTGACTAGTATAACAACGAGAGGAACAACTCCTCCCTATTCATTCTACTAGAATGATAAGAGTTCTAGTTGATCTATGTAGACTTCTCTAGAGACGAGAAGACTATTGTCTTCTACTAGGAGGACAACATCAGCCTATAGTCTATGGCAAGACCAAGAGCTACTGTAGGTGCCATTGAGTATGCTATTCATTGTGAAGACCAGGAGCTACACAAACACCATCCAATAGTAATTAGAAGATAATTGCACTATAACAAGTTGTAGTCACTGGACTTGCTCGAGAACCAGGTATAAACTCGTCAAACTATCTTTTCTATTTCATAGTAGTTGATGCAATCTTGTTATAATGGGGAATACAGATAGATAAATCTTTTATTTCCACTGCCTTTCTCTGTGCTTGTATTACCCAACAGTAGAGTCACACCAATTTACTATATTTTGGGATGATCGATATGATCAGATTTTTTAGTTTCATAGTTTATTTATTACATACAATGTGAATACTTAAACTGTCTCATATGTGTATTCGATCAAAGACCACATAATCCCAAACTATATATTAGTTTGAGATTATATATATATATATATTAAAACTTGATTGATTAGTTTTACTATTCCACCTGAGAGCTATGGCGATGGAGAAGCGCCTCCACCCTACAAATGCCCCTCATATTTAGAAGAAGAAAATGCCCGCAAGAAATCTAGCTGCTCCTCCGGAGTCTCCTATAGAGTGGGGGATTTCTTTAAGGTGGATAACGGAAGGAAGTCTACTTCTATGGAAAAAATAAAATCTGCACTGAAGACAGCAATATTATTTTCCCTCACTCTGAGTTCTCTGATAGTGCTCGGCGCTGGAACCATTGTCTTCTTAGTTATGTGATTGATTTTTACCCAGATATCGGCCCCCTTTATCAGCATCTGTCTGAACTATGGAGTTTATCATAAGACTTTGAGATTATAAGGAGAGATCATGGTATGTTCATCTTCCAGTTTTCCAATATTATGGACTTGAACTTTATTCTGAATAAAGGCCCATGGTATGTCAAGTGCATGCCTATTGTTCTGGTGAAGTGGCATCTTGGACTCCCGGTTAAGAAGATTGGCTTTAGATCTATCCCTGTGTGGGTCAGAGTGTTTGACCTTCCCTTAGAATGTTGGGATGTAAGAATGTGGAAAAGGATTGGGTCATTCCTCTGTACTCCAGTTCACACTGATATAGTCTCAAAGGATTGTTCTCAGATTGATTATGCCAGATTGTAGGTTCTTATGAGTTCGGACTCTATTTTTCTGACCTTTGTGGAGATTCAAAGTGACAAAGGTGCTTCTCATCATATTCTATTCAAGTATGAGTGGCTTCCTGGTGTCTGTAACATATGTAAGTTGTTTGGCCATGAATTAGATCTATGCTCTTTCTTCTTTGAGAATTCTGATAAACTTTGTAAATATGGAGTGTCAGTTGGTGAATCTCGAAATGAAACAGTTGTCCTGAGGTCTGTTCCTTCAACGCCATTCCAGGTGTTCGGTGAAAGGTCTCAGGGAACTCGTGGGAGGTTGACTGGTGATGCGAGGTCCTCTGTTATACTTGAGAATAATAGTTTCTCAACTACTCCTCCTAAAGTTACATCTAAACTGGTTGCTAGCTTAACATAGAAAATGAATGAATCCACCTTTTCTCCAATGACTAATAGACTTAATGATCTTGAAGCTATTCCTGAGAACTATATAGTTGAATTCATCAGCTCAACAGCTCAAGTTATCAAATGAATAACAACTTTAAGATTTCCTCCTGGAATGTGAGAGGCCTCTGTAATTAGGTGAGAGGTGTCTAGGAGGAATTACTTAGACTCTCTAGTCACTTGGTTGTTCTAAATGAGACAAGACTAATAATTAAAAAGGCCATAGTTTCATGACTCAGATATTTTTAAGGGTACAATTTTATTTCCAATCATAATTCTCATGTCCTTGGAAGAATTTTTGTTCTTTGAAAATCTGAGTATTGTGATCTTGTTAAATTTTTTGAAACTGGTCAATTAATTCATCTTAATTTTATTGAAGACCAGGAGTTACACAGACACCATCCAAGAGAAACTAGAAGATAGTTGTACTACAATGAGTTATAATTGCTGGATTTGTTCCAAGACCATGTATAAACTCGTTAAACCATCTTTCATATTTCATAGTAGTTGATGCAATCTACTGTTATGGGGAATATAGATAGATAAAAAATATTATACTGTCTTTCTCTATGCCGTATTTTCCAAGATGTACATGGGAGGAAACACACATATTGCCAATCAATTTTTCTTTTTGAAGGAGGAAAAACAATCCCAAGGATGACATCCTATGATAGGAATAAAGGAGTTAACAACACTAGCATATCGACAATCCAATTCTATTTTTGTTTGGAGGCCATGGTGGCGCACCATGAGTATTCTTTCCTTCTTCTACGTGGATGTTGTAGAGGCCTAGGAACGTCTAGGGGGGACATGTAGCATCTTCTTTTACTATGAGAACAAGCGTCCTTCATCTCGTCGCTATGGCGAGGATGACCAATCTACAACATTGAGATAATGTGTCTAGTTGTTTGACAACTAGTGTGTGCCAATGCATAATTTGATATACCTAATTTCTCTTAAATATACCAACATTTTATGACTATGATAAATATATAACAAGGATTGTTTGGGAAAGTTTTACATTCCAATGCTCCTTCCTGCCCTAAAAACCCTACAATGAGGACAACCTTTTCCAGGAATACCCAAACCAAAAGCGACAAGTATAGGTCTGCCCATCCATTAATTATTTTCTGCACCTTATTCTAAACATTTGCATAAGTATATTTGTTCACTATTTGGTGTAGGGACTGTTAGGTGCTTACCCAGGTCACCCATACGCATGAACCCCCCCTACTCCACAAGCAGTTCTCATAATGTGTTTGGCAGGGCACACCCTTGGATAAGAAGACGCATGTCTTCAATTTTGAGATCATCTAATCGAAGCTTGTTCAAATTATTTAAAACATTCAATTTTTTCCTCCATCTGTTTCAGACTTGATTTAGCAAGGATGATTTATCATCTGCAAAGCTGATATGAGATGTGTTTGGAACCTTAGTTAGATAGCTTGACACATCGTGACTTCCCCTCCACCACCCTACTTTCTACGAGTTGGCTCAAATGATCCATACACATAAAAAAATATTGGGAGATAATGAGTCCCCTTGTCTCAAACCCCTACTAGCCTAAATGGAAGTATTTTTTTTGTGATGTATCAGACTGGTACTTTCACTTGAGATGAAGTTCATAGTGTAACATTATAATATTTTATGAGCACCTTGCTCTATCAATAGTGTCTAGGATAGAAAGCCACACATTCGGTCCTATACTTTAAAATTATCAATTGACTGCCATATAGGGTGTTTCTCCCTTACTCCCGATGTTGTGAATTAGCTCATTAGGCCAATATATATTAGCAAATTTCCTGATCCTTATGAGTAAGAAACTACTTTGGCATGAGAGCCCAATTTATCTATATTTTGAACCTTTTAAAAGATGATTTTCAAAGCAAGTTTGAGTCTCGTATTGTTTAAAGAGATTGCCTTAGCTGACAACACTTTTTAGGATTACGCACAAGAACGAAATCAACCATCATTTGTTCAGAAGAGGCTCTTCGGCGATCTTGATCTTATCGTGTGGATCTCGGAAGCCTTCACGATCTTCCAGTTGGATTGGAAAAACAAGTTGTCAACACCATCAGACCTGAGAGACTTATATGGATTCATATCCTCGGAGACCTCTGAATTTCAAACTCCACTGGTGCGCTACCCACAACACACAACTAAATCACATTGATTTTTATAAGGTGACCAGGCACAGACTCCATGAGTATAACTTCTTCCCTGAATAAGCTCATGAAGTACTAATTGACACAACGTTTTACTTCAGTTTTCCACAGCAATTCACCCCCATCCGATCTGATTTTGGGAACCAAGTTTGCACACTTTCTATTATTAAAATATGTGGTGAGTCTTGGAATTATCATCTCCATTTCTAGGACAAGTCCTATGACTTTTTTTCTTCCAATCTTCTTGTTCATTAATGATTACCCATTCTAGATGCATCTAATCTTTTTGTGCATTCACTGGTCACTCGTTGTCACTCGTTCTACGTTATTTTGGGGTCATATCTAATATTCAGAGTTTGTCTCGATTTGGTATTGCTCTCGCAGCCAGCATCAAAACAATGCTTTAACCCAAGATGTTCAGTCAACTAATGCACCTCAACGCATTTCGGGGTAAATCAACTAGCTCTTGGTTTGTTGTATGGTCACAATCTTCTCTATAATATATCATTTTCCTTGGTAACCTCCGTGCTATGTTTGGAATTCCATGCTCCAACTATTTTTTAAAAGTTTCAAAAGCCTCATTAAAGGGTAGGCTCCTTCATACAGTTTTGCAATGGGTTTGTAAACTATGCATTACAGTTCCAAGAAGCCAGAGTTCCGAACTGCGATTTATGATAACATGTATTGATACTTCGGGTAAAGTAACAAACATTGATCTAAATTGATTCTTGAAAGATGATCCACGATGTAGCTCATGATGATCTCAACTCTTAATGTATCCGCTCCTGATTATGCACCGCTTTATCAAACCGATTGTACATTGTGTCCTTTTTAAATGTTGGTTGCCAAAGTGTATAACCCATGTTGGTTAAAAAGGCATGAGAGTTTCCTCAAAGATAGCTTCATTGGAAGGTATGTGAGGTGAATTTGTTAGCAATTATAGTGTGCAAGTGACGATGCTCTGCAAGACTCAAGATGCAAGATTTCACGTAGAAAATTCTTCCCAAGACAAGGAGAGAAAAACTACATGGCAATACCGGTCAACAAGCATTATGTAACATGAATTATAGCTCAGCTGTCCAGATTTAATCACCCCTAAATCTAAAAAAGCCCACCCCCCGCGTGTCCGAGAACAAAGATAAGGAAGAACAAAATACACCCAATGTGTACAAATCCTCCATTTTAACTTTTTCTTCTCACGAAACCACTGTCGTTGTTGGGTTTCTTGTTGGCGGCGACCGCAGACGGGGTCGCCTTTTCTCCTGACAAGGTCGCCTACCTCACTTCTGTTTGCGATACTCGTTCTAGTTGGCGCCTCCAACTAAAACACCAGCGTGCCGCTAGAACTCTCTCTCTCTCTACCTGAGAGAGTCAATATGCGTCCTCAACTGATCGGACAGACCATTATCGGTTTCGCAACACCAATAAAGTGTCACCAACTGATGTGCACCCTATGTTGCTCAGACTTGCCTCTGTTGTCGATGCAATGTCGTTGTATTGCCGACTTCCAACCGCTACTTCACCTCAAGACAAAATTGTTGGTCCTCTCTCATCCACAGTATATTTGCACTATCGGTGCACTCAATGTGCGACTGACTGTCAGCCGCTATTTCGCCTCAAGGCAAAGTCAATGACCGTCTTTCACCAAGAGAGAGTTATATTGTCAGTGTGCCCAATGTGCCACTGACTATCAGCCACTATTTCGCTTCAAGGCAAAGTCGTTGACCTTCTCTTACCACAAGAGAGCACCACAAATTGTTATTATTCTCTGGATCTTCTACCACAAAAGGCATCAACAACCAACAACAAGTGGGATCGCACACCAAAAGGTGGGATGATCTCAATGGCCACCCCAGAGCCTATATTTATAGGCATCCATGCATGTGGTTGCAATCAGGAATTCTGATACAAGTCCTAGTTCAAATCCTAGTCCAACTCCATGTTTTACATAAAGAGCCATCCTCTTTCCTTCTTATTTCCTCTTTGATTTGACTCATATTAGGATTGGCAACAAAAGCCAACTCTTACTCAAGTCCAAATTCAACTAGGACATGGGTCGAACCTTTCTTTCCCAATAATCTCCCCCTTTAACCCATGAAGGAGACTTTGTCTTCTGTGATCATCTAGAGTAGCATCTTGACCCCATCATATGTGATGAATCCATTCTCCTCAAACATGTTAACACCATGTCATCTTTATCCATTTTCTTGAAGTCCCACCATGACTTCACTATGTTCCCAAACAATTGAGAAGTATCATGACAACATTGCTTCTCTCTCAATGTTTGTACCTGGAACAGTGTAAGCTCTCCCTAATCGATTAGTCGAGCCATCTTTGATGAAGAACGTCTTTCTAACCTTCTGTACCAAGGCTCAGTAACCCTTTGATGATGCTCCCCATGTCTATGTAACCCCACATCAAGATCCTGGTCCTTTATTTTGCATGCATCAACTACATGTCCATTGTATTGTCCTTCTTCCTCATGTGCGTGTTGTCTAGAAGAAGTATTTGGGGCGACCTTCTCTAACTTGGAGCTATCACGCTGCACCTTGTTTCCCTTCTAGAGTGAATCCCACATCTCAGACATGCGGCTATTCTCTTGATCGCTTCTTGTCGACATTGTCCTTCCTATCTTCAGACACTATCTCACTACACCCACTACATCCTTCGAACCTTGTTCTGATATCACTTGTTAAGAGTTGTGTTGTGAAAGTGACAATGCTCTGCAAGATTGAAGGCACAATATTTAATGTGAAAAACTCTCCCCAAGATAAGAAGAGAAAAACCACGAGGCAATACTGGTCAACAAGAACTATGTAACCCGAACTACAACTCACGCTACCCGGATTTAATTACCCATAAATCCGAGAAGCTCCCCCCTATCTGAGAATAAAGATAAAGAAGAACATAATTAAACCCAATATGTACAAATCCTCCCTTTCAACTTTTTCTTCTCACAACACCATTGCCTCTACTGAGGATTTCTTATTGCCGCAGTGACCGTTGACCGTGTCACCTTTTCTCCTGACGAGGTTGCCTACCTTGCTTCTATATGCGACACTCGTTCTAGTTGGCGCCTCCAACTAAAACTCCAACGTGTCATCAGAACTCTCTCCGTCTGAGAGTGTCGATGTGCATCCTCTGCTGATTGGATGAATCGTTGTCGATGTCACAACACCAAAAAAGTGTCACTGATGTGCACCCTCTGCTGCTCCGGCCCACCTCCATTGTCAATACACTACCATTATGTTGTCGATTGCAACCGCTACTTTGCCTCAAGACAAAATTGTTGGCCCTCTCTCATCCATAAGAGAGATGCACTGTCGGTTCACTCAATGTGTGACCTACTGTTAGCCGCTACTTTACCTCAAGGTAAAGTCATTTACCCTCTCTCACAAAGAGAGAGTTGTACTTTCGATGCGCCCAATGTGCCACTAACCATGAACCGCTACTTCGCTTCAAGGCAAAGTCGTTGATCCTCTCTTTCCATAAGAGACCACCACCAATTCTTATTGTTCTCTGGATCTTCTACCATAGAATGTACCAAAAACCAACAACATGTGGGATCACACACCAACAGGTGGGATGATCTCAATGGCCTCCCCAGAGACTCTATTTATAGGCATCCATACATGTGGTTGCAACCAGGAATTCTAGTACAAGTCCTAGTTCAAATCCTAGTCCAAATCCATGTTGCACATAAAGAGACATCCTCTTTCCTTATTATTTCCTCTTTGATTTGACTGCTATTAGGATTGGCAACACAAGCCAACTCCTACTCAAGTCCAAATTCAACTAGGACATGGGTCGGACCTTCCTTTCCCAACAGAATCCACCTCTTCTCAATGGGGTCGATCATGTCATTGAAAATTCCTATTACCAACCACTTCTCTCCAACCTATTCACATATAACGCATGGATACATCCACTACAAATGCATACTAGTCAGATTTGGGCTCACAAACCCTAAAATGTATAGCATATTGTCACTAATTCTACAATGAATAAACTATCAATGGCTTTGGTTAATATTGGCACATTCTTGTTTGTTCTACAACATTTAGATCCCACCATACAACCTCTCGACTCCTATATGTGAGAGTTATTGAATCCCAATTGGGAAATTATAGTGTGTGCCCTTAGGCATGAATTTCGTGGCTCCAAAATAGTCACAAATCTAGGTTCATATTTGTGGGTCTATTCCTTGATACTAGTAATATAAAGATCACTTCCTATACCTCTTACATTTTAATTGAAGATGTCCATCATAAAAAAAACCTCTTAAGGAGAGGGTCTGATATAACAACAAAAACTTGATGAAATGAGAACCTTAGTGTTCTCAACGACTTCCTTATCTTCACTCACCCTCTTGGATCTTTTTGAAGTTTGGTATGAAATCTATTCAACTTCTTCTTAGTACTTTGTATCATCTACTAGATATGGAAATTCTTGTAGATATGAGTGGCATACTTGTACATTTTTGCTTGCAGGTTTACGAGTTGTCACCTCTAGACACACTATTCATGCTCTCCTCAATAGACACCCTTCCTTCACCACACTGTCATTGTTACAACCCCAATTTTTGGGTTCATCTGGTGAGAAATATAATTTCTCATATTAAAGATAATTGAACAAAGAATGGTATAATTTGTTTTGAATACATGGTTTTTGTTTACAATAGCCTTGATGTCTGTGTTGGTGACCTTTTTGGCTATTGGGGCCAAATAACAAAGAAAATTCAATCAATAAATGAATAATTGAATATTTGAGAAAAGAATGAAATAGAAACCTCTAGAAGGCAAATCCAAAGAGGGATTTCGTGCCTATTGGGTTCCTTGGGTTCCTAGGAGTCCAAAGTTGCAAAAAGAAAGCAATAAGGAAAGAAAAGATTAATTAAGTATGTCTTTATTAAGAAATAAATTGAAAATAATGATAAAATGTGGAAAATGAGTGGAAAGAGGCATAAATGAGATTTCTTGGTGAAATTTCGTATCCATGAGGATGTTAATATTAAAAGGAATGCCAATGAGGAAAATAAAATAAAAATAAAGAGAAATCCTCAAAAAGAGATATTTTAATGAGAAATAAACAAGATAATGTGGAATAATGCATATTGATGCATTTAGAAGGATAATGAGCATTCCTTGAAAAGGAATTTCGAATTATTTGAGTTTCTTGGGAACCAAGGAGTCCTAATGAAGAAAGAGGAAAGAGAAAATGCTAAAATTGCAAAATAAGAGGATAATGTGATACATTACTAATGAATTTTGCGATATTGATAAAAAGGGAGTATTTTCTACTAAAAGAAAATATAAATTCATGATCAATGAATTAAAAAGTCATAAGGAAAGTAAGAGAGAGATAACTTTCGAATTTCCTTTAGAAAAAATGATTCCTTAATAGTCAAGGAATACGAATAAACAATGAATAGATTAAAAAAGAGAATTTACACCCAAACAAGGAAAGTAAGTTTCCTTTTAATAAAGGGGCCTTGATTACTTCATGGGAAAGCATATTAGGGTGTGGCTACCCTCCCCTATATAAGGGGTAGAGCCCTTGGCCGAGATCAGGATAATCCCAATGAATCTTCTCTCTCCTTCTTCTTATTTTCATCCACCAACCCTAGACATGAGATTTTACTATTTTCATGGCCCCCAAGGAGTTGCAATGGGTCTCGAAGGAGGCGCAAAGCTCCTGAGACAATCCTTAAATGATTTGTTACGATTTCCATTCATTTGACCTCGTGCAGCTCGCGGCCGAAGATCTGCAACCCGAGCAGGTCGTGGCCTTGGTGTGCATAGGACCAGCCACCTCATCTATTAATCGAAGGTTCCCCATGTGCACCAAGGCACAACGGAGGTGGAGGAAGCTTTTCCGGAGGCCGTCGAGGTCCGGGGTGGAGAGGGGTAGCCACACCTTACTGCAGATCGGCGCCCAGAACTAGGTCTCGCAAGGTTGAAGAAGGTCTTGGACCATTGGACTGTTCTTCCCTCTGCAGGCTAAAGACGCACACAACTTAAGTGAGGGTATTTGTGTCTTTTCGAAATGTTCTCATCTAAAATGAGCAACGTTGCATGGGGCAGGACACATGGCGTCTTCTGATTGGCCGTGGTAAGTGATATCTTGAAAAAATCGTATATAATTATTCGTAACTCGGATTAAAATGAGTCTTATATGAAAATTTATCCTCAGAACGAGAGGAATGCAAAGAAATTATGTTTGAAGCCTGTTTCTAATTACAATCCGAAAAGTAACGGAAGTAATCATCTTTAATGCTTTAGTTCTTAAGGAACCCTATTTTGAAATGAATAAAGAGTTTGATAGGGTTTAATGGATCAGTAGAGTTGATGTTAACCTGATTAAATGTATAAATGTACATTATGTTCAAAAAGGAAGAACTTTGCACGTGTTTAGTCTAATTTAGAGTTTATGTGCATAAATATGCTTGAAATTGGAAAACGTACATAAAGTTATCATCTTTAATGTTTTAATTATGGGAAAACCCTTAGATTTGATGGTAGATGGTCTTAATGACATTATTTGGATAATTCAAGCTGATATTAACATGTTGTTAATAAAAGAGAAAATAGGATCTAAAAAGATGATCCTTTTATATAATTGGCTTAATTTAGGGTTCCGTGCATGATTATGCATTAATAAGCTTGAAAACCCTAATTTAGGAGAATATGTTTTTTAATTGGTTTAATTGTTCAAATCTATGAATAAATAGGGATATGATGATCCTAGGCAATTTGGGTATAAAAGATTATTAAAATGGATAGTTGAGCAATTAAGGTTCATATAAATGGAAAAGAGTATTTTAGGGTTTGTTAACCTAAAAGGGATAAAGTTTGAGAAATTGATCTAAGAAACCCTAATGAATATTAATGAAACCTTAATGCGGATTAGAAACCCTAGAAAGAGAATCCAAGTCAATAAAGTAGATTCTTGATAAAGTGTGTAATAAATAGAGTACATATTCTTTTTAGGAATTATGTGATGATTGAATCACTTGCTTGGATCTGTTGATTGGCTTGATTGTATATACATGAAGTATATGTTGAATAATCTGCATGACTCATCAAATCAGGTATGTGGTTACGCTTATGACTATATCGATTAGTTTCTCGAGGATTTTATCGACGTTTCCCCCAATGCTTGAAATAATTTTTGGATGTTTCAATTCATGCAACTATAAAGTGACTATGACTATCTCTATGAGTATACATGTATAACTAGCTAGATCCAAGTCCGCCCCTGTGGCTATGCAAAGGCTAAGGATAACCTAGAGCAAGGTCAAGGGTATCATGAGTTAGAAATTGGGCTACCTACGTGTAGTGCCATGAGACTCTTTAGCCTACAATGAGTTAAGGAGTGGTCTACCTATGGGTAGTTCCATGTGACTCAACCCTAGAAACGGGTTCACTTGATAGGTGGATCATGAGGGGTTTAATGGGGACAACACAGAGGATAGGTTATCCTTGGATCGCGTAGTTATACTTAAAAGGTAAAATTGTTTGTTAAATGATAATTGAGTGAAATACATTGTTATAGATAATTGCATGATTATTGTTTCCCCCACATACCAGCTTCGGCTGATCGACGTTTTGTTTGTCGGCGTTTTAGGTACAAGCCAAAAGGACAAATAGTAATTCATCATAATGAGAAATACATGAAGTAAAATACAAGGAGGATTAGTTAGAGTAGAATCCTTAAATGGATAAAAGTTTAGAGATCCAAGTTTTCAAAAAGGTATGCAAACATTTATTTTCTTACAGCTTTTCAGTATAGTATGTTAAAATTTGATAACTATTCTTGGTTAATTGCCAAAACTTTGATCCGGAAGTTATGGGTGCGGCTTCGACCTCTCGGTCTCCCTTAATTGGGGGTTATCGGAAGGTGGGGTCGTAACATTTGGTATCAGAGCGTAGGTTCCTCAGTTAACCATTAATAATTATTAAATTTTACAAACTCCATAGAACTCAAGGGAGTTATTAGAGGATTATCCAAAAGACGGAGGTGTCTAGAAAAGGATCACGACCGGGGGCTGGCAATATTTTCCTCCGCACCACTAGTCAGAATACAAGGACTCCCGGATCCATGTGACTGCCTGGCCAAAGTCTTAGGGTATGAATTGAAATAAGATACCTTTAGGACTTTCTCATCTTATTCATCCCTTCTCATCACAAATTCTGTTAAGGACCTTAGGGGTTAGGGTTTCTCTCTTTTCCTCACCCTCTTGAGGTATGGGTAAGATCAATAAGGTCTAAGGAATCCTCCATCAAATTAGTGAAAAGCATGTAATTAAGATGCCATGGACATAAGCTTAATAGAGTAAGCATAAACTAAAGAATAGATACATGCTTAGGTCGTATGACATAAGTCGGCATGCCCTCAGGAGAGACCTAACGATATACCTCCTTGTCAGGAGGATGAGTTAGTCTTGGAGGACGAGGCCTCCATTAAAAGTAGAGACCTAGCCCATCCTTTGAGGATGATGTTAACCCTAACCATAAGTGAAGATTAGATAGAGAGATGAGATGATGAGTAGATGTCATAGTTTACTGGATGTTTTGATGGACATGTCGTGGGATGCCATATGAGCCAGGAGAGGTTAGGTGACCTAATACCTCTGGCGACCCAACACTGGGAAGGGTCATGTAGTTTTGAGCAAAGGATAGCTCCTTCATTAATGAAGTTAAAGAAGAACCTATGGAAATCCCATGAGCTTATATGGGTATAATAGGCACCCAGCATGTATCAGTAGTGAGCGATAGGTTGAAACCCTGGTTGAGGGAGTTTGATGGATACCTTATGAGATCTATGGATAACCTTGAGCAAACATAAGGCTTCATCTAGGTAGGGGCATACTTTTGAGGTTGACCCTTCATAAAGAGAGGACCTCTAATGGTGAGGTTGGTTGTAGGGTTATCTCTAGAATGAGAAAGCAGGACCCTAGTATGGAGGTTGGAAGCCTAAAACCCTGAGATATGAGAATCAGTGGGGAGTCAAGGATGGATCGACCCAAGTGGAAATAGTGGTTGCCTCATGCACGATCCCTGGAGGATGATGATATCTTGGTTGCCTTTAGAGGAACCAAACCCTAGAGAGAGGATTAGGCTTCTGGAACCTATGTGCCTATGGTATGAGTGTTTACCTTCTGAGAAAGGAAGAAGATGTTATGTATACCCTGAAGAGGTTAAGTGATAGGTTGTGAGGCCTTGTACCTTGTTGGTTGTCCAAAGGGGGGGACTCGACTCTAGAGTGTTGCTCGAATAGAAGGATGACAAGAAGTGTGTGTCATGCCTTATACATGCCTGATTCATGGTTAATAGATTAAGCATGTAGTTGGTCATCAAAGGTGAACCTAGGGTTCCTAGGACTAAGAGGGGAAGTGGTGTACCTAATGCTCAGGACGAGAATTAAGTTGTTATAGTTTTGAGCATGGTAGTCCTCATGTATAGAGGAAAAAGGTAAGCCCCCTAAGTTTAAGGTATGCTTGGTGAACCCCTGAGAGCCAAGTTGATGACAAGGGAAGGTATGATCTTGATCCAATGTTGAGGAATGGGAACAAGTATGACCTAGCATGGTTAGTCAGAGGTCCACATGTGCCTTAGCAGTTGCTGGGTTATGCATGCTCATATGGATGTAAACCCTAAGGATGTTTATGACCGTTTTGTAGTTTCCTCCCATCCTAGGAGAAGGACCCTTTTGTAGGGTGTATACCCGTTTTTTTTGGTTTAAGGTAACCTATAGAGGTCTCATAGGATCTTGAGAAGCTAAGTGAAAAGTACATGGTTTGAGTAAGAACCTCTAGACCCATAGATAGCCATCTCTATGTGCATATGGATGTGTTACCATGAAGGTAACCAATATGGGACTTGACCAAGGTAGGCAGGTTACCATGATCCCTATGAAAGGATGAAAGTCAGCCCATGAATGCAGAGAGAGAGATGATGAAGGCTTGGGTAAAGTTCTAAGTTGAACATGTACTATAATAGAATCCTAAGTCAATCCTAAGGTCAGGTAGGGATAAGACTGATGGAAGTAGGAGTTGCACATGACCATAGGGTCGGGAGGTAACAGCTATCATTGTTTGAGGACCATGGGTTAGGAGATTGATCACCTTCGTGAACTCATGGGACCCAAAGGGCAGATGAGTAGGGAACTCTCTTGATGCATGAGGGAAGAGGGATGACCCCAACAGAGTCGGTACCCTATAGACCTAGAGGAGATGACCAAGGATATAAACCTCAGTAGGTTCAAGACTAGTTTTCCATGGAGGTAACTTTGATATCAAAATGATTGCGATGTAGAGACATAAGTTGCACGTTCAACTTAGATTTGAAGGTGTACTAGCAAGGTGGGATGTATTATCTCTACTCGTGGAACAGGAAGAACTTTGTATTTGGACGGCCGCCAAATGCTTATTTCCTCTTGTTATGGGAGTGAGGGATAGGATAGGTTGCATGCCATACACTAAGGATAAGAGATGATGTGAGTTGGAATGTTGCTATGAGGTATGAGGACAGAGAAGATAACATACCCTGGTAAAGTGAATGATACATGGATGGTTTACAAACACTAAGAGGAATAAGGTAGTCACCTTATGAAGATGTTTTTATCTAGAGATATGAGTCATACAAGGTTGAGTTTGATCACCAAAAAGATGAGCTCAAAGTGTTTTAAATGAAGATAGACTTAGAAGATGATAAGTGAAATACATGGTAGCGTATGTCTTCAAATTACCTAATACCTAAGGATGTGAAGTGGTAATGGATGCTCTGGTTGATATATATAGCTACCTAGTTTGTCTAGAAGAGGTTGTTTGGCTAACCCTAAGTTTGGAAAGGAGATGTGTTTGGATAACACTCAGATGTAATGAGATGTGTTGAAAAGTTAATGGTTGTTTGGTTAGCCAGTCTAGTCTTTGATGCAATGAAAGGATGGTGGTAGAACCTCAGATGCACTTATTGGGATAAGAAGGTGATGAAAACCCGACTAGAGTGGTTTAGGGTTTCTGATGAATCGAACTTGAGAAAACATGACATATAGGAAATCATGATTGAAGATCACCATACGCTGTGGTACTATCAAGATAATAAGTGACAGTAGCACTTTGGATGCTTAAGATGAGATTGTAGGTGGTATGCGGCCATGCATGACAGAAGGTGAAGGATGAGCACCGGTAACCCAGTGCATTGATATAGAGGATAAAGAGTTCCCGAGAGGGAATGGGAGTTCATCACTATGGATGTTGCGATAGGTCTCCCCTGGACCAAGGAAGGTCAAGATGCAATATGGGTTATGGTAGATCGCCTTACCTAGATGACATGAGAAAGAAAGAGTTCTATCAAGGGACAGATTTGGTTGAACTACCCATGAGAGAGATGGTTCAGCTACACCATGATGCAAGTTCAAAGGTTCTTGAGTTTGACATAAAGGTTCCCTTCCAAAAGGTGGAAGTAGTTACATGAAGAACTCAATGTTAGTACAATTTATCACCCCTAACTAATGGTTAGTATAATCCAGACTAAAGGGTATGATGAGAGCATGTGTGCTCGTTCAGGGTAATGTCTAGAGACAACTCTTATCCTATGAAAGATGTGATGATGACCACCATAGCTAGTATTGGGTTTTATAAGAAGCTCTATAAGGGAGGTTGTGTCGATCACCACTTCAGTAAGATGATGTTGCTGAAAGGACCACATGATGGTTAGAAAAGGATCACAATGGGTGTAGGTGAAGTCGCTTTGATCATGTAATGGCTGAAAGGAGCCTAGAG
The DNA here is from genome assembly GCA_963693085.1 of Alisma plantago-aquatica. Taxonomy (NCBI): domain Eukaryota; kingdom Viridiplantae; phylum Streptophyta; class Magnoliopsida; order Alismatales; family Alismataceae; genus Alisma; species Alisma plantago-aquatica. Next base: position 1,381,338,152 of record OY856410.1, on the reverse strand, counting down.
ATGATGAAAGTCATGAGCAGATGCAAAGTAGACTGACATGCAGTCCACTATGGGAGAATATGTGACATGAAAATCTGACCCCTCTAAGTTATAGCTAAGAGAGTTGAGTCCCTGATACATGGGTTCTTTGACATGGTTTGGTGGAGAAGGTTAAGTTTGACCTTACCCCTCATGATAATGTAATGTGTGATGAGTTCCATGTGTCCAATTTAGAGCACTATGTGAGGTACCCCGACCATGTGCTGAGCAATGAACCTAGTGAGCCCAAGGGAGGTTGAAATGGCCTGAGTCACCTGTGCAGTTTATAGATGCCAGGATGAAAGAACTCAGAGAAAATAATATGTGATGATAAAGGTTCTTTGGAAGCACCATGAGTACAGAAAGCCACATAGGGGCCAATGGTGGACATGGAAAAGTCTGATCCTGAACTATTCGTTTGCTTGATAGAATTTTAAGGACAAAATTCCTATAAGAGGGGAAGGATGTTACAACCCCAATTTTTGGGTTCATCTGGTGATAAATGTAATTTCTCATATTAAAGTTAATTGAACAAAGAATGGTATAATTTGTTTTGAATACATGGATTTTGTTTACAATAGCCTTGATGTCTGTGTTGGTGGCCTTTTTGGCTATTGGGCCCAAATAACAAAGAAAATTCAATTAATAAATGAATAATTCAATATTTGAGAAAAGAATGAAATAGAAAACTCTAGAAGGCAAATCCAAAGAGGGATTTCGTGCCTCTTGGGTTCCTTGGGTTCCAAGGAGTCTAAAGTTGCAAAAAGAAAGCAATAAGAAAAGAAAATATTAATTAAGTATGTCTATCTTAAGAAATAAATTGAAAATATTGATAAAATGTGGAAAATGAGTGGAAAGAGGCATAAATGAGATTTATTGGTGAAATTTCGTATCCATGAGGATGTTAATATTAAAAGGAATGCCAATGAGGAAAATAAAATAGAAATAAAGAGAAATCCTCAAAAAGAGATATTTAATGAGAAATAAACAAGATAATGTGGAATAATGCATATTGATGCATTTAGAAGGATAATGAGCATTCCTTGAAAAGGAATTTCGAATTATTTGAGTTTCTTGGGATCCAAGAAGTCCTAATGAAGAAAGAGGAAAGAGAAAATGCTAAAATTGCAAAATAAGAGGATAATGTGATACATTACTAATGAATTTTGCGATATTGGTAAAAAGGGAGTATTTTCTACTAAAAGAAAATATAAATTCGTGATCAATGAATTAAAAAGTCACAAGGAATGTAAGAGAGAGATAACTTTCGAATTTCCTTTAGAAAAATAGATTCCTTAATAGTCAAGGGATACTAATAAACAATGAATAGATTAAAAAGGAGAATTTGCACCCAAACAAGGAAAGTAAGTTTCCTTTTGATAAAGGGGCCTTGATTACTTCATGGGCAAGCATATTAGGGCGTGGCTACCCTCCCCTATATAAGGGGTAGAGCCCTTGGCTGAGATGAGGATAATCCCAATGAATCTTCTCTCTCCTTCTTCTTATTTTCGTCCACCAACCCTAGACATGAGACTTTACTGTTTTCATGGCCCCCAAGGAGCTGCAATGGGTCTCGAAGGAGGCACAAAGCTCCTAAGACAATCCTTAAATGATTTTTTACCCTTTCCATACAACCGACCTTGTACAGCTCACGGCCGAAGATCTACAACCCGCAGCAGGTCGCGGCCTTGGCGTGCATACGACCAGCCACCTCAGCCATTAATCGAAGTTCCCCATGTGCACCAAGGCACAACAGAGGTGGAGGAAGCTTTTCCGGAGGCCGTCGAGGTCCGGGGTGGAGAGGGGCAGCCACACCTTGCTGCAGATCGGTGCCCAGAACTAGGTCTCGCAAGGTTGAAGAAGGTCTTGGGCCATTGGATCGTTCTGCCCTCTGCGGGCTAAAGACGTGCACAACTTAAGTGAGGGTATTTGTGTCTTTTCGAAATGTTCTCATCTAAAATGAGCAACGTTGCATGGGGCAGGACACATGGCGACTTCTGATTGGCCGTGGTAAGTGATTTCTTGCAAAAATTGTATATAATTATTCGTAACTCGGATTAAAACGAGTCTTATATGAAAATTTATCCTCAGAACGAGAGGAATGCAAAGAAATTATGTTTGAAGCCTAATTCTAATTACAATCTGAAAAGTAATGGAAGTAATCATCTTTAATGCTTTAGTTCTTAAGGAACCCTATTTTGAAATGAATAAAGTGTTTGATAGGGTTTAATGGATCATTAGAGTTGATGTTAACCTGATTAAATGTATAAATGTACATTATGTTCAAAAAGGAAGAACGTTGCACGTGTTTAGTCTAATTTAGAGTTTATGTTCATAAATATGCTTGAAATTAGAAAAAGTACATAAAGTTATCATCTTTAATGTTTTAATTAAGGGAAAACCCTTAGATTTGATGGTAGATGGTCTTAATGACATTATTTGGATAATTTAAGCTGATATTATCATGTTGTTAATAAAAGAGAAAATATGATCTAAAAAGATGATCCTTTTATATAATTGGTTTAATTTAGGGTTCCGTGCATGATTATGCATTAATAAGCTTGAAAACCCTAATTTAGGAGAATATGTCTTTTAATTGGTTTAATTGTTCAAATCTATGAATAAATAGGGATATGATGATCCTAAGTCAATTTGGGTATAAAAGATTATTAAAATGGATAGTTGAGCAATTAAGGTTCATATAAATGGAAAAGAGTATTTTAGGGTTTGTTAACCTAAAAGGGATAAAGTTTGAGAAATTGATCTAAGAAAACCTAATGAATATTAATGAAACCTTAATGCGGATTAGAAACCCTAGAAAGAGAATCCAAGTCAATAAAGTAGATTCTTGATAAAGTGTGTAATAAATAGATTACATATTCTTTTCAGGAATTATGTGATGATTGAATCACTTGCTTGGATCTGTTGATTGGCTTGATTATATATACATGAAGTATATGTTGAATAATCTGCATGACTCATCAAATCAGGTATGTGGTTACGCTTATGACTATATCGATTAGTTTTTTGAGGATTTTATCGACGTTTCCCTCAATGCTTGAAATAACTATTGGATGTTTCAATTCATGCAACTATAAAGTGACTATGACTATCTCTATGAGTATACATGTATAACTAGCTAGATCCAAGTCCACCCCTATGGCTATGCAAAGGCTAAGGATAACCTAGAGCAAAATCTAGGGTATCATGAGTTAGAAACTGGGCTACCTATGTGTAGTGCCATGAGACTCTTTATCCTACCATGAGTTAAGGAGTGGTCTACCTATGGGTAGTTCCATGTGACTCAACCCTAGAAATGGGTTCACTTGATAGGTGGATCATGAGGGGTTTAATGGGGACAACACAGAGGATAGGGTATCCTTGGACCGCGTAGTTATACTTAAAATTTCAAATTGTTTGTTAAATGATAATTGAGTGAAATACATTGTTATAGATAATTGCATGATTATTTCCCCCCCCCCACATACCATCTTCGGCTGATCGACGTTTTGTTTGTCGGCATTTTAGGTACAAGCCAAAAGAACAAACAGTAATTCGTCATAATGAGAAATACATGAAGTAAAATATGAGGAGGATTAGTTAGAGTAGAATCCTTAAGTGGATAAAAGTTTAGAGATCCAAGTTTTCAAAAAGGTATATAAAAATTTATTTTCTTACAACTTTTCAGTATAGTCTGTTAAAATTTGATAACTATTCTTGGTTAATTGTCGAACCTTTGATCCGGAAGTTATGGGTGCGGCTTCGACCTCTCAGTCTCCCTTAATTGGGGGTTATCAGGAGGTGGGGTCGTAACAGTCACCTTCTAGGTTGACAATTGTGTGGCTTTCTCTTAGCTATGAGTGCTGCTCTTTCCTCACATGTCTTTGCATGCTCATGTTTCATTCTTCACTATGTTACATAATCAATGTAGTGGAAAGAACAATGAGAAACACATGTGCAGTAAGAAGAAGAATAACAATCTGTTCAAACAATGAACTCAATATACATGTGGTTCAGTCTAGATAACATACTCCATAAGAGGAGAAGAGAATTTCAGTATTGCAATAAGAAAGGAAAGATACTCGTAAAGAATTTAAGAAAAACTTGAGAAGGTTACACCCAAAGATGATAGATAATTCTTTGATACAGTTTAGTACACTAGTTCTTTTCAGTATAAGAAAACTCAATAGCCAAGGGCCTTATTGTTAGGCTCCATTATATAAGGTTTTCATTAGGAATAAACAATCATTAATATTAGTCTATAACACAATAGGTACCAAGTTGCATGTAGAGAAAGAGATCTTAAACTCCAAATAGGAATACAAATCCAAATCCAAGTAGGAACATGGGTTGGACTCAAATCAAGACAAGACCCAAACTAGGAATGCCATCCCATGTAGGATTTAGACTAGGACTAGGATTCTTTAAGGTGTAACAAATCTCTACCTTGACTCCAAGTCAACATCTTGTAGAAACAAATAGAAATCTTCTTCTCCTCCAACCCCTAAAAGCATCACTATCACGTGTGAAGGCTAACCGTGCCCAGACATGTATTGAACTTGGAAATTGATAATGGAATTGTCATCTTATCAACAATATTATCCTTGTTGATGATCTTCTTATGAATTGAAGTCTTCAAAAGATCTCAAATATTATTCTTTTGAAGAGATTCCATCCATTTATTCATAACCGCAACTGACATAGTAGAATTTGGAGAAGCTAAACATGTAGTATAAGTGGATGGCTCACCAACATCACATGTATCCTTGATAGTGGCTAAAACATAAGCAACAATGCAATATGAATGTATTCCTAGTGGCCTAATCTTTCATCTTCACTTGACATGAGAAAAACTATAGGGTTGTGCATCAAATACCTCTTATTCAATATTATCTAAGGTATCTTGACTAATTGCAATAGGAGTTGTCAAACTGTCATATGGTTATGATGACACATCATCAATCTCTAGCTCCACTTACTTGATGACACTAGGAGAAGGACCTGTATAAGTAAAAAAATCCTATTTGTTTGGGAACATAGTAGACTTGTCAAAGGGAATATTCCTTTCAGCCAAGAATTTTGGAGACTTAGTGTCAGGACGCCAATATATGTACCTTTTTAAAACTGTAGCATAACCTAGAAAAATACATTTTTAGGCCATAGGATCAAGCCATCCATCTTTGGAGTAAACATAAGCAGTACAACCAAAAATACGTTGATTATACTACTTTTTAGGATGAGCAGAGCAAACCTTTATTAGGAATTTTGAAATCGTGCGGGATATATGGAGAACAGTTAATAATGTAGGTATCTATAGGAATATATTCAGCCTAGAAATCTCTCCAAACTCCAACATGAATAAACATGCATCTCACCCACTCCAAGAGTGTTCCATTCATACGCTCTACAACACCATTATGGTGTGGTGTACATCTAACAGTGCGACGTCTGGTAACACCTTTGAGTATAAATTTCCAATAATCTATCTTTGACCCTTGATCACAACAGTTTCATCTTTGCAACACAATTGACTTTCCTTATTCATTTCTAATTAATGCAAAAATTAATTCTTGTCCCAATCAAATTGAACAAGTGAAACGAAAAACCTTTTCTCACAAATCGAGAAAATCCAACACTGCTCGTTTGGACAAATGAACCGATCAATTCACCAAAGTGAACCGGTCGTCTCACTGACCATGAGCCGATCGGTTGGTGGTCCAGATTGTGCAGAATACAATCAATTTAGTTCTCAATCAATTTGACACTCTAATCGATTGGTTCAACACTTGAAGTTGATGATTCTGAGTCAAGTCTATTGATTGAATGTTTGATTGAGTACCTAAACTCTTTAGTAATCAATCCACACATCATTCATGGATAAACTCCTCTTCCAGGTTAATCCTTTGTGTGTGACCCTATAGGTTCCATTTCATGTTGGCAGTGAATGTCCATAACTAACTTATGACATCAAAAGCAAAGAGTGGTGCCTAGTCGCACATTAGTGCTACATAAGTGAAGAGGAAAGTTGGAGAACAACTTTCAACCTACAATTTGTGATTGGTGCTCCAGTGAATGTATAATTCCTTTGTCTCTAATATCATGAATGAACTCAAGGAATTGGGTTGTCATCCTTTCAACATTCATTCATGTTTCTTGAACTAGAGTAGACTGTCTGAGATATGTGTGACATCAATATCATATATTGATTCATATGTGCATGTGCATGCCTTTCTTAGTCTTGCTTATCAAGTGTCCTGGACATCATACTCCCTTAGGAGGGACAAATCCCATATCTATCACTGACAGTCTATCTCATGCGTTAAAGCCACCCAATCATCACCATTATAACAACCCATGTTTCAAGATTACATTTGATGATGTCAAAGTGTACCAATCACATTCGACGAGTGCAGTGATTTTAGGTCTAAGAATCACAATCACCACCATCACTATGAGATATGACTTTGACTATCATGTCATGGTTCCATGTGTCACTCTCATGGTGGGTCTGTCTGATACACTATTCTCCAACATGTATCTGTGTGCTTGGTATGATATCATATATCATGACTAATGAGACATTATCAGCAACCAACACACACTCTAGTCTTGATGTGTCATTGTTATCTATCAACCTTCCACAATGACATCTGACTAGGGACATAAAAATAATGTACATACTCTTAGCATCCATATGATCTCATTATTTAGGTCCTCAACCTGATGACATACATCACCGAGTATTGTCATTCTTTAGACATTCATTCTGCTCCATCATTTATCTCATAATCGATTGAGCTAGAATAAATTGGAAGCTTGCCTTTGATATTTATCAAATCAATCAGGACATATGCCAATCCAATCATCATATGATTGGCTCTCTGGGCATACATGCCAACAGACTCCCACTTGCACTTAGAACCAATCACCTTTGAATCATATTCTCAGTGATATCTAAACATGTCCCACATGTTTCTACTGTGCTAGTGCTAATCTAGAGAGTTAGAAACACTTTGCTTTAGTTGGTATATTACATGTTTCTAATATCCTCACTATACGACATTTCGTATGAGATGGAGTTGCCATAATATGCTATCTTATATTCCTTGCCTAATAATTAGCTTAATAGTTTGACTTAGTATTTCTACTTTGTCATTAATGATTGGAATATCTATAAGTTCATTTGGATGAACTTTTAGATCCATATAATATCCTCTGGTGTTCATAACAAAAGAATACTCAGCATTCCTTTTAGAATTAAATGGACATTTAATTTTAATTGGAATGATTCCATTTATCAATACATATTCACTTTTGTATTTTGCGATCAATTTCTTTCATTTTGGAAGCTTGCATCAGTGTAATTCATTTACACTCAACTCTTCCTTTTATAACCATAGAACTAGTCCTTTAATACTTCAGAAGTACTTAAATAAGTTCTTTATGGCCTTCTAGTGACTCTCATTGGAAGTAGACAGACATCCACTCATCATGTCCATTACATACGAGACAACTGGATGAGTATATCATATTATCATGTCCAATACGTACAAGATGATGAATGCATATATATTTTCTTGTCATGTCCAATACATACAAGATAATGGGATGATTTCATACATGATAGATCCAATTGCAAACACATAAGGCATATATCTATGTGTTCCTATTCTTCATAAGAATTTGGGACACTTGGCATCTGAGAGACTAACTCCATGTAACATGGACAAGTTTTCTCCCACTGAATCTTTGCATACTGAACCCTTCAGTATAGACTGCCAATGTATGCTCTCTCTTTATCAGGTCAAGAGACTTTTTATAATTATCTCTATAATATAGGACATTTCTCTTTATCCCCTGAAGAAGGTATTTCCACACTAGTTTTGTTTTATTCCTCATTATCATGTGGAATATGAATATGCTTCCACTAAATCTTTGTAATCACAGATCCCTTCTTTATTTTGATATATAAGTCAAACCTTTTAACTATAGAATCAAAGTAAAGACTCTAGTTCTGAGGTGCTTGTATTTAATCAATCATATTGATGAAACTCTGTTAACTTATAGACTGCATTTGCATTAACAGAACTACAAAACCCTTTAGGTTGTTCCACGTACATAGCATCATGTTATTCCTTCTAGGAATGCAATTTTAATATCCATATGCCAAATTTCATAGTATTCAAGTTCCAATAGCAAGAATGATCCTTTATGGTCTATAGCCACTACAATTGGTTAAATAAAATCATCAAGTTCAACACCTTGAACTCACTTGAATTTATCTCAACCAATCAATGCTTCCGATGTCATCCATGTTAGTCTTAACTCTAAAGACCCAATTGCACTTATGGATTTTATCCCTATAAGTGCTACAATTAAGGTCAAAAACTCAACCCGCCGTCTACGCTAACGTCTCTGCGGCGACGCAGCGTGCGACTAGGGCGACGGATTGTGGTTGTCTCCCATCCCGGAGGTTTCCTCTATTTTCTCTCTTGCAGGTTCAAGTGCTTGGCTGTGGGTGTTTGATCTCACCTGGGGCTGTTGGTATCCCGCGATGGCGGACGATCTAGTGGAACAATGTGAGAGACTGAAGATCACCGAAGAGGAACAGGAGATCGTAGATCTGATTGATGAGGAAGAGACCAGGCTACCGGAGCATGTCGAGTTGGCTTTGGTGGGCAGGTTGTTGAAGGACAGGTCCTACAAATTCACAGCAATGAAGAAAACGTTCGCTCAAGCATGGGGTTTAACCAGTGGTGTGGTCTTCAAATCCATTGATCAGTCGACGTTTGTGATACAATTCACTCACTGGAAAGATAAAGCGAAGGTTATAGAAGAGGGGCCATGGAATTTTGACAACAAGCTTCTACTGACAAAAAAGGTGGATCCAAAAGACAGGCCGAGGAGGATAGGGTTTACAGAAAGCCAGTTCTGGGTACACCTCTATAATATTCCATTGGGGCTGCGAGGAGAAGCGGCGCTGAGGAAGATTGCAGAGAAGATTGGAAGGGTGATAAAGGTGGATTGTGATACCCTTGGGTGGGATTCGTCCGGAAGAGTGCGACTAGGGATCAATATTAACAAACCTATTAAGCGACTGCAGAAGGTCCGTGGTCTAGACAGACATATCATTGAAGTGGAACTGAAATATGAGCGGCTGCCGGAGATTTGCTTCATCTGTGGTCGATTAGGGCATACTGAACGAGATTGTGCGGACTATGATGAAGATGGTGAGAACCGTCGCGGGTGGGGTTCATGGCTAAGGGCATCACCGCGGCGGCCAAGAGTCCCAGTCGAAGAAGAACTGCTGGGGGGCAGGTTTCAAGGTCCCAGCGCTCGATTGTCTTCCACACAAAAAGCTCGTCGTGCGGCTCCAGAAAGGAAGAGTCTTCCTCCACGCATCAGACACGGATGGGCGATGACGAGGCACTCTCGGGGGAGCGATCGGGAGTGGGGGGCGAGCCGGCCAAGGAGGGAACTGGCGAGTAGATGGAGGATTCGATGGAGGTCGTCATGGAGGCGGGGGACAGCCTGAACCAGAAAACACGTCCAAGGCGGTAGTGCTATTCACGGGAAGTGTTGCTATAGATAAAAATGACGACGGGGGAACCTGTAGAGGGGAGGGAGGAATCGGTGGTGGGTGGGAGCAGCGACGGCAATCATACAGGCGTCGAGGAACGGTGTTGGGATGAAGAGCAAGAGAGGAAGCGTGAAACCCTAATGGAGCGCACGATGACCGGGGAGGAAAGTGGGCAACTGAGGTGGGGGTAGAGATTCCTCAGCTGAGGGAGGGGCCAGACGTGGGGAAAGGGGAGTATGTCGGGGACAAAAAGGGGAGGGGGAGAGCGGGGAAGGGGAGCGAGAACCTGACATCGCTTGGGAGGTTGGAGAAGAATGGGTTGCCGGTGGGGAAAGGGAGGAAGGTTACTAGGGTGGTGTTGCCGGATGACATCCCCATGTTTCCGGGAGATGAAGGTGTGGAGAAGGAATGAGAATGGAGGAAGGCAAGGGCTGAGAGGAGGAACATTCTCAGAGGGAAAGGAGCAGAAATCATGATGACCAAAGAACAGAGAAGGCAAAGTGCAAGAGAAGAAGGAAGGACCAGATGCCCAGTGAACAAACGCAGGAGAGACCTGCTATCTGAGGAGGTTTTGAGACCTCTACAAGACGATGAAATAGTGGGTACACAATCAAAGAAGTCGAAATCAACGGGCTCTACACAGGCTGTGGATGGACATGTTATTGCAGGTGGTGCACACCAAGTAGCGGGAGTTGGGATAGCCCAACCCCGTGAACAACAATGAAACTCCTAAGCTGGAACTGCCAGGGTCTGGGTCGCCCGACAGTGGTACAAGCCCTTAGAGAGTTATGTCAGAGGGAGAGACCCAACATAGTTTTCATTATGGAAACTATGCTAGATGATAAAGCTCTAGAAAGGATTAAGAGGAGTTGTGGTTTCGTTGATAGCATCTATCTATCGAGCACCGGGAGGGCAGGCAGGCTGGGTTTCTGGTGGCGGGAGGTAGAGGTGGAGGTTACCAGTTTTTCTACGAGACATGTGGAATGCAAGGTGTTGGACAATTCTGTTGGATATGAATGGCACGCATGTGGTATCTATGGCTGGTCGGCACAAGCTGAAAAATATAGGACTTCGGATTTGATGCGACAGATCTGAGGTAGGTATGGTGATCCGATGGTTTTTTTCGGAGATCTGAATGAGATAATTAGCAATGAAGAAAAGAGGGGTGGCCCGATGAAACCAGACAGGTTCATGAAGCTGTTTCAGGATGTGATAGATGACTGTAATCTTCTCGATATGGGGTATTCCGGCAATACTTTCACTTGGAGGAGGGGACTGTCTATAGAGACGCTTGTGGAGGAGAGGCTGGATAGGTTTCTGGTGAGTGAAGAATGGAGGGAAAAATATTCGGGCAGTTGGGTCCGTCATCTACCGTTCTATCAATCTGACCATGCACCTATCATTCTGTCGGCTGTGGTTGGGGAAGAAAGACAGTGAAAGAGACAATCCAGATTTTTCTTTGAACCTATGTGGTTGTCAGAGGAAAGGTGTGCAGCTACAGTGACAAATTCATGGGAGGCATACAGTGATATGGATCTCAAAGACAAATTAAAGGGTGTTAGTGAAGACCTGGCTACATGGGCTGACGTCAAGTTTGGTGATATAAAAAAGAAGATCAAAAATACTGAGAAAAAGCTAGGTGAGGAACAGAGGAAATGGCCGGATGGTAGTGTGCTACAAAGGTGTGATGAGCTATCTAGAGAGCTTGAAAAATTTCACAGGGAAAATGAAGCTTTCTGGTGTGCTAGAGCCCGAATAAAGGAGCTGAAGGAAGGCGATAGTAATACTGCATATTTCCACCATAAAGCGTCACAAAGGCTGAAGAAAAACACTATTGTTGGGCTTAAAGACTCCCATGGGATATGGAAAACAAAAGATAAAGATATCTTGGGTATCATTGAAGACTTCTATCAAGACCTCTTCACATCTACCAACCCGGTGAAAATGGAGGATGCGGTGGCAGGTATAAAAACATTGGTAAGCAATACTATAGTTGATATGTTAGAAAAGGATATCTCGGATGAAGAAGTGAAGAAGCCGGTTTTCCATATGCATCCTAATAAAGCGCTCGGGTCGGATGGTTTGAAACCGATGTTTTATCAGAAATTTTGGCAGGTGGTGGGTAAAGATATCTCAAATTACATCAAGGGGTGGTGGAAGGGTGATTATTCATGCAAGGAGTATAATGATACCTTGGTAGTGTTGATCCTGAAGATTAAAAGACCAAGCGTGGTTGCTGATTTTAGGCCTATTAGCCTGTGTAATGTCATTTACAAAATTGCTACTAAGGTGCTCACCAATCAACTCAAACCATTCATGGATAGTATTATATCTGAAAATCAAAGTGCCTTCATACCGGGAAGATTGATCACGGACAATGCCTTAATTTCTTATGAATGTTTTCATGCTATGAAGAGAGGGAGGGGAGGAAAAAAAGGACACATTGCTCTAAAGCTTGACATGATGAAGGCCTATGATAGAATTGAATGGAAGTTTCTGAAAATAGTGATGGAAAAATTTGGGTTTGGAAGACGATGGTGTGATAGAGTGTTGGACTATGTTTCTTCGGTCTCTCACACATTCACGGCCAACGGGGAAAGATCAAACACCTTCCAGCCTTCACGGGGACTTCGCCAGGGTGACCCACTCTCTCCCTACCTTTTTATTCTATGTGTGGATGCTTTCTCTACACTTTTGAACCTCGCAACATCTACGAATACCATTCATGGTATGAGTGTGTGTCGTGGGCCCCCCGGATCTCACATCTATTTTTTGCAGACAACAATATTCTTTTTTCTAGAGGGACAAGGAATGAATGCCTGAAAATAGCTGAAATAATCAGCCAGTATGAACAGGCATCGGGTCAAAAGGTCAACCTCACCAAGTCCGAAATTGCATTTAGCAAGAAGATACCTAGAAGCAAAAAAGATGAGTTGCGTGATCTGATGGGAGTCAAAGAGGTGGACAAACAAGCATCTTATTTGGGTCTACCTGCTACTATTGGGAGGTCAAAGAAAAAAGTGTTTGAATATATCATTGGCAGAGTGGGAAACAAACTACAAGGATGGAAGGAGCGTCTTTTATCCAAGCCGAGAAAGGAGGTGCTTATCAAGGCTGTTGTGTAGGCTATTCCTACATATGTCATGAGTGTGTTCCAACTACCAGCGGGGATTATTGAGGAGATCAATTCTATGGTGGCCATATTTTGGTGGGGGCGAAAGTGGGGGAAAGGAAGATCTCGTGGTTATGTTGGGAGGGACTGTGCAAGCTAAAAAGGGAAGGAGGAATGTGATTTAGAGACATGAAGACCTTTAACCAAGCTATGTTGGCACGTCAAATATGGGGATTGTTCACCAAACCAGACATACTAGCGGCAAGAGTTCTGAAGGCTATGTATTTTCCAAATGGAAACGTTCTAAAAGCTCGACTGGGCCTAATTCCAAGCTACACGTGGCGAAGTCTATGGGGCACAAAATCTCTTCTTCTCCATGGAGTGATGTGTAGGATTGGAAACGGACTGGACACTGACATATGGGAGGATAGATGGCTGCATGGAGATGAGGGGGACCTTACACGTTACAGATCGGGGGAAGCAGCTGTAATGAGCAAGGTTAGTGAGTTGATGGTGGAGGGACGGACAGAATGGAACGTTGACAGACTTCTAGATATCTTTCCTAGGAATGTTGCTGCTTTGATTAGGGAGATTCCACTTCCTATTACTAAGCAGGAAGATGATATTTTCTGGTGGCCAAATCCAAATGGATACTTCACTGTCCGTTCGGCTTACTGGTTAGGCAAGTTGGGAGGCGCAGCCTTGAGGGGAAGGAATAGGGTGGTACCGCATGACCTGTGGAGACTAATATGGGGAAGAAGGTGGCCTCTGAAATTATCACACTTCCTATGGCGCATTGCTACGGGGAGCCTAGCAACACGTAGCAGGCTTAGAGACAAATATGTTACGGACGATGGGGTTTGTCCAATCTGTGCACAACAAGAGGAAACTATCCAACACATGTTGTGTTACTGCTCGGGGGCGGACATAGTGATGAGGGAGAGCTGGTTGCAACCCATGCAACGCCTAGGAAGCATGCAAAACCTACACGACGATCTCTTAGAGCTGTTTAGGAACAGCACGGAGGAAGAGAAGGACGAGATAGGGGCGGTTTGGTGTACCATATGGACGTGCCGAAATAACAAATCTTCCAAGGCGAGGCCCCTTTTCCGAGACCTATACTGCAGTCATACCGAGCGATGATATCGGACTACCGGCGCTACAATTGGGGAGTGGGTGACGGACAATGAGAGACCGATATGGGACGGAGGTCCTAGGAGGCGGGAGGTGGAGCTGCTGCAAGGACACTATAGGTGGACGGGCGGACGAGTAGTTGCGTCTTCATACACGTAGACGCAGCGGTGAAGTCGGATGGGCGTTGTGCTGCGGGTGGTGTGGTTCGTGGTATGGATGGCTCGTTCATGGGTGCAACACAAGAGTGCACGAGAGCTGATTGGTTGTCAGACATTGCGGAGGCTATGGCTGCTAGAGAAGGAATTCTTCTTGCTCGAGATACGGTGCAACCTGAGAATCATATTTACCTATGTTCGGATTCCCTGAATGTGATAAGCGCCTTGAAGGATGTGGACAAGCACTCTGGCTACCTTGGATTGTTGGCTACGGATATTCATAGTATAGCTTTGTTTTTCCTTTCTTGTAGTTTCATTCATGTAAAACGGGCACAAAACTCTTTGGCTCAATTCATTGCACAAGATGCTCTTAATTCTGGCGGGCATACCTCTAGATGGGCTACAATGCCTGTTCGGTAGAGGGAAGCAACCGAGAATGATGTATTCTTTGTCCCTTGATAGTGCATGAATGAAAGTTTCCGGATTAAGGTCATATCTTATTTAGTTCACATGGAAGTCATTTTGGATCTTATGGCTTCAAGTTATAACTCAAAATCTGGTTCCTCAACATCATCTAGATAGATTATTGGTTCATTATCATATGACCAATTCATCACCAAGCTTAAGGTGTTTTCTACTAGATATGAGGTGTATCTGTTACATAAAGAATTTGAGATTCCACAACATTTGTGATTCTTAATCTCCTTTTATACCTTTATTTAGTGTAAAGCATGTTCTTTAGAAGATTTCTAGAAGATTAGTTATTTGTTTGATAATCATGCTCTTACTATTTAGAGTATGATTCCTTCTTTGATTTAGACATCATTATGCCTTAATCATGAGTTCTCTATGATACACTATCATAGTTACCCACAAGGTCCTCAAACATTTGGTTTAAGTATCTCGTTCATTGATCATATCAAAGAATTAATACTTTTACCAAGTTTGTTCTTCATTTATGATATTCTTGAACATTTTAAGATATTCATATTAGTATTTCATTAAATACCATATCTAAAGTATTAGCATTTATTCCAATAGGTATGTATATACATCAATATGTATTATACCAAATAGAATAGTCATTCTCCCACTACATTTAGTGAAGATTGACTTGTCATCATAGCCAATAAACAATACATTCATAATCTTAATGGCTCATTAACCAAGAGAGTCTAGTTTATCCATCAACATGGAACCTAGAGATGAATTTCTCATTCATTTGTTTAGATGTTAATGCTAATTTATTGTTTGAGTCATCAATAACTTTTAGGTATTATTATTTTATCTCATGCATACCAAGTATCACAAGATAAATAAGGCATTGCCATAAAAGATCATATCTTTGAAATTGAAACATGAACTTTATTGATAGACATCCTTGTCATTACAAGATAAAGAAATAAAATGTTTCTATTTATTGACAAAATGAAATAGAAGTTCATAACTCTATTACATGTCCTTTGGGCTAAAATAAACAAAAGTTACTACTATCTATGGCAGAAACACTTGCTCCAATGTTGATGAGTGTTCCTTCTTAGTCCTTTCATAAAGGCCATCACTTTTCTTTAGATCCTGCACATCATATATGTCAGATCTATATCTTGGTATCATATACTTAAGATAAAGAAGCATTTTAAGTTTATTTCATGATGCATGAGGTAGAGACTTCCATCCCCTCCTTATTCTTCTTTAGTTCATCTATGTAGAGAGGGAAATTTCTCTTCCAATGTCCTGGCTCATGACAATGGTGTCATTTTCCTCCCTTGTTCACCCTTCTCTTGTCTTTTAAAGTTGAAAGATGACTTGGGATGTTGGCTAGCATCAGAACCTTTCTTTGCTTTTCCCTTAACCTTGCCCTTAGACTTTCCCTTCTTTCTGTTAATCATCATCACAGATTTGGGTTTGTCTTTCTTCATTTATTCCTCAGTTGTCCTCAACATGCCCAACAACTCTGTTAGTGGCCTACCAAAGTTGTTCATGTTGTAGTTCATCACAAACTGGCTATAGGGTTCTGGCAACAATTACAGTATCACATCAGTAGCCAACTCTTAGCTCAGAGGGAATTCCAGTCGAGTTAGGTTCTCCACATGCACAATCATCTTGAGTGTGTGAGGGCCTACTGGATCTCCTTCTATCATGACACACTTGAATAGTGCCTTGGAGACATCATATCTCTCTCGTCGTGCTTGGTCTTGATACATGTTCTTGAGATGTTGAACCATTCTCAATGACGTCCGTGTTCTCATGTTGTTTCTGCAACTCATAGTTCATTTAGCATAACATCAAGAACTTCACATCAATGGCATCCTCAGGATGCTTCTTGTAAGCATCCCTTTCATCCTTTGGTGCGGTGGGAGCGGGTCCATCTGGTTCTGGTGTATCTAGGACATAGAGCTTTTGCTCTTGAGTGAGAATAATTCTCAACATCCTAAACCAGTCGTGGAAGTTGTTCCCATTTAGCTTTTCCTTCTTAAGGATCGATCTCAACAAAAAATGATTGTTGTTGGTAGCCATTTATTCTACAAAAATGAAATTTGAAATTTTAGTCCAAAACTCTTTTGATTTGATTTGATTTGAAATTGACAACATTAATTAGGTCTTTAATTAATTATCACTTCCACTATTTTGATCAAATTGATAGCCTTCACCATCAATTCAGAAGATTGCAGCGTACAACCTTCTAGTGAACCAAGATCCAAAACAATTGAGTTTTACCCGGCCAATGCCATCATCCATAATCAATTATTAAGGCAGGTAACATTTACCAATTGCATCATATGCAATTCTTGGATTGATGTTATGCACAACTCTTTGTCATGAACATCTGCATGCCTCAAGGTGCTTAATCTTATTAAGATCACCTTGTTAAGTCTGACCCAAAATCCAACACGATGAATATGCACCCTACAAAGTCAAACCCACATATTCACCATCACACTTCTACAAGATAGACGGTGCACCACGTGAAGGTGTGCCCACACTTGGTTGATCAAACTTTTCATGTGTGCTTCTTTTAGAAGGCATCTTCAACTTAATATGTTTGTTGAGAGGTTTTAATATGCTTATATATGCATATATGTATCCAATCATCACATATATAGTATGTATCATATACATGCTATATCCCAAAAATGAAAATAAGCAATAACGATAAAGCGATGATAATGGACATCCTATTGTAGTTCCTTGGAGCCACAAGGAATTATGGTCATCTAAGGTCTACATCACATGCAACCTATTGTTAATGAAGATATGTGCTTAGGCTGTTCCGAGTTGATCAGGTCATCCTATGACTGATCGGCTCGCCTCCTGGACGGTTGGTTGGTTGTCACCAACCAGTCGTCTGGGTCCTCCAAATAGTCAGTTAATCGGGTCATCAGGCTCCTCGTCAGGCCACCAGCTGCTCCTCAGTCGATCATCTTGGTCCATCAAGCGGTCATCTTCAATATTCATCATAAAAAGAAATAAAATTGTCCTACTTTTACATACTCTTTGTGAAACCTTGAGTTACATTCGAAGGGAGCAAAGGTAGAAGAGAATCTCAAGTTATCTCGAGTTACATTCAAAATAGAAGAAGAGGGCTCAGTGGGTAGACCGAGATGCCAACAACCATGACCAACCACACACATACACATAAGGTTTATAGGCCATAACCATGTTGCACATCCACCATCAAAACTGTTTCAGGGAGATGCGTATCGATTGCATATATATACCAAATATATATATATATATATATATATATATATATGTATATATTAGTTTGGGATCATGTGGTATTAATCGGATATTCGTATTAGTCATTTAGATATTCACATTGTATGCAATAAATAAAAGATGATAAAATTTAAATATGATCATATCGATTATCCCAAAACGTAGATTATTGATGTGGCTCTGATACCACTGTTGGGTTTTACATTGTCGGAGTAGGTAGAAGAAACAAAAAAAATTACTAGACCATAAACCCATAACCAGCAGATCGTATCAATATCTATATAATTGGGAGGATGGTTTTAGCGAGATATACCTGGTCCTGAGGCTTGCTCAGTGACAATACCTTACAGCTAGTGCGGTCTTCAACCACATGTTTTTGATAATGTCTGTGCAACTCGTGGTCCTTGACTCGAACTACGGTTGACTATCGTCCTCCTGAGTGACAGAAGTCTCCCGCCTCTATAGATAGTCCATGCAGACTACTGGGAAGTCTAATCATCTTAAAGAACAAACTAGAAGGAGTCATCCCCTTCCATCATCATACTAGTCACCAGCACACTCTCCAACAACCAATTGCTTTTCTGCAGTTGTCTTTTTTCTCACTGTTCCTCCCTATACGGATAGAACTTGCTTGGGCTCTCTCAGTTACCATAACCAGAGAGGACAACAACTTTGCAGAGTAACTGATGTTCTAAGTTGTGTCTCTAGAGAAGCCCCTTGTACCCCTCTATTTATAGTAGAGGGCAGGGTAAGGGTTCCTAGTCTGTACGGGAGTAGAAGGGTCTAGAATTTCCATGAACAATTTGCATTGTAGCAGGCGAACCGGTCATTTCATAAATGAAATGATTATTTGGCAAGGTGAGTTGATCGGTTCACTTGTGAACCGGTCGGTTGGGAGTGTGACCTGGTCGGTTCACTTAGTGAACCAGTCATTTCACTTCCCACACTTGCCCACAATTGACTTTTGTTATTCATTTCTAATTAATGCAAAGATTAATTCTTGTCCCAATCAAATTGAACAAGTGAAATGAAAAACCTTTTCTCACAAACTGGGAAAATCCAACGCTAGTCATTTGGACAAATGAACCGATCAATTCACCAGAATGAACCGGTCGTCCCACTTACCATGAGATGATCGATTCACCTAGTGAACTGATCGGTTGGTGGTCCAGATTGTGCAGAACACAGTCAATTTAGTTCTCAATCAATCTGACAATCTAATCAATTGGTTCAACACTTGAACTTGATGATTCTGAGTCAAGTCTATTGATTGAATGTTTGATTGAGTACCTAAACACGTTAGTAATCAATACAAACATCATTCATGGATAAAATCCTCTTCCATGTTAATCCTTTGTGTGTGACCCTATAGGTTCCATTTTACATTGGCAGTGAATGTCTATAACTAACTTATGACATCACAAGCAAAGAGTGGTGCCTAGTCACACATCAGTTCTACCTAAGTGAAGAGGAAAGTTGGAGAACAACTTTCAACCTAAAATCTATGATTGGTGTTCTAGTGAATGTATAATTCTTTTGTCTCTAATATCCTAAATGAACTCATGGCATGGGGTTGTCATCTTTTCGAAATTCATTCATGTTTCTTGAACTATAGCAGATTGTCTGAGATGTGTGTGACATGAATATCATATATTGATTTACATGTGCATGTGCATACCTTCCTTAGTCTCGCTTATCAAGTGGCCTGGACATCATACTCCCTTAGGAGGGACAAATCCCATTACTATCACTCACAGTCTATCTCATGCGTCAAAGCCACCCAATCATCATTGTTATAACAACCCATGTTTCAAGATTGTGTTTGATGATGTCAAAGTGTACCCAATCACATTCGATGAGTGAAATGATTTCAGGTCTAAGAATCACAACCACCACCATCACTATGAGAGATGACTCTGACTACTATGTCATGGTTCCATGGGTCACTCTCATGGCTGCTCTGTCTGATACAATGTTATCCAACATGTATCTGTGTACTTGGTTTGATATCATATATCATGACTAATGAGACACTGTCATCAACCAACACGCACTCTAGTCTTGATGTATCATTGTTATCTATCAACCTTCCATAATGACATCCAACTAGGGACATAACAAGAATGTACATACTCTTAGCATTCGTATGATCTCATTTTTTAGGTTCTCAATCTAAAGACATACGTCATTGAGTAGTATGCTTCTTTAGACATTCATTCTACTCCATTTATCTCATAATCGATTGAGCTAGAATAGATTGGAAGCTTGTCTTTGATATTTATCAAATCAATTAGAACATATGCTAATCCAATCATCATATGATTGGCTCTCTGGGCATTCATACTAACGGTAACAACCACTTCTCTTTGCAACTTATTGAGAGTCTCAGGATTAATAACTTTGCTGCACATACTATTGAAGAAGAAACAAAGTCTGGTGATTTCAAACCTTACATGCTTTAGTAGTATAGATCGAATTTCCACAAGCAATATTTGTTGCATTAGAGTGTGACAATCATGATATTTAAGACCTATCAGCTTCAGATCTTTCATTGATACCAATCTACGGATATTGCATGAGTAACCTTGTGGCACCTTAACATTAACCAAGCACTCACAAAAAGCTATCTTCTCCTTTCTAGACAATGTGTAACAAGCCGGAGGTAAATATGTTCTCCGATAAGTACTAACTACTTTTGTTAATTTTGTCCTTATTCCCATTTCACGTAGGCCCATTCTGGATTTGATCCCATCTTTAGTATTACCTAGTATATTCAACAGAGTACTAATGACGTTATCACAGATATTTTTCTCAACATGCATGACATCGATACAATGCCTGACTGCCAAAGAACTCCAATAAGGAAGATCCCAAAATATTGACTTCTTCTTGAATAAAGATTTTTCACTCTGTGTGGCCATGGTACATTGCGATCTCTTGCCAAATTCATTGACAAAGTCTTTTACACTTTCATAAACAACCTCCCCTAGTATAGGTTTAGGCACACTACGTTCCTCATTTCATCCATTGAACGTTTTGCACAACCTTCGGTACGGATGGAACTTTGGAAGAAACCTTTGATGACCAAGATATACAGTCCTGCCACCATGTTTCAGTCGTATTGAATCAATGTTCTCTTCACATATAGGACACACTTTAGATCCTTTGACACTATATCCAGAAAAATTCTCCTATGCTGGAAATTCATTAACAATGCAAAACAACATTACATGCAAACGAAATGTCTCTCTACATGAAGCATCATAGGTCATCATACCTTCACCCCAGAGTTTCTTTAAGTCATCAATTAGAGGTTCAAGGTAAACATCGATCTCATTTCCAAGTTTTTTAGGGCCCGATATCAACAACGACAGCATAACATACTTATTTTTAATACACAACTAGGGAGGAAAATTGTATATAATAAGCATAATAGGCCAAGTGCTATGTTGGCTACTCAATATCCCGCACGGAATCATCCCATCAGTACAAAGCCTAAGTCTTAGATTCCTGACTTCTTCACCATATTCAGTAACAATGCAAAACAACATAGCGTGCAAATAAAATGTCTCTCTACATGAAGCATCATAGGTCATCATACCTGTTGGTATGTATGCCCTGAGAGCCAATCATGGGATGATTGGTGGGATACATTAAGATTGATTTGATAAACATCAAAGGCAAGTGTAACATCCCTGACCTGGGTTATAAGTTAACCCTAGAAGTTTTGCCTAAATATGTAATTAAACATTTGTGATTATTCCTTGGCATGTAATTAAGTTTCTGAGGAACATACTTTCACCTTTCTGTCCTTTTTAAACAAGTTTTAGTATTGTTTTGTTATGCAGGGACCTATGTGCAAATTACCCAATTAGAGGGGTTAACTTGCAATTTTCACATGTTGAGATGTTCCTCAAATGATGAGACACCACATGGATGAATATGATGGATTTTCCAAGCTTGGGCATAGAGATGCAGCTTGTGGAGCAATCCTTGTTCTTGGAACCCTAACTTTTGGTGTAAAGTGCAATTTACCCAAAGTGTGAGGTGCAATTGGTAAAATACATCTTCTATAGTATCTTGTGTGGTTCTTGTTATCTTTTAGAATAGATTTGATGAAAAGTGACACTTCATTAGTTAATCAGATAAGATGTTCAACCCTTGTAAAAAGATCACCAATCTTTAAGTAAGAAACCCTAAGTATGTGTACCTTAGTAGTAAGGTGACCTTTTCCTTGCCTTTGGGCCTTTGTTTTAGTAATTTATCCCACCTAGAGAAGGGGGAAGGACGTTCAAGGAAGAAAGGGAGGACCTAGATGAGAAATGGAGGAATTTAGAGGTCCTTTTGGTAAAACTCATCCTAGCTATATATACAACCTTACTTGCAAACATATGAACGTTCACTTCATTTCTCTCCTTTCACACCTTGTTTGGTCCATCCAAGGCAGAGCTAGGGAGCTACAGGAGACGACCATCTTATTCCAAGGTAAGGAGAGATCATCTTCTAGCTCAGTTTCATGGAGGAATATGGTTCTTAAGGTTGTCTTTGTGGTCATCTTGCCTAGGTTTCTTGTTCTAGCCAACCTTCCCCAACCTTTCTTGGAGAAAAGTCTTTGGCCGGCCAGTGGAGCTCAAGGTGCCATTAAAGACTTGAGAGATTGGAAGCTTTTAGCTCTAAGAACGTCCTTAAGGCGGGTTTTATATCTCTAAACCTCTTGTTTTCTCAATACTTATACTTGTTCATACTTGTAGTAGTAGTTCTTCTTCCCCAAACTTCTTGGCCTTCTTGCAAGTATATTCATGGAGAAAACCGACCAGTCTTGAGGTTGAAGACAATGGGCGTGAATACCTATGTCACTTTACCAAACGACCTTGGACCATTTGGTCCAAACGGTTTGCAAACCGTTTGAAATCAAACGGTCTCACAACTGTTTGATTTCATACGATCTTGCAAGACCGTTTGGAATCAAATGGTCTCAAGACCGTTTGGACGAGCTGACCAAGGGAAGAACGTTTGGAGGTCTGTTGTACACATATTGAATTAAATAAATGCAAAAGATTGAAGCCCAATTGCAAACCAATCTCAAGTTGAAGGCACTTCAATCCCCTAAACCCTAATCGGTTGAAATTGCTGAATTCAATGATAGACTTTGGTGAACCTTGGGTTGAAGGGACCAAACGGTCTCAAGACCGTTTGGGGGTTCATCCAAACGGTCTCAAGACCGTTTGGTGTCAACCCAAGACCGTTTGGAGGTCTAGGGTTAAGGCAATTTGATGAAATGATGACCTAATCACAGTGGATTGAGTAATTGAACAAAAGTGCTGATTTTAGACCTAATTAGGGTTCAACCCGAATCATCTTGACCTAGATTTTGGTCCAACTTTGGGCAAACGGTCTCAAGACCGTTTGGAGGGTGTCCAAACGATCTCAAGACTGTTTGGGCCAAGTTGGGTCCCAATTGAGTGCCAATTGATAGGTTCAACTTCAATTGAAACCCTAATTATCAATGTTGAAGGTTAATCGTTGATAAACCCTAATTGAGTGGGATTCAACCCTAATTGGCTTTCAATTGAGGGTCATTTTGGTGTCCAATTGATTAAGGATAATTGTAATTATCTCAATTTACAAGTGGTTAACAAGTACATAGCCAATTGAAGGCTTCAACATAAGATATCCCAATCGAGTATAACTTTTGATCCCTTTTGAGGTCCAAACGGTTTGAGCCCTTTTGGACCAAACGGTCTCAAGACCGTTTGGATACAAATGGTCTCAACACCGTTTGAGGCCAAACGGTCTCAAGACCGTTTGGGCTCAAATGATCTCAAGACCATTTGGGCTCAAACAATCTCAAGACCGTTTAAGATCAATTGGTTTCAAACCGCATAACCTCAAAACGGTTTGGAAGTCAAACCTCCCCAAACGGTCAACGCACCCAAACAGTCTTAAGACCGTTAGAGGGCAAACGACCTTGAGGGTCATGTGGTCTTGGAGTCAAACCTAGCAAACGTTCAACACATCCAAACGGTCTCAAGACCGTTTGGAGGTTGATTGTGTGTAACCGATTGGAAACTTTAGGGTTGTGATTGTTTACTTCTTTGAAGGTTTTAATTGGTCCATTGGTGGTCTAATCCAAACCCTAATGGTTACATAATACATTAAGGAGCTAAGTAACTAATAGATTGAATCATGGTGAGGTATGGGGGTGCATTTACCAATGTGCCCTTGATGGGTTCAAGTAGGTGACACCTTGGTTAATCAAAACCCTAATGCCATGATGATGATGACTTGGCTCAAGATAATCTATGGAGGTTTGTTCTAACCTAATCTAGAGTAACATAACCATCACCTCTCAGCCAAGAGGAGAGAGAAGTTCCCTTAACTAGTTGAAATGCAAATAAAGAACCTTCAATGTACATGAATGTGCACAATTAGGGTATGATCCACCTATGTGAGATCATGGCAACCCTAATTATGATAATGGGTGAATCTTAGCCTAATTTAAGGACATCAAGGATGCTAATATCATACAAATGATGCCATGAACTCAAATCACCATGAAGCATACTATAAACCCTAAATTTGAAGGGATGTCATGCAAGTGAATAGTAAACCCTAATTTGAATAGATGACATGGAAAGGCTAATTCTAGGATATTCCTCAGAGTATGAAACCCCATGAATGTTATATATAATGAAGGAACTCCATCCCTTGTGTATATGAAGGGGTGATAACCTGGTTTGAGTGGGAGAATTCCAAACCCTAGAATTACATGAATGAAGTGATTTTGGATATTGTGTTTACATTGTTGTCTATGTATGTTTCATTTATTGTAAACCATGCAGGTCCATGTTGAAAAGGTTATCATAGCCAGGTAAAGGTTATGATGTTCTATTCATTGAGAACACTTACATTATGAGATGGATACATTGCTTCATCCAAAGTCATGATGACTAGATGTCTATGTGTTATGTGATAGAAAGTGTTGTGGCAACCTGAGGGTTGACTCCTGTGTTTCTTAAATCATAGTGAGAAGATGATTAAGAACTGATACCTATCTGATGACTGATGAGGAATGAGTTAGTTGCATTTAGTATTCTTTTGTTATATCCATGTTTTGTGTTTGAATGCTTGAGATCATTCTTGATGATAAAAGAATACTGAAATGTACCTAACTAATCAAGTATAACCATATCATGTAGAGCCATGATCATAGATCCATCATTGTCAGGTGTATAATAATGGTGAAACAGGTTTTCCTAAGGGAACTCCTGGAGCGCATACTTTTGAGTATGTGGGGGAGATGGACGCATATATCCTTACGTCCTGGTGTAGGGGTTGATGTGGAGAATACTCCATCAGCACTACACTATGTGTTATGCCGGGTTGATGTATCACGAATCACCCGAGGGAATTGTGATGCCACCTCGATGAAGATAAACATGAGATCTTTCGATGGTGAAGAGAGTACAGAACGCCACTGTGACTCTAATAGCGAAGGACCAGAGTACTCTGGTGAGCTATAGTGGCAGAGACACGAGATGTCCTGCATGTTGAACCTCAACCTGACTGAGGAAGTTGAAGGTCATGATAATCCGACTCTTTCGATGACCTTGTATGATACCGAGGCGAATTAACAGTGGTCGGTTGGAGTTTGAGCGGTACACCTCATCTCCACAGGGCATAATGTTTTTATGTAAAACGTAATCAGCCAATTAGTATAATTGCTTAGGTTGAACAACGAAAAGCAATGTTTGCTACTACCTTGAGATATAATGTTTTTGTTGCCTATTCAGCTTGCATGTCTTTCATGTTAATACTTAGAAGTATTTACTTCTTATCTACTCTTAAGTCTGCCTTGCAGGATAAACTACCTTGCTTATGCTATTTACCTTTTTCTTGCAAGTTTCTGGCGAAGAGTTATAACTCTCACTGGGACAATTATTTGTAATTGTCTCACCCCGTAGGCTTCAACCTTTTAGGTGGTCGTCGTGGACGAAGGAATCAGTCTGCAGGAGAGCAGCAGCAGCACCAGGGGCAGCAGTGAGCCTTAGGTGGATACCTTAGCTGTCATGTTGATAGTTAGAAGTCTTATGTCATCTCTGCACACTCAGGTCCCGGGAGTCTGATCTGAGATTTTGAAATTTTGGAGTCTTGAAATGTTGTATATGGTGGTATATGTTCACTCAAGAAGTGACTCAACAGAGATGTAAACTAATTATCGTACTTTTATGAATGGTGTGTCCTTGCTCTTATGGTCTTTTCTTGAAAGGTTTTAATTTTTCGTGATTTTCCGCTTTCCGCTGATTAATCAATTCGCTTCCGCCATGTTTATCTCGTGTTTTGGAGATCAGAGCCCACAACAAGCTTCCAATTCTTTCTGGTTCAATCATATGAGATAGTGATAGAACAGATTGAATGTCTAGAGAATGACAGTACTCAATGACGTATGTTTTTAGGTTGAGGACCTGAATGATGAGATCATACGGATTCTAAGAGTTTGTACATTCTTGTTATGTCCCTAGCCAGATGTCATTGTGGAAGGTAGATATACAGCAATGACACACAAGACTAGATTGTGGTGTTGGTTGATGACAAAATCTCATTAGTCAGGATATAGAGATATCAAACCAAACACATAGATACTTGTTAGAGAACAAGTGTACCTGACATACCCACCGTGAGTTTAACACATGGAACCATGACATGGTAGTCACAGTCAATACTCACAGTGATGGTGGTGAGTGTGATTCTTTGACCTAAAATCACTACACTCAATACATGTTGTTGGGCACAGTTTGACATCATCAAACGCAGTCCTAAAACATGGGTTGTTATAAAGGTGATGATTGGGTGGCTTTGACACATGGGGCTTTGAGGGGTGAGTGATAGATATGGGATTTGTCCCCCCTGAGGGAGTATAATATACATGACCACTTGATGAGTAGGATTGAGAAAGGCGTGCACGCATGTGTGAATCAGTATGTGATATTGATGTCATACATATCTCTTCCAATCTACTCTGAGATCAAGAAAGTGAATGAACGTTGACAGGATGACTGTTCCATGCCTCAAGTTCATTTGGGATATCAGTGACAAAGAAATTATACATTCACTGTAACACCATTCATGGATTGTAGGATTGAAAGTTGTTCTCCAACTTTCTTTTTCACTTGGGTAGCACTGATGTGTGACTAGGAACCGCTCTTTGCTTGTGAAGTCATAAGTGTTATGGACTTTCACTGCCAACGTGAAATGGACCTGCAGGGTCACACACATAGGATTTAATTGGGAAGAGGAGTTTTGTCCACAAACAATGTTTAGATTGATTACTAAAGGAGTTTAGTAGTTCAATTAAACACTCAATCAATTGATAGCTCAGTATCATAATGTTCAAGGTGTTGAACTGATTCATTAGAGTATCGGATTGATTGAAACTGCAATTGACTGTTTCTGCACAATCTGCACTCCCAACCGATCGGCTCATGTGATGAACTGATTGGCTGAGCTTGGTGAACCGATTGGCTCAGGTGGTGAGTCGATCGGCTCATGGATAGGGTGAAATGATCGGTTCAAGTGTTGAAACGATCGGTTCAACTGGTCCAACCGAGCAAGTTGGGAAAGTCAGGTTGGTGAGAAATTTCTTTTCGTTTCACTTACCCAATTTGATTGGAACAAGGATTGGTATTTGGTACCAATTAGAAACAAAAGAGGAAAAGTCAATCGGGAACTGACCAGGACCACGAACCGACCAGTTCATAAGTGAACCGACCATTTCATGGGTCCCAACCGATCGATTGAGGTTTCAACCGACCGGTTTAGGTCCCCAACCGACCGTTTCATAAATGAAACGATCGGTTCAAGTTGCGCAGTTGGTTGTTTTTGTGGAAAATCTCGAACCCTTCTACTCCTGCTTTAGTCCCATATTTCCTAGGATAGAGAACCTTGTCCCATGACCCTCCTATATATAGGGGTATTGGGGGCTTCTCAAAACAACTCAGTGCAACCAGTTGCTCTGTAAAGTTGTCATTCTCTCTGGTTTTGATAACCAAGAGAGCTCGAGCAAGTGCTACCCGATAAGGGAGGCACAACAAGGGAAAGACAACTACAGAAAGTGACTGGTGGCAGGAGAGTGTGTCAATGACTATTATGTTGACAGGAGGGTGTGACTTCTTCCAATTACTTGTGAGACAAGGAGATTGGAGTTCCAGGTGGTCCGTGTGGACTACTTCAGAGGCATGAGATTTCTGCCGCTCGGAGGACAACTGTCAATCCTGACAGTCCCGGTGAGACCAGGAGTCGTTAGTCCCGGTGCGACTAGGAGCTGCACAGACACCGTCCAAGACCTGAGGTGAAGACCATGCAAGCCGCGAGGTATTGTCGCCAAGCAAGCCTTGGGACAAGGTATGATTCCATAAACCATCATTTCCTATTGTATAGACTTTGACGTGTTTCCTTATTTAGGGTTTGGGGGAGATTTTTTTTGTTTCCGCTGCCTTCTCTGCCTCCCCTAAAACCCAACAGTGGTATCAGAGCCACGTCAACTGCTCTATACTTTAGGATTATCAATATGATCGATTTTGATTTGTCACCTTTATTTATTGCATACGATGTGAAAAACATTGGCTTTATGCATGTCTAATACTAAATCCACAAATCCCAATATACATATATGATATGTAATATGAATGCACTCAATACGCGTCGCCCTTAAATGAGTTTTGTGGTGGATGTATAGTGTGGTTTTGGCCAATAAACCCTATCTGTGTATGGTTGTATGTGGTTGCTTCCATCTCGGTCTGCGCATCGATCTTCCTTCTCCTATTCCTGATGTAACTCAAAGTTATTCGAGATTTCTTTCCTACCTTTGCTCCCCTCGAATGTAACTCGAGGTTTCTCCTTTTATAATGTAAAATAGGATATAATTTTATTTCCTGTTATGTCAAAGAACGGAGGACATCCTGACGATAGCTGAGACGATCGGTTCAAGGAGTGAACCGATCGGTTGACGTTCGAGACGATCGGTTTAAGGAGTGAGCCGATCGGTTGATGACCGGTTCGAGGAGCGAGACAAGTGGGTGGCGGCCATGATGAGATGCAGGACGACCAGGTGAACCGATCAGTTGGAGGAGCCAACCGATCGGCTAGTGGCACCAGGTCAACCGGCCTGATGGCGAGCCGATCAGTCATGTGATGAGTTGATCAAACCCAGAAAGGAAAAGCACATAGTTCATCTTATACAAGTTGCATGTGATGTAGACCTAGATGACCGTGATTCCTATTGGCTCGAGGAATCACATTAGGATGGCCATAATCATCGCTTTTATCATTTCGCATGTTTTCTGTGGGATATTACATGTATATGATACATACTATGTATTGTGGTGATTGGATATGTATATGTATATAAAACCAAATCCCTCATTAAATATTAAGTTTTAGATGCCTTCCAAATGTGACACACGTGAAAAGCTTGATCAACCAAGTGTGGGAATGCCCTAGAGTGGTGCACCATCTATCTCGTGGAAGCATGAAGAATGAATGTGTGGGTCTGCCCTAGCAGGGTGCATATTCATCGTGTTTGCTTTGGGTCAGACTTAACAAGGTGACCTAGATAGGATCTAGCACCTTCAGGCATGGATATGATCATTGCAAGGAGTTGCATATGACATCTTATCAAGAGTTGCATATGATGCAATTGGAAAGAGTTGCCTACCTGAGAGATCTAAGTTGTTGGTGACAGCCCTAGCTGGTCCATGACTTAGAGGATTTCAGGATCTTGCCCACTAGAAGGTTGTACACTGCAATCTTCTGAATTGATGGTGAGGGTTATCAATTTGAACTAAAATAGTGGGAGTGATAATTAATTAAAGGCCTAATTATATCGTCAACTTTTCAAATCAATCAAATAAGTCAAAAATAAGTTTTTGGACTAAAATTGCATATTTCCTTTTGTAGTACAAATGGAAACAAACAACAATCACTTTTCTTTGCGATCCGTCCTTGAAAAAGACAAGCTAAATGGGCCAAACTTCCATGACTGGTATAGCACATTGAGAATTGTTCTCACTCAAGAGCAAAAGCTCTATGTCCTGGATGCTCCAATTCCAGAGGAACCTGCTCCTAATGCACCAAAGGCAGAAAGGGATGCTTACAAGAAGCATTCTGATGATGCCATTGATGCAAAGTGCTTGATGTTGTGCTCTATGAACCACGAGTTGTAGAGACAACTTGAGAACATGGGTGTCATTGAGATGATTCAGCATCTCATGAACATGTATAAAGATCAAGCACGACAAGAGAGATACAATGTCTCAAGGGCACTATTCAAGTGCGTCATGACAGAAGGAGATCCAGTTGGTCCTCACATACTCAAGATGATTGGGTATGTGGAGAACATGACAAGACTGGGATTTCCACTGAGCCAAGAGTTGTCTACTGACGTGATACTGCAATCGTTGCCAGAATCCTACAGTCAGTTTGTGAAGAACTACAATATGAACAACTTTGATAGGCCACTGTCAGAGTTGTTGGGCATGTTGAGGATAGCTGAGACATAGATGAAGAAAGACAAGCCTAAGTCTGTGATGGTGATCATGAGCAAGAAAGGCAAGTCCAAGCGCAAGGGCAAGGGCAAAGCTAAGAAAGGTTCTGATGCTAGCCAGGAGCCCAAGTCATCTTCAGCTCTCAAGGCCAAGGGAGATGTGACCAAGAAAAGAAATTGCCACCATTGTCAAAAACCAGGACATTGGAAAAGGAATTGTCCTCTCTGTCTGGAAGAACAAAAGAAGAAGGAGGTGATTGATGTCTCCACTTAAAGGTGTCATGAAAGTAAACTTGTAACACTTTTGAGGTATATGATACCAAGATGTAAAGTGTAAAGCACTCAATAATTGGGGCAAGTGTTGCCACCATAGATAGGAGTACTTTAGTTTATTTTCAGCCTATAAGGCATGTGATACAGTTATGAACTGCTATTTCATTTTTGCCAATAGATAGAAACACTTTATTTTTGCATATTTTATGACAATGATGGCAATCAATAAAGAGATGTTTCAATTTCTAAAGATATGATCTTTGTGGCAATGCCTTGTTTATCTTGTGGTATTTCATATGCATTAGATAAAATGATACCTAAAAGTTATAGATAACTCAAACAATCAAATTAGCATCAATCATGAGGAATTCATTTCTAGTTTCCATGTGATGGATAAATCTAGACTCTTTTGGTTAGAGAACCAGTAAGAGACATGAATATCTTGGACATGATTAATCAATCTTCACTAAAGGTAGTGGGAGAATGATTATCCTATTAGGTATGATACATGTGATGTATTTACATACCTATTGGAACAAATGCTAATACTTCAAATGGTGTTTAGAGAAATACCAATATGAATATCTTAAAGTGTTCAAGATTATCATAGATGAAGCGCAAATTTGGTAAAGTGTTAATTCTTGATGAGATCAATGAATGAAATACTTGGACCAAATGTTTGAGATCCTTATGAGTGATTATGATAGTGTATCATAGTGAACTCATGATTAAGGCATGGTGATGTCTAAATCAAGAAGGAATCATACTCTAAGGAGTTCGAGAATGATTATGAAATTATTGAATTCTTCTTAATAAAAGAATACCCCACACTAATAAAGTACATTAAGAATCAAAAGGAGTTGTAAGTTATTATATCCTTGACGGACACACCTCATTTATCTATGTGATGAGTTATTCATGTGATGATTCAACTATCTAGATGAATACGATGAACCGAATTTTGAGTTATGGTTTATAACCATTACATCCTAAATGACATCCATATGAACCATAAGGTATGACCTTGATGGTAGCACCCATTGGATGAAATCCATAAGTGCAAATGAATCTTAAGTGTTAAGACACATGGATAACATTTTGAAAAAGGATGATGCTTGTTGATTTCAACTTAATGACTAAGACATTTGACATATGGATGCTAAAGTCGCATTCCTATGAGGAATAGAACAAGGATGTGTATGTGACACAACCTATAAGTTTTATGAATCCACTAATGCAAATGAAGTCTATATGTTACAATGGACTAATCAATGTGATCGATTGAGTACAAGCAACTCAGAATTGGATCTTTACTTTGATGATATAGTCAAAGGGTTTGACTGATATGTCAAAGATAAAGAAGGGATCTGTGATTTAGTGGGAGCGTGTTCACATTTCACATGTTGATGTGAAATGGAAATGTTCTGGAATGGAAATCCAAAAGTGGAAATTATCTTTAAGGAAGATAGAGATGTTTCCTATATGATAGGAATAGAGATCTATCGAGATAGTTCTCGAAAACCTCTTGACTTGAAAAGAGAAAGCATACATTGGCAATCTGTACTGAAGGGTTCAGTATGCACAGATTCAGTGGGAGAAAACTTGTCCATGTTACATGGAGTTAGTATCCCAAGGCCAAGTGTCCAATTCTTATGAAGAATGGAAACACTAAGAATAGATATGGATGTATCATGTATGTAATCATCCCAATATCTTGCATGTATTGACATGGCAAGAACAAAATGCATTCATCATCTTGTATGTAGGACATAGCAATATGATGTGCTCATCCTGATAACTCATATGTGGGACATGACGAGTGGATGTCTATCTAATTCCAGTAAGGGTTACTGGAATACCACGAGAACTTGATAAGTACTTAATAAGTACTAGTTCTATGGAGATAAGGAAGAGTTCAATGTAAAGAGTTACATTGATGTGAACTTCCGAAAGGACATAAAATTAATCACAAAATATATATAGGATATATAAAAGTGAAAGTTTTTTGATAATTGGAAGTGTTCCAACAAAACCATTTAAAAGGAACTACCAAGTATCTATGCGTTAGAGAACAGCAGTGGATAATATTTGGATCTGGAAGTTCATGAGATGAACTTATAGATATTTCGCTCATTGATGACAAGTATGGAATCCTTGCTCATGCAATGTGGCTAAAGGTTAGAAAAGGAATACTAGATCGCATATTACGACAACTCCATCTCATACGTGTGACGTACCACAAAGAGATGTGATACATGCAATCTATACTGACTTTGGCAAGGTGTTGCCATTACTCACTATGATCGCACTAGAGCAGAGTAACATGTGAGACATGTTTGAAGATCACTATGAATATGATTCAAGCGTGATTGGCTCACAGTGCAAGTGGGATTCTATTGTTATGTATGCCCTGAGAGCCAATCATGGGATGATTGGTGGGATACATTAAGATTGATTTGATAAACATCAAAGGCAAGCTTCCAATTCTTTCTGGTTCAGTCATATGAGATAGTGATAGAACAGATTTGTGGGCTCTGATCTCCAAAACCCAAGATAAACATAGCGGAAGCGATATAAACTCAGCGGAAGCGATTCGATTAGCAGCGGAATACCAAAAATCACCGGAAATTAAAACTTTTTGAGATAAGATATTGAAACCATAAAACTTCCTTCATAGAAACAAGATAAACTGTTTACATCTATGTTAAATTACTTTTTGAGTAATTATATACAGCATGTTACAAAAATCTCAAGAGTCATACCAAAATCTCAGACCATAAACTCCAAGGACCTGAGAGTACAGAGACGGCATAGGATTATCTAACTACACAACTCAGCAGAGAGAATCTCCACCTGAGATTTACTGCTGCTCCTGGTGTTGCAGCTGGTATTGGTCACTTGTAGATTGGTTCCTGCATCCTCGACGACCACCTATAAAGTTGGAATCTATGGGGTGAGACAATTTTAAATAATTGTCCCAGCGAGAGTTATAACTCTCCGCCAGAAGCTTTATAATAGCAAGCAAAGAACATTATAAGCAATAGAAGCTTTTAAGGCAATCAATAGCAGACCTACATTTAGCAGAGTAACAATATTTAACAAATATGAATAACATATGTACTGAGTAGTGTAACAACATGCATGTATCTCGTAGTTCAACCTAAGCAGATATACTACGTGGTTGATTATGTTTTACAAACATCATTATGCCCTAC
Source organism: Alisma plantago-aquatica (assembly GCA_963693085.1). Taxonomy (NCBI): domain Eukaryota; kingdom Viridiplantae; phylum Streptophyta; class Magnoliopsida; order Alismatales; family Alismataceae; genus Alisma; species Alisma plantago-aquatica. The sequence continues at coordinate 1,381,304,404 of OY856410.1, read as the reverse complement.
GGAGATGAGGTATACCACTCATACTCCAACCGACCACTCTTAAGTTGCCTCGGTATCATACAAGGTCATCAAAAGAGCCGGATTCTCATGAACTTCATCTTCCTCAGTCAGAATGAGGATAAACATGCAGGACATCTAGTGTCTCTGCTACTATAGCTTACCAGGGTATTCTGGTTCTTTGCTATTAGAGTCACAGTGGCATTCTGCACTCTCTTCGCTATCGAAAGATTTCTTATTTATCTCTCATCGATGCGGTATAAAGGACTTCCTCGGGAGAATAATGTTACATCATCCCGACATAAACATATAGTGAAGGGTTGATGGATTAAGATACATCTACATCAATTCCTACACTAGGATGTAAGGAGTTACACATCCATATTTCCCCCACATACTCAAAAGTATGTGATCCAGGAGTTCCCTTAGGAAAACATGTTTCACCATCATATAACTTCTGACAATGATGAATCTATGATCAGGGCTCTTCATGGTATGATTATACTTGATTAGTTAGGTACATTTCAGTATTCTTTTAACATCATACATGTTCTCAAACATTAATCATTAGCATAGCAGCTATGAAAGTAGAATACTAAATGTACAAGTCTAACTCACATCAATCATCATTTCATAATCATCTCATCACAAGTCATCTCATGACCTTGATGATACTCATGGCTCTTACAGCCTATCATCTCATAGGATGCCACTTTCTGGATAACAGGATATGTCACTATTCATAAAGCTAATAACATGCTTTCAATGAATATGGTATCATCATCCTTACTTGGATATGATCATCATTATATAAGAACATGCATGGTTAACTCAACTGATAATAGTAAACAATTATTTTCAAGAGTTGTGTCTTCATACTCTTCACAAGAGTTAGGTTCCTTAATTCTCATCAATTAGGGTTTACTATTCACATTACATGTTATCACCCTAGAATTAGGGTGTACTATTCACTTCATGGTGAATGAACTCATAACACCATCATGTATGAGAAACATCACCATTGATGCCTTCAGATTAGATTAAGATTCATCAATTATCATAATTAGGGTTTCTATGATCTCACGTAGGTGGATCATACCCTAATCATGTACTATCATACACATTGAAGGTACTTTTCCTGAGTTCCAACCATAAATGGTACTTTCTCTCTCCTCTTACTAGTAGATGGTGATTTTCTCTCTCCTCTTTCTAGTAGATGGTGACGACATCACTCAAGTTGGGTTAAGTCCTCATTGATTAACATAAGCCAAAACACCACTTTCAAGTCATTAGGGTTTGGTTAAAACAAGGTATCAATCAATTGAACCCTTCAGGGGCATAATGGTAAAGTGCCCCATTGATCATCATCATGGGTCAATTCATTAATCACTTAGTCCCTTAATGTCCTAAGGTACCCTTAGGGTTTAGATTAGATCACCATTGGACCAATTAAAACCTTCAAAGAACTAAGATATCACAACCCTAAAGTCTCCAAACGGTTACATACATTCAACCTCCAAACGGTCCTGAGACCGTTTGGATGAGTTGACCGTTTGCTAGGGTTGACTCCAAGACCGCATGACACCCAAGGTCGTTTGCCCTCAAATGGTCTTAAGACCGTTTGGGTGCGATGACCATTTGGGGAGAGTTGAACTTCAAACCGTTTGAGGTTATGCGGTTTGAAACAGTTTGATCTTAAACGATCTTGAGATCGATTGGTCCAATCGACCTTGAAATCATTTGATCCCAAACGGTCTTGAGACCGCTTGGCCCCAAACGGTCTTGAGACCATTTGGCCTCAAACGGTCTTGAGATCGTTTGGCCCCAAATGGTCTTGAGACCATTTGGCCTCAAACAGTCTTAAGACCGTTCGGATCCAAACGGTCTTGAGACTGTTTGGTCCAAATGGGCTCAAACCGTTTGGACCTCAATTGGCTATGTCTTTGTTAACCGTTTGAGTTACCTTTGAGGTCCAAACAGTTTGAGCCCGTTTGGACCAAATGGTCTCAAGACCGTTTGGATCCAAATGGACTCAAGACCGTTTGGCCCCAAATGGTCTTGAGACCATTTGGCCTCAAACGGTCTTGAGACCGTTTGGACCTCAAAGGTAACTCAAAGGTTATACTTGGTTGAGATATCTTATGTTGAAGCCTCCAATTGGCTATGTCTTTGTTAACCCCTTGTAAATTGAGTTAATTAGGGTTAGGCTTAATCAATTGGACACCAAATTGACCCTCAATTGAAAGCCAATTAGGGCTGAATCCAACTCAATTAGGGTTTTCAATCGGATAATCGTCAATGTTCAACAATGTGAATCAAATCGAGGTTGAACCCATCAATTGACCTCCAATTGGGCACAAACATGTCCCAAACTGTCTTGAGATCGTTTGTACATCCTCCAAACGGTCTTGAGACCGTTTTCCCAAAGTTTCATCAAAATCTAAGTCGATTGGATAAGGGTTGAACCCTAATTAGGTCTAAAATCAGCATTTTTATCAATTCATTAACATGTTGTAATTGGTCCTTCAAATCATCAAATTACCTCATCACTAGACCTCCAAACGGTCTTGGGTTGTCACCAAACGGTCTTGAGACCGTCTGGATGAACCCCCAAATGGTCTTGAGACCGTTTGGGTCCTTCAACCCAAAACTCACCAAAATATATCCTTGAAAATAGCAATTCAACCCGATTAGGGTTTAGGGGGTTGAAGTGCCTTCAAGCTGCAATTGGTTTGGAATTAGGTTATGATTCTTTGTAGAAATTAAACTCAATATATTTACAGCAGACCCTTAAATGTTATTCCCTTGGTCAACCCTATCAAACGGTCTTGAGACCATTTGATTCTAAACGGTCTTGCAAGACCGCATGAGATCAAACAGTTTGAAACCGTTTGGTCTCAAACGATTTGCAAACCGTTTAGACCAAAAGGGTCCAAGGTAGTTTGATAAAGTTGCCTAGGAATTCACGCCCATCATCTTCAACCTCTGTTAAGGTCGGTTACTCCATGAATTTCTTGCAAAAGTGCAAGGAAGAGTGGGGAAGAAGAAGAACTAAGTATAATTTGCAAGAACATAGATATGCATAATAAAGCAAGAAGTTTAGAGTTATAAAACCCACCTCAAACGTTGTTCCTAGAGCTCCAAGCTCCCAATATTTAAGCCTTTAATGGCATCTTGAGCTCCACATGTTGACCCAAGGTGATTCCCCAAGGAAAGGATGGAGATGATCTGCTAGAACAAGAAACCTAAGTAAATTGACCATGAAACCAACCTTATACAAGGAATTCATCCAAGAATCTGAGCTAGAAGATGGTTTCTTCTCTCCTTTAAACTACTTGGTCATCTCCTTGAGTTTCTGAGCTCTTCCTTGGTCAGTTGAGAAAGATGAGAAATGAAGAAGAGAAAGGGTACGTTTACTTGGTTTGCAAAGGAATTGGCTTATATAGTTTAGGCTAATTTTCACCATAAGGACTTCTAATTTGTGGATTTCTCATCCAAGTCCCTCCTTCCTTCTAAGGCACGTCCAAACCATCATAACTTAGGTAAAAACCATCAAAACTCATGATTTAAGAGTAAGGAAGACTAACATGCAACTAGGGGTGCATATGTGAAGGATCTCCTCACTCACACTAGGTGAATTTTACTACAAGATTCATTCTTCTTATCTGATTATTTCATTAAAGCATCCTTTTCATCATTTCTACTCTAAATGATGTCAAGAGTCATAAAAAAGATATTCTAGAAGGTGTAATTTATAAGTTGCACCCCACATTTTGGGTAAATTACACTTTACTCCAAAATTAGGGTTTTTAAGCACCAGGATCATTCTACAAGCTGCATCTGAATGCCCAAGCTTGGGAAATCCATCATATCTCATCATATTCATTCATATGATGTCTCATCATCAGAGGAACATCTTAACCTATGAAATTTTAAAATTTAAACCCCTTAAATGGGTAATTTACACATAGGTCCCTGTATTACAAAACAATATTACAACTTTGTTTAAAAAGGAACAAAATTGAAAGTATATGTTCCTGAGGAACTTAATTACATGCCAGAGAGTAATCACAAGTGTTTAATTACATATTTAGGCAAAAATTCTAGGATTAGTTTATAACCCAGGTCAGGGATGTTATGAATTTATCCACCCCTTACAAGGATTTCGTCCTCGAAATCGATAAAACGTATTAGGAGAAAAGAGCATGGTATTTCCTTCTCATTTCATCCTCTAGTTCCCAAGTGGCTTCCTCGACACCATGGTGATTCCAGAGGACTTTCACAAGGCTTATATCTTTCTTCTTTAGCTTATTAATTCTGTTATCAAGGATTGACAATGGTCCCTCCTCATAGGTTATATCTTCATTCAATTCTACTTCCATAGGTTGTAGAACTGACTCAGTGTCAGGGTGACATTTCCTTAGCATAGAAATGTGAAACACATGGTGTAACTTATGTAGCTCTGTAGGTAACTCTAATCTATAGGCTACCTTTCCAACTCGTTCAATGATTGAATAAGGTCCCATAAATCTAGGAGCTAACTTCCCTTTCCTTCCAAAACGAAGGACTCCTTTCCAAGGTGAAACCTTGAGGTACACTCTGTCTCCAACTTAGAACTCTAAGGGTCTACGACGTCTATCAGCATAAGACTTCTACCTATCATGTGCAGTCTTAAGCTGTTGTTGTATAACTTTGATCTTCTCTGTAGTTTGCTGCACAAGATCATGACCTAACAACTGATGTTCACCAGTCTCATACCAACATAAGGGTGATCTACAACGTCTACCATACAAGGCTTCATAAGGTGCCATATCAATACTATGTTAATATCTATTGTTATAGGCAAACTCTATCAAGCTTAGGTGTAGATCCCAACTTCCGGTAAACTGGAGAACACATGCTCTCAACAAGTCTTCCAAGGTCTGTATAGTCCTTTCTGAATGTCCATCAGTATGTGGATGAAAGGCTGTACTAAACCTTAAATTGGTGCCTAAAGCTCTATGTAACTGCTCCCAAAAACGACTGGTAAACTGGGGACCTCTGTCAGAAACTATAGTGACAGGAACTTCGTGCAATCGCACTATCTCTTGAACATACAACTGTGATAACCTTTCAGCAGAATAGGTTGTTTTGACAGGTAAGAAATGTGTTGTCTTTGTCAACCTATCAACAATCACCCAAATGGAATCATGTCCTTTGCTTGTCCTGGGTAGACCAACAACAAAGTCCATGGTCACATGGTCCCACTTCCACTGTGGTATGGGTAAAGCTTGCATCGTTCCTGTAGGCTTTTGGTGTTCAGCCTTAACTTGCTGACACACCGAACACCTCATAACAAACTCAGCAACATCCTTCTTCATCCCAGGCCACCAATACATATCTTTTAAATTTCAATACATCTTGGTGCTCCCTGGATGCATAGCATACATTGAAGAATGAGCTTCTTCCAGGATTAACTTCCTCAACTCATCCACATCTGGTACTATCATCCTTCCATGATAACATGCCACTTGATCATCTGAGTCATGGAAACCATCCTGCTTCTCATCACAATACTCAGATCTGATCTGTTGAACTGCAACATCAACTTGCTGTGCCACCTTTATCTGCTCTCTTAGAGTAGGTTTGATATGCATCTCAGCTAAAAAACCGGCTAACAATGACACCTTCAACTGCACATTGTCCTGCCTTAAAGAGATAAGCATATCTCTCCTGGAGCATACTAAGGAACTTAGTTTTGCTCTATCCATGGTTGATGTTGCTGATTTCCTACTCAAGGCATCTGCAACCACATTGGCCTTCCCCGGATGGTAATCAATTGTACAATCGTAGTCCTTGATTAATTCCATCCAGCGACGTTGCCTCATGTTAAGCTCATGATGAGAGAAGATATACTGAAGATTCTTGTAGTCTGTGAAAATCTGGAAAGTTTCTCCGTAGAGATAATGTCTCCAGATCTTCAAGGCATGAACCACAGCAGCCAACTCTAGGTCATGTGTCGGACAATTCTCCTTGTGTTTCTTAAGTTGTCGGGAAGCGAAAGAAATCACTTGCTTATCCTGCATCAGCACACATCCAAGTCCATTCTTGGAGGCATCACAGAAAACTACATATCCCTTTCCTTGCTCAGGTAGCACAAGCACAGGTGCACTTGTCAACCTCTCCTTCAACAGCTGAAAAGACTGTTGACACTTATCATTCCAAGCAAAAGGAACATCTTTCTGGGTTAACTTGGTCAAGGGTAAGGCTATAGAACTGAAGTTCTTAATGAATCTTCGGTAGTAGCCAGCTAACCCTAAGAAACTACGAATCTCCATTAGTTTCTTTGGTTGTTCCCACTGTAGAACAGATTCTACCTTTTTAGGGTCAACACGAATACCCGAGGCAGATACCACGTGTCCAAGAAAAGATACTTCCGGCAACCAAAACTCACACTTGCTAAACTTAGTGTATAGCTTGTGTTCTCTTAGCAAAGTTAGATCTTGACGGAGATGTTGTTCATGCTGCTGAGCATCCTTACTATAGATCAAAATGTCATCTATGAAGACGATAACACACTAATCGAGGAAAGGTCGGAAAACTCTATTCATGAGTTCCATAAATGCAGCTGGTGCATTAGTTAGTCCAAATGACATAACTGTGAACTCATAGTGACCATATCTTGTCCTAAAGGCAGACTTGGATATGTCACTGTCCTTAATATGAAGTTGATGATATCCAGACCTCAAGTCTATCTTTGAGAAGACTGTTGCACCACGCAACTGATCAAAGAGATCATCAATCCTCAGCAGAGGGTACTTATTCTTTATTGTTACTTTATTAAGTTGTTTGTAATCAATGCACAACTGCATTGACCCATCTTTCTTTTTAACAAACAAAACTGGAGCACCCAAAAGTGAAGTACTCGGTCGGATGAAACCCTTCTCAAGTAACTCTTGAAGCTGTTTCTTGAGTTCTACCATTTTGGCAGGTGCCATCCTATATGGTGTATGGGCTATGGGTTGTGTATCTGGGACCAAATTGATTTCAAAATCAATTTCCCGAGGTGGTGGTATACTGGGAAGTTCTTCAGGAAACACATCCTCGAATTCCCTGACTATAGGAACTTCAGCAGGGTTGGGGCTCTCCTTGGTACTATCTACCACATGGGCCAAGAATGCATAACATCCTTGCCTCATTAGCTTATCAGCAACCATAGCTGACACAAGACAGGTGGGTAGAATCTTTCTTTCTCCTTGAAAGATCCATGTGTTGCTATCATCAGCAAACACACCCATCTTGGATTCACAATCCAAGACAACCCTATACCTTTCTAAGGTATCCATCCCAAGGATTATATCAAACCTTGCATATCAAGTGGTATAAGATCCACTTGAATGCGATGATCAGAAAAGATAAGAATGCAGGGAGAGCATACCTCTTGCAAAATAGCAGACCCTCTCAACGGAGTCTCCAGCAACAAACTATCTGCCCTATGACTGACTGTCATATTGCAGTTATGAATCACTCTTCGAGTGATAAAGGAGTGCGTAGCACCTGGGTCAATCAAAACAGATACAACACATGATTTAGACATATCAGAAAATTAAAGTTCCATCTGACCTGCCACAACCCGTGGATTGACCACTGCATCTGGTGGGTTCATAGCATAGAACCTCGTTGTCGCCTGAGGTTGAGTTGGTGTTGATGATCCAGCTTGAGATGCTTTTCCACGTCCTCTAGTTGTTCCTTGAGATTGCCTCCTCTGTGATCCTTGTTGACTCTGTCTCAGAGGTTGTGTCACACTGAAAGGCCTAGACCTGCAGTCCTTCATCACATGTCCCACCTTACCATAGTTGTAGCAGCTTCTCTCCTGTTGATGTGGTCTCGGTGGTCCAGTGACTGACATTGATGCCGAACTGTGAGTCTCTTGAGGCGGTTGACTCCGTCCTCTACCTTTACTTGGAGACCATTGAGTCTGAGAACTCGATCTGGGTGGTGGAGGGGTAGGTGCAGAGAATCTAGGCTTCTTAAAGTCCCTAGATGAAGAACCCTGGAACTGTGGATATCTCTTTTGGGTTTGTCTCTTCTTGACCACGGATATCTCTATCCTTCGGAATGACTCAATGAAGGTAGAGAACCTTTCCCGATTTTCTAAGGCAGACACAGGAGTAGTCATGTCAGCATTCAAACCCTTCTCGAACCTCCTGATTCTTTCTTCTTCTGTGGCATCCATGTGCGGACAGAACCGCAACAACTCCATGAACTTAGCTTCATACTCGCTAATGTTCATCATGCCCTGCCTCAATCTCTCAATCTGAGAGATCTTCTCATCCAGGAAGGTCTTCGGGAAATATCTATGGACAAATTCCCGTCGAAAATCTTCCCACGAGATCTCTATTCCATGCCTCTTCTGCTCTTCCATGGTCCACCAGTGACCAGCACTTCCTTTGAGAAGATAGACAACATGTCTAACCTTCTCAGCTTCAGGGATGTTAAGAATCCTAAAAGCTTTCTCCAACTCTGTCAACCACAGATCAGCATCTGCGGGGTCGGCTGTTCCAAAGTATTCGGTAGCTCCGACACGAAGAAGTCGCTCGAACGTCTTATCGATACCTTGTCCTTCAGACTGGACAGGTGCCCTAGGTGTAGGCATGGGCATCCTATCGGTTATGTGTGTCATGGCAGTCATAAACTTCCCAAACATTGCTTGCACAGCTGGGTTACCCATGTCAACTGGGTCCAACTGAGGTGGCTCCTTGGGTGGCTCAGGTACAGGATGTTCTAGTTCTGGGTGTCTTGCACCTTCCCGAGGTGCAGCAACACTACTTTTTGCCTCCTACTCCTCATGTGGCTCAGACATCCTTATGTATCTTCTTCTCCTGAGGAGCAGAAGATTCTATTAGATAAGGAAGAAACACTAAGGGTAGACACGACATCCTAAGTCCTATGTCTCTATAGACTCAGTGAACCTAGAGCTCTGATACCACTTAATTGTGGGCTCTGATCTCCAAAACCCGAGATAAACATAGCGGAAGCGATATAAACTCAGCGGAAGCGATTCGATTAGCAGCGGAATACCAAAAATCACCAGAAATTAAAACTTTTTGAGATAAGATATTGAAACCATAAAACTTCCTTCATAGAAATAAGATAAACTGTTTACATCTCTGTAAAATTACTTCTTGAGTAATTATATACAACATGTTACAAAAATCTCAAAAGTCACACCAAAATCTCAGACCATAAACTCCAAGGACCTGAGAGTACAAAGACGGCATAGGACTATCTAACTACACAACTCAGCAGACAGAATCTCCACCTGAGATTTAATGCTGCTCCTGGTGCTGGTGCTGGTATTGGTCACCTGTAGATTGGTTCCTGCGTCCTCGACGACCACCTATAAAGTTGGAATCTACGGGGTGAGACAATTTTAAATAATTGTCCCGGCGAGAGTTATAACTCTCCGCCAGAAGCTTTATAATAGCAGGCAAAGAACATTATAAGCAATAGAAGATTTTAAGGCAATCAACAGCAGACCTACATTTAGTAGAGTAACAGTATTTAAGAAATATGAATAACATATGTTGTGACGTCCCCAGATTTTCTAAAGCTTAATCTGATGTGTGACGTCCAAATTGAAATGCTCACCTCAGCGAGAATCCCAATTTAAACATCCCACATGAGGCTAAGAAGAAGAAAATCAGAGGAAGTCATAAGAAAATCCGGGGACGTCACAGGTGGTATCAGAGCATGAACAATAGCAAAGCCTGACATTTGCTCATTATGCAACACAAAACTAAAGAACCTTGAACTTAATAATCTTTTAGGGTTAGATTAGTCATCTTTTAGAGACTAGATCTGACCTAGCCTCTAGGTTAGCACCTAGATGTCTGAGAACTAGGTCTAGACTGGTGCTTGTTGAGTAGCAAGTCCTTAGATGTCGTTCTTTCCTTGTAGTGCAGTGGTATGGGACATTGCATTATTTGGAACTGACGTGCATCAAGGGAAGAGAAACCCTAGACATATGGCTCTCATTGTCTAGAGTATCTACACTAGTCTACACCATGTTCTCACCCCTTTCACTAGTTTTCATGACACTGTACTCTCTACTATGTGTGGGACACTCGTTTTCAGGATTTGGTTTTTGATTCCAATCGGATCAAACCTTGGTAGTTTTCTCTGACGCATGTTTTATCGGAGAAAAACTATATAATATTTTATTATGTATATGTATTACAAAAATGTGTCCCCACACATGTACGAGTAGGAGGTGGTCATGCAACCTAAGTGAAAGTGATGACATCAGTCTAGAAGAGAGTAGTTCTAGATTAGATGTCTAGAGCCTTGTTTGGAGTATATGATAGATAGAATAAGTTTGATGATATGATCTAAGTCTTATATAGATGATATAAGATGATTTATGTTTGTCTTTGATGAGTTCAGTTCTGTTTGTGGATTTGAGATAAGTTTTGATGATGCAAGTATGAGTTCTTTATGAGATGAGATATGGTAAGTTAAGACAAGGTTGTGAGTCAGCATGAACCTCAAGCTCTTTTACGATAGAGGACCTCTAGTGTTAGGACCAGTTTTAGGGTTAACTCCAGAGAGAGTGAGACCCATTGGGAGAAGGTCAGAGAACCTAGACTCCAAGATATGAGAATTCTGAGATATGTGATATGATATGTCCTAAACTAGAATACTCCTGAGTGATTGAGTTGAGTTGCTTAATGCATGATTCCTATAGTCTTGTTGAACCCTAGATGTCCTAGGGAGGACCAAACCCTAGAGATAGAGAGAGGCTTGTTATATGTGTGCAAGTGAAAAAGTATAGTAGTACCTACCATCTGGGTGAGGGAGAGAGCCTAAGACCCTGGAGGAGGTATCTATGTTAATTTTTGTGAAGCCTCATGTTTGGGTTGGTGGTTTCCCACATAGGAATCTAGTGGTGTATATAAGAGAGCTTTGGGTAAGATGTTTCATGGTTAGAGATCTCTGAAGAGTATGCCATATCATGCTTTGTTTTGTGCTTATGTGGCTAGAGCTTGTAAAGCTATCACTAGTGCCAATGAGGTAATCCGAAAACCCTAGACTATGAGAGGAAAGATAAAGTATATGTGTATGATGATACTCATAGAACTGAGTGAGCTCAGAGAGTCTGAGCATGGCACTACCCTCATGATAAGGGTTAGGAGGACCTCAGTTCGACTAGATAAAGTTTTGGATATATATGATTAAAAGGTCGCTTATATAAGTTTGTTTAGCACAATCATGATTTAATGCATGTAAGGATGTGATCTGATCTCGAGATGTGCTATATAGACATGATATGATGGAAACCTAGAAATGGTTTAATAGATATCAATGCATAAATGGTTAACTATATATATGAATGACGATGATAATGTGATATAGTTGGTTAATCTATTGATGAAATCACTAGTGAATGATGCAATTTATTATGAACAATGAAATAAGATCATATGAATGAAATATGTTACATGAGGTGTTAATCTAAGTGCTTAATAAAGATGAAAAATATAATTTGATAGTTAGCACAACATAATGCTTTTGACACCTTGTTGTATGAGTTGCTCTTAGTTAACTCCTTTAGAACATGGTAATATGATGTGGGAATCCTAATGCATGCTCAAGAATTGATGAAATTTATAGAGAAAGCTCATATCAGTATATTTAACCTCAGTTTTAAATATGAGATCAGTTTTATACAAGAAATCCATGTTATATGAAGTTGACCTTTAATACATGGGTTGTAACCCTAATACGCTTGATGTATATAACCTAAGGTTAATATGTGCACTAAAAGGATATGAAACCTAATGTTCAGATATTGAACTATAATCTGGAAAATGACATCAGTAAGATAATTCTAAGACAAAAATGCAAGTAATAATGAAATATCCTAATGAACTAAGTGAACCCTAATATGAACACGATTAGGGTTAAGATGAGATGTAAGATGATGTGAACCTGATGATAGTACATGGTCTTGTCTTCATCGGGGTTTGACCAAGAGGTTAGAGATGATATCAGGAATATGTTGTGAATAGGATGTCTCTTTGGAAGGTACGCCATTACCTCTTACTTGGCTTATTATACAATATGCTTGTGATATATGTGTAGTAAAATACTTGGCATATGATATTGGTTGAAATGATTGTTCCTGTATGTTATGTTGCTTGAGCTTTTCCATACTTATGGCTATGAACACATGAAACATAAAGTATCTGATCCATTATATGAAAGCACTAACTCTTTGGTAGTGTGCTTGGAAGTGACCTAACTCTTTGGTAGTGGTCACATTGTACATATGACCTAACTCTTTGGTAGTGGTCTGACCTAACTCTTTGGTAGTGGTCACCTTGTACAAATTATCTAACTCTTTGGTAGTGATCATAAAGGCCTTGGTATATAATGGAAAATAAGCTTAAAATATGTGTTCTCTTTTGTTAATGAATATCTTTATGCAAGTATACGCTTTTCTTATATTCTTCTGTTATTGCCAAGTATTAGTTTTATCTTATTGCCAAGATATGATGAGAGGTATATAAAAGACACGTAGGCATACTCAGTACAATATTCTTGAAATATTGTGTTGACGTGTACCGCATGTAATCTTTTGTTTAGGTTGTGGTTATGCTCTTGAAGATCCAGGATAGTTGAGAGTTGTATGGCGAGCTGATGTACAGGTGGACCTATTGTCTTAAGATCATGTTGTTTAGTTGTAGTACATGTATGTATAAGTTTGTTGTTCAATATGTAATACCAAATGTTGTAGCAATTCATGTTGTAATTATATGTTGAATGGTGAACATGTGTGTATGGTTTTATTATTTTTCATGTACATGTGCTACTGATTGTTTCCTTCTGACTCCCTTGATTTTCTTCCTCTTAGCCTTGTGTGGGATGTTTAAATTGGGATTCTCGCTGAAGTGAGGGTTTCAATTTGGACGTCACACATCAGATTAAGTCTTAGAAAATCCGGGGACGTCACATATGTACTGAGCAGTGTAACAACATTCATGTATCTCGTAGTTCAACCTAAGCAGATATACTACGTGGTTGATTATGTTTTACAAACATCATTATGCCCTGCGGAGATGAGGTATACCTCTCATACTCCAACCGACCACTGTTAAGTCACCTCGGTATCATACAAGGTCATCAAAAGAGTCGGATTCTCATGACCTTCATCTTCCTCAGTCAGAATGAGGATAAACATGCAGGACATCTAGTGTCTCTTCTACTATAGCTTACCAGGGTATTCTGGTTCTTTGCTATTAGAGTCACAGTGGCATTCTGCACTCTCTTCGCTATCGAAAGATTTCTTGTTTATCTCTCATCGATGCGGTATAAAGGACTTCCTCGGGAGAATAATGTTACATCATCCCGACATAAACATATAGTGAAGGGTTGATGGATTAAGATACATCTACATCAATTCCTACACTAGGATGTAAGGAGTTACACATCCATATTTCCCCCACATACTCAAAAGTATGTGATCCAGGAGTTCCCTTAGGAAAACCTGTTTCACCATCATATAACTTCTGACAATGATGAATCTATGATCAGGGCTCTTCATGGTATGATTATACTTGATTAGTTAGGTACATTTCAGTATTCTTTTAACATCATACATGTTCTCAAACATTAATCATTAGCATAGCAGCTATGAAAGTAGAATACTAAATGTACAAGTCTAACTCACATCAATCATCATTTCATAATCATCTCATCACAAGTCATCTCATGACCTTAATGATACTCATGGCTCTTACATCCTATCATCTCATAGGATGCCACTTTCTGGATAACAGGATATGTCACTATTCATAAAGCTAATAACATGCTTTCAATGAATATGGTATCATCATCCTTACTTGGATATGATCATCATTATATAAGAACATGCATGGTTAACTCAACTGATAATAGTAAACAATTATTTTCACCTTGAGCTCCACAGGTTGACCCAAGGTGATTCCCCAAGGAAAGGATGTAGATGATCGGCTAGAACAAGAAACCTAAGTAAATTGACCATGAAACCAACCTTATACAAGGAATTCATCCAAAAATCCGAGCTAGAAGATGGTTTCTTCTCACCTTAAAACTACTTGGTCGTCTCCTTGAGTTCCTGAGCTCTGCCTTGGTCGGTTGAGAAAGATGAGAAATGAAGAAGAGAAAGGGTGCGTTTACTTGGATTGCAAAGGAATCGACTTATATATTTTAGGCTAATTCTCACCATAAGGACTTCTAATTTGTGGAATTCTCATCCAAGTCCCTCCTTCCTTCTAAGGCACGTCCAAACCATCATAACTTAGGTAAAAACCATAAAAACTCATGATTTAAGAGTAAGGAAGACTAACATGCAACTAGGGTACATATGTGAAGGATCTCCTCACTCACACTAGGTGAATTTTACTACAAGATTCATTCTTCTTATCTGATTATTTCATTAAAGCTTCCTTTTCATCATTTCTACTCTAAATGATGTCAAGAGTCATAAAAGATATTCTAGAAGGTGTACCTTACAAGTTGCACCCCACATTTTGGGTAAATTACACTTTACTCCAAAATTAGGATTTTTAAGCACCAGGATCATTCCACAAGCTGCATCTGAATGCCCAAGCTTGGGAAATCCATCATATCTCATCATATTAATTCATATGATGTCTCATAATCAGAGGAACATCTTAACCTGTGAAATTTTACAAGTTAAACCCCTTAACTGGGTAATTTACACATAGGTCCCTGCATTACAAAACAATATTACAACTTTGTTTAAAAAGGAACAAAATTGAAAGTGTATGTTCCTGAGGAACTTCATTACATGCCAGAGAGTAATCACAAGTGTTTAATTACATATTTAGGCAAAACTTCTAGGGTTAGTTTATAACCCAGGTCAGAGATGTTACAAGATTGAATGTCTAGAGAATGACAGTACTCAATGATGTATGTTTTTAGGTTGAGGACCTGAACGATGAGATCATGTGTGTGGGCTCTGATCTCCAAAACCCTAGATAAACATAGCGGAAGCGATATAAACTCAGCGAAAGCGATTTGATTAGCAGCAGAATACCAAAAATCATCGGAAATTAAAACTTTTTGAGATAAGATATTGAAACCATAAAACTTCCTTCATAGAAATAAGATAAACTATTTAGATCTCTGTTAAATTACTTCTTGAGTAATTATATACAGCATGTTACAAAAATCTCAAGAGTCACACCAAAATCTTAGACCATAAACTCCAAGGACCTGCGAGTACAGAGACGACATAAGACTATCTAACTACACAACTCAGCAGATAGAATCTCCACCTGAGATTTACTGCTGCTCCTAGTGCTGCTGCTGGTATTGGTCACATGTCGATTGGTTCCTGCGTCCTCGACGATCACCTATAAATTTGGAATATACGGGGTGAGACAATTTTAAATAATTGTCCCAGCGAGAGTTATAACTCTCTGCCAGAAGCTTTATAATAGAAAGCAAAAAACAATATAAGCAATAGAAGCTTTTAAGGCAATCAACAGCAGACCTACATTTAGCAGAGTAACAGTATTTAAGAAATATGAATAACATATGTACTGAGTAGTGTAACAACATTCATGTATCTCGTAGTTCAACCTAAGAAGATATACTACGTGGTTGATTATGTTTTACAAACATCATTATGCCCTACGGAGATGAGGTATACCGCTCATACTCCAACCGACCACTGTTAAGTCACCTCGGTATCATACAAGGTCATCGAAAGAGCCGGATTCTCATGACCTTCATCTTCCTCAGTCAGAATGAGGATAAACATGCAGGACATCTAGTGTCTCTGCTACTATAGCTTACCAGGGTATTCTGGTTCTTTGCTATTAGAGTCACAGTGGCATTCTGCACTCTCTTCGCTATCAAAAGATTTCTTGTTTATCTCTCATCGATGCGGTATAAAGGACTTCCTCGGAAGAATAATGTTACATCATCCCAGCATAAACATATAGTGAAGGGTTGATGGATTAAGATACATCTACATGAATTCCTACACTAGGATGTAAGGAGTTACACATCCATATTTCCCCTACATACTCAAAAGTATGTGATCCAGGAGTTCCCTTAGGAAAACCTGTTTCACCATCACATAACTTCTGATAATGATGGATCTATGATCAGGGATCTTCATGGTATGATTATACTTGATTAGTTAGGTACATTTCAGTATTCTTTTAACATCATACATGTTCTCAAACATTAATCATTAGCATAGCAGCTATGAAAGTAGAATACTAAATGTACAAGTCTAACTCACATCAATCATCATTTCACAATCATCTCATCACAAGTCATCTCATGACCTTGATGATACGCATGGCTCTTACAGCCTATCATCTCATAGGATGCCACTTTCTGGATAACAGGATATGTCACTATTCATAAAGCTAATAACATGCTTTCAATGAATATGGTATCATCATCCTTACCTGGATATGATCATCATTATATAAGAACTTGCATGGTTAACTCAACTGATAATAGTAAACAATTCATTTCAAGAGTTGTGTCTTCATACTCTTCATAAGAGTTAGGTTCCTTAATTCTCATCAATTAGGGTTTACTATTCACATTACATGTTATCACCCTAGAATTAGGGTTTACTATTCACATTACATGTTATCACCCTAGAATTAGGGTTTACTATTCACTTCATGGTGAATGAACTCATAACATCATCATGTATGAGAAACATCACCATTGATGCCTTCAGATTAGATTAAGATTCATCAATTATCATAATTAGGGTTTCTATGATCTCACATAGGTGGATCATACCCTAATCATGTACTATCATACACATTGAAGGTACTTTTCCTGAGTTCCAACCATAAATGGTACTTTCTCTCTCCTCTTACTAGTAGATGGTGATTTTCTCTCTCCTCTTACTATTAGATGGTGACTACATCACTCAAGTTGGGTTAAGTCCTCATTGATTAACATAAGACAAAACACCACTTTCAAGTCATTAGGGTTTGGTTAAAACAAGGTATCAATCAATTGAACCCTTCAGGGGCATAATGGTAAAGTGCCCCATTGATCATCATCATGGGTCAATTCATTAATCACTTAGTCTCTTAATGTCCTAATGTACCCTTAGGGTTTAGATTAGATCACCATTGGACCAATTAAAACCTTCAAAGAACTAAGCAATCACAACCCTAAAGTCTCCAAACGGTTACATACATTCAACCTCCAAATGGTCCTGAGACCGTTTGGATGTGTTGACCGTTTGCTAGGGTTGACTCCAAGACCGCATGACACCCAAGGTTGTTTGCCCTCAAACGGTCTTAAGACCGTTTGGGTGCGATGACCGTTTGGGGAGAGTTGACCTTCAAACCGTTTGAGGTTATGTGGTTTGAAACCGTTTGATCTTAAACGATCTTGAGATCGATTGGTCCAAACGACCTTGAGATCGTTTGAGCGTTTGGCCCCAAATGGTCTTGAGACCGCTTGGCCCCAAACGGTCTTGAGACCGTTTGGCCCCAAATGGTCTTGAGACCGTTTGGCCCCAAACGGTCTTGAGACCGTTTGGTCCAAATGGGCTCAAACCGTTTGGACCTCAAAGGTAACCCAAAGGTTATACTTGGTTGAGATATCTTATGTTGAAGCCTCCCATTGGCTATGTCTTTGTTAACCCCATGTAAATGGAGTTAATTAGGGTTAGGATTAATCAATTGGACACCAAATTGACCCTCAATTGAAAGCCAATTAGGGTTGAATCCAACTCAATTAGGGTTTTCAATCGGATAATCATCAATGTTCAACAATGTGAATCAAATCGAGGTTGAACCCATCAATTGACCTCCAATTGGGCCCAAACTTGTCCCAAACGGTCTTGAGATCGTTTGGACATCCTCCAAACGGTCTTGAGACCGTTTGCCCAAAGTTTCATCAAAATCTAAGTCGATTGGATAAGGGTTGAACCCTAATTAGGTCTAAAATCGGCATTTTTATCAATTCATCAACATGTTGTAATTGGGCCTTCAAATCATCAAATTACCTCATCACTAGACCTCCAAACGGTCTTGGGTTGTCACCAAACAGTCTTGAGACTGTTTGGATGAACCCCCAAACAGCCTTGAGACCGTTTGGGTCCTTCAACCCAAAACTCACCAAAATCTATCCTTGAAAACAACAATTCAACCCGATTAGGGTTTAGGGGGTTGACGTGCCTTCAACTTGCAATTGGTTTGGAATTAGGTTATGATTCTTTGTAGAAATTAAATTCAATATATTTACAGCAGACCCTTAAGTGGTCTTCCCTTGGTCAACCCTATCAAATGGTCTTGATACCATTTGATTCTAAACGGTCTTGCAAGACTGCATGAGATCAAACAGTTTGAAACCGTTTAGTCTCAAATGGTTTGCAAACCGTTTAGATCAAAAGGGTCCAAGGTCATTTGATAAAGTTGCCTAGGAATTCACTCCCATCATCTTCAACCTCTGTTAAGGTCGGTTACTCCACGGATTGCTTGCAAAAGTGCAAGCAAGAGTGGGGAAGAAGAAGAACTAAGTATAATTTGTAAGAACATAGATATGCATAATAAAGCAAGAAGTTTAGAGTTATAAAACCCACCTCAAACGTTGTTCCTAGAGATCCAAGCTCCCAAGATTTAAGCCTTTAATGGAATCTTGAGCTCCACAGGTTGACCCAAGGTGATTCCCCAAGGAAAGGATGGAGATGATTGGCTAGAACAAGAAACCTAAGTAAATTGACCATGAAACCAACCTTATGCAAGGAATTCATCCAAGAATCTGAGCTAGAAGAAGGTTTCTTCTCACCTTAAAACTACTTGGTCGTCTCCTTGAGTTCCTGAGCTCTGCCTTGGTCAGTTGAGAAAGATGAGAAATGAAGAAGAGAAAGGGTACGTTTACTTGGTTTGCAATGGAATTGGCTTATATAGTTTAGGCTAATTCTCACCATAAGGACTTCTAATTTGTGGATTTCTCATCCAAGTCCCTCCTTCCTTCTAAGACACGTCCAAACCATCATAACTTAGGTAAAAATCATCAAAACTCATGATTTAAGAGTAAGGAAGACTAACATGCAACTAGGGTACATATGTGAAGGATCTCCTCACTCACACTAGGTGAATTTTACTACAAGATTCATTCTTCTTATCTGATTATTTCATTAAAGCATCCTTTTCATCATTTCTACTCTAAATGATGTCAAGAGTCATAAAAGATATTCTATAAGGTGTACTTTACAAGTTGCACCCCACATTTTGGGTAAATTACACTTTACTCCAAAATTAGGATTTTTAAGCACCAGGATCATTCCACAAGCTGCATCTGAATGCCCAAGCTTGGGAAATCTATCATATCTCATCATATTAATTCATATGATGTCTCATCATCAGAGGAACATATTAACCTGTGAAATTTTACAAGTTAAACCCCTTAACTGGGTAATTTACACATAGGTCCCTGCATTACAAAACAATATTACAACTTTGTTTAAAAAGGAACAAAATTGAAAGTGTATGTTCCTGAGGAACTTAATTACATGCCAGAGAGTAATCACAAGTGTTTAATTACATATTGAGGCAAAACTTCTAGGGTTAGTTTATAACCCAGGTCAGGGATGTTACAAATTATCCACCCCTTACAAGGATTTCGTCCCCAAAATCGATAAAACGTATTAGGAGAAAAGAGCATGGTATTTCCTTCTCATTTCATCCTCTAGTTCCTAAGTGTCTTCCTCGACACCACGGTGATTCCAGAGTACTTTCACAAGGCTTATATCTTTCTTCTTTAGCTTTTTAATTCTGTTATCAAGGATTGACACTGGTCCCTCCTCATAGGTTATATCTTCATTCAATTCTACTTCCATATGTTGTAGAACTGACTCAGTGTCAGGGTGACATTTCCTCAGCATAGAAATGTGAAACACAGGGTGTAACTTTTGCAGCTCTAGAGGTAACTCTAATCTATAGGCTACCTTTCCAACTCGTTCAATGATTGAATAAGGTCCCAGAAATCTAGGAGCTAACTTCCCTTTCCTTCCAAAACAAAGGACTCCTTTCCAAGGTGAAACCTTGAGGTACACTCTGTCTCCAACTTGGAACTCTAAGGGTCTACGACATCTATCAGCATAAGAATTATGCCTATCCTCTGCAGTCTTAAGCTGTTGTTGTATAACTTTGATCTTCTCTGTAGTTTGTTGCACAAGATCAGGACCTAACAACTGATGTTCACCAGTCTCATACCAACATAAGGGTGATCTACAACGTCTACCATACAAGGCTTCATAAGGTGCCATATCAATACTATGTTGATAGCTATTGTTATAGGAAAACTCTATCAAGCTTAGGTGTAGATCCCAACTTCCAATAAACTAGAGAACACATGCTCTCAACAAGTCTTCCAAGGTCTATATAGTCCTTTTTGACTGTCCATCAGTCTGTGGATGAAAGGCTGTAATAAACCTTAACTTGGTGCCTAAAGCTCTATGTAACTGCTCCCAAAAATGACTGGTAAACTGGGGACCTCTGTCAGAAATTATAGTGACAGGAACTCTGTGCAATCGCACTATCTCTTGAACATACAACTGTGATAACCTTTCAGCAGAATTGGTTGTTTTGACAGGTAAGAAATGCGCTGTCTTTGTCAACCTATCAACAATCACCCAAATGGAATCATGTCCTTTGCTTGTCTTGGGTAGACCAAAAACAAATTCCATGGTCACATGGTCCCACTTCCACTGTGGTATGGGTAAAGGTTGCATCGTTCCTACAGGCTTTTGGTGTTCAGCCTTAACTTGCTGACACACCGGACACCTCAGAACAAACTCAGCAACATCCTTCTTCATCCCAGGCCACCGATACATATCTTTTAAATTTCGATACATCTTGGTGCTCCCTGGATGCATAGCATACATTAAAGAATGAGCTTCTTCCAGGATTAACTTCCTCAACTCATCCACATCTGGTACTATCATCCTTCCATGATAACATGCCACTTGATCATCTGAGTCATGGAAACCATCTCGCTTCTCATCACCATACTCAGATCTGATCTGTTGAACTGCAGCATCAACTTGCTGTGCCTCCTTTATCTACTCTCTTAGAGTAGGTTTGATATGCATCTCAGCTAACAAATCAGCTAACAATGACACCTTCAACTGCACATTATCCTGCCTTAAAGAGATAAGCATATCTTTCCTGGAGCATACTAAGGAACTTAGTTGTGTTCTATCCATGGTTGATGTTGCTGATTTCCTACTCAAGGCATCTGCAACCACATTGGCCTTCCCCGTATGGTAATCAATTGTACAATCGTAGTCCTTGATTAATTCTATCCAGCGACGTTGCCTCATGTTAAGCTCATGCTGAGAGAAGATATACTGAAGATTCTTGTGGTCTGTGAAAATTTGGAAAGTTTCTCTGTAGAGATAATGTCTCCAGATCTGTAAGGCATGAACCACAGCAGCCAACTCTAGGTCGTGTGTCGAAAATTCTCCTTGTGTTTCTTAAGCTGTCGGGAAGTGAAAGAAATCACTTACTTATCATGCATCAGCACACATCCAAGTCCATTCTTGGAGGCATCACAGAAAACTACATATCCCTTTCCTTGCTCAGGTAGCACAAGCACAGGTGCACTTGTCAACCTATCCTTCAACAAATGAAAAGACTGTTGACACTTATCATTCCAAGAAAAAGGAACATCTTTCCGGGTTAACTTGGTCAAGGGTAAGGCTATAGAAATGAAGTTCTTAATGAATCTTCAGTAGTAGCCAGCTAACCCTAAGAAACTATGAATATCCATCGGTGTCTTTGGTTGTTCCCACTATAGAACAGATTCTACCTTTTTAGGGTCAACACGAATACCCGAGGCAGATACCACGTGTCCAAGAAAAGATACTTCCGGCAACCAAAACTCACACTTGCTAAACTTAGCGTATAGCTTGTGTTCTCTTAGCAAAGTTAGAGCTTGACGGAGATGTTGTTCATGCTGCTGAGCATCCTTACTATAGATCAGAATGTCATCTATGCAGACGACAACACACTGATCGAGGAAAGGTCAGAAAACTCTATTCATGAGTTCCATAAATGTAGCTGGTGCATTAGTTAGTCCAAACGACATAACTGTGAACTCATAGTGACCATATCTTGTCCTAAAGGCAGACTTGGATATGTCATTGTCCTTAATACGAAGTTGATGATATCCAGACCTCAAGTCTATCTTTGAAAAGACTGTTGCACCATGCAACTGATCAAAGAGATCATCAATCCTCGGCAGAGGGTACTTATTCTTTATTGTTACTTTATTAAGTTGTCTGTAATCAATGCACAACCGCATTGACCCATCTTTCTTTTTAACAAACAAAACCGGAGCACCCCAAGGTGAAGTACTCAGTCGGATGAAACCCTTCTCAAGTAACTCTTGAAGCTATTTCTTGAATTCTGCCATTTCAGCAGGCGCCATCCTATATGGTGTCTGGGCTATGGGTTGTGTATATGGGACCAAATTGATTTCAAAATCAATTTCCCGAGGCGGTGGTATACCGGGAAGTTCTTCAGGAAACACGTCCTCGAATTCCTTGACTACAGGAACTTCAGCAGGGTTGGGTCTCTCCTTGGTACTATCTACCACATGGGCTATGAATGCATAACATCCTTGCCTCATCAGCTTATCAGCAACCATAGCTGACACAAGATAGGATGGTAGAATCTTTCTTTCTCCTTGAAAGATCCATGTGTTGCTATCATCAGCAAATACAGCCATCTTGGATTCACAATCCAAGACAACCCTATACCTTTATAAGGTATCCATCCCAAGGATTATATCAAATCCTTGCATATCAAGTGGTATAAGATCCACTTGAATGCGATGATCAGAAAAGAAAAGAATGTAGGGAGAGCATACCTCCTGCAAAATAGCAGACCCTCTCAACAGAGTCTCCAACAGCAAACTATCTGCCCTATGACTGACTGTCATATTGCAGTTACGAATCACTCTTCGAGTGATAAAGGAGTGTGTAGCACCCGGGTCAATCAAAACAGATACAACACAGGATTTAAACATATCAGAAAATAAAAGTTCCATCTGACCTGCCACAACCCGTGGATTGACCACTGCATCTAGTGGGTTCATAGCATAGAACCTCGTTGTCGCCTGAGGTTGAGTTGGTGCTGATGATCCAGCTTGAGACGCTTGTCCACGTCCTCTAGCTACTCCTTGAGATTGCCTCCTCTGTGATCCTTGTTGACTCTGTCTTGGAGGCTGTGTCACACTGACAGGCCTAGACCTGCAGTCCTTCATCAAATGTCCCACCTTACCACAGTTGTAGCAGCTTCTCTCCTGTTGTTGTGGTCTCGGTGGTCCAGTGACTGACATTGATGCCGAACTTTGAGTCTCTTGAGGCGGTTGACTCCGTCCTCTACCTCTACTTGGAGACCATTGAGTCTGAGAAGTCGATCTGGGTGGTGGAGGGGTAGGTGCAGAGAATCTAGGCTTCTTAAAGTCCCTAGATGAAGAACCCTGGAACTGTGGATATCTCTTTTGGGTTTGTCTCTTCTCGACCACGGATCTCTCTATCCTTCAGACTGACTCAACGAAGGTAGAGGACCTTTCCTGGTTTTCTAAGGCAGACACGGGAGTAGTCATGTCAGCATTCAAACCCTTGTCGAACCTCCTGATTCTTTCTTCTTCTGTGGTAGCCATGTGTGGATAGAACCGCAACAACTCCATGAACTTAGCTTCATACTCCCTAATGTTCATCATGCCCTGCCTCAATCTATCAAACTGAGAGATCTTCTCATCCAGGAAGGTCTTCGGGAAATATCTATGGACAAATTCCCGTCAAAAATCTTCCCACGAGATCTCTATTCCAGGCTTCTTATGCTCTTCCATGGTCCACCAGTGACCACCACTTCCTTTGAGAAGATAGACAGCATGTCTAACCTTCTCAGCTTCAGGGATGTTAATAATCCTAAAAGCTTTCTCCAACTCTGTCAACCACAGATCAGCATCTACGGGGTCGGCTGTCCCAAAGTATTTGATAGCTCCGACACGACGAAGTCGCTCGAACGTCTTACCGATACCTCGTACTTCAGACTGGACAGGTTCCCTAAGTGCAGGCATGGGCATCCTGTCGGTTATGTGTGTCATGGTAGTCATAAACTGCCCAAACATTGCTTGTACAGCTGGGTTACCCATGTCAGCTGGGTCAAACTGAGGTGGCTCCCTGGGTGGATCAGGTACAGGCTGTTCTAGTTCTGGGTGTCTTGCACCTTCCCGAGGTGCAGCAACACTACTTTCCACCTCATACTCCTCATGTGGCTCAGACATCCTTATGTATCTTCTTCTCTTGAGGAGAAGAAGATTCTATTAGATAAGGAAGAAACACTAAGGGTAGACACGACATCATAATTCCTATGTCTCTGTAGACTCAGAGAACCTAGAGCTTTGATACCACTTAATTGTGGGATCTGATCTCCAAAACCCGAGATAAACATAACAGAAGCGATATAAACTCAGCGGAAGCGATTCGATTAGCAGCGGAATACCAAAAATCACCGGAAATTAAAACTTTTTGAGATAAGATATTGAAACCATAAAACTTCCTTCATAGAAACAAGATAAACTGTTTACATCTCTATTAAATTACTTCTTGAGTAATTATTTATAGCATGTTACAAAAATCTCAAAAGTCACACCAAAATCTCAGACCATAAACTCCAAGGACCTGAGAGTACAGAGACGGCATAGGACTATCTAACTACACAACTCAACAGACAGAATCTCCACCTGAGATTTACTGATGCTCCTGGTGCTGCTGCTGGTATTGGTCACCTATAGATTGGTTCCTGCATCCTCGACGACCACCTATAAAGTTGGAATCTACGGGGTGAGACAATTTTAAATAATTGTCCCAGCGAGAGTTATAACTCTCCGCCAGAAGCTTTATAATAGCAAGCAAAGAACATTATAAGCAATAGAAGCTTTTAAGGCAATCAACAACAGACCTACATTTAGAAGAGTAACAATATTTAAGAAATATGAATAACATATGTACTGAGCAGTGTAACCACATTCATGTATCTCGTAGTTCAACCTAAGCAGATATACTACGCGGTTGATTATGTTTTACAAACATCATTATGCCCTACGGAGATGAGGTATACCGCTCATACTCCAACCGACCACTGTAAAATCGCCTCAGTATCATACAAGGTCATCGAAAGAGACGGATTCTCATGACCTTCATCTTCCTCAGTCAGAATGAGGATAAACATGCAGGACATCTAGTGTCTCTGCTACTATAGCTTACCAGGGTATTCTGGTTCTTCGCTATTAGAGTCGCAGTGGCATTTTGCACCCTCTTCGCTATCGAAAGATTTCTTGTTTATCTCTCATCGATGCGGTATAAAGGACTTCCTCGGGAGAATAATGTTACATCATCCTGGCATAAACATATAGTGAAGGTTGATGGATTAAGATACATCTACATCAATTCCTACACTAGGATGTAAGGAGTTACACATCCATATTTCCCCCACATACTCAAAAGTATGTGATCCAGGAGTTCCCTTAGGAAAACCTGTTTCACCATCATATAACTTCTGACGATGATGGATCTATGATCAGGGCTCTTCATGGTATGATTATACTTGATTAGTTAGGTACATTTCAGTATTCTTTTAACATCATACATGTTCTCAAACATTAATCATTAGCATAGCAACTATGAAAGTAGAATACTAAATGTACAAGTCTAACTCACATCAATCATCATTTCACAATCATCTCATCACAAGTCATCTCATGACCTTGATGATACTCATGGCTCTTACAGCCTATCATCTCATAGGATGCCACTTTCTGGATAACATGATATGTCACTATTCATAAAGCTAATAACATGCTTTCAATGAATATGGTATCATCATCCTTACCTAGATATGATCATCATTATATAAGAACCTGCATGGTTAACTCAACTGATAATAGTAAACAATTCATTTCAAGAGTTGTGTCTTCATACTCTTCATAAGAGTTAGGTTCCTTAATTCTCATCAATTAGGGTTTACTATTCACATTACATGTTATCACCCTAGAATTAGGGTTTACTATTAACATTACATTTTATCACCCTAGAATTAGGGTTTACTATTCACTTCATGGTGAATGAACTCATAACATCATCATGTATGAGAAACATCACCATTGATGCCTTCAGATTAGATTAAGATTCATCAATTATCATAATTAGGGTTTCTATGATCTCACATAGGTGGATCATACCCTAATCATGTACTATCATACACATTGAAGGTACTTTTCCTGAGTTCCAACCATAAATGGTACTTTCTCTCTCCTC
The DNA here is from genome assembly GCA_963693085.1 of Alisma plantago-aquatica. NCBI lineage: Eukaryota > Viridiplantae > Streptophyta > Magnoliopsida > Alismatales > Alismataceae > Alisma > Alisma plantago-aquatica. The sequence continues at coordinate 1,381,278,033 of OY856410.1, read as the reverse complement.
TTACTAGTAGATGGTGACTACATCACTCAATTTGGGTTAAGTCCTCATTGATTAACATAAGCCAAAACACCACTTTCAAGTCATTAGGGTTTGGTTAAAATAAGGTATCAATCAATTGAACCCTTCAGGGGCATAATGGTAAAGTGCCCCATTAATCATCATCATGGGTCAATTCATTAATCACTTAGTCCCTTAATGTCCTAAGGTACCCTTAGGGTTTAGATTAGATCACCATTGGACCAATTAAAACCTTCAAAGAACTAAGCAATCACAACCCTAATGTCTCCAAACGGTTACATACATTCAACCTCCAAACGGTCCTGAGACCGTTTGGATGTGTTGACCATTTGCTAGGGTTGACTCCAAGACCGCATGACACCCAAGGTCGTTTGCCCTCAAATAGTCTGAAGACCATTTGGGTGCGATGACCGTTTGGGGAGAGTTGACCTTCAAACCGTTTGAGGTTATGCGGTTTGAAACTGTTTGATCATAAACGATCTTGAGATCGATTGGTCCAAATGACCTTGAGATCGTTTGAGCCGAAACAGTCTTGAGACCACTTGGCCCCAAACGGTATTGAGACCGTTTGGCCCCAAACGGTCTTGAGACCGTTTGGCCCCAAACGGTCTTGATACCGTTTGGACCTCAAAGGTAACTCAAAGGTTATACTTGGTTGAGATATCTTATGTTGAAGCCTCCAATTGGCTATGTCTTTGGTAACCCCTTGTAAATTGAGTTAATTAGGGTTAGGATTAATCAATTGGACACCAAATTGACCGTCAATTGAAAGCCAATTAGGGTTGAATCCAACTCAATTAGGGTTTTCAATCGGATAATCATCAATGTTCAACAATGTGAATCAAATCGAGGTTGAACCCATCAATTGACCTCCAATTGGGCCCAAAATTGGCCCAAACGGTCTTGAGATCGTTTGGACATCCTCCAAACGGTCTTGAGACCGTTTTCCCAAAGTTTCATCAAAATCTAAGTCGATTGGATAAGGGTTGAACCCTAATTAGGTCTAAAATGAGCATTTTTATCAATTCATCAACATGTTGTAATTGGGCCTTAAAATCATCAAATTACCTCATCACTAGACCTCAAAACGGTATTGGGTTGTCACCAAATGGTCTTGAGACCGTTTGGATGAACCCCCAAATGGTCTTGAGACCATTTGGGTCCTTCAACCCAAAACTTACCAAAATCTATCCTTGAAAACAGCAATTCAACCCGATTAGGGTTTAGGGGGTTGAAGTGCCTTCAACTTGCAATTGGTTTGGAATTAGGTTATGATTCTTTGTAGAAATTAAATTCAATATATTTACAGCAGACCCTTAAACGGTCTTGAGACCGTTTGATTCTAAACGGTCTTGCAAGACCGCATGAGATCAAATAGTTTGAAACCGTTAGGTCTCAAACGGTTTGCAAACCGTTTAGACCAAAAGGGTCCAAGGTCATTTGATAAAGTTGCCTAGGAATTCATGCCCATCATCTTCAACCTCTGTTAAGGTCAGTTACTCCACGGATTGCTTGCAAAAGTGCAAGGAAGAGTGGGGAAGAAGAAAAACTAAGTATAATTTGCAAGAACATAGATATGCATAATAAAGCAAGAAGTTTAGAGTTATAAAACCCGCCTCAAACGTTGTTCCTAGATATCCAAGCTCCCAAGCTTTAAGCCTTTAATGTCGTCTTGAGCTCCACAGGTTGACCCAAGGTGATTCCCCAAGGAAAGGATGGAGATGATCGACTAGCACAAGAAACCTAAGTAAATTGACCATGAAACCAACCTTATACAAGGAATTCATCCAAGAATCCGAGCTAGAAGATGGTTTCTTCTCACCTTAAAACTACTTGGTTGTCTCCTTGAGTTCCTGAGCTCTGCCTTGGTCGGTTGAGAAAGATGAGAAATGAAGAAGAGAAAGGGTACGTTTACTTGGTTTGCAAAGGAATTGGCTTATATAGTTTAGGCTAATTCTCACCATAAGGACTTCTAATTTGTGGATTTCTCATCCAAGTCCCTCCTTCCTTCTAAGGCACGTCCAAACCATCATAAATTAGGTAAAAACCATCAAAACTCATGATTTAAGAGTAAGGAAGACTAACATGCAACTAGGGTACATATGTGAAGGATCTCCTCACTCACACTAGGTGAATTTTACTACAAGATTCATTCTTCTTATCTGATTATTTCATTAAAACATCCTTTTCATCATTTCTACTCTAAATGATGTCAAGAGTCATAAAAGATATTCTAGAAGGTGTACTTTACAAGTTGCACCCCACATTTTGGGTAAATTACACTTTACTCCAAAATTAGGGTTTTTAAGCACTAGGATCATTCCACAAGCTGCATCTGAATGCCCAAGCTTGGGAAATCCATCATATCTCATCATATTCATTCATATGATGTCTCATCATCAGAGGAACATCTTAACATGTGAAATTTTACAAGTTAAACCCCTTAACTGGGTAATTTACACATAGGTCCCTGCATTACAAAACAATATTACAACTTTGTTTAAAAAGGAACAAAATTGAAAGTGTATGTTCCTGAGGAACTTAATTACATTCCAGAGAGTAATCACAAGTGTTTAATTACATATTTAGGCAAACTTCTAGGGTTAGTTTTTAACCCAGGTCAGGGATGTTACAATGCGGATGCTAAGAGTTTGGACATTCTTGTTATGTCCCTAGTCGGATGTCATTGTGGAAGGTAGATAGACAACAATGACACACAAGAATAGATTTTGGTGTTAGTTAATGATAGAATCTCATTAGTCATGATATAGAGATATCAAACCAAACACATAGGTACTTGTTAGAGAACAAGTGTACCGGACAGACCCACTGTGAGTTTGACACATGGAACCATGACATGGTAGTCATAGTCAGTACTCACAGTGATGGTGGTGAGTGTGATCCTTTGACCTGAAATCACTACACTCAACACATGTCGTTGGGCACACTTTGACATCATCAAACGCAATCCTAAAACATGGGTTGTTATAAAGGTGATGATTGGGTGGCTTTGACACATGGGGCTTTTGAAGGGTGAGTGATAGATATGGGATTTGTCCCTCTTGAGGGAGTATGATATCCATGGCCACTTGATGAGTAGGATTGAGAAAGGGGTGCACGCATGTGTGAATCAATATGTGATATTAATGTCATACATATCTCTTCCAATCTACTATGAGATCAAGAAAGTGAATAAATGTTGACAGGATGACTGTTACATGCCTCGAGTTCATTCAGGATATCAGTGACAAAGGAATTATACATTCACTGTAACACCATTCACAGATTGTAGGATTGAAAGTTGTTCTCCAACTTTCTTTTTCACTTGGGTAGCACTGATGTGTGACTAGGCACCGCTCTTTGCTTGTGAAGTCATAAGTGTTACGGACTTTCACTGCCAATGTGAAATGGACCTGCAGGGTCACACACATAGGATTTAACCTGGAAGAGGAGTTTTGTCCACAAACAATGTTTAGATTGATTACTAAAAGAGTTTAGTAGTTCAATTAAACACTCAATCAATTGATAGCTCAGTATCATAATGTTCAAGGTGTTGAACTGATTGATTAGAGTATCAGATTGATTGAAATTGCAATTGACTGTTTCTGCACAATCTGCACTCCCAACCGATCGGCTCATGTGATGAATCGATCGGCTGAGCTTGGTGAACCGATCGACTCAGGTGGTGAGTCGATCGGCTCATGGACAGGGTGAAATGATCGGTTCAAGTGTGAAATGATCGGTTCAACTGGTCTAACCGAGCAAGTTGGGAAAGTCAAGTTGGTGAGAAATTTCTTTTCGTTTCACTTGCTTAAATTGATTGGAACAAGGATTGGTATTTGGTACCAATTAGAAACAAAAGAGGAAAAGTAAATTGGGAACTGACCAGGACCACAAACCGATCGGTTCAGAATTGAACCGACCATTTCATGGGTCCCAACCGATCGGTTGAGGTGTCAACTGACCGGTTCAGGTCCCCAACCGACCATTTCATAAATTAAACGATCGGTTCAGGTTGCGCAGTTGGTTGTTTTTGTGGAAAATCTCAAACCCTTCTACTCCTGCTTTAGTCCCATATTGCCCAGGATAGAGAACCTTGTCCCATGACCCTCCTATATATAGGGGTATTGGAGGCTTCTCAGACAACAACTCAGTGCAACTAGTTGCTCTATAAAGTTGTCGTTCTCTTTGGTTTTGGTAACTGAGAGAGCCCGAGTAAGTGCTACCCGATAAGGGAGGAACAACAAGGGAAAGACAACTGCAGAAAGTGACTGGTGGCAGGAGAGTGTGTCAGTGACGAGTACGCTGACAGGAGGTGCGACTCCTTCCAATTCCTTGTGAGACAAGGAGATTGGAGTTCCAGGTGGTCCATTTGGACTACTTCAGAGGCGGGAGATTTCTACTGCTCGGAGGACAACTGTCAATACCGACAGTCCCAGTGAGACCAAGAGTCGTCAGTCCCGGTATGACCAGGAGCTGCACATACACCGTCCAAGACCGTAGGTGAAGACCGCACAAGCCGCGAGGTATTTTCGCCGAGCAAGCCTCGAGACAAGGTATGATTCCACAAACCATCCTTTCCTATTGTATAGACGTTGACACATTTCCTTTTTCTGGGTTTGGGGGAGAATTTTTTTATTTCCGTTGCCTTCTCTGCCTCCCCTAAAACCCAACAATACCTTCACCCTAGAGTTTCTTTAAGGCATCAATCAGAGGTTCAAGGTAAACATCAATCTCATTTCCAGGTTGTTTAGGGCCCGATATCAACAATGACAACATAACATACTTATTTTTCATACACAACTAGGGAGGAAAATTGTATATAATAAGCATAACATGCCAAGTGCTATGTTGGTTTCTCAATGTCTCATATGGATTCATCCCATCAGTACAAAGCCCACGTCTTAGATTCCTGACTTCTTTACCAAATTCAGGGTACAGAAAATCAATCTTCTTCCACTGTGGGGAATCGGATGCATGTCGTAGGACCCCATCATTATTTTTCTTAACCTTTACATGCCACCTCAAATTCTTTACATCTATCGAATTGGAAAACAAGCATTGAAATCATGGTATTATAGGTAGATACCACATCACCTAGGCAGGAGAACCAGTTTTGGACTTCCCTTAAGTCATCATTTTATACCTTGACGCACCACATTTTGGACAATCTTTCAAATCCACATAGTCCTTTTGAAATAATACACAATCATTTGGGCATGGGTGTATCTTTTTGGCCTCCATTCCCATTGGGCACAAAAATTTCTTTAACTCGTATGTTGAGATTAGTAGCTCGTTTCCTTCAGGAAGGATTTCTTTCAAAAAAGACAACAATGACGTGAAGCATTTGTCGCTCCATCTATTGTTAGCTTTCAGCTTATACAATCTCAACAATGCGCTAAGCTTCGTAAACTTAATACAAACTGTGTATAACGGTCACTCAACATCATGCACAATGATCCTAAACATGGGAGGTGGATCGGTGTACTCTACCCGAAAACTATCCAACATCTCATCAGCGATGTCTACTGGAACTGGTTCGTTCATATCTATGTCATCGGAGGCAATTTCTTCTTCCACACAAGCACTGCTATCGACATCTACTGATTTCAGGTTTGAAATCTCTCCATGCTAGTATCATTTTGTATAGCCTTGTATAATTTTGTTGCACATGACATGACTTTTGATTTCATCACCAGTGCTTGTTGGGTTTTAGAGGAGGCAGAGAAGCAGCGGAAACAAAAAAATTTCTCCTCGAAACCATGAACAAAAGGAATCACGTCAACTTCTATAGAATAGGAAAGATGGTTTGTGGATGCATACCTTGTCCCGAGGCTTGCTCGACGACAGTACCTCGTGCCTTCTGCAGTCTTCACCTCTGATCTTGGACAGTGTCTGTGCAGCTCTTGGTCGCACCGGGACTGAATACTTCTCCTCTCACCGGGACTGTCGGGATTGACAGTCATCCTCCAAGCGACAGAGGTCTCCCGCCTCTACAGTCATCCACACGGACCGCCTGGAACTCCGATCTTCTTCTCGCACAAGGAATCGGAAGGAGTCACACCCTCCTGTTGGCGTACTAGTCGCCAACTCACTCTCATGCCGCCAGTTGCAACTGCAGTTTTCCTTCTGTTGTTGTGCCTCCCTTTTTGGGTAGCACTTGCTCAGGCTCTCTCGGTTACCAAAACCAGAGAGAATGACAACTTTGCAGAGCAACCAACTTGTACTGAGTTGTACTCTAAGAAGCCCCCAATACCCCTATATATAGGATGGTCATGGGACAGGGTTCTCTATACCCGGCAATACGAGACTAAAAGCAGGAGTAGAAGGGTTCGAGATTTTCCACAAAAGCAACCAACTCGCAACCTGAACCGATCGTTTCACAACTAAAACGGTCAGTTGGGGACCTAAACTGGTCAGTTGACACTTCAACTGATCAGTTGGGACCATTGAACCAGTCGTTTCACTCCTGAACCTGTCAGTTGGGGTTCCTGATCAGTTCCCGATTGACTTTCCTTCTTTTATTTCTAATTGGTATCGAATACCAATCCTATTTCCCAATCAAATTGGGTAAGTGAAACGAAAGAAAATTCTCACCAATCTTACTTTCCCAACTTTCTCGGTTGCATCAGTTGAACCGATCGTTTCAACACTTGAAGCAATCGTTTCACCCTGACCATGATCTGATCGACTCAACACTTGAGCCGACCGGTTCACGAAGCTCATCCAATCGGTTCATCTCATGAGCTGATCGGTTGGGAGCACAGATTGTGTAGAATCAGTCAATTGTGATTTCAATCAATCTGATACTCCAATCAACGTGTCCAAAACCTTGAACATTATGATATTGAGCTATCAATTAATTGAGTGTTTAATTGAACTACTAAACTCCTTTAGTAATCAATCTAAACATTTCTTGTGGACAAAAACTCCTCTTCCAGGTTAAATCCTATGTGTGTGACCCTACAGGTCCATTTCACGTTGGCAGTGAAAGTCCATAACACTTATGACTTCACAAGCAAAGAGCGGTGCCTAGTCACACATCAGTGCTACCCAAGTGAAATAGAAAGTTGGAGAACAACTTTCAATCCTACAATCCGTGAATAGTGTTATAGTGAATGTATAATTCCTTTGTCACTGATATCCTGAATGAACTCGAGGCATGTAAAAGTCATCCTGTCAACATTCATTCATTTCCTTGATCTCAGAGCAGATTGGTGAGATGTATATGACATCAATATCACATATTGATTCACACGTGCATGTGCATGCCTTTCTCTATCCTACTCATAAAGTGGCCAAGGATATCAAACTCCCTCAGGAGGGACAAATCCCATATCTATCACTCACCCCTCAAAAGCCCCATGTGTCAAAGCCACCCAATCATCACCTTTATAACAACCCATGTTTCAGGACTACGTTTGATGATGTCAAAGTGTACCCAATGACATGTGTTGAGTGTAGTGATTTCAAGTCTAAGAATCACACTCACCACCATCACTGTGAGAGCTGACTGTGACTACCAAGTCATGGTTCCATGTGTCACTCTCACGGTGGGTCTGTCTAGTACCTTGTTCTCTAACAAGTACCTATGTGCTTGGTTTGATATCACTATATCATGACTAATGAGATTATGTCATCAACCAACACACAATCTAGTCTTTAGTGTTATTGATGTCTATGGTTATTTCCACAATAACAACCGACTAGGGACTAAATAAGAATGAATACTCTTAACATTCGTATGATCTCATTGTTTAGGTCCTTAACCTAAAAGCATACGTCATTGAGTAAAATCATTCTTTAGACATCTATCATGTTACACCATCATCTCAGAAATAGTTTAAACATATAGATTGGAAATTGCCTTTATTATTATTCAAATCATTTATAAAGTATCCCATTACAATCATCACATGACTTGCTCTAGGGGCATACATACCAAAAGACTCCCACTTGCACTTAGAGCCAGTCACCAAGGAATCTCAAACCTTGTGACCTAGTATGACCATTATGCTTCTGCTGAGAAAGGGCCTTAGTCAGTGGATCAGCTATGTTGTCTTCAGTTGGTACTCTGCAAATCTTCACATCTCCTCACTGTACGATCTCTCGTATGAGATGGAAGTGTTGTAGTATGTGCTTGGACCGCTGATGTGATATGGGCTCCTTAGCTTGTGTAATAGCTCCATTAGTGTCACAATAAAGCTCAATTGCATCACATCTACTGGGAACTACACCAAGTTCAAAAATGAACTTCCTGATCCACACAGCCTCCTTTGCTGCATGCGAAGCAGCAATATACTCAGCCTCTGTAGTAGAATCGGCAACTGTTTCTTGCTTGGAACTGTTCCAGCTCACAACTCCATTATTAAGGAAAAACACAAATCCAGACTGTGATCTATAATCATCTTTATCGGTTTGTAAGCTTGCATCGGTGTAACCCTTTACAACCAGCTCTTCCTCGCCGTTGTAAACAAGAAACTGATCCTTAGTCCTTCGCAAGTACTTGAGGATGTTCTTCATGGATTTCCAGTGAGCATCCCCGTGATCTGACTGGTACATGCTCGTCATGCTGAGAGCATACAAGACATCTGGGTGTGTATACAACATAGCATACATGATGGATCTGATGGCTGATGCATATGGGATCCCATTCATACGCTCCCTTTCTTCACAAGATTGGGGACATTGAGCTCTAGAGATGGTGACTCCATGTAGCATGGGGATGTTTCCTCTCTTTGAGTTCTCCATGCTGAACCGCTTCAGCACTTTGTCAATGTACGTGCTCTGACTTAGTCTGAGAAGCCTTCTAGATCTATCTCTATAGATCTTAATTCCTACAATATAGGATGCTTCTCCTAATTCCTTCATTGAGAAAGTATTCCCAAGCCAAGTCTTTACCTTCTCTAAGGCTAAGACATCATTTCCCATCAAAAGTATATCATCCACATATAGTATGAGGAATGTGGTCGAGCTCCCACTAACCTTCTTGTACACACACGGTTCATCTTCATTTTGAATAAAGCCAAATACTTTGACTTCCTCATCAAATCGAAGATTCCAACTCCGAGATGCTTGCTTCAATCCATAGATTGACCTTTGTAGCTTACAGACTTTATTGGCATTCTTTGGATCTACAAAACCTTCAGGCTGTGTCATGTACACATCCTCATTTATATTCCCATTAAGGAATGCAGTTTTAACATCCATCTGCCAAATCTCATAGTCATAATAAGCTGCAATATCAAGCATGATCCTGATGGACTTAATCATGGCAACTGGAGAAAAGGTTTCGTCATAGTCAACACCTTGAACTTGTCGAAACCCTTTGCAACCAATCTGCCTTTATAAGTTTGCACATTGCCATCCATGTCGATCTTTTTGTTAAAGACCAACTTGCACCCTATGGGTTTTACCCCTTCGGGTGGTTCCACCAAAGTCCATACTTTGTTGGAGTACATGGATTCCATCTCGGATCTCATGGCTTCAAGCCATTTCTCAGAATATGGTCCCTCCATAGCCTCTACATAGGTAGTTGGATCATCATCTATGATCAACTCTCCACCTTCCTGAGTCACAAGGTATCCAAACCTCTCAGGTTCAAGGCGGGTCCTACTAGATCTACGAGGTCCTTGTATTACCTGAGGAGATTGAGATTCCACAACACCTTGTGAATCTGCATTTTCCTCTGGTACATCTATCGGTTCAATGTTTTCTTGTTGGGCTTGAACCTCTTCAAGATCTATTTTCCTCCCACTGCTTCCTTTGGAAATAAATTCCTTCTCTAGGAATACAGCTGTCCTGGCAACAAACACTTTGTTGTCAGTAGGGTGGTATAGATAATATCCCCTCATTTCCTTGGGGTATCCAACAAAATAACATTTATCGGATTTGGGTCCAAGCATATCAGGAAACATTTTCCTAACGTAAGCCTCACAACCCCAAATCTTCAGAAAAGACAAATCGGGACGCTTCCCTGTCCATATCTCATATGGTATCTTTTGAACCGATTTAGATGGTACACAGTTAAGTGTAAACACGGCGGTTTCAAGAGCATGACCCCAGAAGGAAGTTGGAAGATCAGCAAAACTCATCATTGATTACACCATATCCAACAATGTGCGATTCCTTCTTTCATACACACCATTATGTTGTGGTGTTCCAGGCAGAGTCCATTATGATACAATACCACGGGCTCGCAGAAGGTCCTCAAACTCCTGGCTTAAGTATTCTCCACCTCGATCGAATTGAAGTGCCTTAATATTTTTGCCAAGTTGGTTCTGTACTTCATTCATGAAATCCTTGAACCTTTCAAGGGTTTCTGACTTATGCTTCATCAGGTACACATAGCCATACCTACTGAAATCATCATTGAAGGTGATGAAGAACTGATCCCCATTTCTGGCATTAGTTCTAAAAGGTCCACATACATCAGTATGTATGAGTCCTAATAGATCACTAGCTCTCTCACCTTTACCTGAAAAGGGAGTCTTGGTCATCTTGCCCAACAAATAAGATTCACATGTCTCTATTGATTCATAATCAAAAGAGTCTAGATAACCATCTTTATGGAGTCTAGAAATGCGCTTCTCATTTATGTGCCCTAGACGATAATGCCAAAGATACGTTTCGTTTGAGTTGTTGATTTTTTCTTTTTGGTGTATACGTTGTATACACTTGTCTCCAAGTCTATCAAGTATAGACCATAAGACATTGGGGCACTGCCATAAAAGATCCCATCTTTAGAAATGGAACACCTTCCATTCTTAATAAGAAATTCAAATCCATCTTTGTCCAAACAAGAGACGGAAATGATATTCCTATTTATGGCAGGAACATAATAGCAGTTCTTCAACTCTATTATTATCCCACTTGGTAGAGTTAACTCATAGGTTCCTACAGCACTGGCAGCAACCCTTTCCCCATTAGCAACACGTAGTTCAACCTCGCCTTTCCCTAAAGGCCTACTTCTCTTAAGATCCTTCACATTTGAACAAATGTGAGATCCGCATCCGGCATCAAGTACCCATGACGAAGAAGTAGTAAAGTTAATCTCTATCACGTATACACCAAAAGTAGAGATCTCTATCTCTGACTTCTTCTTCCAATGTTCCTTCCATCCTCTCCATGTAGAAGAAATTGGTTTGGCGAGAGAACCCTTCTTTCCCTTACCTACTTTCTTCTTCACCAACGCATTAAGCATACATAGAGTGGATTCAAAGGCTCATGGTATATCTAGATTGTGCAGAACACTTCTCACAGTCCTCAACCAGTTATGGAATTTATTCTCAATTAATTTGCCCATTTTAAAAGATGATTCTTTGCCATTCTACAAGAGAAAATTTGCATTTGTCAAAACTCTTTTTGATTTGATTTGAATAAATTTGATGATAGTTAATTAGGCCTTTAATTAATTACCGCTCCCACTATTTTGACTGAAATTGATAGCCCTCACCATCAATTCGGAAGATTGCAGCGTACAATCTTCTAGTGGGTCAAGATCCTAAAATCCTCTGAGCCATGGACCAGCTTGGGTTGTCACCCACAACTCAGATCTTCCAGGTAGGCAACTCTTGCCAATTGCATCATATGCAACTCTTAAAAGATGTCATATGCAACTCCTTGCAATGATTATCTCCATGCCTCAAGGTGCTAGATCCTATCTAGGTCACCTTGTTAAGTCTGACCCAAAGCCAACACGATGAACATGCACCCTGCTTGGGCAGACCCACACATTCATCCTTCACGCTTCCACGAGATAGACAGTGCACCACGCTTGGGCGTGCCCACACTTGGTTGATCAAGCTTTTCATGTGTGTCGCATTTGGAAGGCATCTAAAACTTAATATTTAATGAGGGATTTGGTTTTTATATACATATACATATCCAATCACCACAATATATAGTAAGTATCATATACATGTTATATCCCACAGAAAACATGCAACACGATAAAAAGCAATGATTATGGCCATCCTATTGTGATTCCCCAAGCCAAGAGGAATCACGGCCATCTAGGTCTACATCACATGCTGCCTGTACAAGATGAAATATGTGCCGGCCTTTCTGGGTTTAATCAGCTCATCTCCATGACCGATCAGCTCACCATCAGGTTGGTTGTTTGGGTGTCACCAGCCGATCGACTGGCGCCTCCAGCCGATCGGTTCATCGGTCGTCGTGCATCTCCTCAGGTCACCACCCGCTCGTCTGGCTCCTCGAATCGGTCATTTGGATCACCAACCGATTAGTTCACGCCTTGAACCGATCGTCTTAGGTCGTCCGCCGTTCTTTGACATAACAGGAAATAAAATCTATCCTATTTACAATTTAATTGTGAAACCCCGAGTTACATTCGGGGGGAGCAAAGGTAGGAAGAGAATTCTCGAATTATTTCGAGTTACATCAGGAATAAGAGAGGGGGAATCGGTGCGTAGACCGAGATGCAAGCAACCACATACAACCACACACAGATATAGGGGTTTATAGGCCATAATCATGCTACACATTTACCACAAAACTCGTTTAAGGGCGACGTGTATCGAGTGCATTAATATTACATATCATATATGTATATTTGGGATTTGTGGATTGGACATGTATAAATCTGATATTATTCACATCACATGCAATAAATAAAGGTGACAAACCAAAATTGATCATATCGATAATCCTAAAATATAGAACAGTTGACGTGGCTCTGATACCACTGTTGGGTTTTAGAGGAGGCAGAGAAGCAGCGGAAACAAAAAAAATTTCTCCCCAAAACCCAGAACAAAAGGAATCGCGTCAACATCTATAGAATAGGAAAGATAGTTTGTGGATGCATACCTTGTCCTGAGGTTTGCTCGGCGACAGTACCTCATGCCTTGCACGGTCTTCACCTCCGGTCTTGGATGGTGTCTGTGCAGCTCCTGGTCGCAGCGGGACTGAAGACTCCTCCTCTCACCGGGACTGTTGGGATTGACAGTCGTCTTCCGAGCGGCAGAGGTCTCCCGCCTCTGCAGTCGTCCACACGGACCGCCTGGAAATCCGATCTCCTTGTCGCACAAGGAACCGGAAGGAGTCGCACCCTCCTGTTGGCGAATTAGTCACCAACTCACTCTCCTGCCACCAGTTGCAACTGCAGTTGTCCTTCCCTTGTTGTGCCTCCCTTTTCGGGTAGCACTTGCTCAGACTCTCTCGGTTACCAAAACTAGAGAGAACGACAACTTTGCAGAGCAACCAGCTTACACTGAGTTGTACTCTGAGAAGCCCCCAATACCCCTATATATATAGGAGGGTCATAGGACAGGGTTCTCTGTACCTGAAAATATGAGACTAAAAGCAGGAGTAGAAGGGTTCGAGATTTTCCACAAAAGCAACCAACTCGCAACCCGAACTGATCGTTTCACAACTGAAATGATCGGTTGGGGACCTGAACCCGTCAGTTGACACTTCAACCGATTGGTTGGGACCCTTGAACTGGTCGGTTCACTCCTGAACCGGTCGGTTGGGGTTCCTGATCATTTTCTTATTGACTTTCCTTCTTTTGTTTCTAATTGGTATCAAATACCAATCCTATTTCCCAATTAAATTGGGTAAGTGAAACGAAAGGAAAATTCTCGCCAATCTTACTTTCCCAACTTGCTCGGTTGAATCAGTTGAACCGATCATTTCAACACTTGAAGCAATCATTTCACCCTGACCATGAGCCGATCAACTCAACATTTGAGCCGACCGGTTCACCAAGCTCAGCAGATCGGTTCATCTCATGAGCCGATCGGTTGGGAGCACAGATTGCACAGAATCAGTCAATTGCGATTTCAATCAATCTAATACTCCAATCAACGCGTCCAACACCTTGAACATTATGATATTGAGCTATCGATTAATTGAGTGTTTAATTGAACTACTAAACTCCTTTAGTAATCAATCTAAACATTGCTTGTGGACAAAAACTCCTCTTCCAGGTTAAATCCTATGTGTGTGACCCTGCAGGTCCATTTCACGTTGGCAGTGAAAGTCCATAACATTTATGACTTCACAAGCAAAGAGTGGTGCCTAGTCACACATCAGTGCTACCCAAGTGAAATAGAAAGTTGGAGAACAACTTTCAATCCTACAATCCGTGAATAGTGTTATAGTGAATGTATAATTCCTTTGTCACTGATATCCTGAATGAACTCGAGGCATGGAAAAGTCATCCTGTCAACGTTCATTCATTTCCTTGATCTCAGAGCAGATTGGTGAGATGTGTATGACATCAATATCACATATTGATTCACACGTGCATGCGCGTGCCTTTCTCAATCCTACTCATCAAGTGGCCAAGGATATCAAACTCCCTCAGGAGGGACAAATCCCATATCTATCACTCACCCCTCAAAAGCCCCATGCGTCAAAGCCACCCAATCATCACCTTTATAACAACCCATATTTCAGGACTGCGTTTGATGATGTCAAAGTGTACCCAACGACATGTGTTGAGTGTAGTGATTTTAGGTCTAAGAATCACACTCACCACCATCACTGTGAGAGCTGACTGTGACTACCAAGTCATGGTTCCATGTGTCACTCTCACGGTGGGTCTGTCTGGTACCTTGTTCTCTAACAAGTACCTATGTGCTTGGTTTGATATCACTATATCATGACTAATGAGATTATGTCATCAACCAAAACACAATCTAGTCTTCAGTGTTATTGGTGTCTATGGTTATTTCCACAATAACAACCGACTAGGGACTAAATAAGAATGAATACTCTTAACATTCGTATGATCTCATCGTTTACGTCCTTAACCTAAAAGCATACGTCATTGAGTAAAATCATTCTTTAGACATCTATCATGTTACACCATCATCTCAGAAATAGTTTAAACATATAGATTGGAACTTGCCTTTATTATTATTCAAATTATTTATAAAGTATCCCATTACAATCATCACATGACTTGCTCTATGGGCATACATACCAACAGTGCTGACTTTCAAGTTATTACCATAATGCCTACATAGACAGTAGAACCTATATCCAGGTTGTTTCCTATGTTCCTCCGCAAATCTAATTAATTGATCAAGACCAAAAATAAACTTTAGGGTGCAGTGATTTGGAATGGACATCCATGATCTATCCATTCTATGATCAAAGATAAAACAAGTATATATTAGGATTTAGTTATTACATATTAAGTTATAATTTTAGCATTAAAAGATTAGGGTTTAGGGTTAAAGGATTTAAAGATTAGGGTTTAGAGTTAAAATATTATGGTTTAGGATTAAAAGATTTAAATATTAGGGTTTCACGTTAAAAGATTAAGGTTTAGGGTTAAAAGATTAGATTCCAGGGTCTTAGATATATATATATATATATATATATATATATATATATATATATATATATATATATATATGTGTGTGTGTGTGTGTGTGTGTGTGTACCACCTATCCCATTCTTGAATACCAAATCTCACTAGTTAGTGTATAATGTGTATTGGGTTTTCAAGAAAATTTTGGAAATATTTCCCTGATGTTCTCTAAGTACACCGATGTGCATGGGAAAATGCCCACCAACATATGTACTTAGAGAACAAATGGGAAAGTACTGACAAAACATCATGAAAACCAAGTATACATTATACACTTACATCCTAAGTGAGATTAAGTATTCAAGAACAGTCCCAAATTGGGGACTATCCAAGATTTACTCCTAATGAGTAAATCTCAGATTGGTTTCTAGGCCATAATACAATGTTGTTATTTATATACCTACGATCCTAGTTTCATCGTTCATATCCTAGGTTGATTTACAATAGCAACATCTTGTAGTCTTAATCATACCCTAGTCTAGGTGCCATATTCTATAACATTGATTTCAACATCTCCAATGTACATGCATGTTCATCATCAAGATAATAATCATTACACATAAATGTAGGTATCCTAGCATTCATAATTTATTTCAAAATTTCAAACTAGCTCATGCATTATCATCATCAATCCACATCATACAATATGGATTCATGTAAGTGTTAGGGTGACACATCACTACCAAATCAGATATATAACATTAGGGTTTTATTTGATTCCTGGCTCAAACATGCATATTCGTTTATTGATACAATGGCTGATTGGGGGATATGAAACTTGCCTATAGCAGTAGGGTAAGTAGTCTGGTAGCGTTGAGCTCCAAAGCTCCGGCGGTGTTGAGTGCAGCAACTCCTCAAGCTGTGAGCACAACAGCTCACTCCACCGGCGTCCTCAGGCAGTGAGCACAACAGCTCGTCGGCGTCCTCAGGTCCAAGCTCCTCGCGGCGGTAGATGAGCGGAGATAGAACGGCGGCGCATGGTAGACGAGCAGATGGAGTAGCGGAGGAGTGGAGGTGGCGGCTAGAAGATAGAGATCGGCGGCACGACGAGTGGCAACGGAATCGCCATACCTAGCTAGTGAAATTGGGAATGAAACATAGAAATGGAAGAGTCTAATTCGCGCGGGTGCTATTAAGTTAACTATAGGCGTCAGTTATTAAGAAAAACCGACGTTTAAAACCAATAGGCGTCGGTCACACACGAAAATTGACACCAATCTGCAACTATTAACAAAAAATTTGCACGTAGTTAGAGTGTTTGTCGTCGGTTTCTAGATATAACAACCGACGTCTATCCACATAACCTAATTAAAAAAATTATTCTTGAATTACGATCATAATTGTTGGTTGCCAACCAAAAATCGACGCCAAATAGACAAATTGGGGGAAAAAGATTTTGGCGGGGACAACGTGCAAATACATATCCTCATCGGTTCTTTGGTAAAAGCCGACGACATATGAGGGGATAAATTTTTCCTCGCGGAAGATGTTTAATCGTCGGTTCCTTGTCAAAATCCGAAGACTACTTAGGGATAATTTTTTTGCGGGGTTTGGCGCAAAACTTATGTCGTCGATTTTAATACAACCGACGCTGAATTGAAAATTTTGGAGGCAAATATTTTTTCCTGGAAAATTGTATTTCGTAAGTGATTTTGGACGTTGGTTTTATGTCAACAAACCGATGTTAAAGAAAAAGTGAGACATGTGTCTTTTGTAAATCAGTCGGCCTTCACATATAAGTGACAATTGTCATTTTTAGCCGACGTCGTAGTATAGTGGCGTCGGTTTTTTAATTTTAATGGATGCCATCAAATGTGACGTTATATATCATTTTTGTACTAGTGTCAGGTTAGATTTTGCATGTGTGTCTTTATTGAAGAAAAAAACCCAGCACCTGCAATAAGCTTTTTCTTTTAATAAAGAGGATTTCAATATCTACCATCAAACTAATTAAACTGACATCTTGAACTAAAATATATTACCGTTACTAATCTCCCTCCCCCAACTCTGCAACAGCTCATTTAGTTACCCTTACGTTAGAATGCTCCAATTTGAAATCCGAACATTGTCTCAATCCGGATCAAGCCAACAACATCAGGTGGAATTTGAATTACCATTCTTTTCTGCCCCTGTTGGTATGCCAGCTGCCATGCAACTAGGAGTAATGGTAATGTACAGCTAGTGTGATATACTCTTCTCCACGCTAACCTTACAATTAGGAATATAATAGTTAGACCAAAAGTAGCACCCATTTTGTAACCCTTTTTGTCTTTTTACATGTATGAGAACAAAATTAATGAGGGAAGCAACTTACTTCCCTCCGTATTTTTATTCTCATGCATGCAAGAGGAGAAAAAGAATCTCAATATATGTGTCATTTATGGTCCATATAGTAGAACTCATACAAATATGCGTCCAATTCTTTATCAACTAGTACGTAGAACAGGTACCAAGTTGAGGCAAAGAGATGAGCTATCGAAAAAACACTATTTTAATTTGTTTCTTTCAATTTTGTCATAGTCATAGTCTTTTCTCTAGATCCACCACTAGTTTGGCTCCTAGATTCCATGTTTGGAGACTTGCCCGACATTGATAACAAACAACAGTAACAATAATGGTTAAATAGCAATCACAAGTGCATAGTTAACAGTACCTGAACTAGTGCTCCTGTAGCTCATCTTATTATGTCTTTTGTCGGTCAACAACCATGGGTCCATCATGTATAGTTTTGCAAACGTAGGCAAAAAGAAAACTTGGGCCTTTTTCCTATTCTAAAAGCATACCACTTGCCATCGTTACTTTTTTTCTGATAGACACATGGATGGATTAATTCCGTATGTTGTCATTCGTACCTCTTCTTGAACTATGCTTAGTGCGTTTGGTTCACAACATTATCGTTGTGTGTTGTGATGCAAAGAAAAAAAAAAAAAACTGTCAAATATTTAAAAAAATCGAAAGGAAAAAAGAAAAAAAAAAAGAGCATTTTCCCCACGCGTTTCTGTAGTTATGCGTCTTCCTGATGAGTGGCGAATGATCAGGATTCTGGCAAGACAGACGACAAGGATCAAGATCGTGGCCTTATAGAGACACAAGGATACAAATTTAGGCATCGCCCGATACTCAAGGGATGTTTGTTTCGCAGGATTTTGCTGGATTGGACTGGAGTCTTGATCCCAGCCTCTGAAATCTTAAGTTTGGTTCGTCAGAGCAGGAAAATGCAAAATATACAAGATTTTTTGTCATGCACAAACTGCGGGAGTCCAGTTTCCATTTCAAAACTGATGGACGCCGTCGTCCAGCAGTGACGTCTCCTCTCGAGCTCGTGGTCTCACCTTTTTCCCTCGTCCTTTCATTGCTTTTTGCCTCTGTCCTATGTTCTTATCCTGCCTACCCACATTTCTAGCTCTACTTTTCTTCCGTGATTGTGTCACCTGCCTTCCTTATCTGCATACTCTCTCAGCTATACCATCTGTCATTTTCTCTCCTCACTAATGAGTAAAATCAGTGTGCGGTTGATACAATTTTTTATATATATTTTTCATCTAGCAACACAACTCCAGCTGATCAAACAGAACACATTAATGTACAATACTCTTATAATCCCAGAAAATCTAGTTCCTGCATTCCAAGAATCCTGTAATCATAGGAATCCAGATAAATCTTAATAACCAAACATGCCATCGGTCACAACACTAATTCTGATGTATTCCCCATTTATATAGTCACTAGAAAAGAAAAACTATATTAAAAAATCATATAAATATGCAGCCTCTTTTTTTTTTCTTTTTTTCTTTCTACCACGTGAAAAATCAATAGACCCCCGGCCCCTAGAATGCGGATTCTAAGCACACACAGCCCACCATTTATGACCCACCTAGGTTGGGCACTGGGCCCTTAAATGAACCTAGTTCCAGATCTCATATGGTCTCGACCCGCCCCATCTCGCTGCTGTTGGTTTCCCACACTTGCCAAGTGTGCCACCAGCCAGCCACGCATTGATTTTCCCAATACTAACATCAAGTTTGTATTTATTATTAAAGAAAATTTCATCATCTACCATCGAACTGTATAAGCTGTGTGCAAATCAATTTATAGTATTGTAACGTATTGCATGACAACATCCCGAAACAGATTAGTACTATCACTAATCCCCCTCCCCCAACTCTGCAAACCAGTGTCATAACGATCGCCCAGTTACCCCTGTGTTTGAATGCTCTCATTTGTAATCCCGACAGTTGCTTCCACTCCGGATCAAGCCATAATCAATCAGGTGGAATTTACAACTGCTTTATGTACAGGTAGTCTTTCACTCTTCTCCACGCTAGCCATACACATAGACATACAACTCCTCGTCAATTAGTCAGTACATGGGGTAACCAAGTCATGACCAAAAAGTAGATAGGGGTAACGGGAAAAGACCTTTTACGATTTTCAAAATTCTCGTACTCATCACTCTACTAGATCCATGAATCATTTGCACTAGTACATAACCGGTCTTTAGTGTCAGTTATTTAAGACCTTTAATGTCGGTTTTAAGCGACACCTATGTGGACGCCGCTAAAAGTCCAACCGTTACGCGTCGGTTCTCAAACCGACGCCACAACCCTTCGCGCGCCACCGAAAACGCGCCACCGGGGGTATCAACGTCGGTTATTAGCTTTGAAACCGACGCCATATACCTTCGCGCCACAGAAAGGTCGTCATCTGGGGCTATGTATAATACATGTTGTATGTTATCGATTTCCAATACAACATATTTGATGATTAGGTCCATAAATCACATCACATAGTAGGCACATGCCCAGCCGTTGTCTTGTGTAGCACATTATAAATTGAAACATACAAAATATTAAAAAATACAAATAAGCACAGTTCACATAAATAATATATACATTGGAGTCAGGAAATTACTTTCACATTCTTCCAAATGAGTGTTAGATTTTTTTCCTGGGGACCTTTCCTCCAGCTTTTTTGTACTCTTGTAAAGCCCTATATATGTTAATGTAACACATTAAATTGCATAATTAAATAGTAATGCAGTAACATATGTTAACAGATATAAAAACATAGAACATTTCTCACGAGAATAATGACCTTTTAATTGCATGTCCATATAATACATCCAACTCTCTCCCTGCAGGATCTAGATAATAGACGGTGAATGTCTTGGGGACAATAACTAATAACTCTCAATGCTTAGCACTACAGGTAATAAAGTAGAAAATTAATAACTCAATATCTGTAATAAAAATGTAATTTGCTTAAGTCCAAATTACAAGCAAAGTAAACTTACTTGACATTGAATGGAACTATTATCACTGTCTTATTATTTTTACCAAAATATTCAAAAGCATCACAACAGTACGAAGTAACTGAATACGGGACTATATCTACAACACTAATCAAAGATGGAACCAAAAATCCCACATGGGAAAACCCAAAATCTGTACATGTCTTGTGTAAGTGGCTGCAAAACATATATTACGTATGCATTAATATATATGAAACCAGATTGCCGTATATTAAACAAGGTATATGGATGTATAAACCAGATTTCCGTATGCATTAATCTCACCATATCCACAGCTCTATCATAGATGTGTTCAACCATTCATAACTAAATAACTCCAAAATATCTTGTATAAATATGTTGTTTCTGAATGTTTGACCTGCATTAATACATATCCAGAACTTCTATTACGTATGCATTAATATGTATGCTAAACTTGTATAAATAGTTTGTTATCGTATGATTTACCTGCAGCATTCTCCGGAATAGTAACATTTATAGGGCAATTTGGATTATGTTCGCCGATCCATACTGCCACACTCCTACAATTAGGACCTATCGAGGCGTGTAGGTCCCCTGGAAGCCAACTTGGTAGTCGAGGAGGTGGATGCCGAGATGTAGCGGGTCTCATCTTTTTGACATGTATATATAATTTCATATCAATTGACTCATATATATAACACACTAACAAATTAAAGTAATGCAAATTTATCATACAATATCAGTATAGAGGACATCCACTTCGGGCCACAGTATCACTCCGCCTACTGCCTCACCAAGTGTTTCAGCATCTGGGTGTGCATGATACAGTGCAAGATTTGTCCAGTCAGGGAGTATATGTATCGGGCTCACACGTACCATGCCATATGGTATTGGACTCCCATGAAACATACACATTTTAAGGGGTGGGTAAATCGATGCCTCTGCAATGATATATCATTCACTTTTTAGTCGGCATGGCTTCAACCCCTACAAATTTACGTAAAGAATGTTATATGCATATATACACAAACATATCATCTTGAACAGACTAGCTATTATAAATACCATAAAAATACTTATAGAGGACGTGCTAGGTTGTGGGTCTATAGGATTACTCCCAACCTCTACAGTACGAGCAGTAGGAAAAGAGAGGTCCATCACAGGTATTGTCTGAGTGGCAGTCTGAGATGTCTACCACTTGTTAATTGCTTCATGGAGTCTTTTATCAAGTACTTCCTCGACTCTCCTATCAATTAAGGAATCTACCTATACATGGATAAAAGAAATGCTAGTTTATGATTATTGAAATCCCTTTCACAATAACGTTCTAAAATAAGAATAAGTTACCTCAGCTTGTGAAAGTCCCGCTTTTGGGATAAGTTTGCGCTGGGATGGCCCAAACAATGCTTTGATGCCCACACCAGCGCTTGCACCCCTTACACGTCCAGGATGCTCTGGGTTACCCAGAGCAACTGTCAGTTCATCCCTTGTGCCCTGAGAGATGAACTTGCCTTCCTTCCTCTACTCGTGCAGCTCCTGCTAATCACCATGATCAACAAAAATTCGTAAGTAAACATAATAATAATCCATATTGATAGATTGCTCTAAGAGTTATTTTTTACCATTTTTGCAGCCGCCTCAGAGGTTGCGGGCTTTGATATCTCTCCCTTCTTGTTTTGCCTCCCAGCTATCCACATAGCATGGCGAGGTAGAGGTGCGGGAGCAGCAGTAGAGGACTCTACAGTCTCCTGAGTAGCAGTAGGCTGAGTAGACTCAGTCTGTAGTCTTTGGCGAACACCTGTATATCCTCTTGGGCCCATTGTGTGGTCGTGCACATTTAATGCACGCCTTGCTCGTTGAGCATCGCTGATAT
Source organism: Alisma plantago-aquatica (assembly GCA_963693085.1). Lineage (NCBI taxonomy): Eukaryota > Viridiplantae > Streptophyta > Magnoliopsida > Alismatales > Alismataceae > Alisma > Alisma plantago-aquatica. The sequence continues at coordinate 1,381,255,527 of OY856410.1, read as the reverse complement.
CCTAGTTAGTTAGCATATTGATTTGGTTAGTAACACTAAAGGTTAATCTTGAATAGGTGAATACATAAAAATGTATATTAATTAAATTGGGAGTGACGCTTAATACTTTGAATTCATCTGTTTTTCTTTGGGTAACAAACCCCTCCCAGTATTTGGGGTCCAAGTAGTTCCATTGCTGTGTGGCTTCCTTCTTCCTATATTTATTTTTCAAAGAGAATACAAAAAAATTTTATTAGTGAAGAGTTAGTGAAATACTGATCAATGTCTAGAATTAGAATCAATCAAGAACCTATTCTCAGCATCGCGTATGTAATCTCGGGTGAGATTGGTCTTATAGTTCCTTAGGACCCTCCCACAATGTTACATCACACATTTATGATGCAACTTTTCATCCAGATCAAATATGCTCTGCAAATTAAATAGAATTGCTATTAACTAATATCCAAAAAATTAGTAATCTACACCAATAGAATTACAAATAATAATAACTCACGCATAGTTCCTTCCATATGTGGTCTTTCTTCCCCTTAGGAACTTTATGCCATGATTCTAGGATAGGACTGCAATGGCTGCGAGTAAGAACCCCAAGATATGAAAAAATGAGTTACGGTTCACTCCATATGGATTTCCTGCCTGATCGAAATCCACATCCAATTTGGGTCCATTGTCCCTTTGATGTATTTACTTGTTCATCATTGTGATGCCCCTCACTTTCTCAATTTTCTTTTGTTGCTCATCAAGTGTTGTAACAACTTCAGGGGGTACATCACCAGCCTAAAATTTGATAAAAAAACACACTTACATGATATATTTATAAATGAACATATAAATAGAAACCTTAGGGATATATTCATAATTAAAATTAACTAACATTGTCAGGCAGCACAATCACGTCCTCACCCTCACGGTGATCATCAGCACAACCATCATGGGAATGCTCAGCCATCTGAAAGTTCACATTCAAATTATAAATTTCACATTGTAAAGTAACACTAATTGTAAAGTTCACATTGTAAAGTACACATTCACATTGTAAAGTAGTTCACATTGTAAAGTTCACATTCACATTGTAAAGTAATTCACATTGTAAAGTCCACATTCACATTGCAAAGTTCACATTCATAAAAATAAAACATAATAAAAATATAAACATCCATGCCTCTAATATTGTGATCTTTTATCAATTAACAATCCTTCATTATGATCCCTGCGAACATACAAGTCATTGTGATCCCCAACTTCAATGTTTGGTGGTGTTGGTAACCCATCTGAGAATGGACTGGAGTCATCATACTTATCATAGTACTCTTCTTCATCTATAGGATCTTCAATGAACTGTCTTTTACCATGAAGAACAACTGACCATTTATCATTTGCAGGATCATCGATATAAAATACTTGTTTCGCCTGTGATGCCAATATGAATGGTTCACCCTTCTCGCCAATCCTTTCAAAGTTCACTAACGTGAAACCCAATTCATCCACTATAACTCCTTTGTTGTTGTCAACCCAATTACATTTAAAGAGAAGAATTCTAAAATCTACATAGTCAAACTCCCATATGTCTTCAATGACACCATAATATGACATTTTAGCTTCACGTGGACTTTTATCCTTTGCACTTGTAAAAAACAATGAAGACGCTTGAAGGGTGACCCCGCTGTTTTGGACGACACTCTTATCATCTTGACACCTTGTGTAATATGAGAAACCATTTATGTCAAACCCTTCATAAGACATAACATTCAATTTTGGTTTAAAGGCGAGGCATTTGATGGTTTTAGTAAAATTATGTGGTGTTTGAGATAGTTAATGTAAGACTTTATCTTCAAACCACTTAATAAATGTCTTGTTATGCTCTCTAGCAAGCCACATTGAATTGGATCGAGGATATTGTCTCTTGATGAAATTGGTATATTCCTCGATATAAACACTCACTTTGTAACGTCCCAGGATTTGAGGCCTCAGATAAAATGATCTTATAAGGAATGATTGGACTACCCATATCACCAAGGTGCACCTCCTTTTCCGGGAGCCCATCACTAAGAACTCCATAGTTAAGCGTGCTCAACTTGGAGTAGTACTGGGATGGGTGACCTGTCGGGAAGTTGATACTGGCATGCACGTGAGTGAGGACAAAGTGTGAAGTTAAGGCTAGTGGTGGTATGTGGGGCCAATCGTCATTCCTAAAACTCTACTAGAATCTTGGGCAGTGGGCCCAGGCATTACAAATGATATCAGAGCCAATTCCCCTCCAGTAGGTGGGAGTCTTGAGCCGTGCGGTCTAGGAAAGTTGGAAAGGGCTATCCGTAGAGACGAGATGGAGCCATCCTTGCGCTGGTAGCCGTGGATGGGAGCTGGGTGTCCATGGGCCATTCTGGGTCTGCACTGAGGGGAAGATATTATGAGGCTGTATAGTTGAGCCTTGATGAGGACTTCAAGAGTCTAAGTGGGGGGATTGTAACCTCTTAGGATTTGAGGCCTCGGATAAAATGATCTTATAAGGAATGATTGGACCACCCATATCACCAAGGTGTACCTCCTTTTCCGAGAGCCCATCACTAAGAACTCCATAGTTAAGCATGCTCAACTTGGAGTAGTACTGGGACGGGTGACCTGTCGGAAAGATGATCTTGACATGCGCGTGAGTGAGGACAAAGTGCGTAGTTAAGACTAGTGGTGGTCTGTGGGGCCAGTCGTCATTCCTGAAACTCTACTAGAATCTTGGGCAGTGGGCCCAAGCATTACACACTTCGTCGATGTTGTGTAAAATATACAAGTGACCTTGCTCCAACTGCTCACGGCTGATTACTTTCACTTGTGATCCCAAAATTCCTTTGCCAAAATGCTCTTTAATATTCTTGTCATTCACGGGAGCGTCATTACCACTTAGAAAGTCATTGCAAAAATCCATAACCTCTCTCTCCACATAACCCTCAATAATACTCCCTTCAGGCCGATAACGGTTTCGAACATCACCTTTAAAAACACTCATATATCGTTCAAAGGGATACATCCAATGCAAGAAAACTGGTCCCAATATTTTTACTTTTCTAGTCAAGTGGACAACAAAATGTACCATGATATCAAAGAACGACGAAGGAAAATACATCTCAAGCTGACATAGGGTAACAACCACTTCTCTTTGCAAATTATCAAGAGTATCATGGTCAATAACTTTGCTGTATAGACTGTTAAAAAAAACAAAGTCTGGTGATTGCAAACCTTACATGCTTCGGCAATATAGATCTAATTGCCACAGGAAATATTTTTGGCATTAGAGTGTGACAATCATGAGATTTAAGACCTATCAACTTCAGATCTTTCATTGATACCAATGTACGGATGTTGGATGAGTAACCCTGTGGCACCTTAACATTTACCAAGCATTCACAAAATGCTTTCTTCTCCTTTCTAGACAATGTGTAACAAGCAGGAGGTAAGTATGTTCTCCGGTCGCTACTAACTACTTCTGTTAATTCTGTCCTTATTCCCATTTCACGTAGTTCCATTCTGGATTTTATCCCATCTTTAGTCTTACCTAGTATATTCAATAGAGTACCGATGATGCTATCACATACATTTTTCTCAACGTGCATGACATCGATACAATGCCTGACTGTCAAAGAACTCCAATAAGGAAGATCCTAAAATATCGACTTCTTCTTGAAAAAAGACTTGTCACTCCTTGTGGCCATCGTACATTGTGATCTCTTACCAAATTCATTGGCGATGTCTTTCACTCTTTCATAAACATCCTCCCGTGATATAGGTTGAGTTGCACTATGTTCCTCCTTCTGTCCATTGAATGCTTTGCGCAACCTACGATACAGATGAAATTTTGGAAGAAACCTTCGATGAGCAAGATATACAGTCTTTTCGCCGTGTTTTAGTCGTATTAAATCAGTGTTCTCTTCACATATAGGACACACTTTAGATCCTTTGACACTATATCCATACAAATTCCCATATGCTGGAAAGTCATTCACAGTGCAAAACAACATAGCGTGCAAACAAAATGTCTCTCTTCGTGAAGCATCATAGGTCATCACACCTTCATCCTAGAGCTTCTTCAAGTCATCAATCATATGTTCAAGATAAACGTCGATATCATTTCTAGGTTGTTTAGGGCCCGATATCAAAGACGACAACATAACATACTTATTTTTCATACACAACCAGGGAGGAAGATTGTATATAACAAGCATAACTGGCCAAGTGCTATGTTGGCTGGTCAATGTCCCGTACAGATTCATCCCATATATACAAAGCCCAAGTCTTAGATTCCTGTCCTCTTCACCGAATTCAGGGTACAATAAATCAAACTTCTTCCACTGTGGGGAATCAGACGCATGTCGTAGGATCCCATCATTATTTTTCTTAACATCTGCATGCCACTTCAAATTCTTCGCATCTATAAGATTGGCAAACAAGTGTTGAAACAGTGGTATTATAGGTAGATACCACATCACCTTGGCGGGAGAACAAGTTTTGGACTCCCCCGAAGTTGTCAATTTATACCTTTACGCACCACATTTCGGAAAATATTTCAAATCCACATAGTCATTTTGAAATAATACACAATCATTCTTTCATGCGTGTATCTTCTTGGCCTCCATTCCCATTGGGCATAACAATTTCTTTAACCGGTATGTTGAGATCGGCAACTCGTTTCCTCCAGGAAGAATTTCTTTCAATAAAGACAACAATGACGTGAAGCTTTTGTCGCTCCATCGATTGTTAGCTTTCAATTTATACAATCTCAACACAACGCTAAGCTTCGTAAACTTACAACCCGTGTATAACGGTATCTCAGCATCATGCACAATATTTCTAAACATGGGAGGTGGATCAGTTTTGGTGTGCTCTACCCCACAACTATCCATCATCGCATCAATGATGTCTACTGGAACTGATTCATTCACATCTACGTCATCGAAGGCAATTTCTTCTTCCACACAAGCACTGCTATCGACATCCACTGGTTTTGGGTTTGAAGTCTCTCCATGCCAGTGCCATTCTGTATAGCCTTGTACAATCCCGTTGCACATGACATGACTTCTGATTTTGTCACCAGTACTGACTTTCAAGTTGTTACCGCAATTCCTACATGTACAGTAGAACCTATCTCCAGGTTGTTTCCTATGTTCCTCGAAAAATCTAATAAACTGATCAAGACCAGAAATAAACTCTGGGGTACAACGATTGCGAATGGACATCCATGATCTTTCCATTCTATGATCAAAGAGAAAATAAGTATATATTACAACAAGATTAGGGTCTAGGGTAAATAGATTAGAGTTTATGGTTAAAACTTTAGGGTTTATACATGTGATGTCATTCTTATATATAATAAATGTGTACCACCTATCCCATTCTTGAACACCTAATCTCACTAGTAAGTGTATAATGTATATTGGGTTTTCAAGAAAATTTCAGCAATATTTCCCCGTTGTTCTCTAAGTACATAAGTACTTAGAGAACAAATGGGGAAATGCTACCGGAATTTTCTTGGAAACCAAATACACATTATAAACTTACATCCTAAGTGAGATTAGGTGTTCAAGAATAGTCCCAACCTGGGGACTATCCAAGATTTACTCCTAATGAGTAAATCTTGGACGGGTTTCTAGGCCAACATAATATAACACTAGTCCCTTGTTCACAACCTCATTCAACACACAATTTTCTTATAAAAACACTTGTGGACAACCATAACAACATATCAATGCTTCCTAAATTAATCAATGTATTATTTTATAACACAAATCGTGGTGGGTATAACATAGAAAAAAAAAACTCAACATGTCACAATAGAAACATGTCCTTAACCTGATATACATATATTTGTAACAAAACTCGTGGTAGCTATACCATAGAAAATTAAGTAGAATGCCCAATATATAACAAAAGCAACATTTTTCCAGATTGTTATAACAAAAGCAACATTAAGGTTATTCATAACAACATATGTAGTGGAGGAAACTCGTGGATGAGCGATGGTTTAAAATTTTGGTCTAATCTTTGTGCAGGTCTGGATGTCATTTGACTAGGGGACAAACTAATATGTTTCTAACGTTGTGATTATTTAACTAATATTTAAGACAAAAGCTGGATTGATTGATTATTCTGTGATTAATAAAAGGGTTGAATTAAATATTGATTATTCTAAAGTTGTGATTAATAAAAGGGTTGAACTAAATTATCATATGAAAGTAACACAGGCCGGAATAAATTTCACCATCGCTACCTATCATTCAATGTCTTACTGCATCACATTAAGCATTAACATATATGTTGAGGTCGCGTTAATCTACTTTTGGTGTTAATTAGGGTTAAAACATATAAAGCACCTATCTGAAGTTTTCATCAAGGGTTTAACAAAAAATGATTGATATGTTAGATCTGGAGTTTCTATGATTAGATTGGAGAGGTAAAGAATAACACCCCCTTTTTAAAGAAACAATTAGTCATGTAACCTTATAGAGAACCAGCCAAGAAACAAGCCCACAAAAAACTCGACCATCACTCATCGAGTGAGAGGGGAGCATCAACAAAGGAAAAAAAACAAACAACCAGTAGCCATATGTAGGAATACCCTAGAGGAAGAAGAGGAGGAAGAAGGGTACCTCGGTGATGGCGGAGGAAAAGAGGAGAATGTGGCCGGTGGTGAGCAACAGCAGACCGGCCGGAGGTGAGCAGCAGCCGACGACCGACGCAGAGTAGCTAGAAGCAGGCTGGCCAGAGCAGAGGAGCAGGTCGGCCGGAGCAGAAGCAGCGGTGAGGTAGAGGAGAAGGTGCCAGCCAGAGGAGAGAAGAAGGTGGTGGAGTAGAAGCAGGCAACGGCGAGCAGAGAGGGTGGGCGAGTAGAGAGGGTGGCAAGCAGAGAGGTACCGTGCACAGCTACTAGTGGTGCCGAGGTGGGCAGCGAATAGAGAGGGAAGGTGATCGAGCTAGGGTGGCAGCCGGCCTAGAGCGCAGCGGCTGGAGGACCAGCAAACGGAGGACCAGCAGCCGGAGGACTAGCAAATAATTTTATAAGATAATTGGCAAAGAAACTACATCATAAGTGTCATACTTTAAAAATGAGTGCCAACATAACTGTATGAGATTTAACTTCACCAATGTTAACAAATAGATAAATATGATCATGTTAACATTTTGTCAAAGAATCCAATAAATAGTAGTGATGTTAAATGAAAAATGCAAGTGTGATGCTAAGAAAATGAGTTGAAACTATAATGCAAGATATTTTGCTTATATTTTGTCAACAAATAGCTCAAAGATGATAAAGTTAACAGTGTACCAAGCACTACTTTAAACAATATTAAAATATTATGTAGCATATTCATATTTGACTGCAACACCGTTACATATATAATACTGCCTAAAATATTTAGTCATAATCATTTCGTCATAATTGTAAATTCAATACCATGATTGTTTCACTCTAAGAAAACATACAATCTTTAAACTTTTTATGTTGTTTTAAAATTAAAATGACAACTTAATTTCAAATAGAGTGCATGTAAATGCTAGTAGTAAACCAGGGACTTCTGTGGATATGCAGATGGAGCATTGGAATTCTTAAATATAAAGTTATATGATTTAACTACCAATACAATATAGAACAACATATGAACTCTGACATGTTCTTTATTCTGCATTCATGCCTTGTATCAAATGATTAATTTTGAGTAGAATTTGTTTTTATAGATAAACAAGTGCAAATCTAGTTATAAAACAAAACAAACCAAGATTCATTGTAAAAAACTAACAACATCACTGATTCCTTGGTATTAGATTTAAGGATGTAATTGGGAGAGGCAAATTCATTTGGCTTTATCCAAAGAAGGAACATATACCAATTATATGACCAATCATACTTGGAAGAATGAGTGAAATAGAAGAATGATTAAAATAGGACCAGTAGTAAGACTAGGAGAATAACTTTACCAATCAGACCAAGAGAACCTTCACATCATCATTGGATATATATTGCTAACTTATTCCCACAAATTTCTAAATTTGATTGGGCGAGTATATAAGTGGGTGGACTTGAAGGTTTTGTTAATAGAAATAAGATGATCATAGTGATGAAGGAAGGAACAGGGTATATAGAAAACATAGTCACTTGCACTAAGAGATCTCACAGGAGGCTATGAGGGGAGTGTGGATTTTGTGGAAAATGGGATCTCGCCACCGCAAGAGCGTCCATTTCTATTAAGATAGGGAGAATAAAGCACAAGAATGGGAATGACATTGGGGTTATTATAATCGGATAGGTAGGGAAAACATAGTTAATACCAGCAAAAAATATATATGTAGGCAAATATAATTTGTACCAACTCAAAATGCATGGTGTCGGGGTAGGGTATTGGTATTACCAAGGTTTGTTGTAGTGCTTTGGTTGGTTACACGGAGTTGAGAGATGTGTGCCCATCCTATATTCTTTCATTCTCATGAAGCAACATTCAAGTAGATGTTATATCACTTGATATGCTTGGATACGATGTGATCCTTAGACTGGATATTTTGGAGAAGTATTGAGTGGTTTTAGACTTTAGTGCTAAAATGACAATGTTCTTTGATGGTGTTGCTTTGTGGATCTTCCAAGGAGATAGGAAGATCTTCTGACATGTCTGGTGTCATCTATGATAGCACAGAGGCTGATGAGGCAAGGCGATGAGGCATTTTTGGTACATGTGGTAGATACTAAGTCAAGGATTCCTAGTATTCAGGAAGTGCCAATTGTTCGTGAGTTTGAAGACGTGTTTTTTGATGAGTTTCCCCATGCTCCCCCGCCTCGAGAGATTGGATTTGACATAAACCTAGTATCCAATACACAACCAATAGCACAGAAACTGTACATGATGGAATTAGCTGAGATGCAAGAGATGAAGCAATTACAAGAATTGCTTGAGAAGGGCCTAATCAGACCGAGTACTCCCCCTTGGGGCGCTCTGATGCGTGATAATTTAGCACCTCTATTCACAACCTTTTTAGTCACGTCACATGAAAATTCTTATCTTTATCCACTAAAAAGAAACAAATTGCTAGTTGCTTCCTTTTATCACAATTAAACTTAATCTCATCCAAAATTGTGAATTTCTTACAGACTTGGAACACCGGATGAGTGGTTCACATGATCAGCTGATCGTCTCATCTACTCAAGATGAGTGACTCTCTCTTTCCATCCGATCAACTTGCCTGATCCAAACATCAGCTTACTTGTCCTGATTGATCGCTTGATGTCATCCCTCAACACCGACCCTCGTCTAGACATCCAACCTAGATGGCGCACCCCTTGAATTTCAAATGGTCATTTCATTGCTCAAGCAGGAGTTTTCCCTCCCAAACCGAGCGGGCCAATCTACAGCCGCCACCTGAGACCTAGGGTTACCGACTTCTCGCATGAATCCCGCCCTTGGTAGATCTCCAACTGACCGGTTCACTACCCAACCGATTGGTTGGTAATGTGCAGTCAGTTCAAATTTGCAGCCGCCAACCCCACTTGCCCACAACCCTAGTTGTAAAGGGCTCATCCTTCTCCTATAAAAGGAGGGGCACTTCCTTCTCATAACATCATCTTTTGTATCATCTTTGTATGGGATTTTTGAGCAATGTTTCTTGTGTTTTTATGTTATTGTGTTCTATTCATCAATAAATATTGGTTTTTGCAAGCTAAGTGTTTCCTTCAATTGTTGTTTTTTTACCTTGCTCATTTAGATCTAGTTTTCTTCTTCTTCCATGGAATGGAGCAAGGAATTAAGTGTCAGCCATTTCATTGTCTCTAGCCTAAGGAACAAATCCTTTGATAAGTCTAGACTATGTCTAGAACACTTCTTTCCTCCATCTCCCCCTTTTCCACGAGCATGAGTGAGTAGTTCTCTATCGAGGCAAGGGGAATAGCCCCTTAGCCATGGCTTAAATCAATTAAACCTTTAGAATGACTTCTAGATGGCTTTTGGTTCTAATAACTGTTGATATGTCAAAGTAATTAATTGGTTTGATTACATGTTAATCTGGATGGACATGACCATGGAAATCCAGATTTAGAATAATAGAATCAATCACATAGGGGTTTTGAAATGACTGTGGATCTTCCACTCTTGGGATGATGGACTAAGAAACATGAGCACCAGGACTAATGGGCTCATGTGGAGTCCATCTTTTGTGGATTTTTATTAATTCACATGCCTTCATCGTAATCATCATTTTAAAGGATTAGTCTATTCTTGCCTAGGCTAAGGTGGTGAAAACCCCTAAAGCATTGATTCTCCATCTCTTGATTTATTCTTGTGTTTTGATCTGCCCTCTTTACATTCTAGTATTTCTTTCATAATAGTTTACTTGTTCTAACAATCATCTCAATTTTCCTTATAACAGGGCAAATTATTTCTCATTTAATGCAATCTCGTTCTTATTTTTTTCTTTCCTCTTTAGTGATAACCACCCATACCCTAAATTCAATATTTACTTATAATTCTAAAAATAAAAATACCAAAAATAAATAAAAAGTTCTTCAAAACAATTGGGATTAGAGTTAACAACCTTAAAAATATTGTCCTTTAGGACCAACCCTTTTGATACTAACCTTAATAGGAAAGTAAAAAAAGGATTAAAATCTAGGATAATTATCTTAGTGATTGTAAAGCACTTCGACGCATCAACAATTTGACGCTATTTCTGGGGACAACAGATTGTTTTCTCGAACCCTAAAAACTTTTGAAAAACCTTTTTTTATTTTTTTATGCCTTCTGAGTAACATTCCAGAATTGTTGCTCCTCCATCTATTGAGTTTCCATTTCAACAGACTATTTTTTCTGCACATGATTAACTGCTTATTTTGTGCATGCAATGCCTGAACACTGATTTTCAATCATCTGATCCCGAGATACATAGAACTTTCCACCGTCTAAACTGCCAAAATCAAAATATGTTGGACAGGGAAGAAGTCACCTATAGCATCAACCAAGCTTTAGCGGCTCAAATAGAGCACATCTTGGCCAACCAAATCACTAGAGAAGCCTCTTTATGAGTAGCCTACATGGCTGAACAAGAAACCCTAGAAGCCAATAGGAGGGAAGCTGAAAGGCAAAAATAATTGAAAGATTTTTCTGTTCCCAAATCTGCCTATGCCCAACACCCAGTTGTGCCTCCCGACATCGTTGCTTCTCAATTCGAGATCTGAACCCAATGGATCACCATGATCCAAGCTAATCCTTTATCAGGAAACAATGGGGAAAGCTGCTAAGATCACCTTCAAAGGTTCATTGACCTTTTCTCTTGGAACAAACTCCCAGGTGTCTCTGAAGATGCCATCCGCCTTAGATTGTTCAAGTACTCCCTATCCGTCCAAGCTAGTAGCTGGTACAACACCATGGAGAGTGAATAACATGTCACAACTTGGGAAGTTTTACACAATAAGTTTCTTGAGAAATTTTACCCCCTTCTCTCACCTATGAACTCAGGGGGCAAATCACTCACTTTTCTATGTCCCAAGGAGAATCCTTAGGAGAAGCTTGGAAAAGGTTCAAGGACTTACTTAGGAAGTGCTCTCACCATGATATCTCTCAAGCCCATCTTATAGAGATCTTCTATCGTGGTGTTGATGTTGATACCAAATTCTTTCTTGATTCCTCATCTGGAGGAAATTTCATGCCCCAAAGTCTGACTAGTGCATGGTAGGTGGTCAAATGGGCTTCTAAAATAAGGGCTCGAAGTGGAATTAGTGGAGTCCTTAAGGTAGCCAAGGCTGAAGTGAATCTGAATATCCAAAGAATAGCATAAAGTCTCTAGCTAATTGCCCTAGAACAAGATTGGTTAGAGTCATCCCTAGACACCCTTAGGGAATTACCCCAACAAATAAAAGTTGTGGACTCCCTTTGTGGTTTTTACTAAGGATACGATAACACCACCTTGCACTATCAATACCTCTACAACACCCCATGTAGTTAGAAATGGGACAACAACTAGAAGACCTCAACTCAATCCATACCATACCAGGCAAAGGTTACTACAACCCCAACCAAACTAGAAACCATCCTGGCTTCCAATATGGGAACCTTGTAGGTGCTGAAAACTCTATCCAACTCCAAATCCAACAAAGGCCTCCCTACCCTCAAGGCAACAATCGACCACCACATGGATTCCCATACAAAAATCAAAGGAACTTTGGAACCCAAGGAAAGTACCAAGGAAATCACCCAAACTGACCACCATATTAAGGACAACAATTACAAAAAATGAACCCTCCACCTCAAAATCTAAATCAACCACCACCAAGTGTTCCTACTCCCACCCCCTCAGCTGATGAAAGGATAGATGCCTTGGAACAAATCATCCTTGCTCAACAAGCCCATTAAAAGGAAGTTGATGCCTAGCTAGCTCTCTTGCTCGCTCAACAAAAACCCCCTGCCAGAACTTTTGTAGGGCATCCTGAAAACAACCCCAAACATATCAAACAACTCAAAGTTGTCTCCAATCCTTTGGGAAAGGTTCACTCGCCTCCCACTCCAGAAAAACCTTCGGCTCCACCTCTAGAATTCGAGGATGAGGACATGGTAGTTGTTGAACCTAAAGCTACACCTAAACCAACTGTCACCAAAACTCCTCAGGCAGAAGCCAACGAACCAATCTACAAACCACGACCTCCCTACCAAGACCACCTAAAACAAACAAGGCTTGAGGCCCGCTTCATGAAGTTTAGAGATGTTATGAAGAAACTACATGTCGACATTCCCTTCCTTGATGCCTTGGAAGACATGCCTGCCTAGTCCAAGTACATAAAATCCCTCTTGACTATGAAGTAAGCTACTAGAGAATTTGAGACTGTTAAAATTACTAGGACCACTTCAGACATGATCTGAAGTAAGATGCCTAAAAAATAGAAGGACCCTGGTTCTTTTGGAATAGGATGCTACTTGGGTGACAATGCATGTAGAAAGAGCCTAGCAGATTTAGGAGGCAGTATATCCATCAAGCCTTACAGCCTTTGCAAAAGACTAGGATTCAATGACATGTTACCCATAGCCATGACTATCCAACTAGTGGACTCATCCATGACCAAACCCATGAGAATCATAGAAGACATTCCGGTTAAAGTTGGAAAAGATGACTATGTCCCCTGTGATTTTGTGATCATGGACATCAAGGAAGATTTATGCTACCCTCTTATTTTTGGATGTCCATTATTAGCCACTTCCCGGGCCTTGATTGATGTTGAGGCCGGTACCATTTTGTTAAGATTAGGGAAGCAAACCCTAGAGTTTAGGGTGTTTGAAAGAATGAAGGAACCTAGTCTCGAGGAAGAGGTCTACCCCTTGATTGCATTGATAAATTATCCCAATTAAGACCAGAATGGGAGTTAATTGATGACTCCCTGCACACAACCCTCACTACCCCCTCTGAATTTGATTTTGACGGTGAACAGTTAAATCAGTGTAAGCACATTTAGATAACTTTGAGGAGATCCTCGATGCTGAAATTGAGGACCTTAAGATGATCTCCACCATAGAAGAAAAGCCCAAACCGAAAAAGGCCCCATAAATGAAGACTCTTCCCATAGGGTTGAAATATGTCTTTCTTGATGAGCTAGAGTTGTACACTATCATAATAAATTCTGACCTTACCCTTGAACACGAAAACAAACTTATGGGTGAACTTAGAAAAAAAGGAGTTGCCTTGGGGTACAAAATGACAGATCTGGTGGGAATAGATCAATCCATTTGCATCCACAAAATCCCAGTGATAGAAGACCACAAACCTTTGCAAGATCCACAATCAAAACTCAACCCAAACATGAAGGAAGTTGTCTGTATGGAGGTGATTAGACTTTTGACTACAAGAATCATCTATCCCATCTCTAACTCCCTATGGGTCAGCCCAATTCAAGTTGTTCCCAAAAAGGGAGGGACTACTGTCATTTGAAATGAGAAAAATGACCTCATTCCCACTCCCACCGTCACAAGTTGGAGAGTGTGCATTGACTATAGAAAACTCAACAAAGTAACTAGGAAAGACCACTTCCCACTTCCCTTCCTAGACCAAGTTCTTGAATGCCTAGCCCATCAACAATTCTTCTGTTATCTAGATGGATACTCATGATTTTATCACATTCCTATCCGTCCTGAAGATCAAGAGAAAACCACTTTCATATGACGAGCAATTATTGAACTAAATTAAATCAATTAATTAAGTTTATATGTGCATCATTAATCCTAATTAATCAAAATATACTTCTACTTCTAATGAACCACTCACTACAATAACGGGGTAGAGCACACTATGATGGCAACGTCCAGAGGTGGAGATGGAGGTGTTGCACCAGTAGAATGGAGTGGCGGTGGTGTCGGCAGGTTGGACGATGGTGGCGTCGGCAACCAACTTAGAAGGTGGATGCGGTAGAGGAAAACGGCTGACGGATAGCTGCGGTGGTAGAGGCAGAGTGGCAGAGGGTAGACAGCAGCTGCAGCAGCTCCAACGTCCTCTCAAGCAAGCAAAGGCAGTGACAGAGGAAGAGCGATGACCGGTGAGGGGAAAATCACCAGAGTTTGAGTGACCTAGCTAAATCACAATGAAACATAGAAGGGGAAGAGTTTGTTTTGCGTGGGTGGTATTAAGTTAACTTTGGTCATCAGTTGTTTGCAAAAATTGATGCCTAATACCAATAGGCGTCGGTCACACGTGAAAAACTGACAACTAAGTGCAATTTTAAACCTAGAATTTGCACCCAGTTAGGGATTTAGTCATCGATTTCTAAGTACACAACCAACGTCTATTCAAAAATCGCAACAAAAAATTTTGTTACCATAGTTGTCGATTACCTAACAAAAATCGATGCCATTGAAGCATATTAGGGGAAAATATTTTCACAGGGAAAATGTGTGAAAACACCTAGTCGTCATTTCTTTGTGAAAAACTGATGACTAATGAGGGAATAAATTTTGTTTTGTAAAGGTTGATTAGTCATCGGCTGCTGACAAAGAACGGGCGACTAATAAGGGATACAAAATTTCATGGGACCACAGTGCAAAACCTTTGTCATCGGTTTCAGCACAACTGACGCCATATTGAAAATTTTGGAGGCAATTTGTTTTCCTTGGAAAATTTTATTTCACGGGTAATTTTAGACGTCGGTTGTTTTGGTAAATAAACTGATGTTATAGTAAAAGCAGTACCCGTGTATTTTTTTAATTTGGATGGAATTCACATATTGGTGACACATGTAGTATTTAGCCGATATCATTGATTTATGGTATCATTTTTTTATGTGTAACCGACACCATCAAATATGACGTTATATATCATTTCTGTACTAGTAATATAAAACAATCATACATGAATGCAATGTTAGAAAAGAGGAAATTGAAGCAGAAGGTAGGAAATTGTAGGTTGGGGTTTTAGCTACATGAATAGTAAGGGTGGTGCCAAATATTTTCCATCTTAGCAATTTGACCATTTAAAAATCTATGATAAAAAAATTGCCTAATATGCAGCCATGGTCTATAGGCACCAATTCTTATATGCGGTTTGCATAAGGGTCTGAACCTTATAAGCGACCAAGTTAGTGATGGCATGGAGTGTTCTCTAAAACACTACACCTAAATTGCACATATTGCATGATATGTTCTAGGTATCCAAGTTGAAAAAGTGACATCCAGAGACAACAAACATGATTCAACTGGTTGAAGTTCAACTTGTTGATGATATATCATATGTATAAGGTCTTTTGTCAATCGTAGACAAGTGAGCAAAAAAGTTGAGAAAGAATGACACTATTTTAGTAAAAGTGTTGTGGAATAGAATAGGCAAAATGGGAGCTTGAGAATGAGATAAGTAGGAAGTATCCATCCTAGTTTTGATGGATTTTGGGGTCAAACTCTCTGTTAGGGGTTAATAGTTGTAAGATCCATAACCTATCTTATCCTCTTAAACACATTTTGTTGATGTAATTAGGTACTTGGATGCTTAATGACATGCATTTTTAGCTACACAATTAGTTGGTTGATGTATTGCTGAAGGGTTTTATGCGTGAATTCCCCATGTTTGTGGTTCTTCTTGTAATTTGCATGTAGCATGCTTCTTTCTCTTCTCCTCCTTGTTTAGACTTGGTTGGATGGAGTTAGACCACCTAATTAGGTAACTTGTTTTTCCATCAATTGAGAACCAATGAAAATACCTTAGAATTCCATCATTTGAGTACCTATGAAAATGTTCTACCTTTTGATTCGATGAGAAACCTTAGGGTTGCCATGCTTTTCTATTGTTTGGGTACCGACGGAAATGGTTGAACTTGTTGACCTTTATGTGCTTTCATCATTTGCATATTGATGGTACAACTAAATGACTAGATGAAAAATTTTCATTGGTAGAGGATTGATGGAAACCAATGCTAGCATTATATACCAATGAAAATTGCATGAGGCTCCTGTCGTTGGAAGTTCTACACAGGAGGACTGACTGCTTGATGGTGTTTGAATGATCCATGTGTACATATTTTGATGGATACCAATACCCATAGTATCAACCAATGGTGATTCTTCTAACATCTATTGATGGATACAGAGAGATATCTACCTATGTAGATCATGTCCTTACCTATCGATGAGTTTTTGATGTTGTACTGCGATGAAGCAACAAACTATCAAAACTGTGGATTGATGAATGATGGATTGAAAAAATTGAATACCCTTTCCTCTCTCTCCTCTAGGGCTATATGTATACCCTTTTGATTCTCCTTTTCTAGCCTCATATGCACGAGTTGATCTCAGAGTGTTGGAGTAGCGCGAAATTCCATTGGTTGACACCAACCAATAAAAAGTTTGCTTTCATCGTCCTTTGTTGGTGATGTTGCTTTATTTCCTCCTTTACCTAAGAGGATCTAGGCTCTTCCTTGTGTCTCTAAATCTAAATTCATGTAAGTGGAGGTCCTATCCTTTGTGATCTTGGGGAATAGTCACCTTCTTCCTCTTTACATCATTTATAGATGATTTTCCCTTAGGATTTTGCCTACCATCATAGTATTACCTACCTTCTTTCTCTGTTCTTGTCCTTGTTGCCTTTAGATCGTCCAAATGATGTCCTGAAAAGCTTTCAGAGGAGGAAGCTCAGATCTTGGAGAGATTGTTGTTATCTTTGGGGTTTGTCATGATGCTTAAAGATTTCTTGGTGTTCTCTTAAAGTGGACTTGTTTACATTGTACTAAGGAAAGCAATATAACTATTTATACATTTAAAACTTACCTTATACATGCAAATTTTTATCGTAAAGTAATCTACCCTAAAATGATAAAAATGTGGAATCTTGTGTTGTACTAAACTTGTATAATGAAAATATGAAGACACATGTTGTATATAGACTTCACAATTAAGTTTTGGTATTGGAAATATGATGGTTTAGCAAAATATCATGTAGTGGAAAGAAACACTTGAAGTATGTACCTTTATTTTATGTTGATATCCTATAAGTAAATGGGGTGTTAATTTTTTTTGAGTTAGAAGCAGATGGGAAGTTAATTTAAATATATCTTTTAATGATAAAATTTCATAAGATCTGTTAAGGTTCTTTCTCTAGTTGGTATAATGTCTAAATTCATGTGAAAATAGAACTGCTTTGTGGGATGGATGTATTTTTTTGATCTTATGAGTTACTATATATCTAAGCATTAAAATGAGGAATAGTCTAGAGAAGGCTTAATATAATGTCCTTGAAGTGGGTTCGAATTGGTTATGGGTATGTAACCCTTAGAGCTTTTAGAGTATGATTCCTTGTGATGGACCTTTCTGTGGCCAAAAGGCGTGTCAATACATGTTTTTGAGAAGTTAAGATCTGATGATTGTAATTTTATATTTTATGAAGTTACATGGCATGAATCAATTTTGTAATCACTCTTTATTGTTTTATGTAACTTTACTGATGCAACCATAAAGAGTATTGGACAAAATTAATCAGTTGCAACCTTAATCTATAGAGACATGGTTCTATAGATCTATTCCCTTGGGTCATTATTGGGAATAACTCAAATGAATTTATCTTGTAGAAATCTCAATTATGAGAAGATGCTCCAAGACATATATTAGTGAATATTAGGGGATGCTTTTGGATACTATGTCTTGATATCTTTAAACCTCGCTAGTTTCTTGGTGAAGGATGATGTCCGACATAAGAATAATATATGATATATGTGATGAAGATTGAAATATGTTGTGATGGGTTGATATTAAAATTTTGGCTCTATTAATTGTGTATCCAGGGTAGGCCTATGATTTGTGGTTCCTCTTCTAACCAATATCCATGACAAACTTAGCCTATGATCATTGTGCCTTTTGGTTACCTCAGTTGGACCTAAGGGTATGTGAAGAGGTCTAGTAGAATCTAGAGATCCCTAGATCATGTACGTATTGCTAGTACGGATTAGCAACATTTAGGTGTAACTTTGAGTGGTATGACTTAAAATACCTAGGGAATAATAAAATTATTAAATTATTTGTGTAGGCTATCTTCTTAGGTTTATTTCATGATAAACATGGATGTGCTCACGATATGTGATTTGTTGACAGAATAAATATATTTCCTTATATCTTTCTCATGTATCACATCGATAAATGTGTACTATGGTAAGATCTTACTTTTAATTACATATTTCATATTTGACCATCTAAATATATATTTCTTAGTTTTGAATCTTATTTGCTCTAGCAATTAATAAGTGCTTTGATTGTTATACCATACTGTTGGGACTTGGGGGTTACCCCATGGTTTTTCACATCTTTTAGGTGATCAACAAGACTTCACTGCTAGTGGATGTGAATATTCATTCGTAGGAGAAAAATCTTATTTTGAGGTGGGTGATGTTTCATGAAGGGGTCCTAGAGGAAGGTGATTTTTCATGAGATCCTCCTAGAACTAAGTGAGGTTTATGTATAGGGGTAGTAGTATAGTGTCATTTGTGTACTCTCAAATCTAGGCATGTGTGCTCCTTTTCTTTATTTTTGATGTATGTTCGGTCTATAATTTGGATACGTGTCCATGGTCTTTAGATCCGATGTTATATCAGTTGCAATTTTTGCTACTTATGTCATGAGTTGTGCATGTATATGTATATGTGAGTAGAATCTTTGCTCATATCTAACAATGTATATATATTGTGAAGAAAATTTTAATAGATATAAAGGCATGTTTATATCATATATTTTATAATTGAAATATTTTACACACCATATTCTTATGTTATGGTTATGTGTTTACGACTTTCATTGGTTTGAAAGCATGATTATTTTGAGTAACCTTGATTTGTGGTGGGGAATGTCACAATTAATCTTGAGTCTAGAAGCATGTGTGCATATACCAAGAACAATTTATGTTGACTATATTCCCACCATTATGTTTGATGAAGATATTGTATTCAATGAATTGAATAATGTTTTATAGGTAGTTTGAGATTAAATAAATGTTTTTAGATGTTGTGCCTAGTTGCATTATTTGGTGAAGATAAAAATGGAAAGCATGAAAAAAATATGGGAAAAGGGGGTCACCATATCAGAGTTCATTACAACTTTTTCAATATCCAGAATCCATTAAATTGATGATTATGAGAAATAGTGGAAAGTGATACATATGTAAATCCAATTAATCCAATGAAAGAGGAATCTATAACATTTTCTTAATAATAAACTTCCAATTGACATCGTCAAATGATTATTCAAAGTCTATGTTTGTCAAGTGTGTATTGTTTCACTAACTATCAAGTAGGCATCCTGGATACTCTAATCCTAAATGAGAGAAGTCTATTATGGACACATGGCTTTCTCTAAAGGTATTTTAAGCCTAGTGATGAAAATCTTTGGAAATGATTTTATATGATGATTTGATCATACTGATTAGTCTGAAATGCCTAAGCAAGGTGGGTTCTTTTTTATGAGGATGATAAATGTTTGATTCACTACAGCAAACACTTACATTAGTGGCCTTTTATAAATGCCACTGAAAAAAAATAAACGCCACTAAACATGTTTAGTGCCATTTGTTGACACTTAAATAAAATGCCTCTAGTACCAATGCCACTAGAAAGATCATGGCGTAAGTTGTAAATGCCACTAAACATTTGGCTTTAGTGGCTTCCAAAAAATGCCAAATAAAGGCCACTAAAACATCATTTGGCATTTATAAAAAAGCCACTATCCATCAATTGGCTTTTATAAATATGCCACTATTTTGTATTATGTTGTCGTATGAAATGGTTCTTATTGAGTGTAATGGCATATTTAAAAATCCACTAATGACATACTCGTTCTGTATTACTACATTTTCATGGTTTTTAGTCATTTAATTTTTAGTTCATGATTAGATTCTAATTGAATGCCAATTGCATCCAAACTCAGTTTTTTGAAAGTATGAATATTTTTTATTTATAAACAACAAACAATTACATGGGGAGGACATTTTACCTTGCCCCTTATATTGAATACAACACCAATGACATACTTTCATACAATAATTTTCTATTTAGTACAATAACTTCTGATTGAAGGAACTTGTCTTCAACAGAACAAACAGAATATGCCACCATACTTGCAGCCTACATGGCATCTTCCACATCTTCAATGTCTCTTTCTAGTGGATTCCCCTCAACCACCCAGCCTCCACCTATAAGCCAACTTGTCATTTTGGGCACCATTTTACCTTCTTCCCAGCCAATTGTGCCTCAAGGGTTGTTGCCTACTTTGCATAGTTCAGTAAATGACAAGGAGTAGTGGCTAACACCAATCGACAATAATTACATGGATCGAGTATAGCACAGTTGCTTCAGTAGCCCATTCAGCAAGCACCTTCTCGTTCTGGATTAAGTAGACCTACCAAATGACTAAATCAAGTTTCTTAATGGCCTCCCTTCATAATGCACCTCTACAAAATACAAAGAATCAATATTTGGAAGTCCACTAATAAGCAACTCCAAGACTGAACCAACATAGATCCACCCAAAGAATCATCCAAGTACAGTATAACTATATATTTAAGTGTGCATGTGCATGCACACATATCCTTGTGCATGAAAATCTATCAAAAGATACAAGTTATGTGTTATTGAAGATGTAAATTGCAAGAATACATCAAACATAGATAGGAGTGTTTCCTTGTACTTTAGATAGGATGCCTTTATGGATAATGGATAACTTGTAGTCAGCTACTTTATATCTACTGGCAGTTGTCCTGTGTTTCTTGTTGCTGCTACTATATTTTGTATGACATCTTCAGTACATGATGGGCCATTACCAACCATCCTCATGGTAATAATTAGAGCATTGTTCCTTACCAACAAAACCTTCATCATTTGAGTAGTGGTCCTCCTTTTTTGTTCTATTTCGTACTAGACTGCAGGGTAATATAGATCCCAAACATATAATCTTTAGGGTAGGTATAGAAACAGTAAAGATAATTAAAGTCATGACGGAAAGAGATGCCATGAAAGATGTATTAAATAGTGCATGAAGCAGATCCAATTTACTGTAATGATAAATGGCTCACCAAAATTGAAATTGTTGCAGACCAACAGATTAGAAACTCTTACACACCAGCATAATCGAGAAATTGTGTAAATCCTATGGTATATCATGTTGCAAGCCAATAGATTAGAGACTCTTTCTCAAAGAAAGCCTTCTTCTATAGATTCCCTACAAAATAACAAAAAAGTTTCCCATCAAAGTTAGAGCACCATAGGTTATTGCACATCTGAAACAGAAATTGTATCACATTAACCATAAACAAACCATCAACATAAGCCCTATTGATTCTACTACCTTTAAAGCAACCATTTAAAAATGATCTACGATAGATGGATTGAATGAGGCCACTACTCTATTTTCAATTGCTACTCAGCTGGATACTCACCAAGGGAGACCAAAACTTGCTAACCACCTTTTCTGCAAATTGCTTCACATCTTGGATATGCATGAATTCACAAGAGTTCCAAACAATGACTTATGATCATTCCTACATGAGCTCACATATATAAATCAAAATTCTTCAGGTGGCAGATACTGCTATCGATAATGGTACCTGCAATGATAGTATAAAGAACAGGAGTATCATGGATAGTAGATAGTATAAAGAACATGATTATCAATTCATTGTAGATAGTAGAGAGATCATGATCATGTGATCATGGTCTTACCTAGATAATTTGATCAAGCTCTTTGTTTAGCACCTGGATGAATTGAGACTCACTAACTCCATCCTTAAAATGGAGAAAAAATTGAGGCAAAGAAAATTACAATAGCTTAACAAAGAAAAACACATAATCATGACATGGAATCACAAAAAGAGAGCATTTAATGAATATTCCCATTGAAGAAAATCCATTTAACCAAATAGAATGAGTATGGCATCAGATTGAACTAGGTTGGATTAATTTCATGTGTTCCCAACATTTGAATATATGTGTAAGCATACTTCCAGTGGAAAGTTATACATATTCAATTTATGCTTTAAAAAAACACAAAAGTATAGAGTAATCAAACTCTGATAAACTATTCATTCTACTAAAGCCCTTATAGCTACAACTAGACATCAGAACACAAACAATCAGAGTAGATTACATTCAAGTACAATGAAAAGTACAAAGGTATAGATTATACCTAAATATGATAATTTGATCAGGCTTTCTACACTTGGTACTTTGGTAGAAATCCACCAAGACCTCCCTGCAGACATACAAACAGTCAATATACCAAAATAGATAAGATAAAACGACCCCATATAAAGATAGACAATATGCCAATGCAAAATATAGATGATAAAAAGGTAGAGACAAGAAGGAAAAAGAGGCAACAAAGTTGATAAGATCCTCATCCCCATTATTAATAGTGGGTTTAAGTAGAGAGTCTATCATTTCTACCTTGGGTGACTGAGTCCTAGCAGCAACTCTGTACTTGAATATTAAAGGCCATTTCTGTATATGGGTTTTTCATCCCATTATTTTTGTTGGCCTCAAATCTATATGTTGTTGTGTTCATTTTTCTTATCTGGGGTGTTCTATGTTGCTCTGCTTGTGTCTTAGGAATCAGTCACCTAAGGTAGAAATGATAGACTCTCTGGGTGGAGATATTCTCATGGAAGAACTTTCTTCAAAGACATCAAATGGATGCTATATATTCTGTAAGGACAACCAATGAGAAGTAAAAACCATTAATTAGTTGAACAAACAAGAAAGGACAAAGCACACACAAATTAGTTAAATGAAATACATAAAAATCTTTTACTTACAACGCCCTTCATGTTTCCACTGTGAATGAGATATTGAATAAGCCTGTGGGTGTCACAGCAGATAGAGAAGTTCACCACAACCCACTTAACAACTATTGTGCAGCGGTAGAGTTTCTGCAAAAGAGTGGTGGCATGGTTAAAAATAGAAGCTTATTAAAAAAGGAACAACAAACTATAGATGTTAAAACTGGATGGGGCATCACCTTGTTGTTAAAATTCCACCTCCAATTACGGGGGAAAAAATCTTCACCGTTGCCAACTTTTAGTTGGGGGATACAAAAGATAGAACGCATATGAATTATAGATACTGAGTGTCCTTTAGGTGAAGAAAGAAGGAAAAAAAGAACATAGCATACCTTCGTAGCAGTAACACACCTCAATAGGTACATAAGTGGGTCGCTTGGGCCTCCCTACATTAAGGCAAGGCAGAGGGTCTGAATACTTGAGCTCTATCTGATGAAGTTTTCTAAAATAATCAGAGACAAGTAGTGTCAGGGTATTACTTGTTTCATTCTAACAACTCATTTTCCTTTATATATATAAAGTTGTGTTTCATCCACATACAAGCACAACTCAAATGAATTACCCAGAAGGTAAGATCTGAGACCTCAAGTGATGTGAGACCTCAAGATAAACATCAATGTCGTCTACATCAGGAACAACAGGATACGCCTTGCTGCTATTTTTAGAGATATGAGAGGCTTCTTTAGACAGACGCTGATCTCTAAAACAAAAGACACAATACTCAAAAAACCTCTAAAAATGTTAAAACCTCATAGTATGCGAGGGCACATATCTACAAGAAAATTGAAACAAATTGCCTTGGAAATACAAAAAATATTTATGCATGGAAGAAACTTCGAACAAATTACCCTGAAAAGAACCAATAAATATATAAATATAGCCTCATTTAAAATGTTGCACCAACTAATCTAGGTTTCATAAAAATGTTGGGTGGAGCTTGAAGATTGTAGTGTGGTTGCTAGAATCATGATCCCTACATTGTTAAGATATCCAACAACATGTGATCAAGTAATGAAAGAAAAATTAATATGCCATAAGAAATATATCATGATCTGACATGATGAAAGTTGGCCCCTATAATTATAGAGAAATATTGACTTAGTAAGCTATCATGCAGCATGTGATCAAGTAATGAAAGAAAAATTAATATGCCATAAGAAATATATCATGATCTGACATGATGAAAGTTTGATATGAAGCCCACAAATATGAAGCACCCACAATATGCATTTCTGCTTATATAAGCAATTTCATTCCGAGATATTATCAAATAGAATCAAACCTGCATAGGTTGGGAAACAAAAAATCATGGTATACGATGTGTGGTTGTCATACAAAAGGGACAATTACCCTTTTACTGCAGTAGTCTTTACATTCAAAAAGAATTATTCAATCCACATCACCCATCCACATTAGTTGTAAATTTTGAATATCCAAACCATAATAATCCATTTACTAGTTGAGTAATTACAAAATGGAAAGAAATGGATCAAATAATTGTAACTCATTTGCAACTAAATTTTTCATCTGTACCCATAAACAAGAAGCTAAAACACTGCTCATATCTAAAAACCACAAACCAATCATAGTGCGTGTATCATCCATAATACTAAGATTCTCCATAACAAAAGTAAAAGCATGTCAAAACAAAATAGGATTGTTATTTGGCAACATTGTCTACGATAAAGGACATGAAACAACATTATTTGGATCGTCATGGACAAATAAAAAATTGGATTAAATAAAAACAACTATAGCTCTCCTTTGTTTAGATAGTATCCAAGAATGCAATTAACTTTGAACTTCATGTCCTGCAACAAATGGAAATGACTTTAGATACTACTTTTGTTTTCAATTATGTAAACATATAAGCAATACTTTATGCTCACCTTGGAAACATATGTGTTTTTGGCCATGCTAAGACATTGCCAACAACATCATCAATAGATTGATATTGATCATAATGTCTCACTAGAGGATCGTTGCCCAACAAAGCAACCTCTACAAAAACAGCAACAAATGGTGAGCCTAAAATTGCACCTCCCACCCTTTTCATGGGGTCAACCTCAGAGACTTGACCAAATGTAATTCTAGCATCTAGATCTGTAAAACTCAACAGATACACATCCTAGAAACAAAATACAGTTTACATAACAAATTTATATAAACATAAAATGAAGTGCAATTTACACAAATACAAACATACGTGTCCCTTCTTAAATGATGAATGTCTTATATGGAGTGGAGTTTGCATTGATAAGTTTGTTTGTAGAATTATTTTATTTTTTTTCATAAGTCCATAAAAGTCAACATGGAAAATAATTGATACCACACATCTTGTATAAAATTTATTCATACTTGGCCAGTGCCAACATGTTGTGGTTGACTGATTCCTGCTCTAGTTAAGGCAAGTAACTCCTCTAATTTTTGGTTGAATTCATCCTTTTGTTCTTGAAGTTTTGCATCAAATTCCAACCATTTATTCAGTTCACATCACCCATCCACATTTATAATGAAATTTATCAGTAATTTGTAACATAGCAGGATATGCATATGTGTTGTTGGGTTTCAAATGTGCCATTAGATTGAATGGATTTGTAAATTTGGAATATTCATGGGAACACACACTTCAGTTATAAGCATTCATGTAGCAACTTTCAGTTCCATTCATTAATCTCTTTTTACATCCACACACAGGGGTGTACCCCTAAACAATAACTAAACAAAGGGGTTGGTGTACCCCTAAACATGTGCATAATTAAAATAACTATTAATACAGAGAAGTCTAGATAGATAGACAACTAAATACTACACCAACATGGTCCCACATCAGTAACTTTGAGGCCTTTTCATTGTGGCAATCTTCTCCTAAAGTTCAGAAAAGAAAGTAGCTATGAGGATTGATTACTTTAAGACAAAAAGTGTAAACACAATTTTTTTGTCAGGACAATTATATTTGTTAATTGGACTTACCGTGGTCTTTTTGATGATTGTGTTATGTCGTGGAGCTCCTCATTGTATTTATATGAATATGAACTGACAAGTGCCTCATCATCATATTTTTCTGAGTTGGTTTGCTCCATCATGCGCTCATACCGCTGTAGATGATCGGGGGTCTCGTTGTTCATGTTGGTTATCCAAACTTTGATTGTATTATGGCCAACTGGATGGAGAAAAAGCTTATCACTATGGCCCACTAGCATCTTTCTAATCCAATCACTCCAACCAGATTTTGATATAATATTTCCCGCCAAATCATACTCAACCTCGATAACATGTGAAGAATTGCCAAAATTTAGGGTCAATTCACCAGGCCTGTAGGGACTTCCATTTAGAAAACACCAATGTTCGGGTATGGTTAGTTGGTTTAAGGAACGATCATCTTGGATGATGTCCAATTGTTCTTCTTCAGGGAGCAATAACATTGGCATAGAGGCCTAGTTCATAGTGACTATTGTGGGTGGACATAGACTGCAAAATATTAGTACTAACTATTGTAAGTACATATAACGATGTTATATATTTTCAAAAAAAGTAGTATAACATCAGTTAACCTTTTATTTCTTGTCATAACCAACTTTATTGTGGTGGACATTATAGCTTGAAAAGAAATCTAACAGAGGAGATCATGTCCTATATCTTTGTAATTGGTCCAATGTTCAGTAATCCTTCTTTGAGAATTTCAAGAAAGTAACTAGTATTTTCTATAATTTGATGTAGCTTGGTATTTCATATAATGAGGTGACACTTATTAACTATTTGTTGAATCAACACTCATATTTTAGATTATCAAAGAGGTTACTGGTGTTTGTCTTATTTTTTACATGTCTGAGACCTATTTAATTTGGAGTATCCATGCACTATTATAGAAGGTTTGAGACCTATTTAAAGAGGTTACTGGTGTCTTTCCATATTTTTACTATAGTCTTGTACTTATGTGTTTATCAAAACACTACTATAAGATATCTTATCATCTTATTATTTTGATAGTACCACAAATTTTATGACAAGAAGGATTCATCTAAAAATTGTAAATTTTCTAAATAAGTAATGTGAGGCTATTATTCTCTGACCTATATGTAAATGGGATAGATTCCTGCCTCTTTAGTTTTATTGTACATGACACTATGTTTGAAATACTTTTTATAAGGATAAAAGAACATACTTATAATAAGGACCTAGGCACATTCTAATCATTTTGAACTGAATCAGAAAATGAATAGGAGGATGGTCCTATCTGCTAGTAGCAAAGGAGAATTTGTAAACCTTAAAACCACCAAAATGGTTTCCAAACCTACAACCTCAGCTTCTACAAGCTCACCTCCTACAAACCTTTAGAACATATACATCCAGAAAGTATCAATGACTGCACATATCAATGACTGCACAGTCTATCATGCAGCTTGCTTGGCACATGAAAGAGATACATGTTCAGTTTTATTGGCCCAAGTGGAAAGCAAACCCTATTAGGGATAGGTCTAAATATGACTCACAAGCACTATTTGGCAAAGGAGAGAAGACCATCACTGCCTAGTACGACTCTGTGCACTACAACTTTGTGCACAGATAAATTGGTTGTACACTACAACTTTGTGCATAGCTTACACCAAATAGCTACCAAACTACATCTAATAGTAGCAAAGATCATCCTTTTAAGTGATTTAATCTTCTATATAGGTTACAAGTGTTATTACCCTAAAATAAACATATTTATGCTTTGGCTAATGTTGCACTCCATTAGTCTAAAATGTACTTCTCTCAACTTGAGCCATCAAATCCAGAATATAATGTTTTATAAAAAGATTCCCATGAACCCAAAAAGTTCACTTTGCCTACCTCATCTACACAATGAGACAAAGTATCCCACCAGAGATCACAGTGCCTCCTCCTCACAATGAAAAGTCTGGCTGAACTTATAACATATATGGTACATATTTGTGTCATTAAATATCATAATCTTAAATATTTGTCTTACTTATCAATCAATAATGAAATATCAAATGTGTGCCTTATATATGTTTCACAACTAAAGTTTAGCATAGCCTTAAGAAATCAATTTCTATTAATTTTTTTATGTTTCAGCCCTGAAAAAATTCATCTTGATGGTTTTAAGTCTGTGGTCCTTCCAAAAGTGATGTATGTTGGGCATCTTTTCATCAAAATTCTGTTTGAACCTGAATGATCACATGTAATGCACCTGGTATTACTACTGATTTTTCATTTTTGAGTCAAGTATATGCTTGCAAATTACAAAAAAAATCCAAAGAAACATTGTCTATTTTTACTATAAATATAATGGATTTTTCATAGTATGTTCATTGCTATTATCTAATTCCAGTTTCTACTGGTAGCAACTACTATATGCAGCTTTACATATAAGAACTCTAATACAAAATGACATACTATTCCATTTTTCATTGTTTCAATTAACTAACATTGGATGTTCAACACTTAGAGAGCAAAAATCTAACTAATATGTATGTGTTGCTCTCCCCAAATGCAGTTGTTGTAGGTCAAGTCTTCATGGTTGATACTAACATGGGAATATTTGATATGGCCTTACATAGGCATGAACAACAACTATTTAAAATTCCCACTAATTTCTCAGCAACCCAGCCTACCAGGAAACATTGAAAATATAGATATCATATGTTCATCTAGTCAAAGGTGCTATTGATGATGTTGAACCATTATTGACAACTTGATCAAACTTTCTCAAAAGAAATTCATCCACATCAAGCCTAATTTTGCTTGATCCTGTAAAACCTTTTTCTTGAACCCATCTATAGATGGTTGAATTCTATTGAATTCCATAATCTTTATGTAGATATATTTTCCATGGAAGATTCAAAACTACAACATTCTTAGAACTGCCAAGACAGGCTGTAGGATCCTTAATATTGTTAGGCAGCACATACCTAGATTCCCAGCAATACGTTGCCACAATTAATATTAGATGTAATATATAATCCATATACAAAGGTATAATAATTAATAAGCACTGACTTTATACAAATGATATGATAGGAAACATATCTTGACTAGATCTCACAATAACAAATGTAAAAGACAACTATTTTCCTCCCTACATAATCCATGATGAAGAATATTTGAGGATCTTGATTTTGGCCTATCATCACACCCATTTGAGGCCCATGGAGAATGAGGAAATGTCTATAGCTACACCTACCATCTAAGAGGATGAATGGTAGTAGAGTGGACTTAGTTTCTCAATAGGGAACCTCATTCGTTGATTAAGTCATCAACATATAACAACTGAACAAATCAAACCACATAGATATTGAGCCATGACAAGATGGACCCACACTTCTATATCCATGCAAGGATTCATGGTGGATGTTATAAGTCTCATAGGGAAAACCATAAAGGCAATTATCTTAATTTTCATAGGTAGAATATCCCACTCATAACCAAGTCAAATCAAGACCACTTGATGAACCCTTCTAATCTCTACTTGCCCCTTTATGCATAAGAGGAAAGTTTATATATTACCCATAACACCCCCACAAAACAAACTTGAGAATGAGTCTTGAATGATAGTATGAAGACCCTTGCCACGCAGTGGGATTTTTATGTACCATGTCTTGGTTCATTCATTTCCCTATCATTGCATTCTTTATTTATTGCAAAAATTGGGCACTCTATTTCAAATCCCCCTTTCAAAGGGACATATTTATGTTCAACATCTTGTTTAGGCTTGTAAAACTTGAGACTTACATATAATTAGTGACATGTACTTTCACCAGTAGATATGTGACTACAATATCACTTGTGGCATTCAACTTATAAAAACAAGATTAACTATGTGGAAGCATTTCGTTAGCAGCGGAATTACTGAAAATCACTAAAAATTAAAACCATTTATCAAGAGATCCATTCATAGGAAAACTCTTTCATTTAGAACCAAAGTAAAACATTACATCCTGGTTCATATATATATACATTACATGCATCATTGCACCTCGAGGCATATATGCACAAAATCTCATATCAAAGTATCAAAGCACTAACTCCTAGGACCCGAGAGTACAAAGATGACTATATGACTATCTACACAAGACTAGATAGCCAATGTCTCCACCTGATGGATCACTGTTGTCCCTGTGTCTACTACTGCTGCTCTTCTCCTGCAGAAGAGTTTCTGCCTTGATGTCTACGTCTACCTAAAAACATTAGATCCCATGGGGGTGAGACAATTATAATAATTTCCCCAGCGGGAGATATAACTCTCTGCCAAAACATTTTCATTGTGGTTTAATAGAAATAAACTGAGCAGTGGGGTAATATAATTCAATAACACATAATCAACATCTGTACAGATTAGGGCAACATTCTTATGCAAGTATTTCAGTTATAAACTGATAAAGCCGCATGTCTCATATTCAATATGATTTAAAGGAACATAAGTATATCTATGTATCAAGGACATGCTAAGCAATATGACATCAACCAGTGATTCTCACATTTCAATATTATGAAATTACGCTACACAGATGATTATATTTTACAAAAAGATTTAAGCTCTGAGGAGATGAGATATACCACTCATACTCCAACCGGCCATTTCTAGAATCGAAATCGGTACCATAAATAAGTCAATGGAAGAGTCGGATTTCCATGACCTCCCACATCCTGGTCAGCACAAGACTACAAGCAGGACAATGTCGACTGCTCAAATACCTTTCCAGGGTATACTGGAACTTCGCTATAGATTTTGATACCACTTTTCAAAATATGCGAATTCTAGGAATTCCATAGAAATCCTGTTTCACCATGACCAACTACTGACGATGATGGATCTATGGTGAGAGAACTACATGAATAGATTTCACTTGATTAATTAAGTACATTTTCATATTCTTTTAGCATCAGGCAAATTTTCAAACAAAACTTATTATGACAATGCTATAAAGAAACATGTACTATTTTCATCAATTACTTAACAATCTTAAAAAGGCATTGGGGACTCAACCCCTTATTACAAAGTTGGGAATTCTCATCCTTTCACAATTTAATCACCATAATCATATGGATCTGGGAAATTAAACCCTTGATTCCTTATTAAGCATTGTTACCACTTTTCCAGGTAACCATCACCTTCAGGTCGATTGACCAAGGCAAACATGATACTTGCTATTACAAGCATCACACATGGTACTTGAGGCTAATTAACTCTCTTGTTACCTCTTTCCAGGCAGCAAGGTATATTATGGCACTCAAAGTACAATCACAGTAGTGAATTAAACATCATAGCTCATAACTGGCCATGATCATCATTTCAACATACCTGCATGGTTAGCACAGATGATAACAGTGATTTCAATTGCATAACAGAACCATGCACAACAAATATGAATTCACTATTCATGGGTAACACCACTATTCCCTTACCAGGGTTAGGGTTTCCCATTTCATGTCACTTAAGGATAAACATCCCATTATCACATCAAAGATATGGTTTTATCGTCATATTGCCCAAGATTAGGGTTCATTAAGCAATACATAGTATCACCCTAGATTTGAGCTCCACAGAACATCAAACATCAGGTTTTCTCATGAAACAATCCTCAGTTAAGGTTTCAAATCAAAATTCACCCTATAAAGGATTTACATTTAATAATCCACCTTTAGGGTTTACTATTCATCCCAATTAGGGTTTCATATTCCATCACCCATAATTAGGGTTTACTATTCATCCCAATTAGGGTTTCATATTCCTCACCCACAATTAGGGTTTACTATTCATCCCAATTAGGGTTTTGGATCACATTACTCTTGATTAGGTCTATGCACACCATTACCCTGAATTAGGACTACATCCATAGCTTGGATTAGGGTTTCAATTATAAATTGCCCTGGATTAGGGTTAAGGTTCAACAACCTTGCATATTAGGGTTTATGTTCATGATTAGGGTTTCATGATCTCTTTACTTAAAGATCATACCCTAAATCACCACATGAATCATACTCATGTATCAACTCCATGCTATCATTCCTCTCAACTTGATTAGGTCATATCAACCCTTAGTCAAGTTCATACAACTATGAATGACATAGTGTACTAAGTCATTGCTCTTATAAGCAATTAGGGTTCCTTCCTTAATTGACATTAATCACTTAGGTAATATTAGGGTTTTAACCTTTGTACCATCATTGATTAACATTACTAACCATCATCAAATTATTGGAACTATCATTACCATCAATATCCAAATGATTGAACCATTAACAACCTCCATGCGGTTTTGAAATTTCATCACCAAACGGTTTTGAAACCATTTGCCACCAAACGGTTTTGAAATC
Source organism: Alisma plantago-aquatica (assembly GCA_963693085.1). NCBI lineage: Eukaryota > Viridiplantae > Streptophyta > Magnoliopsida > Alismatales > Alismataceae > Alisma > Alisma plantago-aquatica. The sequence continues at coordinate 1,381,222,914 of OY856410.1, read as the reverse complement.
ATTTGGCCCCAAACGGTTTCAAGATCGTTTGGTCCCAAACGGTCTCAAGACCATTTGGTCTCAAACGGTCTCAAGATCGTTTGGGCCAAATCAGTCCCAAAACCGCAAGGGCTCACTAGGTCATTTCTCCATCAAATCAATTTCCAATTGCACCATTGAATTAATCATTGATTATTCATCAATCTAAACCATTAGATCATCATACATGGGTCAAGGATCAACCACTAACCCACCAAATAGTTTTGAAACCGTTTGGTCCCAAACGGTCTCAAGACCATTTGACCCAAATTGTCTTGAAATCATTAGGACCAATCAAGGATTTCTTCAATCAACTTGATTAGGGTTTCCACTTAAAGGATCGTGCATACATTGGATCAATCAATTGAGTCCATTGTATCATCATCCTACATGTGATTAGGTTCAGAACTCAAACGATCAACTAAACCAAATGGTCAACTCAACCATGCGGTTTGGAGTCCAACTCCACCAAACGGTTTGCAAACCGTTTGGTCTCAAACAGTTTGGTGAAACCGTTTGGACCAAAGGTCCACGACCATTTGTTCTTGATTTTTAATTAAGGTGTGTGCTTATGAACTGGTTATCATCTTCAACCTTTAGACTCACGGAACTACTGCCATTTTCCATGGCAATTCCATTAATCAAGCAAGGCTATTGCAATAATAACAATTAACTCATTTGCATTAAGAAATCGAATTCAATGACAAAGATTAAGGGTTTAAGTTATATAATCTGCCTTCCAATCTGATCCCAAGCTTCACGGCTCCAATGGTGGTTGAAGCTCTAGCAACCTCCCTAGGTCATTTCTCAAGCTTTTGGAGTGAAATGATCGGCTAGGGCTGAAGATAGAGTGAAGAAATGAAGGAATTATGCATTATTTTATGATTTTCACCATGAAATCGAGAAAAAAGAAGGTCAAAGGCTTACCAACAGGTTGGGGACGTGCTCCCTTATGTTCTTAGCTCTCGTGGTCGATTTTTCAAGAAAGGGGAAGAAAGGAATCGAAAAAGATCCTTAGGTGGGTTGAAAAAGGCTCTTTTATAAGAAAATTGATGAAAGAGAAAATATTTTATTAAAAATCAATTAATTCCAAAAATGGTACCACCTCTTCCTCCTTGGTTTGCTTGAATGCAAAGGCAACTCAAACCCACCGAACTCCCCACCATTATCCATGGATTAAGGGAAAAGAAAATAGGCATCTTAATCCCTTATAATATTAATATATCTTTTTGAGTGGAAATTCTTTTCCTTATAATAAGGTGAGTGGAATTTCACCTCCTTAAGATATATTCGGTCCTTGAAAAGCTAAAGGACGTCCACACACACATATTAATTCCACCATTTTAATTTTGGTTGAAGGCCCTTCAATTATTTCATTTATTTTTGCATTAATGTTTCCATTATGCTTAAATCTTGATTATTTTAATACCAAGATTCTCTCTCCTTCAAATTAATTCAAATGAGGCACCCCTCTCATTTTATTTGCTCCACATGATGCCAAGAAACATTAGTGACCATTTTGAAGTGGTAAATTACATATTTCACCCTAGGTTTTGGGTAAATTGCACATTACACCAAAACTAGGTTTTCATGCACAAACATTGCTTTATCATCTCTTTCTTAGAATTCAGGCTATCACAAGCCATACCCCTGCATCATCTTTATTCTCATGGTGCTTTAACACATGAGGAACATATTATCATGCACAATTTGTAAATAGACCCCTCATCTTGGGTAATTTGAACTTTATTCCAAAATAGGCAAAATATTGATTTCAACAATATTAAAAAAGGACTAAATTGTAATATAAGTTCCTCTTGAGCCTAAATTATTTTTCAAAAGATAACATCATGCATATAATCACTTTTATTATGAAAAACACCTAGGGTTAATTCATAACCCAGGTCAGGGATGTTATAAGTTTATCCACCCCTTACAATGATTTCGTCCCTGAAATCATCAACAAAACATTAAGAGAAAAGAGTAGGATATTTCCTCCTCATCTCGTCCTCTAGTTCCCACGTAGCTTCTTCAATGCCACGGTGATTCCAGAGAACTTTTACAAGACTAATGTCTTTCTTTTTCAACTTCTTTGCTTCTTCTGTCAAGAATCAACACTAGCCCTTCCACATAAGATATGTCCTCATTTAGTTCTACCTCCATAGGTTGTAGAACTAACTCAGTGTTAGGATGACACTTCCTCAACATAGATATATGGAACACTGGGTGCAATCTATGCAACTCAGGTGGTAACTCCAGCTTATAGGCTACCTTTCCCATCCTCTCAATGATTGGATAAGGCCCCACAAATCTCAGAGCTAACTTCCCTTTCTTTCCAAATCTCAGGATACCTTTCCAAGGTGAAACCTTGAGGTACATCCTGTCTCCGACTTGGAATTCTAAGGGTCTACGACGCTTGTCAGCATATGATTTCTGTCTATCCTTGGCTGTTTTCAAATGTTATTGTATGACTTTAATCTTCTCAGTTGTTTGTTGAACAAGCTCAGGACCCAAAAGTTGATATTCACCAGTCTTATACCAACATAGGGGAGATCTACAATGTCTACCATACAAAGTCTCATATGGTAACATTTCAATACTGTGTTGATAGCATAAGAAAACTCTATCAAGCTCAGATGTAGATCCCAACTCCCCACAAACTGAAGGACACATGCCCTAAGCAAGTCCTCTAAGGTTTGTATCGTCCTATGAGACTGTCCATCTGTCTGAGGATGAAAGGTTGTACTAAACCTCAGTTGAGTTCCAACAACTTTATGAAGTTGTTCCCAAAAATGACTCATAAACTGAGGACCTCTGTCAAAAACTATTGTGATTGGGACCCCGTGCAAACGTACTATCTCATCTATGTAGATTTGTGCAAGATTCTCAGTTGTATAGGTTGTTTTGACAGGTAAGAAATGTGTTGTCTTTGTCAACCTATCAACTATCACCCAAATGGAATCATGACTTTTGGTTGTTCTAGGCAAACCAACTACAAAGTCCATAGTTGCATGATCTCACTTCCACTGTGGTATAGGTAGGGGTTGCATTGTTCCTCCGGGCTTCTGATGTTCAGCTTTAACCTGCTGACATACCGGACACCGCATAACAAACTCAGCAACATCCTTATTCAAACCAGGCCACCAATACACATCTTTTAAGTTATGATACATCTTGGTGCTCCCTGGATGCATAGCATACATTGAAGAATGAGCTTCTTCCAGAACTAACTTACTTAAGTTATAAACATCAGGTACTACCATCCTATCATGGTAACAGACTACCTGATCTTCAGAATCATGGAAGCCATCCCGCTTCTCACAACCATACTCTGACTTGATCTGCTGAATCATAGAATCAGTCTGTTGTGCTTATTTAATCTGTTGTCTCAGAGTTGGTTTTATGTGCATCTCATCCAATAACTCGGTTAACAATGACACTTTAAGCTATACATTGTTTTGCCTCAAGGAGATAAACATATCTCTCTTAGAGCACATTAAGGAGTTTCGTTGTGCTTTATCTAGGGATGGTGTTGCTGATTTTCTACTTAATGCATCAACAACCACATTGGATTTCCTTGGATGATAATCAATTGTACAATCATAGTCTTTGATTAACTCCATCCAGCGGCATTGCCTCATGTTTAGTTCATGCTGAGAAAAGATATACTTTAGGTTCTTATGGTCTGTGAAAATTTGGAATGTTTCTCCATAGAGATAATGTCTCCATATCTTCAAGGCATGAACCACAACAGCTAACTCTAAACCGTGTGTTAGATAATTCTCCTCATGTTTCTTAAGCTGTCGAGAAGCAAAAGAAATCACTTGCTTATCCTGCATCAACACACATCCTAAACCATTCTTAGATGCATCACAGAAGACTATATACCCCTTTCCTTGCTCAGGTAGCACCAACACAGGTGCACATGTTAACCTCTCCTTCAGCAACTGGAAAGATTATTGACACTTGTCATTCCAGACAAAAGGAATCTCCTTCCTGGTCAACTTGGTTAGGGGTAAGGCTATTAAACTGAAGTTCTTAATGAACCTTCTATAATAACTAGCCAGTCCTAGGAAATTTCTTATCTCTATCGGTGTCTTCGACTATTCCCATTGCAGGACAGATTCCACTTTCTTAGGATCAACACAAATACCTGAAGTAGATATTATGTGTCCAAGAAAAGAAACTTCTGGCAACCAAAACTCACATTTGCTAAACTTAGCATACATCTTATGCTCTCTTAGTAAAGTCAGAGTTTGGAAAAGATGTTGATCATGTTGTTGAGCATCTCTACTATATATCAGGATGTCATCTATAAAGATGACAACATACTGATCAAGAAAAGGTAGAAAGATTCTATTCATGAGTTCCATAAATGCAGTTGGTGCAATAGTTAGTCCAAATGACATAACTGTGAACTCATAGTGACCATACCTTGTCCTGAAGGCATAATTAGGTATGTCACCCTCCTTGATACGTAACTGATGGTATCCCAACCTCAGATCTATCTTAGAAGAGACATGCACACCACACAACTGGTCAAACAAGTCATCAATCCTTGGTAGAGAATACTTGTTCTTTATAGTTACCTTGTTTAACTGTCTGTAGTCAATGCATAACCGCATCGACCCATCCTTTTTCTTAACAAAAAGGACTGGAGCACCCCAGGGTGAAGTGCTCGGTCAGATAAAACCTTTCTCAAGCAACTCTTATAGTTATTTCTTGAACTCTGCCATTTCAATAGGCGCCATCCTATACGATGTTTTTGCTATTGGTTGTGTTCCCAGGATTAGATTTATTTCAAAATCAATCTCTCAGGGTGGTGTAACACCTGGAAGTTCTTCAGGAAATACATCTTCAAATTCCCTGACAATAGGAACTTTAGAAGGATGAGGGCTTTCCATTATGGTATCAACCACATGGGCTAAGAATGCAAGGCATCCTTGTCTCATCAGCTTCTCAACTATCATATCTAACACAAGACATGTTGGAAGAATCTTTCTATCTCCCTAAAAGATCCATGTGTCACCATCATTTGTGAACACAACTTGCTTGGAACTACAATCCAAGACAACCTTATACTTCTCTAAGGTGTCCATCCCAAGGATTATATCAAAACCCGACATCTCAAGTGGTATAAGATCCACTTGAATGTGGTGATCAGAAAAAAAAGATTGCAGGGACAACACACTTCCCGCAATACCGCAGATCCCATCAAAGGTGTCTCTAACAGCAAGCTATCTGCTCTATGACTAATAATCATATTGCAGTCATCAATCACTTCTCGAGTGATGAAAGAGTGCGTAGCACCCGGATCAATTAACACAGATACAAAGAAGGATAAATACATATCAGAATAAAGTAGTTCCATCTGACCTGTCACAACCCGAGGGTTGACTACTGCTTCAGGCTGGTTCATAGCTTAGAACCTAGCTGTCACTTGTTGTTGACCCTATGCTCGGTTGTTAGATGTTGAAGAACCGACTTGGGACGCTTGTCCACATTCTCTAGAACCACTACCAGGCTGTTGCCTCTGAGGGCCCTGCTGACTCTGCCTCGGTTGCTGGGTCACACTCCTGACTTTCTCAGGACAGTCTCTCACTACATGGCCTTCTTTTCCACATCTATAACAGGTTATATTCCCCCTTGGTGGTCTGGGTGGTCCTGTTACTGACATAGAGGTTGAGCTATGAGCTCCCTTTGGTGGTAAACTACAGTTCCTACCCTTACTTGATGTCCATTGCATCTGGGTATTGAACCTTGGTGGTGGTGTAGGCACTTAATACCTCGGTTTCTTGAAACTCCCAGCACTCTGTCCTTGAAAATGTGGGTATTCCTTCTTACCCTTGGTCCATTGCTTCTCGATTTCATACATCTCTATATGTATTACAAACTCCACGAAAGTGGCAAACCTCTCTCGGTTCCCCAAGGCAGACACCGGAGTGGTTAATTAAGCGTTTAGCCCCTTCTCAAACTTTCAAATTCTCTCCTCATCATTAGATGCCATGTGTGGACATAACTGCAACAACTCCATGAACCTAGCTTCGTACTCACTAATGTTCATAGGCCCTTGCTTAATCCTCTCAAACTGAGAGATCTACTCATCTAGATATGTCTTGGGAAAGTATCTAGTGACAAATTCACACCTGAATTCATCCCATCCAATCACAAATCTAGGTCTTTTGCCCTCCTCAATGGTCCACCAGTGGCCAGCACTCCCTTTGAGGAGATATACAGCATGTCTGACCCTCTCATCATCAGAAATCATGAGGATTCTGAAAGCTTTTTCCAACTCAGTCAACCATAGATCAACATCTACTAGATCGGCTGTACCAGCATACTCTAAGGCCCCTACCCTCTTCATCCTTTCAAAAGTCTTGCCGGCACCATGTCTTTCATCATGAGGTGGTGCCCTGGGTGCAGGTACTGGCATTCTATCCATCATGTGGGTCATAGCTGACATAAACTACCTGAACATAGCCCGAAAGACTGGGTTCCCCATATCAGTTGGGTTGAACTGGGGTTGTTCAGGTACTAGTTCCTCCCTATCCTGGTCTCTTGCACCACCTCCCGGTGCAGCAACACTGCTCTCAGAAGCATGTTCTTCATGTGATCCAGACATCCTTAGTTCTTCTTCTCCTATATGAGCAGAAGACACTATCAGATAAACTGGAAGACACTTAGAACAGACTCAACAACCTAAATCATATGTCTCTGTAGACTCAGCGAACCTAGAGCTCTGATACCACTGTAATTGTGGCATTCAACACATAAAAACGAGATTAACTATGCGGAAGCATTTCGTTATGAGAGGAATTACTGAAAATCACTAAAAATTAAAACCATTTATCAAGAGATCCATTCACAGGAAAACTCTTTCATTTAGAACCAAAGTAAAACATTACATCCTGGTTCATATATATATACATTACATGCATCATTGCACCTCGAGGCATATATGCACAAAATCTCAGATCGAAGTATCAAAACACTAACTCCTAGGACCCGAGAGTACAGAGACGACTATATGACTATCTACACAAGACTAGATAGCCAATGTCTCCACCTGATGGATCAATGTTGTCCCTGTGTCTACTACTGCTGCTCTTCTCCTGTAGAAGAGATTATGCCTTGATGTATACGTCTACCTAAAAACATTAGATCCCACGGGGGTGAGACAATTATAATAATTTCCCCAGCGGGAGATATAACTCTCCGCCAAAACATTGTCATTGCGGTTTAATAGAAATAAACTGAGCAATGGGATAATATAATTCAATAACACATAATCAACATCTGTACAGATTAGAGCAACATTCTTATGAAATTATTTCAGTTATAAACTGATAAAGCCGCATGTCTCATATTCAATATGATTTAAAGTAACATAAGTATATCTATGTATCAAGGACATGCTAAGCAATATGACATCAACCAGTGATTCTCGCATTTCAATATTATGAAATTACGCTACACAGATGATTATATTTTACATATAGATTTAAGCTCTGAGGATATGAGATATACCGCTCATACTCCAACCGACCATTTCTAGAATCAAAATCGGTACCATAAATAAGTCAATGGAAGAGCCGGATTTCCATGACCTCCCACATCCTGGCCAGCACAAGACTACAAGCAGGACTGTGTCGACTGCTCAAATAGAATTCCAAGGTATACTGGAACTTCTCTATAGAGTTACAGCGTCAACTGCACTCTCATCGGCAATCGAGAGCATTAATGTCTATCTCCATTGACCCGACATAAAATAACATTGGGAGATTAATGATACATCTATCCCAACCATCGAGAGATTTATGTTATATCTATCTCAACACATGAAGGATTGAGAGGCTTGATGTTTACCTTCCCTCAATCTCTTCACACATACGTAAGGATATTTTTGCCCATTTACCCCCACGTATTCAAAATATGCAAATTTCAGGAATTTGATAAAAAACCTGTTTCACCATCACCAATTGCTGATGATGATGGATCTATGGTCAGATCACTACATGAATAGATTTCACTTGATTAATTAAGTACATTTTCATATTCTTTTAGCATTAGGAAAATTTTCAAACAAAACTTATTATGACAATGCTATAAAGAAACATGTACTACTTTCATCAATTACTTAACAATCTTACAAAGGCATTGGGGACTCAACCCCTTATTTCAAAGTTGGGAATTCTCATCCTTTCACAATTTCATCACCATAATCATATGGCCCTGGGTACTTAAACCCTTGATTCCTTATTAAGCATTGTTACCCCTTTTCCAGGTAACAATCACCTTCAGGTCAATTGACCAAGGCAAACATGATACTTGCTATTACAAGCATCACACATGGTACTTGAGGCTCATTAACTCTCTTGTTACCTCTTTCCAGGAAGCAAGGTATATTATGGCACTCAAAGTACAATCATAGTAGTGAATTAAACATCATAGCTCATACCTGGCCATGATTATCATTTCAACATACCTGCATGGTTAGCACAGATGATAACAGTGATATCAATTGCATAACAGAGCCATGCACAACAAATATGAATTCACTATTCATGGGTAACACCACTATTCCCTTACCAGGGTTAGGGTTTCCCATTTCATGTCACTTAAGGATACATCCCATTATCACATCAAAGATATGGTTTTATCATCATATTGCCCAAGATTAGGGTTCATTAAGCAATACATAGTATCACCCTGGATTTGAGCTCCACAGAACATCAAACATCAGGGTTTCTCATGAAACCATCCTCAATTAAGGTTTCACATCAAAATTAACCCTATAAAGGATTTACATTTGATAATCCACCTTTAGGGTTTATTATTCATCCCAATTAGGGTTTCATATTCCATCACCCATAATTAGGGTTTACTATTCATCCCAATTAGGGTTTCATATTCCATCATCCATAATTAGGGTTTACTATTCATCCCAATTAGGGTTTTGGATCACATTACTCTTGATTAGGTCTATGCACATCATTACCCTGAATTAGAACTACATCCATACCTTGGATTAGGGTTTCAATTATAAATTGCCCTGGATTAGGGTTAAGGTTCAACAACCTTGTGGATTAGGGTTTATGTTCATGATTAGGGTTTCATGATCTCTTTACTTAAGGATCATACCCTAAATCACCACATGAATCATACTCATGTATCAACTCCATGCCATCATTCCTCTCAACTTGATTTGGTCATATCAACCCTTACTCAAGTTCATACAACTATGAATGACATAGTGTACTAAGTCATTACTCTTATAAGCAATTAGGGTTCCTTCCTTAATTGACATTAATCACTAAGGTACTATTAGGGTTATAACCTTTGTACCATCATTGATTAACATTACTAACCATCATCAGATTATTGTAACTATCATTACCTTCAATATCCAAATGATTAACATCCTCCATGCGGTTTTGAAGTTTCATCACCAGACGGTTTTGAAACCGTTTGCCCCCAAACGGTTTTGAAACTATTTGACCCCAAATGATTCTGAAACCGTTTGGCCCCAAACGGTCTCAAGACCGTTTGGTCGCAAATGGTATCAAGACCGTTTGGGCCAAATCAGTCCCAAAACCACAAGGGCTCACTAGGTCATTTCTCCATCAAATCGATTTCCAATTGCACCATTGAATTGATCATTGATTATTCAATTGAAGGGTTCATCAATATAAACCATTAGATCATCATCCATGGGTCAAGGATCAACCACTAACCCACCAAATGGTTTTGAAACTGTTTGGTCCCAAACGGTCTCAAGACCGTTTGGGCTCAAATGGTCTCAAGACCGTTTGACCCAAATTGTCTTGAAATCATTAGGACCAATCAAGGATTTCTTCAATCAACTTGATTAGGGTTTCCACTTAAGGGATTGTGCATACATTGGATCAATAAATTGAGTCCATTGGATCATCATCCAACATGTGATTAGGTTCATACCTCAAACGGTTAACTAAACCAAATGGTAAACTCATCCATGTTGTTTGGAGTCCAACTCCACCAAACGGTTTGCAAACCGTTTGGTCTCAAACGGTTTGGTGAAACCATTTGGACCAAAGCTCCAAGACCGTTTTCTCTTGATTTTTAATTAAGGTGTGTGCTTATGAACAGTTTATCATCTTCAACCTTTAGACTCACGGAACTACTGCCATTTTCCATGGAAATTCCATTAATCAAGCAAGGCTATTGCAATAATAACAATTAACACATTTGCATGAAGAAATCAAATTCAATGACAAAGATTAAGGGTTTAAATTAGATAACCCACCTTCAAATCTGATCCCAAGCTCAAATATTCATGTCTCCAATGGTGGTTGAAGCTCTAGCAACCTCCTTAGGTCATTTCTCAAGCTTTTCGAGTGAAAGGATCGGCTAGGGTTGAAGATAGAGTGAAGAAATGAAGGAATTATGCATTGTTTTATGATTTTCACCATGAAATCGAGTAAAATGAAGGTCAAAGGCTTACCAACAGGTTGGGGATGTGGTCCCTGCTGTTCTTAGCTCTCTTGGTCGATTTTTCAAGTAAGGGGAAGAAAGGAATCGAAAAAGATCCTTAGGTGGGTTGAAAAAGGCTCTTTTATAAGAAAATTGATGAAAGAGAAAATGTTTTATTAAAAATCAATTAATTCCAAAAATGGTACCACCTCTTCCTCCTTGGTTTTGTTTCATGAAAAGGCAACTCAAACCCACCGAACTCCCCTCCATTATCTATGGATTAAGGGAAAAGAAAACAAGCACCTTAATCCCTTATAATATTAATATATCTTTCTGAGTAGAAATTCTTTTCCTTATAATAAGGTGAGTGGAATTTCACCTCCTTAAGATATTTTTGGTCCTTGCAAAGCTCAAGGACGTCCACACACACATCTGAATTCCACCATTTTAATTTTGGTTGAAGCCCCTTCAATTATTTCATTTATTTTTGCATCTTGATTATTTTAATATCAAGATTCTCTCTCCTTCAACTTAATTAAAATGAGGTGCCCCTCTCATTTTCTTTGCTCAACATGATGCCAAGAAACATTAGGGACCTTTTTGAAGTGGTTAATTACATATTGCACCCTAGTTTTTGGGTAAATTGCACATTACACCAAAACTAGGTTTTCGTGCACAAACATTGCTTTATCAACTCTTTCTTGGAATTCAGGCTATCACAAGCCATACCCCTGCATCATCTTCATTCCCATGATGCTTTAACACATGAGGAACATATTATCATGCACAATTTGCAAATAGACCCCTCAACTTGGGTAGTTTGCACTTTAGTCCAAAACAGGCAAAATATTGATTTCAACAATATTCAAAAAGGACTAAATTGTAATATAAGTTCCTCTTTAGCCTTAATTATTTTTCAAAAGATAAGAGAATGCATATAATCACTTTTACTAAGAAAAACACCTAGGGTTAATTCATAACCCAGGTCAGGGATGTTACACCACTCCTCTAAAGAAGCCCTAATATGCTCCATTCCTAGAAACTTATAGAATCATAGAATTACATAACATATGAAGGTAATCCTCAAAGCATGCCACATGAAGATAGTCATTTGGGCATCCAATATGCATATCTTGTGTTCTAGATCAAATAAAACCAAGGCTATAATGTCTACCACAAGCATATTAAACAGCTTCACATATAATTAAGCAACAATACTTTGTAGATGCAACAATACTTTGTAGATGTTGTTCTAAAGAGGTATGCTAACACTAACAAGAAACATGGATGATCCAGATATACTTAATAATCCTAATTGACTAAATCTTACATAGTTTATGTAATTAAAGGCTTTATAATATTTTGATTCATAGCTTTAAACTGAAGAGTAAGCTATAACTGAAGATGGTCATAGCAAAGTTGCATGTCTGCAAAATTATTTTCAGTGTTTCAGAATAGTTTTTTAATGAAATGGCTGGAACAGAGCAGGTAAGTTTGAAAATCAGTTTTGCTAAAGGAGGGGCAAAGTATGCAAAAAAAGATCGGTCACCTCTTCGAGACTGTCTACTAAAGTTGCAAGATTAGTTTTCGTGGTCTAACTATGGCCGAGAAGCATGGTCGGAAGTCTAGCTTCCCTAGCATGAACCTAGTTTTTGGGTAGATAGATGGGGTGGATCGAACACCCTAAGGAGATAAGGGAGTTTTAGAATAAGGTGTGGCAATGGTTACCTGAAGAGGATTGATCGGAGTCCCTCACTCAAGCTCGTTGATGTCAGAGGGGCAGATTGAGTCTGCAGTGGTGCTTCGGCTGGGCTCGGTCCAAATTGGTAGAGGAGGAAGTTTGAACGATGCATGAGTATGCTTCGATTGGGACTCACCGACAATGTGTCACTCCATTACTGGCAAATTGGAACTCTGTGGTCGACAACTGGAACACAGAACGCCGCCACCAGTCTCCTAGTCAGACGCGATCTAGCTAGGGTGACGATCGGCTATATCTCCTCCACACACCGGTCTAGCTCGTGAGCGAGGAATTAGGGAGATAGCAGAGAGATGGATCATCCCGCAGAATTAGGGGGAGAGAAGAGAGATCGATCGTCGTGATCGGGGAAAATCGGGAGTGTGCGGGAAGTAGCAATTACTTTCTAATTTGGTATGGCAATTTTAGATTGCCACTAATTAAAAATAAAAATGCCTTTAATGTTTTTTTTTAGAAACTCTATAATAGGTGGTTTAGAGGCATTTTAATTAAAAATGTTTGTATATTAGAAAGATAGTGGCTTTGTTTTATAAAAGCCACTTGAATAAATGCCACTAATGGGAAATGTTTCTGTAGTGATTAATGGTTCCAGTTTGGGAAGAGATATCATCATAGTGGAAGATGTAGTTGAAATGATTGTGGATGTTAATATTGATGTTGTACCATTTATGGTTGTCGAAATCCATACTAAAACCATCAGGGTCTGGATATTTGTTGACCCCAAGGTTAAGCATGACATGTTTGATATCATTAGGAGAGAATGAAACCACAAGAAAAGAAGGGTTTTCAATATTATCTAGACAAAAAGGTTTCCAGTTAAGGTTGAAGAGATTTGAATATGAAATTTCATGATTATAGATTTATAAGAAGAAATTATTAAATGGATTATTAATGGTATGTTAATTGGATATGCCATGGTATTCCTAATGTTAATGCTACATATATATAATTATATGAGTGTATCTTGTGATTGTTACAAATTTTGTGAAAATTTTATTGATCATATCTACTGCTTTAGTCCATGGGGTTTTGGCCCTTTGTTTCCAAATGATCTCACACACAAAGGATAGGAAAGAGAGATTGAATCTAATAGATCATGTATAGTCATCATTAGTATATTGATAGTTCTAAGCCAAAAAGAGGTCTCCTTCAGTGGGTCATATTTTTCTATTAAGATTTACAAAGGTTCTTTTGTTCTAAAATATGGGTTTAGATCTAATATTTTTTAGATTGATATGTATATAGAGTTTGGATCAACTTCAGAGATCATGTCTTACTGGAGGAAGTGATAATGCTACCATGATATGGATGAATAATACATAATCATTTGAAATGGAATGGCTTAAGGCCCAAATGTTTAAAGTTTTTTTTAATTTAAATTAGGAAGTGAGCACAAATAGGTTGAAAATTATCCTTAACAAATGTAGGAGGGTAGATATCATACCAATATTGTGGGAAAAGAAATAAGTTTGTCCCATTATTCACCTCTATTCCAAGGGAATTCAATATTAGTTGTTGAGAGGCAAATCAGGTGTTGATTAAGATTATTGTTGTTGAAGTCTACATTTTTAATAATGAAGTGACTTGAAAGGAATGGAGTTTCATTCAGAATTATTCTAGGTACAGTTGAAGTCTCTATAGAGAATTTAGGGTGTGTGACTATGAAATGTTGCTAATTCATAGAGTTCATGGATGAAAATGTTTTTATCATATCATTGTTTTCCATATACACTGGAGAATGTCCAATTATTTTTCCATCAATATTTTTGAAGTATATTAAGATGGAATTAGAAACAAAAAAGTTATAGTTGATTTAAAAAAATTGAGGTTCCAACCAAGTATAGTCCTACCACTGAGACCCTAAAAAGGCAGTAGGATCCATGTAGTGATAGGGTTTCTTTCTATGGTGTTGAGTTGAAAGTTAGATAGTGTAGTCTTTGTTTCTTGGATGGTAATATGATTTATCTTATGGAGTCTAGTGGATTTTAGAACAGCTATATGGCCAGCCATGCTCTATGGGAGTGAATGTTGGGCAGTGAAGAAACAAGGTCTCAATAAGATGAACATGGCTAAAATACGTACACTGAGATGGATGTGTGGGGAGACATGAAAAGATCGCTAGAGAAATGACTATATCAGGAATAAAGTGGGGGTGGAGAGCATTTAGGACAAGTTGCTCAATGGCTTACTCAGATGGTATGGACATGTGCAACATAGATCGATTAATGTGCCTATACAAAGAAATGCTATTAAGTCAAACATAATAAATAGGAAAAATGGAAGGCCTAAATTAACATGGGATGAGCTTATAAAGAGAGATTTTGAATCTCTACATCTCAGCCAGAATATGGCCCATGATAGAGCTGAATGGAAATGAAGGATCCATATAGCCGACCCCAACATAGTTGGGACTGAGGCTTAGATGATGACGATGATGAGTCTAGTGGATTGTCTTATCTTGCTTCAATAACATACCAAGAAAGCACTACACATGTTTTAAGAAACTAAAATCATAGGATGCGATTGAAACTAAAAAAAAAAGTAAAGAACAAGATATAACTTTAGAGATTTACTTCAAATAAGGGATTTATAGCTAAAGCACGTGAATGTTTGTTCATACAAGACATATTATATACCAATTCAATCGGAGCTAGATTACCATCTAAATGGTTATCTAAATGAATGTCAAATTGTCTATAATAGTAATAGTTCTGAGGCATTATCCCAAGATGGAATTTCATAGATATAATCAGTGTCATTTTTATGAGAATCCAAAATATCATCAAAGTTGGAGCTACTACTAAATTCTTTGTTAGAAAAGATTATTTTTTATTTTTTCTAGAGTGATAGAGGATGTTTCTACCAAGGATGCATACTCTTCATTAGAGTTAGCTTGCTTATTTGATTCATTAGCCACATTGATGTTACAACTAATAGGTTCAAGTATCTCATGTTTTATTTGGTTCACCATATCATTGACATCCAAGGGTATTGTATCTATAGGATTAGATTTGGAGTTGTTGTTGATGTATGCTCCAAGGATATTTAAAGATTGGTTATTGCATTTGTGTGATTGTGGCATGAGTTTGATGTGTGTAGTCAGCTAGTGTAAGTGACATGACTTTTTGATTAAGTGGAGGTTGTGTGTATTGAATATCTTTGATGTTATTCTCATCATTGGAGAAAACTTGGGGGTTTGTTACTTATTAATCCAAACATGTCCTATATTTTTTAGAAGAGCTAAGAGAGTTACACTAGGGGGTGGGCTTTTCAATTTGTCTGTTGGGATGAACAATAAAAATAGATGTTTCTTGAGCTTGGAGAAGGGTAAGACATGAGGGTCTTTCCCTTTATGTTTTATGGTGTAGTAGAGTTTTACAATTCTTACTTTCAAAAATTCAACTTGATGGATTTCTTCACTAAAAATAGCCTTTATTTAGTTGGCGGGGAAAAGGGTGTCAAGGTGGACAAATTGGGGTTTTCTAATAGTATAAACTATGATCTTGAATGTATAGATGTCCCAGAGATGAGGGGGTGTTTGGAGATGGATACTCAACCATCCCCACCATTTGAATTAGGAGCTTATCCAAAATCCACAATCTATTTGGAGATGGAGGATTGAATGGATTTATCACTACATGAAATTGAGATAATGAGACTGGCAAGGTGATCAAACTTAGTTCCCTCTTATTATATGACTTGAGTGGCAAAAAGGATTTTGAGCCTACTTATTGAGTAGTTAGGGATAAGAAGTCATGAGTGACTGTGACATCTAGAACATTGATTGTCACATTGTCATTTTGAATTATGAGTAGGAGGGTGTGCCCAACTAGAACTTTGATAAGATGCCTCAAATTTAAATGAAGGTCCACATCAACTTCGTCACAAAGAGAAATGTTGCTTGAAGACATGGAGGGAGTCATAGTTCCATTGAGAGATGGTTTGTTTGAGGGATTTGGAAGACAAAAATAAAGTCAGTAGCATGTTGTGGGGCTTGATTTGTTTCACTAGGTAAAGGGGGGAATATGACGATGGGTATTATTTTTGGGAATGGTCAAGTGGTGGGAGTGAAAATTTATGAGCAAAGAGTGAATCAAGGGATGAAAAAGAGTTACAAAGAAGGGTAGGAGACTCTGCTAGAGTTGTCTATTGTATGTTGCGTGGTGCATGGAAAGATATACATTCATGGTAGGGTTCTAAAGTGGAATTACATGTGAAGTAATTTTTAATGATTTTATATGCGGATTGTTTGCGACAAGTATCACATAAATGAGGCTCTCAGCAGTTGTGCAGGTTGTTGCAAAGTGTATTGCATCTTTTATAAGTAATAGTATTTTTGGAAAAAATGTCTATTGCGTATGACGACCTTAACACAAGTGGAATAATAATCCACTAAGTGCAAATAATAGATATGAGAGAAAAAGATGTGGTGTAGGAATCTGTATCAGTATGTGTTTTAAAGGAAGCAGACCTACATCAAGAGGTTTCTAGTTGGGTGTTGTTCTTACTTTATACATAAGAGATGTCCAACAACCCTGAGGAGTTTAGATCAATATCAATAGATTAATTTTCCTTTAGATGGAAAAAGTTGATGTTGTATTATCATTTAGTTTTTTAAGGGGTAAACTAGACAATTATGGTATACTGATTGTGCTTCATCACGTGTAATAGAGTTGTTGGTTTTTATTGGGAAAATGGATGGATTGGAAGTGGGTGCATTATCATCTAGATTCAGTAGAGAGATGGTATTAGTATTAATAGGGTTGATGTTGATGATCCAAGTAGACCAAGATATAGTATCCAAGAATCCCAATCACAAGCAACACTAATGTCAAAGAATCCCAGCCACAAACAACACTAATGAAGTTTTTCTCAATATTTTGGATAAAAACTTGAAATTTTCAGTTGACTAGGATTATTCTTACCCATTCATGATCAATAGATGATGGTATATGTTGCTATCATAAAGGGAGGGCGAGATTGGGGTTGAAAGGATTTGTCACTTTGATCTGAATGAGTTTATCAAAGAGATAGATGTTGGTGTCAAAGGAAGAAGTGTTCAATGAAGCTTTATATATGGATGGGGGTAAGGTAGTGAGTAGGTTGTGTATTCGTATTTGTAATAGTTGGGAATGAGTGAGTTGGAATATGCAATTGGGACAGTTCGTCTTTCTTAACGTGAAAATTTTTGGGGAAAAACCAATTTAATATTTTGGTCAAAAGAATACCCATTTTAACATCCCTTAAGAAATAATTCCTAAATTAGAAAATTTCATCTGAATTCACCACTCAACGCTAGACTAATTTTCAATTAGAAGCCACCTTTCTTGGCATTTTATTTTTAAAATAAAAAGCAAAGAAAATTCCAGATGGTGTAGCACTTTTGTTGTTTTCTATTTTTTGGTTATTTTTTATAATAAGACAAATAAAGTGCTGACTTTTGTGAAACGTCATTTTGAGTGGCAGGTTCAGCATAAAGTGTTCTATGTTACATATCATTTCTAGAGGGGTACTATAGCAGGTATTATTTTGATCAAATGTGTTAAATAAGTTTCTTTTTCCAAAAGTTTGTAATGAATATTATGGTGTGTGCAATAGGAAGACATTGAATTTTAGTTCGTCAGAAGACCATCAGTCCTCCTTGAATCCATATCATAGAGTAATAGTAGGTGGTTGTATATGCAGTACCAAGGTAGAGTGTCATGGGTCTCGCTGTCCTATCGAGAAGAGTATATATCATGGTTGTACTAGAAGGAATGGACCTCTAAATAATAAGCAATAAGGTAGTGGGGATATATGGATCAATGATTGATGTTTCTAGTCAATGGAAGGGTACTTCTTTTAGCCATTCCTATGAAAGAAACAATGGAATTAAATAGAGATAGGTTGGGACTCAATGAAGAAGGCTTACCTTAGTGTATCACATTACCTCTTTTTTGTTCTGTTGGTTGCATATTTACTCATCATTGTGTCTCTAGGATCATTTCCAACACTAGTTGTGCTACTTACAGTTATTCAAAGTCCCAAACCCTTGATGTTAAAATAAAATTTTCATATTGTTTATGATTGTTGCTTCTCTCTCCTTGTATGTAGTTCCAAACATAGGGTTACCAAGAAGATACTCATCATTTTAAAGTCACTACAACCTTAGGGGATAGGAATTCGTATCATATCAATTTTAGACATAGAGATATAGAGGATGAGGTGAGGTGGATGACCAAATCAGAGTTTTGGGGGATGTTGAATTAGCATTATGTTAGGATTTTTAGGACTACCTTGATTGCTTTCTGGTTAGGGACACACAAATAAGGTTTAAAGAATCTCTTAAAAATTAGTTTTGGGACATGGTATTCCTCAGTTCTAGTTGATGTACCTAAGTTATTATAGCTATGCTAATTAAAAGGAAGATAAGAAGGTGTGAAAGTAAGAAGATGATTCATTGTTTTGTTCAATAAGAGAGGAATATTTTGAATTTGAGGTGCTACCCACTATGATTTTTATCCAGACCAAATGTCCACTTAATACATCGAGTTGGACCGGTATACTTCAGCAATACTCAACCCGATTGGTTGCATGTGACTTGAACTATTTAGATCATATAAGTTTTTTGGTGACTGAGATAACCCACCCAGGCGAACACAAACCCCACATGGTGAGGTATGATAGGGTGTGGTCTTGTCACCCCTCCCATGCCAAATCAGTCAAACTTGTCATTTACAAAGTGCTTTCGGTGTAGTTTGAACCCTAGTCCTTCATTTGGACTTAAAGAGGTCTTACCACCCAGGCTACTCTGGCCGAACTTTAGATCATATAAATTAACATAGTTACAATCAATTACATTGAGTTTAAGTATGAAAAACAACTGCTACCAACAACTTTCTTCTAATATTATCTACCTCTAAGCTAGATTGATTTACTCCCCTTAAAACTAGTGACAAGATTAATAAACCCTAGTTCGACGATAAACCATTGTAATGGTGTATAAAAGATAGCTTTTGTGAAGACATCTGCAACTTGAGAACTAATTGAGACATGCTGAATTTGAATGTGACTCAAGAGAAACCTTTTCAAATGAAATAATAGTATATCTCCAAATTCTTCATGCGAATATGAAATATGGGATTGACATTCCTGTGTATATCACTTAGATTATCACACAACAACACGGTTGGCTTGGTAGTTGGAAATTACAAGTCCTTGAGTAGCGAAGTTGTCCATGTAAGTTTAACTGTAGAAACTACAAGGCCCTTGTACTCAGATTTCATTCTTTATCTCACAGTTGTACATTGTTTCTTAGAAATCCAAGACACACAAGTACTACCCAAATACACACAATAGCCTACAGTTGACCTATTGTTGAAGGGACATCCTACCCAATCTACATCACAATAGGTTGTATTGACTAGAAAAGGAATGTATTTGATACATAAACCTAGAGAAATAGATACCTTCACAAATCAAAGAATATGATGACCAAATATGACAATTAGTGGGAGACACAATAAAGTGACACACAAGATTTGCAACATATTGTGTGTATGCTCTACTCAGTGTAAGATATTCTAGGCTACCAACAAGTTTTTGATATATAATTAGATCTAGAAGAGAAAAATAGAGCTTTATAGTTTAAGGAAATACTTTGTAATAGTTGTTACAATAGATTTGTAGTTTACCATTCATGTAGTTGAGAGAAGTTTCAATGCATATTGTTCCCAACACAGCTGAAAGCCTGAGGAGTTAGTAGTGACCTGAATTCCAAGAAAGTATGACAATACACTTAAGACACAAAGTTGAAAGGTGCTATTGAGATATGAGATGAATGACTCTAATTTAGTTGAATAATGTCCTATTAGAATCATCATCCACATATAGTAAGAGAGATACAAGTACATTGGACTTTGATAACATAAATAGACAAGGGCTACAAGCAAAACTATAGTTAATTAGGCAATCACTAGGTTTGTCAGACCAGGACCAAGGAGTCTGTTTAAAATCATACAAGATATTTCATAAAGAACATGAATGATTGGGATACTAAGGATACTTTAATTTAGTAGGTTGTTCCATGAATAAATCTTCACTGAGCTCACCATTTAAAAATACATTACAAACATCTAATTGAAAAAGACTCCAATTCTTTCCAACAACAATACTTAACACAACTTGAATGGTACGTTATCTGAATAATGGAATTAAGGTTTCTCAGTAATCAACTCCCTCATATTGAGATAACCCTTAGGTTACTAGTCTATCTTCAAATAGTTGAAATGACCTCCTTCTCTTAATTTGACCTTATACCCCCATTTTGCACCAGACAATTTGTTGGTCTTGATGGGTACAAGTTCCCATGTTGCATTTGAATGTAATGAATCTAATTCAAGTTTCATTATTGCTTTCCATCCATTTGGTTTCTAAGCAGATATGACAGACATTGGAGTTAGTTCAGTTTTACTTGTGTTCAAAACATACTTTGGATAGGGTTTCTGAATCCCTACTTTTTCTCGAGTGAGCATGTAATGCATATTCTTAACAAGTGCATTCGAACTAGAAGAGGAATCAAACATGTTAAAATTATGCTAGATGCCCTGATCAAAAGACTCGTGTAGAGTGTTATTTGTGGCAAGAGTAATGGTAGAACTAATAGGGAAATTTTGGTGAGTTTTGCCCTGCTAAATTGAATCAGAGCTTAAAAATAAGAAACATAATATGCTCTTCACTCCTATCTAACTGTGTGTGATTCCCCTTAAGTTCAAAGGATCTTGAAGGATGTCAAACATAGCCTACACATGTGCTTGTAATAAGTTTTGTATAACTACTTTGTATTTCACTGTTATTATGTACTAGAAAAATGAAATCAAAAAAATGATGGAATTGTGTCTTTAAAAAGAAACATTGTTTCTTGGAACACCACATTCATGGATATATAA
This sequence comes from Alisma plantago-aquatica, assembly GCA_963693085.1. Classification (NCBI taxonomy): domain Eukaryota; kingdom Viridiplantae; phylum Streptophyta; class Magnoliopsida; order Alismatales; family Alismataceae; genus Alisma; species Alisma plantago-aquatica. The sequence goes on along the minus strand of OY856410.1, from coordinate 1,381,201,758 downwards.
ACAACTTGAGAAGAGAAATGAAGGAACACATAGCCTTTGTATGTATCACGATATACTAGGAAAAGATATGGTAGTGATTTAAGAGTACATTTATGAGCATTTTTTCACGCAAGCAAGGAAAGCAAAAACATCCAAAAATTCTTAGAAATATGTACTAAAAATAGTTTTAAGTAGAAACTCATAGGGAGACTTCAGGTGTAGTAGTTTTTATGGTATTCTATTCATTAGAAACATAGTAGTATAGAAAAGCTCCACTCAATATTTCTAATGGACACCTACATCAATCAACATGGATAATCAATTTACACGTTCCTTCTTTCTACCTATCCATTTTTCTGAGGAGTGAAAGAACATGACACTTCATGCACAATACCTCCTTTTGCTGTGAAATTTTCCATAATGGCATTTATGAATTATCCTATTCCATCCCTTTACAAGATTTAACTTTAGCATCAAATTGGCTAAGAGTCATAGCATGGAATCTCAAATATTTAGAATAAAATTTAGATGTGTTTCATAGTGGATAGAACCAATTGAATCATGTGTAGTCATTAACAAAGACCACATAGTACAAAAACTTTTGGCATTTAGGAGCTGGTGATTCTCCCCATACATCAAAACTTATTTTCTCAGAAGGAAAAGTAGTTTTTTCAAGCAACATGAACATATGGTAGTCTGTACTTTTGCTCATTTCACTGTTGGAGAACATATTAAGCATATAATTATGACTAGGAGAAATCGAACCTTGTTTAAAAACGAAGTTGAACAACATAATTATTAGTGTTACCTACTCACTTATGCCACATAGAGGCATCAACATTATCGTTTCTATTTGTTAAATAACTCTCTTTTCTTGAACCATAGTGAGAAGTGGCCTTTTGTTTTGAAGTAAGATTACAAAAATAGTTGATTTGAGCTGGTATAAACCTCCTTTGAATGTCCTGTGAGCTAAAATTTTCTTGGTCTGTAGATGCTTGATGAGGAATGGGTCCTTGAAGAATAAGAAGTAATAAGAAAATGATTTAGTTAATTGACTCACAAACAACATGTATTTGTGATTTGTAGAACAAACTAAACATTTGTTAGAGGGATAGTAGAATTTTGTATAAGAAAAGTATTTCTAATCTGAGTGATTGGTAAATAGTTTCAATTTTCATCATGAAAAACCATTCCCTCAATGGGGTATAGTTCTATAAGGAATATCTTCTATAGTATTAAGATGATATATGGAACCTGAGTCCACATTCCACCTAGTGAGATTTGGTTCATTCAACCTTACATCTACAAGAGCGTTTCATTCTTCAGCCATCATATTTGTAATGTCCTAGGATTGAAAGGAATTTCAAACTTGTGTCAAGACTTCAAAGTATCATTACCCCTCTTTCCGCATATTTAACATTGAGGAATCTTCATGTTTCCCAAGTAATTGTTGCTTGGATGAGTGTCTGAGTGAATCCACATTCTAGTGAATTGAACTTTTTATTTTGTGCTCCTTGATAGCTGTCTAAAATCCTAGCATCACCACGTGTTTGGGGTATTTACAAGTTTGTGTAGATTCCTTTTCCTCTTCCATAACTCACGTTGTGTCTGTCTCCTCTTCTTGAACCATGGAACCTTTAACCTACAATGACTAGGCTAGGATTTTCCAAAGGAAGTTGAAAAACTTTTCATATTTGGTAATTTTTTAAAAGGGAAATCATCTCAAAATAAGAAGGGAATATTTGGTAATATTTGCATATTTGGTAATATTTCACAAGGAAAATCATATTAGAATAAGAAGGTATCAATAGCTTCATCATTAACACAATTAAATCTCATAGTTAGTTATGATACCATTGAGAAGATAGTAAACCTTGTCTTCCTCATCTGTTGCTCTACCGATTTTGCCAAGCTAGTTTGATACTAATTTGAACTTAGTGAAATACTTGACTAGAATTTTTTACCTTACTAGAGATGACAAAGCTATGAAAATCTCAAATGAGAGATTGAGAAGATTTATTGTAGCAACTCTTTAGAGAAGTTCATATCTCAAATGATGCATCATCTTCGACCTTGATTCTAAGCACTTCATGAGATATAGATCTAATAATACATCCTTTTACTAGTTTACCAGTTCTGGACCAGGTTCTGTAGGCAATATTGGATACAAGTACTCTATTGACTAGTGTTCTTTTATAGAAAGTTCCTATATAGATATACAAAATTTTTATACAAAACCACGTGAAAATAGATAAGCAGAGTAGAGAACTTTCTTAGACATCACCATAGGCGTGTTAGAGTCAATTAGAAGTAAATCATGGGATTATAACAATAGTTGTGATGAGGGATGCACCCCTCCTATAATAGTCCTCATAGATGGATGAATTAACAAAAACACAATTAGATAGAGATAAGAAACCACTATCATCTTCCATGATATTTTTAATGATGAATTTTCTTCCTCCACTACAACCATTCCCAAAGGTATTATTGTTGACTTTGTTGTCTTTATTCATCTCCATGTGTATCTGAGGACCTATAATGTAAAAAAATATATGTATGTTTAACCTCTATGATGAGCCTAAGGACAATGTTTCTATGGTTGTTGTACTTTGTATGCTTTCTTTCCATCTAGATATTCCAAATGATAATAGATATACCAATTTTGTGTATATGTTGTCGTTGATATGAAGTGAAGTTGTTTAGATTGATGCACATGTTATGAATAGAATAAAATAAATAATTTCTAATATGAGTAGTGATGGGGCAAAGGATAAAAAGATGAGTGGTTGTTTCTTCATTATTATGACACATATGGCATCACCATGGTCCCTGAAAGACACACTTCTCGAGATTGTTATCAGTTAAGATTTTGTTGTGATTGATGAGCCAATGGATGATTTTAACTTTGAGTGGTCCTGTAAAATGCCATATATAAGTAGTGGGACTGGTGTGACCCCTATAAGTGAGAAATAGGTAGGACTTATTTGGTTTGTAAGTGTTTCCCCCAAGCTCAAATGATATCACTTGTTGTGATAGTTTCCAACTGGTGAAGGATGTCTCTAATGTTTTATAGTGGTAAGTGGTTTGCGAGACTTTGTTTAAGACTTTTGTTTCTGTGACTAATGAGAAGTTATATGGATTTGGCAGTGTTTAAGGTATATAGTCTAAGTGGTATCAGAAAATTACATCTGATTAATTGTATCGTTGTTCCATAGTACCATAGGTCATACTAAAAGATGATCTGTTTTGTAACATGTGGAGGTGACAAATGATGTGTTGGATGAAGTTAGCATTTTTTTATGTATTTCTAGAGAGGAGATGCATTACCTTTGGCAGTGCTCCACCAAGGTTTTTTTTATTGTAATAATCCCGTATAACAAAAGAATTCCATAAACATTTCCAGTATGTTCCTAATGTGACAATGATATTTGAATTAGACATATTGTGTGAATTCAAAGTTAATGATGCCCCATCCTCCATAGAATTTGGGATCACATGGTGTTCCAGTTCACCAAGGGAGTGTTATTTATTTGGGGGTTTTGTCCATTTTTATTCCATAGATTTTTTTTTTTTCAAATTTTGTTGATAGATTGTAAAACATTTTTAGGGAGGGGGATGAAATTGAGCTACTAGGTGGTAATTGTTGAGATGGAGCTATCAAGTAAGGTGAGCTTACCCACCTGGTTTAGAAATTTGTTTTTCCATGAGTTGAGTCTGCACTTTAGATTTTAAATGATGGGGTTCCATGTAGATTTAGGGAAGGGATGTGGTCAGATAGGTAGTCCAAGGTAGGAAAAGTGGAAAGTTTACATATTACATTTAAGAAGGAATTGAAATATCTTTATATGACTAGGTTCAATGTGTGTACTGATGATGGGGGATTATTAAAGGTTGATCTTGTGTCAAAAAATGAATGAAAATATACCAATGATGTGAATTGTATTTATAACATAGACATCCATATGTTAAATGAAGATGATATTTTCAACAACATATTCAATGATGTTTTAATACATTTAGGAGGTTATTCGATCAAGCTGTTGTTTGTTCCCATCTTTATCTTGTTGGTGAGAATGGAGGTCACCATAATGAAAAGGTAAGGTGATAGACCATTAGTGTCTTGTAAATATCCAAAAGGTGAACAACTTGTGATGGTTGAGAATTTACTTGTGAATATGCAAGCATGTGTCCATGACATCCATTTTTTAGGGAATCTGTCACCCTTCAATCATTGTAAAACACGGTGCCAATTGGTGTTTTCAAAGGCTTTCCCAGAATCCAATTTATGAGAAATAAGAGATGTGTGATGATTGTAGCATGAATGAATGGTCTCATCTACCATAATGTATGCATCTTGCATATTTCTATTTTTAAGGAAATCACATTGTTGTAGGCCAATAATGTTGTTGAGTTAAGATTTCATCCCGTTTCTAAGAATTTTGGCAATAATTTTGTATGTTGAGTTAATAAGGTTGATGAGTCTGAACTATTGTATAGAATTAGGTTGTTCCACCTTCTTCATTAATACAATGTGGGTGTGATTGAGGACTCTGATTTTGTTGTGGTTGTTTTTGTGTATATGTATGTGATTTAGAAATTGAAGGAAGCCACGTTTGATGTGCTCCTACATATACTAGTATTAATTCAATTTATGTCATAAGGTGTGGAGGATTTATCAGTACCAAGACCAAAGATAGTAGCTTTTTGTTCATGTTCAATGAAGGGAAATGTAAGATTGGTAGGTGAGTCAATGGGGTTAGGACATAATATATACCAATTGATATGCATAAGGGTGGTTTGGTTATGTATGTTGTTGATTAATTTGTTAAATGCGTAACGATATGGGTGGCTATGAGGTGTCTGTTGGTGGTAAGTGTACCTTGGATGTTAAGACAATGGATGGAGTTGGTTTTAGAGTTATTGTTCCAACATTTGTAGAAATATTTTGTGTTTTTCTCCACCTATTTGCACAATATCTCATTCATAGTAAGGATGTTATCAATATCTGATTTGATAGCTATAGTGTAAGCATGGTCTGTATATGGGTCACTCTCAACAATATGAAATTAGCTTTTAAATCTTCTAGTTTCTTCCAAATGTTTCCATGCTTGTTTTTATTATAAATCATTAGTGTATTTCTAGTGTGTTTGATTTATTGAGTAGATGATATTTGGGTTCAGGAAGTGTATGTTGGCTAAATTGGACATTATTATAATCCCTTTGTTTTGATGATGACAAAAATTTCTTTCTTGTGGTTTTAACTTTCTATTTGAGTGTTTCAGGGACAAGCATATAAAGTGGTGGATAACAAAGACTTGGAAGATCAATTTGTTAAAATTGCTTTATTTTCATGATTGTAATAAAATGTAAAAGCTTGTACAAGTATATAATGTACAAGTACTTAGATATCATGTAAATCAAGCATTTTGACCTTCCCTATCCACACACAACACTTACATAGGACATCTCCTAAGTTAACGTCACAATTGCACATTGATACACACACTCAGTAACTGAATACATTGAATCAGGGATATTCTCAGTTGACAAAAACTTCGACCGAGAATAGACCCTCCTAGCCGTTAGACTGATTTAGAAAAGTGGTTGGGAGTTGGAATCGAACGTTAAATATATTGACTCAGACTCCCACTCGGTCGACAAATTCCTCGACCGACAAATTCCTCGACCGAGAAACTCACGGTCGACAAATACTTCGACCGAAAATGGTTCTGTCTGTACTTTTCAGAATTAATTAACTAGCCATTACAAATTCAATTAGTGGATACTTGACAGATAATTAAGCACTAAGAACACCCTAGAAGGTGTCTAGAACTTCCCCAAGCATTAGCAAACCACTCCTATAAATAGGAAGCCATAGGGCACCTCAAAGCGTCACTTGCATATACAATTCACTTGAGATCACATTGTAGCAAGCCATTAGCAAAGCTTTTACTTGCAAACAATTTCCACAAGATATGAAATTGTGTCCTATAGGCTGATATCTCCTATCCACTAAACATTCACGTCCATCTACTTTGGTTAGGAGATCAAACGTTTGATATAGGATTCAAGCCTTGTGCTACATGGGTAAAGTTGTACTTTCCTATTTTTTTCTTGTTCCTTCTTATTGCTTTGGTTCTCCTTTGCTACTCTAGGTTGGAGGCTGTAGAAAGGAGGTTGTATGAGCTTCTTCTGGTAGAGAAGGTAGCTCGGCAGACTTAGGATTACTTCAAGAAGGCTGTCTCAATGGGAAGCTACTTCAAGAGGAAGGCTACTTCAAGGGGGAGCTTGGAGTTACTTCAAGGAAGGCTATTTCAAGGTTGGTGGGACTACTTCTAGGTGAAGGCTATCCTAAGGGTGGTGAAGGTATTTGTATCTTAGGTAACATCCTTGTGAGATAATAAAATACAAGTTCTTTCAAAATCCCAATTGGAAACAATTGGGTAGTGGACTGACTCCCTTAGTTTTTGCTAAGCATGGAACCACTCTAAACGTCTGTGTCTCCTTCTCCAATATTTTTGTGGTTGGTTGGTTGAATTAATTTTAAAATTATCATAAACCCCTATTCACCCCCTCTAGTGTTTTTCAATTGGTATCTGACGTGGAAATTATTGCACTAACAAACTCACTTGGGGTTGAAATCCCCGAGCTTTTACCAAAACCTCATGTAATAATACCACCCACAAGCGGACGGGTCTTATCGCAGTATAGTTAAGGATCAAATCCCAAAGGACAATGTTTTTAAGAATCTTTATCAATTGAATATAGCTCAAGTAAGACTAATATTTAGAATGATAGGTTGATTTGAGGTTAATTAAACTAATTGCAAGAAAGTAAAGAAGCAGAATTAAAGTCGGATCTAGATTAATGATATGGAATCGCTGGGATGGTACTGGGTTTCACCACCACTACACATGCAAAGACATTCAATCTCAAACAATCCAGGCAAGGTATAACTATCCAAATGGAGCTGTTGCAAAACCACCCATATGTGTGTTATGCTTGCGTAAGCATCACCTTAGGTATCAGCTGTCTCATCACCATCCGGATCATATACTTACGGCCCTGAAGATACAACATCCAACTAAGGTTGTAGTACTCCCTGAGGGATGCTTAGACCACAGAAGCGTCACTGTAGGCTAGATGTCTCGTCCCCTCACGGATCATACACTTACGACCTCAATGAACCCCTTTCTATTTCCTGTCTGGGATCAACCGCGCTAAACGACAAGCAAGCAAGTGATTAATCTACAATCAAACATCGATGATTCACAAAGACGATACAAAATCCAACTAATGTTGTGGCCCTCACTGAGGGATGTTTAGGCCACAGAAGTGCCACCATAGGCTTGATATCTCGTCCCCTTACGGATCACACACTTACGACCTCAAGGAATCCTATCGAAAGTTCTCATCAAGGAGTCAACTTTGTAAATCATCATTCCACCCTACATATAGAAGTTCTCGCAACATAGGGAAGAACAAGATGAAAGAAAGTAGGTAACCAACTAAAAACATTAACAATTAACAACGAAGTAGAAAGTTATTTACGTTACCATGAACGTTTAATAAGAGAACATGCTTGCATGGGCAGCGGGGCTAGTCCCTGCACCCCAGCGAAAAAGAACTACTCGCTCATGATGCGAGAAACAAGAAGAATAAGAAAGAGAGAGGAATCTGCCATGAGCATGATGCAGAAGGTAGTCGTAGCTCGGTGAAGATGATGTGGTATTCTACGTCATATAGGAGCAGATCTGGAAGAACAAGGGATGCCAAGATAGATCAGGCAAACTTTCTCACTCCTCCTTTCTTCTCTTCTCAATTTCCTTGAGTTGCAGCAGGAATGGCAAGTGAAGTAGCAGTGTGGACACAACTGGATAGGACCTATGTACAGGCATCCTGTCAGCATCCCAGAACCGATGCCCAAATGGGGACCCTGCTAGTCCTATTTATAGGCATGGATCTGGCCCTCATGCTTTTGGTGTGAGTCCAAATGGTTTGGTTAAAATCTGACCAAACGGTCCTGAGATATGGGCCTACAAATGATTTTGGGGTATTTAACTTCATATGGTTTGCTAAGTAATGTACCCAAATGGTTTACTAAAATATGACCAAACGGTCTTGCTTTGTATAGACCAAACGGTCCTGTACTTGAGAAAAAGGTTTTGATAGCTGAGGCTATAAATGGTATGATATGCTATACTTTATCAAACAGTTTAGTTGCATTGTATAGAAAACGGTCTGTAAACCGAATGCTTATCAAACAGTTTGCTACTTTATTTAGTCTTCATTGGTTCAGCTTATTCGGTTTGCTCCCAGTAGGTGCCCAAACGGTTTGCAAGATTATCTTTTCAAACGGTTTGGACATTTCTTCATTCGGTCTTCATGATCCAGCAACAAATGGTATGAGACTGTACAGCAGCGTCAAACAGTATGAGACAATGCAACAGCATCAAACGGTCTGTGTTCGGCTAGCGAAATGGTCTCGTGTGACCAGTGCAGAGAGCACATGGTGGATGGCAGGTCTAGTTGCAGGTCAGGTGACAACATCGACGGTCGAGGGAGGAGGAAGCGGGTGGTGCTTGTGGCTTGCTGGAGGTAGAGGAAAGCGGGAGGGCAGATGCACTGCTAAAGTTAGTAGGCCCGGTGAGGATAGAAGCACTGTAAGGTACAAGTGTTAGGGCGGAGGAAAGAGAGGTGTTGTAGAACTCGGTGGCGGTGGTGCTAGGCGACGCTGGTTGTAGCCAGATCTAGGGTTACAGAGGTTGAAGATTACTGAAGCGAGGGGTCCTTCATTCAGTCTTCAATAGATCACTCAAACAGTCTTGAAGACCGGTTGATATCAAACAGTTTTGAGGGAAAGTTAGAAGGAGACTGAATGGGCAAATTGAGATCAAGATCATTTGCCCAAATGAATAATGGCCTTAGATCCAAGATCTGATGGCGAAGAGATGTAAAAGCACAAACAGTCTTGAAGGTGTGTTAAATCCAAATGGTTTTGAGGTGGAACTGTCCATTTGATCTTGAGACCAAATGGATGAAATCGATTGGTCAAAACTGAATGGTCAAGACCGATTGGTCAGATCGTTTGGTGAGACCGAATGGTTGAAATCGAATGGTCAAGACCGATTGGTCAGAACCAAGGGTGAGTGAAAGGTGGTTCCCAGCTGATTTTTCAACCTTGTCATGACCTGCATCAAATTAACATAAATTTAGTTAAAACTTATATAATCAAATTAATTGAGTAATTTTGCACTTTGTGATACATTTTGATATTTAATGAGTGCAATATTGAGTTGAATTTGACCCAATATGGTAATTGAATTTCATGATGAATATGTATTCATCAAAATACCCCGAACTTAAACGTTGCTTGTCCTCGAGTAACAAAAAATCTGAAACGGTCGCCAAACGAATACTTTCAATTCGTGTGATTCCCTCCTCTTCTCATCACGATTGTTTTCTTTCTGCTCAGTATGACTCAGTATCTCAACCTCCTGAGACCACTAAATACATCTTACCATATCTTCGTTCTTGAGTTTGCTTTCCAACTTCACTTCCTCCTCACTTTTTCCAACAACAATCATGTCAAAGAGGTTTGTAAGAGTCTAGAGATACCCACAGAACAACAAGTGTGCACCTGATCTGACACTGGTGTTTGTAGGGTAGTGGAGGCAATAATTGTGCCAATAGGTAGAAAAAGGAGTGAATTGTGGTATGGAAGGAAGAAGTAAATCTCTCCTCTATTTGACTAGAGATTTTTATTATTTTGCAATTTCATGTATTGCATTTTTGTGTGTGCGAATCTCTCCTCTATTCGACTCGAGATTACATTTCTTTTTGTGTGTTCTCTGGCATCTTTTTGTGTGCAAATCTCTCCTCTATTCGACTCAAGATTGCAATTTTGGTGGTACGCCCCTATTAATTTGCGAGGGGTATGGAAGAAGCAGATATTAAGGAAAGTGGTGTGCCACCCTGAACTTAGGGTTTGGCATTATTTTGGCTATTTTGTTTCTTTTTTATGGATGGAGGGGTACAAAGATGATAGAAGAAGTGTAGAATAGAGTTCAGATCAGAATGCAACTTGATTTACAATTTAGTGCACCAGATTGTTCTCTTTATCAAACTCTGCTCTAATAGTGACTTGATGAGGATCTGGTGGGGATTCCATGTTGTTGTTCCACTAGTCAGTTAGGAAGCACAATGTGTTTGATCCCTATCAGTTCGACAGACACTTGTCACTTTTGCATAAGTATCATGATGTTAGGAATCATAAGCTTCACAAGATGATTTCTATCAAAAGGCTCGTTTAAAATGGTCCTTTTGAGGAACTGCTTCGAATAAGGAGGGTATAATGATTCAAAATTCATAAACATAAAAAACGTCAAAACTTTATCTAGCATCTGTTCAAATTTCTTTTGAAAACTTTAAAATTTTGAAAATTTTATTTTAAAATTTTTGAAAATTTAGGTCAAAATTGCAACGATGGGTGAAGGTGGAGAGTAAGATACATACCACCCAACCTCCACCCCAAACTTAGAAATCCGCTCGTCCTGAGTAAACTCTAAATCTGAGATGGAGGGGAAACTCCGTGTCGGTTGGACTACGAGATGTGGTTGCATTCCAGACAGTGTGCGTCCTCCATCTGAAAATCTAGAAGAGAAAGATCAATCAGAACTCAAGATAGCATCTCGTGATGTGAATTTTATTTGGTGCAAAATTATCTAAAAAGTAAAAATTAAATTAAGGAAAAATTTCTAATTGAAAATTAAAAATACGAATTTATTTATCGGGTTGCCTCCCGACAAGCGCCTTTGTTTTATGTCGATGGCTCAACTTGATATCTTCAACTTCACGGTGGTTCCTTTGGGTTGGAGAGATCTATTATTGCTTCAGTGCTTATGTCAACTGTGGTGAAATATCTTTTCAAACATTGACCATTCGTCACAAATTCACCCGACTTTTCACTCGATAAAGAGAAAGCACCATGTGGGGAGATGCTTTTGACAATGTATGGTCCAGACCAGTGGGAGCGGAGTTTTCCTGGGAATAACTTCAACCTTGAGTTGAATAGCAGAACTTGGTCTCCAACTTATATGTCTTTTCTTTTTAAATGTCCATTGTGCCAAAGTTTTGTGCGTTCTTTGTAGATTTGTACATTCTCATAAGCTGTCATCTTGAGTTTCTCCAGCTCTTGGAGTTGTAGAATCCTGGCTTGGCCTTCTTCTTTCATATCAAAATTTAGTTGTTTTATTGCCCACCATGTCTTGTGTTCCAGTTCTACTGGAAGGTGGCATGACTTTCCATAGATTAGTCAAAAATGTGTAGTCCCAAGGGGAGTTATATAAGTAGTTCGATAGGCCCATAATGCATCGTTGATTTTTACTGCCCAATCTTTCCGATTGTGGCCTACATTCTTTTCCAGAATAGCTTTGAATTGGCAATTAGAAACCTCTACCTTTCCACTTGTTTGTGGATGGTAGGGTGAGGCTACTTTGTGTATTACATCATACTTTCTCAGTAAAGCTTCAAGGCTCCTTTCAAGAAAATGAGACCCTCCATCGGATATCATGGTTCGTGGTACTCCAAAAAGGGGGAAAATAATACATTTGAATAATTTGATGATGGGGTTGGAATCGCTAGTGACAGTTGGTATAGCTTCAAACCATTTCGAGACGTAGTCTACCACCACTAGGATGTATGAAAATCCATGAGAAGATGGGAATGGACACATGTAATCCACCCCCCAAACATCAAATATCTCTACTTCTTGCCACATGTTTAGCGGCATCTCATCTCTCTTTGTTATATTGCCAGATCTTTGACATTTGTCACATGATAGGACAAAGTCATAGGAATATTTGGATATGGTTGGCCAAAAGAATCCACATTGCAAAACCTTCAAGGCAGTCTTCTTAGAGCTCATATGTCCTCCAACTGGTCCTGAGTGACATTGCTCCAAGATAAGTTGAGCTTCTTCCTCAGCAATACACTGTCTGTATAGACCATCAGCACATAGTTTGAAAAGGTACAACTCATCCCAGTAGTATTGTTTCACATCATGCATAAATTTCTTCAGTGCATTTCTGGTGCACTGAGGATGGATGACCACAGCAACAAGGTAGTTCACATAATCTGAGTACCACGGTGTAGCTTCTGAGACCTTCATAAGTTGGTCATCTGGAAGGGATTCGTTATTCAGAATCTTCTCAGTATTCTGAGTGTGGATGCGACTGAGGTGGTCTGCTACTACATTCTCTGTACCCTTTTTATCTCTTATCTCCAAATCAAATTCTTGCAATAGGAGAATCCATCTAATAAGCCTGGGTTTTGCATCTTTCTTTGTCAGAAGGTAACAGATAGCAGCATGATCCGTGTATACAATGACTTTTGAACTGATAAGGTAGGATCTGAATTTGTCAAAGGCATACACAACTGCCATAAGTTCTTTTTCGGTAGTGGCATAATTCCTTTGAGATTCGTCAACTGTCTTTGATGCATAGTAGATTACATAGTGCTTCTTTTCTATACATTTGCCCAAAATGGCACCTACAACATAATTACTAGCATCACACATAATTTCAAAAGGATGGTCCCAATCGGGAGCTCTGATGATAGGTGTGGTTGTAAGGGCATGCTTTAGTTTGTTAAAACTTTTAACACATTCTTCGTCAAAATTGAATTCAACATCCTTTAGTAATAAGTTTGTCATCGGCTTGGTTATCTTTGAGAAGTCCTTTATAAACCGCCTATAGAAGCCTGCATGACCCAGGATGCTCGAACTTCCTTTACATTGATAGGGATGGAGATCTTGGAAATCACTTCAATCTTGGCTTTATCAACTTTTGTTCCTCTATTGCTGACTCTATTGCCGAGGACAATGCCTTCTTTTACCATAAAGTGACACTTCTCCCAGTTGAGAACAAGATGTTCTTCTTCACGTCGTTTGAGGACAAGGGAGAGGTATTTTAGGCATGATTCGAATGAGTTTCCATATATAGAAAAATCATCCATGAAAACTTCCATAATTGATTCAGTGAGATCGACGAATATGGAAGCCATGGAATGCTGGAAAGTTGTGCGTGCATTACAGAGTCCGAACGGCATTATTCTAAATGCATATATTCTAAATGGGCAAGTAAAAGTAGTTTTCTCTTGGTCATCTGGATGTATGGGTATTTGATAGAATCCAGAATAACCATCAAGATAACAAAAATATTCTTGGTGTGCCAATCTTCCTAAGACTTGATCAAGAAAAGGCATTGGGAAGTGGTCCTTTCGAGTCACCTTGTTTAACTTCCAGTTATCAATACACATCCTCCACCTTGTGACTGTTTGAGTGGGGATGAGGTAATGATTTTCATTTCATATTACAGTTGTTCCACCTTTCTTCGGGACTACATGCACTGGGCTCACCCATGGTGAGTCTGATATCGGATAGATTATTCTAGCAGTGAGCAGTTTAATGACCTCACGATGGACTACTTCCTTCATATTTGGATTCAATTTCCATTGATGCTCAATAGTTGGCTTGTGATCTTCCATCAAAGGGATCTTGTGCATACACAACGCTTGACTAACCCCAGTAAGGTCACCCATTTTATAGCTGATGGCTTTCTTTCTTTCCCTTAGTTCTTTCAGGAGTTTATCTTCTTGTTCGGTCGTAAGATTAGAATTTATTATTACTATACAAACCTTGAGGTCATCCAAAAACACATACTTCAGCCCCAAAGGCAGGGGCTTCATTTTGAGGGCTTCTGGTTTTTCACATGTTTCTTCAGTAGCTTCCTCAACTTTGAGTTCCTCACAAGTGGCCTCAACATCTTCTTTTATAGAGTCAAGGGATTCAATGCAATCCTTTACTTATTCGCCAATAGGTTCATCAACTGATGGATCCATTAGAGCGACTTATAATGGATCATATGATTCATGATTCTCTTGAGTCAGAAGTGACATCTACTCTATGCAATCAATCAGATAGACTTCTTCTTGCATACTTGGTCTTCTCATGCTTTCAAAAACTTTAAATTCGAGAGTTTCCTTACCTAATCTAAGAAGCAAGGTTCCTGCTTCAATTTCAATTAGAACTCTTGCAGTGGCGAGGAACGAATGTCTAAAGATGAGACGATATCTGGCGTCCTCTTTTATGTCCATGATGACAAAGTCACACGGAACATAGGAATCTTTTCCTACCTTGACATGTACATCCTCAATAATTCCTAATGAGCATTTGATCAAATTGTCTGTGAGTTGTATGGTCATGCTAGTTGTAAGAAGTTCAGCAAACCCTAGCCTTTTGCAAAGGCTGAGTGGCATGATGGAGATGCTAGCAACAAGATCTACCGGACCTTTCTTGCATGAAGAATCACCAATATGGCAGGAAATCCCAAAAGATCTTGGACCTTTCTGCTTCTTTGGCATCTTACTCTAAATGATATCCGAAGTGGTTTTAGCTAACTTGACTATCTCATATTCTTCAGTTATATATTTCCTGGTCAGGAGTGACTTTAAGTACTTTGTCCAAGCTGGTATCTCAGCCAGCACATCCAAAAAGGGTATATCAACATGAAGTTTCTTCATAGCTTCTTTAAACTTATTGAACTGAGTATCAAGCTTGATTTGCCTTAAACAAGTAAGGAAAGGTATACGAGGCTTGTATACAGGGATATCAGGTTCTGGTGTTTCAGCTTCTTCATCGATAGGTTTCTCAGGACTTCCCTTATCTGTTTTATCGGTGGTTACTAATTCTTTTGGTTGAGACTCAAGTGTTCTTAAGTCTTGGTCAATCCCAGGTTCATCCTCTTCTGTAATAACCACATGTGTCTTGATAGGAGGATCAAAATAATCTTATCCTGACCTGGTGGTGTCTTCCTTCAATTGTTCATGATGCTTAAGATTATTCTCGGGTTGGCCAGCAAAAACCCCAGCTGGTGGCTTAATGCTAGCTACAAGTTGAGCTAGTTGAGATTCAATAGCCTTCTATTGTGCTTGCTGGTTAGCTATCAAGGTTTGTTGGTTAGCTATCATATTCTGTTGTGACTGTAACATCTTCTCAATGGTTGTCAATTTGTCATCAGGTGAGAGGGGAACAACTTGTTGTCTTTTAGGCTGATTAAGATTCTGGTACTGAGAACTATTTTGATAGTTATTGAAGTTCCTATTCTGAAAGTTTCCCTTGAAATTTCCTTGATTTCCAAAATTTTGTTGTTGATTATGCTAGAATCCTGATGGGCCTCATGGTTGATTGTTCAAACTAAATTGATGTGAGTTTACTTCTCCATAGGGATTTCCATATTGAAACCCTAGATGGTTCCTATTCTGATTCGAATTGTAATATCCTTGACTAGGGATGGCATTAACAACATTAAGATTTTCCATTTGACTATTATCTCCTTGTCCACATATGTTTCTTAGGACAACGTTGTAAAGAACATTGCATGCTAAAGTGGAATGATTAGTTCCTTTACATGCTTCACAGAACAGAGATGCAGTCTTGATATGTTCTTATTGTTGAGTGGGCAAACGTCCTCTTCCAATTGCAGCAAGAGATGATTCAATA
The DNA here is from genome assembly GCA_963693085.1 of Alisma plantago-aquatica. Lineage (NCBI taxonomy): Eukaryota > Viridiplantae > Streptophyta > Magnoliopsida > Alismatales > Alismataceae > Alisma > Alisma plantago-aquatica. The sequence continues at coordinate 1,381,186,217 of OY856410.1, read as the reverse complement.
TGGTCTTGCTTGGCAACTAAGAGTTTTAGGGTTTCAACAATAGACTTGTACTCGGGAGTAGCTTCAGCCATAGCCACTTTCAATACTCCCTTACCTATAGATCTACCCCAATTAGCTTGATTTTCAACTCAGAGAGTTACAACCCTCCATGTGTTGTCATAGCTTGGACGCATGAAGTTTCCTCCAGATGAGGAATCTAAGAATCTCTTGATATCGTCGTCCACACCCATATAGAAAATTTTGACGAGTTGATTCTTAGGAATTCCATGGCGTGGACACTTACGTAGAAGCTCTTTGTATCTGTCCTAGGCTTCAGCAAGGGTATCTCTAGGGACTTGAGTGAAATTTGTTATTCGGCCTCTAATTTCATAGGTGAGAGATGGAGGGTAGAACTTTTCTAGAAACACATTTTGGAGTTGTTCCCAAGTGGTGATGGGTATTTCACTTTGCAATGAATTATACCAACTTATAGCTCTATCAACAAGGGAATACTTGAAGAGACAGAGTCGAATGGCATCATCATATACTCCATTTTGCTTTGTCATGGCACATAGATCAATAAACCTCAAAAGATGTTCCTGACTATCCTCTCCTAGTTTGCCATAGAATGGGTTGTTTTGAAGCAATGTGATCCAATGTGCCCTAATCTCAAAATTGGCATCATTGATGGGAGGAGGTTGTACTGGATGATGAACATTAGCATCTTTGGGGATCGAGAACTCTCTAAGATCCTTTTATAGTTCTGTTGCTTGTGCCTCTGCTTGTGCCTCTGCTTGTGCTACTTGAATTTCGTCTTGAACCACATCTCTAGCTTCTTGAATGAATCTTTCTCTCTGTGCATTGAGGGCTTGTGCTAACCTTCGAGCTATCTCCTCCTCTTGAGCCATTCTTACTTGGTTCTCTCTATTTTGTTGGTGAAAGGTTCTGTCAATCTCCAGATCAAAGCTGACAGTGAGTCTGGGGTTGTTCAGGCGGTGCATACACCAGTCTTGGGGGTACTTGAAATGAAGAGATCTAAAGTGAGATTGATGGAGCGGAATGAAATCCAAGTAGATGATCGATTGTATCAAAAGAAAAAAAAACAAAATCCTAGATTAGCCTTAAAAGAACTAGATCTGACTAACTGATTATGTTGTCCCCGGCAACGGCACCAGAATTTGATGTGGCAATTATCGCACTAACAAATTCACTCGGGGTTTAAATCCTTGAGCTTTTACCAAAACCTCGTGCAATAATACCACCCGTAAGCATACGGGTCTTATCGCAGTATAGTTAAGGATCGAATCCCAAAGGACAACGTTTTTAAGAATCTTTGTTAATCAAATCTAGCTCAAGTAAGACTAATATTTAGAACGATTGGTTGATTTGCGGTTAATTAAACTAATTGCAAGAAAATAAAGATGCAGGATTAAAGTCAGATCTAGATCAATGATATGGAATCGCTGGGATGGTATTGGGTTTCACCACCACTACACATGCAAACACATTCAATCGCAAACAATCCAGGCAAGGTATAACTATCCAAATGGAGCTACTGCAAAACCCCCCATATAGGCGTTAGGCTTGGGTAAGCATCACCTTAGGTATCAGATGTCTCGTCACCATCTGGATCATATACTTACAGCTCCGAAGATACAACATCCAACTAAGGCTGTGGTCCTCCCTGAGGGATGTTGTTATGACCCCACACCCCGATAACCCCCAATTAAGGGAGACCGAGTGGTCGAAGCCGCACCCATAACTTCCGGATCAAAGGTTCGGTAATTAACCAAGAATAAATATCAAGTTTTAACAGACTATACTGAAAAGCTGTAAGAAAATAAACTGTTGCATACCTTTTTGAAAACTTGGATCTCTAAACCTCTATCCACTTATGGATTCTATTCTAGCTAATCCTCCTTGTATTTTACTTCATGTATTTCACAATATGATGATTTACTATTTGTCCTTTTGGCTTGTACCTAAAACGCCGACAAACAAAACGTCGGTCAGCCGAAGCTGGTATGTGGGGGAAACAATAAACATGCAACTATGATAACAATGTAATCATTCAATTAATCATTTAACAACCAAGATTACATTTTAGATATAACTCCGAGATCCAAGAGTACCCTATCCTCTGTGTTGACCCCACTAAACCCCTCATGATCCACCTATCAAGTGAACCAGTTTCTAGGGTTGAGTCACATGGAACTACTCATAGGTAGACCACTCCTTAACTCGGGGTATTCTAAAGAGTCTCATGGAACTACACGTAGGTAGCCCAGTTTCTAACTCACAGTAACCTAGACCTTGCTCTAGGATTACCCCTTTTTTAGCCCTTTTCAAAGCAACAATGGTGGACCCAGATCTAGCCAGTTATATACGCACATTTATAGTGATAATCATAGTCACTTTATAGTTGCATGAAATAAATAAACATTCAACAGTTATTTTCAAGCAACCGATAAACAAGTTCGGAAATCGCCGTGAAACTAAAGCGATTATTCATAAGCGTAACCACATACCTGATTTGAAGCCTCAAACATAAACAAGATATCCAAATCCAACTAGATGTCCAATCAAGCAAGCCAATCAACCAATCAAGCAAACATTGATCCTAAAAACATGTATAACACCTAGTTGTTACCATCTCATCCCAAACAACTCTTTATTGAATTAGGACACCTTTCTATGATTTCTAAGTCTCATTAGGATGCATTAGGGTTCCTTAGATTAATTTCTCAGACTTTATCCTTTTTAGGTCAACCGATCCTAAAATAACTTTTCTACTCATAAAAACACTAATTGCTCAAACTATCCATATTAAGGATGTTTTATGCTCAAATTAACTTAGGATCATCATACCTCTGTTTATTCATGGATCTAAACAATTAAAACCATTAAAAGCCATAATTATCAAAATTTAGGGTTTCTAGGCCCATTAATGCTTATTCAGGTACGTGGAACCCTAACTTAAGACAATTATGCAATAAGATAATCTTTTAGATCAACTTCTCTCTTTTATGAACAACAAGTTAATATTATCTTAAGGTATCCGAAGAACATCATGAAATCTCATTATCATCAATTCTTAGGGTTTTTCATCAATTAATCCATCGGAGGTGATAACTTTATACACTTTTTGAATTGCAAGTGAAACTAGGATTTAGTTGTATTTTTATTAGAATAATCGCGTTCTCTTGATCAATTTTCATATATGACATTATTTCATCCAAGCTATCGGGCATTAGATATGGATTTTGCAAGATAAAATACCTCAGACCAATAGAAGATCGCCACGTCAGCAAATCAGGCTCCTTTTCTTTCTTTTCTTTCTATTCCTTCTCCTGGCTCGCGTATCCCACCATGGATCCAGTTGCCTGGATGCCCGAACCCGCTTGCCCCCACTTGTCTTCTTTGCAAGGCTCCCGACGCGGAGACTCTGTTTCCACGGCAGAACAGAGCATCTCCGGTTATGTTCGTATAGACCCCTCAGGGGGGGACTGTCACCCAGGATAGGCACCCACCGCTCCGCTGGGTCTGGTTGAGATCATAGGTATCTTCGGGTTTCACAGAGAGGAAAGATAATGGGAGAAAGCTCCAGGCATGCTTGTCGACAGACATAGAGGATTGGTGGTAAAATCGCTTGACAGAAGGTAGTTTCTCGCACCCTGAACTTTGCGAGAAGGGATCTTACATGTTTTTGAGGGGGTTGTGTACCCTTTTATATGAGATAGAAGGCGAGGAAGGGATGACAGTATTCCTCCTTGGAATGCAGGTTTCACCCCCAAATTGGGCGTTTTTGGTTTTTGGCAAGTCAGCAGCCGTGTAATGGCTTGTTGGGTTCACCTTTCTCTCCTTGTCTTAAAGGACTAAGATGGAGAGCATCAGACAGAGGGGAGAGGGTGAACGGGCCAAGGGAGATTGTCGTTCAATGTTGGCTCATTTCCTTTTCCTACTAGAGGAAGGTGATGACACAGCCACCCTTGGATCCCAGATCCAATGGCTGTCATGCAACTCATCAAACCAAAATCCGAAAAAAAAGAATTAATCAGATAATCGTAACATTCAATGTGAATCCTTACACTTTGGGAAATATTTGAAAATTCATAACTCCCAAACCATGACTCCTTTTAATCTCAAATTTTAAGGGAAAGTTAATAATAACTTAATTTTTCATCTTGCCAAATTTGGAATCATTATCTAACAGAAAATGTGCCTTTTCTTTAGGTGCAAGATATTACTCAAATATGTATATTTCTCACTTATTTTCTCTTTCTTATTTTCTTATTTCCCATATTTCTATTCCTTGTAATCCAAGAAATCAAGTGGGGTTCTAATTATTACTCATCATGACCAAACCCTCACTTCTCTCTTCATTTCTTGCATTACCTCCTTTATTTCAAATATTCTACTTATTATTATTTGTTAAATATCTCTTTTTGAGGATTTCTCTTTCTCTTTATTTTTATTTTCCTAATTGGCATTCTTTTAACATTAGTAATCCTTTGGATACGAAATTATACCAAGGATAACTCAATTATACCTCTTTTCACTTATTTTCCACATTTTATCATTGTTTTCAATTTCTTTCTTAATAAAGAAATATGTAATTGATCTTTTCTTTTCTTATTGCATTCTCTTTGCAACTTTGGACTCCTTGGAACCCAAGGAACCCAAGAGGCACGAAATCCAACTTTGTATTATATTCTTTTTCCTTCTAGAGGTTTATACATCTTCTTTTCTCGAAAATTCAATTATTCATTCACTAATTGAATTTTCTTGTTATTTGGGCCCAATAGCCAATAAAGCCCACAACCTAAACATCAAGGCTATTGTAAATGAAATCCATTTATTCAAACTAAATTTTATCATTATTTGTTCAAATATCTTTAATATGAGAAATTACATTTCTCACCAAATAAACCCAAAAATTGGGGTTGTAACAGATGTTTAGACCACAGAAGCATCATCGTATGCTAGATGTCTCATCCCCTCACAGATCATATACTTACGACCTCAAGGAACCCCTTTATATTTCTAGTATAGGAGTCAACCGTGCTAAATGAAAAGAAAGCAGGTGATTAATCTACAAGCAAACATCAATGATTAACAAAGACGATACAAAATCCAACTAAGGTTGTGGCCCTCCCTGAGGGATGTTTAGGCCACAGAAGCATCACCGTAGGCTAGATATCTTGTCCCCTTACAGATCACACACTTACGACCTTAAGGAATCCTATCGGAAGTTCTCGTCAAGGAGTCAACTTCGTAAATCATCATTCCATTCAACATATAAAAGTTCTCGAAACATAGGGAAGAACAAGATGAAAGCAAGCAGGTAACCAACTAAAAACTTTAACGATTAACAACGAAGTGGAAATTTATATACATTGCCATGAACGTTTAACAAGATAACATGCTTGCATGGTAGCGGGGCTAGTCCCCGCACCCCAACAAAAAGGAACTACTTGCTCATGATGTGAGAAATAAGATAATAAGAAAGATAGAGGATTCTACCATGAGCATGATGCAAAAGGTACTCGCAGCTCAGTGAAGATGATGCGGTCTTCTACGTCATGTCAGAGTAGATCTGGAAGAACGAGGGATGCCAAGACCGATCGGGCAGTCTTTCTCACTCCTCCTTTCTTCTCTTCTCAGTCTCCTTGAGTTGCAACAAGAACGACAGGTGAAGTGGCAGTGTGGATGGAACTGGATTGGACCTGTGTATAGGCAGCCTGTCGGTATCCTGAAACTGATGCCCAAATGGGGACCCTGTGGGTCCTATTTATAGGCATAACTCTGGCCCTCATGCTTTTGGTGTGAGTCTGAATGGTTTGGTTAAAATCTGACCAAACGGTCCTGAGATATTGGCCTCAAAATGGTTTTGGGGTATTTAATTTCATACGGTTTTCTAAGTAATGTTCCCAAATGATTTACTAAAATATGACCAAATGGTCTTGCTTTGTATAGACCAAACAGTTTTGATAGCCGAGGCTCTAAATGGTATGGTATGCTATACTTTTTGAAATGGTATAGTTGCATTGTATAGTAAACAATCTGTAAATGGAATGCTTATCAAATGGTTTGCTTCTTTATTCAGTCTTCATTGGTTCAGCTCATTCGGTTTGCTCCCAGCATGTGCCCAAATGGTTTGTGAGATTATATTTTCAAACGGTTTGGATGTTGCTTCATTCAGTCTTCATGCTCTAGTAGAAAACGGTCTTGGGCAAATGATAGGCAAACGGTTTGTTGCTTTATTCAGTGTGCTCCTGGCTATTCCAAACGGTCTGAGACCGTGCAGCAATGTCAAACGGTTTGCGTTCAGCTAGACAAATGGTCTCACGTGACCAGTGCAGAGAGCACATGGTGGATGGAAGGTCTAGTTGCAGGTCAGGTGATAGTGCTGGTGGTGGAGGGAGGAGGAAGCGGGTGGTTCTTGTGTCTTACTGGTGGTAGAGGAAAGCAGGAGGGAGGATGCACTGCTGAAGTTAGTAGGCCCAGCGGGGATAAAAGCACCACAGGGTGCAAGTGTTAGGGTGGAGGAAAGAGAGGTGTTGCAGAACTGGGCGGCAGTGATTCTAGGCAACGCTGGTTGTAGGAAGATCTAGGGTTATAGAGGTTGAAGATGACTGAAGCGAGGGGTCCTTCATTCAGTCTTCAATAGATCACTCAAACGGTCTTGAAGACTGGTTGATATCAAATGGTTTTGAGGGAAAGTTTGAAGGAGACTGAATGGGAAAATAGAGATCAAGACCGTTTGCCCAAATGAATAATGGCCTTAGATCCAAGATCTAATGGCAAAGAGATGTAAAAGCCCAAATGGTCTTGAAGGTGTGTTAAATCCAAACGGTTTTGAGATGGAACTGTCCATTTGGTCTTGAGACCGAATGGATGAAATTGATTGGTCAAACTGAATGGTCAAGACAGATTGGTCATATCGTTTGGTGAGACCGAATGGTTGAAACCGAATGGTCAAGACCGATTGGTTAGAACCAAGGGTGAGTGAAAGGTGGGTCCTAGCTGATTTTTCAACCTCGTCACAACCTGCATCAAATTAAAATAAATTCAGTTAAAACTTTGATAATTGTATTAATTGAGTAATTTTGCACTTTGTGATACATTTTAATATTTAATGAGTGAAATTGGATGTATTGAGTTGAATTTGACCCAATATGGTAATTGAATTTGATGATGAATATGTATGCATCAGTATCAAAGTAGGATTCAAGGAGCTCTCATTGAGTCTTGAAGATGGAGGGTGGTGGTGTCTACAACCTCAAGCAAAGGAGAAACTTGGACCAACCCTCAACAAGTTGTAGCTAGTGTTTAGGAACGGGACACACAACACTTAGTTGTCCAAGGAAGTCAAAGAAAGAAGAGGTGCATAAAGAGGTACAATGCTTTGTTACTACGACAAATGAAGAAGAATAAGAGGTAAGTCTTTTTGACTTGTCAAAAGAAGATTTAATTGTTAGTCTTCAAGAAATGCATGACAAATATATTGATTGTAAAAAGAGACTAAAAAGAGTTACTAAAACTAATGAGGATTTGTATGCTCAATTAAATGATCTTGATGTTGAAAAGGAAAGTATTATTTCTGAAAATTCTATCTTGAAATCATCTCTCAATGATTGTAATATAAAGTTGCTTACTCTAGAAACAAACTATGATATTCTTTCTCGAGAAAAGGTTGAACTACATGCAAAATTGAATGATCTTCAAACTCAACCTATTTTGTGTACTCATGTAGATTATGATGTTATTATGAAAGAAAGAGATAGTTTGTTGTCTAATCTAGAGCAAACAAATTTAAATGTTAAAAAGAGAATGGATGAGATTGCTAAATTACAAAAAGAAATTAGTGGCTTGAGAAATAATGGTATTCTTGATAATATTCTAAAAGAATGTTCTGGTTATACTGGAAGAAGAGGTTTAGGATATGTTCCAAAGGAAAACTTTTATCAACCTAAACCTAGGAGAAATCAAGCATCCAAGACCAAAATTATGTATGTACCTAAGAACAATTCAACTCAAAATCCTAGAAAGAAAAATGAAATTGATTTTATTTTTTGTCACTATTGCTTGCATCTTGGACACTGTTATTTTTCATGTCCGTACAAAAAAAAGAATGTTGAGTTAGTATGGGTTCCCAAACCCCCAAATTAAATGAATATGAATTAATTAAGTTAAGATATAACCAATAATCTTGATTTTAACATCCTTATGTCTATCTCAACTTAACACAATAGAATAACAAAATAAATCAAAGAAATTAACCCATAACTTGAACAAACTTATTTTTGAACAACCAGTAGAAACACTCTCAGTCGACAAAGAATTCGACCGAAAGTAAGTCGGTCGAGAAAATATTTGACCAACGAGGGCTCTGCACTGAACCTGAAATTACTGGCAAAATAGTAACTTATTCGGTCGAATAGAGTTCAACCGAGCAAATCCCCGGTCGAAAAATAGTGGACTGAATCCAGCAATGATTCAACCTAATAAAAACCTATAAAAACAGTAGAAAACTCGGTCGAGAAAATCTTCGACCGAGATGTATTCGATCGAAGAAAAGTTCGACCGAATCAAGTCCTGCTGAACCTGTTTAATTGATTCAGTTTGCTATCAATATACCTAACTAAGATGATTAGTGGGATTAAATGAAGCCTTTTGAAGAAAAGAACTTTGAGACAAATTTAAATATATTTGCATCATACCTTAATTGTTATATAATGTATATGATGCTTTTACTCAAGTTGCATCTTACAAAGAAAAATGATGCTTATTGGAAATTTGTACTCTTACTGCAAGTAGACATGCTTTATTGCAAAAACAAGTCATAAATCATGAAGACAAACTTCTCAAACATAGTAGTAGTTTGCATCATTACATATATGTTAATAACATCCTTATTGAACTTGGTGCAAATTACAACTTGTGTGATTATGAACTTTATGCAAATTGAAATTTGACATTCTTTCTTTGAAAATTCAAATGTTATCAAATTTCAATTTCTACTTTCTCAAAAAAGATGATTAAGCATACATGGTCAATCTTAATCTAAAAATTATGAATCATGTTTTAAGAAAAATTAATCACGGAAATTATGGATATGTTTCTATTGCTTCATCATGATTATTGTGTTCCACATGGTTTGTCTAAAATAATCCCTAGTCTATATCTATATAAACCATGTGCTTAGAAATTGCTCTTATCATCAAAATGATTATAGTGATTCAACTCATTGATGATGCTATAATTGAAAATGCCATTATTGCTTTAAGGAAAATCTCTATGGAACAAATGCATCTTGACATATTAGTTAATGATTATCATGTGCTTAACTTATGGAAAAGGATATCATCTTTGTGATGCATGAATATTTTCACTACGGACTTCAAGTTTTATGTTTTTCATATAAAATAACTCCACACCAATGGCTTCTTGCAGTCTAGCTTCCAACTGGTGACAGCTATTTGAGAGATATAGTTGAGTCTTTTTAGCATTAATCTACAGTTCTCTCTCCAAACTCTCCTAGAAATTTTTTTACTCCTTTAGCATTTCAACTTTGGCCTCCAAAAATAATAAAATGCCATCTGCAAAGATAAGGTGTCTCATTACCTTCATACCATGGACTGTGTATGCTTTGAATAGTTTTGAATCTTCTGCTGCTTTTAGCTTCCTTGTAAAGTATTCCATGACAATGGAGAAGAGGAGTGGAGAAAGGGGGTCGCCTTGCCGAAGACCATTGCTACCTTTGAACATACCAGCCGATGTGCCATTAACAAGCACCGAGAAGCCTGTTGTGCCAACACATTGTTGCATCCATTGTATCCACATATCAGAGAAGCCCATCTTCTGCATGATCCACCACAGTTAATCCCATCTGACACTATCATACGCCTTTGAGATATCAAGCTTTAGGAAAGTCTTTCTGCTCCCTCTCATCACATTGTAATCAGCTAGGAACTCATCCACAAGAAGGGTACAATCACTAATGCTCCTACCAATAATAAAGGCTCCTTGATTTTCAAAAATCAGGAAAGGGAGGACCATCTTCAGCCTTGTGGCTAGGGTTTTTTCTATAATCTTGTATTGGATAGAACAACATGCAAGGTAATCTTCTTCTTTGGAATGATAACCAAGAAAGCATGATTGACTTGTCTAACCATATTACCGCCATCAAGAAAACATCTCACATACCTCAGAAGATCTTCTTTGATGGTTTCCCAAGTTGTCCTATAGAAGAAAGCATTGAAATCATCAGACCCGGGGGATTTATTGCAGCCTATGCTCCATAGTGCATCTTTAACTCCTTGCTCGGTGACCTCCCTAGTGAGAATATTGTTGTGGGTGCTAGAGAGTGTGAACTTCTAGTCTATGTCCTCCTCCTCAATTGTGTCTTCAAAGTTTTTATTATAAATCTCATTGAAGAACTGCATGACTTGATCCTCGATGTCTTCTTGTTTATTAATAATCTGTCCATCTTTGTCAATCAGCTCACATATGATATTAGTTGCCTCCCTTCTTCTAACTGCCATGTGGTAGAGCTTGGTGTTTCTATCCCCATCTTTCATCCATTTCTCCCTTCTTTTCCAGTAGAATTTCTCCTTGACCTTCTTTAGATCAGCAAGCATCAGTCTTAACTCACGATCCTTCTCTATTAAGTCCCCATTGAGCGGATCAACCATCAAGAGATTTCTAACTTCACTACATTCCTTCTTTGTTGTTGCAATCAAATTAGGAATGTCCGCCTTCTCCTTTGCCCATTTTTTCAATGTAGTTTCAGCAATGACAACTTTTTTGCAAAGACATACATAGGATTCCCATGAATGTGTTTACCCCATACCACCTTCACAATATCATCAAAGCCCATCCAATCATCCCAATAGTTTAGAAATATGAAAGGTTTTCTCTTTTGGTTTTTCTCTATGATCTCCACAAGAATAGGGGCATGGTCACTAAGCTCAGATCCACTAGTTTCCACTTGTACACTGGGAAACATCTTTAACCATTCTTCATTAACCAGGACTCTATCCAACTTTCTAGCTATTTTGTCCTCCGTATTTTGTTCATTATTCCACGTGAAAAGGTCAATACCTATCATGGGAAGTTCCATCGATTCCGCTTTATCAATAGCCATGTTAAATGCATCTATCACAACATGTAGTTTTGGTCTACCCCCAATCTGCTCACCTTGTAATCTGACATTGTTGAAGTCACCAATCTCCATCCACGGTGTCGTCACCTATATAGATAGTAGAGCCAGATCAAGCCAGAGTTCCTCCCTACTTTTTGCATCATTATGAGCATAAACTTCTATCAAGCACATGTGCAGGCCTACTACATTCCTGCACTCCAGTGTGATATGTTGATCAATCATCATTTTCAGTGACATCTGCCATGCATTGGGCTTCCACGCCACGCACACTCTAGCTAGTTCAGAATATTGGAGGTTGGATATGTGTTCCCACCCTTGTGGAAACAAGTAACCAATGCTTAGTTTATTATTTTCTCTGATCTTGGTTTCATGCAAAACTACAATAGAGCACCCACTAGCTCCAATCCATTCCCGGATTTCTTTCTTATTATTCCTATTGCACCCCCCTTTAATGTTCCACATAATTATGGACATATTAGAGATTTTTGTTTGCCCGAGTACGCCTGGGCTGCTCCTTCTTCTTACTTCCTTCTCTCTTCTTCTTTGGTTCAACATGTTTGGGTTCTTCTGCATCTGACTCATTGAGTGCATCAAATCTATTGGTGGCCTCCAATATGGAACCGACACCTTGCCTCTTTGGGAACCCACTCTGGCTTCTCCTCCTTGATGCAGGAGTAAACTCCCCTTCTTCTTTCTGCCCTGCATCAAGTGTGTCCTCTTCCGATGTATTAATAGCAGACGTAGGTTGCTTTGCGCTAGCACCTAGCTGCATGTTTTGTCCTCCTTCATTTCTGGTCTTCTCAGCACCAGCGGTGGGCTGCTCCTTCATCGCAGTTGCATCTAAAACAAAAGCATCCTTATCTTTCTCTTTCCCAGCACCATTGGCCTCACTAGCAGTGGCCTCGATAGCCTCAGTCTTGTTGGTTTTCTCCACCCACTACTTAGCGCTCTGGCCGACCTTCTTATGCTCCGGCTTGAGGGCATGCCCCTCCTTGCAAGCACCATCCGTGTGGCCGAAGGTCCTGCAACTAGTACACTTCGGCGGTTTTTAGTCGTATAGGATACGTACAGGGATGGCCTCCCATCCGCAGACGTTTAGCCAAACCTACTTTGTCGTGTCCTCCTTGGCGTTGAGTTCTATCAAAACCCTAGCCTCGTCGAACACCAAGGAACGGACGTCAATATGCAGAACCTTTCCCGCCCCAGCAACAATCGTCCAGGCCACCCGATGAGTCCATGAACGTCCGATAAAACCCAACATGATCCATGTAGGGATCGTGGTGAAGGCATCACGCCTCCATTCATCCCCAAATCCATAGCTCTTGGCCACTACCAATTGGCTGTATAACCACCTCGGTCCCAGATTGAGCATTGCTTGTTTATCCATCTCGTTTGAGAAGCAAATCAAGAACACACCGGATTCCTTCGAGATCAAATCAAAGGTTCCTTTAGGGCTCCACATCCTCTTGATCCATGCAAGAAAGTGCGGGTAGAAGGGTTGCTTGCCTACGACATATGCCATGACTGCATACTCCCACACGTTCTTCATTTTCTCAAACTCCTCCACCTCGAGGTCAACATGGATCTCACCGTCCGCCTGCCTGGGTGTAGGGAAGACGTCTATAGTTTTCTGGCACAGAGAAGGTTCCTTCAAGATTTGGTTCCACTCCTTCTGTCCTTCTCTCTTCTTCACCCCCGATCCAGATGTCGTTGAGCCTTCCTTCTGTCCTCTGTCGCTCCATGTCCCGTAAGGGTTAGGGATGACCAGACTCTTTCTTTTCTCTTTCTCCTGGTCAGAGCACGTGTGGGTGGATTGGGAGGTGGGTGTGGGTGTGTGGGGTGGGTGAAGGTGGACATTGGCATCCGGAGTGGCCGCCAATGTGGGCGCCATGCCCTAGGGTTGGGATCGCCAGGGGATCACCCCAGACAACACCTAGGAGATGAGACGCGTGGGATTTTATGTATGTATGTATTATGTATGTATGTATTGGAAATTCCTGGTAAGTATATTCCCGACCCTCAAAGAGGGACAAAATTACACACTACACCCAGTACGTGTAGTAACAAAGATGATACGTTCAAGACCTAGGTCTTACATGGACACCCAGTACTTATAATTAGTACTTACAAAGTTCCCAAATTTGAATTAAATTTGTCGAAACATTAGACAATACACTATGATATGTCTTGTAGTGTATCTACATCTCTTTCTCCATCTTACTGAAGATTGCCAGCTCATCTCGAGGTTTGCCTCCATGGATCCTGGAATTCCTCTCTGTCCATATAGCATGACAATAGAGAGTAACCGCCCACAGTATGATGATTCTGTCATCATGCCTAGAAGCCTTCAAATCAAGCAGGCATTATTGCATGCTAGCTGACACTATACCACATTTCAGTGTGGATCTACCCCACAGGTACTTCCACCATTTGCAATATGCATAAGTAAGATGGATGGTTGTTTCATCTTGCGTCTGGCATAAACAACACCTAACATCCACATATGGACTCCATTTCAGTATCTTTTCCTTCGTAGGCAAGTAATTATTGTATGCTCTGAAGGTTGTAAAACTCCATCTTGGATTATGCTTGCTACTCCAAATATTCTCGGCAGCAACATCTTTGGCTTGTTTCTGTCTGCATATGTCCCATAGAGCCTCATCAGAAGTTTCCTGGAACACAGGCCATTTCTCGGTGATCCTTCTCCACTGTGTGGAATAGACCCATCTATGGTCAGGCTGGATGAAGTCATTAATTCCATATCTAGTTATCATCCACCTTGCCCAAATAGACTCTCCCTTAAGTAAGTTCTTTGTTCTCTTCATTGTATAGAAGTCAACAAGATTATCTAGTTTTTTGAGACCAAGGCCTCCCTCATCTTCAGGAAACGATATATGCTCCCATGAAGTAGGATGCATAGATGACCCCCATAGAAAATCCCCCATCAGAATTTCCATTCTATGTAAAGTAGATTTAGTGACCTCCCCTTGGGACATCCAGTACTGGATGAGCCCCATTGCATAACTTTTTATCAATACCAGTCAACCCGAGAAGCATAGTTTAGTTCCTGGCCACTTAGTTATCATATCTTTAAGCTTATCAAGACAAGTGTTGAAGTTAACTCATCTGAGATTGCCCCCTGCTAGAGGATAACCCAGATAAGTAGTTGGAAAGTAACCAAGTTGCACTCCAAGTTGGTCTGCCAATTCCTTTTTATTCACAATAGATTTCAAAAAGAAGATATTCGACTTGAGTGTGTTTAGTTTCATTCCCGATTCTTTTCCAAAGTCATCAAGTAATCTTTTTAGGTTTTCCAGACTTCTACTTCTAGCTTCACAGAAGATAAGAACAACGTCTGCAAAGAGTAAGTGAGAGAGCATTGGAGTATTCCTGATTGTATATGTACGAAATTTTTTACCATTAGCAACCTTCATGAGCTTCTTTGTGAGGCCTTCCATAGCAATTGTGAACACTAGTGGAGACAAAGGATCACCTTGGTGTAAGCCATTTGAGTTCCTAAAGAAACCTTCAGATGCACCATTGAGAAGAACTGAAAAGGAAGGAGTCGACACACACTGCTGCACAAGGCGTATCCACTCTTCTTTGAATCCCATATTCTGTAAGCAATTCCATAAGTAGGGCCATTAATAGAATCATAGGCCTTTGTGATGTCCAACTTGACACAAGCCAAAGGAGAACTACGAGCCACATTAAAATTTAAGGTAAATTCAGCTTCTAGGAGAGAACAATCATGTATGCTTCTACCCTTGATAAAAGCACCTTGATAAGGTGATATAATCTTGGGCATAAGTGAAGCAAGGTGGATTGTAATTATCTTTGTGATGATCTTATATAGCATGGAGCAACATTCTATAGGTCGAAAATCATTCAGTGAAGAAATGATATCCTTCTTTGGGATAAGGGCGAGGAACACATGATTGATTTGATGAACCATATCGCCACCATTAAAAAACCATTAGACAGCTGCACAAAGATCAATACAGATAATATCCTAATTTTCCCAATAGAAGAAATCATTAAACCCATCTGAACCTGGGCTCTTGGATGCACCAATAGACCAAAAAACATTTTTTATTTTAGTCATATCAGGATTTTTGGACAACATGTCGTTGTCTTCATCATTGACAGTTCTCTCCCAACCAGTGTTATCAAAATCAGTGTAACAATGATTCTGGTTATAGAGCTTATCAAAGAACTTTATTGTTTCATTAGCAATAGCTTCTTCATCATTAAGGAATACTCCATCACTATTGTAAATTTCAGAAATAGAGTTCAAAGCATCCCTCCTTTTGACTGTCGAATGGTATAGTTTTGTATTCCTATCACCATTGGAAATCCAGTCCAGTCTACTCCTCTGCCAGTAATACTTTTCTTCCGCCTTTTCAAGAGTATTAATGCGATCTTGAGTACATTTTTTTGCCTGAATCAGTTGCTCATCTAGGGGATTTTTCCTGAGAGCACGAGCAATATCATCCATTTCATTGTGTGCTTGTTGTAGAAGATTTGCAAGATTAACATGCTTCTTCACCCATTGTTTCAACTCCTTCTTTAGAATTTTGAGTTTTTGGTTGAAACGAAAGAGAGGATTTCCGATGACCTCAGTGTTCCAAGCTTGTTTGATAAGGGTGTCAAAACCATGCCACTCTAGCCAGTAGTTCAGAAACCTGAAGGGATGGGTTTTCCTACACAGCTTTCGTAAGCTCACATTAATAGCCGAATGATCTGAGAATTTGGAAGTGAGTAGTTTAGATTTAGTTCCAGGGAACTTAACTAGCCAATCCTCATTGACTAACGCCCTATCAAGCTTGCATGAAATCTGTTTGGATTTAGCTAATTTATTGCTCCAGGTGAAGATCTCCCCGCCAATAGTAGGAAGCTCGACAAGACCTGCATTATCAATGGTAGAGTTAAAAGAACTAAGAACCTCAGTCAACACCTCTCTGCCTCCTGCCTTTTCTTCTCTCTTTCTAATGTTATTAAAATCTCCAATAGTAAGCCATGGATCTTGAATCTGAGAAGATATACTTGTCAGTTTTGTCCAAAGGTCCGTTCTTTGTTGCATGAGATTCCTAGCATAGACAGTAGTAATGACTATTTGAAGACCCCCTTTATTGCAAGCTTCAGTAGTAACTTGTTGATAATCTTCATTAACAATGTTGCAATCCCAAGATTTAGGATCCCAACCAATATAGATACGTCCATTATCATCATACTAATGATTAGAGTGAAACTTCCAGCTATTAGGGAATAGCTTCCTCATGGATTCTTTATATGCTTTTTTTTATTTTTGTCTCCACCGGAATCTCCATCGATGCCTTTATTTTTTTGATAGAATCTCTTACATCCCTCTTCTTTCATGGTTTCCCTGAACCATGAGCATTTTCCATGTAAAAGGTCATTAATTACCTTTACCGTAAGATCGAGTCTTGCGTGACTCGTTACCTCCAGTGCTAGCACCCCGTGCTTCTTTGTTTTTTGATCTATTATTATCACCTTTCCCTTTCATATTTGTAAGCTCCTCCTTCTCTGGGATTCCACCATCCTTCTCTGGATTCACAATCTCAACCTCACTCTTATCTGTAATCTCAGCCTCATTGGCCCCTTTCTCAGATGTGTCAGTGGTTTTTTCCTTTGCAGGTACTTCTTCTGCTGCTTTCTCTGGCACCCTCTCAGTTTCTGGGGACTCCTTCTCCATATTATTATTTCTATTTCTCCTATTCGCAACTACCTGCCACACACGAGTCTGGGGCCTCTCCTTTTCTAGTTCCTCAACTCTTAGTTTCATTGGGCAGTCTTTGTCGCCATGGCCAAAGCTCTTGCAATCACAACATCTATCAGGAACTTGTTCATAGTTAATATCCACTAGCATTGCTTCTCTATTCGGAATGTTCACCCCGATTTTTTTAGGTGGATCTTCATCTGCTTCTATCTCAACAAGTGCCCGGGCTTCTCCCAATGATTCTTGCGAGAGAGATCTAAGGTCTATGCAAAGGAGTTTACCCACCCCACTGGCCACAATACCCACTACTTTCTCAGACCAATTTCTACCGAGGCTCGGCATGTTGATCCGCACAGGAAAAGAACTGAATAGGTCCTTCTTTAGATCATCACCAACCTTGAATTCCTTAACGACTACAAGTTGTCTGTCGAACCATCTAGGCTCCATGTTGATAGCCGTTTTCTTATCTTCTTCATTATTGAATCTGAGCAGAAAAACTTGTTTGGTTTTGAGTAGAGATCAAAACCTCCTTTGGGTTTCCAAACCCTCTTGATCCAAGTCATAAGATGGTATTAATAAGGTCATTTACCCATCACATACACCACCATGGTGTGCGCCCAGTTCTTCTCCATCTTCATGTAGGTATCGTCATCAATGGTTACAAATCGTTTCCCATCCATGATCTCAGGGGCTGCATAATCATTCTTCTTATAAGAATCTTCACCGCCAAGTACTTGTGACCAAGCCTTCTTCAGTGGAGGTTCCATGGAAGGCCAAGGAGGGGATGATCCCCTCCCTCACCCTCGGGGACGTCCTGGTCACACTACAAATCGCCAGAGCTCAAACCCTAAACCTAGGGCTGCCGCATATATATGTGTATGTATGTATGTATGTATGTATGTATGTATGTATGTATGTATGTATGTATGTATGTATGTATGTATGTATGTATGTATGTATGTACGTATGTATGTATGTATGTATGTATGTATGTATGTATGTATGTATGTATGTATGTACGTACGTATGTATGTATGTATGTATGTATGTATGTATCGGAACTTTTTGGTAATTTATTCTGAACCCAAAAGGGACAAAGTTACAAACTACACCCAAACTGTGTAGTTCACATTGTATGTATGTATGTATGTATGTATGTATGTATGTATGTATGTATGTATGTATGTATCGGAATTAGGTAAATTTTATTCCGAAACCCTCAAGCAAATAGCCTTTGGGACAAAAATAGAATGTAGTACTTACCACTACATTATACATCTTAAAAAACAAAATAACTTGTTTCTATCTATCTATACATTTGATGTTTTTGTATAGAACCTTATTGATCTTGCTTGCTAGTCTTTCCATGTCCTTCTTCGCATTATGCTTCCTGTTGTTCCTCTCCTTCTAGATGTGAAAATAGAAAGCTGATAGCACCAGCTTCTCTATCCATTCTTTAGTGACGATCATCCTCTCCACTAAACATAGTTGCTTCAGCTTGATCTTTCTCTACTTCCGCAGCAGCTTCCAGACCTCTCCAGTGTATTTACATGATTCAAAGATGTGCTCCTTCGTCTCATGCTCCTCCTCACAAAGCAAGCAGGTATCATCTGTGCCTGGGTACCACTTTGCAACCTTGTCCAAGGTAGCAAGTGAACTGTGTACTACCCTATAAACGCACATGTCCCACTTTGGAATATCATGGTCATACCAAATGAATCTTGATATATGTTGGTTGCCCTTCGGTCGAATGAGCTCCCATAGTCTGTTCTTCTTCTCCTTCAAGGTCCAGTCCCTCCTTTCATCGTCTATACTCTTGATATCCTGCCAAACCTCTATCATCCTGTTAATTACCCTTGAATAACCTACTCTGGTCCTTGGTTTGAAGTCCAAACCTTTTGGGTAATGAGTCCTCATCCATTTCGCCCACAGGGAGTCATCCATTAGGTATTTGAAAACACACTTAGTTGTGCCCCAATCTTCTATGAGTCTTGGAGTTTTCAGTCCTACTCCCCCTTCTTCCTTCAATCTCACCAACCTGTTGTACTTCATTGGGTGGACTTTGTTAGCCCAGACAAAGTTCGAGATTGAATTCTCCATTCTATCTAAGACCGCTCCTGGTATTTCACCCTGCTGAACCCAAAAGATCAACAAACCTTCAATCGCAGCTTTTGTCAGTGTAATCCTTCCTGCCATGGAAGTTCTCACAGTGGGCCATCTGCTTATCAGTTCATCTAGCTTGTCTGAACACTCCACAAAGTCCGCAACTTTCATGTTGCCTCCTGCCAACGGGAATCCAAGGTATTTAGTGGGTAGCTTGCTTACAATAATGCCCATTGCCTCCACTACTCCCGTTGAACTCATTTCACAGTTCTTAGACAGGAAGAGTTGAGTCTTCTATAGATTTGTCTTCAAGCCAGTGTCCTCCCCGAACTTTTCCAGTAGCTGCTTCAGCTGGGTCATATAAGCTTCCTTTGCTTGTAGAAACACCAAGACATCGTCACCAAATATGAGGTGACTCCGAACTTTTGTTCCATGCACTATGTGTGTTGCAATCTTCTTCAACCTTTCCTCTCTATCCATTATCCTGGTGAAGTACTCCATTAGTATGGTAAATAGTAATGGTGAGATGGGATCTCCCTGTCTAAACCCATTGCCCCCTTTGAAAATGCCACACGGGGATCCATTTACAAGAACTGAAAAGGTCGTCGTGGTAACACACTGCTTCATCAGATTTATCTATCTTTCCTAGAACCCCATTTTAGACATAATCCACTATAGTGAGCTCCATTTGACACTGTCGCATGCCTTCGATACATCCAACTTCAAGCAAGCCTTCTTGTGTCCCCTCATCACATTAAAGTCTAGAAAGAATTCCCCAGCAAGCAGCGTGCAATCACTGATGCTCCGGTTGGATATAAAGGCCCCTTGATTATCTGAAACTATCAACGAAAGAACCATCTTCAACCTCTCCGCCAACATCTTCGTTATCACCTTGTATTGGACATTACAACATGCTATTGGTCTAAAGTCAGCTAGTGATGAGGTTTTTTTCTTCTTCGGAATCAATACCAAGAATACATGGTTGACATGTCAGAGCAGGCAACCCCCCTCCATGAACCATTTAACAGAATTACAAAGATCATCTTTGATTACCTCCCATGCCTCCCTATAGAAATGTAAGTTGAATCCATCTGGGCCTGGCGATTTTTCAGTACCTATGCTCCAGAGCGCCTTCTTCACTTCTTCTTCATTGGCTTGTCTACAGAGAATATTTTGTGAGTAGTTGTGAGCTTGTACCTCCATTGGATATCCTCCTCCTCCATATTCACTGCCTCCTCATATCTTTTATTATAGAGTTTCTCATAGAACTGAGTCGCATCCCTTCCCAAATCATCTTGACTGTTGAGGGTCCTGCCTTCTTCATCAATCAATTCCGCAATAGTGTTGAGTGCTTCCCTGTACTTGACTACATTATGATAGATTTTTGTGTTGCGATCACCATCTTGGATCCATTTCTGCCTACTCCTCTGCCACATGAAGCTTTCTTCTACCTTTTTCAGATCTTCCAGAATGTGTTTGAGTTCCAGTTCAGAGTTGATAAGGTTTGCGTTCAGCGGATCGCTCAGCAACTGATTTTTGATCTCCTTTAACTCTTTCTTATTTACTTCAATCATAATGGGAATGGTAACGTGTTCCTTAGACCATCTCTTGATTGCACCTTTCAGACATTTGAGCTTGTTAGCGAAGATGTAGATTGGATTCCCTTCCATAGGTTTGGCCCAACACTGCGTTACCAACTCCTTGTAACCCGTCCACTTTGTCCAGAAATTAATGAATCGAAAAGGTCTATTGCTCTTGGGTTTCTCTCTCATTTGCATTAGTAGAAGCACATGATCACTAATGTCAGCAGACATGGCCCTAATGCAGGTGTTTTCGAACATCTCTAGCCATTTAGTATTGACTAGAGCTCAATCTAGCTTGGAAGTGATCCTTTTACCTGGTTTACCTTCGTTGTTCCAAGTAAAAATGTCCTCCCCTTGCATAGGCAGTTCGCAGAGCTCAGCTTCGTTGATTAGTTAATTGAAGGACTTTAGAACAACCTCTGGAACTAGCCTTCCTCCCCTCTTCTCCTCTTAGAGTCTAACATTGTTAAAATCCCCCATGATCAACCATGGGAGTTTCGTCCACTTTGCTTGTGCCATCAGTTCCTTCCATAGGGACTGCCTCTACGAATGTAGGTTGAAAGCATATACAGCCGAGAAGAAGAACTTCAGTCCACCCTTGTTTGTGCAGATAGATGAGATGACTTGATCATCATTAACCTCTGCCTCAACCTCCCATGCATTCGGGTTCCAATCTAAACAGATCTTGCCCAGCTCGACAGAGTCATGGTTAGTAATGTGCTTCCAATCATTTGGGAAAATAGAATAAACACTCCTAATATTCACTCTCTTAATCTTTGTCTCCAGGATAGCCGCCATTGAAACACCACTAGACTTAATCCAGTTCCTCACCTCATGTCTCTTGTACGGGTCGCAAATGCCCTTGACATTCCACGTGAGTATGGACATGGATATCTAATGTTTGTTCCTAGTGTGCCTACCAGGTGCCTTCTCCTTCCCTTCTGCTGGGGTCTTCTCTTTTTCCTTCCCTTTATTCTGTCTAGCATCCTTCTGTGCTGAGTTAGGGTTCTTCTCAATCTCCAAGATTTTATCAATATCTTCCTCTGTCTCACTCAGAGCACCAAAAGAATTAGCATCCACTTCACCTTCTTCTTTATCATCTGATGTGCTAGCTTTCTCTGTATGTATGTATGTATGTATGTATGTATGTATGTATGTATGTATGTATGTATGTATGTATGTATGTATGTATGTATGTATGTATGTATCAGAATGGGGTAAATTTTATTCCGAAGGCATCCCTATGAGGGGATAAGATACAAGGTAGTCCCAGACTACATTACTCACTCCATAGCTACTAGATAGCTATACATGTAATCTAGATTTTGTAACTTTACAAAGTTTTTTACTATGCTTTTGATGTCTCTACTTTTCCCCTCATGTCTTCTATTATTTCTCACCTTCTATATATAGAAGTAGAGCCCTATGAGTGCTAGTAGAGTCTGCCTCTTCGCCCTTCCTGTGTCTTTGCCAAAGTTGACAATCATGTACCTCATGGTGGACAGCTTGCAATGTTTGAAGTGTAACTCCTCACATGTCCTCTTCTAGACTTCCATGGAGTAGATACAATTCTGGAATAAGTGTGTGTGTGTGACTCCAAGTCCTTCTCGCATAAGTAGCAGGTTGATCTAGATTCTCCATTGCTATCATACCAGCTATTGACCCTGTCTAGCGTAGCAAGCAATTCATTTGCATCCATGTACATGTAGAGAAATCATTTAGGGACCTCAATGCTTATCCAAAGGTATAGAGTCCCTTTGTGATTGCTGTCACTCATTCTGGTTAGCTCCCAGAGATCATCTTCATCATAGTGTGGCTTCAGGCTCTAGTTACCATCTGTGTGTGGTAAGAAGTCATGTTTGATGCTTTTCCATATGGTGGTCATTCTGTTGATCACCCTTGAGTACCCTTGTCTTGTATTAGGTTCAAAGTTCAGGCCCTTTGGGTAGCATTTCCTCATCCATGTGCTGCATACCTAAGTCTCGAGCTAAAAGTTGAGGATCCGTCTGGCAGTAGCCCAGTTAGCAATGTCCATTGTAGATTTGAGACCCAGTCCTCCTTCATCCTTGGTCAATTCAATCCTAGAATGTCTCATTGAGTGTGCTTTGCCTACCCATATGAAGTTTGAGATAGACATCTCCATCCTATCTAGGACAGCCTTAGGGATTTCCCCTTATTGGGACCAGAAGATAAGTAGACCTTCAACTGTTGATTTCACCAGGGTGACACGACCAGCCATCGAAGTTTTAGTGATTGGCCATCTGGCTATCAGTTCATCTAGCCTTTCTAGGCAGCCAGTGAAGTGCTTGACATGCAGGTTCCCACCAGCAAGGGGAAACCTAGATACTTCATGGGCAAGGTTCTTACTTCTATCCCGAATTGAGCCTCGATGCTTGATTGTAGATTTGAGCAGTTCGATGATATGAATAGTTGGGTTTTCTTCTCATTGATAAGGAGTCTGATTTGTTCCCCAAATTTGTTCAAAATTCCCTTGAGATTTAGAATGTATTTGGGTATGTCTTCTAGGAATACTAGGACATCATCCATGAATATAAGGTGACTCATGACCTTGGTGCCATGAATAGCATAGCTTGTAATGGATCGATTACCTTCTTCTTGGTGCATCAGCCTAGTGAAATATTCCATGAGGATGGTGAATAGTAGTGGGGAGAGTGGATCCCCCTACCTGAGTTGGTTTGAGCCTTGGAAGATTCATTTGGGGAGCCATTGACTAGGACTGAGAAGCTAGGAGTACAAACACACTGTTTCATTAGAGAAATCTAGCGTGGGTAGAAACCTATCTTTTCCATAATCCACCACAATTTTTCCCAGTTGACACTGCCAAAAGCTTTATAGATGTCGAGTTTCATGCATATCTTCTTATAGCCTCTCTTTACAATGAATTCAAGCATGAATTCACCTGCATGGAGGGAACACTCAGAGATGCTTCTGCTTGAGATGAAAGCTCCTTGGTTATCTGAGATGAGAGAATGAGCTTTAGTCTTTTAGCTAGTATCTTGGCTATGATTTAATATAGAATGTTGTAGCAGGCTATTGGCCTGAAGTCAGCTAGGGAGGTCATTATCTTCTTCTTTGGGATAAGCACCAAGAAAGAATGGTTTATTTGTCGGAGCATGGCTCCTCCCTCCATGAACCAAGTAATTGCATTGCATAGGTCCTTCTTGATGATGTCCCCGATGTCCCTATAGAAATGGGAGTTGAATCCTCTGGGCCAGGGGATTTCAAGACTCCTATAGACCATAGGGCGTTCTTGATTTCTTCTTCATTAACAGGCTTGCACAAGATATTGTTATGAGTGGATGTTAGTTTGTACCTCTAAGGGAGATGCTAGTCCTTCTCATCAGGTTGGGAGATGTGTTTCTTGTTGTGTAGTGCTTTATAGAACTATGTGACTTGAATCTCTAAGTGTTCCTACTTGTTTATAATGAACCCCTCATTATCTACCACCTTAGAGATGGTATTTTGAGATTCCCTCTTTCGAATGGCATTGTGATATAACTTGGTGTTTCTGTCTCCATTGTCAATCCATTTGTGTCCGCTCCTTTGCCAAGAGAAGCTTTCTTCAATAGTTTTAAGATCGTCTAGCATCATTTTGTGTTTTAGTTCCTTCTCTATGATCTCTTTGTCAAGAGGATCCTTCAAGAGCTTGGCTCTGATAGAGATAAGGTTTGTCTTGGTTGACTTTAGTAAGTTAAGGATGTTAGCATGTGTTTTTTACTAAGTCTTTAGATCTTTCTTTAGTTGCATGAGTTTCCTAGTGAAGACATATCGAGGATTCCCATGAATTGAGTATGTCCAAGAATCCTAAAGAATACGCCTATAGTCTTGCCAACCTGTCCAGAAATTGTCGAAGTGAAAGGGTCTGGGCTTGCTCATTTTATCATGGAGGCTCATGATGAGGGATTGAAGTGGTTTATTATCACACTAACAAATTCACTCAGGGTTGAAATCCCTGAGATTTTACCAAAACCTTGTGCAATAATACCACTTGCAAGAGGACGAGTCTTATCATAGTATAGTTGAGGATCAAATCCCAAGAGACAACATTTTTAAGAATCTTTGTTAGTCGAGTCTAATTCAAGTAAGACTAATGTTTAGAACGATTGGTTGATTTGAGGTTAATTAAACTAATTGCAAGAAAGTAAAGAGAAGAATTAAAGTCAGATCTAGATTAATGATATGGAATCTCTGGGGTGGTCTCAGGTTTCACCTCCACTACACATGCAAAAACATCCAAACATCAATCATCCAGGCAAGATATAACTATACAAATAGAGCTTATGCAAAACCCCCATACGGAGGTTAGGTTCGCGTAAGCATCACCTTAGGCATCAGATGTATCTTCACCATACAGATCACACACTTATGGCTCCGAAGATACAGAAATCCAACTAAAGTTGTGGGCCCCCTATACAGACGTTTGGCACATAGAAGCGTCACCGTAGGCTAGATGTCTCATCCCCTCACAGATCATACACTTACGACTTCAGGGAATCCCATTATATTTCTAGTTGGGGGGTCAATCGTGCTAAACATTAAGCAGGCAGTCGATAAATCAACAAGCAAACATCGAGGTTTAACAAAGAAGATACAAAATCCAACTAAGGTTGTGGGCCCCCAATACAGGCGTTAGGCACACAGAAGCATCACGGTAGGCTAGATGGCTCGTCCCCTCATGGATCATACACTTACGACCTTAAGGAATCCCATTCTATTTCTAGTTTGGGAGTCAACCTTATTAATTGACATTCTTCCCTACATATAGAAGTTCTCACAACATAGGGAAGAACAAGATGAAAGTAAGTAAGTAATCAAACTACAAACATTAATGATTAACAACAAAATGAAAAGTTAAATACATTGCCATGGATTGTTTAACAAAGGAACATGCTTGCATGGGCAGTAGGGCTAGTCCCCACACCCCAGTGAAAAGGAACTACTCGCTCATGATGCGAGAAACAAGAAGAACAAGAGAGAGGGAGATTCCGCCATGAGCATGATGTAGAAGGTGGTTGCAGCTCGGTGAAGATGATGTGGTCTTCCACGTTGTGTCGGAGCAGATCTAGATGAGGAACGAGGGACACCAAGACAGACTGGGTAGCCTTTCTCACTCCTCCTTCCTTCTTTTCTCAGTCTCCTTGATCGCAATAGGATGAACATGTGAAGTGAAAGTGGCGGGATCGGACCAGCTTTTAAGTAGCATAGTGGTATCCCAGATCTGATTCCTCAAATGAGGACCCTCCTAGTCCTATTTATAGGCTCGGGTCTGGTCCTCAAGTTTTTGGTGTGAGTCCTCCTCTCAGTTTGGTCCAAATGGTTTGGTAACTTTTTCCGAAACGGTTTAGTATGTATGTCCAAACAGTCTTATCCTTTTATATCCAAACGATCTTAGATATGGATCCATACGGTCTTCAGTCCTATGATATCCAATCGGTCCTTGCATCTGATCGGTCATGGGATTACAATCTTTGCCTTTGTGGTTTGCTGCCCTAACTAGTATTGGGACCTTCACCAAACGGTCTCGGCGTCTACGAGCCTCGCGGTTTGCAATAGAGTGGCCGCTTCACGGTCTTCACAAGCCATACTATTCACGGTCTCCTTGCCCTATCGGTCTCGGTTCCTTATCCAATCAGTCTTGCGACTTCATTCAAATGGTCTTGGTTTCGGGTGGGCGATCCATGGCGAGTTGTTGTGAGGCATGAGAGTGCTAGGGCGCAGTGGATAAGGGATGCAGCTGAGGAGGTTGTAGGTGGTGATGGGCATAGTAGATAGGTGAGGATGCATGTGCGGGATCGGCATGGATTTCTGCATGTCTAGAAGCTCAAACGGTATCGACTCCCAACGTCCAAACAGTTTTCAAGTTCCGATCGGTCTCGTGGTGCAACCGGTCTTGAAGACCGATGGATTCCAATCATTCTTGAGGACCGTTTGGGCAGGTGGCTGGTGTGGTGGTGGTCCCGGACGACAAGGGATGTAGGTGGATGGAGGTGTGATGCCCTCGGCAGGTGGTGTAGGAGTTAGGGTTATGGTGGGAGAAAGAAGAAGAAGGGAAACAGGAGGTGAAGCCCTCCATATGGTCTTAAATAGATTTCCCAACTGGTCTTGAAGACTGATGTGTATCAAATGGTCTTGGAGAAGAGGGATGGCCAAATGGTCTTGAGGGGTAAGTAAGACCGGTTTAGAGGAACAAATGATGGACCAAGACCATTTGGGCAGATCGTTTGATTGAAAGGATGGAGACTGTCGATCAGCGATCTGATGGTGAAGAAATGCTTCCAGTTTGAGACCAAATGGATGAATGGCTAAGATCGATGGGTTGAAACCAAATGGGGAAAACCATATGGATGAGACTGTATGGTCAAGACCGTTTGGTCAGGATCGATTGGTCAAATCTTTTGGTCAAGACCGATTGGTCAAGACCGAGGATGAGAGGATCATGAGTGAGGGTAGATCTTAGGGCAGAGAAAGGTGGGCCCCCTCATTAGGGTTTGATATGGACGATGGTTGATTGAGATGAAGATCAAATGGTGGTGATTGTTGTGGATAAGGGTTGAATGGAGGTGGGTGACATCTTCTGGTTGAACCTCATAATGACCTGCATAAAATCAACATAAACTCGGTTAAAACCTTGATAATTGAACCAATTAAGAAATTTTGCACATTGTGATATTTAGTAAATGAAATCGGATGTATTGAGTCAAATTTGGCTCAAGATGGCAACTGAATTTCATGATGGATATGCATTCATCAAAACACCTCGAACTTAAATGCCGATCGTCCTCGAGTAACACAAAATCAGAAACAGTCGCCAATTGAATATTTTCAACTCGTGTGGTTGCCTCATCTTCACATCACGATTGTTTTCTTTCTGCTCATTATGACTAGGTATCTCAACCTCCTTAGACCATTGAACATGTAACATCCTAGGATTTGAGGCCTCGGATAACATGATCTTAAAAGGAATGATTGGACTACCCATATCACCAAGGTGCACCTCCTTTTCAGGGAGCCCATCTCTAAAGAACTCCATAGTTAAGTGTGCTCAGCTTGGAGTAGTACTAGGATGGGTGACCAGTCGGGAAGTTGATCCTGGCTTGTGTGTCGGTGTGGACAAAGTGCGCAGTTAAGGCTAGTGGTGGTTTGTGGGGTCAGTCGTCATTCCAAAAACCCTGCTAGAGCCTTGGGCAGTGGGCCCGGGCGTTACAAATGGTATCAGAGCCATAACCCCTCTAGTAGGTGGGGCCCAAATGGGCATGTGGCATGCCAGTCTTGAGCCGTGCGGTCCAGGCAAGTTGGAAAGGGCTATCCGTAGAGACGAGATGGAGCCACCCTTGCGCTGGTAGTCGTGGACGGGAGCTGGGTGTCCATGGGCCATTGTGGGTCTGCACTGAAATGGGGTCAGATTATGAGGCCATATAGTTGAGCCTTGACGAGGACGTCAAGAGTCTAAGTGGGGGAGATTGTAACATCCCAGGATTTGAGGCCTCAGATAACATGATCTTAAAAGGAATGATTGGACTACCCATATCACCAAGGTGCACCTCCTTTTCAGGGAGCCCATCTCTAAAGAACTCCATGGGGGAGATTGTAACATCCCAGGATTTGAGGCCTCAGATAACATGATCTTAAAAGGAATGATTGGACTACCCATATCACCAAGGTGCACCTCCTTTTCAGGGAGCCCATCTCTAAAGAACTCCATAGTTAAGCGTGCTCAGCTTGGAGTAGTACTAGGATGGGTGACCAGTCGGAAAGTTGATCCTGGCTTGCGCGTCGGTGTGGACTAAATGCGTAGTTAAGGCTAGTGGTGGTTTGTGGGGTCAGTCGTCATTCCTAAAACCCTGCTAGAGCCTTGGGAAGTGGGCCCGGGCGTTACAAAATTGTAACGACCCCGCCTCCAGGTAACCCCCAATTAAGGGAGACTCGAAGGTCAGAGCCATTATCCAATCAACAGGATCAAAGGTTCGACAAATAATCAATAACAATTAATAAACCTTACCAACTAAACTGAAAACTGGTATAAAATAAAACTTTTCTTACCTCAGAAAAACTGGGATTTCTAAAGTTCTATCCATGAAGACGCTAAACTATTTAATCCTCCTGTGCACATTATTTCTCATTTAATTCCAAATCTGCCACTTTACTGTTTGTTCTTTCCATTTGTACCTAAAACGCCGACAAACAAAACGTCGGTCAGCAAGAAGCTGGTATGTGGGGGAAACAATAAACGTGCAACTATAGTAACAAAGTAATCAGCCAATTATCATTTAACAGCCAAGATTACGTTTTTAAACCATACTACTCAATCTTGTCCTATCCCCTATCTCTGGGCTGTCCCTGCAGCGGACTGAGATACTACCTCTCTCTAGGTAGATCCTTATTAAACCCTGCATGATCCTACCTAATAGGTAGATCAATATCTAGGGTTGAGTCGCATGGCACTACCCATAGGTAGTCCAATATCTAACTCAAGGTGACTTGATGGACCTACCCCAGTGGTAGCCATTTACTAAGTCATCCAATGACCTGATGGGCCTACCCCATTGGTAGCCTTTTACTAGGTCAACTCATTAAGCTATAGAGGGGACTAGGATCTAAGCTAGTAGGCATATCTCTTATGTGATAGTCATATTCACATTATACTTTGCATGAATTAAATACATCCAACAGTTTAATTCAAGCCACGATGGAAACATCGATAAAAACCCCGGAAAACTAATGCGGGATAATCATAAGCGTAACCACATACCTGTATCGCAGGTTTTGAAGACAGAATTTATGTAGAGAGAGAAAGTCCAAATAAGCAAGCAAGGTGCACAGAAATCCTGAAATAAACATTCCAATTTCCTTGTATCAATTCTTATTCAATTTCATTTTATTCCTTAGGATTTCCAATTTTAGGGTTTCTTGAAAATTAGGGTTTCATTACCCTTTTTACAATTTAATTTCACTTTTATAAAAATATACATCAAACCCTAATTCCTTGTCTTATTTACCATTAAGATTCTAAAGATCAGGTTTTTTATCATAAAAACCTTAATTTTCATATTACTATATCTTTTCCTTTCTTTTTCTCTAATTTAGGGTTTCTAAACATATTAATCAACATATTGAATTAAAAACCCTAAACATGTAATTCTATCATCAAAATAGGTTAAAAACCATTTTAATCATTAATCAGGTTAAACATATTCGAATTAACCTAATTACAAGACTAAATATATCCTTGATAATCAATCAGGGTTTCTAATCACAAATTAATCCCTTTTCTTATTCAAAAGATATACTTTTACAAAAAGAGATATATTTAGACTTTCAAACCATTTTTAATGCATTCCTCATATTTTTCTGATCAATTTTTATGTATTAAGTTCCTTCATCCGAGTTTTGTATTAAAAGATACGATTTTTATAAGAAAACACCCTTTAAAGATTATTGGCTATTTTCTTGGAAAAAGCAAGACCACCCGATCCGTGGGTCGCGGATCCACTGAGGATCTAACGGCCCCGGATGTGTGCGCCTGAGATTAACGATCAAAACACCCAAAAGATAGATCTGCCCTTACCAGCAAACGTGGCACGGAGGGGAAATTCTGTAAAAGACCAGGGGTCTTCTTCTTCCTCCTTGCTTCGAGTACAGCAGCTCTGACGGTCAACTCGAGGGTTGACTCTGGGCTCCCGTCTTCCTCTGATCACGCCAAACAGTCAGGGAGCTCCGCCTCCCCTCCTCGATCTTGTCGACGTCTTCAATTGCACATCAAGAATGGGCCGCAACCTTTCCTTACTAGCTGGACTCCGGCGGGCTTGCTAATGGAACGGGGAAGTAGGTTAGGACGAAAAGTCCAATTGATGGCGCGATGATGATCCTTGCACTCCGCCGCAAAGATCAGGCTAGCTAAAAGGGACGCTGGTTTCCTCCTTTACCTCCCCTATAAATAGGGTCGAGGCAAGGTCCCTGCTGGTTTTGGCGTTTCCCAAAACCAGGGCCAAAGCCACTCAAATCGGGGATGTTTCCCCACGTTTCGTCTCCTAAACCCAAAGGAAACCTCATCCAGCGTTCACACCCAAAGGATCGTGAGAAAAATCGAGAGGGAAAGTCCCCCCTGGTGTTTCACAGAAACATAGTCCCAGTGGGACTCAGGCGAAGGGGCGTTCAATGTTGGATCAGAATCCAACGGACCAGATTACTCGCGTTCAAAGCAAAGGAGAAACCTTTTTCTTTTAATTCAGAAATAATTCCCAAATTGCAAATAACTTGCAAAATCAATTTCTCCCAAAATATAATTCCTTTCTTTCTCAAATTTTAAGGGAATGTACGTCTTGGCATTATCTAACTCTGTCTTAAATTTGGGAAACAAAATCCAAGGGATGAGAAGGCTTCCTTCTCTCCTAAGTTATTCATTAATTTATACAAAATTAATTGTTATTTCTTTTTCCCTTTGCTATTATCTTGTTATTTTGGGTCCCTTGGACCTCAAGAAATCCCAAAGGCACGGATTCCCATATTTGGGAAAATCTATTTGCCTTTATCTTCTTTCAAAAGTCAATTCTCATATTCCCCTTTTATTAATCAATTTCTTTTCCTTTTTAATTTTCTTTTTAAGGATTTCTCTTTATCTCTCCTCTATATTCCTATTGGAAGTCCTTTTAGTATTAAGAATCCTTGGGATACGAAAATCCACTAAGGATAACTCAAATATACCTCTTTTCACTTATTTTCCCATTTTATCATTATTTCTAATTTCTTTCTTAATAAAGAAATACTTAATTGATCTCCTCTTTTCTTATTGCTCTTATTTATGCAACTTTGGACTCCTTGGTACCCAAGGAACCCAAGAGGCACGAAATCCCTCCTTGGATTTGCCTTCTAGAGGTTTCTACCTTTTCTCTCTTTTCTCCACAACTTAATTATTCATTAATTAATTGAATTTCCTTGTTATTGGGCCCAATAGCCAATAAAGCCCACAAATCAAACAACAAGGCTATTTTCAACATAACTCATTTATTCAACACAAAATATATCATCATTTGTCCCAATATGTTTAAAATAAGAAATTACATTTCTCTCCTTTTGGACCCAAAATTGGGGTTGTAACATCCTTCTCCTCTTATAAGAATTTTGTCCTCAAAATTCCATCAAGCAAGCAAACAAACAGGATAAGCCCTTCATATGTCCATCATGGCTCCCATGTGGCTTCACCCTTTCCATGGTGCTTCCCAAGAACCTTCATCATCTCATATTCTTTCATCTGAGTTCTTTCTAACCTTGGTATATCGTACCCTCATAGGTGACTCAGGACATTTCAGCCTCTCAAAAGCTGAATAGGTTCAGGGCTCAACACATGGCTGGGGTACCTCACATAGTGCTCTAGATCGGACTCATGGCACTCATTACACATCATGTTATCCTGAGGGGCTAGGCTAGACACAATCATCTCCACCAATCCATCTCAAATGGACCCATATATGGGGGACTCAACTTTCTCAGCTGTAGTTTAGAGGGGTCGGATTTTCACATTATATACTCCCACAGTGAACTGCATGTCAGTCTGCTTTGCATCCGCTCGTGACTTATGTCACCCTTGGGCTCTCTCTCAGCCATTGCACGATCAAGCGACTTCATCTGCACGCACTATGGTTCTTTTATGACCTTCACGAGGCCTCCTTCACCAACATCATCATAATGAAGTGGCGACCGACACAACCTCCTTATAGAACTTCTTTCATCCCGATAAAGGCTATGGTGGTTAACATCACATTTTAAGAACTATCTCTTTGTATCACCCTGAACAAGCACACTGGCTCTCATCAGACCCTCTAGTCTGGATTATACTAACCATTAGTTAGGGGTGATAACTATACTATCATCAAACTTGTCATGTATCTACTTCCATCTCATGGAAGTGAACCTTGGTCATATCCAAGAACTTTTGAACTCGCATCACGGTGTAATTGAACCATTTCTCTCTATATAATAAGTAGTTCAACCCAATTTGTCACTTGACAGTACTCTTCTTCTTCCTGTCATCTAGGTAAGGTGATCTACCATAACCCACATTGATCTTCCTTGGTTAAGGGGAGATTTTCCACATCATCCATAGTGATGAACTCCCATTCCCTCTCAGGGACTCTTTTATCCTCTATATCGATACACTGGGTTACTGGTGTTCATCTTTCACCTCTATCATGCATGGCCTTAAGCCACATGCATCTTCATCTTAGGCATCCAAAGTGCTACTATCTCTTACTATCTCAGTAATATCATGGTATATGGTGATCTTAAAATCATGATCTCCAGTGTGTCATGATTCCTCAGAAACCCTACACCACTCTAATATGGGTTTCATCACCTTTCTTTTCATAGGAGTGCATCTGGGGTTCTACAACCATCCTTTCATTATATCATGGACTAGGCTGGCTAACCAAACAACCTTTAACTTGATCAACCGATATTGTTACATCTGTGTGTTAGCCGAACTTATCTCGTTTCCAACTGAGGGTTAACCTAAAAACCTCTTCTAGCCTCCATCTAACTAGGCAGCTATATCTCAACCAGAGCATTCATTACCACTTCTTATCCTTAGGTGTTATGTAATGTCGAAGACATACACCTCCATGCATTATACTTATCATCTCATCTCAAACTCTAAGTTTGTCTTCATCAAGAAACTCTGAGCTCATCCTCATGGTGATCACACTCAAACTTGGTTAACTTGTAAATTCCACCTAGATCCTGATAAAACATCCTCATAAGCTGACTATACTACTTCTCTTAGTGTTTGTAAACCATCCATGTATCAAACACTTCACCCAGGTATATAATCATCTCTGTCCTCATACCTCGTAGCAACATTCCAACTCGCATCATCTTTTACCTTTGGTGTATGGCATGCGTACTATCCCATCTCTCACTCTCATAACAAGAAGAAATAAGCATTTGGCGTCCGTCCAAACACAAAGTTCTTCCTATTCCAAGAGTAGAGATGATGCATCCCACATCGCCAGTACACCTTCAATTCTAAGTTGAAACGTGCAACTTATGTCTCCACATCACAAACATCATGATATCAAAGTCACTTCCATGAAAAACTAGTCTCGAACCTACTTGGGTCACCACACAATCCTTGGTCATCTCCTCTAGGTCTATAGGGTGCTGGCATTTTTGGGTTCATCCCTTTTCCCTTATGCATCCAGAGAGTGCCCTACTCATCTGCCTTTTGGGTCCCATGAGCTTATGAAGGTGATCAATCTCCTAACCCATGGCCCTCAGACAATGATAGTTGTTACCTCCCGACCCAATGGTCATTTGCAACTAGGGAATTAGGCAACTCCTAC
This sequence comes from Alisma plantago-aquatica, assembly GCA_963693085.1. Classification (NCBI taxonomy): domain Eukaryota; kingdom Viridiplantae; phylum Streptophyta; class Magnoliopsida; order Alismatales; family Alismataceae; genus Alisma; species Alisma plantago-aquatica. The sequence continues at coordinate 1,381,152,290 of OY856410.1, read as the reverse complement.
TTCCATCGGTCGTATCCCTACCTGACCCTAGGATAGACTTCGGATTATATCATAGTACATGTTCAACTTAGAACCTTACCCAATCCTTCGTCATCTCTCTCTACATTCTTGACTGACTTTCATCCCTTCATAGGGGTCATGGCAACCTGCCTACTTTGGTCAGGTCCCATACTGGTTACCTCCATGGTAACACCTCCACATGCACATAGAGATGGTTATCTATGGGTTTATTGGTTCATTCTTATACCATGTACTTTTCACTTAGCTTCTCAAGATCCCATGAAACCTCTCTAGGTTACCTCAAAACCAACAAAACTGGTATACACCCTACCAAAGGGTCCCTCTCCCAGGATGGGAGGAAACTACAACTCTTGACGAAAAGGTCACAACTGTCCTTAGGGTTTACCTTCGCATGAGCATGTCTAACCCAACAACTACTAAAGCACAAGCTGGTCGCCTATTAAGCCATGCTAGATCGTACTTGTTCCCTTTCCTCAATACTGGATCAACTTAGTTGTAAGGGGTTCATCAAACATACCCTCATCTTAAGGGATTTCCTTTTCCTCTACACATGAGGAGTACCATGCTCGAAACTATAGAGACTCAAATCTCATTATGAGCATTGAGTACACTGCTTCCCCTCTTAGGCCTAGGAGCCCTAGGTCCACCGTTGAGTATCCATCTGCATGTTCAATCTCTTAACCACGAATTAAGCATTTCCAAGGCATGTCACATACTTCCACAATCCTTTTATATGAGTAATATCTCAGGGTTGAGTCCTCTCAAGGACAACCCACTAGGTACAAGGCCTCACAACCTACTACTAAACCTCTCCAGGTCTAAGGAACTCTTCTTCCTATCTCATAAGGTAAACCACAAACACATAGGTACCAGAAGCATCATTCTCTTTTTAGGGTTTGGTTCTTCTAAAGGCAACCAAGATATCATCAGCCTTCAGGAATCAAACATAAGGCAACCACTATCGTCCACTTAGGTCACATCATCCTCAACTACTCACTGTTTCTTATGTCTCAGAGTCTAAGCTTCCAACCCCCTTGCTTGAGTCATGCTTTCTCTCTCTTACTACCCGAGGTCCTTTCTCCATGATGAATCAAGATCACTAGCCTACCTCCAAATGGGTGAAGCCTATGCTTGAACTTACGTTTGCTCAAGATCATTCATAGCCCTTTATGCTTATGTCATAATACATCCATCCTGATCTCTTAATCAGGGTTTCATCCAGCTATACACTACTTGCCTAAGCCCATAGGGTAACTATAGGTTCTAACCTCATCGAGGAAGGAACTATCCTTCACTCTAACATGCATGACTCTTTCCAGGGTTGGGTTGCCATAGGTACTTGATCATCAATTTCTCATGGTTCATATGGCATCCAAGGCATGTTTATCCAAACACCCAGTTAACCATGTCATCTAACTTGTCATGTCATCTCTCTCTCTAACCTCCACTTAGGGTTAGGGTTGACATCATCCTTAAAGGATATGCTCGGTCTCTACTTTAATGGAGATCTCTACCTCCAAGACTCACTTCCTCTGCTCATCCTCCTAACAAGGAGGTCTAGCCTCAGGTCTCTCCTGAGGGCAATGACAACTTATGTCATACGACTTAAGCATGTATCTATTCTTTAATTTGTGCTTAATCTATTAAACTTATGTCCATGACATCTTATTTACATGCTTTTCATTAATTTGGTGGAGGATTCCTTAATCCTTATCAACCTTACCCATACCTCAAGAAGGAGAGGAAAAGAGAGGAAACCCTACTCCTTAAGGTCCTTAACAGAACTTGAGTTGAGAAGGGATGAACAAGATGAGAGGGTCCTAAAGGTATCTTATTTTGAGTCATACCCTAAGACATCGGCCAGGCAGTCACACAATCCGGGAGTCCTAGTATTCCGACTAGCGGTGCGGAGGAAAATATTGCCAGCCCCCGGACGTGATCCTTTTCTAGACACCTCAGTCTTTCGGACATTTCTCTAATAACTCCCTCGGTTCTATGGAATTTGTAAAATTTAATCATTGTTAATGATTAGATGAGTAACCTAAGCTCTGATACCAATTGTAACGACCCCGCCTCCAGGTAACCCCCAATTAAGGGAGACCCGAAGGTCAGATCCATTATCCAATCAACAGGATCAAAGGTTCGACAAATAATCAATAACAATTAATAAACTTTACCAACTAAACTGAAAACTGGTATAAAATAAAACTTTTCTTACCTCAGAAAAACTGGGATTTCCAAAGTTCTATCCATGAAGACGCTAAACTATTTAATCCTCCTGTGCACATTATTTCTCATTTAATTCCACATCTGCCACTTTACTGTTTGTTCTTTCCATTTGTACCTAACACGCCGACAAACAAAACGTCGGTCAGCAAGAAGCCGGTATGTGGGGGAAACAATAAACGTGCAACTATAGTAACAAAGTAATCAGCCAATTATCATTTAACAACCAAGATTACGTTTTGAAACCATACTACTCAATCCTGTCCTATCCCCTATCTCTAGGTTGTCCCTGCAGCGGACTGAGATACTACCTCTCTCTAGGTAGATCCTTATTAAACCCTGCATGATCCTACCTAATAGGTAGATCAATATCTAGGGTTGAGTCACATGGCACTACCCATAGGCAGTCCAATATCTAACTCAAGGTGACTTGATGGACCTACCCCAGTGGTAGCCATTTACTAAGTCATCCAATGACCTGATGGGCCTACCCCATTGGTAGCCTTTTACTAGGTCAACTCATTAAGCTACATAGGGGACTAGGATCTAAGCTAGTAGGCATATCTCTTATGTGATAGTCATATTCACATTATACTTTGCATGAATTAAATACATCCAACAGTTTAATTCAAGCCACGATGGAAACATCGATAAAAACCCCGGAAAACTAATGCGGGATAATCATAAGCGTAACCACATACCTGTATCGCAGGTTTTGAAGACAGAATTTATGTAGAGAGAGAAAGTCCAAATAAGAAAGCAAGGTGCACAGAAATCCTGAAATAAACATTCCAATTTCCTTGTATCAATACTTATTCAATTTCATTTTATTCCTTAGGATTTCCAATTTTAGGGTTTCTTGAAAATTAGGGTTTCATTACCCTTTTACAATTTAATTTCACTTTTATAAAAATATATATCAAACCCTAATTCCTTGTCTTATTTTACATTAAGATTCTAAAGATCTGGTTTTTTATCATAAAAACCTTAATTTTCAGATTATTATATCTTTTCCTTTCTTTTTCTCTAATTTAGGGTTTCTAAACATATTAATCAACATATTGAATTAAAAACCCTAAACATGTAATTCTATCATTAAAACAGGTTAAAAACCATTTTAATCATTAATCAGGTTAAACATATTTGAATTAACCTAATTACAAGACTAAATATATCCTTGATAATCAATTAGGGTTTCTAATCACAAATTAATCCCTTTTCTTATTCAAAAGATATACTTTTACAAAAAGAGATAGATTTAGACTTTCAAACCATTTTTAAGGCATTCCTCATATTTTTCTGATCAATTTTTATGTATTAAGTTCCTTCATCCGAGTTTTCTATTAAAAGATACGATTTTTATAAGAAAACACCCTTTAAAGATTATTGGCTATTTTCTTGGAAAAAGCAGGACCACCCGATCCGTGGGCCGCGGATCCACTGAGGATCTAACGGCCCCGGATGTGTGCGCCTAAGATTAACGATCAAAACACCCAAAAGACAGATCTGCCCTTACCAGCAAACGCGGCACAGAGGGGCAATTCTGTAAAAGACCAGGGGTCTTCTTCTTCCTCCTTGCTTCGAGTACAGAAGCTCCGACGGTCAACTCGAGGGTTGATTCTGGGCTCCCGTCTTCCTCTGATCACGCCAAACAGTCAGGGAGCTCCGCCTCCCCTCCTCGATCTTGTCGACGTCTTCAATTGCACGTCAAGAACGGGCCGCAACCTTTCCCTACTAGCCGGACTCCGGCGGGCTTGCTACTGGAACGGGGAAGTAGGTTAGGACAAAAAGTCCAATTGACGGCGCGATGATGATCCTTGCACTCCGCCGCAAAGATCAGGCTAGCTAAAAGGGATGCTGGTTCCCTCCTTTACCTCCCCTATAAATAGGGTCGAGGCAAGGTCCCTGCTGGTTTGGGCGTTTCCCAAAACCAGGGCCAAAGCCACTCAAATCGGGGATGTTTCCCCACGGTTTCGTCTCCTAAACCCAAAGGAAACCTCATCCAGCATTCACACCCAAAGGATCGCGAGAAAAATCGAGAGGGAAAGTCCCCCCCTGGTGTTTCGCAAAAACATAGTCCCAGTGGGACTCAGGCGAAGGGGCGTTCAATGTTGGATCAGAATCCAACGGACCAGATTACTCGTGTTCAAAGCAAAGGAGAAACCTTTTTCTTTTAATTCAGAAATAATTCCCAAATTGCAAATAACTTGCAAAATCGATTTCTCCCAAAATATAATTCCTTTCTTTCTCAAATTTTAAGGGAATGTACGTCTTGGCATTATCTAACTTTGTATTAAATTTGGGAAACAAAATCCAAGGGATGAGAAGGCTTCCTTCTCTCCTAAGTTATTCATTAATTTATACAAAGTTAATTGTTATTTCTTTTTCCCTTTGCTATTATCTTATTATTTTGGGTCCCTTGGACCTCAAGAAATCCCAAAGGCACGGATTCCCATATTTGGGAAAATCTATTTGCCTTTATCTTCTTTCAAAAGTCAATTCTCATATTCCCCTTTTATTAATCAATTTCTTTTCCTTTTTAATTTTCTTTTTAAGGATTTCTCTTTATCTCTCCTCTATATTCCTATTGGAAGTCCTTTTAGTATTAAGAATCCTTGGGATACGAAAATCCACTAAGGATAACTCAAATATACCTCTTTTCACTTATTTTCCCATTTTATCATTATTTCTAATTTCTTTCTTAATAAAGAAATACTTAATTGATCTCCTCTTTTCTTATTGCTCTTATTTATGCAACTTTGGACTCCTTGGTACCCAAGGAACCCAAGAGGCACGAAATCCCTCCTTGGATTTGCCTTCTAGAGGTTTCTACCTTTTCTCTCTTTTCTCCACAACTTAATTATTCATTAATTAATTGAATTTCCTTGTTATTGGGCCCAATAGCCAATAAAGCCCACAAATCAAACAACAAGGCTATTTTCAACATAACTCATTTATTCAACACAAAATATATCATCATTTGTCCCAATATGTTTAAAATGAGAAATTACATTTCTCTCCTTTTGGACCCAAAATTGGGGTTGTAACAGAATACATCTTACCGTATCTTCATTCTTGAGTTTGTTTTCCAACATCACTTCCTCCTCACTTTTCCCAACAACAAGCATTTCTAAGAGTTTTGTAAGAATCTAGAGATACCCGTAGAACAACAAGCGTACACCTGATATGACACTAGTGTTTTTCAGGATAGTGGAGGCATTCATTGTGCCTTTAGGTCAAAAAGGGAGGGAATGGTGGTATGGAAGGAAGAAATAAATCTCTCCTCTATTCGACTCGAGATTTTATTATATGATTTGCAATTGCATTTTTTTTGGGTGTGAATCTCTCTTCTATTCGACTCGAGATTGCATTTTTTGTGCGTGCTTTGGCATCTTTTCTTGGTGGTACACCCCTATTAATTTGTGAGGGGTATGGAAGAAGCAGATATAGAAAAAGGTGGTGTGCCACCCTGAACTTAGGGTTCGACACTATTTTGGCTATTTTTGTTTCTTTTTTATGGAATGGAGGGGTACTAAGATGATAGAAGAAGTGTAGAAGAGAGTTCAGATCAGAATGCAACTTGATTTACAACTCAGTGTGTCAGGTGATTCTCTTTATTGTACTCTGTTCAAATAATGACTTGATGAGGATCTTGTGGAGATTCAATGTTATTGTTCCACTAGTTAGTTAGGAAGCACGACATGTTTGATCTCTATCAGTTCGATAGACATTTGTCATTTTTGCATGAGTATCATGATGTTAGGAATCATAAGCTTCACAAGATGATTTCAATCAAAAAGTTTGTTTAAAAAAATGGTCCTTTTGAGGATCTTCTTTGAATAAGGAGGGTACGATGATTCAAAATCATAGAAAGAGAAACAAAAAGCGTCAAAACTGCATCAAGTATCTATTCAATTTCTTTGTTTAAAATTTTTGAAAATTTTGATGAAAAATGCAATGACGGAATCTTTAATGTCTGAAATAGATGGGTGAAAGTGGAAAGTGAAGTACGTACCACCCATCCTCCACCCCAAACTTAGAGATTTGCTTGTCCCAAGGAAACCCTAAATCCAAGATGGAGGGGAAAATTCATGTCAGTTGGACCACGAGATGTGGTTGTGTTCCAATCAGCATGCATCCTTCATCTGAAGATTTCAAGAATGAAAACCAATCAAAACTAAAGATAGCATCTCGCAATGCGATTTTTATTTTAGTGCAAAATTATCTAAAGGATAAAAAAAATATTAGAGAAACATTCTAATTTGAAATTAAAAGTAAAAACAAATTTATTGATTGGGTTGCCTCCCGACAAGCACCTTTGTTTTATGTCAATGACTCGACTGGATCCTTCAATTTTATGGTGGAAATGTTGGATTGGTGAGTTCCATCTTTTCTTCAGTGCCTATGTCGGCTGAGGTGAAGTATCTCTTCAAGTGTTGACCATTAGCTACAAATTCTCCTGACTTTTCACTCTATAAAGAGAAAGCACCATGTGGGGAGATGTTCTTGATAATGTAGGGTTCAAACCAATGAGAACGGAGTTTCCCTAGAAATAACTTCAGTATTAAGTTGAACAATAGAACTTGGTCTCCCACTTGTATGTCCTTTCTTTTCAGATGAACATCGTGCCAAAGCTTCATGCATTCTTTGTAGATTTGTGCATTCTCATAAGTTGTTATCCTGAGTTCGTCAAGCTCTTGAAGTTGTAGAATTCTAGCTTGGCCAGCTTTCTTCATATCAGAATTCAGTTGTTTTATTGCCCACCATGCTTTGTGTTCAAGTTCTACAGGCAGGTGGCATGACTTCTCATAGATCAATTGAAATGGTGTAGTTTCAAGGGGAGTCTTAAAAGTAGTTCGGTAGGCCCACATTGCGTCATTGACTTTTACTGACCAATCTTTTTGATTGCGGCCTACTATCTTTTCCAAAATATCCTTGAGTTGATGTTTAGAAACCTCTACCTGTCCACTTGTTTGTGGATGGTAGGGTGAGGCTACTCTTTGCATTACACCATATTTTCTCAGCAATGCTTCAAAGCCTCTTTCCAAGAAATGAGATCCTCCGTTGGATATCACAGTGTGTGGGACTCCGAAATGGGGGAAAATAATATATTTGAACATTTTGATGATGGGTTTGGAATCACTAGTGATGGTCGGTATGGCTTCTACCCATTTTGAGACGTAATCCACTACCACCAAGATGTAGGAGAATCCATAAGAAGATGGGAATGGACCCATGTAGTCCACACCCCAAACATCAAATATCTCGATTTCTTGCCACGACTTAAGTGGCATCTCATCTCTCTTTGTAATGTTACCTGTTATTTGACATTTGTCACATGATAGAACAAAATTGTAGGAATCTTTGGATATGGTTGGCCAAAAGAAACCACATTGCAAAACTTTCAAAGTAGTTTTCTTAGAAATCATATGGCCTCCAACTGGGCCTGAGTGATAGTGATCTAAAATGAGTTGGGCTTCTTCCTGAGCGATACAATGTCTGTAAAGACCATCAACACAGAGCTTGAAGAGGTACGGCTCATCCCAGTGATACTGCTTCACATCATGCATTAATTTCTTCAGTGCATTTCTGGTGCATTCAGGGTGGATGACACCAGCGGTGAGGTAGTTCACATAGTCTGAGTACCAAGGGGTAGCTTCTGAAACTGTCATTAGTTGGTCATTTGGAACAGAATCGTTAATTGGGATCTTCTCGGTATCAAGAGTGTAGATGCGACTGAGGTGGTATGCCACCACATTCTCTGTACCTTTGTTATCTCTTATCTCTAGATCAAATTCTTGTAGGAGTAGAATCCATCTTATTAACCTGGGTTTAGCATCTTTCTTAGCTAGGAGGTAACAGATGGCAGCATGATCTGTGTAGACAATGACTTTTGAACCTGTGAGGTAGGATCTGAACTTGTCAATGGCATACATGACTACAAGAAGTTCCTTTTCAGTAGTTGCATAATTCCTCTGAGCCTCGTCGAGGGTCTTTAATGCATAGTAGATCACATAGTGTTTCTTCTCTATACATTGCCCTAGAATAGCACCCACAACATAATCACTGGCATCACACATAATTTCAAATGGATGATCCCAATCGGGGGCTCTGATGATGGGTTTTGTTGTAAGAGCATGCTTTAGGTTATTGAAACTTTTAACACATTCTTCGTCAAAGTGGAACTCAACATCCTTTAGCAATAGATTCGTCATAGGTTTGGTCATTTTGGAGAAATCCTTAATAAACCGTCTGTAAAAACATGCATGACCTAAGAATGTGCGAACCTCTCTTACATTCATTGGAATAGCAAGTTTAGAAATTACTTCGATTTTCGCTATGTCTACTTCAATTCCTCTACTACTGACTCTGTGACCAAGGACAATCCCTTCGTTTACCATAAAGTGACACTTCTCCCAATTCAACACAAGATGTACTTCTTCACACAATTTAAGGACGAGGAAAAGGTGCTTTAGGCATGATTCATAAGAATCTCCATATATAGAAAAATCATCCATAAAGACTTCCATGATAGTCTCAGTTAGACCCGCAAATACAGTTGTCATGCAATGTTGGAAAGTTGCAGGTGCATTGCAGAGACCGAATGACATCCTTCTAAAGGCATATGTTCCAATGGGGCAAGTAAAGGTTATTTTCTCTTGGTCATCTGGATGTATAGGTATTTGATAGAATCTAGAGTAACTTTAGAGATAATAGAAATACTCTTGGTGGGCCAACCATTCTAGGACTTGGTCAAGAAAAGGCATTGGGAAATGATCCTTTCATGTCGCCTTATTCAACTTCCTGTAGTCAATACACATCCTCCACCCAGTCACCGTTTGAGTGGGAATGAGTTCATTGTCTTCATTGCATATCACGGTAGTCCCACCTTTCTTCGGAACAATGTGTACATGACTTACCCACGGTGAATCGGAATTTGGATATATAATTCATGTCTTGAGCAACTTTATAACTCCAAGGTGGACAACTTCTTTCATATTTGGATTAAGTTTCCTTTGGTGTTCAACGGTTGGTTTGTGATCTTCCATCATAGGGATTTTGTGCATGCACAGTGCTTAACTGACCCCAGTGAGATCACTCATCTTATACCCTATTGCTTTCCTTCTTTCTTTTAATTACATCAAGAGTTTGTCTTCTTATTCTACTATTAGATCTGAATTTATAATGATTGGGAAGACCTTTAGTTCATCTAAAAATACATATTTCAATCCTTCTGGTAAGGGCTTCATTTCAGGAGCTCGTGGTTTCTCACATGAGTCTTCAGTAATATCCACAGCTTTGAGTACCTCAAATTTATCTTCAAGATCTTCCTTGGCAGTGTTGAGTTGGAGATCACAATCTTTTATTTGTTCAACAATGGAATCATCAGCACATGGGGTTGTTAGAGCTATTTCTAAAGGATCATCTTATTCATAATCTTCTTGCGTAAGTAGTTTCATCTGCTCTATGCACACAATCAAGTAGACTTCTTCTTGCATACTTGGTCTTCGCATACTTCCAAAAACTTTGAATTTGAGAGTTTCTTTACCTAATTTGAGCAGCAGGGTTCCTGCTTCAACATCTATTAGGGCTCTTGCAGTGGTGAGGAATGGACGTCCAAAGATGAGGGGGTATCTAGTGTCTTCTTTTATGTCCATGATGACAGAGTCACAAGGGACATAGGAATCTTTGCCAACCTTGACAGGGACATCCTCAATGATTCCCAAGGGTAGAGTCACAGTGTTATCTACAAGCTGTTTTGTCATGCCAGTTGGGAGCAGTTCAACAAACCCTAGCCTTTTATAGAGGCTAAGTGGCATGATGGAAATGCTAGCACCAAGATCTGCCAATCCCTTCTTACATGAAAAATCACCGATATGGCAAGAAATTCCAAAAGATCCCAAATATTTCTATTTCTTTGGCATCTTACTCTGGATGATGTCTAAAGTGGTTGTCGCTAACTTTATTGTCTTATATTCCTCAGTTATATATTTTCTTATTAGAAGTGACTTTAAGTACTTCATCTAGGCTTTTATCTCAGCCAGAGCATCTAAAAAGGGAATATCAACATGAAGCTTTTTCATAGCTTCTTTGAACTTGTTGAAATGGGTATCAAGCTTCGTTTGCCTCAGACGAGCTGGAAAAGGTATACGAGGCTTGTATATAGGGATATCAGGTTCTGGTGTTGCTTCTTCTTCTGTAGTAGGTTTTTTAGAACTTTCCTCATCTGTCTTATCAGTAGTCACTGGTTCTTTTGGTTGAGACTTAGGTGTTTTAGAGTCTTGAACAATCATCAATTCATCCTTATCTGTAATAACCACAGGTGTCTTGGCAGGAGGATTAGCATAGTCTTTTCCAGACCTAGTGGTGAAAACCTTCAGTTTCTCTGGGTGCTTAGGATTTTTTCTGGTTGGCCAATAAAGGTTCCAGCATGTGGCTTCATGCTAGCTGCAAGTTGAGCTAGTTGAGATTCAATAGCCTTCTGATGGGCTTGCTGGTTAGCTATCATTGTCTCTTGTGACTGCAACAACTTCTCAATTGCCGACAGCTTGTCATCAGGAGTGATGGGGCTGGCTTGTTGCCCTTGTTTTTGTTGGTAGGGGACTTGGTTGGGATTCTAAAACTTAGAATTGTTTTGATAATTATTGTAGTTTCTATTCTGAAAGTTGCCCCTAAAGTTTCCTTGATTCCCTAAATTTTGTTGTTGATTATACTGGAATCTTGGTGGGTCACATTGTTGATTGTTTGAACCAAGTTGTCATGAGTTTTCCGCTCCTGAAGGATTTCCATATTGAAAACCAGGATGGTTCCTATTCTGATTCGGATTATAATATCCTTGACCAGGGATGGAGTTGACAACATTAAGATTTTTCATTTGATAATTATCTCCTTGGCCACATGTGTTGCTTAGAACAACATCGTAGAGAACATTGCATGCTAAAGTGGAATGATCAGTATGTTTACATGTTTCACAGAACAATGAAGCTGACTTGATCTATTCTTGTTGTTGAGGGGGTGAATGTCCTCTTCTAAATGCAGCAAGGGATGATCGATATGGTCTTGCTTGGCAACTAAGAGTTTGAGGGTCGTAGCGATAGATTTGTATTCTGGAATAACTTCAGCCATAGCTACCTTCAACACTCCTTTTCCTATAGATCTAACCCAATTAGCTTGATTTTCAGCTCTAAGGGTGACAACCCTCCATGCGCTATCTTAACTTTGTCGCATGAAGTTTCCTCCAGATGAGGAGTCTAAAAACCTCTTGATATCATCATCCACACCTCTATAGAAGATCTATATAAGTTTATTCTTAGGAATTTCGTGGTGTGTACACTTGCGTAAAAGCTCTTTGTATCTTTCCCATGCTTCAGCTAGGGTTTCTCCAGGGGCTTGAGTGAACATCGTTATTCGTCCCCTAATTTCATAGGTGAGAGGAGGGTAAATTTTTTCCAAGAAGACGTTTTGAAGTTGTTCCCAAGTAGTTATGGGTTTGCATTGCAAGGAATTTTACCAACTTATAGCTCTATCATCAAGAGAATACTTGAAGAGACATATTCGAATAGCATCATCAGACACTCCATTTTGCTTTGTCATGGCACATAGATTGATAAACCTTAGAAGATTTTCCTGGCTATCTTCTCCTTGTTTACCATAGAATGGGATGTTTTGAAGCAAGGTAATCCAATGCGCTCATATCTCAAAGTTGGGAGCATGGATGGGAGGAGGTTGAACTGGGTGATGTACATCAGCAGCTTTAGGGATTGAGAACTCCCTGAGATCCTTTTGCAGTTTTGCTGCTTGCGCTGCTACTTGTGCTGCTAGGATTTCTTCTTGAGCTACGGCTCTGGCTTCTTACATGAACCTTTCTCTTTGTGCATTAAGGTCTTGAGCTACCCTTCGGGATATTTCCTCCTCTTGAGCCATTCTTTCTTGGTTTTCTCTATTCTGATGATGAAAAGTTCTGTCTATTTCTAGATCAAAGCTAGCATAGAGTCTGAGACTGTCCAAACGGTGCATACACTACTTTTTGGTGGTTCCTGAAAACGGGAAAGTTTCGAAAGTGAGTTCCACAGAGTAGAGTCAAATTTAATTGAATGATCAATTGTATTAAAAGAAAAACAATAACCTAGATTAATCTTAAAAGAACTAGATTTGACTAACTGATTTCGTTGTCCTCGGCAACAGCGCCAGGATTTGAAGTGTTATATTACCAAAACCATATGTAATAATATGACCCACAAGCAGACGGGTCTTATCGCATTATAGTTGAGGATTGAATCCCAAGAGATAACATTTTTAAGAATCTTTGTTAGTCGAGTCTAATTCAAGTAAGACTAATGTTTAGAATGATTGGTTGATTTGAGGTTAATTAAACTAATTGCAAGAAAGTAAAGAGCAGAATTAAAGTCAGATCTAGATTAATGATATGGAATCGTTGGGGTGGTCTCGAGTTTCACCTCCACTACACATGCAAACACATCCAAACATCAAACATTCAGGAAAGATATAACTATCCAAATAGAGCTGTTGCAAAACCCCCCATATGGACGTTAGGTTCGCGTAAGCATCACCTTAAGCAGCAGATGTCTCGTCACCATCCAGATCACACACTTATGACTTCGAAGATACAGAAGTCCAACTGAATATGTGGGCCCCCTATACAGGCGTTGGGCATACAGAAGCATCATCGTAGGCTAGATGTCTCATCCCCTCACAGATCATACACTTACGACTTCAAGGAATCCCATTCTATTTCTAGTTTGGGAGTCAACCGTGTTATACGTTAAGAAGACAGTCGATAAATCTACAAGCAAACATTGATGATTAAAAAATAAGATACAAAATCCAACTAAGGTTGTGCCCCCCAATACAGGCGTTAGGCACACAGAAGCATCACCGTATGCTAGATGGATCATCCCCTTGCGGATCATACACTTACGACCTCAAGGAATCACATTCTATTTCTAGTTTGGGAATCAACCTTGTTAATCGACATTCTTCCCTACATATAGAAGTTCTTACAACATAGGGAAGAACAAGATGAAAGCAAGTAGGTAATAAAACTACAAACATTAAAGATTAATAACGAAATGAAAAGTTATATACATTGTCACAGATTGTTTAACAAAGGAACATGCTTACATGGGCAGCGGGGCTAGTCACCACACCCTAGTGAAAAGGAACTACTCGCTCATGATGTGAGATTCAAGAAGAACAAGAGAGAGGGAAGATTCTACCATGAGCATGATGTAGAAGGTGGTTGTAGCTCGGTGAAGATGATGCAATCTTCTATGTCATGTTGGAGTAGATTTAGACGAGGAACGAGGGATGCCAAGATAGGCCGGACAGTCTTTCTCACTCCTCCTTCCTTCTTTTCTCAATCTCCTTGATTGCAACAGGAGGAATAGGTGAAGTGAAAAGGTTGGGATCAGACCGGTGTTTAGGAAGCCTGGCAGCGTCCCAGATCTGATGCCTCAAATGAGGACCTTGCTAGTCCTATTTATAGGCTCGGGTCTAGTCCTCACGTTTTTGGTGTGAGTCCTCCTCTCGGTTTGGTCCAAACGGTTTGGTAACTTTTTCCCAAACGGTTTAGTTTGTATGTCCAAACGGTCTTGTGCTTTTATCTCCAAATGGTCTTGGATATGGATCCATATGGTCTTCAGTCCTATGATATCCAACCGGTCCTTGCATCTAATCGGTCTTGGGATTACAATCTTTGCCTTCACGGCTTGTTACCCTAACTGGTACTGGGACCTTTACCAAACGGTCTCGGCGTCTACAAGCCTCACGGTTTGCAATCTAGTGGTCGCTTCATGGTCTTCACAAGCCCTAGTGTTCACAGTCTCCTTGCCCTATCAATCTCGGTTCTTTATCCAATCGGTCTTGCGACTTCGTACAAGCGATCTTGGTCTCAGTTGGCGATCAATGGTGAGTTGTTGTGAGGCACGAGACCACTGGGGTGTGGTGGATAAGGGATGCGGATGAGGAGGTTGCAGGTGGCGATGGCCTCAACAGACAAGTGAGGATGCATGTGTGGGATCAGTGTGGCGTGTTGAAGGTCTAGATGCTCAAACGGTCTCGTCTCCCAATGTCCAAACAACTTTTAGGTTCCGATCGGTCTCGTGGTGCAACCGGTCCTGAAGATTGATGGATTCCAATCGATCTTGAGGACCGTTTGGCCAGGTGGCTGGTGCGGTGGCATGCCCAGACGGCGAGGGATGCAGGTGGGTGGAGGTGTGATGCCCTCGGCAGGTGGTGTAGGAGTTAGGGTTATGGCAGGAGGAAGAAGAATAAGGGAAACAGGAGGTGAAGCCCTCCATACGATCTTGAACAGATTTCCCAACCGGTCTTGAAGATCGATGTGTATCAAATGGTCTTGGAGAAGAGGGATGGCCAAATGGTCTTGAGGGGTAAGCAAGACCTATTTGGAGGAAAAAATTATTTACCAAGACCATTTGGGAAGATCGTTTGATTGAAAGGATGGAGACGTCGATCAAAAATCTGATGGTGAAGAAATGCTTGCGGTCTGAGACCGAATGGATGAATGGCTAAGATCGATGGGTCGAAACTGAATGGGTAAAACCATATGGATGAGACTGTATGGTCAAGACCGTTTGGTCAGGATTTTTTGGTCAGACCTTTTGGTCAAGACTGATTGGTCAAGACCAAGGATGAGAGGATCACGAGTGAGGGTAGATCTTAGGGTAGAAAAAGGTGGGCACCCTCATTAGGGTTTGATATGGATGATGGTTGATTGAGATGAAGATCGAATGGTGGTGATTTTTGTGGATAAGGGTTGAATGGAGGTGGGTGACATATGATGGTTGAACCTCATAATGACCTGCATAAAATCAACATAAACTCGGTTAAAACCTTGATAATTGAACCAATTAAGAAATTTTGCACATTTTGATATTTAATAAATGAAATCGGATGTATTAAGTCAAATTTGGCTCAAGATGGTGACTGAATTTCATGATGGATATGCATTCATCAGGGGTGCATGATCACTGATATATGTGCCTTCTACACTGATTTGAGCATTAGGGAGGAGCTGCAGCCAAGGGATATTGACCAAGGATTCTGTCCAACTTACTGGATATTCATCTTTCAGGCTTTCCTTTGTTATTCCAGGTGAAGAGGTCAGTGTTGTTCATAGGGAGTTCACTGAGGTCAGAATTATTAATCATTTGATTAAAAGATCTGATATAAGCATCAAGAACAAGTCGACCACCCTTCTTCTCTTCTTGGAGTCTGACATTATTGAAATCTCCAGTTGCAATCCAAGGTTCTTTAATGAAGCTTGATAGGTTCATTAGATCCTTCCACAATGAGTGTCTTTGAGTATGATGATTAAATGCATAAATACCTGAGAACCAGTACCTGAGTCCTCCTCTATTGGTGAAAATTGAGTTGATCATCTGCTCCATTTTATTATGTATTTGAATGTCCCAGACATTGGGATTCCAACCAAAGAAAATTCTACCTAGTTCCACTTCCTGGTGATTAGCCGTGTAAAGCCAGCCATTAGGGAAAATGGAACTCAAACAGTTGATGTTGCATTTTTTTATTTTTGTTTCTAGAATAGCTACTATAGATATACCAATGGATAGTATCTAGGTCCTAACCTCTCTCCTTCCTTGTTGTGGGTTTTCTTATGCCCTTCACATTCCAAATAAAAACTGACATCTAAGTTTTCTTGGGTCTTGTATGCCTGGGAGGCTCCCTCTCCTTCTCCTTCCCTTTCTCCTTGGTCTTCATCTTCCCTTAATATTTTTCTTTGCTTGGATTGTTGGGACTCTTCTCAATCTCTAGGATCTCCTCCTCCTCTTTGTCAGAGTAACTTAGGACATTGAAAGGGTTTGCATGATCATTATTGGGAATTTCTCCCTCTTCAATATCATTCGTGCCTGAGGTACTAGTCTCCAGGCCATTAGAGTTGTTGCAGTTCTCCTTCCAGGTTTTCTTAGGGATCTGGAAGTCATTTACTTTAGTGTTGTTGATCTTCCCTTTGTGTGGGCAGTCACCGCTTCTGTGTCCAAAAACACAGCATCTAGGACACTTCTTGGGAAGGAAGTCGTATTTAATTTGGAATGATATCTCCTCCTTCCCTGGGACGTTCACCCAAATCTTCTCCGAAGTGTCATCCTCCACTTCTATCTTTACTAGGACTCTTGCTTCGTTGGTGCCTGCCACCTCCATCGACCAGGTCTCCATATGTAGGACCTTCCCTACGCTTGACGCAATGGTACCTACTACTTTCTTCATCTAGGTCTTCCCGTTATATGGGATACAGATCCATACCGGAAGGGAAGACATATCTTCCTTCATTAGTGTGTCACCATATGTGTAGTGCTTGGTGATGATGAGATGACTGTAAAACCATATGGGGCTTCTTGTAAGACATACTTTCTTGTCAGTATCATTAGAGAAGTGAATCAAGAAGAATCTATTTTCCTTTGACACAACATTGAAGTCTCCTTTAGGGTTACACACTTGGCAGATCCAAGCTATAAGGTGAGGGTAGAATGGACGTTTACCCATGAAATAAATCAAGATAGAGAATTCCAAGATGTCCTTCATACACTTGTACTCCTCCACGCCTAGATTCACAATCACCTTTCCATCTTTCTTGACAGGTCTTTCCATCTTTCTTGATAGGTTTTAGAATGATCAATCCAGAGCATTCTTTCTCCTGGGATGACGTTCTTTTCACGAATTGTGTCCATGATTTCCTTGGGATGTTGTTGTTCTTCTCCCTTTTATCCTTGGGTGGGGGTTTGTGTTTGGATTGGGTGGGGTGGGGTGGAAGGGTTGTCCTGGACAGTGGTGGCCACCATAGTTTTCAGTTCATCTTAGGATCACCCTGGCGTTCGCCATAGGAACCCTAGGAGACGGAGGGGGCAAATGTGTATGTATGTATCGGAATTAGGTAAATATATTTTGACTTCCTCGTAAAAATATAGGAGCTCAAGAGTTACATGTAGGCCCAACGCCATACACCCATTTTAAAGATACAACTCACTCAACTATCTAATGTGAATTTTGCATTTAACACATTTACATATTTTAACGGCAATACTAGTGGCATTTGCAGCTATACCACAATGCCTTCTAGCATTCCTTTCCTCCCATACATAGTAGCAAAGTGCATCAAACAAAAATATCTTTCTATCATCATTACCGCATTTTGTCAACATCATCTTCGGGTCCCCCACAATGTGAATTTGTAGCTTGAAATCTTTGCATAGTATATCCCATATGTCCGATGTGTATGTATGTATGTATGTATGTATGTATGTATGGGATTAAGAGAGAAAGATTTCTCCCCCCTCCCATTCCCATGGTCAAGGTCGAATGCTCGGGAGGGTGGTAAATCAAGGCGGCAACTGGGATTCGAACCCAGGTCCCTTCATGAGGAGACACCGTGCTTGACCACTTGAGCCACTCCTTGTCGGCTTGTATGTATGTATGTATGTATGTATGTATGTATGTATGTATGTATGTATGTATCAAAATCAAGTAAATACATTCCAACTTCCTCCTAAAATTATAGGAGGTCAAGAGTTACATATAACCCCAATGTTATACACAAAATAGAGAACAATACACTCATCTAACTAACATGTAGCTTGTTCCTAACTCATTTACAAACTTTCTCAGCTATACTCCTTACATTTGTGGTTGTATCACCATGTCTTATAGAATTTTCTTATTCCCAAATATAGTAGCATAGAGCAGTAAACAAGATCCTCTTCTTGTTATCCTTCCTACAGCTTGTCAACATTCTTCTCAGTTCTTCTTTCATCTTTCATTGCAATTTGAAATCTTCATAAATTAGCTTCCAAACTTTTGTTGTAAATTTGCAGTGAACTATCAAATGGTTGTAGGACTCATCCTCCTCCATACATAGTAAGAAAACATAATAAACTTCATGATTCCATCTATGTATCTTATCCAAGGTTGTAAGTGCATTATCTAGAATTTTATAGACACCAATACTCCATTTTAGTACATGTATACCCCCCATACCTGCTCCAAACCCTTGATCTCATAACTTGGTATAGGTTGATCTTTATGTCTTTGAGTCTCCATCCCCCTGGTTGATGAGGGCCAAACAAGTGCCTAACTTGCTGCCATACATCCATCATAACATTGATAGTCCATGAGTATCCCTCTCTTGTCTTTAGTTTAAACTCCAACCCTTTCAGTTACCTCTCCCTCATCCATTTCCCCCATGTTGAAGATCCTTCTTGATAGGTAATAATTCTTCTTAGTGTCCCCCACTTTGCTTTGTCTCTAGGTGTCTTCATGTCTAGCCCACCTTCAACTTTTAGAAGAGCCATCTATGCATACCTCATTGGATGATACTCACTTACCCATAAAAAATTTGCCATCTTCATTTCCATTCTATCCAAGACTGAAACAGGAATCTCTCCTTGTTGTACCCAGAAGATAAGAATCTACTCAATAGAAACCTTCACAAGAGTGGTTCTGTAACGACCCCGAATCCTGGTAACCCCCAATTAAGGGAGACCAAAAGGTCAGAGCCGTTAACCAATAACCCGGATCAAAGGTTTGTCAAATAATCAATAATAATTAATAAACTTTACCAACTAAACTGAAAACTGGTATAAAATAAAACTTTGCTTACCTTTTAAAAAGTGGGATTTCTAAACTTCTAACCATGAAGATACTGATCTAACTAATCCTCCTGTGCGCGTTAATTCTCATTTAATTCCACATATGCCACTTTACTGTTTGTTCTTTTCATTGTACCTAAAATGCCGACAAACAAAACGTCGGTCAGCAAGAAGCTGGTATGTGGGGGAAACAAAAATCGTGCAACTATAGTAACAAAGTAATCAACCAATTATCATTTAATTTCCAAGATTACATTTTAAACCATACTACTCAATCCTTTCCTATCCCCTATCTCTATGTTGTCCCTGCAGTGGACGGAGATACTATCTCTCTCTAGGTAGATCCTTATCAAACCCTGCATGATCCTACCTAACAGGTAGATCAAGATCTAGGGTTGAGTCGCATGGCAATACCCATAGGTAGTCCAATCTCTGACTCCAAGTGACTCGATGCTCCTACCCCATTAATAGCCATGTACTAAGTCATTCGATGACCTGATGGGCCTACCCCATTGGTAGCCAAGTACTAGGTCAACCCATTAAGCTACAGAGGGGACTAGGATCTGAGCTAGTAGGCACATCTCTTATGTGATAGTCATATTCAAATTATAATTTGCATGAATTAAATTCATCCAACAATTAATTCAAGACACAATGTAAACATCGATAAAATCCTCGAAAAACTAATGCGGGATAATCATAAGCGTAACCACATACCTGATTTGATGATTTCACAAGCATTAAGCAAATCCAACCAAGAAAGCAATCCAAGCAAGCAATTAAACAATCACATAATTCCTGAAAAGAATATGTACTCTTGTTTATTACACACTTTATCAAGAATCTACTTTATTGACTTGGATTCACTTTCTCAGGTTTCTAATCCGCATTATGGTTTCATTAATATTCATTAGGGTTTCTTAGATCAATTTCTCAACTTTATCCCTTTTAGGTCAACAAACCCTAAAATACTCTTTTCTACTAATATAAACCCTAATTGCTCAAATTATCCATTTTAATAGTCTTTTATACCCAAAATGACTTAGGATCATCATATCCCTATTTATTCATGGATTTGAACAATTAAAACAATTAAAAGACATATTCACCTAAATTAGTGTTTTCAAGCTCATTAATGCATAGTCATGCACAAAACCCTAAATTAAGCCAACAACATAGAAAGATCATCTTTTTAGTTCCTATCTTCACTTTTATCAATAATAGGTTAATATTGGCTTGAATTATCCAATGAACAACATTAAATCCATCTATCATCAAATCTAAGGGTTTTTCATTAATTACATCCTTAAAGATGATAACTTTATATACTTTTCACATTTCAATTATTCTTATGCACATAATCTCTAAATTAAACTAATTACATGCAAATTTCATCCTTTTCGATCTTAAAGTACCTTTTTACAGTTAACAGGTTAATATCAACTTTAATCGCCCATTAAACTCTACCAATTACATTAATCATTTCAAAGTAGAGTTTCTTAATCTGTAATTCATTAAAGTTGATAACTTACACTACTTTTTTAATATCATGCAAAATTAGGCTTCAAACATAATTTCTTTGTGTTCCTCTCGTTCTGAGGATCAATTTTCATATATTACTTATCCTAATCGGAGTTACCAATCTTTCAATATGATTTTCATAAGAAATCACTTACCACAACCAATGAGAGGCTGACACGTCAGCCCATGCATGCCCTTTTTTTCCAGTGCGAGCCAGGCCGACTTAAAACATAACGAAAGGTCTAAACTGCCCCGCGTTGCTGGTTGTTTCTTTACATGCCCGAGGGGCATTTCGGTCCAAAGGTCCATCCCTTCTTCTTCCCCACGTGCAAACCCTCACTTCCACTGCAACAGTGGCGGGGAGAGGGTTCTCTCCCCACTCCGGACCTGGAGGACACCAGCGAAGCTTCTCTTTACCTCCTCTATCCTTGGTTGTACCAGCGGGACCCTATACTATGGCCGAGGTGGGCCGGGGTCAGGCTGCGGCTGCTCCTCCATCGCTGATCATGCAGTCCGCACAGCAGGTGGCTGGAGAGAAAGTGAGGTCCATGGGATGATGGTCGGGCCTCTCCTGGTCATTGGGGAATCTGTGAGCCTATCTCGCACCCCACCATAGTGCCTAAACACCCCCAAGATAGCCCCACCCTCTCTTCTAGGGTTTCAGATAAAAGAAGCAAGAAGGAGACAAGGTAGAGAGAAGGAGACGTGAGTTTTTCTCTTTAACTCAAACCAGGGGGTCTATCCCTTTATATAGAGGGATATACATGCCCTAAAACACTTTCCCACAAAGAAAACAAGGATTTTCCTAATCGGAAAGGGTTTTTCCTATATTATGAAGTAACCTTCTCTCTCTTCATATACTTCTAATATAACCATATTATTTGGGTATTTAGAAATTAGAAAACCTTTTTCCTTATTCTCTTTATTCTTAGATCTTAATCCATTAGCCACGAAATTAAGTTTTCCTTAATAGAAAATACTTCCTTTTTATTAATATCATAAAATTTATTAATAATGTATCACATTATCCTTTTATTTTGCAATTTTGGTATTTTCTCTTTCTTTCCTCATTATTGGGGCTCCTTGGACCCTAAGAAACTCCAAGATTTTGAAATTACTTTTTAAGGATACTTATTATCCTTCTAGATGCATCAAAATGCATTATTCTTCATTATCATGTATATTTCTTATTAAAATATTTCGTTTTGAGGATTTCTCTTTATTTCTCTTTTATTTTCTTTATTGGTATTCCTTTTATCATTAGAAATCCTTGGGATATTAAATTTACAAAGGATAACTCAATTATAACTCTTTTCACTTATTTCCAATATTTTAACATTATTTTTCAATTTCTTTCTTACTAAAGACACACTTAATTAATCTCTTCTTTTCTTATTGCTTTCTTTTTGCAACTTTGGACTCCTTGGAACCCAAGGACCCCAAGAGGCACGAAATCCCTCTTTGTATTTTCCTTATAGAGGTTTCCACCTCTTTCTTTTCTCAAATATTCAATTATTCATTCACTAATTGAATTTTCTTATTATTTGGGCCCAATAGCCAATAAAGCCCACAACACAATCATTAAGGCTATTGTAAACGAAACCCATTTATTCGAACCAAATTATATCATTATTTGTTCAAATATCCTTAATATGAGAAATTACATTTCTCACCAAAAGAACCCAAAATCAGGGTTGTAACATCCTTCCCCTCTTATAGGAATTTTGTCCTCAGAATTCTTATCAAGCAAACAAACAATTCAGGATAAGAATTTTCCATGCCCATCAATGGCCCCTACATGACTTTACCTTACCCATGGCGCTTCCAAAGAACCTTTATCATCACATATTATTTTCTATGAGTTCTTTCATCCGGGCGTCTATAAACTGCATAGGTGACTCAGGCCATTTCAGCCTCCCTTGGGGCTCACTAGGTTCATTGCTCAGCACATGGTCAGGGTACCTCACATAGTGCTCTAAATTGGACACATGGAACTCATCACACATTATCCTAAGGTTTAAGGTCAAGCTTAACCTTCTCCACCAAACCATGTCAAAAGAACCCATGCATCGGGGACTCATCTCTCTTAGCTATAACTTAGAGGGGTCGGATTTTCATGTCACATATTCTCCCACAGTCAACTGCATGTCAGTCTACTTTGCATTTGCTCACGACTCTTGTCGTCTTTAGGCTCCTTTCAGCCATTGCATGATCAAAGTGACTTCATCTACACACACTATGGTCCTTTTCTAACCATCACGTTGTCCTTTCACCAAAATCACCTTACTGAAGTGGTGACCGACACAACCTCTCTTACCGATCTTCTTTAAATCCTGATACTGGCTATGGTGGTTAACTTCACATCTTGCATAGGACAAGAATTGTCTCTAGCTATCACCCTGAATGAGCACATATGCTCTCATCAGACCCTTTAGTCTACATCATACTAACCATTAGTTAGGGGTGATAAACTGTACTAGCATCGAGTTCTTCATGTACCTACTTCCACCTTTTGGAAGGGAACCTTTAGGTCAAACTCAAGAACTTTTATACTCAACCTCATGGTGTAGTTGAGCCATCTCTCTCATATGTAGTCTAGGTAAGGCAATCTACCATAAACCACATTGCAATTGACCTTCCTTGGTCCAGGGGAGACTTACAACATCCATAATGATGAACTCCCTTTCTCTTTTGGGGACTCTTTTCCTTTATATCAATGCACTGGGTTACTAGTGTTTTTCCTTCACCCTCGGCTTGCATGGCCATATACCACATGCAACTTTATCTTAGGCATCCAAAGTCCTACTGTCACTTATTATCTTGGTGGTACGGTGTATGGTGATCTTAAAATCACGATCTCATGTATGTCATGGTTTCTCAAGATTGATACCTCAGAAACCCTAAACCACTATAATCAGGGTTTCAACACCTTCCTCTCCAGAGAGGTGCAATTGAAGTTCTACAACCATCCTTTTATTGCACCAAGGCTGACTAACCAAACAACCACTAATCTATTCAACATATCTTGTTACCTCTAAGTGTTAGCCAAACATATCTTTTTTTCCAAACTTAGGGTTAGTCTAACAACCTCTTCTAGACAAACTAGGCAGATATATATCAACCAGAGCATCCATCACCACTTCACATCCTTAGGTATTAGGTAACATTTAAGACATACACTTCCATGTATTTCACTTATCATCTCAAACTCTAACTCTAAGTCTATCTTTATTGAGAACACTCTGAGCTCATTCTTCTTGGTGATCAAACTCAACCTTGTATGACTCATATCTCATGATAAAACATCCTCATAAGGTGACCACCTCATTCCTCTTAGTGGTTGCAAACCATCCGTGTATCATTCATGTTACTAGGGTATGTTATCTTTTCTGTCCCGATATCTCGTGGCAACGTTCCAACCTACGTCATCTTTATCCTTGGTGTATGGGTTGCGTATTGTCCTATCTCTCACCCCCATAACAAGAGGAAATAAGCATTTGGTTGCAGTCCAAATACAGAGTTCTTCCTGTTCCAAGAGTAGAGATGGTACATCCCACATTGCCAGTACACCTTCAAATCTAAGTTGAAACGCGCAACTTATGTCTCTACATCACAATCATCTCGATATCAAAGTTACCTCCATGGAAAACTAGTCTTGAACCTACTTGGGTCACCTCACAATCCTTAGTCATCTCCTCTAGGTCTATAGGGTGCCGACACTTTTAGGGTCATCCCTCTTCCCTTATGCATCCAGAGAGTTCCCTACTCATCTGCCCTTTGGGTCCCATGAGTTCATGAAGGTGATCAATCTCCTAACCCATGGCCCTCAGACAATGATAGTTGTTACCTCCTGACCCTATGGTCATGTGCAACTAGGGAATTAGGCAACTCCTACTTCCATCAGTCTTATCCCTACCTAACCCTAGAATAGACTTAGGATTCTCTTATAGTACATGTTCAACTTAGAACCTTACCCAAGCCTTCATCATTTCTCTTTCTGCAATCAAGGGTTGTCTTTCATCCTTTTATAGGGGTCATGGTGACCTTCCCACCTTGGTCAGGCCCCATACTAGTTACCTCCATGGTAATACATTCCCACACACTTAGATATGGTTATCTATGGGTCTACAGGTTCATTCTCATGCCATGTACTTGTCACTTAGCTTCTCAAGATCCTATGAGACCTCTTTAGGTTACCTTAAACCAATAAAACTGGTATACACCCTATAAAAGGGTCCCTCTCCCATGATGGGAGGAAACTACAACTCTTGACAACAAGGTCACAAACATCCTTAGGGTTTATATCCATATGAACATGCTTAACCCAGCAGCTACTAAGGCACAAGCGGACCACTGACCAACCATGCTAGGTCATACTTATTCTCATTCCTCAGCATTGGATCAAGATCGTACCTTCCCATGTCTTCAACTTAGTTATGAGAAGTTCATCAAACATACCTTTAATCTTAAGGGGTTTCCCTTTTCCTCTATCCATGCAGAGTACCATGCTCGCGTCTATAGAAACTCAAATCTCATCAGGAGCATCGGGTACACCACTTCCCCTCTTAGGCCTAGGAACCCTAGGTTCACTTTTAGATGTCCAACTGCATGCTCTATCTCTTAACCACAGATCAGGCATGCAAAAGGAATGACACACACCTCCTTCCATCCTTCTATTTGAGCAACACTTCATAGTTGAGTCCTCTTCAAGGACAACCAACAAGGTACAAGGCCTCGCAACCTGTTACTAAACCCTTTCAGATCTAGGGAACTCTTCTTCTCATCTATACTATAGGTACCGAGGTACCAATAGACTCATCCTCTCTCTAGGGTTTATTTCCTCTAAGGCCACCAAGATATCATCAGTCTCCAGGGATCAAGCATGTGGCGACCACTATCATCCACTTAGGTCGCATCATCCTCAACTCCCTACTTTTCCTCATATCTTGGAGTCTAGGATTCCAACCTTCTTGCTTGGTTTCCTGATCTCTCTTTTTAGAGCTAACCTACAACCAACCTCACCATGAGAGGCTCTCTCTCCAAGAGGAATCAAGCTCACAAGAATACCCCTATAAGATGAACCCTATGTTTGCTCATAGTTATCCATAACTCTTTACACTTCCCTCATACTCTCCTGGCCAGGGTTTTAGCATACTGTCAGCACTACTGACGCACTACGGGTGCCTACTATGCCATGCTACTATAAGCTCATGGGGTTCACATGGGTTCTTCTCTAACCTTGCCAATGAAGGAGCTATCCTTCACTCTAACATGCACGAACCTTTCCAGGGTTGGGTCGCCAAAGGTACTCAGTCATCCAACCTCTCATGGCTCATACGGCATGCAAGGCATATCCATCTAAACACCTGGTCTAACTCATCATGCCACCTCTCTCTCTAAGCTTCACTTAGGGTTAGGGTTAACATCATTCTCATAGGATGTGCTAGGTCTCTACTTGTAATGGAGATCTCTATCTCTAGAACTAACTTTCTTTCCTTATCTTCCTGACAAGAAGGTCTATCGTCAGGTCTCTCCTGAGGGCATGACAACTTATGTCATATGACCTAAGCATGTATCTATTCTTTAGTTTACTATTACTCTATTAATCTTATGTCCATGACATCTTATTTACATGTTTTTCATTAATTTGATGGAGGATTCCTTAGACCTTATTAATCTTACCATACCTTAAGAGGGTGAGGAGAAGAGGGAAAACCCTAATCCTTAATGTGCTTAATAGAATTTGTGATGAGAAGGGATGAATAAGATGAGAAAGTCCTAAAGGTATCTTATTTCGATTCATACCCTAAGACTTTGGCCAGGCAGTCACACGGATCCGGGATTCCCCATATTCCGACTAGCGGTGTGGAGGAAAAAATTGCCAGCCCCCGGTCGTGATCCTTTTCTAGACACCTCTGTCTTTTGGATAATCCTCTAATAACTCCCCTGGGTTCTACAGAATTTGTAAAACTTAATAATTATTAAAGATTAATTGAGAAACCTTCACTCTGATACCAATTGTAACGATCCCGACTCCCGGTAACCCCCAATTAAGGGAGACCAAAAGGTCAGAGTCGTAACCAATAACCCAGATCTAAGGTTCGATAAATAATCAATTATAATTAATAAACTTTACAAACTAAAATAAAACTTTGCTTACCTTTTAAAAACTGGGATTTCTAAACTTCTAACCATGAAGATACTGATCTAACTAATCCTCCTGTGCACGTTAATTCTCATTTATTTCCACATATGCCACTTTATAGTTTGTTCTTTTCATTGTACCTAAAACACCGACAAACAAAATGTCGGTCAGCAAGAAACTGGTATGTGGGGGAAACAAAAATTGTGCAACTATAGTAACAAAGTAATCAGCCAATTATCATTTAACAGCCAAGATTACATTTTAAACCATACTATTCAATCATTTCCTATCCCCTATCTCTGTGTTGCCCCTGCAGTGGACTGAGATACTACCTCTCTCTAGGTAGATCCTTATTAAACCCTGCATGATCCTACCTAATAGGTAGATCAATATCTAGGGTTGAGCCGCATGGCACTACCCATAGGTAGTCCAATCCCTTACTCCAAGTGACTCGATGGTCCTACCCCATTGGTAGCCATGTACTAAGTCATTCGATGAACTGATGGGCCTACCCCATTGGTAGCCATGTACTAAGTCATTCGATGAACTGATGGGCCTACCCCATTGGTAGCCATGTACTAGGTCAACCCATTAAGCTATAGAGGGGACTAGGATCTGAGCTAGTAGGAACATCTCTTATGTGATAGTCATATTCACATTATAATTTGCATGAATTAAATTCATCCAACAATTAATTCAGGCCACAATGTAAACATCGATAAAATCCTCAAAAAACTAATGCGGGATAATCATAAGCATAACCACATACCTAATTTGATGATTTCACAAGCATTAAGCAAATCCAACCAAGAAAGCAATCCAAGCAAGCAATTCAACAATCACATAATTCCTGAAAAGAATATGTACTCTTGTTTATTACACACTTTATCAAGAATCTACTTTATTGACTTGGATTCACTTTCTAGGGTTTCTAATCCACATTAAGGTTTCATTAATATTCATTAGGGTTTCTTAGATCAATTTCTCAACTCTATCCCTTTTAGGTCAACAAACCCTAAAATACTCTTTTCTACTCATATAAACCCTAATTGCTCAAATTATCCATTTTAATAGTCTTTTATACCCAAAATGACTTAGGATCGTCATATCCCTATTTATTCATGGATTTGAACAATTAAACAATTAAAAGACATATTCACCTAAATTAGTGTTTTCAAGCTCATTAATGCATATTCATGCACAAAACCCTAAATTAAGCCAATTACATAGAAAGATCATCTTTTTAGATCCTATCTTCACTTTTATCAATAATAGGTTAATATTTTCTTGAATTATCCAATGAACAACATTAAATCCATCTATCATAAAATCTAAGGGTTTTTCATTAATTACATCCTTAAAGATGATAACTTTATATACTTTTCAAATTTCAATTATATTTATGCACATAATCTCTAAAATTAAACTAATTACATGCAAAGTTCATCCATTTATATCTTAATGTACCTTTTTACAATTAAGAGGTTAATATCAACTTTAATCGCACATTAAACTCTACCAATTACATTAATCATTTCAAAGTAGAGTTTCTTAATCTTTAATTCATTAAAGTTGATAACTTACACTACTTTTTGAATATCATGCAAAATTAGGCTTCAAACATAATTTCTTTACGTTCCTCTCATTCTGAGGATCAATTTTCATATATTACTTGTCCTAATCGGAGTTACCAATCTTTCAATATGATTTTCGTAAGAAATCACTTACCACAACCAAGGAGAGGCTGACACGTCAGCCCATGCATACCCTTTTCTTAGCGCGAGCCAGACCGACTTAAAACATAATGAAAGGTCTAAACTTCCCCCGGGTTGCTGGTTGTTTCTTCACATGCCCGAGGGGCATTTCGGTCCAAAGGTCCATCCCTTCTTCTTCCCCACGCGCAAACCCTCACTTCCGCCGCAATAGTGGTTGGGAGCAGGTTCTCTCCCCACTCCGGACCTGGAGGACACCAGTGAAGCTTTTCTTTACCTCTGCCATCCATGGCCGTACCAGCGGGACCCCAGACTACGACCGAGGTGGGTTGGGGTCAGGCTGCGACTGCTCCTCCATCGCTGATCATGCAGTCCACACAGCAGGTGACTAGAGAGAAAGTGAGGTCCATGGGATGATCGTCGGGCCTCTCCTGGTCATTGGGGAATCTGTGCACCTATCTCGCACCCCACCATAGTGCCTGAACGCCCCCAAGATAGCCCCATCCTCTCTTCCAGGGTTTCGGGAAAAAGAAGCAAGAAGGAGACGAGGTAGAGAGAAGGAGACATGAGTTTTTCTCTTTAACTCGAACGAGGGGGTCTATCCCTTTATAGAGAGAGATATACATGCCCTAAAACGCTTGCCCACAAAGCAAACAAGGATTTTCCTAATCAAAAAGGGTTTTTCCTTCATTATGAAGTAACCTTCTCTCTCTTCATATACTTCTAATATAACCATATTATTTGGGTATTTAGAAATTCGAAAACCTTTTTACTTATTCTCTTTATTCTTAGCTCTTAATCCATTAGCCACGAAATTAAGTTTTCCTTAATAGAAAATACTTCCTTTTTATCAATATCACAAAATTTATTAATAATGTATCACATTATCCTTTTATTTTGCAATTTTGGTATTTTCTCTTTCTTTCCTCTTTATTGGGGTTCAAGGGACCCTAAGAAACTCCAAGATTTCAAAATTACTTTATAAGGATACTTATTATCCTTCTAGATGCATCTAAATGCATTATTCTTCATTATCATGTATATTTCTTATTAAAATTATTCTTTTTGAGGATTTCTCTTTATTTCTCTTTTATTTTCCTTATTGGCATTCCTTTAATCATTAGAAATCCTTGGGATACGAAATTCCACAAAGGATAACTCAACTATACCTCTTTTACTTATTTCCAACATTTTAACATTATTTTTTCATTTCTTTCTTACTAAAGACACACTTAATTAATCTCTTCTTTTCTTATTGCTTTCTTTTTGCAACTTTGGACTCCTTGGAACCCAAGGACCCCAAGAGGCACGAAATCCCTCTTTGGATTTGCCTTCTAGAGGTTTCCACCTCTTTCTTTTCTCAAATATTCAATTATTCAATCACTAATTGAATTTTCTTATTATTTGGGCCCAATAGCCAATAAAGCCCACAACACAATCATTAAGGCTATTGTAAACGAAACCCATTTATTCGAACCAAATTATATCATTATTTGTTCAAATATCCTTAATATGAGAAATTACATTTCTCACCAAAAGAACCCAAAATCAGGGTTGTAACAGGTTCTCTGCACCAAAGATGTTTTCTGAGTTGGCCACCTATTGATCATTTCCTCTTATTTGTCAATGCAATTAGCAAACTCTTTGACTTGTAGATTACCCCCAGCTAGCGGAAAACCAAGGCATTTTGTAGGAAACTTCCACATCTCTACTCCCATTGCCTCCTTCAACATGTCCTCTATGTGGTAGTAGTTTTTGGACAAGAAAATATGTGTCTTGTTTTCATTCACACACAGTCTCGTTTGCTTGCCCAAATCCCTAAGAAGCAGTTGCAACATCTCCAACATATCTTGTTTGGCATCAACAAAGACAAGTACATCATCTTCAAAAATCAAGTGGGTCATCACTTTTGTACCATGCATGGTATAAGTCTTTATCTCCTTCTTCCTTTCCTAAGATTTCATCTTCTGTGTGAAGTACTCCATAACAATCACAGAAAGAAGAGGGGATTGGGAATCTCCCAGGTGTAGCCCATTTTCTCCTTTAAACAAGCATACAGAAGTACCATTTTCCATAAAAGAGAAGCTTGTAGTCTCCAAACACTGTTTTGTCCAGCCAATCCACTATTCATTGAATCCCATCTACTTCATGATCCGCCATAGGTTGCCCCATCTAACACTACTATGATATTTAGATGCATCCATCTTTAGACATGTTTTCCTACTTCCTCTCATGACATTGTAGTCCAAAAATAATTCCCCTTCCAATAAAGCATAATCACCAATACTCCTCCCTGATACAAAGGCTCCATGGTTTTCAGAAAAAAGGTACAGAAGTACTAGATTTAGTCTAGCATCCAGAATCTTTGCAGTGATTTTATATTGTACATAAAAACAAGAAATAGGTTTGAAATCAGCAAGAGAAGTTGTCACTTTATTCTTGGGAATGAGAATGAGACAATAATTATTGACCTGCCTAACCATGTTTCCTCCTTCCAAGAACCAACTAACATATGCAACTAGGTCCTCCGTGATGACATCTTATGTCTTTTTATAGAATAAAGCATTGAAACCATCCAAGTATGGGGACTTATTGTTTCCAATACTCAATACTGCTTCTTTGACTTAATGTTCATTAGTCTTTCTTGTAAGCATGTTGTTTTGAGTACTAGTGAGCTTCAACTTCCATTCCATATCTTCCTCCTCCAGATCAACCTCAAACTCCTTATTGTAAAGAGTTGAGTAGAACTGTATGGCTTGTTCCTATAGGGCCTCCTACTTGTTGACAATATTACCATCTGTATCAAAAAGTTTAAAAATGATGTTCCAACCTCCCTCCTTTTAACTATTGTATGATAGAGTTTATTGTTCATGTCACCATCCTCCATCCACATCTCCCTACTTCTTTTCCAAAAGAATTTTCCTCTACCTTCTTTAGATCCTCTAGCATCCTATTTATCTCTCCATCTTTCTTTATAAAGCCTTCATTGAATGGGTCCCATAGCAACTTTTCTCTAACCTCTTTGCATTCCTTTTTGTGTTTTGCCAGTAGATTTGGAATTTTCACAATATTTTTGACCCACCTTTTCAGTGTAAGCTTTCTATTTGTCAATTTCTTTGCAAATACATAAATTGGATTTCTTGTCACTTATATATTCTAACTCTCCTTAATGATATCAATGAAATCTTTCCAATTGACCCAATAATTTAATAATTTGAAAGGTTTCCTCTTTTGCTTCTTTTCTGTGATATGTACTGATATAGGAGCATGATCACTTAGTTCAGATCCTCCCACTTTTACCTGCACACTGGAGAAGATTTTCAGCCACTCATCATTAACCATATCTCTATCCAGTTTACTTACTATACTGTCCTTTGGTTTCCTTTCATTGTTCTATGTGAAATATCCCCTCCAACCATGGGTAGCTAGAATAATCTCGCCTAATCAATAGTACGATTGAAGGTATTAATCACTGTATTCAAATCTGGTCTTCCTCCAACTCTCTCTGTCTACAACCTAACATTATTGAAATCCCCAACCACCAACCATGAAAGATTGATATACCTCAAAAGTTCAACCAACTCCTGCCATAATCTTTGTCTCATTTTTGTAGCATTATGATCATAAATAGTTTTCACCCACATATGTAACCCTCCTACATTCCTGCAATCAACTGTAATGTGTTGGTATGACATTTGTATCATTGTCACCTACTAAGCATTTGGTTTCCAAGAAACACAGACACTAGCCAACTCAAAACATTCCAAGTTAGACACATGTTCCCACCCTTATGGAAATAAGCATCTAATGTCGTTTTTATTCTAAACCCTTATTTTGGTTTCCACCAGAGAAACTAACGAGTGTCCACTAGGAGAGATGCACTCCCAGATCTCCTTCTTCTTATACCTATCACAACCTCCTTTAATATTCCATAAGAGCATGGACATATTAACAAGATTTGTTTTGGGCAGTGGTACGCCTTGGGGGCTCCTTCATGTTGTTCTTCTTATTTTCTCTCATTTTATCTTCTTTCTCTTGTTGTCTGGTTGCATCTACCTCCTCTTTATTAGAATCAGATAGGGCTTCAAAACTATTAGTTGTGTCTAGGATAGAGCTTACTCCTAGGTTTTTTGGAATTCCATTCCTCTTAAAACCTTTCATCTTTGTGGTGGAGATGAACTCTCCTTCTTCATGTTTGGATCTTGTACCCCTTGGAGTGAAATTTACACTATCCTTAGGTTTTGTATCTCCATTCTTCTTGTCGATGCCTGCAAGTGTGCTTTCATTCAGATATGTATCTTCTTCAGTTCTTCTGCTCGTATTCTCTATTGCCTCCTTGGCAGGAGGTGGATAATCGGTTCCATTTGTTGCAGTCTGCTCGTCCATGTTAATAAACATATATGCAACACCCTTATCACCCTTACTCTGTCTCACCTGCCATACTGGCCATTTTGACTTCCCTTTTTCTACCTCATTGCTAATCTTCTTGTTATTGCATTGGTCATATCCATGACTGAAAGTTTTGTAGGTTTTGCATCTCACCAATATGTGATCACACAATGTGTTGACCGGTATCGATTCCTTTCCCTTTGCGTCTAGCCACACTACCATCAGTGTCATTTGTTGGATCCTATGATGGGAGATTGTCTCTAGAGGGGGGTGAATAGAGCTAAAAAGCACTTAAACAAAATTCATTAGACCTTCAAGATATATCACAAGATAAGGTTTCTAATTAGGTATTTGAGTGTAACTAAACATACATAGCAAGGATGAGAGAGATTGAAACAAGTACAAGAACACAATCAATGTAGAGCGGTTCCAATCTCCCAACTAGGAGATTGTCAGTCCTCTACCTAGAGAGGTCAACCTCTAGGATTTCTAACACATGTCTCCCTCCTTATATTCACTTATAAGAGTTACAACATATGACCTTCCTTTTCGGGGATAAAGATACCCAACTTTCCCTTTGAGGGGAAGGGAGTCAACAACCTACCAAAGGACTTACCTATCCAACCAAGAGTCTTATATCTCACCAAGGACTTACCCACTTTGCAATGAGTCTTCCTCCTTCACCAAGGACATTTCCATTCTTGCACAAGTCTTCAGTCTTTGAGAAATTACCCACTCTTCTTGGATCTTTCGCATTTGACTTCACCTTCACCAAGGAGAGAATTTTACCAAGGACTTACCCACTCTTGCTCCAAGTCTTCAGCCTTGCCTTCTTCTTCTTCACCTCTTTTATCTAAGAGAGAGAACATTCATCTTCATGATTAAATGAGAGATGGGGAGGTGGAGGAAGTGAGAGCCTCACAAGATATACATGTAGGACTAGCTCTCTTACAAATAACCTACTCACTCTAATGGATGTAACAAGTGATTAAGCTTAGAGACAGAGGAGGATGTAGGATGCACTCAACTATAGAATAGGGACCTTAATAGTGCTTATCTAACCATGGGATGAACTCCCAGAGATCCTATTTATAGTTGGGGATGCCCAATAGACATTGGGAACACTTAAGAATGAATACTTTCCATTTGTGGTGTTATAATGGATATTTTTTTTAGTTTTGCAACATTCCAACGGCTAAAAACACTTTTTCTACACTTTCTATATAGTTCGATCAGTTGAGTTTTGATAAAGGTAACTAGACCGATTGCACTATGGGATAAAACTAGTTTGAAGCATCGGTCGAGTTTATCCTAGATGAAACTCGACCGAACCACTTAAATCAGTTATGGTCAGTGTAGGGATCGGTCGAGTTTTGTGTAGTGGCAACTCAATCGAACCAAGACATTCCCAAAATCCATCAAGGAATCAGTTGAGTTTGTAACTCAATCAAAAAATAGCCTGTAATGAATCTTGGAAAATGTCATTAAACTGCTTAAATATCTGATTTAAGTGCTCCTGATTTTTTCTAAGCTTAACTATAAGTCATACAATCATTCAAGTGATTTACAATATTATTTAAATAGATTTACATCATATTCTACAAAAGTGCACTTGCATTGATTTTGACATGTCTTTCTCCAAGTTAGGATGTGCAAGTTAGGGTGTTTGGAGTGTGTCAATACCTAATCTGAAATCACTCAAGTAGAATAATTTGACATAAATAAGTGGAATGGTTAGTCATCATCAAAACAAGGGTTTAGCCAATTAGACTTTGAGTCAACATGCTCCCCCTTTTTGAAGATGACAAAACATTCCATAAATGAATTGAGAGCTTTTAAGTAAAATCATACATTTAGAGAAACCCAGGGGTTTTAATAAGATTGAGCTCATATGCTCCCCCTCAATTGATGCTCATGGAGTTCTCATACTCCCCCTCAATTAATTTTATTTCTTCTGCAAGGTTAGATTTCATAACATTTATAAAAACTATGTCTTCTACTCATATATGTCTTATTTCCTTTACATAAGACATGTTTTCTCCTCACACATGCCTTCTCCCTATCTAACACAAGACATACCTTCTCCCCTTTATCATTTCAAAAAGTAGGTGTTTAAAGAGTTAAAACAAGACATGTTAGATAAAAGGAGATACAAAAAGTTAAATAGGAGAGTATAAAATGACACAAGGGGCATGTCCAAGCATAATATGTGAAACAAGTTAAGACATGTATTTGAACAACCCATAATGTGCTACAGAAAACTAGTAAATCGTGATTTTGACCCTCAAGATGATAGAATTCGTCCAAAAATGTCAGGGCTCATGTCCAAGTCATGAGTCTTTCTCAGAAGGCTATTTTTGGATGAAAAACACTGATTTTGCACCAAAATCTGACATTAGAGCAGAACATTGAAAAAACTGCATAAATTCTTCATATGCTCCAATATCTGTATACAATGTATCTATATTTGTTTCTCATCACAATGCTATGCAAGCAACTCAAGATAGTAGATACGCAATTCAAGAAACAAGCTTGAGCAAGTATGAAACTAGATACAAGCATAGCATATAGTTGAATATCACTTGATTAAAAGAAAAACAAGACTAAAACTACTAGTACATATATCACAAGTTAGGACTACTAGTGGGATCTGGATTGTAGAAAAAGATGCACAAGTTAAAGATCAAGCTATGAGTATATGTAGAGATATATCCAAACAAAAAGATATAAAGATTCAAAAGTAAGAAAGGATATAACTCAGTAGCAAATATGCATCATTACCAAAACATGATTACCCCTAAGAGGCTCAAGGTTGTATCAGAACAAGATATACAACTAGATAGATGTATCAAGTTAGAGAACAACATAAGCAATTCAAGACCCCAACCAAGAGATCCAAAGAGTTGTCATCAAAACCTTCATAACAACTCAAGACAAGTAATTGCAAGATATAGGGATACCACTTGTGGGATACCAAGTTATAAATATTAGAAAGATAGAGTTGTATGCAAGATAGAAAAATAATAGGATGGAAATATGCATATATAAAGGTACCAAAGGGAGTACCAAAGAATAAGGATATTGGTTGAGAAAGTCTAGTTGAGAGGGAAATTCTCATCCAAAAAGCCATTTGTAAATTCTATGCACAGTGTTGTCGGTCAAGTTTTTGGATTTTGGAAATTCGGCTGAAAACAATTGTTGGCAACACCTATTGGTGTATGTTGGTCGAGTTTCTAATAGTATAAACTTGACTGATACAGCTGTTGTCAAGAAACACATACATTTCATAAAAGCATATTTAGAGAATGCTATACATATAAGCCATATCCAAACATGTGTAAGGAAGTTAGTAATGTACTATGAAAGCATTAGAAATAGTTTTTGAGCAAGATTGTGAAGAGAATCATAAAATA
The DNA here is from genome assembly GCA_963693085.1 of Alisma plantago-aquatica. Taxonomy (NCBI): domain Eukaryota; kingdom Viridiplantae; phylum Streptophyta; class Magnoliopsida; order Alismatales; family Alismataceae; genus Alisma; species Alisma plantago-aquatica. Next base: position 1,381,116,220 of record OY856410.1, on the reverse strand, counting down.
CCACTTTTGACTCAAAAGCCGCATGCATAGTGCACATTAACTTGACAAAAACTAGTTAGAATTGGATATGAGAAAGAATAACATTACCTCTCTTCTTATCGTTTCTTTCTCCACTTATTTCTATCCCATACACACTCTCCTTTCTTATTTTATGTGGATTAAAAAATCAATTCGCAAATACATAGCTCAAGTAAATTCATTATCAAGTGACCTACAAGAATAAAGATGAAATGGTCCCCAATCATATTTTTAGGTTCAGAGGGCTAGCTTAGCAAACTAAGTCTTATTGGTCTTGGGTGCTTTCCTAAAAGGGCAATAAGTAGAATAATGACCAATTTCATTGCAATAATTACATGATCTCCTAGCCTAGAAACTAGAGGATTCTTCATTGAAAATTGAAGGTCTCTTATCTTTGTTGTTCCTTTGGCTACAATCAAGTTCAAGACCATCTGCACCCATTTTCTTGGTAGTATGATTTAGGATTTGATTAAGATCCTTTTATCATCTAAGAATCTTTCCATAGAAGATCTCAAATAATGATTATCATCCATAAGAGAAGCAATAGTAGAAGACAAATGATTTACATTATCTCTAGCAAGTAAAATATCATTCTCTAAGAAAAGAGCTTTTGTCATATAAGAATATTTATCATAATGAAGAGTAGTGACATTATTCTCTCTACTAGTAGAACTAGAAGAAAATTCAAGGACATTGATTTCAGCAAGCAATGAAGCATTTTCTTTTTCAAACAAAGTAATCTTAGAATTATATATCCTATTTTCATATTCTAAGCCTTGTAAAGACAAAACTTTGTCCTCATTTTTAGTTTTAAGAACATCGATATCGAGCATGAGGAATTCAAAATATTAGTATTCTCTACATTAGACCTAGGCATAAGAGGTTGAGCTTCTAGAAATCTAATCTTATCAAGCAAACTATCATTTTCAAGATTAAGAGAGTCTACTTGACTAAGATAAGCATTGTTTTCATATAGCAAGCAAATATTAGCATGTTCCAGATCATCTATTTCTACATGTAAATTATCAACAATTCTAGCAAGCTTTTTCTTTTTCTTTTTAAAAGACTTAAGCGAGGAACGAGTACCATGAATAATAGCAATTAAAGATTCTTCATCTAAAGAGTTTATATTTATCTCATTTGAGTCTTCACTTGTTGAGGTCGTAAGAGCAAAATGACATTCTCCTTTATCACTACAGCTTGAGATAGTCCTCTGCTTAATTCTTCACTTGAGCTTGAGTTTTAGGAGTCACTTGAGATTTTGTGCCATTTCTCCTTCTTCTTGTACTTCTCTTCTCTTCTCTTGTAAAGATGGGTCTTTTTCCTTGGGGACAATCTTCCTTGAAGTGACCCTTCTTTCCACACTTGAAGCACCAGATAGAGGAGGAAGACTTGACTTTGTAGAGTCTACCCTTGGAGTACATTGCCTCTTCTTCAACTTGAGAGGATGGACATGATTGACCAATAATAGATACAATGTGTGCTTTGACTCCAGCCTTCTTCATTCTCTTGAGATTTTTCTCTTCTTATCTTTCTTTTTCATCTTTCCTGTTAAGTTTGAATTCATGGGCTTGTAGATTTCCTATGAGCTCTTAATAGGAATATCACCAAGAGACTTAACTTTTTCAATGGAAGTCACCTTGGGTTCCCACCTTTTGGGAAGAGTTCTAAGAATCTTTGAGTTCATCTCTCTTCTATCCATAGATGACCTAAGACAGAAAGACCATTTACAATGGTGTTGAGTCTTGATTACATATCCACCACCCTTTCCATCTTCCCCATCTTGAAGTTTTCAAGAAACCCTTTGAGCATGTAGATTTTACTTTCCTTCACTTGGGTTGTCCTTTCATAAGTGATGCATAGCTTTCTCTATACCTCATAGGTTGTTTCACATGAAGAAATCTATTTGAACTCCATGGAGGACATGGAGGCATAGAGAATGTTGATGGCTATTATATTTGATGTTGCTTTCTTCATGAAAGCTTCATCTCATTCTTCTATCTTTGCCTCTAATAGCTTGTAAGGAAAATCCTCCATTTGCAATAGCTCAAGACTTGATCCTTGGATGTAGAATTATAGCCTTCTTTACCAATAGAGGAAATTGCTCCCATCAAATATTAGAATATTGATGAGGTACCTCCTGATGAATTCATATTCATCTCTTATTTTTTCTTCATTTAGAATAATTAATTAGGACTTTTTTGTTAATTTTAGCTAATTCAAAAATAAATATCACTTTCATCTTCTTGATATACTTTTCTTGAATTCTTATGATATTTTTCTTAATTTTCAGGAATTATCTAAGTAATTAAATTGAGAAAATAAAAGATGAAGATATGAGGCTTTCAAATATTCCCGCAGTGTCTGAGATAATCGTCACCAAAATAACCATATCTTTTGCGTCTAAAGGAGGAATTTCAAGATAAAGTATGGAATGAAAAGAGAATTTTATTGTCTACAAAAAAGATATATTTTGTGGTAATTTTGGTGTTTATTTGGCTGCACAATTAACCAGTGAAAGTAGCATTACGTTTTCCCGCAGAGTCTGATTTCAGTATATACCTTTCACCAAATTTGGTATAACTCCCACATCCCAAGGCAGAATTTATTGTGCAAATATGCGTTGGAAAGATAATTCAATTACCTACAGGAAAAATATATTTTCGGACCACTTCTGAATTTTTGACTGGCCCAAAAATATGCTCGAAACCAATGTTGCGGGAAATTAATGTAAAACAGATGCAAAGAAATCAATTGTTTCCTCTATTGACTAGATCTAGAAAGTTAGCAGCCGCCGGCGGCCATTTCTTTTGTCCTAAACCTAATGTATACCCCCCTCCTTCTCTTATAAAAGGAGGGGCACTTCCTCCTCTTCAAGGCATCTGGGATTTCTTGTATTTGGGATTCTGAAGCAAATTATCTTGTAATCATTCTCATTTTATGCAATAAAGTAGATCTTAGTTCAAGTATAGCTCTTTCATTCTTGTTCTTGTCTTTTCTCTCCGCCTTAGTTTTAATCTTCTCCTTTCCGTTCTTCAATTTTAGAGCAAGGAACAAAGAACTAATCCATTTCATCGTCTCTAGCATAAGGATTAATCTCCTTATTTCTGGGCTAGACTATGGCTTCATTTCTTTCTTCCTCCGTCTCCCCTTTCTCCATGTGTGAGTAGTCTTTTATCGGGGCAAGGGGAATAACCCCTTAGCCATGGTTTTAATGACTTATTCTTAAACGATTAGATGGTAATCGATTTTAATTAAATGATTGATCTTCGGATCGCATGTTAATCCAGATGGATATGACCATGGAAATCCGGATTTAGAACAATAAAATCGATTACATAGACGTTTTGATATGACCGTGGATTTTCACCTTTTAGGATGATAAACTAGGAAGCATGAGCACCAAGACCAATGGGCTCATGTGGAGTTTCTCTCTTGTGAGTTTTTTTTTTAATTCACAAACCTTCATCGAATCGTCGTTTAAGATTTAGTTGTTATCACCTAAGCTAAGGTGGTGAAAACTCCTACGAGCCTCGATTTCCTTCTCTTGATTTAATCACCGCATCCTTTGTTTGCTTTAATCCTTAGTTTTCCTTTCATATAGTCTTGCTTGTGTTAACAATCTTTTTATTATTCCCTTGTGCATGTTTATTCTTGTTAAATGCTTTTCTTCTTACATTAGTGTAATCATTCAAACCTCCAAATGGACTTTACTTTCTGCTTTAATAAAAAGAAAAATACCATAAACAAATAACAAGTTCTTCAATCTTTGGATTCTAAGAACAATCTCTAAATAGTTGTCCTGTGAGATCGACCCTTCTATACTACCCTTAAAACCGGAAGTAAAAAAGGTTTAATCTCTAGGATTAACCATCTTAGGGATTGATATTGCAAAATTACGAGTATCACCTCCCACCTTGATAGTCGTCCATATTCTCCTACTTGTGGAAGTTTGCTTGGAGAAGACATGCTCTGATACCACTTTCTGGATCCTAGGATGGGTGATTTTCTCTAGGGGGGTGCATAGAGCTAAAAAGCACTTAAACAAAATTCATTAAACCTTTAAGATATATCATAAGATAAGGTTGTTGATTAGGAATTTGAGTGCAACTAAACATACATAGCAAGGTTGAGAGAGATTGAAACAAGCATGAGAACACAAGCTATGTAGAGTGGTTCCAATCTTCCAACTAGGAGATTGTCAGTCCACTACCTAGAGAGGTCAACCTCTAGGATTTCTAAAATATATCTCCCCTCTTATATTCATTTATTAGAGTTACAACATATGACCTTCTTGAAAAACACTAGAGGGGTTGAATAGGGTTTTATGATATTTTTAAAATTAATTCAAACAAACAAACAATTAAAAGAATGTTGGAGAAGGAGACACGGCGTTTAGAGTGGTTCCACCCTTAGCAAAAACTAAGGGAGTCCGTCCACTACCCAATTGCTTCCAATTGGGATTTCGAAAGCACTTGTATTTTATTACCTCACAAGGATGTTACATAAGATACAAATACCTTCACCCTTATGATAACCTTCACCTAGAAGTAATCTCACCAACCTTGAAGCAGCCTTCCTTGAAGTAACTCCAAGCTCCCCCTTGAAATAGCCTTCCTCTTGAAGTATCTTCCCATTGAGACAGCCTTCTTGAAGTAATCCTAAGTCTGTCGAGCTACCTTCACCACCGAAGAAACTCCAACAACCTCCTTTCCGCAGCCTCCAACCTAGGAGTAGCAAAGGAGAACAAAATACAATAGAAGGAATAAGATTGGAAGAAAGAAACAACGTTACCAATTGAGTACAATGCTTTGATCCTATATCAAGCGTTTGATCTCCTAACCAAAGTGGATGGACATGGATGTATAGTGGATAGGAGATATCATCCTATAGGACACAAATGTAGAGCTCAAGGAAAACAGATTACAAGTGTAGCCCAACTTGTTTGCTAACAAGGATTGAATCTCAAGTGTAATTGTGTATGCAAGTTGTGTTTTGAGGTGTCCTATGGTTGTCATGTTTATAAGAGTGGTTTGCTAATGCTTGGGGACGTTCTAGACACCTTCTAGGGTGTTCTTAGTGCTCAACTAGTCATTAAGTGTCCACTAATTGCATTTGTAATGGCTAGTTAATTAATCCTAAAAAGTGAAGACACAAACCTTCTCGGTCGAGAAGTTTGTCGACCGAGTGTCTCTCAGTCGAGGAATTTGTCGACCGAGGGTGAGTCTGGGAAAAGTGTATTGCAACGTTCAACTCAACTCCCAATTACTTTTTCTAACTCAGACTAACGACGAGGAGGGTCTATTCTCGGTCGAGGAGTTTGTCGACCGAGAGTGTCTCGGTCAAAGTTTTTGTCAACCGAGAACATCCCTGATTAAATGTATCCATTTACTAAGTGTGTGTATCAATGTGATATTTGGATACTATCTTGGGGGATGACCTATCTAAGTGTTTTTAGTGGATAGGGAATATCTAAATGCTTGATTTACATGATATCTAAGTACTTGTACATTATAAATGTGTACAAGTTTTTACATTGATTACAATCATGAAAATAAAGCAATTTTAGCAAATTGATCTTCTAAGTCTTCGCTATCCACCACCTTATATGCTTGCCCTTGAAACACTAAAATAGCAAGTTAAAATCACAAGAAAGAAATGTTTCTCATCATCAAAACAAAGGGATTATAATAATGTCCAATTTATCCAACAATCACCTTCTTTTTGAAGATGAAAAAATATTTCAAAAATATAAATCAAGGCAATATAAATCATTGTTGTTTCATACCTAAAGTTTACCTTTTGTAGCCATTCTTTTAATTGCAAGTATGTGATAGCCGAGAGATTATGAAACTCATTTTACTTTATGTTATTGATTTTACATTATTTCTCCCCTTTTGTCATTTCAAAAAGATAACCAAGCTAAACATTAATTATGACTTTTATTTCTCCCCCTTAATTTGATAATTTAATATTCAATGCAAACCACTTATTTTTATGTCAAATTTAGCCACAATTTATTTCTCAATCATTTGTAAAGGATGTTAAGCCTTGAAATGATATGAGATCTTTTTAGATTCATGGCATATGTGTTTTGATTTCTCATCCATTTTACAAGGGATGTTAAGCCCTAAAAATGATATGAGATCCATTTAGGGTCATGTTGGATACATATATTGATTTCTCATCCATTTTACAAGGGATGTTAAGCCCTGAAAATGACATGAGAATCCTTTAAGCTCATAAATATTTTTAATAGTTTCTCAAACATTTACAAGGGATGTTAAGCCCTGAAATGATATGAGATTTTTTAAAGCTTATAGTAGAATCAATGAATGTATCTCTAACCAAATGCATGGGATGTTAAGCCCTAATTTGTTTAGAGAATTCAATTAAGGACATTATATACATAAATATTGTAGACTCCTTTATTTTCATAACCAAGATTACTTTAAAGATACTAAGGTCATAACTAGTTTCAAAATTTCTTTATGATGTTTACAAAGTTTTGTGAGATTCTTCTTAATCTTATAGTCAAGATAGTTTTTGTGAGATCCCCATTAATCTTATAATCAAGATAATTTAAGGATTCTAAGGTCACAATAAGCATTAGATCATAATAAGTTAACCTTTTATGATAGTTATGCACTAAAATCTTGTTTTCAATATACTAATATTGAGTGTAAGGAAATAATTTACAATTAAGCATTTTGTCAAGCTTATTTTAGATCGACCTTGACTTCGACATGGGTGCCCCTCGGTTGATTTTATGTTTTGACTGAGAGGCAATTTCTACAGATTTCCAGTTTAAGCATTTACAATGATCTACTTGATAAATATTTGAATCATATCTTACAAAGTATCAAAAAGTATTCATGTATAACAAGGATTATATCATTTTCCATAAGCTAAGCACAAGATAATCCTTTAACTAATATGTCAAGATGCATTTGTGCCATAGAGATTTATCTTCATGCAATAATTACATTTTCAATGATAACATCATCTTTATGTGTAATGAGCTGAATCACTATGATCATTTTGAAAACAATAGCCATTCATGGTTTATAGACATATAGATCAAAGATTATTTTAGGCAAACCAAGTAAAAGATGAAACACAATGATCATGGTGAAACAGTAAAGGCATATCCATAATTACAATGATCATGATCATTTAAAGGAAAATTTCAAGACACATGATTTCTATATAGATAAACCAAGGAATACTTAGGACAAACCATGTGGATTATGATAAAATAGTAATTTCCTTAATTAAATTAGCATGGTTCATAATTTTCAATTTTAAGCCAAACCATGTAGGAGATGAACCAAGATAATCTCATGAGAAGAAAATCCATGATTTGAGTAAAATCAATATTTTCTTCTTAGATATAATTTAATCATGAAAAGTATAAAGTTTTGATGCTCATATGATCATTCAAATATGCAATATATAAGGTTCATTACATACTTAAGTTAATTGTAATTGAAGTATCTTTGTTTTTACTGAATAATTATGTCAGAATTTCCCTCGGTCGACAAATTTCTCGACCGAGTGAGGTTCGGTCGAAATATTTGTCGATCGACCATTTATCAGGTTTTTGTAGGCTTAAGATAGTAACTATATCGGTCGACTAATTTCTTGACCGACATTGTCTCGGTCGACAACTTTCTCGACCAATATTGTTTCTATATTGTTTCTGTAGTTGTTTTCAAGTAAAAACATAGACCAGTCTTACAAAATTATGCAAGTTAATGCTCAATTTAGTTGAGATAAGACATTTGAATATCAAAGTAACGTTTTAGGTCAAATCTCAACTAATCAAATTAAAATCTCTAAGTTTTAGGAACCCAAACTAGATCAACATCCTTTTTCTTGTATGGGCAAGAGAATGAATAATGTCCAAGATGTAAATAGTAATGACAACATATAGAATCAATTTCATCTCTCTTCTTAGCTAGATTGGCTTTAGGCACATACATAACTTTAGTCTTGGACAGTTGTGTCCTTCTCATTCTAGGTTTTTGAAAAGATTTACCTTTGGGCTTATAACCTAGCTAGTCCTCTTCTTCGAATCTGACCAGAAGAATCTTGTAGAATTTTATCAAGAATATCATTATTTCTCAAGCTACTAATTTCTCTTTGTAATTTAGCAATCTCATCCATTTTCTTTTTGATATCTAACTTTGCTTAATCTAGATTAGATGATAAAGCATCTCTTTCCTTAATAATAGCATCATAATCTAGATGATTACAAAGGATAGGTTGAGTATAAAAATTATGTAGTTTTGCAAGCATATCAACCTTTTCTTAAGAAAGAAGATCATGATTTGTTTCTAAAGTAAGCAACATCATATTACAATCATTTAAAGATGATTTCAAGGTAAAGTTTTCATAAACAATATTGTCCTTTTCAAAAGAAAGATTATTTAATTTAGCATACAAATCCTCATTAGTTTTAGTATCTTGCTTTAGTTTCTTTTTGCAATCAACATATTTCTCATGTGTATCTTGAAGACTAGCAATTAGATCTTCTTTTAGAAAATCAAAAAGGCTTACCTCTTCTTCTTCATTTGTTGTAGCAATAAGGCACTCTACTTCTTTTTGTCCTTCTTCACTATCATAACTTGAATCATCCCATGCAGCTTTAATGCTCTTTCTTTCTTCTTGTGAGATGATTTCTTCCCCTTATTAAGTTTGGGACAATCATCTTTTAAGTGTCCCTTTTTGCCACATTCAAAGCACCTGGAGAAAGAAACACTAGGAATTTTGTTATTTTGAAAACTTCTATATTGCTTACCATTTACAATGAGTGTTTCTTCTTCACTATCTTCTTCACTTGTGTCATGACTATTCTTGGTTGATGCTTTGAATGCAATGTCCTTTCTTTTCTCCTTCTTGTGTTCATCCACCAATCTTTCTTCTTCCTCTAAGGTTGCCTCATGTGCTTCTAGGTTGCCAATGAGTTGTTCCATCCTTAATGTAGTGAGATCATTGGCTTCTTCAATGGTCGTCACCTTTAGTTTGTACTTTGGAGGAAAGCACCTAAGAATCTTTGATACATGATCTTCTTAACTAATGGATTTACCTAATGCATTCAACCCATTAACAATAGAAGAAAAATTTGCATACATTTCACTAATAGACTCATATGGTTCCATACGAAACTGTTCAAACTTTTGCTTAAGCATGCCAATTTTGGAATTTTTTACTTGAATAGTTCCTTCATAGGTCATAGAGAGTCGATGTCATATCTCATATGTAATTTCACAATTTCAAATTCTATTAAACTCACCTACGAAAATTGAACAATAAAGAGTACTTACAGCTTTTGCATTTAATTGAGATGATCTCACCGTGTTTGCATCCCATGTATCATAGTCAGTTTGAGGAAGATCATAGGCATTTGACACCATTCTCCAGAGATCCTAGCTGATTCCTTGAAAGTAGAATTGCATCATCCTTTTCCAATAGGTGTAGTTGGTGCCATCAAATGGTGGAGGTCGAGCCACAAGTATTCCTTCCAAGTTGAGGTTGTTTAGTACCCCATCACCCATTTTCTTCAAGACTTTGTTAAAGTTTCTTGAAGCCTACTCTGATACCAATTGAAAAATACTAGAGGGGGGTGAATAGGGTTTTATGATATTTTTAAAATTAATTCAACCAAACAAACAATCCCAAGAATGTTGGAGAAGGAGACACGGCGTTTAGAGTGGTTCCACCCTTAGCAAAAACTAAGGGAGTCAGTCCACTACCCAATTGTTTCCAATTGGGATTTCGAAAGCACTTGTATTTTATTACCTCACAAGGATGTTACATAAGATACAAATACCTTAACCCTTAGGATAGCCTTAACCTAGAAGTAGTCTCACCAACCTTGAAGCAACCTTCCTTGAAGTAACTCCAAGCTCCCCCTTGAAGTAGCCTTCCTCTTGAAGTAGCTTCCCGTTGAAATAGCCTTCTTGAAGTAATCGTTAGTCTTCCGAGCTACCTTCACCACCAAAGAAGCTCCAACAACCTCCTTTCCATAGCCTCCAACCTAGGAGTATCAAAGGAGAACAAAATATAATAGAAGGAACAAGATTGGAAGAAAGAAACAACGTTACCAATTGAGTACAACACTTTGATCCTATATCAAGTGTTTGATCTCCTAACCAAAGTGGATGGATGTGGATGTATAGTGGATAGGAGATATCATCCTATAGGACACTAATGTAGAGCTCAATGAAAACAGATTGCAAGTGTACCTCAACTTGTTTGCTCACAAGGACTGAATCTCAAGTGATTGTGTATGCAAGTTGTGTTTTGAGGTGTCCTATGGCTGTCCTATTTATAGGAGTGGTTTGTTAATGCTTGGGGACGTTCTCTACACCTTCTAGGGAATTCTTAGTACTCAACTAGCCATTAAGTGTCCACTAATTGCATTTGTAATGGCTAGTTAATTAATCTCGAAAAGTCCAGATAGAAACCTTCTCGGTCGAGAAGTTTGTAAACCGAGTGTCTCTCGGTCGAGGAATTTGTCGACCGAGGGTGCAACGTTCAACTCAACTCCCAACTATTTTTTTTAACTTAGTCTAATGGCTAGGAGGGTCTATTCTCAGTCGAGGAGTTTGTCGATTGAGAGTGTCTCGGTCGAAGTTTTTGTCGATCAGGAACATCCTTGATTCAATGTATCCATTTACTAAGTGTGTGTATCAATGTGCTAGTTGGATACTATCTTGGGGGATGACCTATCTAAGTGTTGTGAGTGGATAGGGAAGATCTAAATGCTTGATTTACATGATATCTAAGTACTTGTACATTATAAACGTGTACACATTTTTACATTGATTACAATCATGAAAATCAAGCAATTTTAGCAAATTGATCTTCCAAGTCTTCTCTATCCACCACCTTATATGCTTGTCCCTGAAACACTCAAATAGCAAGTTAAAACCACAAGAAAGAAATGTATTTCATCATCAAAACAAAGGGATCATAATAATGTCCAATTTAGCCAACACTTCCTTTTCGGAGATAAGGATACCCAGATTTCCCTTTGAGGAGAAAGGATCCAAAAACCTACCAAAGGACTTACATATCCAACCAAGGGTCTTCTTCCTCACCCTTACCCACTTTGCAATGAGTCTTCCACCTTCTCCAAGGACTTACCCACTCTTACACAAGTCTTCAGTCTATGAGAAATTACCCACTCTTCTTGGATCTTCTTACTTTGACTTCACCTTCACCAAGGAGAAGCTTTCACCAAGGACTTACCCACTCGAGAAAGGAGTCTTCAGTCTTTCACCAAAGACTTACCCACTCTTGCTCCAAGTCTTTAGCCTTGCCTTATTCTTCTTCACCTCTCTTAGCCAAGAGAGAGAACTTCATCTTCATGGTGGAATGAGAGATCATGAGGTGGAGGAAGTGAGAGCCTCACAAGATATACATGTAGGACTATCTCTCTTACAAATCACCTACTCAGTATAATGGATGTAGTAAGTGATTAAGCTTAGAGAGAGATAGGAGGTTGTAGGATGCACTCAACTATAGAATAGGGGCCTTCATAGTGTCTAACTAACCATGGGATGAAGCCCAAGGGGTCCTATATATAGTTGGGGATGCCCACTAGCCATTGGGAACACTTAAGAATGAATACTAGCCATTTTGGGTGTTGCAACAGATATTTTTTCAAGTTTTGCAACACTCCAACGGCTCCAAACACTTGTTATGCACTTTCTATACAGTGCGATCAGTCGATTTTTGCTAGAGATAACTTGACCAATTGCGCTATGCGACAAAACTAATTTAAAGCATCGATCGGGTTTATACTAGATGAAAATCGACCAAACCACTTAAATCGGTATTGGTCAGTGCGGGGATCGGTTGAGTTCTGTGTAATGGCAACTCGACTGAACCATGACATTCTCAAAATTCATCAAGGGGTCGGTTGAGTTTGTAACTCGAGTGAAAAACAACCTGTAATGAATTTTGAATTTTTTTATTAAAGTGCTTAAATATTCAATTTAAGTGATCCTAATTTTTACTAAGCTTAATTACAAGTTATACAATCATTGCTAGTGATTTACAACATGATTATAATGGATTTACATCATATTCCACAAAAGTGCACATGCATTGATTTTGACTTGTTTTTTCTCCAACTTAGGATGCATAAGTTAGGGCATTTAGAGTGTGTCTATACCTAATTTTAAATCACTCAAGTAGAATCATTAGACACAAATGAGTGGAATGGTTAGTCATCATCAAAATAAGGGTTTAGTCAATTTAGACCTTCAGTCAACATTTCATTGAGTCAACATTGTTCCCTTAGCCTCCATTTCCACTAGCACCTGTTCTTCCTCCCCTTCAATTGATCAAGCATCAATGTGGAGGACCTTGTCAGCTCCTACTGTGATGCTACCCACTGACTTCCTTCTCCAAGTGGAACCAAAGGATTTAAGGGTTATCCAAATTGGGTTGGTGTTGAAGATCTCCTTCTTTAGTTCGTCACCAAAGGTGTAGTTCTTAACAACAACTAACTACTTGTCAAACCAGCAAGGGCCCATGTCAGGTGCCTCTTCCTTATCATCACTGTTTGAAAATCAAATCAAAAAGACTCTATTCTCCATCGTCAGTAGCTAGAAAGACCCCCTTAACTCACCATGTTCTTTGGAACCAAGCCTGTAGATGTGGGTAGAAGGGTTGTTTCCCTAGCATGTAAGTCATGACCGTATGTCCTGTTGGTATGTATGCCCATAGAGAAAGTCATATGATGATTGTAATGGGATACTTTGTAAATGATTTGAATAATAATAAAGGTAATTTCCAATCTATATGTTTAAATTGTTTCTGAGATGATGGTGTAACATGATAGATGTCTAAAGAATTGTTTTACTCAATGACGTATGCTTTTGGGTAGAGGACCTAAACGATGAGATCATACGGATGTTAAGAGTATACATTCTTGTTTAGTCCCTAGTCAGTTGTTATTGTGGAAATAACCATAGACATCAATAACACTGAAGACTAGATTATGTGTTGGTTGATGACAGAATCTCATTAGTCATGATATAGTGATATCAAACTAAGCACATAGGTACTTGTTAGAGAACAAGGTACCGGACAGACCCACCATGAGAGTGACACATGGAACCATGACTTGGTAGTCACAGTCAGCTCTCACAGTGATGGTGGTGAGTGTGATTCTTAGACCTGAAATCACTACACTCAACACATGTCATTGGGTACACTTTGACATCATCAAACGCAGTCCTGAAATATGGGTTGTTATAAAGGTGATGATTGGGTGGCTTTGATACATGGGCTTTTGAGGGGTGAGTGATAGATATGGGATTTGTCCCTCCTGAGGAAGTTTGATGTCCTTGGCCACTTGATGAGTAGGACTGAGAAAGGCATGCGCATGCACGTGTGAATCAATATGTGATATTGATGTCACACACATCTCACCCAGTCTGCTCTGAGATCAAGGAAATGAATGAATGTTGACAGGATGACCATTCCATGCCTCGAGTTCATTCAGGATATCAGTGACAAAGGAATTATACATTCACTGTAACACCATTCACGGATTGTAGGATTGAAAATTGTTCTCGAACTTTCTATTTCACTTGGGTAGTACTGATGTGTGACTAGGCACCGCTCTTTGCTTGTGAAGTCATAAGTGTTATGGACTTTCACTGCCAATGTGAAATGGACCTGCAGGGTCACACACATAGGATTTAACTTGGAATAGGAGTTTGTCCACAAACAATGTTTAGATTGATTACTAAAGGAGTTTAGTAGTTCAATTAAACACTCAATCAATTGATAGCTCAATATCATAGTGTTCAAGGTGTTAAACTGATTGATTAGAGTATCAGATTGATTGAAACTACAATTGACTGATTCTCCACAATCTGCACTCCCAACTGATCAGCTCATGTGATGAACCGATCGGCTGAGCTTGGTGAACCGATCGGATCAATTGGTGAGTCGATCGGCTCATGGATAGGATGAAGCAATTCATTCAAGTGTTGAAGCGATTGGTTCAAGTCCAACTGAGCAAGTTGGGAAAGTAAGATTGGTGAGAAATTTCCTTTCGTTTCACTTGCCCAATTTGATTGGAACAAGGATTGGTATTTGGTACCAATTAGAAACAAAAGAAGAAAAGTCAATCGGGAACTGATCAGGACCACAAACCGACCGGTTCATGGGTCCCAACCGATCGGTTGAGGTGTCAACCGACTGGCTCAGATCCCCAACTGACCATTTCAGTTGTGAAATGATCGGTTCAGGTTACACAGTTGGTTGTTTTTGTGGAAAATCTCGAACCCTTCTACTCCTGCTTTAGTCCCATATTGCCCGGGATAGGGAACCCTGTCCCATGACCCTCCTATATATAGGGGTATTGGGGGCTCCTCAGAGTACAACTCAGTGCAAACCAGTTTCTCTGCAAAGTTGTCTTTCTCTATGGTTTTGGTAACCAAGAGAGCCCGAGCCAGTGCTACCCGATAAGGAAGGCACAACAAGGGAAAGACAACTGCAGAAAGCAACTGGTGGAAGGAGAGTGTGTTGGTGACTAGTACGCCAACAGGAGGGTGTGACTCCTTCTGATTCCTTGTGGTACAAGGAGATCGGAGTTCCAGGCAGTCTGTGTGGACGACTGCAGAGGCGGGAGACCTCTGTCGCTCGGAGGACAACTGTCAATCCCGACAGTCCCGGTGAGACCAGGAGTCTTCAGTCCCGGTGTGACCAAGAGCTGCACAGACACCGTCCAAAAATAGAGGTGAAGACCGTGCAAGGTGCGAGGTACTGTCACCAAGCAAGCCTCGGGACAAGGTATGCATCCACAAACCATCTTTCCTATTGTATAGACGTTGACGTGATTCCTTTTTTTCTGGGTTTTGGGGAGAAAATTTTTGTTTCCACTGCTTCTCTGCCTCCCATAAAACCCAACAGTGGTATTAGAGCCACGTCAACTACTCTATATTTTAGGATTATCGATATGATCGATTTTGGTTTGTCACCTTTATTTATTGCATACAATGCGAATAAAATTGGCTTTATGCATGTCCAATCCACAAATCCCAAATATACATATATGATATGTAATATTAATGCACTCGATACGTGTCACCCTTAAACGAGTTTTGTGGTGGATGTGTAGCATGGTTATGGCCTATAAACCCTATATCTGTGTGTGGTTGTATGTGGTTGCTTGCATCTCGGTCTGCACACCGATTCCCTTTCTCCTATTCCTGATGTAACTCAAAATAATTCGAGATTTCTTTTCCTACCTTTGCTCCCCCCGAATGTAACTCGGGGTTTCACAATTCAATTGTAAATGGGATAGGTTTTATTTCCTGTTATGTCAAAGAACGGCGAACGACCTGGCGGACGACCTGAGATGATCAGTTCAAGGAGTGAACTAATCGGTTGGTGTTCCAGACGAACGATTCGAGGAGCGAGACGAACGGGTGGAGACCTGAGGAGATGCACGACGACCGGTGAACCAATCAGCTGGAGGTGCCAGTCGATCAGCTGGTGGCACCCGAACAACCAACTTGATGGCGAGCCGATCAGTCATGGAGATGATCTGATCAAACCCAGAAAGGAAGGCACAGATTTCATCTTCTACAGATTGCATGTGATGTAGACCTAGATGACCGTGATTCCTCTTGGCTCAAGGAATCACAATAGGATGGCCATAATCATTGCTTTTATCATTTTGCATGTTTTCTGTGGGAAATAGCATGTATATGATACGTACTATATATTGTGGTGATTGGATATGTATATGTATATAAAAACCAAATCCCTCATTAAATATTAAAGTTTTAGATGCCTTGCAAATGCGACACACATGAAAAGCTTGATCGACCAAGTGTGGGCACGCCCTAGCGTGGTGCACCGTCTATCTCGTGGAAGCATGAAAGATGAATGTGTGGGTCTGCCCTAGCAGGGTGCATATTCATCGTGTTGGCTTTGGGTCGGACTTAACAAGGTGACCTAGATAGGATCTAGCACCTTGAGGCATGGAGATGATCATGGTAAGGAGTTGCATGTGACATCTTTCAAGAGTTGCATATGATGCAATTGGCAAGATTTGCCTACCTGGGAGATCTGAATTGTGGGTGACGGCCCTAGCTGGTCCATGGCTCAGAGGATTTCAGGATCTTGACCCCCTAAAAGATTGTACGCTGTAATCTTCCAAATTGATTGTGAGGGATGTCGATTTGAGTCAAAATAGTGGGAGTGCTAATTAATTAAAGGCCTAATTAACTATCATCAAATTTATTCAAATCAAATCAAAAGGAGTTTTGAAAAAATGTGATTTTCTCTTGTATAAGGGAAAGGAATCATCTTTTAAAATGGGCAAATTAATTGAGAACAAATTCCATAACTGGTTGAGGATTGTGAGAAATGTTCTGCACAATCCAGATATACCAGGAGCCTTTGAATCCACTCTATGTACGCTTAATGCGTTAGTGAAGAAGAAAGAAAGTTCATTGATAGAGATCAATGGAACGAAAGGTAAGGGAGAGAAGGGTTCTCTCGCCAAACCAATTTCTTCTACATGGAAAGGATGGAAGGAACGATGGAAGAAGAAGTCAGAGATAGAGATCTCTACTTCTGGTGTATATGTGATAGAGATTAACTTTACTACTTCTTCGTCATGGGTACTTGATACTGGATGCGGATCTCACATTTGTTCAAATGTGAAGGATCTTAAGAGAAGTAGGCCTTTAGGGAAAGGCGAGGTTGAACTACATGTTGCCAATGGGGCAAGAGTTTCCGCCAGTGCCGTAGGAACCTATGAGTTAACTCTACCAAGTGGGCTAGTAATAGAGTTGAAGAACTGCTATTATGTACCTGTCATAAATAGGAATATCATTTCCGTTTCTTGTTTGGACAAGGATGGATTTGAATTTCTTATTAAGAATGGAAATTGTTCCATTTCTAAAGATGGGATCTTTTATGGCAGTTCCCCAATGTCTTATGATCTATACTTGATAGATTTGGAGACAAGTGTATACAATGTAAACACCAAAAAGCAAAAACTCAATGACTTAAACAAAACATATCTTTGTCATTGTCGTCTAGGGCACATAAATGAGAAGCACATTTCTAGACTCCATAAAGATGGTTATCTAGACTCTTTTGATTATGAATCAATAGAGACATGTGAATCTTGTTTATTGGGCAAGATGACCAAGACTCCCTTTTCAGGTAAAGGTGAGAGATCTAGTGATCTATTAGGACTCATACATACTGATGTATGTGGTCCTTTTAGAACTAATGCCAGAGGTGGGTATTAGTACTTCATTACCTTTATTGATGACTTCAGTAGGTATGGCTATGTGTACCTGATGAAACATAAGTCAGAAACCCTTGAAAGGTTCAAGGATTTCATGAATGAAGTACAGAACCAACTTGGTAAAAGTATTAAGGCACTTCGATCTGATCGAGGTGGAGAATACTTAAGCCAGGAGTTTGAGGACCTTCTGCGAGCCCATGGTATTGTATCACAATGGACTCCGCCTAGAACACCACAGCATAATGGTGTGTCTGAAAGAAGGAATCACACATTGTTGGATATGGTGCGATCAATGATGAGTTTTGCTGATCTTCCAATTTATTTCTGGGGTTATGCTCTTGAAACCGCCATGTTTACACCTAACCGTGTACCATCTAAATCAGTTCAAAAGACACCATATGAGATATGGTACGGGAAGCGTCCTGATTTGTCTTTTCTGAAGATTTGGGGGTGTGAGGCTTACGTTAGGAAAATGTTTCCTGATAAGTTTGGATTCAAATCTGATAAATATTATTTTGTTGGATTCCCCAAGGAAACAAGGGGATATTATCTATACCACCTTACTGACAACAAAGTGTTTGTTTCCAGGACAGCTGTGTTCCTAGAGAAGGAATTTATTTCCAAAGGAAGTAGTGGGAGGAAAATAGAGCTTTAAGAAGTTCAAGCCCAACAAGAAAACATAGAACCGGTAGATGTACAAGAGGAAAATGGAGATTCACAAGGTGTTGTGGAATCTCAGTCTCCTCAGGCAACACTAGGACCTCGTAGATCTAGTAGGACCCGCCTTGAACCTGAGAGGTTTGGATACCTTGTGACTCAGGAAGGTGGAGAGTTGATCATAGATGATGATCCAACTACCTACATAGAGGCTATGGAAGGACCAGATTCTGAGAAATGGCTTGAATCCATGAGATCCAAGATGGAATCCATGTACTCCAACAAAGTATGGACTTTGGTGGAACCACCCGAAGGGGTAAAACCCATAGGGTGCAAGTGGGTCTTCAAGAAAAAGACCAACATGGATGGCAATGTGCAAACTTATAAAGGCAGATTGGTTGTGAAGGGATTTTGACAAGATCAAGGTGTTAACTATGATGAAACCTTTTCTCCAATTGCCATGATTAAGTCCATCGGGATCATGCTTGCTATTGCAGCTTATTATGACTATGAGATTTGGCAGATGGATGTTAAAACCGCATTCCTTAATGGGAATATAAATGAGGATGTGTACATGACACAACCTGAATGTTTTGTAGATCCAAAGAATGTCAATAAAGTTTGTAAGCTGCAAAGGTCAATCTATGGATTGAAGCAAGCATCTCGGAGTTGGAATCTTTGATTTGATGAGGAAGTCAAAGTGTTTGGCTTTATTCAAAATGAAGATGAACCTTGTGTGTACAAGAAGGTTAGTGGGAGCTCAACCACATTCCTCATATTGTATGTGGATGACATACTTTTGATGGGGAATGATGTCTTAGCCTTAGAGAAGGTAAAGACTTGGCTTGGGAATACTTTCTCAATGAAGGACTTAGGAGAAGCATCCTACATTCTAGGAATTAAGATCTATAGAGATAGATCTAGAAGGCTTCTTGGACTGAGTCAGAGAACGTACATCGACAAAGTGTTGAAGCGGTTCAGCATGGAGAACTCAAAGAGAGGCAACATTCCCATGCTACATGGAATCACCGTCTCTAGAGCTCAATGTCCCCAATCTTGTGAAGAGAGGGAGCGTATGAATGGGATCCCATATGCATCAGCCATCAGATCCATCATCTACGCTATGTTGTGCACACGCCCAGATGTCTCGTATGCTCTCAGCATGACGAGAAAGTACCAGTCAAATCTGGGGATGCTCACTGGACAGCCGTGAAGAACATCCTCAAGTACTTGCTAAGGACTAAGGATCAGTTTCTTGTTTACAGCGGTGAGGAAGAGCTGGTTGTAAAGGGTTACACCGATGCAAGCTTCCAAACCGATAAAGATGATTACAGATCACAGTCAGGATTTGTATTTTGCCTTAATAATGGAGTTGTGAGCTGGAAGAGTTCCAAGCAAGAAATTGTTGCCGATTCTACTACAAAATCCGAGTATATTTCTGCTTCACATGCAGTAAAGGAGGTTGTGTGGATCAGGAAGTTCATTTCTGAACTTGGTGTAGTTCCCAGTAGTTATGATCAATTGAGCTTTATTGTGACAATAATGGAGCTATTGCACAAGCTAAGGAACCCAGATCACATCAGCGGTCCAAGCACATACTGCGGTGCTTCCATCTCATATGAGAGATCGTACAGCGAGGAGATGTGAAGATTTGCAAAGTACCAACTGAAGACAACATAGTTGATCCACTGACTAAGGCCCTTTCTCAGTAGAAGCATGATGGTCATGCTAGGTCACAAGGACTGAGGTTCCTTGGTGACTGGCTCTAAGTGCAAGTGGGAGTCTGTTGGTATGTATGCCATAGAGCAAGTCATATGATGATTGTAATGGGATACTTTGTAAATTATTTGAATAATAATAAAGGCAATTTCCGATCTATATGTTTAAACTGTTTCTGAGATGATGGTGTAACATGATAGATGTCTAAAGAATTATTTTACTCAATGACGTATGCTTTTGGGTTGAGGACCTAAACGATGAGATCATACGTATGTTAAGAGTATACATTCTTGTTTAGTCCCTAGTCAGTTGTTATTGTGGAAATAACCATAGACATCAATAACACTGAAGACTAGATTGTGTGTTGGTTGATGATAGAATCTCATTAGTCATGATATAGTGATATCAAACCAAGCACATAGGTACTTGTTAGAGAACAAGGTACCAGACAAACCCACCGTGAGAGTGACACATGGAACCATGACTTGGTATTCACAGTCAGCTCTCACAGTGATGGTGGTGAGTGTGATTCTTAGACCTGAAATCACTACACTCAACACATGTCGTTGGGTACACTTCGACATCATCAAACGCAGTCCTAAAACATGGGTTGTTATAAAGGTGATGATTGGGTGGCTTTGACACATGGGGCTTTTGAGAGGTGAGTGATAGATATTGGATTTGTCCCTCCTGAGGGAGTTTGATGTCCTTGGCCACTTGATGAGTAGGATTGAGAAAGGCATGTGCATGCACGTGTGAATCAATATGTGATATTGATGTCACACACATCTCACCCAGTCTGCTCTGAGATCAAGGAAATGAATGAATGTTGACAGGATGACTGTTCCATGCCTCGAATTCATTCAGGATATCAGTGTAAAAGGAATTATACATTCACTGTAACACCATTCACAGATTGTAGGATTGAAAGTTGTTCTCCAACTTTCTATTTCACTTGGGTAGCACTGATGTGTGACTAGGCACCGCTCTTTGCTTGTGAAGTCATAAGTGTTATGGACTTTCACTGCCAACATGAAATGGACCTGCAGGGTCACACACATAGGATTTAACCTGGAATAGGAGTTTGTCCACAAACAATGTTTAGATTGATTACTAAAGGAGTTTAGTAGCTCAATTAAACACTCAATCAATTGATAGCTCAATATCATAGTGTTCAAGGTGTTGGACTGATTGATTAGAGTATCGGATTGATTGAAACTGCAATTGACTGATTCTGCACAATCTGCACTCCCAACCGATCGGATCACGTGATGAACCGATCGACTGAGCTTGGTGAACTGATCGACTCAACTGGTGAGTCGATCGGCTCATGTATAGGGTGAAGCGATTCGTTCACGTGTTGAAGCGATCGGTTCAAGTCCAACTAAGCAAGTTGGGAAAGTAAGATTGGTGAGAAATTTCCTTTCATTTCACTTACCCAATTTGATTGGAACAAGGATTGGTATTTGGTACCAATTGGAAACAAAAGAAGAAAAGCCAATCGGGAACTGATCAGGACCACGAACCGACCGGTTCAGAAGTGAACTGACTGGTTCATGGGTCCCAACCGATCGGTTGAGGTGTCAACCGACCAGATCAGATCCCCAACCGACCGTTTCAGTTGTGAAACGATCGCTTCAGGTTACGCAGTTTGTTGTTTTTGTGGAAAATCTCAAACATGTCCCTATACATTTTTCATCCTCTCAAACTCCTTGGTATCCAATTCCACATGGATCTCCCCTCCCCTCTCCCTAGGTTTCGGGAAGTCCACCTCTTTCCCTTTACGAATCGATGGATGCTTGAGAATTTGGTTCCATGATTTCCTCGATGTTGCTCCTGCGTCACGCTCCTCCATCGAAGCCTAATCAAAATTCATCTCCTTCATCACTGTGTCCTCATATGCATCTCTTGTATCTGTCAACACATCATCACCTTTCTAGGATGGTGTTTTAGGATTATATTTTGGCGGTCATGTGGTGATGGTGTTATCCGTTTGGGTGGTTGATGTGCAGGGTTGATGGACGATGGTGACCAGAATGGCCATTGACATAGGCATCCCACTCAAGGTTACCACCTGTCAATCTCTTAAATGATCACCAGAGCAAAACCTAGGGGGATACACGGGTTCTTGTATGTTGTATGTATCAGAATCAGGTAAATATATTCTGACTTCCTCCTAAAATAACAGGAGATCCAGAGTAACATATAGCCCAATGTCATACATCCAATCTAGAAAACAACACACTCATCTATCTAACGTGAAGCTTTTGCTTAGGGCCTGTTTCGTAGGGTGTAGTCGGATAACAAAATGTGTGTTTCATGTACATTTTTACATTGCCAATTCACTAACCTACACCCCACTACATCAAACCAACTCGTTAACACATTTACAAATTTTTACAACTATACTCTTAGCACTATGGCTATACCACCATGCCTCCTAGCATTTCTCTCTCCTCAAATATGGTAGCAAAGTGAAACAAACAAAATCCTCTTCTTGTCATCCCCTCCACAACTTTCCAGCATATTTTTTAGCTCTATATCCAAACTTTAGTTTCAATCTAAAATATTCACATATAAGTTTCCAAACTCCATTTGTGAATTTGCAGCAGCCTTCCAAGTGGATGTGGGATTCATCCTCCTCCATACATAGCATGCATACAACAGGATCATCATAATTTCATCTATGTATTTTTTCAAGTATAGCTAGTGAATTGTACAAAATTTTGTAGACACACATACTCCATTTGTGTACATGTGTACCAACCCACAACCGCTCCATCTTCTTGTCTTTTATGGCTTTGGACCTCGTCACCAACCATAGATTTATCTTTGTATCTATAAGTCTCCACTTCCCTTTTTCTTGCAATACAAACAAGTGCCTAACCTACTGCCATGTATTTGTCATAACGTTGATAGTGCGTGAATATCCCTTTCTTGTCTTTGGTTTGAAATGCAGCCCTTTTGGGTATCTCTCCCTCATCCACTTCCCCTAAGTTGAAGATCCTTCTTGGTAGACAATTATTCTTTTCAATGTCCCCTATTTTTCTCTATCCTTTGGTGTTTTCATATCTAGACCGCCTTCATCTTTTGGAAATACCATTCTTGTGTACTTCATTGGGTAGTATTCACCTGCCCATAGAATGTTTGTCATTTTCATTCCATCCTTTCAAGTACCGATCTGGGGATTTCTCCTTGTTGAACCCAGAAGATAAGGAGACCCTCAATAGTAGCTTTTACAAGAGTATCTCTCCTTGCCATGGATCTTTTATGAGATGGCCACTTATTGATCATTTCCTCTAGTCTGTCTATGCATTAGAAAAATCCTTAACTTGTAGATTACATCCTGCCAATGGGAATCCAAGATATTTTGTAGGGAACTTTCCTATCTCAACTCACATGGTCTCCTTTAACTTGTCCTCCACCTGGCAGTAGTTTTTTGATAAGTCTTGTTGGCATTCACACATAGTCCCATCTGCTCCCCAAACTTCCTTAGCATCAGCCACATCATCCTCATAGTATTTTTTTTAATTCAACAAAGGCAAGCACATCATTTGAAAAAATCAAATGAGTCAACACTTTAGTACCATGTACCATATAGATCTTGATCTCCTTCCTCTTTTTCACCTCTTGCATATTTTGCAGGAAGTACTCCATGACAATCACAAAAAGAAGGGGGGACAAGGGGTCTCCTTGTCGGAGGCCATTGCTTCCTTTGAACATCCCTACTGAGGTGCCATTTACCAGGATATAGAAGCTAGTAGTACTCACACATTGTTTCATCCATCCAATCCATTGGTCATTAAAACCCATCTGCTTTATTATCCACCAGATTTTTTCAAATCTAACATTGTCATATGCTTTAGACACATCAAGTTTTAGACATGCTTTCCTACTTCCTCTCATTACATTATAATCTAGTAGGAACTCTCCTAGAAACAAAGCACGATCACTGATGCTTCTTCCTATCACAAAAGCTTCCTGATTTACAGAAATGAGATAGGGAAGTACCAACTTTAATCTAGTAACCAGAATCTTTGCAATGATTTTATATTGCACTAACAACACACATTGGGTCTAAAATCAGAAAGGGAAGCTGTCACTTTTTTCTTTGAAATGCGGACTAGAAAAGAGTGATTAACCTGCCTAACCATATTACCTCCCTCCAAGAACTAAGTAATATATACAATCAAATCATCTTTGATGAAATCCCACGTATTTTTATACAAGAAAGCATTAAAACCATCTGAACCTAGAGATTTGTTGTTGTCGATGCTCCAAACTGCTTCATTGACTTCTTGCTCATTTGTCTCCCATGTGATAATGCCATTATGAGTGCTTCTGTGTTTGAAATTCCAATCAATATCCTCTTCCTCCAGCTCATCCCCAAACTCCTTATTGTAGAGAGAAAAATAGGACTGTATAGCCCATGCCTCTAGATCTTCCTACTTTTTGACAACATTGCCATCTAAATCAATAACATCTGAGATGATGTTATCAACCTCCCTTCTTTTGACTATTGCATGGTAGAGTTTGGTGTTCTTTTAACCATCCTCCATCCATCTCTCCCTACTCCTTTTCCAGTAAAATTTTTCCTCTTCCTTCTTTATTCTCTTCAACCCTCTCTCTTATATTATCAGTTCTTCATTGAGAGGAACCCTCAGTAGTCTTTCACTGACAACTTTGTATTCTCTCTTGGTATCTGCAAGCATGTTTGGTATATTCACTTTAGCTTTGACCCATCTTTTTAACACAATATTTTTATTTGCCAGTTTTTTTGTAAATACATACATAGGATTTCATGTTACCTAAATTTCCCAACTCTCCTTGATGACCTCCCTATAACTTTTCCATTCTGCCCAGTAGTTTAAGAATCTAAAAGGTTTTCTTTTCTATTTCTTTTTTTGTAAACTACATAGAGATAGGAGCATTATCACTTATTTCTAATCCTTATGCTTTCACATGCACATTAGGAAAGATTTGTAGTCATTCATCATTCACCAATGCTCTATCCAATTTGCTTGCTATTCTATCCTCTGGTTTCCTATCATTGTTCCAAGTAAAGATATACCCTCCACTCATTGGTAGCTCAAACAGACCAGATTTATCTACGGTGAGATTAAAAGCATATATGTCCACATTTAATGCTGGTCTTCTTCTCTTTTTCTCCACCTGTAGCCGAACACTATTGAAGTCCCCAATCACCAGCCACGGCAATGTGACTTGTCTGGGTAGAGAAATCAAATCCTTCCATAAAGTCTGACTACTTTTTGCATCATTATGGGCATATACAACTGTCATCGACATGTGCAAACCCCCATTATTGTTGTAATCCACTATAACATGCTGGTCTAATATCTAGAGCACTGACACTTGCTAAGCATACGGCTTCCTTGCCACCTCAGAACACTTCACATTAGATACACACTCCCAACCCTATGTGAATAGACATCTAATATTATTTCTATTCTTCTCCTTTATTTTAGTTTCCACCAAAGGCACTAAGGAATGTCCACTTGCAGCAATCTACTCACGGATCTCCTTCTTTTCATTCCTATCACACCCCCTTTCATATTCCAAAAGAGCATGGACATATCAATGGGTTTTATTGATTTCATTCACCTATATATTCAGCTCCTTCCTATTTTCCTTCTTTTTATCCTTCTTTCCTTCTTGCTTGTTTTCTCCCGAGTTTTTAGTATCTGTATCAGTTAAGGCTCCAAAGTTGTTTGTTGTGTCCAAGATGCTACCAACACCCCAATTCTTGGGAATCCCATTCTTGAACCCTTTTCTTCGAGATGATGAGACAAATTCACCTTCCTCGCCTTCATTTTCTGCATTACTCTTCTCTCCTTCAGCATGCAATTCTTTTTCTTACTCGGTCTCTTACCTTCTTCTTGTGTCTCATTGATACTAGTTTCACCACGGCATTGGCTTGCGTTTCTAGACTATGTTGCGTTAGCCCTTTGGTTGACCCTCTCCTCCTAGAAAATCATAGTGGTCTCCCTCGGCTCCACCTACTATTGTGGCTTGCTTTTCTTGGGGTTCTCTACATTTTTGTCCGCCACTTTCTCCTTCCATACCTTCCTTGATTTAGTAGTTGTGTTGTGCTCCATCATCCTCTACATCTTCTCACGTTGTTGTGTTCCATGCGCAAAGGCTTGGCAATTTCTACAGCTAACAAGGATATGATCATAGTGTATATCCATCAAGATCGGTTGTCTTCCCTTCACATTGAGCCATACTCCCGATGGTTTTGTCCCTTCCACTTCCATTTTTACCAACTCAAGGTTTGTCACCTTCAAGGGACCTCTCATCTATGTGCACAACTCGACCCACTCCATCTGCAATTATGCTGACGGCTCTCTTGGTCTATGACCTCCCGAAGGATTTTAGCTTGATCCACGTCGGATTGTCGTGAAAGAGTCCTTCTTCAATTCATCAGCATGGGTGTAGTGGTTGGCAATTACTAGCTACTGATCGAACCATCTTGGCCCCATATCCAAGACATCATCCTTATTCACCGTTGTCAAGAAACACACCAAGAAGATGTTGTGATCATGAGATAACAGTTCAAAGGACCCCTTGAGATTCCACGTCTGCTTCATCCAAACCAGTAGATGAGGATAAAATTGCCTCTTTCCCAGGGTATACACCATGATCGTATGCTCCCAGATGTTCGTCAGCCTTTCGAATTTTGTCTCCTCCAAGTCGATAAACATGATCTATCCAACAATCACAATGGGCTGAGGAACCATCAGTCACAGAGGTACTTGAGTTTGGTAGAAAGCCAAAAGTCAAAGCTAGAAAGGTCAGTCAAAGAGGTAGATGCAAGTGTTCCCCTTTTGAAGGTCATGCACAACAATCATCACCATACAAATAACAAGGTGAACAATTGCACCATCTTGTACGACTCCTACCAAGGGTATATTTGTGCAAAAATGTTACATCTGAGTATCTACAATAGGAGACATCTATGACACGCACACTCGCTACACAAAATAGACAAGCAGGTGATCAGATAGAAGAATCCACTAGACAATCAGAAGTCATTATTTATCAAGAAAAAGGCCAAAGGCAACATATATAAGGTCTGAAGACTACAATTCTGTTGGTATGTATGCCCTGAGAGACAATCATGGGATGATTGGTGGGATACATTAAGATTGATTTGATAAAGATCAAAGGCAAGCTTCCAATTCATTCTGGTTCAGTCTTATGAGATAATGATAGGACAAATTGAATGTCTAGATAATGACATTACTCAATGATGTATGCCTTCAGGTTCAAGACCTAAAACAATGAGATCATATGGATGCTAAGAGTGTGTACATTCTTATTATATACTTAGTCATATGTCATTATGGAAGGTAGATAGATAACAATGACACACAATACTAAATTGTGTTGTTGGTTGATGACAAAATCTCATTAGTCATGATATGGAGATATCAAACCAAACACATAGGTACTTGTTAGAGAACAAGTTTACCGGACAGACCCACCGTGAGTTTGACAGATGGAACCATGACATGGTAGTCACAGTCAGTTCACACAGTGATGGTGGTGAGTGTGATTCTTTGACCTGAAATCACTACACTCAACACATGTCGTTGGGTACACTTTGACATCATCAAACGCAGTCCTAAAACATGGGTTGTTATAAAGGTGATGATTGGGTGGCTTTGACACATGGGGCTTTTTAGGGTGAGTGATAGATATGGGATTTGTCCCTCTTGAGGGAGTTTGATATCCATGGCCACTTGACGAGTAGGATTGAGATAGGCGTGCGCACACATGCATGAATCAGTATATGATATTGATGCCATACACATCTCCTCCAATCTACTCTGAGATCAAGAAAGTGAATGAACGTTGACAGGATGACTGTTCCATGCCTCGAGTTCATTTGGGATATCAGTGACAAAGGAATTATACATTCGTTGTAACACCATTCACGGATTGTAGGATTGAAAGTTGTTCTTCAACTTTTTATTTCACTTGGGTAGCATTGATGTGCGACTAGACACTGCTCTTTGCTTGTAAAGTCATAAGTGTTATGGACTTTCACTGCCAACGTGAAATGGACCTGTAGGGTCACACACATAGGATTTAACCTAAAAGATGAGTTTATCCACATAACGATGCTTAGATTGATTACTAAAGGAGTTTAGTAGTTCAATTAAACACTCAATTGATTGATAGCTCAATATCATAGTGTTCAAGGTGTTGGACCGATTGATTGAAGTATCGGATTGATTGAAACTGCAATTGACTGATATGCACAAGTCTGTTGCCCCAATCGATCAGCTCATGGGATGAACCGATCGGTTCAGGTTGGTGAATTGATCGGCTCATGCGATGAACCGATCGACTCAAGATAGGTTGAGATGACCGGTTCAAGAGTTGAACTGATCGGCTCAACTGGTCTAACCGAGATCATTGGGAAAGTGAGAAGACTATTTTGCAAATACAATTTGTTTCACTTGTACAAATTCAATTTGGACAAGGATTAATATTTGATTAATCAGAAACAAATTTGAAAGTCAATTTGAGTTGGATCAAGACCACGAACCGATCGGCTCAGAAGTGAATCGATCGGCTCAGGTGCCCCAACCGATTGGTTGAGGTGTGAACCGATCGTCTCAACTCCCCAATCGACTGATGAAACGATTGGTTCTGGTGCCACAGTTGGTTATTTTTGTGGAAAATCTCAAATCCTTCTACTCCTTCTTTAATCCAACATTGCTTGAGATAGAGAACCATGTCCCATAACCCTCCTATATATAGGGGTATTGGGGGCTTCTCTGGTGAACAACTCAGTGCATCAGTTGCTCTGCAAAGTTGTCGTTCTCTCTAGTTTTGGTAACTGAGAGAGAGCTCGAGCAAGTGCTACTCGATAAGGGAGGCACCTCAAGGGAAAGACAACTGTAGAAAGAGATTGGTGGTAGGAGAGCGTGTCGGTGATTAGTACGCCGACAGGAGGGTACGACTCCTTCTGATTCCTTATGGGACAAGAACATCGAAGTTCCAGCTGGTTCGTGTGGGCTACTTTAGAGGCGGGAGACTTCTGCCGCTCGGAGGACAGCTGTCAATCCCGTCAGTCCCGGTGAGACCAGGAGCTGCACAGACACCGTCTAAGACCGGAGGTGAAGAACGCGCAAGTCGTGAGGTAACGTCGTCGAGCAAGCCTCAGGACAAGGTACGCCTCTACAAACCATCCTTCCTATTGTATAGATGTTGATGCGATTCCTTTATTCTAGCTTTGGGAGAAGAAAATTTTTGTTTCTGCTGCCTTCTCTGTCTCCCATAAAACTCAACAGTAGTATCAGAGCCACGCCAACTGCTCTATGCTTTAGGATTATCGATATGATCGATTTTTAGTTTGTCGCCTTTATTTATTGTATACGATGCGAATAAAACTGGCTTTATGCATGTCCAATCCTAAATCCACAAATCCCAATATACATATGTGATATGTAATATTAATACACTCGATAAGTGTCGCCCTTAAATGAGTTTTATGGTGGATGTATAGCGTGGTTATGGCCAGTAAACCCTATGTGTGTGCTTGGTTGAATGTGGTTTCTTGCATCTTGATCTGTACATTGATTCCCTATCTCCTATTCTTGATGTAACTCGAGATAACTCGAGATTTCTTTCCTACCTTTGCTCCCCCCGAATGTAACTCGAGGTTTCCCAATTCAAATGTAAAATTGGATAGATCTTTTATTTCATGTTATGTCAAAGAACGGAGGACGACCTGACGCAACTGAGACGACCGGTTCAAGGCGTGAACCGATCGGTTGGCGATCCAGACGGCCGGTTTGAGGAGCGAGACGATCGGGTGGTGGCCATGAGGAGATGCGCGATGACCATATGAACCGATCGATTGGAGGAGACAATCGATCAATTGGTGGCACCCAACCGACCGGCCTGATGGCGAGTCGGTCAATCATGGAGATGACTTGATCATACCCAGAATGGAAAAACACATAGTTCATTTTGTATAGGTTGCATGTGATGTAGACCTAGATGACCGTGATTCCTCTTGGCTCAAGGAATCACATTAGGATGGACATAATCATCACTTTTATCATTTCACATGTTTTCTGTGGGATATAGCATGTATATGATACATACTATGTATTGTGGTGATTGGATATGTATATGTACCTATAAAAACCAAATCCTTCATTAAATATTAAAGTTTTACATGCCTTCCAAATGCGACACACGTGAAAAGCTTGATCGGCCAAGTGTGGGCACGCCCTAGCGTGGTGCACCGTCTATCTCGTGGAAGCGTGAAGGATGGATATGTGGGTCTTCCCTAGAAGGGTGCATATTCATCGTGTTGGCTTTGGGTCGGACTTAACAAGGTGACCTAGATAGGATCTAATACCTTGAGGCATGGAGGTGATCATGGCAAGGAGTTGCATATGACATCTTTCAAGAGTTGCATCTGATGCAATTGGCAAAAGTTGCCTACCTGGAAGATCTAAGTTGTGGGTGACAACCCTAGCTAGTCCATGACTTAGAGGATTTTAGGATCTTGACCCACGAAAAGATTGTACGCTGTAATCTTCCTAATTGATGGTTAGGACTATCAATTTGAACAAAAAATAGTGGGAGTGATAATTAATTAAAGTCTTAATTATATTGTCAACTTTTCAAATCAATCAAATAAGTCAAAATTGAGTTTTGGACTAAACTGCATATATTTCCTTTTGTATTAAAATGACAACAAACAACAATCACTTTTCGTTGTGATCGGTCCTTGAGAAGGACAAGCTGAATGGGACTAACTTCCATGACTGGTTTAGGACATTGAGAATTGTTCTCACTCAAGAGAGAAAGCTCTATGTCCTGGATACTCCAATTCAAGAGGAACCTGCTCCTACCGTACCAAAGGCAGAAAGGGATGCTTATAAGAAGCCATTGATGCAAAGTTCTTGATGTTGTGCTCTATGAACTATGAGTTGCAGAGACAACATGAGAACATGGGTGTCATTGAGATGATTCAGCATCTCAAGAACATGTATGAAAATCAAGCACGACAAGAGAGATATGATGTCTCCAGGGCACTGTTCAAGTGCATCATGACAGAAGGAGATTCAGTTGGTCCTCACACACTCAAGATGATTGGGTATGTGGAGAACCTGACGAGACTGGGATTTCCCCTGAGCCAAGAGTTGGCTACTGATGTGATACTGCAATCATTGCCAGAATCCTACAGTCAGTTTGTGATGAACTACAACATGAACAACTTTGACAAGCCGTTGACAGAGTTGTTGGGCATGTTGAGGACAGCCGAGACACAGATGAAGAAGGACAAGCCTAAGTCTGTGATGATGATCAATAGAAAGAAAGGAAAGTCCAAGCGCAAGGGCAAGGGCAAAGCTAAGAAGGGTTCTGATGCTAGCTAGGAGCCCAAGGCATCTTCAACTCTCAAGGCCAAGGGAGGCGTGACCAAGAGAGGCAATTGCCACCATTGCCAGAAACTAGGACATTGGAAAAGGAATTGCCCACTCTATCTGGAAGAACTAAAGAAGAAGGAGGCGACGGACGTCTCCACCTGAAGGTGTCATGAAATAAACTTGTAATATTTTTGAGGTATATGATACCAAGATATAAAATGTAAAGCACTCAATAAATGGGGCAAATGTTGCCACCATAGATAGGAGTACTTTAGTTTATTTTCAGCCTTGAAGGCATGTAATAGAGTTATGAACTCCTATTTCATATTTGCCAATGGATAGAAAAACATTATTTTTGCATATTGTATGACAATTATAGCAATTAACAAAGTTGATGTTTCAATTTCAAAAGATATGATCTTTATGTCAATGCCTTGTTTATCTTGTGGTACTTGGTATGCATAAGATAAAATGATACCTAAAAGTTATTGATAACTCAAACAATCAAATTAGCATAAATCATGAGAAATTCATTTCTAGTTTCCATATGATGGATAAATCTAGACTCTTTTGGTTAGAGAACCAGTAAGAGACATGAATCTCTTAGACATGATTAATCAATCTTCACTAGTGGTAGTGGGAGAGAGATTGTCCTATTAGGTATAATACATGTGATGTATTTACATACCTATTGGAGCAAATGTTAATACTTCAAACGGTGTTTAGAGAAATACCAATATGAATATGTTGAAGTGTTCAAGGATGTCATAGATGAAGAATGGATTTGGTAAAGTGTTAATTCTTGATGAGATCAATGAAAGAAATACTTGAACCAAATGTTTGAGAACCTTATGAGTGATTATGATAGTGTATCATAGTAAGCTCATGATTAAGGCATGGTAATGTCTAAATCAAGGAGTCATACTCTAAGGAGTTAGAGGATGATTTTCAAATAACTAAATACTTCTTAAATAAAGAATACCCACACTAATAAAGGACATTAAGAATCACAAAGAGCTGTGAGTTCTTATATCCTTGACAGATACACCTCAATTATCTATGTGATGAGTTGGTCATGTGATGAGTCAACTATCTAGATGAATATGAGGAACCGATTTTTGAGTTATGGTTTAGGACCATTACATCCTAAATGACTTCCATGTGAACCATAAGGTATGACCTTGATGGTAGCACCCATTGGGATAAAATCCATAAAGTGCAAATGAGTCTTAAGCGTTAAGACACATGGATAACATTTTGAGAAGGATGATGCTTGTTAATTGCAACTTAATGACTAAGAGATTTGCATACAGATACTAAAACCACATTCATGTGAGGAATAAAATATGGATGTGTATGTGACACAACCTATAAGGTTTATGAATCCATTAATGCAAATGAAGTCTATAAGTTACAATGGACTAATCAATGTGATTGATTGAGTACAAGAAACTCAGAGATGGATCTTTACTTTGATAATATGGTCAAAGGATTTGACAGATATGTCAAAGATAAAGAAGGGATCTGTGATTTAGTGGGAGTGTGTTCACATTCCACATGTTGATGTGAAATGGAAATGTTCTAGAATGGAAATCCAAAGTGGAAATTATCTTTAAGGAAGATAGAGATGTTTCCTATGTGATAGGAATAGAGATCTATAGAGAGAGTTCTCGAAAAGCCTCTTGACCTGAAAAGAGAGAGCATACATTGGCAATCTATATTGAAGGGTTCAGTATGCACAGATTCAGTGGGAGAAAACTTGTCCATGTTGCATGGAATTAGTATCCCAAGGCCAAGTATCCAATTCTTATGAAGAATGGGAACACTAAGAATAGATATGGATCTATCAAGTATGTAATCATCCCATTATCTTGCATGTATGGACATGGCAAGAATAAAATGCATTTATCATCTTATATGTAGGACATGACAATATGACGTGCTCATCTTGATAACTGATATGTGGGACATGACGAGTGGATGTATGTCTAGTTCCAGTAAGGGTTACTGGAATACCATAAGATCTTGATAAGTACTTGAGAAGTACTAGTTCTATGGAAATAAGAAAGAGTTCACTGTAAAGAGTTATATTAATGTGAACTTCTGAGAAGGATAGAAAATTAATCGCAATATATATGTGATATATGAAAGTGAATGTTTGTTGATAATTGGAAACGTTCTAATAAAGTCATTTAAAAGGAAAGGGCAAGTATCCGTGTGTTAGAGAACAGCAGTGAATACTATATGGATCTGGAAGTTCATGAGATGAACTTAGAGATATTCCAATCATTGATGACAAGTAATGAATACTTGGTCATGCAATGTGGCTAAAGGTTAGCAAAGGAATACTAGATCGCATATTATGGCAACTCCATCTCATACATGTGACGTACAATGAAGAAATGAGAGACAGGCAGTTAATACCGACTTTGGCAAGGTGTTGCTATAACTCACTATGCTAGCACTAGAGCAAAGTAACATGTGAGACATTGTAACATCCCTGACCTGGGTTATGTACTAACCCTAGATGTTTTGATTAAATAAGTGATCATATGCTTGTGTTTATCCTTTGAAATGTAATTAAGGCTTTTGAGGAACTTATATTTTAATTTCAGTCCTTTTTGCATAATGTTGAAACATTGTTTTGTTAATAATGCGCAAAAGTGCAAATTACCCAAGTTGAGGGGTTAACTTGCAAATTGCACATGTTAAGATGTTCCTCTGATTAGGGGTGTAAACGGTGTGGGTACGGTGTGGGTCTAGCCATACCCATACCCATATCCATCTAATTTAGCGGGTCCGGTTCCGGTTCTAGACCCGCATAATACAAAACTTGGACCCGCACCATACCCGTACCTGCAATAATAGCGGGTATGCGGGTAAGAGGTTCTATAAAACATCATATTGTTTATATAAGAGAAAATGACTATATTATATATATTTAATAGAACAAGATATTATTATTATATAGCATATTAACATGTAGTAGTTATATTAGACAATGCTATATTTTATACATTGACATTAATTGAGTAATTGCTTACATATTTGTATTCATGATCATAATGTTTAAATTATGTAGAAAGTAATGTAAATTAGTAGACATTTTGATTTTTAGTTTGCATATGATGTTCATTATTGTAACTAGAATACTTAATTCTTAATTATATGACTAGTCTCATCCTTGTTGTGGTTAGAGTAGGATATAATCTCAAGAATTATATTAGTTAGACTAGTAAAGTATGATATATATAACATATTATTTAAATAGTTACTTATGTATAGCGGGTACACGGGTCTAGTGGGTCTGGGTCCAAGCATACCCATTATTGGACCCACTTATATGCGGGTCTAAGGGTATACGGGTCCAAGGGTATGCGGGTATAAAAAATTAGACCCGTGATGGGTTTTTTAAGGGTCCGGATTTGCGGGTCCGCGGGTCTACCCGTACCCATTTATAGCCCTACCTCTGATGTTGAGACATCATAAGAATGTATATGATGTAGTGGTATGTATTCCACAAGCTTGAGTACCAAGATATAGCTTGTAGAGCAATCCTTGTGCTTTAAAACCTAGTTTTGGTTAAAGTGTAATTTACCCAAAACCTAGGGTCCAACATATAAAATATACCCTCTAGAGGATCTCTCCTGTTTCTTGGAATCAAATTGAGCAAAGAAAATGAGAAGGGCGCCTCATTTGAATGGTTATGGTAGGAGTGGAAACTACTCGCACCAATAATATATTAAGCAATATCCAATAAGGGTGGATATTAATATACCTCTCTTAAAAGGTGATTAGTTCTTTTCCTTTAAACCCTGGATAATGGAGGATTTTTGCATGAGACTAGAAGGTGGAAACGTGGCCAAAGGATGGAGGAAGTTTTGGTGGTTTTAGTTTGGAAATAAAAGGAGATAATCCTCTTCTTTTCACTTTTCTTGAAAATATCCAAAAATATATAAGTGTATCATTCCAACAACTCAAAGGATCGTTCCTTAGTTCTTTTCTTCTCATCACTTTGCTTTGACCGACCAAGAAGGAGCTCTGGACTAGAGGAAGGACGACCTCACTGACTTGGTAAGTGTTGATCACCATCTACCTCGAATTCATGGTGGAAAACATAAAACAAGGTTGGTTTATTGGTTTTCTTCACACGATTCTTCTTTCTAGCCATCTTCTCCATCCAAAACTTGAAGAACGGACCTTGGACAACTACTGGAGCTTCATCCACCATTAAGGATACGAAGCTTGGAGCTCTGGATCAGTCCTAGAGGTGGGTTTTATAACTCTAACCCTTAATCTTTGCTAATGCATTCCTCTTTCCTAACATCGTTGCTTATACTTCTTCTTTAGATACCCTTGTGTGTTCTTGCTATCATTTCCGTGAAGAACAACCCCTGTTCTTGGTTGAACAGAGGAAGAAGATGATGATGTTAATCTCCATGTTTAACCAAGAATTAATTTAGCAAACGGTCTCCCAACCTTGCTCAAATGGTTTCTCAAACCGTTTGGGAGCAAATGGTTTCAAACCGTTTGGGAACAAACGGTTTCAAACCGTTTGAATGCAAACGGTTTCACAAGAACGCATGGAAGCAAACGGTCCAAGACCGTTTGGAGGTGTTGACCAGGTGTTGACCATTTGGAGGACTGTTAAGATTAATGTAGACTAATTACCTACCAAAAATCATCAATTAATTCCAAATGGTTCACCAATTGAGGGTCCAACAATCATCAAAACCCTAATCGGGTCAATTGCTGATTTCAATAATTGAATTATGTTGAAGTTTGGGTTGAGTGACCGAAACGGTTTCTAAACTGTTTGGGGATCACCCAAACGGTCTCAAGAACATTTAGTGATCACCCAAGACCGTTTGGAGGTCTAGGGTTAAACATGGTTGATCAATTAAGGATCCAATGATATCAAGTTGATAAGTAATTGATTGCTGAAATGGTGACTAAACCTAGGATCCAAACCCTAATTGAATGACTTGGTTTTTGATAAAATAATGGGAAAATGGTCTCAAGACCGTTTGGAGGTCATCCGAACGATCCCAAGACCATTTGGGGTCAGGTCATGACCAAATTGAATGATGGTTCATTGATTTCAAATCTATTAGACTCACACTGAAGTATGTTGAAGGGTCATCGATTTCAAACCCTAATCCAATTGACCCAAGCCCTAATTGATGATCAATTGAGGGTCAATTGAGTGTCAAATCATTTGAGGGTTCACCTAATTAACTCAATCGATGATTGGCTAACATGAGCATGATCGATTGAGGGGTTCAACATTGGAAACCCAAATTCAATTGAAGTGGTTGACACACTTTTTGGTCCTTGCGGTTTTGAGACTGTTTGGGTCCAAACGGTTTCAAGACCGTTTGAGTCCAAACGGTCTCAAGACCGTTTGGGACCAAATGATCCCAAACCGATTGGTCTCATGCGGTTTCAAGGTCGGTTGTGTCCATGCTGTTTCAAAGTCAACATGACCAAACGGTCTTCACCACCAAACGGTTTCAAAGTCAAACTTGACCAAACGGTCTTCACCTCTACTTCAGCAAACGGTTTTGGAGGTCCACTTTACCAAACGGTCTCAAGGGCAGAACAAGACCGCATGAAGATCCAAACGGTCTTAGCTCGTTTGGAGGTTTAGTGTGCAAGACCGTTTGAGGTCCATGTAGGTCAAGATCGTTTGATGATCTAAGGGTCAATATGACTTGGTGGTTCATTAACCTAAACCTCATGGATACTTAGAGTGATTAAAGCACCAAGTGATTAGTTGATTAGTGCATGTTATAATCAATGGTGATTATAATAAAGGTATCCTTGAAGGGATATAGTGATTAGTACTCTTTGAATGAGTGAGCTTTAATGATCACAATAGTAATGACATAGCCCATGATGTCAATGTTGAGTTGACTTAGCCTAATCAAGGGTGATGAAAGTATCAACTCATATAAGGGATGAGAGAGAAAAGATTTCTTATATAATCAAGTGATGGACTCTCAACATGATTGAATGCCTAATTAGGGTATGATCCATGTTAGTGAGATCATGAAACCCTAATTATGATGGTTAATGAATCCTAACCCTAATTTGAGGGTAGTAATGGAAGTATACCTAATATATGATGAAGGTATGATCATAATTCATAATGTGAATAGTAAACCCTAATCTAGGGTAATGTGATGCAAATGTGAATAGTAAACCCTAATCTAGGGTAATGTGATGTAATGTGAAAGGTAAACCCTAATTTTGGGTTATGCTTTATAACATGAAGCTTTATGACTGGGTAATACAATGATAAGTCATTAACCCTGATTAAGTTGAAAAGGGAAACCCTAACACTGGCAAGGGCATAGTGGTGCAACCCTTAAATAGTGATGTTATTAATGTTTTGCATTATGTTGATCTAAAACAGATGTGTTTGTATTCATCTATACTAATCGTGCAGGTTTTATGTAATATTGAACATAGCCAGGTATGAGCTATGAAGCTTTGCTTATCAAAAGTACTTAATGAGTTTGTAAGCAATGATATGTTATGTTGCCTAGTGAGAGGTAACATAAGAGATTGACAAGTTATATGAGCCATATGAAATATCAGCATTTCTGTTATCTTGTTTATACTGTCAAATGACTTGATGGAAATATGTTAATTGGTAAGAATTGTTGAACTAAGGGTTTGAACACCCATGTTCTTAAATCATAATGTTGAGATGGTTAGAGATTGATATCCCAATGATAACTAGATGTGAAGTGAACTTGATACAAGTAGTACTCTTTCTTTATAGCAATTGTTTTAATGGTTTATGTTTGAAAACATGCCTGATGCTAAAAGAATGCCATAATGTACTTAAATAATCAAGTATAATGATATCATGTAGAGCCCTAACCATAGATCCATCATCGTCAGAATGTTAGATGATGGTGAAATAGGTTTTCCTAAGGGAACTCCTGGAGAGCATACATTTGAGTATGTGGGGGTTATGGACGTGAATATCCTTACGTCCTAATGGAGGAATTGATGTGAGATGAACATTTAATCTCTCAATCCTTCATTATATGTTTATCCCGGGATGATGTATCACTAATCTCCCGATGATGTTGATAATGTTGAATCGATGTGAGATAAACAAGAAATCCCTCGATTGCGAAGAGAGTACAGCATGCCACTGTAACTCTAATAGCGAAGTGCCAGAATACCCTAGATAACTATTATGGCAGAGACATAAGATGTCCTGCATGATGATCCTCACACTGACTGAGGAAGATGAGTTCATAGGAATCCAGCTCTTCTGATGACCTATGTATGGTACCGATTGCGATTTCATAATGGTCGGTTGGAGTATGAGTGGTATACCTCATCTCCTCAGGGCATAAGTATGTTTGTAAAATATAATCAGCCATGTAGCATAATTGCTTAGGTTAAACTACGAGAAACAATGATTGATGATGCATTGTTTATTTAGTCCTAATTGGACTAGTAATATACATGTTTTTCGTATTCCTTACTGAGTCAATGACTTGCTACTCAATCATGTTATAATTGAAATGATTGCTTAAAGAATGTTGCTTTACTTAGCATTATTTGATGATTTACCTGCTATTGAATATCGATAACCTTATTGCTCAGTGTTATTCTATTACTTGCAATAACAATGTTTCTTGCGAAGAGTTATAACTTTCGTTGGGACAATTATTCAATTATCTCACCCCCCGTGGGATTCAACTTTTTAGGTAGACGCCGAGGAAGAAGAAACCCTCCAGTGGGTGAGCAGCAACAACAGCAGAAGAAACATCAGGGACAGCGGTGATCCTCCGGTGGAGACATTGTCGGTCGAGTCTTGTATATAGAAAGTCCTATGGGTCATCTTTGTACTCTCAGGTCCTAGGAGTCAGTAGATGGTTTAATATAGAATTGAGATTTTTGGCTTAATGCCTTGAGAATTTTTGTATACTGCTCATGTATAGTTTAACAGGGCAGTGAGTGTTATGACTCTCGAGATGTGATAATACAGAGTTGTACTGATGAATCAGCTTGTAAATAACTTAACTTGTTCCTTTATGAAAGAGTTTTACCATTTGACGATTTCTTTACAAAAAGTTTTAATTTTTAGTGATTTTCCGTAATTCCGCTGCTAATTAATCACTTCCGCATTCGTCGATATCACTTCGCAAGAAGATCGTCACAATTTAGTGGTATCAGAGCTCTAGGTTTGCTGAGTCTACAGAGACATAGGACTAGGGTTGTAGAGTTTGTTCTAGTATCTTCCAGTATATTTGATAGTGTCTTCTACTCATATAGGAGGAGAAGATAAAACTAAAGATGTCTGGATCACACGAGGAACACGTTGCCGAGAGTAGTGTTTTTGCACCTAGAGAAGGTGCAAGAGAATAAGAAAGGGAAGAACCTGTACCTGAACCACCCCAGTTCAACCCAGCTGAAATGGGGAATCCAGTCTTCCAAGCCATGTTTGGGCAGTTCATGACTTCCATGACACACATGACTGATAGGATGCCTATACATGTACCTAGGGCACCTACCCATTCTGAAGGACAAGGATCCGGCAAGACGTTTGAATGACTTCGCCGAGTTGGAGCTACAAAGTATGCTGGAACAGCTGACCCAGCAGATGCTGACTTGTGGTTAACTTGATTAGAGAAGGCCTTTAGAATCCTAAACATCCCAGAAGTTGAGAAGGTTAGACATGTTGTGTATCTTCTCTCAAGGGGAGTGTTGGTCATTGTTGGACCATGGAAGAACAGAAAAGGCCAGGTGTGGAGATCGAATGGGAAGTTTTCCGACGAGAATTTGTCAACAGATACTTCCCTAAGACGTTCTTGGATGAGAAAATCTCTCAGTTTGAGAGGTTAAGATAGGAACCTATGAACATTAGTGAGTACGAGGATAAGTTCATGGAGTTGTTGCGGTTCTGTCCGCGTATGGAAGCTACAGATGAAGAAAGGATTAAGCATTTTGAGAAGGGATTAAACACTGAGTTGACCACCCCTTTGTCTGCTCCGGAGAACAGAGAAAGGTTTGCTACCTTTATGGAGTTGGTCAAGAGGATAGAGAGGTATGTGTTAGAGAAGAGACAGACCAATAACAAGAGGATGTATCCCCAATTTCAAGGATCCTCATCCAAAAGTTTCAAGAAACTAAGGTTCTCTGTGCCTACACCACCACCTAGATTTAGTACCCAGACGCAGTGGACGTCAAATAGGGGTAGAGGACGAAGCTTACCTTTAGAAGGAGCTCATAGTTCAGCATCTATGTCGGTTACAGGACCACCTAGACCACAACAACTGAACAGAAGTTGTTACATATGTGGAAAGATGGGACATCTGATGAAAGATTGCAGAGCCAGAGAAGTGAGTGTAACTCAACCTCAAAGGCAGAGTCAACAAGGATCTCAAAGGAGACAGTTTCCAGGAGGAGCTAGAGGATGTGGACAAGCGTCCCAAGCTGGATCATTGGCATCAAGCCATCGAGCACTGAATCAACCACAGGCGACAGCGAGGTTTTATGCGATGAATCCACCTGAGGCAGTGATCAACCCTCGGGTTGTGGCAGGTCAGATGGAGTTGTTTAATTCTGATATGTCTACATCTTGCATTGTATCTGTTTTCATTGATCCGGGTGCTACGCATTCCTTTATCATTCAAAGAGTGATTCTTGACTATAACATGACTATAAATCATAGAGCAGATAGTTTGTTGCTGGAGACTCCTTTGATGGGATCTGCTGTTTTGCGGGAGGTATGTTCTCCCTGCATTCTCTTCTTTTCTGAACATCACATTCAAGTGGATCTTATACCACTTGAGATGCATGGATTCGATGTAATCCTTGGGATGGATACCTTGGAAAGGTATAACGTTGTCTTGGATTGTGAGTCCAAGCAAGCTGTGTTAACAGATGATAGTGACACATGGATCTTTTAAGGAGATAGAAAGATTCTTCCAACCTGTTTGGTGTCAGCTGTGGTTGCTGAGAAGCTGATGAGACAAGGATGTTATACATTCTTGGCCCATGTGGTAGATACCACCATGGAGAGTCCTAATCCTGTTGAAGTTCCTATAGTCAGGGAATTTGAAGATGTATATCCTAAAGAACTTCCAGGTGTACCTACGCCCCGGGAAATAGATTTTGAGATTAATCTAGTTTCGGACACGCAACCTATAGTACAAACGCCATATAGGAAGGCGCCTGCTGAGATGGCAGAACTCAAGAAACAACTGCAAGAGTTGCTTGAGAAGGGTTTC
The DNA here is from genome assembly GCA_963693085.1 of Alisma plantago-aquatica. Lineage (NCBI taxonomy): Eukaryota > Viridiplantae > Streptophyta > Magnoliopsida > Alismatales > Alismataceae > Alisma > Alisma plantago-aquatica. The sequence goes on along the minus strand of OY856410.1, from coordinate 1,381,074,845 downwards.
ATTCGACCGAGTACTTCACCCTGGGGTGCTCAGGTCCTCTTTGTTAAAAAGAAAGATGGGCCAATGCGGTTGTGCATTGATTATAGATAATTAAATAAAGTAACGATAAAGAATAAGTATCCTTTGCCAAGGATTGATGATCTCTTTGACCACTTGTGTGGTGTAACTGTCTTCTCAAAAATAGATTTGAGGTTGGGATATCATCAACTGCGTATTAAGGATGGTGACGTACCTAAGTCTGCATTTAGGACAAGGTATGGTCACTATGAGTTCACAGTTATGTCGTTTGGACTAACTAATGCACCAGTTGCATTTATGGAACTCATGAACAGAATCTTCCGACCTTTTCTGGATCAGTGTGTTGTTGTCTTCATAGATAACATCCTGATCTATAGTAGAGATGCTCAGCAGCATGAACAACATCTTCGTCAGGATCTAATTTTGCTGAGAGAACATAAGTTATATGCTAAGTTTAGCAAGTGTGAGTTCTAGTTACTAGAAGTTTCTTTTCTTGGACACGTAATATCTGCTTCAAGTATACATGTTGACCCTAAAAAGGTAGAATATGTCCTGCAATGGGAGCAGCCGAAGACACCGACAGAAATTCGAAGTTTCTTAGGGTTGGTAGGCTATTACAGGAGGTTCATTAAGAACTTCAGTTCTATAGCTTTACCCTTGACTAAGTTGACCAGGAAGGATGTTCCTTTTTCCTGGAGTGATAAGTGTCAACAATCTTTTCAGCTGTTGAAGGAAAGGTTAACAAGTGCACCCGTGCTTGTGTTATCTGAGCAAGGGAAAGGATATATAGTTTTCTGTGATGCCTCTAAAAATGGACTAGGATGTGTGTTGATACAGGATAAACAAGTGATTTCTTTTGCTTCTCGACAGCTTAAGAAACACGAGGAAAATTATCTGACACACGATTTAGAGCTAGTTGTTGTAGTTCATGCCTTGAAAATCTGGAGACATTATCTTTATGGAGAGACATTCCAGATTTTCACAGACCATAAAAACCTTAAGTATATCTTTTCTCAGCATGAGCTTAACATGAGGCAACGCCGCGGGATGGAGTTAATCAAGGACTATGATTGTACAATTGATTACCATCCAGGGAAGGCCAATGGGGTTGTTGATGCTTTGAGAGAAATCAACGACACCAGTCTTAGAAAGAGCACAGTTTAATTCTTTGGTGTGCTCTAAGAGAGATATGCTTATCTCCTTAAGGCAAGACAATGTACAGTTAAAAGTATCATTGTTAGCTGGACTGTTAGCTGAGATGCACATAAAACCTACTCTGAGAGAGCAGATTAAGGAGGCACAACAAGTTGATGCTGCAGTTCAACTGATTAGATCGGAGTATGGTAGTGAAAAATGAGATGGTTTCCCTGACTCAGATGATCATGTAGCTTGTTATCATGGTAGAATGACAGTATCAGATGTGAATAACTTGAGGAAGTTAGTCCTGGAAGAAGCTCATTCTTCAATGTATGTTATGCATCCAGGAAGCACCAAGATGTACCGTAACCTGAAAGATATGTATTGGTGGCCTGGTTTGAATAAGGACGTTGCTGAGTTTGTTATGTGGTGTCTTGTATGTCAGCAAGTTAAAGCTGAACACCAGAAGCCTGCAGGAACAATGCAGCCTTTACCCATACCACAGTGGAAGTGGGATCATGTAACCATGGACTTTGTGGTTGGTTTACCTAGAACAGCCAAAGAACATGATTCCATCTAGGTAATAGTTGATAGGTAGACAAAGACAGCACATTTCTTACCTGTCAAAACAACCTATTCTGTTGAGAAGCTGGCACAGTTGTATGTAGATGAGATAGTGCGGCTGCATGGAGTCCCAATTACCATTGTTTCTGACAGAGGTCCCCAGTTTACGAGTCATTTTTGGGAGTGACTTCATAAAGCCTTAGGCACACAGTTAAGGTTTAGTACATCCTTTCATCCTCAGACAGATGGACAGTCAGAAAGGACTATACAGACTTTGGAGGACTTGCTTAGAGCATGTGTTCTTCAGTTTACAGGGAGTTGGGATCTGCACCTAAGCTTGATAGAGTTTGCCTACAACAATAGCTATCAACACAGTATTGACATGGCATCCTATGAATCTTTGTATGGTAGACGTTGTAGATCTCCCCTATGTTGGTATGAAACCGGTGAATATCAACTTTTAGGTCTTGATCTTGTGCAGCAGACCACTGAGAAGATTAAAATAATACAGCAACAGTTGAAGACTACACAGGATAGGCAGAAATCATATGTTGATAAGCGTCGTAGACCTTTAGAATTCTAGGTTGGAGACAGAGTGTACCTCAAGGTCTCACCTTGGAAGGGAGTTCTTAGCTTTGGAAGGAAAGGAAAGTTAGCTCCTAGGTTTATGGGGCCTTATTCAATCATTGAACGGATTGGAAAAGTAGCTTAGAAGCTAGAGTTACCACCATATTTGCAGAAGTTACACCTAGTGTTCCACATTTCCATGCTTAGGAAATGTCATCCTGATACAGAATCAGTTTTGCAACCTATGGAAGTAGAGTTAAATGATGATATATCTTATGAAGAAGGACCAGTATCGATTCTTGATAGGAGAATTGAGAAGCTGAAAAAGAAAGACATAAGTCTTGTAAAAGTCCTCTGGAATCACCGCAGTGTTGAAGAAGCCACGTGGGAACTATAGGAAGATATGAGAAGTAAATACCCTGCTCTTTTCTCTTAATATGTTTTATAATGATTCCGGGGACGAAATCCTTGTAAGGGGTGGATAATTTGCAACATCCCTGACCTGGGTTATGTACTAACCCCAGGTGTTTTTCTTAAATAAGTGATCAGATGCTTGTGTTTATCCTTTGAAATGTAATTAAGGCTTTTGAGGAACTTATATTTTAATTTCAGTCCTTTTTGCATAATGTTGAAACATTATTTTGTTAATAATGGGCAAAAGTGCAAATTACCCAAGTTGAGGGGTTAACTTGCAAATTGCACATGTTAAGATGTTCCTCTAATGTTGAGACATCATAAGAATGTATATGATGTAGTTGTATGGATTCCACAAGCTTGAGTACCAAGATATAGCTTGTAGAGCAATCCTTGTGCTATAAAACCTAGTTTTGGTGTAAAGTGTAATTTACCCAAAACCTAGGGTCCAACATATAAAATATACCCTCTAGAGGATCTCTCATGTTTCTCGGAATCAAATGGAGCAAAGAAAATTAGAAGGGCTCCTCATTTGAATGATTATGGTAGGAGTGGAAACTACTCACACTAATAATATATTAAGCAATATCCAATAAGGGTGGATATTAATATACCTCTCTTAAAAGGTGATTAGTTCTTTTCCTTTAAACCCTAGATAATGGAGGAGTTTTGCATGAGACTAGAAGGTGGAAATGTGGCCAAAGGATGGAGGAAGTTTTGGTGGTTTTAGTTAGGAAATAAAAGGAGATAATCCTCTTCTTTTCACTTTCCTTGAAAATATCCAAAAATATCTAAGTGTATCTTTCCAACAACTCAAAGGAATGTTCCTTAGTTCTTTTCTTCTCATCACTTTTCTTTGACCGACCAAGAAGGAGCTCTGGACTAGAGGAAGGATGATCTCACTGACTTGGTAAGTGTTGATCACCATCTACCTCGAATTCATGATGGAAAACATAAAACAAGGTTGGTTTATTGGTTTTCTTCACACGATTCTTCTTTCTAGCCATCTTCTCCATCCAAAACTTGAAGAACGGACCTTGGACAACTACTGGAGCTTCATCCACCATTAAATATACGAAGCTTGGAGCTCTGGATCAGTCCTAGAGGCATGTTTTATAACTCTAACCCTTAAGCTTTGCTAATGCATTCTTCTTACCTAAAATCATTGCTTATACTTCTTGTTTAGATACCCTTGTGTGTTCTTGCTATCATTTCTGTGAAGAACAACCCCTATTCTTGGTTGAACAGAGGAAGAATATGATGACATTAATCTCTATGTTTATCCAAGAATTACTTTAGCAAACGGTCTCCCAACCTTGCTCAAACGGTTTCTCAAACAGTTTGGGAGCAAACGGTTTCAAACCGTTTGAATGCAAACGGTTTCACAAGAACGCATGGAAGCAAACGGTCCAAGACTGTTTGGAGGCATAGACCAGGCGTTGACCATTTGGAGGACTGTTAAGATTAATGTAGACTAATTACCTACCAAAAATCATCAATTTATTCCAAATGGTTCACCAATTGAAGGTCCAACAATCATCAAAACCCTAATCGGGTCAATTGCTAATTTCAATAATTGAATTATGTTGAAGTTTGGGTTGAGTGACCCAAACGGTTTCAAAACCATTTGGGAATCACCCAAACGGTCTCAAGACCGTTTAGTGATCACCCAAGACCGTTTGGAGGTCTAGGGTTAAACATGGTTGATCAATTAAGGATCCAATGATATGAAGTTGAAAGTAATCGATTGCTGAAATGGTGACTAAACCTAGGATCCAAACTCTAATTGAATGACTTGGTTTTTGATAAAATAATGGGAAAACGGTCTCAAGACCGTTTGGAGGTCATCCGAACAATCCCAAGACCGTTTGGGGTCAGGTCATGACCAAATTGAATGATGGTTCAATGATTTCAAATCAATTAGACTCACACTGAAGTATGTTGAAGGGTCATCGATTTCAAACCCTGATCCAATTGATCCAAGCCCTAATTGATGATCAATTGAGGGTCAAATGAGTGTCAAATCAGTTGAGGGTTGACCTAATTAACTCAATTGATGATTGGCTAACATGTGCATGATCGGTTGAGGGGTTCAACATTGGAAACCCTAATTCAATTGAAGTGGTTGAGACACTTTTTGGTCCTTGCGGTTTTGAGACCGTTTGGGACCAAACGATCCCAAACCGATTGGTCTCATGCGGTTTCAAGGTCAGTTGTGTCCATGTGGTTTCAAAGTCAACATGATCAAACGGTCTTCACCACCAAACGGTTTCCAAGTCAAACTTGACCAAACGGTCTTCATCTCTACTTTAGCAAACGATTTTGGAGGTCCACTTTACCAAACGGTCTCAAGGGCAGACCAAGACCGCATGAAGGTCCAAACAGTCTTAGATCGTTTGGAGGTTTAGTGTGCAAGACCGTTTGAGGTCCATGTAGGTCAAGATCGTTTGATGATCTAACGGTCAAGATGACTTGGTGGTTGATTAACCGAAACCTCATGGATACTTAAGAGTGATTAAAGGACCAAGTGATTAGTTGATTAGTGCATGTTATAATCTTTGGTGACTATAATAAAGGTATCATTGAAGGGATAGAGTGATTAGTACTCTTTGAATGAGTGAGCTTTAATGATCACAATAGTAATGACATAGCCCATGATGTCAATGTTGAGTTGACTTAGCCTAATCAAGGGTGATGAAAGTATCAACTCATATAAGGGATGAGAGAGAAAATATTTCTTATATAATCAAGTAATGGACTCTCAACATGATTGAATGCCTAATTAGGGTATGATCCATGTTAGTGAGATCATGAAACCCTAATTATGATGGTTAATGAATCCTAACCCTAATTTGAGGGTAGTAATGGAAGTATCCCTAATATATGATGAAGGTATGATCATAATTCATAATGTGAATAGTAAACCCTAATCTAGGGTAATGTGATGCAAATGTGAATAGTAAACCCTAATCTAGGGTAATGTGATATAATGTGAAAGGTAAACCCTAATTTTAGGTTATGCTTTATAACATGAAGCTTTATGACTGGGTAATACAATGATAAGTCATTAACCCTGATTAAGTTGAAAAGGGAAACCCTAACCCTGACAAGGGCATAGTGGTGCAACCCTTAAATAGTGGTGTTATTAATGTTTTGTAGTATGCTGATCTAAAATAGATGTGTTTGTATTCATCTATACTAATCGTGCAGGTTTTATGTAATATTGAACATAGCCAGGTATGAGCTATGAAGCTTTTCTTATCAAAAGTACTTAATGAGTTTGTAAGCAATGATATGTTATGTTGCCTAGTGAGAGGTAACATAAGAGATTGACAGGTTATATGAGCCATATGAAATATCAGCATTTCTATTATCTTATTTATACTGTCAAATGACTTGATGGCAATATGTTAGTTGGTAACAATTGCTGAACTAAGGGTTTGAACACCCATGTTCTTAAATCATAATGTTGAGATGGTTAGAGATTGATATCCCAATGATAACTAGATGTGAAGTGAACTTGATACAAGTAGTACTCTTTCTTTATAGCAATTATTTTAATGGTTTATGTTTGAAAACATGCCTGATACTAAAAAAAATGCCATAACGTACTTAAATAATCAAGTATAATGATATCATGTAGAGCCCTGACCATAGATCCATCATCGTCAGAAGTTAGATGATGGTGAAATAGGTTTTCCTAAGGGAACTCCTGGAGAGCATACTTTTGAGTATGTGGGGGTTATGGACGTGAATATCCTTATGTCCTAATGGAGGAATTGATGTGAAATGAACATTTAATCTCTCAATCCTTCATTATATGTTTATGCCGGGATGATGTATCACTAATCTCCTAATGATGTTGATAATGCCGAATCGATGTGAGATAAACAAGAAATCCCTCGATTGCGAAGAGAGTACAGCATGCCATTGTAACTCTAATAGCGAAGTGCCAGAATACCCTGGATAGCTATTATGGCAGAGACATAAGATGTCCTGCATGATGATCCTCACACTGATTGAGGAAGATGAGGTCATAGGAATTCGACTCTTCTGATGACATATGTATGGTACCGATTGCGATTTCATAATGGTCGGTTGGAGTATGAGTGGTATACCTCATCTCCTCAGGGCATAAGTATGTTTGTAAAACGTAATCATCTGTGTAGCATAATTGCTTAGGTTGAACTACGAGAAATAATGATTGATGATGCATTATTTATTTAGTCCTAATTGGACCAGTTATATACATGTTTTTCATATTCCTTACTGAGTCAATGACTTGCTACTCAATCAAGTTATAATTAAAATGATTGCTTAAAGAATGTTGCTTTACTTAGCATTATTCGATGATTTACCTACTGTTAATATTGATAACCTTACTGCTCAGTGTTATTCTATTATTTGCAATAACAATGTTTCTGGCGAAGAGTTATAACTCTCGCTGGGACAATTATTCAATTGTCTCACCCCCATGGGATTCAACTTTTTAGGTAGACGTCGAGAAGAAGAAACCCTTCAGTGGGTGAGCAGCAACAGCAGCAGCAGCAACATCAGGGACAGCAGTGATCCTCAGGTGGAGACATTATCGATCGAGTCTTGTATATAGAAAGTCCTATGTGTCGTCTCTGTACTCTCAGGTCCTAGGAGTCAGTAGATGGTTTAATATAGAACTGAGATTTTTGGCTTAATGCCTCGAGAATTTTTGTATACTGCTCATGTATAGTTTAATAGGGCAGTCAGTGTTATGACTCTTGAGAATACAGAGATGTACTGATGAATCGGCTTGTAAATAACTTAACTTGTTCCTTTATGAAAGAGTTTTACCGTTTGAGGATCTCTTTACAAAAAATTTTAATTTTTAGTGATTTTCCGTAATTTCGCTGCTAATTAATCGCTTCCGCATTCGTCGATATTGCTTCGCAAGAAGATCGTCACAGACATGTTTTGAAGATCACTATGAATATGATTCAAGGGTGATTGGCTCACAGTGCAAGTGGGAGTTTGTTGGTATGTATGCCCTGAGAGCCAATCATGGGATGATTGGTGGGATACATTAAGATTGATTTGATAAAGATCAAAGGCAAGCTTCCAATTCTTTCTGGTTCAGTCATATGAGATAATGATAAAACAGATTGAATGTCTAGAGAATGACATTACTCAATGGCGTATGCCTTCAGGTTCAGGACATGAACGATGAGATCATACAGATGCTAAGAGTTTGTACATTCTTATTATGTCCCTAGTCGGATGTCATTGTGGAAGGTAGATAGACAACAATGACACACAAGACGAGATTGTGGTGTTGGTTGATGACAGAATCTCATTAGTCATGATATGGAGATATCAAACCAAACACATAGGTACTTGTTAGAGAACAAGTTTACCGGACAGACCCACCGTGAGTTTGACACATTGAACCATGACATGGTAGTCACACTCAGTTCTCACAGTGATGGTGGTGAGTGTGATTCTTTGACCTAAAATCACTACACTCAACACATGTCGTTGGGTATACTTTGACATCATCAAACACAGTCTTGAAACATGGGTTGTTATAAAGGTGATGATTGGGTGACTTTGGCACATGGGGCTTTTGAGGGGTGAGTGATAGATATGGGATTTGTCCCTCCTGAGGGAGTTTGATATCCATGGCCACTTGATGAGTAGTATTGAGATAGGCGTGTGCACGCATGTGTAAATCAATATATGATATTGATGTCATGCATATCTCCTCCAATCTACTCTGAGATCAAGAAAGTGAATGAACGTAGACAGGATGATTGTTCCATGCCTTGAGTTCATTCAGGATATTAGTGACAAAGGAATTATACATTCGTTGTAACACCATTCACAGATTGTAGGATTGAAAGTTATTCTCCAACTTTTTATTTCACTTGGGTAGCATTGATGTGCGACTAGGCACCACTCTTTGCTTGTGAAGTCATAAGTGTTATGGACTTTCACTACCAACGTGAAATGGACATGCAGGGTCACACACATAGGATTTAACCTGGAAGAGGAGTTTATCCACATAACGATGTTTAGATTGATTACTAAAGGAGTTTAGTAGTTCAATTAAACACTCAATCGATTGATAGCTCAATATCATAGTGTTCAAGGTATTGGATCGATTGATTGAAGTATCAAATTGATTGAAACTGCAATTGACAAATTTGCACAAGTCTGCTGCCCCAACCGATCGGCTCATGGGATGAACCGATCGGCTCAGGTTGGTGAACCGATCGGCTCATGCGATGAACCGATCAGCTCATGCGATGAACCGATCGGCTCAAGACAGGCTGAGACGATCGATTCAAGAGTTGAATCTACGAACGGGGTCTCGGTTGATTTCCCTTCCTTTAGCTACGGAGATGTTTCAGTTCGCTAAGTTTGAAAAGTCCAAAGAGCGCAGACGGGACACGGAGCTTGGATACGGTTTCTCAATCGGAGATCCATGGAACACATACGGTATCTCCCCATGGCCTCGGCTCAACTGGTCTAACCGAGATCGTTGGGAAAGTGAGAATACTATTTTACAAATACAATTTGTTTCACATGTACAACTTCGATTTGGACAAAGATTAATATTTGATTAATCGGAATCAAATTTGAAAGTCAATTTGAGTTGGATCAGGACCACGAACCGATCGGCTCATAAGTGAATCGATCGGCTCAGGTGCCCCAACCGATCGGTTGAGGTGTGAACCGATCGACTCAACTCCCCAACCGACTATTTCATGTATGACACATACACTTGAGTGTATTCAGAACAAAATATACTCAAGTTGTTTTTTATGATGCAATATTTTTTTCAAAAGTCTAATCTGTTGATCTTATTAAACATCTTGTGAAAGCTCATATGCAAAATTTGAGCACATTTAGACATTTATAGGTCATGTTATAAAGACCGTAAAAATTATGCATTTCAAATTAGTTTCACGCGTCGATTTTGCTGCCCTATGCAACAAAATTTATATGTAGCCTAGTTATAGTATGACGATGAAGATCAATGGTTTACATTTTGCAAAAAATAGTATTGATATGCAAACATACTTGAGTGTATTCGTGCAATTTGTACACTCGAGTGTATTCTAGCCCGACTATATATATATATATATATATATATATATATATATATATATATATATATATATATATATATATATATATATATATATATATATATATAATATAGTCGGGCTAGAATACACTCGAGTGTACGGATCGCACGAATATACTCAAGTGTGTTTGTATATCGAGACTATTTTTTGCAAAATGTAAATCGTTGATCTTCTCTGTCATACTATAACTAGGCTACATATAAATTTTGAGCCCATTTAGACGAGTGTAAGTCACTCATCCAAGGGCAACAAGATCGACGCGCGAAACTAATTTGAAATGCATAATATTTGTGGTCTTCATAACATGAGCTATACATATCCAAATGTGCTTAAATTTTGCGTATGAGTTGTTCACGAGATGTTTAAGAAGATCAATGAATTAGATTTTAAAAAAAAATTGCATCATGAAAAACTACTTGAGTGTATTTCACTCCAGATACACTCGAGTGTATTCTAACCTGACTCTCTCTCTATATATATATATACTAGTAAACACACACGTACACATGCACGTGATCACAAAGTTTAACATATTTTTAATATGATAATTTTCTAATTAAGTATATATATACATGTCATCATTTATGAATATTTATAATTGTGTATGGTTAGATTTTTTATTTTATAACATTGATAATTGGAGTTTATTTGCGAAGATTGTTGGACTGAGAATAAGAAACGTAAAAGAGTAATGGAGAGTGGGGGACTTTGAATGGGTATTAATTAGAAAATGCAAGGGAGTAGAGGGAATTAGCCGAATTTAGTTTGGAAACATTAAGAGAGAAAGAGTGTGTATGGTTTGTTAGAGAATTGTGAGGGTTATGGAGAGAGTGGCGATGGAGGGGGTGGAGGAATCAGTTGTTTTGAGTAGAATATAAAGAGACATGTTGGAAATAATGGGAGTCGTGGATAGAGTGGCCAGGGAGGATAAAAGTGTGGTGATTAGGGGGGATAAGAAACGTAAAAGAGTAACGAAGAGTGGGAGAGTTTGACTAGGTTATAATTAAAAAATACAAGTAAGAGGGATAGAGGGAGTTATCAGTATTCAATTTAGAAACAGTAAGAGAGAAAGAGAATGTGGTTTGTTAGAGTGGATCATGGCTTGATCGGAGAGAGGAAAGTGAGAGAAAATCAAATATTGTGGGGGTTATGGAGAGAGTGGTGATGGAAGGGGATGGAGGAATTGGTTGTTATGGAGAGAGTGGCGAAGGGAGGGTGTGGTCGATGCTTTCGGTGGAAGAAGTGACAATAAAAGAAAGAAAATCATTGAAAAAAGGAGAGAAGAGGAAGAGTCAAGGAGAGTGCAGTATTTTAAAACAGAGCAATTCATTGGTTAATGGCATATTGTGTAATTTGTTTAACAAACTCCCTCTTTTTATAGTGTGTGTGTGTGTGTGTATATATATATATATATATATATATATATATATACACACTTTTTAGAACGCAAACAAACCATACTTCTGTCCGGCTTGAATCACGTCATAGTTTGGTTCTATGATCTTAGTCAGTTTTCTGCATAGTCTTACAAAGGTAAAAAAGGGTCCCAACTGATCCGTCCATAAGAAAGGAAAAATCAAGGACGCCCATGTTCTATGCAAATCATTAAACGCTCTGTAATCTCAGACGGATGCTAACAAACAAAAGCTCAAACTAACTCCGAAGAATTTTAGGAAACTTGATGCATACATCTGTTCCAATACAGTAGTATAATCTCATATCATTTGATTTCGCTAGATCCCGACAAATACTACAAGATGCTTCAGATGATACCAGTAAAAATGATTTTACATTCCAACAATCGGCAGGATTTTACATTTCAACATCCGGCAGGTGATATATAACACTACATAGCATTTGATTTCGCTAGATCCCGGCAAATAACACTACAAGATACTTCAGATGAAACCATACATTCCAACATTCGGTAGGATTTTACACTTCAGCATTCAGCAGGTGACAGTTATATAACATACGTGGTTTGTACCCACTTGGATTATAAGAGAGTTACACACGCAATATGAAAGGCATACTGTGGATCAATCTGATGCAAACAATTGGGTATACTGGTCATTGCGCCATGTTTAACCACAGACCTCAGACAATTTTGGAGTGCGTGCAAAATTCTAGGAAAATTGCTATTAATAGTGCATAGATCTAATACACAACTACCAGAGAAAGCATCATAGCATTTAATTCGCTAATGGTGCCTGTGCATCAGATTATAACAAGATGAAAGTTCAGTTTTCGGTTTTAATATGTAGTAGCGCAAATGTTATGAGGTTCAAACATTTGGCTGCAACGATTATAACGTACATCGTTTATACCCATTGGTATTTAACATGCAACAGAGAACAACAAAGAAACATTGGATCGATCTTATGAAGGGTCTAGTGGTTTCATGTCATATGCAGAAGCTTCTCGAATCAACAATGATGTGAATATGATGCAACATTTCATGAGAGAAATCCAACAGGTCCCATCGCATTCAAGGCAGCTCCAGTTGCTTGGATATCGAGCATGAAAAGAAAACAATCTGATGATGATGGAATGCAACCTTCCAGATGAAAGAACTGAATAACCCTCCATCTGCAATCGCTGTACAAAAGCTCACCAACCACCCATTATGGTCAGCACCAGAAATATGGATGATTCAAGAATAATTCAACAGCAACACATCACCAGCGAAAACTCTGCACTATGTTAAAATGACACACTAAGATTAATGCGCTTGTAGTACCTCTTAACTATGCACTATTGATCGACTACAGGGTTGAGATACGCCTACTCACTAAAAGTAAAGGTTACAGAACTTAGTCAAGGTTTGTTTATAGTTCAAAATTATACTTATTCCGATTAGGGCTGGTTTGGTAGGGTGTAAAACAAGTTTAATACATATGAATTCCGGGAATTCATTTGTGATTTTTATTTGGTAGTGAGCTGGAAACGAAAACCGTTGGTTTTAAACTCATCAGAAGCACCTGTTTTGACGAGAATTCCGGGAATCGGTACCACGCCCGAAAGGGGTGTGGTCGGGTGCAGTTCCCTCCTTACAGCTGGAACCAGCGGCACCACAGTTTTTGCAGGTCAAAAAGGTAGCCGGCTGCTGCGTACCAAACAATTCGGGACCCAACAGTGAATCCTTCCGATGTTATATCAAATGAAATCAACCCAGCACAAAAGGCTATGCTTCATTTGATATGCTTTTATATTCAGCAAACAACACCGTACAACACCCTAGCAAATAGGCCCTTAGCCTACTTTTGACTCAGTGTTTGGGATTCTTTTTATAATGCTAGTCTATGATAAAAAGGTTTAACTGGCACAATACCATGATAGACAACCACTAGAACCAATATAAGAATCAACTATAGTTACTTCAGAGGATATCCAATTATTAGGAGCAGAACGGGTCCATGCAGTCAGTTTCCATCTTCAACAACAAAGACCACATCTTCTACAACAAAAACATCACATCATACCAAATGATATTCATGTCGTTTCAACTATAGACATTCGGTCTTCATGCTTTTAAAAACACCAATTTCACTCCAACTACATCCTAACAAACAGGGCCTTAGGAGCAGAACGGGTTCATGCAGTCAGTTTCCATCTTCAACAACAAAGACCACATCTTCTACAACAAAAACAGTCCATCTTGAAGTTATTGCTACTAGATCTATATGGACCGTCACGCCACCGTAATTATTGTTTACTTTTGAAACCATCAACACCACCCTATTTGTTTCCGTCATCTACACCTCTGCCTATCTACATTGTTATCATCATCCATGCCACCACCAACATTGAAAGATCAAATTCCAAATATTAAAAAAAAATCTTTTTTTGGCTGATATTGGGGATATATCAATCCTTGTTGAAGAGAATAATTGTTTTCCTTAATTATTTAGAAAGTATAATAAGCCTCACTTATATAACGTGAGGGGAAAATTACAAGGCATAATCTTATTAATTTGGAACAAAGAAACAAAAGAGAATAAATTTAAACAAATGTTTCAAAAAAAATAATAAAATCAAACAAATAATAACCGAAAATATTTTAACACTCCCCCTCAAGCTGGAGCATAGATATCAGCTTGGAACATATTTTTTTCAGTCTTTTGTTAGCAAGCAGCTTAATATATATCAGCCAACTAATCCTCTGTAGAGATGTAAGGAGTGGAGATTTTTTCAGCTAGAACTGCATCTCGAATAAAATGACAGTCAACCTCGATATGTTTAGTTCGCTCATGAGAGACTGGGTTACTAGCAATGAAGGTGGCAGCCTTGTTGTTGCAGTACATATGCAAAGTAGAAATACCAAAGTCGTGAAGCAAAAACACAATCCAAGTGCCTCTATATTTTGATTCAGTACTAGAGCGTGAAACAACTTGCCTCTCCAAGTGACAAGATTCCCGCCTACTTATGTGCAAAAACCTGTAGTGGACAGTCTATCCTCATGAGCACCAGCATAATCAGCATCAGGGTGTCCCCAAAGTTTGAGATGTCCATGATTCTTACAGCGTAGTCCATTCCCAGGAGAGGACTTAAGATACCTGAGAACCTGACAAGCGCATTGCCAATGAATCTCGCGAGGTTGATGCATAAATTGACTCAGACGTCCAACAACATAGAATATATCAGGGCGAGTTACTGTTAAATATAAATGCTTTCCGATAACAACTTTATATCTGGTGACGTCAGCTAATTCAAGACTGTTAGACTTGCCAAGAGAAAGTTGAGGATCCATGGGAATACTTGTTGGTTTACAACTCACCATACCAATTTCTTTAAAAAGGTCCTATACATATTTTCTTTGAGAAAGAACAATGTCAAAATCATTGTGTGTCACTTCTATGCTCAAGAAGTAACTTATTGGACCAAGATACTTGGTAACAAATTGTGATTGCAAGAATTCTTTTGCAAGTTGATGCCAACAGAATCACTCCCAGAGATGAGAATATCATCAACATACACTATCAAGATCGCATATGCTTTTGAAGAATGTAGAGTAAAAAACGAAGGATCAGATGAAGAATGTGACACACCAAATTGTTGAACAACCTCGCGCTAATTTTTTCAAACCAAGCTGTTAGACTTTGTTTGAAACCATAATTAGCTTTGTTTAGCCTGCAGACTTTGGAACACCCCCCCTAAGCAACATATCCAAGAGGTTGCTACATATAGACCTCCTCTGTCAAATCACCATATAAAAAAACATTTTTGACATCTAGTTGATGAATTGCCCATTAAGAATTTACAACAACAGATAGAAGAAGACGAATTGAGACGAGCGACAGGTGAAAAAGTCTCAAAATAATCAATGTCATACGTTTGTGTGTAGCCCTTAGTCACAAGTCTGGCTTTGTATCTATCTATTGGACCATTAGGTAGGTATTTCAAAGTGTACACCCACCTGCAACCAACAACTTTTGTACTAGAGGGCAAGCCCACCAAGTCCCATGTATGACGAGAAAACAGAGCAAACATCTCCTCATCCATGGCAGACTTCCAAAAAGGACATTGTAAAGCTTCATGATGATCTCTCAATAGTTGATGGGAGTCCACAGAAAGAGAAAAGGACTTTGCCATAGGAGACAAGTTATCAAATGTCATAAAATGAGGCAAAGCATATCTAGCAGGAGGCTTCGTAGAGCGGATACCCTTACGAAGAGCTATAGAAATATCAAAATCAGAAGGCGATACATGAGACGGATCTCCATCAGACGAACCGGACTGGCTAAGAGGCTCAATCACAGGGATGGTCCGAAGAGGTTTTGCATTGGGTAAAGGAGCTTGACGTCGTCATTCATATACATGAAGAGGAGACACCGGTGGGGTAGCTGAGGTGATGGAAATGGAGATGGTGGTGGAGATGGTAATGGGGCAGGTGGGATATATGGGTGGTAAAATCCACAAGAGTATGCAAGAAATAAGGTTTGTTTTCATAAAGGTTACATCTGTGCTCACATAAGATCGTCGAGTTTTTGGATCAAAACAACGATACCCCCTTTTGAATCCTCGAATAACCAAAAAAACACATTTCACAGCGCGAGGAAACAACTTGTCTTGTTGAAACAAGTGGACAAAACATGTACAACCAAACACTCTCGGGGGAACAAGAAAAAGAAAACTTTCCTGGAAAAAGGATATTATATGGAACAGCCCCCCCCCCAAGCACAGAAGAAGAGACTCGATTGATAAGGAAACCAGTTGTGAGAACAAAATTTGGCCAATAGGATGAGGGAACGTGCATTTGAAACATCAAAGTACGAGCAACATCAAGCACATGACGTAATTTTCTTTCACCTACATCATTTTGCGGGGAAGTCGACACAAGAGGTTTAATGAATAGTTCCCACAAACTTAAAAAAAGTCATTAATTCAACAAATTCCAAGCCATTATCACTACAAAATATTTGAATAAAAGAAGAAAGTTGTCTTTATTTCATGAAAGAAATCCCTAATAACAAAAGTGGTTTCAGATTGGTCTCTCAACAAGAACAACCACGAAACACATGAGAAATCATCAACCAAAACAAGAAAGTATTTAAAATTCCTCTAATTCTTAACACGACATGGTCCCCAAAGATCAGCATGAATGATATCAAAGGCAGATGTAGAATGTTTCTCCTAGCGTGAGCTAAAACTAGTCTTGTGATGCTAGCCAAGCTGACAAGCCTCACATTCGAGGACCTCAAAGTAGGGAAATCTGGCAACTGACGTCAAAAACAATCATGTTGGGATGTCCAAGGCATCTATGAAGCTGAAAAGATATGTTGGCAGTGTAGGTAGCGGGATAAGTGGTGGTTGGTTGGAGATAGTAGAGACGATCTCGCTCAAAGCCTCTACCAATTTGTTGCATCTTCTAGAGATCCTGTAAAATGAAAAAAGCATCATAAAAAAGAGCTCGACACTGAAGGGACTTTGTCAATTGGCTGATAGATAGCAAGCTAAGAGCAAAGTTCGCTGCATGTAAGACATTATCAAGAGACGAGGATTTAGTAAGGTACACATTGCCAACACTTGTAACAGAAGATAGAGACCCATCAACTACTTTAACATGAAAGAGTTTGTCTAAAGCTTTCAATGTGTGAAACAAGGAAGCATTACCGGTGATGTGTAAGGAGGTGCCAGAATCAGCAATCCAATCAGGTTGAGACATAGAGGAAAGGACATGGGTGTAGAGTTGTAGCTGTTTGAGAACCTTAGCTGTTTGAGAACCATAGGGCTCAGACGAGGTCCCCGGAGATAGAAAGTGGAAGCGATCATATTTTTCTCGTGAAATCAGCACATCAGAGGAGTCATTTGTATCAGCAGAAGCAACATTAATCTTGGGGCGCTAAGAGGGGGACGCCAATTTTACGCATGGTTTGTATGGTGGCAATGATCGCAAAGAAGCATCCACGTCCACTAGTGTCGGATCCGCGACCATGGCCTCGAACTCTCCCCCTATCACTAGAACCACCGCGACCACATCCTCGGGAGGCGGATAAAGTTGAGGCATCAACTAGAGGTGTTGCATCATCAATCTGAGAAATATGAGCATGTAGTTCCTCAGGCGTAGGAATTTTCTCTTGCGTCATGAGTTGATCCTTAACAGATTTGAACTTAGAGCCAAGCCCAGAAAGAAACTGAACAGAGCGAATTGCTTCCTGTAGTTTTTTTATCTCTTGCAAATCAGTAGTAAGAGGTTGATAGTTGTCTTGTTCATTCTAGAGGTTTGTCTGAGTGCCATAATAATCAGTCGGACTGAGGTTGTCTTTCTTATAGGATTGGATTTCTGAGTGCCCAGTCTTGCGTTTACCTACCAAAGGAACTCCTGCGTGCATCAACTGGTGGTTGTCCTACTATTGACTTTCAACGGAATTTCTTCACATGCCTTCAGAAGAAAACCATGCACTTGGCTTCCAGTTGCTACCTTCCGATGGAACTGCGACACCCTCTTTCAATGGAAGTCCTGACCATTCACCTACTGACAAAGTTATTGTGGATCGTAGATCCTTTGTCTTCATTATGCCTCTGTCATTATCTCTCACCTGTAGGGCGGATGAAGACTTTACTTTATGACATCTGAGAGGGTTCCATACCCCTAACCTCCGCTTATAAATACAAGGCCTTCACCTCCAAAAAAACAGAGCCGCCATTGACGCCATAAGGCTACCAACTTCATTCCAGACGTTCAAGCTACAAAAGCTTTCGACCATTTCCAACATTTGACGAACGATAACCAAAGACACTTCCGCTTCAGCCGCTGCCAAGGTATCAAGGTTTCGACCTCAAAAGAAGTATGTCCCACGATGCCTTCGTCTATCTATTGACAATTTCCACCCTCGTCAACCTGTTGTTTCATCCATACATCAGTAAATATAGTTCACAAGGAAGGAAGAACGAGAACTCCAGCCCATCCCTAACAAACGTCTAGGGGTGTCATTATTGTCCGTTGATGCCTTCGTCTCAGAGTCTAAAGAATTGCTTATGCACACTATGACTGTGACTCCTTCTATGATGATGGCCTCCTCTCTTTATTCCCTTGATGTATGTGTTACTGCTGTCATGAGCGAGTAGTCCTCTCGCTAGGGTGCGGGGAGTAGCCCCGCTACTCGATTTTGTTCTCTTTACTGCATCTAATTATTGTATGAACCATTATATGCTTAGAATCAATAATTTATGCGTGTATGCTCAACATGTTTATATTTTATCATGATCTTGGATGGAGAGAACTTTGCATTCAAGATCTATAATATTAATTATTTCTTGTTAAATCCTAGATGAGAATTTCAGATAGGTGTTTTCTGAGGCTATAGATGTATCACCTCTAGGTAACACGACAATGAGTTTGAAGTGATATGTAACTGGATTTTAATCCTAATGCCGAAAGGGTTTCTGGCCTTGACATATTCGTGTTCATGCTTAATATGATGCAACAAAAAGTGAATGATAGGTATCGGTGGTGAAACTCATTCCACCCTAGTGTTCCCATCCATTGAATTATCAATCGTTAATCCAGATCTTTTATTTTGTAATTTTAGTGTAATAATCAAGAACCACTTTTTGCGATAAATACTAGTACTTGTGTGGTTACTTTGATCAGATTGCTTCTTAAAAACATTGTCCCTTGGGTAAGATCCTAAACTATACTACAATAAGATCTTTTTGCTTGTGGGTGGTGATTATTGTACGTTGGCTAAGGTAAACTCTAGGGATTTCACTCCTACTAGATTTTTTAGTGTAATCAGTTGACATCCTCCTCATATTTGCCTACATATTCATTGTGTCTGTCATTGTTTCTAACTTTCCACCCCAACTACTCTTGACTATTTCTATGGTTGTTGTGAGGGGGAGAATAGAGGATATTGAGTAGAAGGAAGAGATTAGATGGAGGAGAGAAGATGAACAGAGGAAGATTTTTATGTCTACTGTTATCTTTATGGATCTTCCTGCCAATATATATTGCTATCTCTATGGATCTGCCTATTGATAAATATTTTGATGATCATTCTCCTACTGCCATTATGTGTTACCTACTATTTACCTACTTTTGGGAGCCTATTTTCTAGAGTTCCATGTTTGTTACCTGCTATTTGCCTTGATGGTTTTCTATTCACTACGTCGTCTTTTTATTTTATTGTTTCTTTGTGCTTTATCTATAAGTTGACTTAGTTTGTGGCTTGCGCACGTCGACTTCTTGTTGTTGAGTGTCAACACTCTTTGGCTTGTCTGTGCTCTATTTGTATGATGACTTGTCTGTTTCTTGCACACATCGACTTTCTGATGTTGTGTGCCAGCATTCTCTGGCTTGTCCATGTCTTGTGCATGTTGACTCATTTCTTGTTTGTGCTTTGTATGCACATTGACTACTGCTGCTACTGTGACCCAACACTCTCTGGGGACTATGATCGTGATGAAGACCGTGATGGCTACCTGTTGTTATTTATTCTACTCGATATGCCACCATTCTGATCAAGAAGCTCATGTTGTCTGCTTGACTACGTGAGGGGGAGTGTCTGAGAGTTTGAGTGATGAGTGTTTTGTTGTAATATTGATAGGAGAAATATTCTTGTATGGGCTTGGTTTATCTTTTTATTTTGCTTCTTTGTCTTTAGTCTATCGGTAAGTTTGCAAGCTAATTTGAGATTCTCCCAAGCTCTAGCTTGAGGGAGAGTGTTGGAAAGTCTGATTTATTTAGTTCAACGATTAAGTCTATTTGTAAATGGACCCAATTACTTTTTGGCCCATTAGGATTTGTCTGCTTCCCTATATCTCATTCTGCTATTTATAGGACAGGGTTTGCCATTCTATCAATAAAAAACCACACATGGGATTTTCCTATCATATCGTTTTCCACAATATTAATAGTTTCAATTCACTTCAAAGCATATAGTCAACTCCAACACAAATTTAAGCATTCCAATACAGAGGTTAAATAAGATCAGAAGTCAATGCTCAAACATAATTATTTTCAACAATTAGAGACTAAATGTCATCATGTTCTTTCTAAAACTGGCACTTGTTCACGTCAACTCTTTTCTTGTATGTGCTTTCTATGCATGTTCATTTTGTTGTTGTTGTGACCCAACACTCTTTGGGGACTATGATCTAACACTCTCTAGACTGCGACACTAGTGATTATGGTGAAGACCATGATGCCTATTGTTGGTATGTATGCCCTGAGAGCCAATCATGGGATGATTGGTGGGGTACATTAAGATTGATTTGATAAACATCAAAGGCAAGCTTCCAATTCTTTCTGGTTCAGTCATATGAGATAATGATAGAACAGATTGAATGTCGAGAGAATGACCGTACTCAATGATGTATGCTTTCAGGTTAAAGACCTAAATGATGAGATCATAGGGATGCTAAGAGTTTGTACATTCTTATTATGTCCCTAGTCGGATGTCATTGTGGAAGGTAGATAGACAGCAATGACACACAAGACTAGATTGTGGTGTTGGTTGATGACAGAATCTCATTAGTCATGATATGGAGATATCAAACCAAACACATAGGTACTTGTTAGAGAACAAGTGTACCCGACAGACCCACCGTGAGTTTGACACATGGAACCATGACACGGTAGTCACAGTCAGTTCTCACAGTGATGGTGGTGAGTGTGATTCTTTGACCTGAAATCACTACACTCAACACATGTCGTTGAGTACACTTTGACATCATCAAACGCAGTCCTGAAACATGGGTTGTTATAAAGGTGATGATTGGGTGGCTTTGACACATGGGGCTTTTGAGGGGTGAGTGATAGATATGGGATTTGTCCCTCCTGAGGGAGTTTGATATCCATGGCCACTTGATGAGTAGTATTGAGATAGGCGTGCGCACGCATGTGTGAATCAGTATGTGATATTGATGTCATAAATATCTCTTCCAATCTACTCTGAGATCAAGAAAGTGAATGAACGTTGACAGGATGACTGTTCTATGCCTTGAGTTCATTCGGGATATCAGTGACAAAGGAATTATACATTCACTGTAACACCATTCACGGATTGTAGGATTGAAAGTTGTTCTCCAACTTTCTATTTCACTTGGGTAGCACTGATGTGCGACTAGACACTGCTCTTTGCTTGTGAAGTCATAAGTGTTATGGACATTCACTGCCAACATGAAATGGGCCTGGAGGGTCACACACATAGGATTTAACCTGGAAGAGGAGTTTATCCACAAACAATGCTTAGATTGATTACTAAAGGAGTTTAGTAGTTCAATTAAACACTTAATCAATTGATAGCTCAAAATCATAGTGTTCAAGGTGTTGAACCAGATGATTAAGAATATCGGATTGATTGGAACTGCAATTGACTGATTTGCACAGTATACTGCCCCAACCAATCGGCTCACAGGGTTGAACCGGTCGACTCAGGTTGATGAATCGATCGTCTCAAATGGTGATTCGATCGGCTCATGTGTCAATGAAACGATCGGCTCAATTATTGAACCGGTCGATTCGTGTGACCAACTGAGATCATTTGGAAAGTCAGAAGACTCTTTTTGCAAAAACATATTTGTTTTACTTGTACAAATTTGATTTGGACAAGGACTAATATTTGATTAGTTGGAAACAAACATGAAAGTCAATTCGAGTTGGACCAGGACCACGAACCGATCGGCTCAGGTGTCCCAACCAATCAGTTAAGGTTTGAACCAATCGGCTCAGGTCCCCAACTGATCGGTTCATGCTGGAAGTCAATTCGAGTTGGACCAGGACCACAAACCGATTGACTCAGGTGTCCCAACCGATCAGTTAAGGTTTGAACCAATCGGCTCAGGTCCCCAACTGATCGGCTCAGGTGTCCCAACCAATCAGTTAAGGTTTGAACCAATCGGCTCAGGTCCCCAACTGATCGGTTCATGCTGGA
The DNA here is from genome assembly GCA_963693085.1 of Alisma plantago-aquatica. Lineage (NCBI taxonomy): Eukaryota > Viridiplantae > Streptophyta > Magnoliopsida > Alismatales > Alismataceae > Alisma > Alisma plantago-aquatica. Next base: position 1,381,052,644 of record OY856410.1, on the reverse strand, counting down.
AGTCAATTCGAGTTAGACCAGGACCACGAACCGATTGACTCAGGTGTCCCAACCGATCAGTTAAGGTTTGAACCAATCGGCTCAGGTCCCCAACTGATCGGTTCATGCTGGAAACGATCGGTTCGACTGGCGCAGTTGGTTGTTTTGTGGAAAATCTTGAACCCTTCTACTCCTGCTTTATTCTCGCATTACCCGGGGTAGAGAACCCTGTCCCATGACCCTCCTATATATATAGGGGTATTGGGGGCTTCTCAGGTACAACAACTCAGAACACCATTTGCTATGTAAAGTTGTCATTCTCTCTGGTTGTGGTAACCGAGAGAGCTCGAGCAAGTGCTATCCGATTAGGAAGGCACAACAAGGGAAAGAGAACTGCAGAAAAGTGACTGGTGGCAGGAGAGTGTGTCGGTGGCTAGTGCGCCGACAGGAGGGTGCGACTCCTTTCGATTCCTTGTGGGACAAGGAGATCGGAGTTCCAGGTGGTCCATGTAGACTACTTCAGAGGCGGGAGACTTCTGCCGCTCGGAGAACAACTGTCAATCCCGACAGTCTCAGTGAGACCACGAGCTGCACAGACACCGTCCAAGACCGGAGATGAAGACCGCGCAAGCCGTGAGGTAACGTCGCCGAGCAAGCTTCGGGACAAGGTATGTCTCTACAAACCATCCTTCCTACTGTATAGACGTTGACGCGATTCCTTTATTCTGGGTTTGGGAGAAAAAAAATTTTGTTTCCGCTGCCTTCTCTGTCTCCCCTAAAACCCAACAGTGGTATCAGAGTCACGTCAACTGCTCTATACTTTAGGATTATCGATGTGATCGATTTTGGTTTGTCGCCTTTATTTATTGCATACGATGCGAATAAAATTGGCTTTATGCATGTCCAATTCTAAATCCACAAATCCCAATATACATATATGATATGTAATATGAATGCACTCGATACGCGTGCCCCTTAAACGAGTTTTGTGGTATCAGAGTCACGTCAACTGCTCTATACTTTAGGATTATCGATGTGATCGATTTTGGTTTGTCGCCTTTATTTATTGCATACGATGCGAATAAAATTGGCTTTATGCATGTCCAATTCTAAATCCACAAATCCCAATATACATATATGATATGTAATATGAATGCACTCGATACGCGTGCCCCTTAAACGAGTTTTGTGGTGGATGTATAGCGTGGTTATGGCCAATAAACCCTATTTTTGTGTATGGTTGAATGTGGTTGCTTGCATCTCGGTCAGCGCACCGATTCCCTATCTCTTATTACTGATGTAACTCGAGATAACTCGAGATTTCTTTCCTACCTTTGTTCCCCCCGAATGTAACTCGGGGTGGGTTTCTCAATTCAAATGTAAATAGGATAGAACTTTTTTTTCCTGTTATGTCAAAGAACGGCGGACAACCTGACGACAACTAGGACGACCGGTTCTCAAGCGTAGGTTATGCCAAAGCATGGTGTGTAGTCCATCTTGTGGAAGTGTGAAGGGTAGACATGTAGGATCTGCCAAAGCAGGATGCATGTTTACCGTGTCGGCTTTTGGGTTAGACTTAACTGGTGATTCATAGAGCGTCTAAGCCCAAAGGCACAGGATGAATGGCAAGGAGTTGCGCATGTCATCTATCCAAGAGTTGCATATGATGCAATGGCATAATGGCCTACCTAAATAGTCAAGTTGTGGGCGATCAGCCAAAGCTGACTCATGACTTGATGAAATATGGATCTTGCCCACTAGAAGATTGTACGCTGCAATCTTCTGAATTGATGGTGAGGGCTATCAATTTGAACAGAAATAGTGGGAGCGATAATTAATTAAAGTCCTAATTATATCGTCAACCTTTCAAATCAATCAAATAAGTCAAAATTGAGTTTTGGACTAAATTGCATATATTTCCTTTTGTAGTACAAATGACAACAAACAACAATCACTTTTCGTTGCGATCGGTCCTTGAAAAGGACAAGCTGAATGGGACTAACTTTCACGACTAGTTTAGGACATTGAGAATTGTTCTCACTCAAGAGCGAAAGCTCTATGTCCTGGATACTCCAGCTCCAGAGGAACATGCTCCTACCGCACCAAAGGCAGAAAGGGATGCTTATAAGAAGCATTCTGAAGATGTCATTGATGCAAAGTGCTTGATGTTGTGCTCCATGAACCATGAGTTGCAGAGACAACATGAGAACATGGGTGTCATTGAGATGATTCAGCATCTCAAGAACATGTGTGAAGATCAAGCACGACAAGAGAGATATGATGTCTCCAGGGTGTTGTTCAAGTGTGTCATGACAGAAGGAGATCCAGTTGGTCCTCACACGCTCAAAATGATTGGGTATGTGGAGAACCTGACAAGACTGGGATTTCCCCTGAGCCAAGAGTTGGCTACTGACGTGATACTGCAATCATTGCCAAAAGCATACAGTCAGTTTGTGATGAACTACAACATGAACAACTTTGACAGGCCATTGACAGAGTTGTTGGGCATGTTGAGGACAGTCGAGGCACAGATGAAGAAGGACAAGCCTAAATCTGTGATGATGATCAGCAACAAGAAAGGCAAGTCCAAGCGTAAGGGTAAGGCTAAGAAAGGTTTTGATGCTAGCCAGCAGCCCAAGTCGTCTTCAACTCTCAAGGCCAAGGGAGGCGTGACCAAGAGAGACAATTGCCACCATTGTCAAAAGCTAGGACATTGGAAAAGGAATTGTCCACTCTATCTGGAAGAACTAAAGAAGGAGGCGACAGACGTCTCCACCTGAAGGTGTCATGAAATAAACTTATAACACTTTTGAGGTATATGATACCAAGATATAAAGTGTAAAGCACCCAATAAATGGGGCAAGTGTTGCCGCCATAGATAGGAGTACTTTAGTTTATTTTCAGCCTTGAAGGCATATAATAGAGTTATGAACTGTTATTTCATATTTGTCAATGGATAGAAACACCTTAATTTTCTTGCATATTGTATGACAATGATGGCAATTAATAAAGTTGATGTTTCAATCTTTGTGGCAATGCCTTGTTTATCTTGTGGTACTTGGTATGCATAAGATAAAATGATACCTAAAAGTTATTGATAACTCAAACAATCAAATTAACATAAATCATGAGAAATTCATTTCTAGTTTCCATATGATGGATAAGTCTAGACTCTTTTGGTTAGAGAACCCATAAGAGACATGAATCTCTTAGACATGATTAATCAATCTTCACTAGTGGTAGTGGGAGAATGATTATCCTATTAGGTATAATACATGTGATGTATATACATACCTATTAGGTATAATACATGTTGAACCAGATGATTAAGAATATCAGATTGATTGGAACTGCAATTGACTGATTTGCTCAGTCTACAGCCCCAACCGATCGGCTCACAGGGTTGAACCGATCGGCTCAGGTTGATGAACCGATCGGCTCAAGTGGTGAGTCGATCGACTCATGTGTCAATGAAACGATCGGCTCAATTGTTGAACCGGTCGATTCGTGTGACCAACCGAGATCGTTTGGAAAGTCAGAAGACTCTTTTTGTAAAAACATATTTGTTTCACTTGTACAAATTTTATTTGGACAAGGACTAATATTTGATCAGTTGGAAACAAACATGAAAGTCAATTCGAGTTGGACCAGGACCACGAACCGATCGGCTCAGGTGTCCCAACCGATCGGTTCAGGTCTGAACCGATCGGCTCAGGTCCCCAACCGATCGGTTCATGCTTGAAACAATCAGTTCGGCTGGCGCAGTTGGTTGTTTTGTGGAAAATCTCGAACTCTTCTACTCCTGCTTTAATCCCACATTGCCCGGGGTAGAGAACCTTGTCTGATGACCCTCCTATATATATAGGGGTATTGGTGGCTTCTTAGGTACAACAACTCAGAACACCAGTTGCTCTGTAAAGTTGTCTCTCTCTTTGGTTGTGGTAAACCGAGAGAGCCTGACTCTCTTTGGTTGTGGTAAACCGAGAGAGCCTGAGTAAGTGCTACCCGATAAGGGAGGCACAGCAAGGGAAAGACAACTGCAGAAAAGCGACTGGTGGCAAGAGAGTGTGTCCGTGGCTAGTGCGCCGACAGGACGGTGCGACTCCTTCCGATTCCTTGTGGGACAAGGAGATCAGAGTTCTAGGTGGTTCGTGTGGACTACTTCATAGGCGGGAGACTTCTGCCGCTCAGAGAACAGTTGTCAATCTCGACAGTCCTGGTGAAACCAGGAGCTACACAGACACAGTCCAAGACCGGAGGTGAAGACCGCGCAAGCCGCGAGGTAACGTCGACGAGCAAGCCTCGGGACAAGGTATGTCTCTACAAACCATCCTTCCTACTGTATAGACGTTGACGCGATTCCTTTATTCTGAGTTTGCGAGAAAATTTGTATTGGGGGCTTCTCAGGTACAACAACTCAGAACACCAGTTGCTCTGTAAAGTTGTCGCTCTCTCTGGTTGTGGTAAACCGAGAGAGCCCGAGCAAGTGCTACCCGATAAGGGAGGCACAGCAAGGGAAAGATAACTGCAGAAAAGCGACTGGTGGCAGGAGAGTGTGTCGGTGGCTAGTGCGCCGACAGGAGGGTGCGACTCCTTCTGATTCCTTGTGGGACAAGGAGATCGGAGTTCTAGGTGGTCCATGTGGACTACTTCAGAGGCGGGAGATTTCTGCCGCTCGGAGAACAGTTGTCAATCCCGACAGTCCCGGTGAAACCAGGAGCTGCACAGACACCGTCCAAGACCGGAGGTGAAGACCGCGCAAGCCGCGAGGTAACATCGAAGAGCAAGCCTCGAGACAAGGTATGTCTCTACAAACCATCCTTCCTACTGTATAGACGTTGAGGCGATTCCTTTATTCTGGGTTTGGGAGAAAATTTTTGTTGTTGTTGTGACCCAACACTCTTTGGGGACTATGATCTGACACTCTCTAGACTGCGACACTAGCGATTATGGTGAAGACCATGATGCCTACCTACTGCTATTTTTTCTGCTCCATATACCACCATTCATACTAAGCAACTCCTATTATTTACTTGCGTACCTACTGGTTTTGGATTATCTACTTGAGGGGGAGTGTCTAAGAGTTTGAGTGATGAATGCCTATCTACTTCTGGCTTTAGTTTGTCTGTCTGTTTGCAAGCTGACTTGGGATTCTCCCAAGGTCCAGCTTGAGGGGGAGTGTTAAGGGAGTCTAATTTATTTAATTAATTAATTGGGTCTATTTGTATATGAGCCCAATTGTGTTTTGGCCCATTAGGGTTTGTCTGCTTCGATGTATCTCCTCCTATTTATAGGAGACGATCTGTCATTCTATCAATAAAAGAACCACACACAGGGGATTTCCCAATCATATTATTTTCCACGATATTAATATAATAGCTTCAATTCACTTCAAAACATAGTCAACCCCAAGGCAAATTTAAGCATCCCAATTGGAGGTTGTATGAGATCAAAGAAGTCAATGCTCAAACATAATTATTTTCTATAATCAAAGACCCAATGTCATCATGTTCTTTCTAGAACTAGCACTTGTTAACTGATATATTCTTGTTAATTGCAATTATTTGCATTTTTTAACAAGTAGGACAATTGAATTTGTCTTGTCGAACATTAGTCATTTTTGTCTAACAAAATGTTCAGAACATTCTAAACATTTCAATTACTTTAGAATAACATGAGATTTTTCTATCCAACACATTGCATTACTTGGTCAGTAGAAATGCTTACTAAGGGAATCTTCTTAGAAGAAGAATGTGTGCAACTTTTTTTGATCCACTCCTAGGTGGCTAAGCAATGTACAACATGGAAAAGGCATGCCAACTTGGTGACTAAGACTTCTAAGAACATTCATAAACTTCTTGATGATCTAGAGTCCATCATCAATCAAGATTCTAAGCGTTGATAATTAATTTGCAAGATAATTTTGGAACAACTTATAATGAAATATATTGTCAAATGTCTAAAGAAGTAGAATCCATAAGATCAAGCATGACTTTGTTCTTTCTTTTACAATAGATACAATATGTGGCATGATCCATATATGAAAACTTAATGTTGCACAAAAAAGTACTGGAATTTCTCAAGTGAAAAGATCGTCAGAACAATTGATTCTTTGTATTGGTATAATTGGGTTATATTTGTTTCAAAGTGTTTGACTACATCCATTATTGTTTTGTAAGATTTTGGGATAGATCAGTTTTTTGTATGGGCTAATGCTATCTCATATGTAGTTAGTTTTTCTTTTTAGTCTATCTTGCCAAGTTGGACATGTTTCGCCCATGCTCCATCTTAGGAGGGGAGTGTTACAGTCATCAGTTATTGAGTTTTATATGTATATGGGTCTAAACATGTTTGCCCCAGTAGTGTTTGAGTCCAAGTTGTAAGTGTCACCCTCTCCTATATATAGGAGCATGGTTTTGCCTAACGTGGTCACCTAATTCACTACTATTTTATTTTTACAAGTAGATCGCATCACAACATAGTAGATATTTTCACCTATAACAATCCCACTATCAAATCAAAAGTACACCACACCACCAGTCAATTAGAAAACAAGACTTGGATATCTACAAAGAAAGACTAAGGAGACACTTTAGCTTCTCCGATATGCATACAAGTATGTCATATGTGTGAGAGGTTTAGCGATCTTACTAAAATCATATATACGTTGTAGAGAGATGAACTTTTTCAAGGAGTATCTCGTTTATATAGAGGATAAACATAACTTGGCCTTGTCAGCTTGAAATTCCAAATTTTGGGATTTTCCCCAACACAATCCCCTCTTGGACAATAAGATGACTCTGTAATAGAATAAAGTTAATTGACCTTAATACATCATTTCTAAACATGGCCACATGGTCTGGACAACTCTCAAAAGTAGGTCCAAATAAAGAGCCAACAATGAAGATTTTAAGAAAAGGAGCAGGCATGTCATAGAATATTTCTATTCTACAATTTTGAAATGTGATTAGGTGTTTCAATTGTTAAAAGGGTGGGCCTCTTAGAATATGTGGGAGTATATAATCTTAGATTTTTTTTTAATTACAATATATAAGCATAAAATATATATCAAACATATAACGTTACATATATAGTGTACAATATAGACTTATAATTGTATAATATCTTCATGTATGTGTACATGTGTGTGTCTATGTAAAACATATACATTAGCATATATTTATATATGTATGCATATATATATATATATATATATAATGTTAGTATATATAATGTTATATATATAACATCACATATATATACATATATATACATGAGTGTATATATATATATATATGAATATATATGTATATATATGTAATGTTATATATATACATTTAACATTATATATATATGTTTGTGCCCGAATTGAAATTTATACATATAACTATATGGAAATATATGGGTTGTGTGTATAGATATGTATATATATTATGTGTATGTATATAGATATTAGAAGATATGCCCATTAATGTAATTATGTGCAAAATGTGTGTATTTATATACCTATATATATTGAAATCAGCACATCAGAGGAGTCATTTGCATCAGCAGAAACAACATTAATCCTGGGCGCTAAAAAGGGTACCCAAATTTTATCCATAGTTTGTCTGATGGCCATGATCGCAAAGAAGCATCCACGTCCACTAGTGTTGGATTAGCGACCATGGCCTCGACCTCTCCCCCTATCATTAGAACCACCACGACCACGTCCTCGGGAGGCAGATAAAGTTGAGGCATCAACTAGAGGTGATGCATCATCAATCTGAGAAATACAAGCATGCAGTTCCTCAGGCGTAGGAATTTTCTCTTGCGTCATGAGTTGATCCCTAACAGATTTGAACTCAGAGCCAAGCCCAAAAAGAAACTGAACAGAGCGAATTGCTTCCCGTTGTTTTTTTATCTCCTGCAAATCACCTAATTCACTACTATTTTATTTTTATAGTAGAACACATCACAACATAGTAGATACTTTCACCTATAACAATCCCACTATCAAATCAAAAGTATATACCACAACACCAGTCAGTTAGAAAATAAGAGTAGGATATCTACAAAGAAAATACCTTCTCTGATATGCATACAAGTATGTCATATGTGTGAGAGGTTTAGTGATCTTACTAAAATCATATATACATTATCAAGAGATCAACTTTTTCAAGGAGTATCTCATTTATATAGAGGATAAACATAACTTGGCCTTGTCAGCTTGAAATTCCAAATTTTGGGATTTTCCCCAACACAATCCCCTCTTAGACAATAAGATGACTCTGCCATAGAATAAAGTTGATTGACCTTAATACATCATTTCTAAACATGGCCACATGGTCTGGACAACTCTCAAAAGTAGGTCCAAATAGAGAGCCAACAATGAAGATTTTAAGAAAAGGAGCAGGCATGTCAGAATATTTCTATTCTACAATTTTGAAATGTGATTAGGTGTTTCAATTGTTAAAAAAGTGGGCCTCAGAATATGTGGGAGTATATAATCTTGGATTTTTTAAAATTACAATATATAAGCATAAAATATATATCAAACAAATAACATTACATATATATTGTACAATATAGACTTATAATTGTATAATATCTTCATATATGTGTATACATGTGTGTATAGGTAATAATATATATATACACACATATATAGGGCACGTTTGGTTTGCTAGATTTTTCAAGAATCATGCATTTATGTCATCCTGTATTTGCAAAATACTGCATTGTCAAAATCCCGCAAACACAAATTTTATGTTTGGTTTTCCGGATTTGTAAAATACATGATTTAAATTTTTTTGATCCACGGGCCAGCCACAACTGAATTTTGGCGTCCGGGAGAATTTTGATGGAAACCAAAATGCGGGATTCCTATTATGTTCGGAAATCCCGGGATTAGCTCCGTTTTCAGAATCCTGTAAACCAAACATAAATTTTCTGCAAATGGATGTCAAAATACAATCCAATACGGCAAAATCCAGGAAACCAAACATGCCCATAGAGAGAGAGAGTGTGTGTGTTTATATTGCCCGTGCGGGTATCTGAGTTATTCTACCCGTGTTCTGGAATCACAGTGGCAGACTTTGTAAATACTCCGCTTGACACTTGACGCCCCATTCGTTCCTGTGCGATGTGCGTGTCTCTGTCCTCGTGAGCGCTGCCGTGGAACACTCTTCCGGCGAACGATTGTGCTGTGGCACCTCCTCCTTGCCATGGACCTCTTCGGCCACTGCACATTGCTATTCTCGTGTGGAGTTTGTTAGGGTCTAACACCTAGAAAAGAGGATTATGCTTTAGGTGGTTGGGAAACAAACTTCGTTTCAATCAAAAGGGGACTTTTTTCTGAGGTATCTCCATCGTATAGTAGATGTTCGGGTGTTATCGGAGAACTAAATCCACTGATTAATCCAATCCAGGGGCAATTTATGTGAGAATGGCATCATTTGCATCGACATCTGGCATTTTAGTAGTGCCAGACACCTCATCCAGGAGAAATTTCTACGAGAAAGGCCTCACCTGCATGGACAATATGGTATTCTAGTAGTATTGGCACCACAAGAAGGGAGATCCATGAGTTCGAATACGCTCTGAGCAATTGTCCCACTTCCTTACCCTTTCTATCTTTTTTCAGATATGCATCCATGCTACCTCTATAAGTGGTGTTGCTGGCTCGTAGCCTCCCTGTTTAGATCCCAAGGTTATGAATACTTATTGGGGCAAAATCTGCAAATAAAGAAACTTGGTCTATCCTTTCCTTCTGGCCACGTCATCATCGTCAAGCACCTATCCGCTCCCAATCCCGACAAGTTTGTGCGTTCAAGACTCTACCCAGAGTAAGTGGTGTTGGCGTTGGCGGAGGAAGAACCTCACACAGAAGGACGGAAATCAACAACAGTTGCTTCTGCCTGTGAGTTGGCACTGACGACTTCAAAGTTGATCGTATTCATTGTGCCCATGACAACAAAGATGTGATCGTTCGAACCAAATGAGTCATTACCAATAGATAATTGATACAAACTATATTCTTGTATTACTAAACCATTGTCTCTGTTACAGTCAGTACATTGAAAAACGGGTTGAGCGGCCGATTAATCAGCCCAACACCCAGGCCATTCGATTTTTGCCAAAATCGCCGGTTAATCTTTTTGTAATTAATCAACCGTTTTTTCCCGCTTTTTACCTTTTTTCTGATTTTTTGCCCTTTTTCCCGCTTTTTGGCCGTTTGTTGTCCTTTTTTTTTGTAAATTTTGTTGTACACCTGTAACTTTATATAAACTATGGCCCCAAGTATTACTGACTATAAATATATTAAACTTAAATATCCTATATGAGCCTAGTTCTAATAGAATGCATACTTGTATGCAAGTTGGGATAATAGGGTACTGTTGTAAAGTGTAATTTATACAAGTAAAATATATGTAACTATTATCTAATTTTAAAATGCATAATTTAGTTAATGTATTGCTGTAATGTATGACTAATTTGATGATATGCACATATAACAATAAGTTAGAAAGGTATCCAATAATTAGTCTTTTGTTTACTGCTTAACTATGTAAACATGTGATGCAAAAATATTTCTGAATCATGTATGTAGGGTATTTTATCTATGTCAAATCTATTGTTTATTATATTATGGCTATAATTATTGTCTTATAGCTATCTTATAAACTATTTGGGTGTTTTGTACTGTTGGGTAGAATGTTTAGAATCTTTAGATATATATAAAAGTTCCAAAGAGTATTAGTATTTATATACATATATATGTAATTTTGTATAAAATTATATAGGAAATTAAAATCCATTTTTTCAAAAATCGGCCGCTTAATCGGCTGCTTACCGCTTAACCAGTTACAGTCTTCATGTTTACAATTACATAACCTCTGTTTTCATTACAAACTATGTTCTTGTATTACTGAACCATTGTCTCAGTTACACTCTTCATGTTTACAATTACATAACCTCTGTCTTCATTATAAACTACGTTCTTGTATTACCGAAACATCGTCTCTGTTACAGTCTTCATGTTTACAATTACATAACCTATGTCTTCATTACAAACTACGTTCTTGTATTACTGAAACATTGTCTCTGTTATAGTTTTCATGTTTCGAATTACATAAGCTTTGTCTTCATTACAAACTATGTTCTTGTATTACTGAAACATTGTCTTTGTTACAGTCTTCAAGTTTACAATTACATAACCTCTGTCTTCATTACTGTTAATATATGTCTTTATTTATTGTTCTATTAATTTACATTTCTATTTGGACCTACATGTAATTGTTACACTAATATATATATGAGGGTACACACATTGTGTAACCCTACGCTGCCCAAATTTGTTTTGTCTCATGGTATTAGAGATGGCTTAGATCCGGAAGTCGCTCTTCCCCTTTCCTCCCTCCCTCCCTTCTCTCTCTCTCACCAACCCCCACCCCCCGCGTGGCCGCCCACCCGCCCTCCCGCCCAGCCGTCGGGCCAGGCCCTGCACGCGGTTCTCACCGCCGCTTGCTCCGGTGGCCTGATCTCCTCCTGAAGGACCGTTTTCGGTCTGCTTCCTGCCTGCCCAAGTAGGCCTTTGAGCCACCGGGTTCTCTGTTGCGCCCCGGCGTAGCCCGTATGAAACTGGTTCGTCCAGTCGTTTCACTGTGCCTACTGTCGCCTAGCTCAGGAACTAAGCAGTTGTGTTTTGCCTGTGCCAGCTTGTTCTTCTCACTGTCGGCGATTGGTGCTCTACCTGACATGGCATCTTCACATGAGGATCTGCGTCGCCAGGTTAATACTATTAAACTAGATGGGAGAAACTACCAGCACTGGGTTTGTTCCATGCAGATCTATGTTAAATCTCAAGGGAAACTATCACATTTGACGCGTGATCCGCCTCCTGTGCCTGCTGCCACCACCGACTCCAAGGATGTCAAAACATATGATGACTGGGTTAAAGATGATTCTACTGTTATGACTTGGATTCTGAATAGCAGTGAGACAAAAATTAGTGTCACTTTATTATACCTGCAAACAGCCAAGCAGATGTGGGATCAGCTTGCTAGTACATACTCTCACAGCCAGAATCTCAAGAAAGTCTTTGATATCAACAAGCAACTCAGTCGTCTACACTTCTCGGGATCTGATCTTACTGACTATTTTTCTGCCTTCAAGGGACTTTGGGGGGAATTGGAGGCCTACCATCCCTTGTCTACTGACTTGACTACCATGCAACGTCAACGCCAGGAGTTGCAAGTAGTCCAGTTCCTTTGTGGCTTACCTGACGCATATGCTGGGGTTGTGGATCAGATTCTGGCCAGTGATCCACTACCTACTCTACAGAGTGCTTTTCAGCGTCTACAGCGCCTGCCGTCATCCTCATCTGAGTCACCTTCTGATATTGACGATACCACTGCTCTTGTTGCTATGTCTGGTTGTGGTCATGGTCGTGGTTGTGGTCATACTCATGAAACTCATCCTCCTCTTGGTGTTGGGAGGGGGAGGAGTTCTTCTGGACGTGGAGCACCTTCTGGTCCTCCTAATGTTGCCCGCCCTCAGACTGGCCAACAGTTCTACAGCTTTTGTGACCGGTCTAATCATGTTGAAGAAAAATGCTGGGAGAAATATGGAAAGCCCGCCTGGGCTAATGCAGCTTCTAATACCCATGCTACCACTGAGGTAGTGTCCCAGCCTACTGCTACTGATGCATCCAGTTCTATTACTGTCGACTTCACCTGTGCTGAGGTGGAGCGTCTACTGCTTGAGCGTACTGGGTCATCCTCTGGAGCTACTTCTGGAGCTCATGCTGCAACATATTCTGGTTGTGATTCTGCTTTCATCAGTGCTCCCTCGCCTAGTACTGGTAATAAAAAATGGGTGATTGATTCGGGTGCATCGTCTCATATATCTGGAAATCGGTCGTTGTTTAAAACCTTATCTAAACTGGTTTCTAATTTTTCTGTTATGCTGGCTGATGGCTCCAAGATTGCTGTAGCAGGGGTTGGAGACATAATTTCTCAATTTTTGTTAAAGTTTGCTCTATATGTGCCTCGATTTCCGCTGAACTTATTATCTGTTAGCAAAATTGTGCGTAGCCTGAACTGCAATCTCACATTCATTCTCGGTACTTGTACTTTTCAGGACCTTCGCACAAGGATGAAGATTGGTAGGGGGCATGAAGGACCTGATGGCCTATACTATCTGGATGAATTGAAAAAGATTGACAACTTGGCACTATCTTCTGCTCTATCTTCATCAGTTTCAACTCTGCAGTGGCACTACAGACTAGGACATCCATCTTCTGAAAAATTAAAGCATGTTATCTCAGGTGTAGGGACGCACAATTTTCAGTGTGAGTCATGTCAGTTGGGGAAACAGTCTAGAACTGTATTTCCTAAAAGGTCCCAGATTAGCAGTAAAAACATTTTTGATATTGTTCATTCAGATGTATAGGGTCTGTATCATGTGCCAAGTTTGTCTGGCAATAAATACTTTATTCTGGTTATTGATGATTTCTCTCGTGCAACCTGGTTGTTTATGTTGAAAAATTGGTCTCAAGTGCTATCTACAGTAAAGTTCTTTTTTGCTGAAATAAAAACCCAATATTCTATGCCTATTAAAATTATGAGAACCAATAATGCTTTGGAGTTTGCTCAGAAAGAAGTAGATTTGTTTTGTCGATCTGTGGGTACTATTCATCAGACATCTTGTGCTTATACACCTCAACAAAATGGAGTTGCAGAAAGAAAAAATAGACATTTACTTGAGGTTGCTAGAACCATAATGTTGCATTCTAATGTACCTAAACATTTTTGGCCAGAAGCTATCCTGACTGCATGTTTTCTGATTAATAGAATGTCGTCGTCTGTTATTGGCAATAAGATACCTGTTCAGGTTCTCTAGCCTGATGTAACCCTATTTTCTGTACCTACACGGATATTTGGATCTACTTGTTTTGTGCGGTTACTTGGACCAAACTATGATAAATTATCTCCTAGAGCATAAATATGTATTTTTCTGGGTTATTCTCGTACTCAAAAAGGGTACCGGTGCTATAGTCCTACTGGAAAAAAATGGTTCACAAGTAGTGATGTTGTCTTTTTTGAGGATACACCTTTTTTATTCTGCTAAAGGAGATACTCTGGATTCTGATATAACACAGCACCACTACCTATCATGAGTGATTGCACCTCTAACACTTCACCTGCAAAAACTACTACTCCTCCACTTATTGTGTATAAACGCAGGAACAGGTCCCAAAGTACTCAAGACCCCCCCCATGCAGCACCAATCTTCTCCTCAAGAAAGTCCCACTCCTGCTGAGGTACACTCTGACTTAGATCTGCCTATTGCTCTCAGGATAGGCACTTGTTCCTGTACTTCTCATAATATTGTAATCATGTTTCGACTGCACATCTGAGTGTTCATACTAGCAACTTTTTGGTTGCTCTATCTGCTATTGTTGTTCCTAAGACTGTCCATGATGCCTTACAAAGCTCAGGCTGGATGACTGCCATGAAAGAAGAGATGATTGCTCTTACTGACAGAGGAACTTGGGAGCTGGTGGATCCACCTCCTGAGTGCAAACCTGTTGGCTGCAGATGGGTCTATGTTGTCCAGTATCAACCTGATGGAACGGTGGAACGTCTGAAGGCTCGGCTGGTTGCAAAAGGGTATACTCAAACTTATGGAATTGACTATTTTGAGACGTTTTCGCCTGTTGCCAGACTTAACTCTGTCAGAATTCTTCTTTCTGTTGCTATTAACCTTAATTGGCCTCTTATTCAACTGGATGTTAAAAATGTTTGCATGTATGGGGATCTTCAAGAAGAGGTTTATATGGAGCAACCTCCTAGGTTTGTTGCTCAGGGGGAGTCACATAAAGTTTGCCGGTTAAAAAAATCTATTTATGGACTCAAGCAGAGTCTTCGGGCATGGTTTGATAAGCTGAGTAAAATCCTGACTACTTTTGGTTTTTTGAGGTCACAGGTTGATCATTCTGTCTTTACAAAAAAGACTTCTTCTGGTATTGTCATTCTAATTGTTTATGTTGATGATATTGTTCTATCTGGTAGCGATCATTCTGAGTCCTCGGGCATGGTTTGATAAGATGAGTAAAATCTTGACTGCTTTTGGTTTTCTGAGGTCACAGGTTGATCATTCTATCTTTACAAAAAAGACTTCTTCTGGTATTGTCATTCTAATTGTTTATGTTGATGATATTGTTCTATCTGGTAGCGATCATTCTGAGATACAGGCCACTAAAGCACACTTGTGCAAACATTTTGCTACTAAAGATCTGGGGAAGTTACGATATTTTTTGGGCATTGAGGTGTCTAGGACCTCTAATGCTCTTGTATTATCTCAGATGAAGTATGTTCTTGACCTGTTACATGAGACTGGGATGCTTGGTGCACGTCCTGCTAATACTCCTCTGGATCCCAATATTAATTGGGATGATGACTCTTCTCCTATGTTTCCAGACAGTAAAAAATATAGGAGACTGATTGGTAAGATGATCTATCTGACTGTTACTAGGGCCGATATTTCTACTGCCGTTGGTCTTCTTAGCAGAAACCTGGATAAGCCTAGACAGTGTCACTGGGATGCCCTCTGTAATATTCTGAGATATCTTAAGAAATCACCTGGCAGAGGCCTCTACTATAGAAAGCATGGACACTGTTCTCTGGAAGGCTACTCTGATACTGATTATGCAGGAAGTAAGATTGACAGGAAATCTACTTCAGGCTATTGTACTTATGTAGGAGGTAATTTGGTGACTTGGAGAAGCAAAAAGCAAAATGTTGTTGCCTGATCTAGTGCTGAAGTTGAATACAGGGTGATGGCCCACACCGCTTGTAAGCTCCTATGGGTACAATCTCTTCTGAAAGACTTCGGGATTGAATCTTCTGTTGTTACCCCTATGCATTGTGACAATAAAGTTGTTATCTTCGTTGCTAATAATCTTGTATATCATGAGCGCACAAAGCATATTGAAGTCGATTGTCATTTCATTCGAGAGACTATCTTATCTAGCAAGATCTGTATTCCTTCACTCGCTCAGAAGACCAGGTTGTTGATATGTTTACCAAGTTACTGGCCAAGAAGCATTTCAACTCGCTTGTGGACAAGTTGGGCATGATTGATATTTATGCTCCAACTTGAGGGGGAGTGTGAATATATGTCTTTATTTACTGTTCTGTTCATTTACATTTCTATTTGGACCTACATGTAATTGTTACACTAATATATATATGAGGGTACACACATTGTGTAACCCTACGCTTCCCAAATTTGTTTTGTCTCAATTACAAACTACGTTCTTGTATTACCGAAACATTGTCTCTGTTACAGTTTTCATGTTTTAAATCACATAAGCTTTGTCTCTATTACAAACTATGTTCTTGTATTACTGAAACATTGTCTCTTGTATTCCCAAATGAACACCACTATCGTGAGTTAACTACTTACACAAATGCATTGAATCTCTTCTGAAAGACTTCGGGATTGAATCTTCTGTTGTTACCCCTATGCATTGTGACAATAAAGTTGTTATCTTCGTTGCTAATAATCTTGTATATCATGAGCACACAAAGCATATTGAAGTCGATTGTCATTTCATTCGAGAGACTATCTTATCTAGCAAGATATGTATTCCTTCACTCGCTCAGAAGACCAGGTTGTTGATATGTTTACCAAGTTACTGGCCAAGAAGCATTTCAACTCGCTTGTGGACAAGTTGGGCATGATTGATATTTATGCTCCAACTTGAGGGGGAGTGTGAATATATGTCTTTATTTACTGTTTTGTTCATTTACATTTCTATTTGGACCTACATGTAATTGTTACACTAATATATATATGAGGGTGCACACATTGTGTAACCCTACGCTTCCCAAATTTGTTTTGTCTCAATTACAAACTACGTTCTTGTATTACCGAAACATTGTCTCTGTTACAGTTTTCATGTTTTAAATTACATAAGCTCTGTCTCTATTACAAACTATGTTCTTGTATTACTGAAACATTGTCTCTTGTATACCCAAATGAACACCACTATCGTGAGTTAACTACTTACACAAATGCTCTCCACATGTATTGTAGGACCCAACTAGAGAAAGATATAAGAGTCATTGTTGTGTTCTCACTTTGTGTTTATTCTTAACTTTTTATAATGATATTTAAATTTATATGTTAATTAGACTGTTTGATTTGTTACTTTTCGTATTTTAAAGTTACTTTTTTTCTTAAATAATTACTTTTTGTGCCGCATGATTACTTATCTAGCAAGATCTGTATTCCTTCACTCGCTCAGAAGACCAGGTTGTTGATATGTTTACCAAGTTACTGGCCAAGAAGCATTTCAACTCGCTTGTGGACAAGTTGGGCATGATTGATATTTATGCTCCAACTTGAGGGGGAGTGTGAATATATGTCTTTATTTACTGTTCTGTTCATTTACATTTCTATTTGGACCTACATGTAATTGTTACACTAATATATATATGAGGGTACACACATTGTGTAACCCTACGCTTCCCAAATTTGTTTTGTCTCAATTACAAACTACGTTCTTGTATTACCGAAACATTGTCTCTGTTACAGTTTTCATGTTTTAAATTACATAAGCTTTGTCTCTATTACAAACTATGTTCTTGTATTACTGAAACATTGTCTCTTGTATTCCCAAATGAACACCACTATCGTGAGTTAACTACTTACACAAATGCTCTCCACATGTATTGTAGGACCCAACTAGAGAAAGATATAAGAGTCATTGTTGTGTTCTCACTTTGTGTTTATTCTTAACTTTTTATAATGATATTTAAATTTATATGTTAATTAGACTGTTTGATTTGTTACTTTTCATATTTTAAAGTTACTTTTTTTCTTAAATAATTACTTTTTGTGCCGCATGATTACTTGTATACAATATAATTACTTTTCAATATTGTAGATACTACTGTCAAAGTATATGAAGTAGTTTGGAAAATGACAATTACAATAATTGTCTTTCTGTATACCCTCAAGTCAAGTAGTTTGGTATTGATTAAGTTGCTCTTTCTTGCTATAATCATATCATAAACAAACCTTTCAAATTACCGTAATCTGAAAGTACACCCTGGTTTAACAAAATAAAAACACGGCACGATGTCGTGCCATCATTCAATACCACACTACACATAACTACAGAAATAACCTCGTCTTGTAGTACCCTACTCCATTACAACAACTGACAGTGGAATTTCAACAAATACAACAGTGACACCTCAAGTTCTTCCAAACTCGTGCAACATCATTGGAAGCATTGGAGTGTTAGGATGTAGCTGATAAAAAACCACATCCCTAGTGGAGGTCGTCCACATTTCCTCCGCCTACTCCATGAGTCATCCATCGATTAACGGCTTACTGGCTTTCTTATAATCTTACTAATGGATGACTGGATCCCCACCGGCGTTGTGCTTTTACCGGAGGCGTGACCATCAAAACCCAGGACCACGACTTATCATTGCAGCAGAATTGAGGTGCCCTATTAATCTTGTTTGACTCGCCAATGGCCAGGTGATGGTATTCTAGAAAATTGACAATAATATGAGCGTCGTATTGAGTTTGAGTGCCTCCACAACTACTTCGGCTGTGTTGGGCGTCGGACCGTCGGTATTGGAGGAGCAACAACCCAAGGTGGAGGCTTCTTCCAACTCTCTTCAGGTGACAAGGTGTAAAGAGTGTTGGGATTTGGAGGTCTGGGGGTCCGGTAGGGGACTCTTTTTCGGAGGAGTGATGAATCAAGTAGGTGCTAAGCGTATGTGTTTGCCTTGTGCTTGAAGGTATAAACATTAGAACGTCCCTCATTGTAGGCAATTAAATCATACATCCAAGGACGACCAAGAATGACATGGCCAACATCCATACGCAACACCTCACACCAAATGTGGTCTAAATAAGCAACTAGAGTGATGGGCACAAGGCAGCGTTTGGTGATGGGCAAGCTAATTTGGTTCAGCCAATGGACTTTATGTGGTTGAGGATGGGGCTCTGGGCACAAGTCCATGCGCTTCAATCCCATGGTGTGAAATGATGTTCTGAGAACTGCCACCATCAATGAGTAGTTTCATCTTTTACCAGTGTGTTTGAAGAAGGTCTGGAAGGGGTGGTGTGTTTCCATTCGTCCCCTTCCGATGGGGCAGCTAAAACACGCATGACCTTGAGATATGACGGATCATAATCACAGTTGTAATCAGCGTCATCATCAGAAGGTTCAGAGGCAGGAAAAATATCTCCATATTCAATGTCATCCTCAGGGGTGGTATCAGGAGAGTCAGAGGACACAAAAAGAGCACAACGAGGGCATTGGGCAGCTAGGTGAGTCGTGTTATGACAATGAAAGCATTCATGAACTCGCGGAGGAGGTCAGACTGGAGTTGTGACTACCTCCTTGCCTTTATTGGAGGAGGGGGTTGAAGAACTCTGGGGAGGGGGTTGGGGTAGGGGATAGGCAGAGCGATTTGGGGTAATGGATTGGTTGGGCGAGTACATTGTCCAAAATGAGAAAAGGAAGGACCACGAGAAACGAGCTGAAGGTAACTCTCTACCTTTGGGCACGGTGAAAAGCATCATCTAAGGAGTCATATTGTTGTAGCTCCATTTCACGTTTAATGTCAGGGTGTAAATGGTGTACAAAACGAGCAGCCACTTGCCAATTAGAGTCATTGTGAATAGAACGGTTCTTAGCCTCCTCAAATCGTTCCATATACTCTTGAACAGATGATGATCCTTGGCTTTGGTATTGGGCGGGAACATAGCGCTCGCGTAGCTTAGCCTTCATCTCATCCCAAAAGAGGATGGAAGGTTGACTAGTACACTCCATGTCGCGCTGGACACCTTGCCAATATCGCTTGGATGACCCTTCAAGTCTCATCTTAGCAAACCTAATCCGCTGAGCGTCAGTCATGTCATACAGTCGAAATAATCTTCCAAACTAGCAATCCAGTCAAGAAACGCTTTGGGGTCAAGTTTACCATCAAAAGTGGGGGCATCTATTTTAACTCGTCGAGTGATATCATTGTAATGTGGTGGATGAGATCCCTGGTGATATTGACCGTATGGGTTGTGGGGGAAAACATGTCCACGCGGGGGTTATGAAAAACATCATGGCCAGGGGCTCGAGGCTGAGTTGCCATGGGAGGATGCGGCCCTTACGGCGGAGCCCATGGATGGTGATGAGGTGCAGGAGGACGTGGAGGGGGATGTGGCGGTGGTGCATAGTGTGCTTGTGGGGTAGCAGTTTGGGGTGTGTGATGGTAGGGTGGTTGATAGGGGTGTTGTTCCACATATGGGTGTTGTGAATAAGGATCAGGTTCGGCGAAAGGATCAACTTCTTCATAGGGGTGGTGGGCAGAGGGCTCATGGAGTTGTAGTGGGCAGAACTATAAAGGAGTAGGGTTCAGGGGGCTTTGTGTTGCATTTCTAGGATTTGGTGGCATCCCATACCCTTTAAAAGGTGTCGAGTTCTAACCGGCCTGTAGTGTATGGGTTTGGCGAATAGTGTGAAGCTCAACCATGATGGAATTGATTGACTGACCCAGAGTCCCAAGGGTAAACAGGGGTTGGGAAGACAAAGGGGATGGTTTCGACATGGGTTCTAAAACCAGGTAGTAGACCTACGACCAGACATGATGATTTCCAACGACAAAGCCAAAAAATTATTGTGCCAAATGAAAACTTAGTTCTGTAATGGACAACACAAAACAATTCAAGAAAACAATGTGCATAGACATATGATAGAAGAATAGTGCACCGAACAAGGGAAAACCTTTCTGAAATTAGGATTAGCAAATTTTTGGTGGAGGAATCAAAATCCTAAAAAACCGTTTGCGAATGTACTAAAATTGCGAAAGATGAGCAAGAGCACAATAAGCAATGAAAAGATCTTACCCAAAGTGATGACAACGTTTCTTTGTTGCCTTCGATATGGATGGAGAGAATTACCTTAGGAGGAGATAAGATATTTGTGCCCTAACCCTACGCCGATCCAACTCGGCGGTGAGTTGGTTGCAGGCGACCCCCTTGCTTGGGGTTCGGGGGCGAGAGCCCCCGATTTTGTTTTTGAGAGGTTGGGCCTGGGGGCCATTAGTCGACGGGTAGTGGTTGGCAACGGGGGAAGCGACAGCAGGTAGCAGCAGTGCAGCATCTGCGGTGGCAACAGGTAGCGGCATGGGCAGCGTCGACGGCTGCAACAGGCAGCGGCTACGGCGGTAACAACAAATAGCATCGGCAGTAGTAGGCAGCGGCTATAGCAGTAACAGCGGATAGTGGTGGTGGCAGACAACGGCAGTAGCAGTCGGCGGCAGCAAGTAGCGGACAACGACGGTGGAAGCAACAGGCAGCAGCGGCGGCTGCGGGTGTGGTTGGAGATGGCAGCGGATGACTGGGGGGGTGGGTTGGTGAAGAACAGTCGTCGTTACAGGAAGGACCTAATCCTAATGTTTTTAGGGTTAGGCTCTGATACCACTTAATGCCAATCTACAGAATTAAAGAATAAATATTGCTAAAGACTAAAAGGGAATAACTCTCATTCATCAACTGTGTCTCTACATGGACGCAGATAGAGCCCTTATATAGGCTTCTAAAAGAAAGACTAAATGGGCAGTAGCCAATGTGGGACTAAACCACTTGACTTTACAAGAGCTCAAAAACGAGAAAAAAAGGACATAATTAAAATAAAGCATGCTAATAAGGCCTAACTAATAACATGGCGACGCCTACGCTCATCAGTGTGTAAAGGTGTGGCATGTCCTACATCACTAGTCCATTTGGATTGCATATGGGCATGGCCCAATGGGTTTTCCACTAGCCCCTTTGATGCAAATGAAAAAAAGGTTAAAATACTATTGTCGGCGTCATAGTCACAAGTTCGGTATTCGAGATATGTACGGCCAAGTTGAAAAATTCAGAAATTGGGAATTATGCAGAAAATTCGGATAAAAATCAGTCGATGTACACTAAAAGTTCGGTCAACTATTCGGCAAAAAAAGGGATTATATATATATATATATATATATATATATATATATATATATAAACATACAAACATATATATACACCCACACATATAATGATTGAAAATGGCTAAACATCGAACTGATTACCCTAATATTGGAAGAAGGGGAAGAAGTGGGAACAGCAAGCAGCAGGCACAAATCAGGGAAGAAGGGGGGAGAATGGAGGAGAAAGATGGAACGTACACCCACACATATAATGATTGAAAATGGCTAAACATCGAACTGATTACCCTAATATTTGAAGAAGGGGAAGAAGTGGGAACAGCAAGCAGCAGGCACAAATCAGGGAAGAAGGGGGGAGAATGGAGGAGAAAGATGGAACGTACATGTAGAATATCGAGGGTTACTCCTCCTGGTGTGTCGGGGGATAAAATGTGAAGCAAAAGTACAGAACTGTTTAAAATGGCAAAAAAATATATTAAACGCGTTTAAAACGCAATACGCAAATAAAACGCAAATTAAACGCATTTAAAATGTATTATTCAATTTGGAGTTTAAAACAGCCGTCATATACAGCACGTGAATAATACACGTTTTAAATGCGTTTTTTTCAAAAAAAGGAGTATATTGTGACTATGGTTGGCGTACAACTTTTACTATTTTTGTTTGCCATTTGTTCAAATTTATATTATAAACATGTAATGTTATGTGATTTTGTTATGTAATTGTCAAATTTTATAACTTACATTGTATATATATTTTCTTATATACATAAATACATTAATATATATATGTATATCTATTTTCTTATATACATAAATATATCAAGATATATATGTATTAATATACATTCTGAGGCTTACACCTTTCCTCGTTGAGACAAAAACACCTCGACGAGCCTCACACCTTTTTCCACCTTGATTGTTGGTAATCATATTTATTGGCTTAATTATCAAGTCATTATTACACATGCTTATATAGGAGGTGGTAATGACCACTACTCACGATTCCCCAATATAGGACTAAATCAAGACATGATATGATGTACTACAAATACAAGTTAAGATAATAGAGAGAATGGCCGATTAGGCCCATTTAACTTAGTACTGTAAGTCTCTGACACTCCCCCTCAAGCCGGAGGATCCACATCTCATAGTCCTAGGTTGGTACCCATATAACAATATGAGGAAGGAGGGAGAGGTTTGGCGAGGATGTCTACAATTTGCTCCCATGTTTTCACAGTGGACTAACAGATTCCTAGCCTTCACTAGATCCCAAATGAAGTGATAGTCAACCTCTATGTGTTTGATCTATTCATGGAAGACATGGTTTTCATAGTGGATGGCAGATCGAACCGAAATACTTATTTTCTCACAAATATAATGTAACTCTATGTGCTTGATCTATTTGAAGACATGGTTTTCATAGTGGATGGCAGATCAAACCGGAATACTTATTTTCTCACAGACATAACGTACCTGTTGTATATCACACATGCATGTGCCATATCCCAGTATTCCTTTTTACTGCTAGACAGAGCAACAACAACCCATTTCTTGCACCTCCAGACGATTGGATGATCTACTAGAGGAATGCAAAATCTTAGTCTAGTGATGGTTGGCAACGTCTCCCACCCAATCTGCATCAACATACCCAGTGAAAACGATCTCCTTAGACTTAGGTCGCTTATAAAAGAGTCATTTTCCATAGCACACTACAGAAATTTGAGAACATGTTTTACAATGGTCCAATGCCTCTGTAGAGGTGCACTAGACGTCTTGATTTGACGACTCCTACTGCATATGAAATATCACGTCAAGTGATTGTTAAGTAGATCATCTTACCCAAAACTTGGAAATACTTCTTGGGATTTGAAATAAAACTCGCCCTCATTTTGGAGCTTCTTATAATCAATTGGAGTTGAAACAAACTTCGCATTAGTCATACACATTTTGTTAAGAAGACTCATTGTGGACTGAAGATCTTCAACCCCTAAAAAATACCAAAGTGCTCCCAAACCTTTTGTATGGAAGTGAGATTGGAGTTCGTTCTTTAGCTCCACAATGGCCTGATTGTCGCTACCTGTGATGACAATATCGTCAACATAGGCTGTGAGGACATGACCTCTTGTGCTTTAGAGTAAAAGTGTAAAACAAATTATGGTCACTTGTTGATCAGTTGAATCCACGTTTCTCAAGAACCATATTTTTATTTTGTTAAACCAAGCTTGAGGAGATTGCTTGATGTCGTAGAGAGAGAGAGTGACACAATCGACAGACTTTCTTTGAGACCCCCAATCAACAAAGACATGAGGTAGTTGTATATAGACAGCTTGATAAGATTCTAGTGCAAGAAGGCAATCCTAATATCTAGATGATATGTTGCCAATAAAGATGAGCAACAAGGAAGATGAGCGGACTATATTCAAGTGACAAGAGAGAATGTCTCAAATAATCCCTTTGGCACAAGTCACACTTTGGCTCTTTGAAATGTTCAATAGGGTCATCGCAGTGGTGCTTGATAGAGAACACATGTTGGCAACCGAAACATTCTTGTCACAAAGAAGTAATATCATCCTCTATAACAACTTTCCAACCCGAGCATTGAAGGGTTGCCTCATAATGCTTGAGAATGGTTTTGGCATCCAAGACTGAGCCAGAAGCTTAAGAAGAGAGAAAGTTTGACAAGACAACGGGTTAAAGATTGAAAGACGAATTGAGCAGGAGTGAGTACCTTTCCAAAGTGCCACTGTTCCTAAGGATTTGAACTTGTTGATAATGGGGGTGAGAGTTGGGGATCCAAGGCCTTCTGTCATTGATACACCAAAGGATATGTAAGGAGTGGATAATGAGCTTGGTACCTCAAATTCAAAGAAAAGCCAACTTCTTCATCCTATGTTAGGAGTGGATAATGAGCTTGTTACACTAATCATGTTTGGCTGAGATGGCCCACCCCTCATCTATGAAGACAGAGGGGATCCTATGATCATGAGCCCTAAGAGAAGAACCTCAAGGAGGATCTAGACAAGTTGTATCAGATGCTCACCAAGGAGAAGAACCACTATGTGACACTCATTGGAAAAAGCCACCACTTAATCGCTATTTCGATGACCTACTCGAGTTGCAGGTGGAACTTGAGAACAAAGGCAAGAATTGGGTGTGACGACAGAAGTGTCATAGTAGAATAGATTAATCTCATGGAAAATAAAATCAACATATATAAATATTCATCAATTAGAAGGATCTGTTAGAGAGTTTCTTTAGTTAAAGAGTATATATTAGCCTATTTAGTTAATAGGTTAATTAGTTATTGGACTTTTGTATTTCAGCCCGTTTAGATTACTTGCGTCTTAAGTCTTAGGGTGTCTTGTATTCATCTCATCCATTGAGTTCAATACAATCTTATTCTTCACATGGTATCAAAGTGGTGAACAGTAACGGCGGCGTGAACAGTGACGGCGACGGTGAACGGTAACTCCGGCGGTGAACAGTGCACAACGTGAACAGTAATTCCTGCGTGAATAGTACGTCGGAGTGAACAGTAATTCCTGCATGAACAGAGCGTGTTTGCTCCTAAGGGAAACCTATTCGCAGACCCTCCTCCTTTCCGACGCACACGCAGCCCTAGCCGGCGCCGCTCGTCTTTTCCAGAGAGCAACCGAGGGGAAATACCCCTGCCTGCGGGCGGCGGCCGCCGTAGCCATGGCTTAGGCCGGCCGCCCGCCAGGCAAATCCTGGCCTCCGTGACTTCTCCTTCTCTTTCTTAGAGATTTAATTTTTCTTTCCATACGCCGGCTATCTCCGTCCCGGTGCAATCAACATCCATCGTCAAGCCGTTACCGGTTACTAACCGTAGCTGCAGCCACATCCTGCCAGGACATCACTCGGCCAGCAATAGCAGCAACCAGCACCCATCAAAGATCTCCATCCGCCGCTGAATCCATCCAGCAAGCCGACGGCGACCAGTAAGAGTGTTGTGGCCGACCACAAAAGTAGGAGCAACCATCGCCATCGCCGCGCCGCCCAGAAGCAGCCGCCATCCACATCCGTCGACGTCATCGCACTTGCATTATTCAGCAGCCATCTACCGCTGCATCGCCCTGATGTCCTCAGCTCCAGCCTTCATCGTCTCATAAGGAGAGGATCCGCACTTGACTCAGCATGCAGCCTCATGGCATGCAATATCTCTGAAGCCGTGCAGGAGACCAGTATCATCTCTTTCGTTGTGGCCAAGTGCTACATCAGCCGAGCGAAACAATTATCGTCATTTGTCATGCTGCCATATCATCCAGCAACCATATCCCCAGCCGTCGATCACACCATTCAGCCGCCGCCATCATCCATGCCCCTGGTCGCTGCTCCACTGCTGCTCTTCATCTCGTCGTTACTGCCCCGACATTTTCGCATATCCTTGGCTG
Source organism: Alisma plantago-aquatica (assembly GCA_963693085.1). Taxonomy (NCBI): domain Eukaryota; kingdom Viridiplantae; phylum Streptophyta; class Magnoliopsida; order Alismatales; family Alismataceae; genus Alisma; species Alisma plantago-aquatica. The sequence continues at coordinate 1,381,026,265 of OY856410.1, read as the reverse complement.
AAGCACGGTCACCCATCACTCTCCACCGCTACCAAATAGTCCTATTATTGCCCCTCATATACCAGATTTCTGTTGATATTCGGATCCTTAATTGTATCTGCCCTTGGCTAATCGGATCCAATTTTAAGCCTAATCCTAACGGGCCAAACAAATCCCTTTTCGGGTCGGGACTAGATCTATTTATTTTTCTATCCAGATCTTACATTGACCCATTTAGCATATTCCCTCCGGTTATCGATTTCATTCTCCACATATTACACATCTCCATATCACAAAATCCTCTCAAATCCGCCGATTCCTTTCCCACCCACCCATATCATGTGTGTATCCCATTCCACAGTGTGGGAGGGTCATAATCCATCTCTCCACACCAAACACTCACTATCGTCGTATTTGGTGTGCGTAGGGTTGAGCATCGGACCGGGCCAGCCCGACACAGCCCGCTACCCGGCCCGCAAAACCCGACCTGAATCCGGCCCTGATGATAAAATGGGTGGGTCGGGTTTGCATTTCAGGCCCGTTTTATAATCTGGGTCGGGCTCGGGTCAGTAGAAACCCATACCCGAAAGCCCGAGACCCGGCTCGCATTATCACATGAATTATTTATTCATATATAATTTTCAATTGATTTTTTTCACCGTAGGATCACGATCCATCCAATGGTTGATATCAGCCAACTGCCCTAAATGGCTAAATACCTAAAACGAGACACAGCACCCCCCGACCCCCGTCCGCACGGCCGCACACGACACACGGCACACCCACTGGCTGTTCAGTCTGTTCTGAGAGAGTCGCCTGCTTTCGGTTTGCCGCAGGGCCTTGCCGGCTTGCCATAGGCGCGATTCCGTGAAGGATCGTTCTCCTTGGAGCCTTGGACGCAGTCACGCAGCAACGGAAGCGCGGTGAGCAACGGCTCCAGTCTCCAGTCTCCAGCAACGGAAGTGCGGTTGCAGCCAAAGCTTCGTAGTCTCCACTCCAGTCTCCGGTCTCCCTCGCTGAAAGATTCACAAGGTGCATTTCGTCTCCCCCAAATCTTTGTGGCCCCACCCAGGACCAGTTTCTCATGCTCTGAACTCTTCCTCCTTCCCCGGTTTCCATCTCCTCCTCCTCCACAATCGCCTCCCCTGTAGCCTGTGCCCTTTTGCAACCACGTTTAGTTTCCTCGTAAGCCTGCCGCAGCCGGTACTCGTCAGAATCACAAAGGCTCTACGGAATCACATGCCCCTTCCTAATCTTTTATCAGCGTTGGAATTAAAAGACTGCAACACTTGGTAATTTTTCTAGTCCTTGTTCTGAGAGTACGCGGTGGTTTGAGACCATTCTCGCGGGTGAAAGAGAGAGGGTCGGCTATCGATAATAACAAGAAAAAGGGTCACTTCCTTGCTTTTTTTGCAAACGCACGATTGACAAACTAACAATATTAAAATTTAAGCCAAACGTAGTTGGAAGGCATGAAATAAAATACTCAGCTAATGGGATGGGTATGTCGATCCATTGGTAAATTAGCATATTCATTTATGAATGGTCATAACTTTTTAAACATTATATCAGAAAAAGCTCACAATATGGATGAGGTCTGAGGCTTTGAGCTTGACTTGTGAAAAATGAGAGTAAGTTAAACATATATTTAACTCTACTTTTTCTATGCTATATATATTGTTGTATGATTTTGGATTCTTAATCAAGTATTTTGATGCAGGAAATGAATCAAGTGAACATAGGATGAACATTTGAGCTAGATCTGAGCTTGGATAATTCTCAAGAGTTTACGTTTTCTTCAAACATTTTGTAACTGACTCTAATGTCATTATGTGACGCAACCTTAATTCTGATTTGGTTGTAGACAATTTTTATTCCTGATTGATTAGCTTGTGAACCTACGTGTGGATGTCATTCTATTTGAACATGGATTTATAAGCAAATAGTAGCAGCCAACTAGCGGCTTTTTTGCTATATTTTTTGTCATATAGCAGCAAATTCATTTTTGTATGGTTCACGGATTTATATGTATATGGCTTCTGCAGTTCTCTCTCTTTTAAGGTATGTTTACTACGTGTTCTGTCCATATAGCAATAGTAGCAGTGCAATTTGCTAGCTGCTAGCCTGCTAGTTTATTGCTGAATTAAGTTCAATTTTTATCCATCGACGTTGATCTTTTCTTACACAATGTCTTCTCAAAAATTACATAATGCTGATGAGAACGTATGTGATGTTAATGGTGATGTCTGGTGTGTTAAATGGTGATTGGTGATGCATGTGATGTGTTAATGATGATCCGTGTGATGAGAAAAGCACATGTGAATGAAAATATTTTTTTGATTAGTAGCATGTGTTTGTATTGTACTGATTGTGAAAAGGAAGTAGTATACGAGATGCACCAACATAGGGAACAATAGTTTTCTTAACCATGTTTTCCATGTGTGTATTTAGTTCAGATAAAATGTAATTCTCAGCTGTTATGTGCTTGCTTGAAATGCATTCATATTCCAGATTTTGCAGAATACAAAATGATAAAATGTAAGATAATAGCACATAGGGGTAGCGCAAGAGGTACTTTTTGAATACGATCTGAATAGATATTGGCTGTAGCTATTGCATACTAGACTTATTGTGCAAAACGGACCGGCCCGAGCCCGGCCCTAATCCCGTATTTCTAAGGCGGGCCGAATATGGGCTTCCCTTTTTAAAAACTTTCCCGGGCCCAAACCCGGCCCGTAACCCATTTTAAAATATGGATCTGGGTTTAGGCCGATCAAAACCCAGGGTGACCCGGCCCGATGCTCAACCCTAGGTGTGCGGGGAGATAGAGAGGAGAGGAAGAGATGAGAAGAGAGAGAGAGAGTGAGAGAATATGTATGAGAGAGAGAGAGTATGAGAAGAGATCTTATATGTATTCAGGCTATATATGTTCCAGGCTATTATCTTCATGGAGCTTTGCATTGTTCAGCACATTCGTTCTCTACTTCCAAACAGCAATGAAGGATCTTCATTCAGCGTCAACACTGAGCTATCCGCGTTCGGACTGCGTTATGTACGTCAGGTGTTGATGGTGTACTTCAGCTGCATTCACATGAGACAGAGGGTGCTTCTTCAGATTTTCAAAAGCTCAGCAAGCCTACCAATCTACTTCTGCAAGGTTGATTCATCTAGTTTATCTTCACCGAGCTGCTTCGTCACGTCTTCTCCGAGCCGCATCTACTATTTCGACATCACCTATTGTACCTGTCACGCCCCCAAGGTTCACGTGACATAGTTATGGTACATGCATTGTATCACCAGCATATCGTCCGTTCGTGTTCGTGCCACGTTATGCACGTCTTTCTAGACAATTTGAAGATTCCGCTACTACTACATCAACATTGGATATCCGCGTTTGTGCCATGTTAAGTACGCATTCCAGTGAAGATAGTGTAGTCGTGGTATTCCAGTGTGATCGTCTGCTCCAAGTGGCGAATTACTGCTGCAGTATTCAAGTTCCATTTCAAATGTTCTTTCTTCTAGATGCACTCCACAAGACCATCTTCAAAGCTCGAGAATCTCCAGCCTGCATAATACAATTCCAAAGAAGAAAAGAGGCGTCGCCATATGATTCAGGGGGAGTTTTGTTTAAGGGGGAGTATCGATCTTTTATATGGGGAGTGATATTTATCTTTTCTATCTTTCATTTATCATTTCTTTTATCGAGTCATGTAACTCCAAGCTTGGACATGTGTTTCACCCATGATCCAGCTTGAGGGGGAGTGTTAAAGAGTACATATTAGCCTATTTAGTTAATAGGTTAATTAGTTATTGGGCTCTTGTATTTCAGCCTGTTTAGATTACTTGCGTCCTAAGACTTAGGGCGTCTCCCCTCTCCTATATAAAGGAGAGGGCGTCCAGTCTTGTATTCATCCCATCCATTGTGTTCAATACAATCTTATTCTTCACACTTATGTTATTTCGTCTCTTTGTATTATGGGCCTAACTAAGTCTTGGCCCATTAGGGTTTAGTTTGAGTATGTACGCTTCCATGTTTTCCTATATATAGGAGCAGGGTTGTCTCTTATCAATAAATCGATTCGCCTTTTCCTTACTTTCTGACATGGTATCAGAGCAAGATTCAAAACCCTAGTCGTGAGAGAGAGAGAAAAGAGAAGATGTAGCCGACAGGCGGCCACCCTTTTTCCTTGTGGCTCAGATGCCCGTAGGCTGTTCTATTGTCTCTGAGGCTCTTCTTCTCCATTTTTTTCTGCTTGTCCTACCTCTATGTCACCTATTGCTCCTCTACTCGCACTGCACCGTCGGCCCCTACTGCCTGCCACCCTTCCCACCATCGCCACATCTAACTGTTGCTACCCACCATCCCATCGGCCGCTGCTCCTAGTCCATCGTGTGACCACTATTGCTGCCCAAGGCTGATACCGCACCCACCCCCTTCTAGCCATGCCGCCACCCCTGTTACATGTTCTAACCACGTCGCCGCCCAACCTGCTTTCGCGGCTAGCAACAACCTCCACATGCTGCCATTGTCTCTTTTTCTTGCCGTCACCACTACCCGCTACCACTACTCCTCGTCCCGTTGCTCCAACTACTCCCATCAGCCACCCTGCAGCGTCTGCTACTCTAAGCCCTACCGCCCCCTGCTGCCGCCAGTCCCTTACTGCCTTGCTAGCCGCCGCCATTAGCCCTCACCCTCAATACAACAATTGCCACCGCTACCCACCAGCCCTACATCCGTATATTTTTTCCCTTCCTCAACACTTTTACTGCCCCCCCCATTTGGATGGATTTTTTCCATCATGGTCTTACTTTGTATGAAGATTTGTGTTTGATTTCTCTTCAAAAATCATTATAGACCCTTTTTTTTTGGGTCTTCGCCCCCGCGAGGGCGGTCTCCCCTCAACCTCCACCTACTGAAGGGCAGCGAGACCCCCCTATTGGGGGTCGCGCCCCCCAAACCCCCCGACAGTGCTATGTTGTTTCTTTTTGGGGTGTTTCTTTATCATTGTCCACCCCAACGACTCTTGGTTCTTTCTGTGGTTGGTGTGAGGGGGATAAATAGAAGAGAAATGAGATGGAGGAGACGAGAGGAAGTTTTATAGTTGGTGTTATTGATTACTTATTGGAGTGCTTTATACCTGGAGCTTATATCTAATTTTGTTGTCCACTTTATTGTTGTGTGCCAACACTCTCTAACTTGTTTGTGCTTTGCGCACGTTGACTCTCTAGTTGTCCATGCTTTTTTTGCATGTTGACTTTCTGCTAGTGTGATTCAACACTTTCTGGTTCGTCTATGCTATGTTTGCACATTGATTACTACTATTGTTGTGACCCAGCATTCTCTGGGCTGCGACGTTAGCGTCTGTGATGAAGGACAGCAAGACCCCCCTATTGGGGGTCGCGCCCCCAAACCCCCAAACAGTGCTACGACTTGTTTCTTTTTGGGGCGTTTCTTTATCATTGTCCACCCCAACGAATCTTGGTTCTTTTTGTGGTTGGTGTGAGGGGGATAAATAGAAGAGAAATGAGACGGAGGAGACAAGAGGAAGTTTTATAGTTGGTGCTATTGATTACTTATTGAAGTGCTTTGTACCTGGAGCTTATTTCTAATTTTGTTGTCCACTTTACTGTTGTGTGCCAACACTCTCTGGCTTGTTCGTGCTTTGTGCATGTTGACTCTCTAGTTGTCCATGTTTTATGTGTATGTTGACTTTTTGTTTGTGTGATTCAACACTCTTTGGTTCGTCTATGCTCTATTTGCACGTTGACTACTATTGTTGTTGTGACCCTGCATTTTGTGGGCTGCGACGTTAGCGACTGTGATGAAGACCATGATGCTTTGTTTCTTACTTCTGCTCCAAATAACACCATTGTGATCGAGAAGCTTTTACGACCTACTTGCCTACTATGGAGTATCTACTTGAGGGGGAGTGTTTGAGTATTTGAGCGCTTTATTGTAATAGTGAAGGGGAGAAAAAATCTTGCATGGGCTTGGCTTATCTTTATCATTTTATTATGTCTTTGTTTTTATTCCCTCTCTATTTGCAAGCTGACTTGGGATTCTCCGAAGCTTTAGCTTGAGGGGGAGTGTTAGAGAGTATATTTACTTATGTTATTTAGTCACTTTGTATTATGGGCCTAAGGAAGTCTTGGCCCATTAGGGTTTAGTTTGAGTCTGTATGCTTCCCTATTTTCCTATATATAGGGAGCAGGGTTGTCACTTATCAATATATCAATTTGCCTTCTACTTACTTTCAAACATGATCAAAACACTAGTATCCAGTCTACACTTGAGAATACTCTAATACAATTTTCGTTGCTCAAGAATTGAGTGTATCCACCTTGGGGTCAAAGTTGTAACCGAAGGTTCTACACCCATATACTTGAAGGGAAACATGAAATAGTGTTTTACAATGTTTTAAAAAACGTTAAGTGGTAACCGAGCGGACAGCACCTTGTAACTGGTTAAGCGGTAAGCGGCCGATTTTTTAAAAAACGGGTTTAATTTCCTATATAATTTTATACAAAATTACATATATATGTATATAAATACTAATACTCTTTGAAACTTTTATATATATCTAAAGATTCTAAACACTCTACCCAACAGTAAAAACACCCAATTAGTTTATAAGATAGCTATAAGACAATAATTATAGCCATAATATAATAAATAATAGATTTGACATAGATAAAATACCCCACATACATGATTTAGAAATATTTTTGCATCACATGTTTACATAGTTAAGCAGTAAACAATAGACTCATTATTGGATACCTTTCTAACTTATTGTTATATGTGCATATCATCAATTAGTCATACATTACAGCAGTACAATTAACTAAAGTATGCATTCTAAAATTAGATAATAGTTACATATATTTTACTTGTATAAATTACACTTTACAACAGTACCCTATTATCCCAACTTGCATACAGTAAACAATAGACTCATTATTGGATACCTTTCTAACTTATTGTTATATGTGCATATCATCAATTAGTCATACATTACAGCAGTACAATTAACTAAAGTATGCATTCTAAAATTAGATAATAGTTACATTACATATATTTTACTTGTATAAATTACACTTTACAACAGTACCCTATTATCCCAACTTGCATACAAGTATGCATTCTATTAGACTAGGCTTATCATAGGATATTTAAGTTTAATATATTATAGTCAGTAATAATTGGGGCCATATAGTTTATATAAAGTTACAGGTGTACAGCAAAATTTACAAAAAACGGATAAAAAACGGCCAAAAAACGGGAAAAAAACGGGCAAAAAATGGAAAAAACGGGTAAAAAAGGGAAAAAACGGCCGATTAATTACAAAAAAGTTAACCGGCGATTTTAGCAAAAATCGAACGGGCTGGGTGTTTGGCCGATTAATCGGCCGTTTAATCGGCCGCTCAGCCCGTTTTTCATTTCACTGGTGTTTTATAAGGGTAGACAAGAGAAAAGAAACTTTTTGAAAAACCATTAGAGGGGGGTGAATAGGGTTTTATGATATTTTTAAAAATAATTTAACCAAACAAACAATCACAAGAATGTTGGAGAAGGAGACACGGTGTTTAGAGTGAATCCACCCTTAGCAAATACTAAGGGAGTCAGTCCACTACCCAATTGTTTCCAATTAGGATTTTGAAAGCACTTATATTTTATTACCTCGCAAGGATGTTACATAAGATACAAATACCTTCACCCTTAGGATAGCCTTCACCTAGAAGTAGTCTCACCAACCTTGAAGCAGCCTTCCTTGAAGTAACTCCAAGCTCTCCCTTGAAGTAGCCTTCCTATTGAAGTAGTTTCCCGTTGAGACAGCCTTCTTGAAGTAATCCTAAGTCTGTCGAGCTACCTTCACCACCGAAGAAGCTCCAACAACCTCCTTTTTGCAGCCTCCAACCTAGGAGGTAGCAAAGGAGAACCAAAGCAATAAAAAGGAACAAGAAAGAAGCAGGAAAGTACAACTTTACCAATGTAGTATAAGGCTTGAATCCTATATCAAGCGTTTGATCTCCTAACCAAAGTGGATGGACGTGAATGTATAGTGAATAGGAGATATCAGCCTATAGGACACGAATTCACAGCTTGTGGAAATGTTTTGCAAGTGAAAGCTTTGCTAATGGCTTGCTACAATGTGATCTCAAGTGAATTGTATATGCAAGTTGTGTACTCAAGTGAGTTTAGGTGTCCTAAGGCATGTCCTATTTATAGGAATGGCCTACTAGTACTTAGGGACGTTCTAGACACTTTCTAGGGGGTTCTTAGTGCTTAACTAGTCGTTAGGTATCCACTAATTACATTAGTAACGGCTAGTTAATTACTTCTGAAAAGTGCAGATAGACACCTTCTTGATCGAGAAGTTTGTCGACCGAGTGTCTCTCGGTCGAGGAAATTGTCGACCGCGAGTGAGTCTGGAGCAATGTTCAACTCAACTCCCAACCACTTTTTCCACTAACTCTAACGGTTATATAACCAAGTCTAACGGCTATAGAACATGCTCGAGATACTGTCTCGGTCGAAGTAAAGTTCGACCGAGCCTTTCTCTATGATTGCTTTTAGCAGGTTATGCAAAGATGTTCGCTCTTTAGACTTGGGAGTTTCTCGGTCGAGAAAATGTTCGACCGAGAGTATCTCGGTCGAGAAGTTTGTCGATCGAGACCAACTCTGTTTCAAAACTTTAACTCATATGCTGTGTAAGAAATGAATGTGCAATTGTGATGCTCACTTAGGGATGACCTATCTAAGTGTTGTGTGTGGATAGGGAAGATCTAAACGCTTGATTTACATGATATCTAAGTACTTGTACATTATAAACTTGTACAAGTTTTTACATTGATTACAATCATGAAAATAAAGCAATTTTGGCAAATTGATCTTCCAAGTCTTCTCTATCCACCACCTTATATGCTTGTCCCTGAAACACTCAAATAGCAAGTTAAAACCACAAGAAAGAAATGTTTGTCATCATCAAAATAAATGGATTATAATAATGTCCAATTTAGCCAACACTTCTGCCCTAAAGAATTGATGATGGCTACTAATAAAGATGAGAAAACACACAGTCAAAACTACTTCTAGCTAAAATATTTTGGTAAGTGGGCATGAATTGTCAAGACATTGCATAGACATGCTTATATAGGAGATGATGATGACTACTACTACTAATTCTCCAACATAGGGCTAACTAGGATATAGTATGATGTATTATTGAACAAGTTAAGATGTGCCCATTTGGCCCATTTAACTTAGTGCTCTAACAATTAACAAATGCCACCTTAAAGATGTACAATATGTTTTCCATGTGATGCGCACGAAATTTTTTCCATGATGGCCATGTAGTAGTGAATGATAACATTCGTGGTGGTGAGGAATGGACATACCAACAGAATTGGAACATGATTTTGCTATGTTCTATGCCAAATACTAGAAAGCATGTAGAGAAATATGCATGCATTGTCAAGCTATGTAGAGATGTATTATAAATTCTCCATCACGGAATCTTGACATAGTGGCTAAAAAGTTGGACTGCAATTTGTAGGCAAGCCTTCAAGCCCCTACCAACATACAGAGGGTCAAAGAGTGATTGCTCTTTTGATCTTTGATGAAACATGTTAGTGTGGTAGCATCAAATCCTTAATACTTGATTGCGCATTTTTACAATGAACTGCACATGTCCTTGAGAAACTTACTATGGACTGGGACTGACGAGAGAAGCCATGGTAAATTGATCTTGACTTTCTTAAATAGTCAAGTTTTTCTAGAATATAATTCTTGTTGATAGTTCTTATAAGATGGAGCACTCAAGGCTCTAAAGAAGTGGTGCCTTATGAGTTTATGAAGAACTTAGTTTCTTAAACTATAATTCTTGACATCTAGGCTATCAAGTTGTGCGTTCACTTTTGGGGATTCATCAATAACTTGGTCATGCTTATTTACCATTGATGGTATTATTTATATCATCAAACATAGTTCCGCATATCTAACTATGCAACATGGATTACATACCAACATGTTTGCTTACCTTCATTGTCAATAATAGCTCATGGATAATTGTGTTGATTCATGATCCAACCTTCCCCTATACAAACAACCTAGAATCTGAAATGCCTTACCAAATCAAGTCCCTCACCTATTGTGTAGGTTTCTTGTCATTTGAAATTGCAATTTATTGCATTGACAAACGGTTTCCCTTAAATTTTACTAGCATCTAAACTTTCGGTCCCAAGAACCTCACAAAGTTGGTGTATCCTATGCATGGACAAGCAAAGGAAGGCGAGTTACATATTTGAAAAAGGCGATGCCCAATAGTCGGAGATGACTGCACAATCCTATTTTCCACCCCTAATGGATAACACAACATATACATATTCCGAATTGAGACAGCTTCATTTCTATATGGCAGAGTAACAAACCTCAACATCGTTTAGCTAAGCTGAAAAAGTCCTAATACATTATGCATAAAATACAGGAGAACTTTGGTAATATACTACTGAACAGAAACCATAGAGAAGTCAGATAAAGGCTATACATATTTGTGTGAATGTTTGTGTCAATCACCCCAAAGATACCATTAATTAGCGGCAATACTATTGAATTAAGTAATAAGTATAATCACAGAACTATTGAAATGAGAGCATGATTACAACATTTCTATAATGCATGTATTTGTTTTAATGTTTGTGTCAATCACCCACGAGCATACCATATTAATGGAAATAATACTGAATTAAATAATAAGTGTAATTATAAAACTATTGAAATGAGAGCATAACAGCAAATATGTTAATGATGCATTACATAGAAATATTAAATTGAGTAGCGTTATGCATTTTAATAATCAAAAGTTCCGTCATATAAGATCATTCAAGTGGGAAAAAAAAAGGAAAAATTAATGAAAAATGTAAACTATGAATAAAATGTTATACATGGGAATTATTCATATTCAGGAGATACTCGCATGATTTCGAAATTGGAACTTATTTGGTAGCACAAGCCCCCCTTCCCAAACCCCCCAACCAAGCAACCCTTATGGAGCCTCCACAATCAGAGGGGCTTGGTGGCCTCTACTACCCCAGCAAAGAGACATTTATTAAGAGAATTCAAGCTGAATGTTACTTTGTAGTTTGTACATACTACATAGATTTTGGTGTCACGTGGTTGCATTATGATAATTCTGTCGATATTCCTCAAATTTCCAGTTGAAGTGAATGCAACTCGAAATTTAGATTTTGTTACTACTGACTCCAGAATGGACTCAATTTGAAGCAGTGTTGGATTAATACACATTCATAAAAGAAAAAGTTTGCCCTGAATAATGCTGAAGTACCATATTTATAATGACTGACAATAAAGTTCTAAGATCAGAAAAATAGATGCACAAGATTGGCAGGTTGATTGTTGTTAATCTGACTGATATTAAGTACAGAAATTAAGAGATTCATCACAAAGAAGAGGTACAGTAGTATTTCTCACCAACGTTTGGAAAACCGCATCAAGGTTCTGCTATCTGCTGCTTGCGCAAAGCTCTTTCAAGCCTCTCTTCAAATGGTGTGGAGTGCCAACTAACTAGCTTATCCTGAGCAGAGAAAATTTGTTAAAACTGTCTTTCATTTTAGGATGATATCCATGTAAATTTGTTAAAATACATCTTTCATCTAAGTTTGAAACTATAGCAGTAGTTAAGATTACGGTTACCTCTCTGTACTTGCTAGTGGTATTGGGAATGCCTTTGGAAACTGTAGATGTGCGTACAACGCCAGATTCAACCTCTTGGTTGGCAGGATTCCAGAAATTGCCCACTGTGCCTACAATGGGTGTTTCATCAGGGCTCCTAGGTGACTTTCTTGGTGATGGTGACACAGCTTGCTTGATGTCATCTATTGTCAGAGCACCTAAAATCGGGCGATCCTCTGTACTGCACTGATAGTTTGTGCGGCAGTTGTTTTCAGGGGAATAGCTTTTGAGATCTGATGCTTTGGCGGCAGCAGTCAACCAGCATGACAGGCTGCTATCCACTGAGAACTCTTGCCTGGCAGAAACATATGAATTGGCTGCTGAATCCAGAGATACTGTGGAGTGTATGCTTTGTTCTGGGGTAAAAAACAGCTTTGGTTCTTTTGTTACGCCAAGGTTTTCCTTATTTGCATGTAGGTTAGGCGTTTCATCCCCTTTTGTTTCTTTCCAAGGTGATTTCCTGTCCAGTGGATTCAAAGTAGATAGCGTACAGTTATTCCTGTCTTGTCCAGTCCGGTCCCTTTCAGCAATTTCCTGTTGGTTTGATCTCGGTATGGAGCTGACCTCATTTGTGCTGAAATCTTTGGACCCCTGGTGGTCTTCATCCACTTGCAATGAGAAGTAGGAATCATATGATTCCTGCTGGAGTCTATGGCTAGCAATAGTGCTCCCCGTTCCAAAATGAAAGTCGATATCATCTTCTCCGTCACTATAATCTGTAATGTCCTCTTCGCTGAACTCATCTTCACTTATTTCTTCACAGTTTTGATACCTACTATTCGCAGGGTAAGTTGTCGGCACCCTAGAGCTCCCTTCTTCTGTTTCTGATTTCGCATCCCCTTCCATTGATCGATTCACCTCATCGCCTTCCTCCGCGGACGTCAATGAATCCCTACTGGTAGCCACACGTTCAAATGTCGTAACATTCAAATCAAACGTCACTTTCTTCCTGGGGCTGTTGGAGACCGGAGGGCTGGAATATATGTTGTCGGATTGCGGAGAGCTACAGGAGGAAGAATTCTCAGCCACGTTGCCACGAAGTGGCTCAGTCTCCAGTCTGCGATGATAGCGGACAAACGAGCAACAGATGCATTACATGTGGAAAACAAAAACAGATCAATGGACTGAAGAAAGTCCTAATTCATATCCGAAGTCATGCACACTGTGCATCATGAGATGCCATGGAAAACACTGTGAGTGATTTTACGGCAACCAGAAATCACGAGTCACCGCAATTTATGAAACGCACCTCGATTCCGTTTCCAGGTTGACATCTGTAGCAACTCCTCCGCCCCCGGCCCCGCCAGCGTCACTGCGTTCTAATGCGGAGTCGTCAGCGGTTAACAGCGAAGCGAGCTTTCTCGGGGTCGGGCTCTCCCCAACCGGCTTGTAACGGCCGTACCTCTGCGGGAAACAAAATCAAGTTGCATCAACCAATCCATGAACAGTTCGCCAGTGCGCAAGCAATCAACGCGCAGAAGTCTTAAAACGGCTGGTTTTGAGTTCACATTGGGGAGACAAATAGACAATCGAATCTCACCTTCTTCCGGGACGGCGAACTCTTCGGCGTGCCCCGGGAGCCGAGACAAGCGAGGAGGTTCCCCATCGGAGGGCTCCGATGGCGGGTCTACTGAAGCTCCGGCGCTTCTAGGTCCTAGCGGGGGTGAAACGAACTTGGAGGGAGGGAGGGAGGGAGGGGGCAGGGAGGAACAAGTACTAGTAGAAGTCAGAAGTGGCGAAGTGCCGGCGTACGTATTTCCTTTGAGCAGAGACGACCGTTGGAGTGGGCCCGTTTTTATTTCGTTCCTCCGATGGATGAACAGGAAACAATATGTTATCAAAATTGATCTTAATTTTACAAATCAATGGTGGGTCCTGGATGTACCCAAAAAACTCAATTAGCACATAAATATATCAAACACGGGAACTCAATTGAAGAGAGGCACTACGGAATGCTGTGCCAACATACCGATGTTCACATTACCATGGCTCAAACTTACTAGGAGGTAGATAACAAAATTGGCAATTGGCAATAGTGTCTATATGCATCAAGCAACTCAATGTTTTGTGGCACTTAATAATTATTCAAGAATGTCGTGAAACCAAATGTTCAAGGACGGAATATTGATTGGATGGCGAAGCCTTTTTCCTAATTTCTTGAAATCGGGCTTATTATTGAACATATTATCCCATTTTGCCTATAGGTTTGGGATGAAACATGCTAGTAAAGAATTTGATTTTCTTCTTTTCGTTCTTATTCTTTACATCTATTTTAATCTATCAATTCTAAAACAAGAAATTAGATCTGAACTTTGCTTGTATGATGATTTTGGTATAAGCATCTAAGTAGATAAGTGATTCACCAAGCCCTTCACAAACCCATTCACGCACACACGTGCTCGCAGACGCATCACACGAGCACACATATATACATATTAAAACATCATCAATAGACAGAGAGAAAATTATGAAACACAAATTATGATAAAACCTTCCCGATTACTAAAGTAAACATCCACACTATTAAGAGTTGTGTCGGAGATGATGACATCACATGGTATAACCAATCATTCTCTTTCTCCTTCAGTGATGCAAATAGGGATCAAATCTTCTGTCTCCAAATTATTACATGTCCATGTCCCAGATCATCCCAATCGCACACTCCGCAAACACTCTTGCATCCACACTACAACCCAACTAAAGTACACAGTTCAGATGCAAAGGAACAGAAGTAGGCACAGACGATGGTGACAGAAGATGTGATCCGATGCAAATAGGGTTCAAATATATTGTATTTTCTTATTCCAAAAATCAATTTTACAGCCAACAACTTCGTCCCTTATTTCTTTTATGAAATAAAATTTAATTAATTTATTTTATTTCTAAAAAAATTGGTTCCATTGTGTTTCGTTTGGAGTCGGTTGATAGCGTTTAAGGCAACAAAAATTAGCCTTTACCATTATAGTCACTCATTAACTGCGACAATTAAGACGCATGTTGGAAAGACCAACAACTGCAAGGTAAGGCAATAACAATTACCCTCTCTTTGACTACCATTAAAGACGTCCATTAATCGCGACGATTAAGACGCACGTTGGAGAAACCAACAGTTGCAAAGTGGGCAACGTGTTTGGAATGGTACCACTCGACACGATTGGGATGTTCTCCTTATAAATAGGCATTTTCTCTCTATTGGAGACAAACAAGATACAAAGCAACATAGTTGCATACGTAGAAAAAAAATCATGTTCAAGTTTTTCTTGACTGAAACGCTCGAGTTCCCTTCCACCACTACAAAGCATTCATTCATCTCCAAATATTGTTTCTGATTGTTGTTCTTACGCTGGCGACACTTCACGGCGTTCTCTTTCTTCTTTGCGAGAAATTGCTAAAGGAACGAGCTCGATACAGTCATGTCACTTGTATCGAGAGGCTGTATCAAAGTTGGGATGACTGAATCTGGGAGACAGACCACCGGAAAGGCTCATGCTAGGAGAGGCATAATCCCTTTTGAAGACAGTGTTTCACACGCCTTCATCCCAGACTTTGAAATTTGCATCTTCTAACTAATCGTTATTTTCTCTGAATCCATAACTGTTATTATTCCTACTCCAACTTTAGTGGTTAATTGTGTCTCTTAATCTAGTTAACATATGTCTATATATCTAACAATTTTAAGACATATCTTATGCTCCATCGAATCTGTCCAACAATTGCAAGATAGATTCTGAAATAATTGTTAATTAGATCTATTTGTTAACTGTATATTTGTTTGATATGGATTTGAAAACCATGTGTTTACTTGACGACGTTGTTTCTCTTTGCCAGAATGATTTTCTAGTTTGTACTTTCATCGTTGGCAACAAAAAATATGATTCTACTTACCTCTTTGGGTCTTGTTTCTGTCATCTTATCCCAAGACGAGTCTGCTCTTGTTGTGTTTGAACCACAACCCATGAACCTCCTTGAAGGAGAAGAACGATCTAAATCTATTGCACCTACACCCGTTGTTCCCACTCTTGTCTCAAATGAAACTGACTATTTGTGTCACGGTAGGATCCTTTCAGCCTAATCTGTTTAACTCTACAATAAGTGTTGGTATGTATGCCCTGAGATCCAATTATGGGATGATTGGTGGGATACATTAAGATTGATTTGATAAACATAAAAGGCAAGCTTCCAATTCTTTCTGGTTCAGTCATATGAGATAGTGATAGAACAGATTGAATGTCTAGAGAATGACAATACTCAATGACGTATGCCTTCAGGTTCATGACCTGAACTATGAGATCATATGGATGTTAAGAGTTTGTACATTCTTGTTATGTCCCTAGTTGGATGTCATTGAGGAAGGTAGATAGACAACAATTGTAACATCCATGACCTGGGTTAAGAGTTAACCCTAGGAGTTTTGCATAAATATGTAATTAAACACATGTGATTAACTCTTGGCATGTAATTAAGTTCCTGAGGAACATACATTTCCATTTCTACCCTTCATAAATAATGTTTTAATAATGTTTTGTTATGTAGGGACCTATGTGCAAATTACCCAATTAGAAGGGTTAACTTGCAATTTTCACATGTTGAGATGTTCCTATGATGATGAGACATCATATGGATTAATATGATGAGGTAGGATGGATTCTCCAAGCTTGGGCATCATGATTCAGCTTGTGGAGCAATCCTTGTGCTTGAAACCCTAATTTTGGTGTAAAGTACAATTTACCCAAAATATGGGGTACAACTTGTAAAACACATCCTCTAGAGTATCTTGTGTAACACTTGACACCATTTAGAGTAAAAATGATAAAAAGGGCACTTCAACTAATTAAGCAGATAAGATGAATAACCCTTGTGGTAGAATCACCATGTTATAAGTAAAGAAACCCTTATATATAAGTGTACCCTAGTGATAGGATGGCTTTCCTTGCCTTTGGACCTTTGTTTTAATAAGATGTTCACCTAGAGAAGGATTAGGGGCGTGCAAGAAAGTGAGGAGGGACCTAGATGAGAAAAGGAGAAAACTAGAGGTCCTTATGATGAAACTAGCCCAAGCTATATAAGCCACCTCCCCTTGCAACCAAGTGAACGTTCCCTTCACTCTTTCTTTTGCAAGCTTCGTTTGGTCTGTCCAAGGCAGAGCTTGGGAGCTATAGGAGATGACCATCTTGTTCCTAGGTAAGGGGTTACCATCTTCTAAGCTCGAATTCATGGAGGAAAGTGGATTACAAGGTTGGTTTCATGGTTATCTCACTAGGGTTTCTTGTTCTAGCCGATCTTCTTCAACCTTTTCTTGGAGAAAGTCTTTGGCTGACCAAGTGGAGCTCAAGGTACCATTAAAGACTTGAGAGCTTGGAGCTTGGAGCTCTAGGAACGACCATAAGGCAGGTTTTATATCTCTAAACCTCTTGCTTTCATGATGCATATACTTGTTCATACTTGTAGTAGTTAGTTCTCCTTCTTCCCCAACCTTCCTAGCCTTCTTGCAAGCAAAACCATGGAGAACCCAACCTGTCTTGAGGTTGAAGACATTGGGCGTGGATACCTAGGTAACTTTACCAAATGACCTTGGACCATTTGGTCCAAACAGTTTGCAAACCGTTTGAAATCAAACGGTCTCACAACCGTTTGATTTCATGCGGTCTTGCAGGACCGTTTGGAATCAAACGGTCTCAAGACCATTTGGTAGGGTTGACCAAGGGAAGACCATTTGGAGGTCTATTGTACACATGTTGAATTAAAAGCCTACAAGTAATTGAAGCCTAATTGCAAACCAATCACAAGTTGAAGGCACCTCAACCCTCTAAACCCTAATCGGTTGAAATTGCTGATTTCAATGACCAATTTTGGTGAACTTTGGGTTGAAGGGCCCAAACGGTCTCAAGACCGTTTGGGGGTTCATCCAAACGGTCTCAAGACCGTTTGGTGACAACCCAAGACTGTTTGGAGGTCTAGGGTTAAGGTAATTTGATTAATTGAAGGTCCAATCACAGTAGATTGAAGAATTGAATAAAATGTTGATTTTAGACCTAATTAGGGTTCAACCCGCATCAACTTGACCTAGATTTTTGTGCAACTTTGGGCAAACGGTCTCCAGACCGTTTGGAGGGTGTCCAAACGGTCTCAAGACCGTTTGGGCCAAGTTTGGTCCCAATTGAGGGCCAATTGATGGGTTCAACTCCAAATAGACTCACAATTATCAATATTGATGGTTAATTACTCATAAACCCTAATTCAATCGGTTTCAACCCCAATTGATTAGCAATTGAGGGTCAAATGAATGTCCAATTAGTTGAGGATAACCCTAATTAACTTAATTGACAAGTGATTAGCAAGGATGTGGCCAATTGGAGGCTTCAACATGGAAAACCCTAATCGATTACAACCTTGGATGCACTTTTGAGGTCCATGAGGTTTTGAGCCCATTTGGACCAAACGGTCTCAAGATCGTTTGGGTCCAAACAGTCTCAAGACCATTTGGGGCCAAACGGTCTCAAGACCGTTTGGGCTCAAACGACCTCAAGGTCGTTTGGATCCAATCGATCTCAAGGTCGTTTCATTTTAAACGGTTTCAAAGTCAACACATCCAAACGGTCAACGCATCCATGCGGTCTTGGTGACCATGCGGTCTTGGGGTCAAAGTGTCCAAACGGTTAACGCCCCCAAACGGTCTCAAGACCGTTTGTAGACTTTTAGGGCTGTTTTTGCTTAATGGCTTGAAGGTGTAATTGGTCCAATGGTGGTCTAATATAAACCCTAATGGTACCCTAAGACATTAAGGGGTTAAGTGACTAATAGATTGAACCATGTGGTGATTGAAGGTGCACTTTACCAATATGCCCTTGAAGGGTTCAAATAGGTGATACACTTATTCAACCAAACCCTAATGACTTGATAGTGGTGAATTGGCTTATGTTAATCAAAATTGATTTGACCTAACCTAACCTAAAGTGATGTAAGCACCACCTATTAGTAAGAGGATAGAGAAGGTCCCATGTATAGTCAAAATTCAAGTAAAATACCTTCAATGTACATGAATGTGACCGATTAGGGTATGATCCATCTATGTGAGATCATGAAAATCCTAATTATGATAACTGAGGAATCTTAACCTAATTTTAAGACATCAAGGAGGATAATCTCCTACATGGTAATGCCATGAGCCCACTTCTTTATGAAGTGAATAGTAAACCCTAATTCTAGGGTTGGGACATGTTAAATGAATAGTAAACCCTAATTGGGGATGATGCGATGAATGTTATTTCTGCTTTATAATTGTTGTCCTAGAGATAAACTGTTTATTGTTATCAGTTGAATTGACCATGCAGGTTCTTATAAGAGGTAGTCATGACCAAGTAAGGGTTATGATACTATATTCATAAAAAGCATGTTTAAGCTTTGTGAACAGTGATATATGCATGATTTCCTGAGTCAAGTGGCACACATGAGAATGATGGGCTGTGAGAGCCATGAGTAGTATCAGGGTCATGCTAACTAAATGACCTGTGATGATTTGACATCCTGTTGATAGTTGATGTGAACTAAAATTGGTACATGTAGTGTTCTTCTGCCATTGCTATGTTTAGTAGATAATTGCTTGGAAACCTTCTTGATGATAAAAGAATACTGAAATGTACCTAACTAATCAAGTATAACCATATCATGTAGATCCCTGATCATAGATCCATCATTGTCAGGTGTTAAATGATGGTGAAACAGGTTTTCCTAAGGGAACTCCTGGAGCGCATACTTTTGAGTATGTGGGGGTTATGGACGCGCATATCCTTACGTCCTAGTGTAGGGGTTGATGTGGATGTATCATAATCCATCATCACTACACTATGTGTTTATGCCAGGTTGATGTAACACTAATCACCCGAGGAATCTGTTATGCCACATCGATGAAGATAAACATGAAATCTTTCGATGGTGAAGAGAGTACAGAATGCCACTGTGACTCTAATAGCAAAGGACCAGAATACCCTGGTGAGCTATAGTAGCAGAGACACTCGATGTCCTGCATGTTGAGCCTCAACCTGACTGAGGAAGTTGAAGGTCATGAGAATTCGGATCTTTCGATGACCTAGTATGATACCGAGGTGACTTATTAGTGTTCGGTTGGAGTATGAGCAGTATACCTCATCTCCACAGGGAATAATGTTGTATGTAAAATGTAATCAGTCGAATAGCATATCCGCTTAGGTTGAACCACGAGAAACAATACTTGATACTATATTGTTTACAATGTTTCAGTTAAAATATTTAGATTGCATGTTCCTCATATTCTACTTAGAAGCAATTGTTGTTGATCTACTCTTAAACTCTCTCTTGCAGGATAAACTACCTTACTCATGTTGTTTCCTTTTTCTTAGTAAGCTTCTGGTGAAGAGTTATAACTCTCGCTGGGATAATTATTTGTAATTGTCTCACCCCGTAGACTTCAACCTTTTAGGTGGTCGTCGAGGATGAAGGAACCAACCTGTAGGAGAGCAGTACCAGGAGCAGCATCAGGGGCAGCAGTGAGCCTCAGGTGGACACCCTGGTTGATCAGTTAGTTAGACAGAAAGTCTTATGTCGTCTCTGTACACTCAGGTCCTGGAGGCATGATGATCTGAGATTTTGAATTTTGGGAGTCTTGGGAGTTTTGTACATGTTTGTATATGATCACTCCAGAAGTGACTTAAGAGAGATGTAAACTATTTATCATACTTTTATGGAATGAATCTCATGTTTTCAAGATCTTTCCTCTAGAAGTTTTAATTTTTCGTGGTTTTTCGCACTCCGCTGTTAATCGAATCGCTTCCGCCATGTTTATTTTGTGTTTTGGAGATCAGAGCCCACAATTAAGTGGTATCAGAGCTCTAGGTTCGCGGAGTCTACAGAGACATAGAACTTAGGGTGTCGAGTCTATCCTTAGTGTTCCTTCTTATCTAATAGAGTCTTCTGCTCCTCAGGAGAAGAAGGTATATAAGGATGTCGGAGCCACATCAGGAATCTGAAAGCCAGAGTAGTGTAGCTGCACCTCGAGACGGTGCAAGGGTTCCAGAGTTAGAGCAGCCCATGCCTGAGCCACCTGTACAGCCACCCCCATTTGACCCGGCTGATATGGCGAACCCGACTGTTCAAGCCTTGTTTGGGCAGTTCTTGGCTGCCATGACACGTATCACTGACCGGATGCCCATGCCTGCACCTAGGGCACCTGCTCAGCATGAGGGCCAGAGTGTCAAAAAGACGTTCGAGCGGCTTCGCAGAGTCGGAGCGACCGGATATTTCGGCACAGCTGACCCCACGGATGCGGACTTGTGGTTGACCGAGCTGGAGAAGGCTTTCAGAATCCTGATCATCCCTGAAGCGGAGAAGGTGAGACATGCTGTCTATCTTCTCAAAGGAAGTGCTGGCCACTGGTGGAGCATGGAAGAGTAGAAGCGGCCTGGAGTAGAGGTTACATGTGAAGAGTTCCGCCGGGAGTTTGTTAACAGATACTTCCCAAAGACCTTTCTGGATGAGAAGATCTCTCAGTTCGAGAGATTAAGACAAGGCATGATGAACGTCAGTGAGTACGAGGCCAAGTTTATGGAGCTGCCGCGGTTCTATCCGCACATGGCTGCCACGGAAGAAGAAAGGATCAGGAGGTTTGAGAAGGGTTTGAATGCCGACCTGTCTACTCCCGTGTCTGCTCTTGAAAACCGAGAGAGATTCGCTACCTTCGTTGAGTCGTTCCAAAGGATAGAGAGGTCGATAGTCGAGAAGAGGCAAACCCATAAGAGGTACCCGCAGTTCCAGACGTCTTCATCTAGAGACTTTAAGAAGCCTAGATCCTCTGCACCTAACCCTCCACCACCCAGATCTACCCCTCAGACTCAGTGGTCCCCAAGTAGAGGTAGAGGACGGAGTCTACCGCCTCAAGAGACCCACAGTTCGGCATCGGTGTCTGTCACCGGACCCTCTAGGCCACAGCAAGATAGAAGCTGCTACAACTGTGGGAAGGTAGGTCACCTGATGAAGGACTGCATGTCCAGGCCTGTCAGTGTGACACAGTCTTAGAGACAGAGTCAACAGGGGTCACAGATAAGACAGTTTCAGGGAGCATCCAGGGGACGGGGACAGGCGTCCCAAGCCGGATCGTCAGCACCAACCCAACCTCAGGCGACAACGAGGTTCTATGCTATGAACCCACCAGATGCAGTGGTCAATCCATGGGTTGTGGCAGGTCAGATGGAACTTTTATATTCTGATATGTCTAAATCCTGTGTTGTATCTGTTTTGATTGACCCGGGTGCTACACACTCCTTTATCACTCGAAGAGTGATTCATGACTACTATATGACAGTTGGACATAGGGCTGATAGTTTGTTGCTCGAGACTCCGTTGAGTGGGTCTGCTATGTTGTGAGAGGTATGCTCTCCCTACATCCTTTTCTTTTTTGGTCATCATATTCAAGTGGACCTTATACCACTTGATATGCAAGGATTTGATATAATCCTTGGGATGGATACCTTGGAAAGGTATAGAGTTGTCTTGGATTGTGAATCCAAGCAGGCTGTGTTTGCTGATGATGGCAACACATGGATCTTTCAAGGAGAGAGGAAGATTCTGCCCACCTGTCTTGTGTCAGCTTTGGTTGCCGAGAAGTTGATGAGGCAAGGATGTCATGCATTCTTAGCCCATGTGGTAGACACTACCATGGAGAGCCCCACCCTTACTGAAGTTCCTATTGTCA
This sequence comes from Alisma plantago-aquatica, assembly GCA_963693085.1. Taxonomy (NCBI): domain Eukaryota; kingdom Viridiplantae; phylum Streptophyta; class Magnoliopsida; order Alismatales; family Alismataceae; genus Alisma; species Alisma plantago-aquatica. Next base: position 1,381,003,811 of record OY856410.1, on the reverse strand, counting down.
GGGAATTCGAAGACGTATTCCCTGAAGAACTTCCTGGTGTACCACCGCCTCAGGAAATTGGTTTTGAAATCAATTTGGTCCCAGGTACACAACCCATAGCCCAGACACCGTATAGGATGGCGCCTGCTGAGATGGAAGAACTCAAGAAACAACTTCAAGAGTTGCTTGAGAAGGGTTTTATCCGACCAAGCACTTCACCTTGGGGTGCTCCGGTCTTGTTTGTTAAAAAGAAAGACAGATCAATGTGTTTATGCATTGACTACAGACAACTTAATAAAGTAACGATAAAGAATAAGTACCCTCTGCCAAGGATTGATGATCTCTTCGACCAGTTGCGTGGTGCGTCCGTCTTCTCGAAGATAGACTTGAGGTTTGGATATCATCAACTCCGTATTAAGGATAGTGACATACCCAAGTCTGCCTTTAGGACAAGGTATGGTCACTATGAGTTCACAGTTATGTCGTTTGGACTAACTAATGCACCAGCTGCATTCATGGAACTCATGAATAAAATCTTCCAACCCTTCCTCGATCAGTGCATTGTCGTCTTCATAGATGATATTCTGATCTTTAGTAGAGATGCCCAGCAACATGAGCAACACCTTCGCCAAGATTTGACCTTGCTTAGAGAACATAAGTTATATGCTAAGTTCAACAAGTGTGAGTTTTGGCTGCCAGAGGTATCTTTCCTTGGACATGTGATATCCTCCACGGGAATTCGTGTTGACCCCAAGAAGGTAGAATCTGTTCTACAGTGGGAACAACCGAAGACACCGACGAAGGTCTGTAGTTTCTTAGGGTTAGCTGGCTATTACCGAAGGTTCATTAAGAACTTCAGTTCCATAGCCCTACCCTTGACGAAGTTGACCCGGAAGGATGTTCCCTTTGTCTGGAGTGATAAGTGTCAACAATCGTTTCAGCTGTTGAAGGAGAGGTTGACAAGTGCACCTGTACTTGTGCTGCCCGAGTAGGGCAAGGTATATGTAGTGTTTTGTGATGCCTCCAAGAATGGACTCAGGTGTGTGCTGATGCAGGATAAGCATGTGATTTCTTTTGCTTCCCGACAGCTTAAGAAACACGAGGAGAACTACCCGACACACGACCTGGAGTTAGCAGCTGTAGTTCATGCCTTGAAGATCTGGAGACATTATCTCTATGGAGAGACGTTCCAGATTTTCACAGATCACAAAAATCTTAAGTACATCTTCTCGCAGCACGAACTTAACATGAGGCAACGTCACTGGATGAAGTTAATCAAAGACTACGATTGTACGATAGATTACCATCCTGGGAAAGCCAACGTAGTTGCGGATGCTCTAAGTAGGAAATCAGCAACACCATCCTGTGATAGGGCACAACTAAACTCTTTGGTATGCCCTAGGAGAGATATGCTCATCTCTTTAAGACAAGACAATGTACAGTTGAAGGTGTCGTGGATTGCCGGGCTGTTGGCAGAGATGCATATCAAACCTACCCTAAGGGAGCAGATTAGAGAGGCACAGCTAGTTGATGTTGTGGTTCAGCAAATCAGATCGGAGTATGGAGATGAGAAGAGAGATGGTTTCCATGACTCAGATGACCAGGTGGCATGTTATTATGGTAGGATGATAGTACCAGATGTGGATAACTTGAGGAAGTTAGTCCTGGAGGAAGCTCATTCTTCGATGTATGCCATGCATCCAGGGAGCACCAAGATGTACCGACACTTAAAGGATATGTATTGGTGGTCTGGGATGAAGAAGGATGTTGCTGAGTTCATCCTGAGGTGTCCCGTGTGTCAGCAAGTGAAGGCTGAGCACCAAAAGCCTGCAGGAACGATGCAACCTTTACCCATACTACAGTGGAAGTGGGACCATGTGACCATGGACTTTGTTGTTAGCCTACCTAGAACCAACAAATGACATGATTCCATCTGGGTAATTGTTGATAGGTTGACAAAGACAGCGCATTCCTTGCCTGTCAAGACAACCTATTCTGCCGAGAAGTTGGCCCAGTTGTATGTTCAAGAGATAGTTCGTCTACATGGAGTTCCTGTTACCATAGTATCAGACAGAGGTCCCCAGTTCACGAGTCATTTTTGGGAACGTTTGCACAAAGCTCTAGGCACCCAGTTAAGGTTTAGTACAACCTTTCACCCACAGACTGATGGGCAGTCAGAGAGGACTATACAGACTTTGGAGGACTTGTTGAGAGCATGTGTTCTCCAGTTTTCAGGGAGTTGGGACCTACACCTGAGCTTGATAGAGTTCACCTATAACAATAGCTATCAGCATAGCATTGACATGGCAACCTATGAAGCTTTGTATGGTAGACGTTGTAGATCACCAGTGTGTTGGTATGAAACTGGGGAATATCAGTTGTTAGGCCCTGAATTGGTGTAGCAGACTACATAGAAGATCAAAGTAATTCAACAACGGATTAAGACTGCACAGGATAGACAGAAGTCGTATGCCGATAGACGTCGTAGACCCTTAGAGTTCCAATTTGGTGACAGAGTGTATCTCAAAGTTTCACCTTGGAAAGGAGTTCTGAGGTTTGGAAAGAAAGGGAAGTTAGCTCCTCGGTTTATGGGACCCTACCCAATCATTGAACGGGTTAGAAGGGTAGCCTATAGACTAAAGTTACCCCCAAAGTTGCAGAAGTTACACCCTGTGTTTCATATTTCCATGTTGAGGAAATGTCACCCGGATATCGAGTCAGTTCTACAACCTATGGAGGTAGAATTGAATGATGATATAACCTATGAGGAAGGACCAGTGTTGATCCTTGATAACAGAATTAAAAAGCTAAAGAAGAAAGATATAAGCCTTGTGAAAGTCCTCTGGAATCATCGTGGTGTCAAAGAAGCCACTTGGGAACTAAAGGAAGAAATGAGGAGGAAATACCCTGCTCTTTTCTCTTAATACATCTTATCGATTTCGGGGACGAAATCCTTGTAAGGGGTGGATGATTTGTAACATCCCTGACATGGGTTAAGAGTTAACCCTAAGAGTTTTGCATAAATATGTAATTAAACACCTGTGATTAACTCTTGGCATGTAATTAAGTTCCTAAGGAACATACATTTCCATTTCTGCTCTTTATAAACAATGTTTTAATAATGTTTTGTTATGCAGGGACCTATGTGCAAATTACCCAATTAGAAGGGTTAACTTGCAGTTTTCACATGTTGAGATGTTCCTCTGATGACGAGACATCATATGGATGAATATGATGAGGTAGGATGGATTCTCCAAGCTTGGGCATCAAGATTCAGCTTGTGGAGCAATCCTTGTGCTTGAAACCCTAATTTTGGTGTAAAGTGCAATTTACCCAAAATATGGGGTGCAACTTGTAAAACACATCCTCTAGAGTATCTTTTGTAACTCTTGAAACCATTTAGAGTAAAAATGATAAAAGGGCGCTTCAACTAATTAAGCAGATAAGATGAATAACCCTTGTGGTAGAATCACCATGTTATAAGTAAAGAAACCCTTATATATAAGTGTGCCCTAGTGATAGGATGGCTTTCCTTGCCTTTGGACCTTTGTTTTAATAAGATGTTCACCTAGATAAGGATGAGGGGCGTTCAAGAAAGTGAGGAGGGACCTAGATGAGAAATGGAGAAAACTAGAGGTCCTTATGATGAAACTAGCCCAAGCTATATAAGCCACCTCCCCTTGCAACCAAGTGAGTGTTCCCTTCACTCTTTCTTTTGAAAGCTTCATTTGGTCCATCCAAGGCAGAGCTTGGGAGCTAGAGGAGACGACCATCTTGTTCCTAGGTAAGGGGATGCCATATTCTAAGCTCGAATTCATGGAGGAAAGTGGATTACAAGGTTGGTTTCATGGTTATCTCACTAGGGTTTCTTGTTCTAGCCGATCTTCTTCAACCTTTTCTTGGAGAAAGTCTTTGGCCGACCAAGTGGAGCTCAAGGTTCCATTAAAGAATTGAGATCTTGGAGCTTGGAGCTCTAGGAATGACCATAAGGTGGGTTTTATATCTCTAAACCTCTTGCGTTCATGATGCATATACTTGTTCATACTTGTAGTAGTTAGTTCTCCTTCTTCCCCAACCTTCCTAGCCTTCTTGCCAGCAAAACCATGGAGAACCCAACCTGTCTTGAGGTTGAAGATGTTGGGCGTGGATAACTAGGTAACTTTACCAAATGACCTTGGACCATTTGGTCCAAATGGTTTGCAAACCGTTTGAAATCAAACGGTCTCACAACCATTTGATTTCATGCGGTCTTGGAGGACCATTTGGAATCAAACGGTCTCAAGACCGTTTGGTAGGGTTGAACAAGGGAACACCATTTGGAGGTCTGCTATACACATGTTGAATTAAAAGTCTACAGAGAATTGAAGCCTAATTGCAAACCAATCACAAGTTGAAGGCACCTCAACCCTCTAAACCCTAATCGGTTGAAATTGCTGATTTCAATGACCAATTTTGGTGAACTTTGGGTTGAAGGGCCCAAACGGTCTCAAGACCATTTGGGGGTTCATCCAAATGGTCTCAAGACCGTTTGGTGACAACCCAAGACCGTTTGGAGGTCTAGGGTTAAGATAATTTGATTAATTGAAGGTCCAATCACAGTAGATTGAAGAATTGAATAAAATGCTGATTTTAGACCTAATTAGGGTTCAACCCGCATCAACTTGACCTAGATTTTTGTGCAACTTTGGGAAAACGGTCTCCAGACCGTTTGGAGGGTGTCCAAACAGTCTCAAGACCGTTTGGGCCAAGTTTGGGCCCAATTGAGGGCCAATTTATGGGTTCAACTCCAAATAGACTCACAATTATCAATGTTGATGGTTAATTACTCATAAACCCTAATTCAATCGGTTTCAACCCCAATTGATTAGCAATTGAGGGTCAAATGAATGTCCAATTAGTTGAGCATCACCCTAATTAACTTAATTGACAAGTGATTAGCAAGTATGTGGCCAATTGGAGGCTTCAAAATGGAAAACCCTAATCGATTACAACCTTGGATGCACTTTTGAGGTCCATGCGGTTTTGAGCCCATTTGGACCAAACGGTCTCAAGACCGTTTGCGGCCAAACGGTCTCAAGACCGTTTGGGCCCAAACGACCTCAAGGTTGTTTGGATCCAATCGATCTCAAGGTCATTTCATTACAAACGGTTTCAAAGTCAACACATCCAAACGGTCAACGCATACATGCGGTCTTGGGGTCAAAGTGTCCAAACGGTCAACGCCCCCAAACGGTCTCAAGACCGTTTGGAGGTTGAGAGGTGAAACCGTTTGGAGACTTTTAGGGCTGTTTTTTCTTAATGGCTTGAAGGTGTAATTGGTCCAATGGTGGTCTAATCTAAACCCTAATAGTACCCTAAGACATTAAGGGGTTAAGTGACTAATAGATTGAACCATGTGGTGATTGAAGGTGCACTTTACCGATATGCCCTTGAAGGGTTCAAATAGGTGATACACTTATTCAACCAAACCCTAATGACTTGATAGTGGTGAATTGGCTTATGTTAATCAAAGTTGATTTGACCTAGCCTAACCTAAAGTGATGTAAGAACCACCTATTAGTAAGAGGAGAGAGAAGGTCCCATGTATAGTAGAAATTCAAGTAAAATACATTCAATGTACATGAATGTGCCCGATTAGGGTATGATTCATCTATGTGAGATCATGAAAACCCTAATTATGATAACTGAGGAATCTTAACCTAATTTAAAGACAACAAGGAGGATAATCTCCTACATGGTAATGCCATGAGCCCACTTCTTTATGAAGTGAATAGTAAACCCTAATTCTAGGGTTGGGACATGTTAAATGAATAGTAAACCCTAATTGGGGATGATGCGATGAATGTTATTTCTGCTTTATAATTGCTGTCCTGGAGATAAACTATTTATTGTTATCAATTGAATTGACCATGCAGGTTCTTATAAGAGGTAGTCATGACCAAGTAAGGGTTATGATACTATATTCATAAAAAGCATGTTTAAGCTTTGTGAACAGTGATATATGCATGATTGCCCAAGTCAAGTGGCACACATGAGAATGATGGGCTGTGAGAGCCATGAGTAGTATCAGGGTCATGCTAACTAAATGACCTGTGATGATTTGACATCCTATTGATAGTTGATGTGAACTAAAATTGGTACATGCAATGTTCTTCTGCCATTGCTATGTTTAGTAGATAATTGCTTGGAAACCTGCTTGATGATAAAAGAATACTGAAATGTACCTAACTAATCAAGTATAACCATATCATGTAGAGCCCTAATCATAGATCCATCATGGTCAGGTGTTAAATGATGGTGAAACAGGTTTTCCTAAGGGAACTCCTGGAGCACATACTTTTGAGTATGTGGGGGTTATGGACGCGCATATCCTTACATCCTAGTGTAGGGGTTGATGTGGATGTATCATAATCCATCAGCACTACACTATGTGTTTATGCCGGGTTGATGTAACACTAATCACCCGAGGAATCTGTTATGCCACATCAATGAAGATAAACATGAAATCTTTCAATGGTGAAGAGAGTACAGAATGCCACTGTGACTCTAATAGCGAAGGACCAGAATACCCTGGTGAGCTATAGTAGTAGAGACACTCGATGTCCTGCATGTTAAGCCTCAACCTGACTGAGGAAGTTGAAGGTCATGAGAATCCGGCTCTTTCGATGACCTAGTATGATACCGAGGCGACTTATTAGTGGTAGTTTGGAGTATGAGCGGTATACCTCATCTCCAAAGAGCATAATGTTGTATGTAAAATGTAATCAGTCGAATAGCATATCTGCTTAGGTTGAACCACAAGAAACAATGCTTGATACTACATTGTTTACAATGTTTCAGTTAAAATATTTAGATTGCATGTTCCTCATATTCTACTTAGAAGCAATTGTTGTTGATCTACTCTTAAACTCGCTCTTGCAGGATAAACTACCTTACTCATGTTGTTTCCCTTTTCTTAGTAAGCTTCTGGAAAAGAGTTATAACTCTCGCTGGGATAATTATTTGTAATTGTCTCACCCCGTAGACTTCAACCTTTTAGGTGGTCGTCGAGGACGAAGGAACTAGCCCGCAGGAGAGCAGTATCAGGAGCAGCATCAGGGGCAGCAGTGAGCCTCAGGTGGACACCCTGGTTGATCAGTTAGTTAGATAGAAAGTCTTATGTCGTCTCTGTACACTCAGGTCCTGGAGGCATGATGATCTGAGATTTTGAATTTTGGGAGTCTTGGGAGTTTTGTACATGTTTGTATATGATCACTCCAGACATGACTTAAGAGAGATGTAAACTGTTTATCATACTTTTATGGAATGAATCTCATGTTTTCAAGATCTTTCCTTGAAAAGTTTTAATTTTTCGTGGTTTTTTGCACTCCGATGTTAATCGAATCACTTCCGCCATGTTTATTTAGTGTTTTGGATATCAGAGCCCACATCAATGACACACAAGACTAGATTGTGGTGTTGGTTGATGACAGAATCCCATTAGTCATGATATAGAGATATCAAACCAAACACATAGGTACTTGTTAGAGAACAAGTGTACCCGACAGACCCACCGTGAGTTTGACACATGGAACCATGACATGGTAGTCACATTCAGTACTCACAGTGATGGTGGTGAGTGTGATTCTTTGACCTGAAATCACTACACTCAACACATGTCGTTGGGCACACTTTGACATCATCAAACGCAGTCCTGAAACATGGGTTGTTATAAAGGTGATGATTGGGTGGCTTTGACACATGGGGCTTTTGAGGGGTGAGTGATAGATATGGGATTTGTCCCTCCTGAGGGAGTTTGATATCCAAGGCCACTTGATGAGTAGGATTGAGATAGGTGTGCACACGCATGTGTGAATCAGTATGTGATATTGATGTCATACATATCTCGTTCAATCTACTCTGAGATCAAGAAAGTGAATGAACGTTGACAGGATGACTGTTCCATGCCTCGAGTTCATTCGGGATATCAGTGACAAAGGAATTATACATTCACTGTAACACCATTCACGGATTGTAGGATTGAAGGTTGTTCTTCAACTTTCTACTTTCACTTGGGTAGCACTGATGTGTGACTAGAAACCGCTCTTTGCTTGTGAAGTCATAAGTGTTATGGACTTTCACTGCCAACGTGAAATGGACCTACAGGGTCACACACATAGGATTTAACCTGGAAGAGGAGTTTTGTCCACAAGCAATGTTTAGATTGATTACTAAAGGAGTTTAGTAGTTCAATTAAACACTCAATCAATTGATAGCTCAATATCATATTGCTCAAGGTGTTGGACACATTGATTGGAGTATCAGATTGATTGAAATCGTAATTGACTGATTCTGCACAACATGTACTCCCAACTGACCGATTCATGTGATGAACTGGTCGGCTGAGGTTGCTGAACCGGTCAGCTCAAGTGTTGAGCCGATCGACTCAAGTCCAGGGTGAACTGATTGCTTCAAGTGCTGAAACAATCGATTCAACTGGTGCAACCGAGCAACTTGGGAAAATAGGATTGGTGAGAATTTTTCTTTCGTTTCAAATTGCCCAATTTGATTGGGAAATAGGATTGGTATTCGATACCAATTAGGAACAATAGAAGGAAAGTCAATCGGGAACCGAACAGGACCACCAACCGACCGGTTCACTTGTGAACCGACCGGTTGAGGTGTCCCAACCGACCGGTTCACTTGTGAACCGACCGATTCAGTTGTGAAACGATCGGTTCAGGTTGCGAGTTGGGTGCTTTTGTGGAAAATCTCAAACCCTTCTACTCCTACTTTTAGTCCCGCATTGCCTGGGATGGAGAACCCTGTCCCATGACCCTCCTATATATAGGGGTATTGGGGGCTTCTCAAAGTACAACTCAGTGCAACCAGTTGCTCTACAAAGTTGTCATTCTCTTTGGTTTTGGTAACCGAGAGAGAGCCTGAGCAAGTGCTACCCGCAAAGGGAGGTGCAGCAAGGAAAAGACAACTGCAGTTGCAACTGGAGGCAGGAGAGTGTGTTGGAAACTAGTACATCAACAGGAGGGTGCGACTCCTTACAATTCCTTGTGGGACAAGGAGATTGGAGTTCCAGATGATCCGTGTGGACTACTTCAGAGGCGGGAGGTTTCTGCCGCTCAGGAGGACAACTGTCAATCCCGACAGTCCCGGTGAGAGGAGTCGTCAGTCCTGGTGCGTCCAGGAGCTGCACAGACACCGTCCAAGACCGGAGGTGAAGACCGTGCAAGGCGCGAGGTATTATCGCCGAGCAAGCCTCGGGACAAGGCATGATTCCACAAACCATCCTTTCCTATTATATAGACGTTGACGCGTTTTCTTGTTCCGGGTTTGGGGGAGAAAATTTTTGTTTCCGTTGCCTTCTCCGCCTCCCCTAAAACCCAACAGTGGTATCAGAGCCACGTCAACTGCTCTATATTTTAGGATTATCGATATGATCGATTTTGGTTTGTTGCCTTTATTTATTGCATATGATGCGAATAATATTGGCTTTATGCATGTCCAATCCTAAATCCACAAATCCCAATTACATATATGATATGTATTATTAATGCACTCAATACGCGTCGCCCTTAAACGCGTTTTGTGGTGGATGTATAGCGTGGTTATGGCCAATAAACCCTATCTGTGTATGGTTGTTTGTGGTTGCTTGCATCTCGGTCTGCACACCAATCTTCCTTCTCCTATTCCTGATGTAACTCGAAATAATTCAAGATTTCTTTCCTACCTTTGCTCCCCTCAAATGTAACTTGAGGTTTCTCCTTTTATGCAATGTAAAATAGGATATATTTTATTTCCTGTTATGTCAAAGAACGGAGGACATCGAGACGACAGCTGAGACGATCGGTTCAAGGCGTGAACTGATCGGTTGACGTTCCAGACGATCGGTTCAAGGAGTGAACCGATCGGTTGATGACCGGTTCGAGGAGTGAGACGAGCGGGTGGTGGCCATGAAGAGATGCACGATGACCAGGCGAACTGATCGGTTGGAGGAGCCAACCGATCAACCGATCGGCTGGTGGCACCCAGACGACCGGGCCAGAATGGGCAAGTCATTCATGTGATGAGTTGATCTACTCGGAAGGCAAGGCACAGAGTTCATCTTGTACAGGTTGCATGTGATGTAGACCTAGATGACCGTGATTCCTCTTGGCTCGAGGAATCACATTAGGATGGCCATAATCATCGCTTTTATCATTTGTGCATGTTTTCTGTGGGATATAGCATGTATATGATACATACTATGTATTGTGGTGATTGGATATGTATATGTATATAAATACCAAATCCCTCATTAAATATTAAGTTTTAGATGCCTTCCAAATGCGACACACGTGAAAAGCTTGATCGACCAAGCGTGGGCACGCCCTAGCGTGGTGCACCATCTATCTCGTAGAAGCGTGAAGGATGAATGTGTGGGTCTGCCCTAACAGGGTGCATATTCATCGTGTTTGCTTTGGGTCAGACTTAACAAGGTGACCTAGATAGGATCTAGCACCTTGAGGCATGGAGATGATCATTGCAAGGAGTTGCATATGACATCTTATCAAGAGTTGCATATGATGCAATTGGCAAGAGTTGCCTACCTGAGAGATCTATGTTGTGGGTGACAGCCCTAGCTGGTCCATGACTTAGAGGATTTTAGGATCTTGCCCAGTAGAAGGTTGTACACTGCAATCTTCTGAATTGATGGTGAGGGCTATCAGTTTGAAGTAAAATAGTGGGGGCGATAATTAATTAAAGGCCTAATTTTTATCGTCAACTTTCAAATCAATCAAACAAGTCAAAAAGAGTTTTGGACTAAAATTGTATATTTCCTTTTTTTAAAATAAATGGTTAATCAACAAATCACTTTATTTGCGATCGGTCTTTGAGACCAACAAATTAAATGGGAATTTTTCACGAATGGTTAGGACATTGAGAAGTGTTCTCAATCGTAGAGTGAAAGCTCTAAGTCCTAGTTATACCAGAACCAGATCCCACCACATCAATGGCTAAAAGTATGCTTATGGAAGCATACCGAGGATGACATTGATGAGGAGTGCTTGATGTTGTGTTCTCTGAACTATGAGTTGTAGAGACAACATGAGACTTATGATGTCTCCAAGACACTGTCCTAGTATGTCATGACAGAAGGAGATCCAGTAAGGTATTCACACACTCAATGTGATTAGGTATGTGGAAAGACCTGACTAAGGAGGATTCCCTCTGAGCCAAGAGTTGTCTATTGGTATGATATTGCAAATGTTGCGAGAATCATACAATTCATGATAAGCTACAACATGAACAACTTTGACAAGCGTTGACAGAGTTGTTGGACATGTTGAGGATAGTAGAGGCAAAGATGAAGAAAGACAAACCATAATCTTTGATATGATAAAAAAAAGGTAATTCTTAAGGGCAAGGACAAGGGCAAAGCAATGAAGTGTTCTGATGCTAGCCAGCAATCCAAGCCGTCTTCAGCCTCAAGGTACATGGGGAAAGGGTGTATGAGGGATTGCCCTATATATCTGGAAGAAAAAAAGAAGATGAAGGAGGGGATGGAGATCTCCACCTAAGGTATCATGAAATGAACTTCTTCTTTATCTGAGGTATATGATACCAAGATATGGATATGTCATATATGATATGCAATATCCACAAAGAAGTCATGGCCTTTGTGAAAGGACCAAGAAAGAAGTACCCGTCATTGGAGCAAGTGTTGCTGCCATAGATAGGAGTATCTTTCGGTTTATTTCAGCCTAAAGGGCACGAAATAGAGTTGAGAACTGCTATTTCATATATTGCCAATAGATAGAAACACTTTATTTTTTCATATTGTATGACAATGATGGCAATTAATAAAGTTGATTTTCAATCTTAAAGGCATGATCTTTGTGGCAATGCCTTATTTATCTTGTGGTATTTGATACGCATAAGATAAAATGATACCTAAAAGTTATTGATAACTCAAACAATCAAATTAGCATCAATCATGAGAAATTCATTTCTAGTTTCCATGTGATGGACAAATCTAGACTCTTTTGGTTAGAGAACCGGTAAGAGACATGAATATCTTGGACATGATTAATCAATCTTCACTAATGGTAGTGGGAGAATGATTGTCCTATTAGGTATAATACATGTGATGTATTTACATACCTATTGGAACAAATGCTAATACTTCAAATTTGAATATCTTGAAGTGTTCAAGATTATCATAGATGAAGTGCAAATTTGGTAAAGTGTTATTTCTTGATGAGATCAATGAATGAAATACTTGGACCAAATGTTTGAGATCCTTATGAGTGATTATGATAGTGTATCATAGCGAACTCATGATTAAGGCATGGTGATGTCTAAATCAAGAAGGAATCATACTCTAAAGAGTTAGAGAATGATTATCAAATAACTGAATTCTTCTTAATAAAAGAATACCCCACAATAATAAAGGACATTGAGAATCACAAGGAGTTGTGAGTTCTTATATCCGTGACAGATACACCTCAATTATCTATGTGATGAGTTGTTCATGTGATGAGTCAACTATCTAGATGAATATGAGGAACCGAATTTTGAGTCATGGTTTATGACCATTACATCCTAAATGACATCCATGTGAACCATAATATATGACCTTGATGGTATCACCCATTGGATGAAATCCATAAGTGCAAATGAGTCTTAAGTGTTAAGACACATGGATCACATTTTGAGAAGGATGATGCTTATTGATTGCAACTTAATGACTGAGACATTTGGCATATGGATACTAAAACCACATTCCTATGAGGAATAAAACAAGGATGTGTATGTGACACAACCTATAAGGTTTATGAATCCACTAATGCAAATGAAGTCTATAAGTTACAATGGACTAATCAATGTGATTGATTGAGTACAAGCAACTCAGAATTGGATCTTTACTTTGATGATATAGTCAAAAGGTTTGACTGATATGTCAAAGATAAAGAAGGGATCTGTGATTTAGTGGGAGCGTATTCACATTCCACATGTTGATGTGAAATGGAAATGTTCTAAAATGGAAATCCAAAAGTGGAAATTATCTTTAAGGAAGATAGAGATGTTTTCTATGTGATAGGAATAGAGATCTATAGAGATAGTTCTCGAAAAATCTCTTGACCTGAAAAGAGAAAGCATACATTGGCAATCTGTACTGAAGGGTTCAGTATGCACAGATTAAGTGGGAGAAAACTTGTCCATGTTACATCGAGTTAGTATCCCAAGGCCAAGTGTTCAATTCTTATGAAGAATGGGAACACTAAGAATAGATATGGATCTATCATGTATGTAATCATCCCATTATCTTGCATGTATGGACATGGCAAGAATAAAATGCATTCATCATCTTGCATGTAGGACATGGCAATATGATGTGCTCATCCTGATAACTCGTATGTGGGACATGACGAGTGGATGTCTGTCTACTTCCAGTAAGGGTTACTGGAATACCATGATAACTTGATAAGTACTTGAGAAGTACTAGTTCTATGGAGATAAGTAAGAGTTCAATGTAAAGAGTTACATTGATGCGAACTTCTGAAAGGACAGAAAATTAATCGCAATATATATAAGATATATAAAAGTGAAAGTTTGTTGATAATTGGAAGTGTTCTAATAAAACTATTTAAAAGGAAATGTCGAGTATCTATGCGTTAGAGAACAGAAGGAGATACTATATGGATCTGGAAGTTCATGAGATGAACTTATAGATATTCCGCTCATTGATGACAAGTATGGAATCCTTTATAATGCAATGTGGCTAAAGGTTAGCAAAGGAATACTAGATCACATATTATGACAACTCCATCTCATACGTGTGACGTACAACGAAGAGATGAGAGACATGCATTTTATACTGACTTTGGCAAGGTGTTGCCATTAATCACTATGTTCGCACTAGAGCACAGTAACATGTGGGACATGTTTGAAGACCACTATGAATATGATTCATGGGTGATTGGCTCGCAGTGCAAGTGGGAGTCTGTTGGTATGTGTGCCCTGAGAGCCAATCATGGGATGATTGGTGGGATACATTAAGATTGATTTGATAAACATAAAAGGCAAGCTTCCAATTCTTTCTGGTTCAATCATATGAGATAGTGATAGAACAGATTGAATGTCTAGAGAATGACAATACTCAATGATGTATGCCTTCAGGTTCATGACATGAACGATGAGATCATACAGATGCTAAGAGTTTGTACATTCTTGTTATGTCCCTAGTCAGATGTCATTGAGGAAGGTAGATAGACAACAATGACACACAAGACTAGATTGTGTGTTGGTTGATGACAGAATCTCATTAGTCATGATATAGAGATATCAAACCAAAAACATAGGTACTTGTTAGAGAACAAGTGTACCGGACAGACCCACTGTGAGTTTGACACATGGAACCATGACATGGTAGTCACAGTCAGTACTCACAGTGATGGTGGTGAGTGTGATTCTTTGACCTGAAATCACTACACTCAACACATGTCGTTGGGCACACTTTGACATCATCAAACGCAGTCCTGAAACATGGGTTGTTATAAAGGTGATGATTGGGTGGCTTTGACACATGGGGCTTTTGAGGGGTGAGTGATAGATATGGGATTTGTCCCTCCTGAGGGAGTTTGATATCCAAGGCCACTTGATGAGTAGGATTGAGATAGGCGTGCACATGCATGTGTGAATCAGTATGTGATATTGATGTCATACATATCTCATTCAATCTACTCTGAGATCAAGAAAGTGAATGAACGTTGACAGGATGACTGTTCCATGCCTCGAGTTCATTAGAGATATCAGTGACAAAGGAATTATACATTCACTATAACACCTTTCACAGATTGTAGGATTGAAAGTTGTTCTCCAACTTTCTACTTTCACTTGGGTAGCACTGATGTGTGACTAGGAACCACTCTTTGCTTGTGAAGTCATAAGTGTTATGGACTTTCACTGCCAATGTGAATTGGACCTGCAGGGTCACACACATAGGATTTAACCTGGAAGAGGAGTTTTGTCCACAAGCAATGTTTAGATTGATTACTAAAGGAGTTTAGTAGTTCAATTAAACACTCAATCAATTGATAGCTCAATATCATATTGTTCAAGGTGTTGGACACATTGATTGGAGTATCAGATTGATTGAAATCACAATTGACTGATTCTGCACAACCTGTACTCCCAACCGATCGGTTCATGTGATGAACCGGTCGGCTGAGGTTGCTGAACCGGTCGGCTCAAGTGTTGAGCTGATCGGCTCAAGTCTAGGGTGAACCGATTGCTTCAAGTGTTGAAACGATCGATTCAACTGGTGCAACCGAGCAACTTGGGAAAATAGGATTGGTGAGAATTTTCCTTTCGTTTCAAATTGCCCAATTTGATTGGGAAATAGGATTGGTATTTGATACCAATTAGGAACAAAAGAAGGAAAGTCAATCATAAACCGACCAGGACCACCAACCGACCGGTTCACTTGTGAACTGACCGGTTGATGTGTACCAACCGACCGGTTCACTTGTGAACCGACCGGTTCAGGTCCCCAACCGACCGTTTCAGTTGTGAAACGATCGGTTCAGGTTGCGAGTTGGTTGCTTTTCTGGAAAATCTCGAACCCTTTTACTCCTGCTTTTAGTCTTGCATTGCTCGGGATGGAGAACCCTGTCCCATGACCCTCCTATATATATAGGGGTATTGGGGGCTTCTCAAAGTACAACTCAGTGCAACCAGTTGCTCTGTAAAGTTATCGTTCTCTCTGGTTTTGGTAACCGAGAGAGAGCCCGAGCAAGTGCTACCCGCAAAGGGAGGTGCAGCAAGGGAAAGACAACTGTAGTTGCAACTGGAGGCAGGAGAGTGTGTTGGCGACTAGTACATCAACATGAGGGTGCGACTCCTTCCAATTCCTTGTGGGACAAGGAGATTGGAGTTCCAAGTGGTCCGTGTGGACTACTTCAGAGGTGGGAGGTTTCTGCCGCTCAGGAGGACAATTGTCAATCCTGACAGTCCCGGTGAGAGGAGGATTCGTCAGTCCCGGTGCGACCAGGAGCTGCACAGACACCGTCCAAGACCGGAGGTGAAGACCGCACAAGGCACGAGATATTGTCACCGAGCAAGCCTCGGGACAAGGTACGATTCCACAAACCATCCTTTCCTATTATATAGACGTTGACTCATTTCCTTGTTCTGGGTTTAGGGGAGAAAATTTTTGTTTCCGCTGCCTTCTCTGCCTCCCCTAAAACCCAACAATAAGATCCTAACTGTTCTTGAACTATGGACAGATTTAGATTCAAGTTTGGTCTAGAAGATACTGCTATTTAGCGTCATGCCTTTGTTGAATGGATAACTTATAATATGTTTGGTGATAAATATGTTTCAACTCAAGTTCTAGAATACCAAAATTTAGTTTCTAAATCCATAGCTAAGGGTTATAACCTTGTTGAAAATGTTCAAGTAGCATCCTTAATAGAAAAAATCCCACCTTCTTGGAATAATTTTGTCAAAATCCCTTATATAAAAACTTCCACCTTCTTGGAAGAATTTCTCCAAAACCCTTAGACGTAGACAAGGGAGTATGTGCATGGCATGCTTAGTTAAATCCCTACAAATCAAGAATAGACAAGGGGAACAAGACAGAAGTCTAACCCAAATGTCAATATGGTTATAGGTGATAAAACCAATAAGAAGCATAACCCTTCCCATCTCAATAAGAAATCCAAACTTTCTTTTTAAGGGCCGCAAGATCCACAAAAATTAGAGTATAGGTTGTGTGCTGATGTAGAGTGATCATGTAGTTTCTTTTACTTCCCGACAGCTCAAGAAACACAAGGAGAATTATCCAATGCATGATCTAGAATTAGTTGCAGTGGTCCACGCGTTGAAGATTTGGAGACATTATCTCTATGGAGAAACATGTCAGATCTTCACAGACCATAAAAACTTAAAATACATTTTCTCACAGCATGAGTTGAACATGAGACAATGTCGTTGGATGTAATTAATCAAGGACTACAATTGTACAATTGATTATAATCCAGGTAAAGCCAATGTAGTGGCAGATGTACTGAGTAGAAAGTCTATGTCTCCACCCACAGATACAACACAATTAAATAACAATAGTGATTAAGGAGAAAAATGTGTTTGCTTTGTGAGTGATAAACTTAGATGCTGAGAAAATGTGTGCATATTTTATGAAGGTCAGAGAAAGTAGAATGTTTGGGCTCCTAAAATTTTTGAAGTAAATATGATCATTGTGGGGGTAGTCCCTTCCTCTTATGTAGAAAGGTTAGAAAATCTGACTATTCTTTTTACTGACTTATCTTCTAATTGGTATATGGAATTCAGTGCCACCTGTCATTTTTTTATTTGACCAATCCCTCTTTACTTCCTACCAGGACAAATCTGGTAGAGTGATCGAGTGGGAAGATCATTCATCCGCCATCATGATTACATGCTATGGACGTATTGACATAAAGCTTACCTCTAGAAATATTCTTAGACTACACGATGTTCAATATGTTCCTTCTTTCTGTATAAATTTGATTAGTCAAGTTGGTTTATAACATTCTAGTTATACCTTATTGTTTCAGGACAATTGTATTGTAATTTCTAAGAATGATTCTTATGTTGGTCTTGGTTATACCCATGGTGGTCTCATTAAACTATCTTCTATTTCATGAAATGCATCTTCTTTTAATAATATGTCTTCTACTATTTTAATTTCTAAAACTAGTGATATTTAGCATGCACACCTTGGTCGTGTGAATGAAAATATGATGAAACACATGATTCATTTAGATCTGATTCCCAAGACTCGTATTGATATTTCTGATAGATGCCAGATTTTTGCAAAAGCTAAGCTTCCTAAGAAGCCATTTAAATTAGTAGATCGTAATACATATTTGCTTGGATTAATTCATACTGATGTTTGTGATTTAAATAATTTTCTTACTCGTGATGGTAAGAGATACATTCTGACTTTTATTTTTCTAAATATTGTTCTATTTTCTTACTAAAAACAAAGGATGAACAATTGTAAAAATTCTTAATCTATAAAACCTAAGTGGAGAAACAATTAGATAAGAACATTAAGAGAGTAAGGTCTGATAGAGGTGATGAATACACCTCTAATGAACTTAACTAGTTCTGTGAGGGTCATGGCTTTATACATGAAACCACGTCCCATTATAATCCTAAAACTAATGGAGTTGAGAGGAAAAATATAACATTGATTGATATGGTCAATTCAATGTCAGTCGAGTCTGGACTTAGCCACAGATTGTGGGGGAATCTCTTCATACAACCAATTACATTATAAATTGTATACCTTTTAAACATCTTGATAAAACACCCTTTGAACTTTGGATCAACAAGAAACAATATTTAAAATACCTCAAAGTGTGGGGGTGTTTGGCCAAGATGAAAATCACTGATAATAAAAAGATAAAACTAGGACCTAAAACTGTTGATACTGTCTTTATAGGATATGTTGAAAATAGTAATGCCAATAGATTCCTCATAATAACATCTGATATCTTAGACATTTAGAGTCAAATTTATACTTAATATTAGACCTATAGATGTTGTCTATTATGAAACCATGTTTCCTCTCTAGAAAAAGGTTCTTAGACAGGTTAGTGAAGATCCTTCTTCACCTTCATATGAAGTAGAACATGAACTCCTTGTACATAAACCTCCTATTGACCTATGTAGGGGTAAAATGATTAAAGTTGATAAAAACTATGGTCCCGACCTCTAAGAAGACCCGCTTACCTATGAGGATGCCATGAAATCCATAGACTTTAGCTTTTGGAAGGAAGATGTCGATAATGAAATAGAATCAATTATGGGCAATCATACTCAGATTTTTAGTGAGATTCCTCCAGAATGCAAGACTATTGGATGTAGATGGGTGTTTAGAAAAAAGACAAGGGAAGATTGTTCCATTGATAAGTTTATGGCCAGAATAGTAGCCAAAGGCTTTAGTAAAAAGGAAGGATTTAATTACTTTGATACATGTGCTCTTGTAACCAAAATATCTTCCATTCGTGTCCTTGTTGCTTTGGTTGTGATCCATAAAATTGGAATCCATCAAATGTGTCAAGAAAACCTTCTTTAAGGGAGATCTCAAAGAAGAGATTTATATGGATTATCCAGAAGGTTTGTAGCACCTACAAAAGAACACAAAGTTTGTATACTATTCAAGTCCTTGTATGGACTTAAACAAGTACCTAAATAGTAGAATGGTGAGTTTGATAAATTTGTTTTATCTTCTAAATTTATTGCAAATGAATATGATCATATTATTTATTCCAAAATTGTTGATGACACTTGCATGATTATGTGTTTGTATGTAGACTTGTTGTTGTGATCGAGTTCCAAAATTATAACTGAGATCCTAAATGTTTTCTTGCTAGAAGTTTTGATATGAAAGATTTAGGACTAACTGATGTAGTACTTGATATCAAATTGAGTAGATATTCTTCTAGTTTTTTACTTAACCAAACTCATTATGTTGATAAAATCTTACATATATTTGAAATGTTTGATTGTACTCCTATTAATACACCTTATTATCTTAACTTACATATTAAGATACATAAGGGTACTCATGTGGATCACATAGATATGCACAAGTTATACGAAGCTTAATGTGCCTAGCTAACCACACTAGACCTGATATTTCTTATGTTGTAAGTAGATTGAGAAGGTACACAAGTTGTCCTAACACAAACCAATGGAAATCTTTGGTAAGAGTGTTTAAGCACCTTAATGGTACAACAAAGTATAGTCTTCTCTATATTGGTTTCCCACCAATGCTAGACAGTTATATAGATGCAAACTGGATTGTTGATTCAAATGAAACCAACTCAACCAGTACGTATGTGTAGCTCCTGACCACGGCTACCAGTACAAGGGTGGCTCTATCAACTAGGATAGACATTTTCAACATGCCTGGACCGCACTGCTCAAAGAATGACATGCCACAGCCCCAAGTGGGCCCAGGAACTGGCTCTGATACCATGTGTAACACCCGGGCCCACTACCCAATGCTCTATTAGAGTTTTAGTACTGACGACTGGCCCCACAGATCACCACTAGCCTTAACTGTGTGCTTTTTCCTCACTCACATGCAAGCCAGGATGAACTTCCCGACTGGTCACCCATCCTAGTACTACTCCATGCTGAACATGCTTAATTATGGAGTTCTTTAGTGATGGGCTTCTGGAAAAGGAGGTGCACCTTGGTGATATGGGTAGTCCAATCATTCCCTTTAAGATCATTTTATCTGAGGCCTCAAATCTTGGGACGTTACAATATGTGTTTTACCTTAGAGGAGGAGCAGTTTCTTGGAAATCATCCAAGAAAACTGAGAGAGCTAGATCCACCATAGAGGATGATTTTATTATTTTATATTTATCTTGTCGTCAGACTGAATGGCTTAGAAATTTACTTATTTATCTACCAATTGTTTTGAAACCATTTCCTCCTATTTCTATATTATGTTGTAATAAAGGAACCATTGACAAAGCTAAGCAATCTAAAGATAACCTCAAAAATCACTTTATGGGGTTAAGATATGAAGTTGTGAGAGATTATATCACCTGTGGAGTCATATCTATCGAGTATACAAAATTTGCAATGAATATTACATATCCACTTACTAAGGGTCTAGTTACAACGCTAGTACTCAGTTCGTTGAGGGAGACGGGTGTTCTGCCCATAGATTAAACAATACAGTGGTAACCCTATCATTTTAAAATAAAAGATCCCACAGGGTTAGTTCAAAGGGACAATTAAACTGTCGTGCTATGCAGAAGCACACATTGGAGCTTCACTCTTAACCCTCCCTATGGCGTTAGTACTTCATTTTATCCAGATATAGGAAGAGATTTGCTCTGAATAGATTCAAGGCCATTTATTAGCAGGATATATACCATGCAGGACACACTTGGATATCGCTTCTATGTGAGTATAGCTAATGACCCAGAGTTTATGTGAGTTGGGAAAACTCGTTGGATGCTCAGATTCTTGTGAAGGTCGTTTATGTGCAACACTGATAGGAACTCGTTCGCGTGCCTGCACTATGATTGTGTGATTTACTAAAGTCTAAATGATAGAGTCTTCTTCAAGACATAGTTCACCATGTCTCTCCGGATTGAAGTGAGTCACTCTAGGTAATGGTTCAAAGCCACAAGCTACCAATACTAAATATATAATAATGTCGTAAATTTTACTTTTTATTGATTTTCTGGAAGATTTTATAGAACATGTGGGGAATGTTGTATTTCTTTGTTCCAAAAAATAGTTTTACAACCATCACCTTTGTCCCATATTTCTTTTTACAGGATAAAATTTATTTTATTTATTTTATTTTCCAAAAAGGCTTTTGATTTTTGTTTTGCGTTGTTTGGAATTTGTTGACAGTGTTTAAGCAACAACAATTGCCCTCTATTTGACTATCATGAAATCTATCCATTAACCACAACAATTAAGATGCATATTGGGAGGACCAACATTATTAAGGTATGACTACAACAATTACTCTTTTTTTTACTACCATTAAAACCGCCCATTAATCGTGATGATTAAGACGCATGTTGAAAAATCAATAGTTACAAAGTGGACAAAATGTGTGGGCTGTTACCATCTGACGTGGCTGAGACACTCTCCTTATAAGGAGACATCTTCTCTCTCTATTAGAAACACACTGAGATACAGAGCAACACAATTACATACCCAAAAAAAGAGATTTTTTTGTTTTAGTTTCTCCTGATTGGAATACTCCATTTCTTCTACAACTACAATAGTCTTTGTTCTCTCCAGACCTTTTTTCTTGTTGTTGTGCTTGTGTCGGAGGCACTGCACAGTGTCCTTTTCTTATTTGCGATAAAAGACTAAAGGAACAAGTTCGACAAAATCCTCTCGCTTGCACCAAACGGCTGTACCAAAATTGGAGTGACTGGATCTTAAAAATAGACTGTTGAAAAAGCTCGTACTAGGAACGGTGAAATCTTAATGAAGACAATATTTCACACACCTTCATCTCAGACTTTATAATTTGCATCTTCTAACTAATCACTATATTTTCCGAATATTTAACTGTTAGTGATACCGCTGCATGTTTAGTAAACTATGTGCCTTAATCTAGTATGCTTTTGTCTATATATCCAACAAAATATGCCTAGCTCATTAGATCTTTGTTAGTCCTCATTTTTTAAGAGTGAGTTTTTGAATAAATGTTAGCAAGAATGACAAAACCATAACAAAAGGTCCGCATCAATTTATTTGGAGGCATACAAACAAAGGTGCTTGTTATAGCCACACATTCAAAACACATTATTCCTCAAGTTTTCCAAGAAGAATCTAATATTTTTATTCATTAAAAAAAAGAACCAAACAAGATAAAAATATAAAGGAATAATTCTATTATTGTCTACAACATATAGAAAAACAACTCACTCATTTTGATTGCTTATTGACTCAACACTTTTATATTTCATGAAATTTCTTTGAGAAATTCAAAATAATCAATCAAAACAAACCTTCTTTCAATCATTTATGTAGCAATATGCAATTAGAAAATCACCTTTGTCAAATTATTGTCGTAGTCTCAACAACAATCCTCTTGTATTGATTGCACCCAGAAAACAAACGATCATCGAATATTTTTTCAATGGTATACTCTCAGAAACAATATTCTTGATTTACCTCCATGCTACACATCTCGAGATGATGTGCTTATTGGACCAGAGGGGTTAACCCTATTGTTGTTCCCAAAAAAATGACAATTATTTTTATCAGCAAGTGCCCGAATGCACAATAAATGTCCATAAACAATAGGGCGACAACATTGGAGGCATTATGTAACACGTCTTTACCTCGTGTAAAGATTTTTTTAGGAGTTCCTTCGTGATGATCAAGACCCAATTGGTCGCATAAGCAAACATTCCATAGAAAAGGAAGCCCAAAATAGTAATTTTATTATAAATGCCAATTCATTGCATCATAGTACAAGAAGTAGCTCACATGTTATAATATGTTTAGCTTAACACACAAACACTACGAGATGAATACGTAGGAATTTTGATTCCGAATTTGTAAGGTGTAACTTGCAACAACAATGTACTTATGTACGTGATCATGAATTGTATGTGTACATCAAGCACATCAAGTAAAAAGACATTTTTAGGCATCAAAGTACATATACAAGGAAAGCATTTTCCAAGCATTGACGCATACATATACCAATAGTTGTTTAGTGCAAATACATCTTTAGTGTATGCATAGAAGGAGAGAATTTTCCAAGCATCTATGAATAAATACAAAGCTAATTGTTTAGTGACACATCATTACAAGGTTTAATCCCCACTCCATAAAAAAGAAGCAACATAAATTTATTATATGTTTGTATATAAAAGGGTGGGGAAACGAATGTGGATGAAGGGAAAGAATGACGATGTGTTGATTTAGCATGAGAAGAGGAGCGGAGGACATATTAAAGGAAAAGAATTTTATTTTTTGTCTTTGGAAAGGATTTTTTGTTTCAGATCTTAAAAAGTTAAAAGTTTTTTATTGGGTTCATTTTATAAAAGAAAATTAATATGTAACAAAGAATTATGGGCCCGTCTCTGATCTCCCTATGTGCCAATCTGGAAGGGGTGTACAGAAATGTAAATGGCAACTTCCCTCCTTCCTTAAAGTTGATTTTATTCTATTATATTGATTCTTTCCTTTCCTCTCCCCCACTTCCCTACGTACAAAACACAACAATTGAGCTAAAAGCTTCACAAGTCAAGTAGCAAGAATCGAGTCATCTTCAACAAGCTTCAAGCGATCAATTTTAATGTGAGTCTACATGATTACTTTTATGCAATCTCATTTAAATTATTATCTTCGCATGTTTGTGCACTTGCTGATAGGAATAGAGAGCAAGAATAATCAGAAGCCAATATGATACTCAAAACATTCAAATTTGAGTTGACGAGGGATAGTGCAAGTGAATAGGTAATGAATGTAAAACATATATCTATAACTCTTTTTTTAAGTTAAAAGGGGTTTCATTCATTACTCCAAATTGGATTATGCTAGTACAATAAGGTCCTTATTGAAAGGCCCTTGTGAGATGAGGGAGTCATGGAGGTTATATGCAGTAGATGCGAGATGGTGAACTAGATTGTTGCATGCCCGTGGTATCCACCGAATATCAACTACTATAAAAGATTCCATAAGTCAAAGGATCTCTCTAATCGTAACTCCTACTTGGCCCTGGTCGTTCCCTGATGATTTGATCTCCCGGACCAAGGTCTCGGTATTTGACTTGAACCATATCACATCGTATCCCAGCCGCAGGCAAGTCTTCATGCCTCGGATCAGATCCGCTCCCTCTTCGAAGAAGGCCGATAGACTGAAGGTTCTCTGCTGGAACGTTGCTCGCACCTTGCCTCGATGGTCATGGATTGCCCGGCCGATGCCATTAATTTCACCCTCTTTCCACGCTGCATCCACGTTCATCTTGGTTATGTTGTGCACCGGTGGCCGTCAATGGGTCTCTGTCCTACATTCACCCATAGGTGTCGTAGTAGTGTGGCATGACTGATACCTCCTATAATCTGCAACAAAATTCTAAAGACTCATTACAATCCCCGGGATGGAGACACTGCCCTCTATCATTGTCTGTCTGTTCCAAACTATCCACACCGTCCATAGTAGAGTTGTTGCTTCATCCACCTCCTCCTCCCTTCCTTGCTCCAGTAAGTGTCGACATACCTCTGCTCCTGTAGGTGTATCATCACACCAGCTATCCACATCCATGTTACTCATCGCCCAGACCTTCTATGCCTCCCTGCAGTGGATCAATGCGTGTATTAATTTCTCTGAATTAACCCCACACTATTGGCATGCATCCACCTCAAGGATTCCCCTTCTCTGGAGCTTGTTCTTTGTTGGCAAGATATCTTTCCATACCCTCCATAGGAAGTGGGTGAGTTTCGGCGACCATTTATGCTTCCACAACTTTTTCCAGTTCATTCCTTCTTCACCCCCATCTTCCCTCAAGTCTGTGGTTAGGAACCTATATGTTAATCGTACCGAGTACTCTCCTTTCTCATCAGGCACCCAGGTAATCTGATCATCTTCATTGGTGTTCCCCAATGGGATGACATAGATGCATTTGATCCTTTATGTGCTCTGGAAACCGGTAGAGGATGCTCGTGCTATCCCATAGTTGGGTATTGTGGTCAATCAGCTCGCTAATTGTATTACCCTTTAACTCTTCATCTTTGATGTAGCTCAACAGTGTGTCGTTGAGTCCCAGTACCCACTTGTCATCAAGGATGTTAATATTACACCCATTTCCAACCCTCCAATAGAAGCCGCATTTCACTCTTTGAATGCCTCCCCATATACTCCTCCACATGAAATTGGGGCCAAAACCAACATATGCTCTAAGAGGATTGTCCCCCTCATAATATTTGGCTGCCAAAACCTTACTTTCCAGTGACTTGACGTTATTCATAAGTCTCCAACCTTGCTTGGCTAGAAGCACCTAGATGAAGGCCTTTAGATCCATGAACCCCATGCCACCATTGTCTTTGGTCTTGCACATTTTATCCCAGCTAAGCCAGTGAATATTCCTCTCTCCCTCCTTTGAGCCCCACCAGAAGCGTGCTATCATGCTTTGTATCTCATCAATGAACTCATCAGATAGTTTAAAGACACTCATGTAATATGTGGGAATCGCTTGGATCACCGCCTTGATGAGTACCTCCTTTCCCGGCTTGGATAGTAGCTTTTCCTTCCACCCCTGGAGTTTTTTCCATACTATATCCTTGAGTGTAGGGAACACCACTTTTTTTATCTCCCCATAGCTTTAGGTAATCCCAGGTACTTAGCATGTCTGTCCACCTCGTCGACATTGAGGATGCTTCTTATCTCTTCCCTTCTTTCTACACTCACATTGTTGCTGAAGGCTACCTCTGATTTTTCATAATTGATTCTTTGACCCAAGATTCTCTCATATTGGTTGACTATGGCAGCTAAACACGAGCTCTCTTCAGGGGTCGCCCTAGCAAAAAGTATACTTTCATATGCAAAAATGAGGTGAGAGACTCTTGGGCCTCGGCAACTAGCCTTGGCCCCATGAATTGATCCAGTCCGAGATGCATAAGAAAGTGAAGTAGAAAGCACTTCTGCGTAGAACAGGAAAAGATCTGGACAAATAGGATCACCTTGGGGAAGACCTCTGGTCGGTGTTATAGACCCTCTCCATGCCCCATTGATGATAAATAAGTGTGATACGCTGGAAAAGCACTCCCTAGTTTTATTCCTCCACTGTGTAGGTAAAAGAATGCATGCCATAGCTATGTCCAGAAAAGGCCATTCAATTTTGTCATAGGCCTTACTCATGTTCAACTTCCAAGCTATAAAGCCTTCCTTTCCCTTCTTTCCCCTCTTCATCATATGAAAAAGCTCGTATGCCACAAGAGCGTTATCTGTAATCAATCTTCCTCATATGAAGGTGCTTTGATTTTAAAAAAATATTTTATTCAGAAAAGGCTTGATTCTGTTGGCCATGACTTTTGTGATGATCTTATAGGATACATTGTAGAGGCTAATAGGGTGAAAATCGTTAACCCTCCTTGGATTTTGAGTTTTTGGGATGAGGACAATGTCAGTTTTGTTTATCTCCTCCAAGGAAGCCCTGTCATGCCACCAGTCAGTGATAAAACGCATTACCTCTCCATTGGCGATGTCCCAAAAAGTCTGATAGAACATGGCTTTCATGCCATCTGGCCCGGGCACTTTGTTAGGGTGCATCTAGTCTAAAGCTTCCTTAATCTCCTCCACCCGCGGTATATGAATCAAATGGTTTCTTCTCTCACTTATAGAGACTAAATCCTACATGGTCATCTGGATTCAAATTTTTTAGAGATATATGGGCCTAGTTGTTTTTAGGCCCATAAGGGTTTGTCTGCTTCCATGTATCTCCTCATCCTATTTAAATAAGAGGGTATGTCCTTCTATCAATAAAAAACACATAGAGGATTTCCACATCATATCATTTTCTACATGGTATCAGAGGTGACTATCTGCACTACCCCTAACCCTAACAGAGAGAGGGAAGGATATAAGCATCCCCCTGTCAACGGTCACTGCCTCTTGGCATTGCTTGGTTCTCTGTAGCGATTTTCATCCCTTGAATCTTCTTGGAACATATCAATTGAGTCGTCTAATAGATATGTGAAATGTGCATTGTTGATTCACATCATTTATCTATAGATGTTGTGGGCTGGCACACAAGGACACATATTAGAGCTATGTTGAAGACTATCAAGAGATGAAAGGTAGAAAATTCAATGTAGTATGAGAAGAGACATAAATGAGGTTTACCACTGATTATTGTCTCTAACATTGTGTGCTTATAAGATATGTGAAACATGCATTATTTTCCATGCACTTTGTTCATCTGTCCACATTGTGGGTTGAAACATAAGGGAAAAGGTTAGAGCTATGTTGAAGATCAACAAGAACTCAAAGGTGGGAATTTTAGTGGAGGAGGTTGAGAAGTGATGTAAATGGGATTTACCTCTAATGACTAACTGAGAAAGCCTTTATCTTGCGAGTGGAAAGGTTACTGGGATCAATTCAGTTCAGATCAAAAAAGTGGTGGGAATAGAACTGATAGTGAGGTATTGGAGATTCATTGGCTACTCCCCCAAATACACACACCAATCATATTTTGTTCAATCTTGGCATGATACAGTTTTTGTAGAATAATTTCTATTGGTGAATGTATCTAGAATTGGTATCCATATCAATGCAGTCTAGATTTTATTGGCTTGAAATAGTGAACTATAATAAGTTCCTTGAGAAGTATGTACTTGGAGGTCATATGTTCTTGAATTTGCTAACATCTTCTCAATTGAGGATAACTTGAACACACAAGTAATTACCTCTTAGAAAAAATTTTATATGATAGTATTATCAATTTTTGTAAATACTCTAGGGTGTTTATAGTTCCTCAGTTTCAGTACTTCAACTGATGTGGATTTTGATATTTTTGAAGTTACTTTGTAACTTTATTTGATAAAAGAACACTTATTTGGGGGGTAAGAATGTAGTTACAAGTGGTTTCCTCTTAGACAATTTCTTATGTAACATGGTATTGTTCGTTTTGTAAATCTTATACTCTAGGGAGCTTATACAAGTGGCTACCTCTTAGGCTATTTGTATGTAATATAATATTATCAGTTTTTGCACATATCACACTCTTAGGGCATTATATTTCTTCACCTTAGTTACATCATTAATCCATATCATGATTTTTATGAAGTTGACTTTTTGATTCATTTTGATCAAACAAATTTACATATCTGAGGGCTAAGGTTGAACGAAATAATTATGGTTGAGTATATTCTGTCACTTGTGTCTGAATCAGTAATGTATGATGATCATTTTTAATCATTGGGGATAAGTTCACTTGCTTTATTTCAAACATGATAGTTACATGTCTATTATTAAATGGTTGGTTGCTTTATTTGTCCTTTAATCAATCAGTTGGACACATCTAGTTTTATACACATAGATTATAATTTGTCTTATTCAGAATGCTAGTTTTGGTTTCATTTGAATGCATCACATCTAATATGGGAGTGGCCACTTGATTGCAATGTTGCATTTTATGAGCTAAAAAGGGATTTTTGGTTACACTCAAATTTGATAGAAGGTGTTGAAGAGTTGAGTTCAAAAGCAAAACTTGTGATCTAAAAAGGGCTTTCTAATAATAGCATAGCAACACCTTATTTACATATTTTGGTGCTTGATTAAACATAGTTTGTAAACAATGACTGTTGCACATTGGAGAGCATATTCATTTGTGAGCAATTGATGCATACCAGGAACTTGAATCTCTTTTCCCAATACATCTAAGGATATTATCAAATAAATAATTCTATGATAATTGGGAAATTTTGGACATTTGGAGTTATGTTTCTTTGTGTGCTTTTAGATAATAACGTAGATCACTTGAGATGTAGTGTTATTCACTTGTCACTTTTCTTTTACTCATTCATAAGGACCATAATATAGTTGATTATTGTCCTGCAATAACTTGTAGGACTTATTACCAGTGTTGTGCTAGATACTTTATACATGGTATAACCATTTTATCTTAGTAGGTTTTGTAAATGAAGTTTGAAGAATCAAAAGCACTACAAATCTGTAATGTTTTGTGGAATATTTTACAAATGATAATTATCATCCTTTCGGGGTTTGGCAACGATTATAATGAATGAAGTGTTGACGATATGTCCTGAGAGCCAATTATATAATGATTGTAGGGGGGCACATCTTGTAATTGATTTGATTATTAATTAAGGAAATTTTGATCATTGTCTTTGTTTAAATATGGGATAACGAATAGATTTGGCAATGTCCTAAGAATGTTTGACACATTGACATGTGAATTCAAGTTGAAGACCTAAAAATGAAATCATATGTATGTTAAGAGTATTCATTCTTGTCTTAGTCCTTGGTCGGATATTATTATGGATATTAGGACAAGACTAATTCATCAACACTAGTATGTGTGTTGATTGATGACTACATCTCAATTAGTGATTATATTAGACATCAAATCAAATATAAAGGTACTTGTTATGAACAAGTATACTGGATAAAACCCACCTTGAGTGTGATACGTAGAAGCAATAATGGTGGACATAATCACATCTCAATGTGAAAGTGGTGATTGTGACCCTTAGACCTGAAGTAACTACGGTGATCACATGTCGTTACGTGTGCTTTAACATGTTCAACATGACCTTGAATAAGGGTTGAATACAAGTAGTGCTTAGGTGCATTATGACACATGTGGATTATTGTGAGTTATGTAGATGGAATTTGTCCCTCCCATTGGAGTGATATCTTGGCCACTTGAGGAGTGTTACTATGAAATGCATGGCCATGCTCATGTGAGTTAATATATGATATTGATCTTATGTTTATCTCATATAGTCTACTCTAGATCAAGATACAGAGATTGGACAATAAGAGAATGGCATTTCCATGCCTCATATTCAATCTAGATATCATAGACAAAGGGATTATACAATCACTATAACATTAGTTATAATACTAGGTTAAAGTTGTTCTCCAACTTATCCTATCACTTGGGTGGAAATAAAGTCTTTCTAGATACCAATCATTGTTGTTGAAGTTGTAGTTTGAATATGGACATCACTAGTTCACTACCAATGTAATGTAGATCCATTAAGGTCACACACTGTAACATCCCAATTTGCAAATAAAATAAGTTTAAGGTCCTTAGTGAAAATTTCCCACTTCTATTTTCAAAATCCTAAGAATTGATGCAAAATACTCAAATATAATGAAAGGTTTCATCATAACTCGAACTTTCATTCAAAATATTACCTAACATTGAAAAGATAATTTATTTTGATTCATATATAATGAGATAATGACATTTGTGCATTTATTAAAGAAAATGTGGATAAAACCTAAATCTAATCATATAGAAAGATTCTAGACCCTTTAATTAAGCTATTGTCAAAATTTGAGCCTAGTCAGACTTCGTTTGACCCCTCAATCATTTTTGGGAAGATTCACTATAGTTTAAACCCTAAATTCGAATAATTTTGATTTAATGTCGTCAATTTCATATGGTTCTGCATGATTCGAATGTCACGCCTGTCACGTGCTACCCGAGTCGGGTTCTCGGGTTATCAGGTCGTGGAGGTCGTCCCTCCTGCCCGATGTCCAATCCCATTGGGACTCTTGCCGACGCTTATCCTCCGATCCCCTATCTGAAACCACAGATCCCCGATCTGCCTGGTCTCTTCGCCTCTGCATTCGCGAGCCTTCTGTGACCCTAGCGAGCCCGATTTTGAGGGTCTCTCGTGCCCTGGGCATCACGGTCGAGGAGGGACTCTGCTCCCTCCCCTGTTCTCTCGGCCGCGACCCTCCTCTTGCCACTCGGGCCACCTAAAGCTATAAAAGAACCATCCAGATCGATAAACGAACCCTTAGGAACACTACCCACAAATATATTCGCCATCTAGAGCTTTCCCCCTCTGCTACCCTACTCCGCCAGCGACTCCTCTTCCAAGCTTGGCTGCGGCGGCGGTTCCCAACCTTCTCCACCCAAGTCGACGCCCGGAAGGGTTATTGATGCGATGATTTTGAGTCGCATTTATTGACTTGTTTGATGTGTGTTTTATGCATTCATTAGTCATTTTCATGGTTAATGTTGCATAATTCATTCATTTTGGTCTATGCTACTCCTTTATGTCAAATTCCCTCTATTTAAGCATTTTGAGTATTAATTATCGAAAGAATATATTTTGTGTGGATTTATGTGGTTCCGTGTGTTAATTTCAGGAAAAACAAGTATCTGCTGCCGTTGATACCATCGACGGTGGTCGATACCATCGACGGTGTTCGATACCATCGACCGGACCACAGGTTGCCAGCCGCAAGGACCAGAAGAAAGTCGATACTATCGACAGGGATGTCGATGGTATCGAGATGACATCAGGCGCAGAGATGAAAGAAAAGAAGAGTTGCCGCTATCACGCTAGGTCGATACCATCGACCCGCGTCGATGGTATCGACACCGTCAGATATGAGTTTGTTTCAGATTAATCTTAATTGGACGACTGTGGTTAATTGGCGACCTAATTCGGGAGATATACCTAATGACGGCACCCTTGACTGGGGAATCACGTCATTAGTTGCGGCACACATCCCAGAGAGCAAGGAGAGAAGAACGAAGCACGAGAGCACGCCCCAGCTGATCCAGACGCTGAAGAAGACAAATTCCACCACCGAAAGGCAGCAGAACGCGGATTCCACGCCAAGGATTGATTGGACCTTCTCCGTTCAGGGGTTTAATCACTCAATCAATGTTGCCCTTTTTCTTCTCCACATTGTACTCTGAGATGAACATGCAGGGCTAATCCCCTTTGTCTTTAGGACCGGGAGTAGCCCGGGAATTCATTGTATGACGATTTTATAATAGTAATTCATATCTTATCTCTTAAATCCATGGTATAATTTTGTTTTCTCCAATATATTGTTATGCTTGATCACCATAATAATAATCTAATTCCCTTAATTGCTTTGAAAGAAGAATCAACAGTTGAAAAGAGATGAAATTTACATTAACTGACAAATCCCTTGAACAAGGTGGTGTAAGATTAATGGTAGATATCGAGAGGTCGTTTTTAATGCACCTAGTTTAGGGTATAGGTTACTATGATGGTGGAACTGACTTGGACATAGGTAGTGAATTGTACCACGACAATGGGCAATTCTGATTTCAGGCCACTACCCGGATAGAGAGATAAAATTGAGTAACTATATAGAATTTAATACAATGAAAACCCGCGGTGAAACCGCAATCCTAAAGATCTCCTTTTGAATTGATTAAACCAACAATTTAATCGATTGATTTTTTTATTTTATTTTTATTTTCTTTTAATTTTAACAACAACTCTCAACTATTTAATCGGCTTAGCTGATCGTGAGTAGTTAGTAGGAGTCTCTGACGATTTCATGTATCCCTGAGTTTGACTCGGGCCTCACAAAAGCCTTTACTACTTCGACACATTCACTTGCATTTTTGCGCACGGTAAATTTGCATCAAGTTTTTGGCACCGTTGTCGGGGATACGGCGAATTGTCGGCACTTCGAGTGCTGCGAGCGGCCACTCTAGGCCACATTTTTTATTTTTTTTTATTTTTTGTATTATCATTTGAAAATTTATAATTTATTTTCTAGGTATTTGCAATCGTCAAGCACTGTACTAAATTTAATTTTTCTATTTGCAGCAACTGTGCATGGTGCAGACACAGAGTACTGATTACACGTAGCACACACCAGAGGTTCCGCTGGCGGAATTGGAAGATGAGGGCGAGTATAATCAAGACCAGCTGGAAGACATACTCTCTGAACCAGAACAAGAAAAGATGGACGAGCCACA
Organism: Alisma plantago-aquatica; assembly: GCA_963693085.1. Taxonomy (NCBI): domain Eukaryota; kingdom Viridiplantae; phylum Streptophyta; class Magnoliopsida; order Alismatales; family Alismataceae; genus Alisma; species Alisma plantago-aquatica. The sequence goes on along the minus strand of OY856410.1, from coordinate 1,380,970,846 downwards.
GACAATATGGGAGAAGATCAAAGCTTCTTCCTCATCTGCTTCCAAGGGGCCGATCAAGAAGCAAGCGGTGAATATTTCGACATACAAAATTGATCCGACTCTAATCAACTTGGTGAAGTCCAATGCTTTCCATGGGCTCAAAAATGAGAGCCCCGTCGCGCACATTAGTCAATTTGTGGAAAATTGTGATATGATCAAAATCGACAGATTTCCACAAAATGTGCTCTACTTGAAGCTCTTCCAGAGTTCTTTAGCGGGAATCGCATGAGAATGGATACATAACTTGGACGATGAATACGTGGAGTCTTGGGACCACATGGTAGAGGTTTTCTTCGAGAGGTTCTTTCCGCCCGAGAAGATCAATGACATGATCAGAAAGATCCACAACTTCACCCAACAAGTAGGAGAAACATATTCTGAGACCTGGGAGAGGTTTCAGATCATGCTCAGGCGATGCCCGCATCACGGGCTTGATAGGGAGACACAAGTCAAGATCTTCTATTTTGCTCTCTCCGAGCATGATAGAAGAAACCTTGATTCAGTCGGTTCTGGATTCTTCTTGAATAACACGGACACTAGATGTTGGGAGATCCTAAAGAATATGGCTAAGAAACAATCATGGGGCGAAAGAGGCGCCGTGGAGCAGGTTCGAGTAGTAGGTGAATCTAAAGCGATAAAGGAGCTGAATGAGAAGATAGATCTTCTCGCAAAGAAATTGCTTGCAAAGGAGGATCCTGAGTCTGAGGACGAGGCTCAAGTGAAATTCATGAGGCAGCAGCAAGGCTACAGGAACAATGACTATTCATGGAGGAAAGACAAGAAGTTCTCCTGGAAGGACCCAAATAACTTCTTGCAGGATCCGGATGCTAAACCCCAGCCAGTGGCGGAAGATAAGAGCACAGAGCTGCTCAATCAAGTGATAAAGCAAAACCAAGAACTCATGGCTACTTTCGGCCAACAAATAAAGCAACAAGGGGAGTTCATGAACCAATTTGGGCAGACACTACAGAGCCATGGGGCTCAAATGAGGACAATAGAGACATCTATGGCACAGATGGCTGCAGAGATAGCCAGTTTGAAGAAGCCGACACATCCAGGTTTCCCAGGAAATACTAATGTTCCAAGAGGAAACCAACAAGCGAAGGCCATCTTGCTAAGAAGTGGCAAGAAATTGTTAAATCCCAGGGCCGATGAAGCAAGCAAACCCCAAGCTGAAGTTGAAGGTGAGGCCACCGAGGAGATGCCCGTACCAGTCATAGAACCAGTTGATGACACAGTTGTGGATGTCACTGAAGACCTTATTGCAGAGGAGGAGGAGCCTATGAAAAGGACACCCTATGTGCTACCGCATCAAAGGGCACAGGCTGTCCCGGTCCCTTATCCGAACAGTGCTAAGGCAAGGAAGGTAGATGACCAATTCAAAAAGTTCTTAGACAGTTTTAGAAAGCTTTCAGTCAACATCCCTCTATTGGAAGCTATTGAGAAAATCCCTTCTTACGGGAAATTTCTGAAGGATATCATCACAAAAAAGAGAAAAATTCCGGACACTGAAGTAGTTATGCTTAAGGAGCAGGCGAGTGCCTTCATCATGGGCACATTGCCACCAAAGAGGCAAGATCCGGGTTGTTTCAACATTTCATGCTATATCGGGAAAGTCAAATTTGGTGAAGCACTATGTGACTCGGGAGCAAGCATCAATTTAATGCCCCTTTCTACATTCAAGAAGTTGGGATTAAAGGAGTCACGTCCAAGCAACATGACAATTCAATTGGCAGATAATTCCGTGGTGAAACCATATGGGATTTGTGAAGATGTGCTTGTGAAAGTGGATAGATTTGTATTTCCTGTAGACTTTGTCGTCATGGAGATGCAAGATGAACAAGGCAATGAGCTACTACTAGGGAGACCATTCCAAGCTACATCCGACATGATACTCGAGATGGGGAGAGGTCGGTTGACCTTGGGTATAGCCGATGACTGATTTGAGATGGTCATGCCTTCCAGCGCCACTTCACCTAAATCCAAGGAGCAATGCCACATGGTAAAACACTTTGATAATACCATCTCACTTTGTCTAGGGAAGCCATTTTTAGATATGGCTCATGTAATGACCAAGGTGGCCAAAGGGACTTTGGCTGTAGACATCATGGAGAAGACCAAAGTAGTATCCCTTTGCAAGGCTGTCGGGTTCCCAAATGATGAGAATGAGGACATTCCTCCCTCTACGGAGGATGATGCTATAGTAAATTCAGTTTTTGATGCATACCTGGAATTACCACTGGAGGCTTGTTTAGTCAACATCACTCATGATTGGATGAGAAGCAAATCACTCAAGGAGTGTGCCAAGATGCTTCAGATGCTTCCATGTTTCTATGCGAGGTATTATGAAGATTTAGGTGAACTTCCCCCTCCGCTTCAATCATCATTGATCAGCCCGCTGGAGTTGGAGTTAAAGCTACTGCCCCCGCATCTCAAGTACGCCTTTCTAGCTGAGGAAGAAAAGTTACCTGTGATCATTTCTGCATATCTGAGTGCGGAAGAGGAAGACCAATTGTTGATAGTGCTGAAGAACCACCGGGGAGCATTTGGGTGGTCTGTTGCAGATATCAAGGGGATTTCCCCTACTTTGTGTCAGCATAAGATTTTGATGCTATAGTAAATTTAGTTTTTGATGCATACTCAGAATTACCACTGGAGGCTTGTTTAGTCAACATCACTCATGATTGGATGAGAAGCAAATCACTCAAGGAGTGCGCCAAGATGCTTCAGATGCTTCCATGTTTCTATGCAAGGTATTATGAAGATTTAGGTGAACTTCCCCCTCCGCTTCAATCATCATTGATCAGCCCGACGGAGTTGGAGTTAAAGCCACCGCCCCCGCATCTCAAGTACGCCTTTCTAGCTGAGGAAGAAAAGTTACCTATGATCATTTCTGCATATCTGAGTGCGGAAGAGGAAGACCAATTGTTGATAGTGCTGAAGAACCACCGGGGAGCATTTGGGTGGTCTGTTGCAGATATCAAGGGGATTTCCCCTACTTTGTGTCAGCATAAGATTCGGCTCGAGGAGGGAGCCAAGTCGGTAATTCAACCGCAATGCCGACTGAATCCGAGCATGATGGAGGTTGTGAAGAAAGAGGTGATTAAGCTTCTCTACGCAGGTATCATCTATGTGATTTCAGACTCAACATGGGTAAGTCCCACATAGGTAGTCCCTAAAAAGGGGGGTATAACTGTCACTCAAAATATTTTAAATGAACCTGTCACCACCCGATTAGTAACCGGGTGGCGAGTTTGTATATATTACCGATGTCTTAATGTCGCTACGCTAAAGGATCACTTTCCTCTCCCAAATATTGATCAGATTCTAGAGCGCTTAGCCGGCCGATCTCATTTCTGTTTTCTGGACGGGTATTCGGGATACAATCAGATTTCAATTGATCCTAAGGACCAAGAGAAATCTACTTTCACTTGTCCCTATGGAACTTTCACGTATCGCCGCATGCCCTTTGGATTATGCAATGCACCAGTGACTTTTCAGCATTGTATGCTCGCCATTTTTTCTGATATGGTAGAACGATGTCTAGAAGTCTTTATGGATGATTTTTCGGTTTATGGTGCTTCGTTTGATGAATGCCTTTATAATTTGGATAAGGTGTTACAGAGATGTGAGGACACACATTTGGTCCTCAACTGGGAGAAATGTCATATGATGGTAAGTGAAGGGATAGTGCTAGGACATAAAGTGTCTAGCAAAGGTTTGGAGGTAGATCCAGTTAAAATTGAAGTAATTTCTAAATTGCCCCCACCAAATTCGGTAAAAGGGGTAAGAAGCTTCTTAGGACACGCCGGATTTTATCATCGATTCATAAAAGATTTTTCTAAAATCGCCAAACCTCTATCCGAGCTTCTCGAGAAAGATGCCGTTTTTGATTTCAATGACAAATGTTTACACGCATTCAACGTGCTGAAGGAGAAATTGATTTCCGCACCGGTTGTTCAAACACCGGATTGGACTAAGCCGTTTGAACTCATGTGTGACGCATCATATTTTGCTATAGGAGCTGTGTTGGGACAGCGGGTGGACAATAAACCCTCCGTCATCTTTTATGCCTCTAAGACTTTAAATGATGCCCAACTAAATTACACAACTACTGAAAAAGAATTGCTTGTCGTTGTTTTCGCTTTTGAAAAATTCCGGCAATATTTAGTTGGGTCGAAAGTAGTTGTTTGGACTGATCACGCCGCTATTAAATATTTGATGGAGAAAAAAGATGCCAAACCTAGATTGATTAGGTGGATCTTGCTCCTACAAGAATTTGATATTGAAATTAAAGACAAGGCGGGGATTGAAAATGTTGTAGCGGATCATTTGTCTAGGTTAGAGAGGGTAGATGAAAAAGATTTACACATACCCATAACCGAGACATTTCCGGATGAACAATTGTTGAAAGTGAATTCTAAAGATCCTTGGTTTTCCTATATTGCGAATTATCTTGCTTGTAGGATCATCCCGGATGATTGGACATATCAAGAGAAGAAGAAATTTTTCCATTCTCTACGATATTATTTTTGGGATGACCCCATTCTTGTGAAGCAATGCAGGGATGGTGTTCTATGCATGTGTGTACCTGAGGAGGAATACGAGAGTGTTCTTCATCACTGCCACACTCTACCTACGAGCGGACACCATGCGAGCTCTCGTACGGCTGCTAAAGTGTTGGAAAGTGGCCTATATTGGCCTACCTTGTTTAGAGACGCCTATGAGTTCGTGAGACAATGTGATTCCTGCCAAAGAGCGGGTAACATTTCAAAGAGACAAGAGATGCCCCTAAATGTCTTCCAAGAGGTTGAGGTATTTGACCTATGGGGTATAGATTTCATGGGACCCTTTGTGTCCTCAAATTCGAATCTATACATTCTTTTAGCTGTTGATTATGTGTCGAAGTGGGTAGAAGCAATACCCACAAGGACTAATGATTCTTCTGTAGTGTGTAGATTCGTAAAAGAAAATATCTTCTGCAGGTTTGGAGTGCCCCGAATGATCATCAGTGATGGGGGTACACACTTTAGGAATCAAAAGTTCTCGACATTGTTGAATAAATATGGGGTAAAACATAACATAGGTACCCCGTATCACCCGCAAACTCAAGGACAGGTGGAGGTCTCCAATCGCGAAATTAAGAAAATCTTAGAACGTACGGTGGCTTCCACAAGGAAGAACTGGAGTGCCTTACTACCAGATGCATTGTGGGCATATAGGACGGCATACAAGACACCTATAGGCACCACGCCTTTTAGGTTGGCGTACGGCCGGGCTTGTCACTTATCGGTGGAGTTAGAGCACAAAGCACATTGGGCGCTGAGAAAGCTCAACTTGAGTTACGATGAAGCGGGGAAGAAGAGATTGCTTGAATTAAATGAATTGGATGAGCTGCGAATGACTGCATACGAGAGCTCTCGGATATACAAGGAGTGCACTAAGTTGATCCACGATTGCCACATTCAGATGTGCACCTTCAAGAAGGGAGATTGTGTGTTGTTGTTCAATTCAAGGTTGAAGTTGCATCCCGGGAAGCTAAAATCCCGGTGGAGTGGGCCATTCACGGTGGAAGAGGTCAAACCACATGGCGCAATCTTGGTGCGCGATGGTGAGACTACATTTTTGGTGAACGGACAGAGGTTGAAGCTATATTTTGGTGAATATTACACAAGGAGAGTGAATGAGGTCAAACTCATTTCACTTTCGGATGAATGATATGCTTCAAGTCATCTAGCCTAAGACGTTAAATAAGGGCGCTTGTTGGGAGGCAACCCAACCATTGGTACCTTAGTTTAGTTCATTTACATTCGTAGTTTAATTTGTTTTTACTTAGTTTGTAGTGTAAAAAAGATACCGTGATCATTTGTTACATGTGCAGGGTTGAGGCAGAGTCGATACCATCGACCCTTGTGTCGATGGTATCGACCATGGTACAGGTTGGCGACTGTAGGAATCGCACCGTGTCGATACCATCGATGGCCTCGTCGATGGTATCGACATACCAATAGGCAGATCGCAAGAAGAAGTCGATGGTATCGACATAGATGTCGATACTATCGAGATCTCTGAAGATTTTCAGAACAAATCGTCTCAGGAAAGTCGATACCATCGACGAGCGTTTCAATGGTATCAACACATTCATGCAAAGAAGGCGGCGGCCGGACCTTGCGAGGGTTTGCCCTAATTAGAGAGTCGATACTATCGACTCGTGTCGATAGTATCGACGCGCCACGTCAACGATCCGCGAGGGAAGATCAATGGCGATCGCAACAACAAGGAGTTCGATCCGGGGGATGGGTCGATACTATCGACCCGCGTCGATAGTATCGACGCGTCAGCAATCCGAGCCCCGCAGATCCAGCCATCGAAAACCGTCGATACTCGCGGTGGTACGGATCGTGTTACCCGAGTCGATACCATCGGATCGCGTCGATGGTATCGACGGGTTGATAGTAGCGCCAGCCACGGCTATATATGAGGAGTATTTGTGTCAGATGACATCACACTTTCAGTGCAACTCTCCTTCACTTGTGACGAGCGTGTTCCAGAGCTGTCCAAGCCCGACGACGAGCAACACCGAGCTAGTTCTTCATCGAGCGGAGATTCGCTTCTCCGATCTTCACCGAGCTCCCTTTCTGTCCCTCTTTCTCTCGCAATCATGGTGCACGTAGCTGGTGCGTCATATTCACGCGCGGACCCAATGGACATCCCCGAGTTCGTGCCACCTCCGACTGCGTCAGTTGCACGCCCGCGGCTGATTCATCCATCTACGGAGGTGAAGAAGGTATACGAGGAGATTATGAAGAGGAAGATTGAGCCGACCCGTTATGTTGAACGAGAAACCATCCGCAACCTCGGGTTTGAAGCGAACCTCGCCTACGTCTTGAAGGGACAGGCGCATTGTACGAGCAGAAGACCAGACGAGCTCAAGTATCATGCTGATGGCCAGCCGTTCTTCGGCGAGTGGCCTACGTACAAAAAGTTGGTGGCTGAGTTCATGGTGTCACTGGACGTCTGCGTCGTGCCCAACGACATCATAGCCACTGACCGTGAGTGGATCAAGGGCCGGGTGTCGTTTCGGCTGTACAACAATGACTACACCATTACACTTCGGCAGTTCAACACAATCTTCAACTGGAATCACTCACGGTCCGACTACCGGCGACCGGACAACCGCACCGACTACGACGCCATCTTTGCCGAGCTGGTTACGGTGCCGCCGGGGAAGTCCGTAAGCTACCATAATGCTGCGGTAGATGATTTCGAGCACCCTTTCATCCGGATACTACACTGAATGCTCAGTTCGACATTGTTTGCTCGGGGGGATTTGGCCCTCAGCAAGTTTCAGGAGACGGATTTATTCTTTTTGCATAAGCTCCTGAAGCGTCAAGAATGCAATTAAGGTGCCTTCTTTCTGCAGAGAGTTTTGGCGGTGAAGAGGAGTACAAGGAAAGCGCCGATTCACTTCGGCGGGCTCATCACCAAGCTAGCCTTCTACCTTGGGCTTAATTTCCAGCAGCTCACTCCTCTATCTAACAGGAGCAAGGTAAACTTGCAACATCTGCACCGGTCCAATCTCATTCTTCTTCGATATGGTTTGGCATATGCGCACAGCCACGTCAACCACGCCTACCAGGAATGCTCACTGCATGATCCAGTCTTCAACATCGAAGGGGCGCAACACTTCCGATGGCCTATCATAGCCATCACCGACTCTGATGAAGAAGGCGACAACCGCCGACTCTGATGAAGAAGGCGACAACGACGGCGGCGACGACGGAAATGATGACGAGGCTGAGGAGGAAGAGAAGGCATTCACACCTCTTCGGGCACGAGTGGCACCACGGAAGCGTCCTCGAATGCATCCGGGTGCATCTTCATCATCACAGCCTACGCCGCCACCACCACCGCCCTTGCTATGCTGCAGGAGATTCAGCAGACGCAGCAACATCACATGACGATGTATGCTGGTATTCAAGACACTACCAACCGGCTACTTGACAATCAACGGGCGATGTTCGAGAATGAGCGTCTTCTCCTTGACAACCAACAACAAATTCATGATCAGTTGCAACAGATGGAGATGCAACATCAGCCCTTCTATGACCACTATTGGAGCCAAAACTACTTTGGGGGCTATCCACAACCTCCACCTAGGGCCCAGTTTGATCCAAGCTTCCAGGGGGAGTATCCGTCTTGGGACCCTACAGCTCCGCAGTACCCACCTCCACCTGAAGAGTAAAAGCAGTATCTCTGTTCCAACCTTTAAGATTGTTTTTGACTATGAGGCCATAGTCAAATTCAAGCTTAGGGGGGGGGTGATTGGAACAACTCTATCTTTCATTTTCTCTGTTTTTAGTTTTATTGCTTTTGTTTCCTGTCATTTTCTTTCTGCAATTTTAGTTTGTTTTAGGATCAACATTCTATCTAGTGTAATCGTGGATGTCTTTAATGTTGAGTCATCTCAGTTGCATGTGCATGGGGAATTGAGGGAAACTAAAAGGGAAACTAAATTTTTTTTGAGTGTTGTTTAACCTTGATCACTTAACTTAGAAAATGATTGGTTTTGTCAACTTTAAAACAAAAAATCACAACGGTATATTCCTAATGATCCATGAAAGTGGACAGAATTGGTTGTTTGAGCCTAAATTGACCAAATGATAATGAGACTTTAATTTGAAGTAAAAGAGAAAAAACCTCTTAACTACTACACAGGTCAGTAAGGAGGGACACATAATATTTTTCAAAGGTTCAGTCAATTAGTCTTGTGATCTGTCCACCTCATTGTTTTCATAATCCACCAAGATTTGGAAGTAAAGTACGACTTTAACTCTTTTTGATTGCATAGCATGTAGATAGGATTTGCATTGCAATTTTTCATATGTTTGCATGAAAAAATAAAATAAAGAAAAATAAAAAGATTAGAATAGGTATACATGCACATTACCCTTAGGTGCATGTCATGTAGTTGCATTCATAACTTTTATGCATAAAGTATGTCATGTACCTCATTTATTCTTTGAGGGTGAATTAAATTGTTCCATACCTTCCAAATCGTGCAAATATTGAGTTATGCAGAAAAAATAAGCCCAATAAAGTATTCATTGTCAATTATGGATATAAGGGTTTGAAAAAAAAAGAAAAAAATCTGAAATGAAAAAAAAAGTTATTTAGAAGCAACTAGAATAAGAAGGAGAAAGGAACATAATCTCACCTACATTTTAAGATAAGTGAGTACATGATGTAGCTTAATTAGATATCCATCTCATTTTGAGATGGATGGTTAGTGCATGCATCATTCCACCCAATCTTAGGCATTAGGGCATTTTTCATGCGCATTTACATCATATAGGGCATTTTTGTTTTATACATGTTGAAATCGTATAATACTTCCATTTCTTCCATGAGCCACCTATTTCATCCACCCGTTGCTCGGATTGGTAGGCCACCGTGAATTTCTCCTCACTAGTGAATATTAGGAGAACTGCTTCCATGTAGATGGTAGTTAGGGTGAGCAACGTAGTGTAGAAGATCACAAGATGCACTAAGTCTGGACCGGCAAATTTTATTATGTTAACTGCCTTATGTGATAGTGTTCATCAATTTTGAGGTTAATATCTTTTATGGATGATTATTGTCGCCTTTAGGGTAATTATCATTTTGTGGTTAGCGAGGGCCGGTAAGTGAATGTCCGGTGGGATTCATATGGGATGTCTGTTGTGATGCTTTGTTCTTTAGTTGACTCTGGCAATTCTATTCTAAGAATTAGTTGCTCGAGGGCGAGCAAGGTTCAAGCTTAGGGGAGTTTGATGCGGTGATTTTGAGTCGCATTTATTGACTTGTTTGATGTGTGTTTTATGCATTCATTAATCATTTTCATGGTTAATGTTGCATAATTCATTCATTTTGGTCTATGCTACTCCTTTATGTCAAATTACCTCTATTTAAGCATTTTGAGTATTAATTATCGAAAGAATATATTTTGTGTGGATTTATGTGGTTCCGTGTGTTAATTTCAGGGAAAACAAGTATCTTCTGCCGTCGATACCATCGACGGTGGTCGATACCATCGACCGGACCACAGGTTGCCAGCCGCAAGGACCAGAAGAAAGTCGATACTATCGACAGGGATGTCGATGGTATCGAGATACCATCAGGTTGCTGGTGAGAAGTGCGTCGATACTATCGACAAAAATGTAGATACTATCGACTGGTGGAGCTACAATGACACAAAACGACAAAACCGTCACTACAGGTTCGTCGATACCATCGACCCACGTCGATGGTATCGAGATGACATCAGGCGCACAAACGAAAGAAAAGAAGAGTTGCCGCTATCACGCTAGGTTGATACCATTGACCCACCGTCAGATATGTGTTTGTTTCAGATTAATCTTAATCGGACGACTGTGGTTAATTGGCGACCTAATTCGAGAGATATACCTAATGACGACGCCCTTGACTGGGGAATCACGTCATTAGTTGCGGCACACATCCCGGAGAGCAAGGAGAGAAGAACGGAGCACGAGAGCACGCCCTAGCCGATCCAGACGCTGAAGAAGATGAATTCCACCATCGAAAGGCGGCAGAACGTGGATTCCACGCCAAGGATCGATTGGACCTTCTCCGTTCAGGGGTTTAATCACTCAATCACGTTTTTCTTCATGTTGCCCTTTTTCTTCTCCACATTGTACTCTGAGATGAACATGCGGGGCTAATCCCCTTTGTCTTTAGGGCCGAGAGTAGCCCGGGAATTCATTGGATGACGATTTTATAATAGTACTTCATATCTTATCTCTTAAATCCGTGGTATAATTTCATTTTCTCCAATATATTGTTATGCTTGATCACCATAATAATAATCTAATGCCCTTAATTGCTTTGAAAGAAGAATCAACGATTGAAAAGAGATGAAATTTACATTAATTGACAAATCCCTTGAACAAGGTGGTGTAAGATTAATGGTGGATACCGAGAGGTCGTTTTTAATGCACCTAGTTTAGGGTATAGGTTACTACGACGGTGGAACCGACCTGGACATAGGTAGTGAATTGTACCACGACAGTGGGCAATTCTGATTTCAGGCCACTACCCGGATAGAGAGATAAAATTGAGTAACTATATAGAATTTAATACAATGAAAACCCGCGGTGAAACCACAATCCTAAAGATCTCCTTTTGAATTGATTAAACCAACAATTTAATCGATTGATTGTTTTGTTTTATTTTATTTTCTTTTAATTTTAACAACAACTCTCAACTATTTAATCAGCTTAGCTGATCATAAGTAGTTAGTAGGAGTCTCCGACGATTTCACGTATCCTTGAGTTCGACTCGGGCCTCACAAAGGCCTTTACTACTTTGACGCGTTCACTTGCGTTTTTGCACACGGTAAATTTGCGTCAGTTTTCTACAACCCTGGGAAGCTCCTAGTAATCGTAACTTGCAAAGATTTCAAGGTATCGTTGTTTCCCCTTTTTGTTGTAAATTCGGATCCGATGGGTGATGCCCATGTGCAGGTCAACTCTCTCCGCCGTTCACCCTATTTTAACCGTCATCGGTTGCATTCGGTACTAGCAAATTGAATCGCCATCCTTTCTTTTTGTGATTTTGGGGTCTGATCCGGTTTCCCCTTCTCAGTTCCTTCCTCCTCTATCTGCCTAGCAGCCGTGGCGGTAGAGCCCCCTTTGAGCTCCCGACCTCGAATCTAGTCAATCTCAGGTTCGCTGAGATCGCCACAACATTGGGAAGACGCTGGTAGGTTCAGTTTCTTGAGTTGCACCATGAATCTGCCAATTCCAAACTCTCGTTTCCTCTATGGTTTCATGATGCTCTTTGCTGGATTGAAGACGAACAACCAAGTCCTTCACTTCACGTTTTTGCCCATGCCCAACTAGTCGAGCTATTTCTCTTACAAGGGTATTAGTGTAATTTCTGTGCATGACAACTCAACTATCCTCGCACCTGGTTGGGCAAGTCTGACTCCACGCGATGCCATCAGATTGGACCACCTCAGCAGGGCCAAGCTCTATGGTGGGAGTTTTGCCTACATGGATTTTTCGAGCTTTCTGATTGGCGGATACAAGAAAATTCGTAACTTTGAATTCGTAGATCGTATGGGGTCGAGTTATATATGAATTCTGCTCAATTTTTCAAGATCTAGACAATGGTCAGGGTTTTGAGACATGTTTTGGGTTGGTTTTTACGAAGTATTAGGTTTAAGGCAAATTAGGGTTAAGATGTAATTAAAGTGTTAAATAATCTAAAACATGCTAATTTCAGGGACCTAGGACTTGACCCAGGATCAGGGAGATTAATTTAGGGTTTGCTCCAATAAGGTAAGTGGGTCATGCCATCATACATATTTATTTTGGTTGATTTGCATGTTAGGTATGCTTTATGACTATGCATTAATTCTAAGTAAATGAATGAATCAAGATTATGATCATGTCTCATATTATATCATTGCATGTTGTTTGTTATATTCTTAAAGTTCTATGTTATCACATATGCTCATTAGTTTATTGATTATGATCAAGTAATGATTAAGGAATTTAAGAAAGAATCATGCAATTCAAGTAATGGGGGAGAAATCCCATTATGTTAACGATTAATGTTCAAGATTATGGTAATGTTCATCTTAATAATCAAGTTATAAGAAATTGATTAAGTTTTATATGCTCTCGCCATTATGGACCTTAGGGTTGTTATGGGCCTTCGTGCCAGTTATGGGCTTTCATAGCCAATCATGGACCTCAGGGTCGTTATGGGCTTTTTAGACAAATCATGGGCATTCGTGCCAATTATGGGCTCTTAAATGAGCAAATCATAGAGAGTGCATATTTTACTTATTCAATTCTTATTTATGTTAAGTAATTAATTTCAACAATGCTTAAGTCAAATTCATGTCAAGTATTCCTTTCAAGTCAAGCATATGCTATATTTTTAGTCAATATAACATGTATGTTGCCGCTTACTTATGATGTTGCTTTATTTCGCATGGCTGTGGGACGAGATGTCCCTAGATCAAGGAGTAGGAGGGAACTGACGTAAGAAAACAAGGGTAGCTTACCGAGAAGACTCTAGCTTGGTGGGGTGCCATCTACAACTCTGGATGTTATCTAGTTTAGATTCAGTTTATGTTTTAGATTTTGTTTAGCCACATGTTATAGGTTTTGATATCAGATGATATAGTTATGTCTTTCCCTTTCATGAACAATGTATGAATCTATATTTTGAGTTGAATGCAAGTGTTTCATTTATCTTATTGCAATGTTTATCATGTTTTGTGACGTTCCTCCGAGCTGAGCTACCCATGTTATGGACAACATGAGGCTTGCTTCCGCTGTCATATATGTGCTTGGAGGGGCGTTACAATATGGTATCAGAGCGATGAGTAGATGTCCACTAAGCTAAAAGATTCACATGTTCTAACCCTAGGTATACCTTGTTTTTCTAGATGTCTCCTAAGAAGTCTGACAAGGGAAAGGATAGGGAAGATGGTTCTAGCTCTTCTAGTGAGGGGAGTGGATCAAGAAGGAACCCTAAAGCAACCCTGGAGGAATTAGTCCAACTGATCACCAATGCCCTAGGACAAGGACAACATCAACCCAGAAACCACGAGCTGACCTTGGTGGATTTCTTAAAGATTAGACCCGACTCCTTTGCTGGAGAAGGAGAGGATGATGTTGTCAGCAAGGGAGAAGAATGGATTATGAGCATGGAGCATTGTTTTCGTGACCTGGAATGCCCTCAGCAGTCTAGGGTTCATTTTGCCACCCACATGCTAAAGGGAGCAACCCATACATGGTGGGATAACTTCCTCAACTCAAGAGAGGTTGATGCACCTGCACTCACATGGGAAGGATTTGTTGAAGCCTTCCAGGAGCATTATGTGTCTGAAGCCATGATAGAAAAGAAGGAGCTAGAGTTTTCCAATCTAGCTCAGGTGGGCAACATGACAGTGACCCGGTATGCCACGAAGTTCATGATTCTATAGAAGTACGGTTATGATTATGATGAGCGACGCAGGACAAAGAAGTTCATTCGAGGACTCAAGCCCGACCTAAGCTTTGCCCTATCAGGAAGAGGCCACAGAACCCTTCAAGTTGCGTTAGATGCTGCCCTAAAGCTAGAAGACCACCCAGGGAGGTCTCACCAGAAGGAAGGTCATCAGAAGAACAACCAGTATCAACCTCACAACAACCATAAGAGGAAGGCACCTGAGCCTGTTGCAGGAGTTGAGAAGCCCTTATGCCCAACATGCAAGAAGAACCATTCGGGTCCATGTAGGTATGGTACAGGAGCATGTTTCTACTGTGGAGAGAATGGACACCTCAGGTCAAGTTGCTCGAAGTTTCTAAAGAAGGAGGCAAATGCAAATCAAAATAGGAACCATGATCCACCACCCAAGAGGCAAGCTAGGGTTTTTGCCATGGACTTAGAAGATTATGATCAAGGTAACATTTAATTCATGTTGAATATATTCTTTTATAAAAGTTATAAAGTTTAAGAAGGGATAAATGAAACTCTAAGGTGGGTAGCAATCTAAGAAAATTTTGAGGATGAAATTTATTTAAGGTGGGTAGAATTGTAACATCCCAATTTGCAAATAAAATAAGTTTAAGGTCCTTAGTGCAAATTTCCCACTTATATTTTCAAAATCCTAAGAATTGATGCAAACTACTCAAATATAATGAAAGGTTTCATCATAACTCGAACTTTCATTCAAAATATTACCTAACATTGAAAAGATAATTTATTTTGATTCGTATATAATGAGATAATAACATTTGTGCATTTATTAAAGAAAATGTGGACAAAACCTAAATCTAATCATATAGAAAGATTCTAGACCCTTTAATTAAGCTATTGTCAAAATTTGAGTCTAATCAGACTTCGTTTGACCCCTCAATCATTTTTGGGAAGATTCACTATAGTTTAAACCCTAAATTCGAATAATTTTGATTTAATGTCGTCAATTTCATATGGTTCTGCATGATTCGAATGTCACGCCTGTCACGCGCTACCCGAGTCGGGTTCCCGGGTAATCAGGTCGTGGAGGTCGTCCCTCCTGCCCGGTGTCCAGTCCCATTGGGACTCTTGCCGGCGCTTATCCTCCGATCCCCTATCTGACACCACAGATCCCCAATCTGCCTGGTCTCTTCGCCTCTGCATTCACGAGCCTTTCGCAACCCTAGCGAGCCCGATTTTGAGGGACTCTCGTGCCCTGGGCATCACGGTCGAGGAGGGACTCTGCTCCCTCCCCTGTTCTCTTGGTCGCGACCCTCCTCTCACCGCTCGGGCCACCCAAAGCTATAAAAGAACCATCCAAATCGATAAATGAACCCTTAGGAACACTACCCACAAATCTATTCGCCATCTAGAGCTTTCCCCCTCTACTACCCTACTCCGCCGGTGACTCCTCTTCCAAGCTTGGCTGCGGTGGCAGTTCCCAACCTTCTCCACCCAAGTCGACGCCCGGAAGGGTTATCTACAACCCTGGGAAGCTCCTAGTAATCGAAACTTGTGAAGATTTCAAGGTATCACTGTTTCCCCTTTTTCGCTGTAAATTTGGATCCGATGGGTGATGCCCATGCGCAGGTCAACTCTCGCTGTCGTTCACCCTGTTTTAACCGTCATCGGTTGCATTCGGTACTATCGAATTGAATCGCCATCCTTTCTTTTTGTGCTTTTGGGGTCTGATCCGATTTCTCCTTCTCAGTTCCTTCCTCCTCTGTCCGCCTAGCAGCCATGGCGGTAGAGCCCCCTTTGAGCTCCCGACCTCAAATCTAGTCAATCTCAGGTTCGCTGAGATCGCCACAACATTGGGAAGATGCTGGTAGGTTCAGTTTCTCGAGTTGCACCATGAATCTTCCAAGTCCAAACTCTCGTTTCCTCTATGGTTTCACGATGCTCTTTGCTGGATTGAAGACGAACAACCAAGGTCTTCACTTTACATTTTTGCCCATGCCCAACTAGTCGAGCTATTTCTCTTACAAGGGTATTAGTGTAATTTCCGTGCATGACAACTCAACTCTCCTCGCGCCTGGTTGGGCAAGTCTGACTCCACGCGACGCCATTAGATTGGACCACCTCAGTAGGGCCAAACGCTATGGTGGGAGTTTTGCCTACATGGATTTTCTGAGCATTCTGATTGGCCGATACAAGAAAATTCGTAACGTTTAATTCGTAGATCGTATGGGGTCGAGTTATATATGAATTCTGCTCAGTTTTTTGAGATCTAGACAATGGTCAGGGTTTTGAGACATGTTTTGGGTTGGTTTTCACGAAGGATTAGGTTTAAGGCAAATTAGGGTTAAGATGTAATTAAAGTGTTAAATAATCTAAAACATGCTAATTTCAGGGACCTAAGACTTGACCCAGGATCAAGGAGATTATAGTTAGGGTTTGCTCGAATAAGGTAAGTGGGTCATGCCATCATACATATTTATTTTGGTTGATTTGCATGTTAGGTATGCTTTTTGATTATGTTTTAATTCTAAGTAAATGAATGAATCAAGATTATGATCATGTCTCATATTATATCATTGCATGTTGTTTGTTATATTCTTAAAGTTCTATGTTATCACAGATGCTCATTAGTTTATTGATTATGATCATGTAATGATTGAGGAATTTAAGAAAGAATAATGCAATTCAAGTAATGGGGGAGAAATACCATTATGTTAACGATTAATGTTCAAGATTATGGTAATGTTCATGACAATTGTCAAGACAAGAGTCTCTCTCTCTCTAGGTCTCGCTCTGTTCCATCTCTAGAAGGGGCGATTCATGGCGGGCGCTGTTGGGGGCGGGGCAGACCCCTCTGCCTCGTCCTCCCTCCCTCCTGCGGCTGCGCCTTGGGAGCCCCGGGCACAGATGTCACATGTGGCCGGTCGTGGGCGTCAACGGCGGCTAAACCGTTGGTGGTAAAGCGCTTGCACCAACCGGTGTCTGGACCTGGAGATCCCAAAGCGCCCTGCTTTAGGGCAGATGACGGCAGACCTTGGATGAAAGTGTCGGCTCCGATGGTGGAAGAAATGGATGCTTTCCACAAGTATTCTGTGATCGTGCAGGTTATGGGGGCTAAATGCATCCTCGGCCAGCTCTATGGATGGATGCTGCGCTCCTGGAGGCCTGTGGGCGAGCTGCAATGTTCCCCGTTGGTTGGTGGGCTCTTCCTTGCTCGCTTCGCATCTGAGGAGGACATGAAGTGAAAAACTACTAGAGGGGGGGGTGAATAGAGTTTTTAAACAATTTTAAACAATTATTTAACTCAAATAACCAATCACAAAAATATTGGACAAGGGGACAAGGATTTAGAGTGGTTCCTACCTTAGCAAATACTAAGGCAGTCAGTCCACTACCCGGTTGCTTACCCAACCGGGATTTAGAAAGAATTTAATTTTATTACCTCTCAAGGACTTTACATAAAATTACAATTCTCTCCCTAAACCCTTCAAGAAGCCTTCACCTCGAAGTAATCGCACCAACCTTGAAGCAGCCTTCACCTAGAAGCAATTGCACCAACCTTGAAGCAGCCTTCCTCCTGAAGTAGCTTCCCGTTGCAATAACCTTCTTGAAGTAGCTTCCCGTTGCGATAGCCTTCTTGAAGTAGCTTGAAGTCCACCTTCTCCTCCGAGAAGAACCTTCTCCAATCCGCAGCCTCCAACCCTAGGAGTAGCAAGGAGAATACAAAAGATACAAAGGAACAAGAAAGAAAACAGAAATTACAATACCACTTGTAGCTCAAGGCTTGATTTCCTATATCAAGCGTTTTGATCTCCTAACCAATGTATGTAGAAGTGTAAGTGTTGTGGATAGGAGATACTAGCCTATAGGACACGAAGTTGGAGCAATGGGAATGAATAGCCAATGTAGGAATTTGCTCTATTTCTCAAAACAGATTGCCAATGAGTATTCAATCTCAAGTGTAGCACATGTGTAGCTTGGTGAGTTTTGGTGTCCTAAGGCATGTCCTATTTATAGGAATGACCTACAAGTGTTTAAGGACATTCTAGACACTTTCTAGGGGGTTCTTAGTGCTCAACTAGCCGTTATGTGTCCACTAATTGCATTTGCAACAGCTAGTTAATTGACCCTGAAAAGTGCAGACAGAACTTTTCTCGATCAACAATTTGTCGACCGAGAGTCCTTCTCGGTCGAAGATTTGTCGACCGAGGGACCTCCTGGAGCAAGTGTTTACAACGTTCATTTCCAACTCCCAACCACTTTGTCTGCTGGGTCTAACGGCTAGTAGGGTCTATTCTCGATCGAAGATTTTGTCGACCGAGAGTTTCTCGGTCGAAGATTTGTCGACCGATATTTTCTCGATCGACGATTTGTCGACCGAGAATATTACTGACTCAATGTATTCATTTACTAAGTGTGTGTATCAATGTGCAATTGTGATACTATCTTGGGGAATGGCTTATCTAAGTGTTGTGAGTGGATAGGGAAGATCTAAACGCTTGATTTACATGATATCTAATTACTTGTACATTATATACTTGTACAAGCATTTACATTTGATTACAATCATGAAAATAAAGCGATTTTATCAAATTGTTCTTCCAAGTCTTTGTTATCCACCACCTTATATGCTTGTTCCTGAAATACTCAAATAGCACGTTAAAACCACAAGAATGAAATGTTTGTCATTATCAAAACAAAGGGATTAACATAATGTCCAATTTATCCAACAATCTCCCCCTTTTTGAAGATGACAAACATTTCCTAAATATAAAATAAGGAAATATAAATCATGTGAGTTTCATACCTGAAGATTACCTTTTGTAGCCATTCTTGTTTTACAAGTGGATGTTGGCCGAGATATTATGAAACTCATATTTTTATTTTATGTTTTTGATTTTATATTATTTCTCCCCCTTTGTCATTTCAAAAAGATATCCAATATAATAGATTTTATTTCTCCCCCTTAATTTTATGCTATTCTCCCCCTTAAAGAGATATTCAATTAGAAAACAAGGGATTAAAGCAAAGCAATGATTGTTAAATTTAGCCATAATTTATTTCTCACTCATTTGCAATGTATGTTAAGCCTTGAAATGATATGAGTTCCTTTTAGGTTCATGGCATTTGTGTATTGATTTCTCATCCATTTTACAAGGGATGTAAGCCCTAAAAATGAAATGAGAATTCTTTAATCTTAGAGTACATAAAAATTTCTCTAGCCAAATGCACGGGATGTTAACCCCTAATTTGTCTAGAGAATTCCTTTAAGAACAAGATATATCATTTTATGAAATTTGTTGATTTCTTCATAACCAAGAGTAAAAATACTAAGGTCATAATAGGCTTCAAATGATGTTTACAATATTTTTGTATGCTTCTTAATCAAATAATCAAATTTGTTTTTATGAGCTCCCCCTTAATCTTACAATTTAAGGCTTCTAAGGTCACAAATGATTTTAAATTTTGATTTTGACCTTTATCAAACGTATACTAAGATTAAGTACAATAAAATGATGTCAATATAAGCATTTTGTCAAAGCTTATTTTAGGTCGTCCTTGACTACGACCATAGCGCCCCTTGGTCAATTTTAATTTCAACCAAGAGGCAAATTCTGCAGATTTCCAATTTAAACATTCATATGTGAAGTATAATTTCTGCAGATAGCTTTAAATAAATATCTATTTGAAGCATATTAAGATATACCTATTATGAAGACTTAATATGGGCATCATAGTGAAGTCTTTGTCCTTGATTTTTTTTTTAGAACGCATGTTTTACATTCATTGTGAATGATGTTTTCATAAGCTTTTCTATGGGTACATATTAAATCACATTTCTTCTTATACCCTTATTTTCATATTAATCATAAGATTCTTTAGAGACATATATTTTGAAAGCAAGATTAATATCTTAAAGTCAAGATTTTTGCTTTTGATTTCTTAGAACAAACAAATAGATAAAAACATTAATATTTTTGTTCTAAGAGGCACCGTTTGGCTTGTCATAGCAACATCATTATTTTATCACAAGCTATGTCCACAATCATTGTTTATTATGTCAAGATGCTTTTATGCTAATGGCATTTTCAATTTATCTGAATCACAATGATCAAGAATAATATCCATTCATGGTTTGTATATATGAATCAAAGATTATTTTAGACAAACCAATGAAACATAATGATCATGATGAAGCATATCCATGGTGTAATGATAGAACAATAAAGTGATAATTTCATGAAATACAGTGATTGTGATCATTTAAACTAAATGTCATAACACATGATTTCTATATAGATAGACCAGGAGATGCTTTTATTAGAAAATAGTGATTTCTAAACATGATTTTCAGTTTTACCTTATTTAGAGGATCAATCGAAATGATATCATTTATTTTCAAAATTGATCTTCAACTTGTTTTGCATGTAAAACAGTCATTAACAGCAAATAGATAGCCACTTGATCAATCAAATTAGTCAGCAATTTTACTGCAGACTGAAATCAGTGACCTGTTCGGTCGTAGATTTCTCGACCGAGTGACAGCTCGGTCGAAGATTTCTCGACCGACAAGGTTTCTGTACTATTTTTAGAACTGTTAATTGCTTCCAAAAAAAAAACATAGACTATATTTAATTCAATTATGCAATTTAAAAATCATTTTTAGTTGAGATAAACATAGAAATATCAAAGTAACGTTAGATCAAATCTCAACTAATCATATTCAAATCTTTAAGTTTTAAGGACATTAATTTAGATAAATTTTCAAAGATGTGTCTCTACGGGTTTGTTTAAGATTGTATATTTTCAAGTTAGAAATTTTAATTACTTGAATCATTTTGTTATCTCTTTATGTTAAGTTGAGATAGACATAAAGATATGCAATTTAAAGTCTTTGGTCATATCTCAACTTAGTCTAATCAATTCAATTTGGGGGTTTTGGAACCCATACCAACTCAACATCCTTTTTCTTGTATGGGCATGAAAAAGAGTAGTGTCCGAGACGTAAGCAATAATGGCAACATATAGAATCAACCTCAAGTCTTTTCCTATGGTTTTGTTCTAGGTTGTTCTTTGGTACAAATGTATTTGTTCCTTTAGGTACATATAGTGATTGATGTGCTTGTGTCTTTCTCCAACTAAGTTGTTGATAAGATATCCCCTTAGGCTTGTAACCTAGTCCTCTTCTCCCAATTTGATGATAGGAATCATCCAATATTTTATCAAGGATTCCATTGTTGCTTAACCTACTAACTTCTTGGTGCAACTTAGCAATCTCATCCATTCTTTTCTTAATATCTAGTTTTGCTTGATCTAGATTAGATGATAAAGAATTCCTTTCTTTCACTATATTATCATAATCTAGATGTGTACACAAGACAGGTTGTTTTTGAAGATCATTTAATTTTGCAAGTAATCCAACCTTTTCTTGAGATAGAAGATCATAATTTGTTTCTAGAGTAAAAATCTTCACATTACTACTACTTAGAGATGATTCCAAAGTATGATTTTTAGAAATAATGCTATCTTTTTCAAAACCAAGATCATTTAATTTAGCATATAAATCTTCATTTTCAGATGTGAGAGCAAGAAGTCTAGCATTTAATTCATCATTTTCTTTATTGGATTTCTTTAGTTTCTTCTTGCACTCAACTTATTTGTTATGTGTCTCTTCAAGACTAGCAACTAGTTCTTCTTTAGATAAATCAAAAAGACTTACCTCTTCTTCTTCTTCACTAGTTGTAGCAATAAGACAATCCTTGTGTTCATCTTCCTTCTTTGATCTCCATGGGCAGCTAGTTGTTGTGTGGCTTGTTCCTAAGCACCAATTGCAACATATTGTAGATTTGTTCAAGCTGCACCTTTTGTTGCGATTGTAATCACCATCACCCTCCATTCTTCAAGACCTGGTTAGGGTTCCTTGAAGCCTGCTCTGATACCAATTGAAAAACTACTAGAGGGGGGGTGAATAGAGTTTTTAAACAATTTTAAACAATTATTTAACTCAAATAACCAATCACAAAAATATTGGACAAGGGGACAAGGATTTAGAGTGGTTCCTACCTTAGCAAATACTAAGGCAGTCAGTCCACTACCCGGTTGCTTACCCAACCGGGATTTGGAAAGAATTTAATTTTATTACCTCGCAAGGACTTTACATAAAATTACAATTCTCTCCCTAAACCCTTCAAGCAGCCTTCACCTCAAAGTAATCGCACCAACCTTGAAGCAGCCTTCACCTAGAAGCAATTGCACCAACCTTGAAGCAGCCTGCCTCCTGAAGTAGCTTCCCGTTGCAATAACCTTCTTGAAGTAGCTTCCCGTTGCGATAGCCTTCTTGAAGTAGCTTGAAGTCCACCTTCTCCTACGAGAAGAACCTTCTCCAATCCGCAGCCTCCAACCCTAGGAGTAGCAAGGAGAATACAAAAGATACAAAGGAACAAGAAAGAAAACAGAAATTACAATACCACTTGTAGCTCAAGGCTTGATTTCCTATATCAAGCGTTTTGATCTCCTAACCAATGTATGTAGAAGTGTAAGTGTTGTGGATAGGAGATACTAGCCTATAGGACACGAAGTTGGAGCAATGGGAATGAATAGCCAATGTAGGAATTTGCTCTATTTCTCAAAACAGATTGCCAATGAGTATTCAATCTCAAGTGTAGCACATGTGTAGCTTGGTGAGTTTTGGTGTCCTAAGGCATGTCCTATTTATAGGAATGACCTACAAGTGTTTAAGGACATTCTAGACACTTTCTAGGGGGTTCTTAGTGCTCAACTAGCCGTTATGTGTCCACTAATTGCATTTGCAACGGCTAGTTAATTGACCCTGAAAAGTGCAGACAGAACTTTTCTCGATCGACAATTTGTCGACCGAGAGTCCTTCTCGGTCGAAGATTTGTCGACCGAGGGACCTCCTGGAGCAAGTGTTTACAACGTTCATTTCCAACTCCCAACCACTTTGTCTGCTGGGTCTAACGGCTAGTAGGGTCTATTCTCGATCGAAGATTTTGTCGACCGAGAGTTTCTCGGTCGAAGATTTGTCGACCGATATTTTCTCGATCGACGATTTGTCGACCGAGAATATTACTGACTCAATGTATTCATTTACTAAGTGTGTGTATCAATGTGCAATTGTGATACTATCTTGGGGAATGGCTTATCTAAGTGTTGTGAGTGGATAGGGAAGATCTAAACGCTTGATTTACATGATATCTAATTACTTGTACATTATATACTTGTACAAGCATTTACATTTGATTACAATCATGAAAATAAAGCGATTTTATCAAATTGTTCTTCCAAGTCTTTGTTATCCACCACCTTATATGCTTGTTCCTGAAATACTCAAATAGCACGTTAAAACCACAAGAATGAAATGTTTGTCATTATCAAAACAAAGGGATTAACATAATGTCCAATTTAGCCAACATGAAGGTCACGCTGGAGCAGGGACCATGGTTCTTCGACCGCAAGCTAGTCATCACCAGGCAATGGTCGCCTGAGGCTGATATCCGGAGAGCTTCCCTTACCTCGGTTCCGGTCTGGGTGACTCTCCCGGAGATTGGGCACCACTGGTCAAGGCGGGCCATTACCATCATCAGCCACGGGATAGGGGAGCCGAAGGTGATTGATTTTGTGCCTACGGGAAGGTTTGCTGGCGCTGCACATGTCTGCATGGAGCTAAAGGCTGATAAACCTCCACCACCTGTGGTCATGCTGGAGATGCCGGATGGGAAGGAAATCGCTGTGAAGGTGATCTACGATGCGCTGCCGGAACGGTGCGAGAAGTGTAAGGTGTTCGGCCATTCCGCAGGGGGGTGCCCAGGCGAGCGGGTTGCTCTTCTGGAACCTCCTGTTGTTAATGGCTTTGAGAGAGGCAGGGAAACAAGCTGTAGACCAATCCAAAGAAGGAGGACTAATAGAAGCAAGAGAAGGCAAGATAGCAACCATGCTGATAAAAGGGTGCTTTCCGATCTGGGCACACAGACAGAGGCCTTGGACACTAACGACAAGGTGGATGTAGACAATGGCGGAGTGGAGGCATCTACCAGCGAGGGACCGTCTGAAGAACCTGATGCAGGTAAGACAGTGGGAGAGGAGATGACCCTGGAGGAGGGTGAAGTTGATGTGGGGGTTCGACCCCAATCCCAGATGGTCTGCAACCAGTTCTCGATCCTTGAGAACTTGAATCCTGATGATCTTTTGGTCGAGTTGTAGGGCTTGGGACGCAGCAGAAGAGGGGCCAGTAATAGCAGCAACTCCAAGGGAAGAAGGACATCACCGAGAATGATCACCCCTGGAAAGGGGGGATCCAACAACCAGTAATATGACCATCCTCACTTGGAATGTGAGGGGGGCGTCAAGGCCCGGAAGGCAGAGACGTTTGAGGAAGATTATCGCGAAACAGGATGTGCCTCTGGTTCTTTGGTTGGAGACGAAAATAAAGAGACAGTTCAGAGAGAACATTGCTGGGTTGTTCCCTATAGGATGGGGTTACACATCTAATCTTGACCAGATTGATGGAGGCCGGATTGCTCTGGGATGGGATAAGGATGTTTTGGATGTGCAAATTATACACGAGACAGACCAAGTTATTGTGGCGAGATGTATCAACCAGGGTGGTTTTCACTGTGTGTTGTCTGGCGTATATGGCCATAATGATGAAGCTAGGAGAAGACTGTGTTGGGAGACCATTAAAGAAACAACTCAACAACCTGTACCTCACCTGATCATTGGGGATTTCAATCATGTTAGAAAAGCGGGCGAGAAGTTTGGGGGTAAACCTATCCCAGACTCGATCATGAGCAGATTCAACGAAGCGATAGATGCAGCTAACCTTTTTGAACTGAATATGGAAGGGGGTCTCATGACTTGGCAGAACAAACGGAAGCCTGCTCACAGAATCTCCAGCCATCTTGACAGAGGGCTGGTAAATGCGGCGTGGTTAGATATCTTCCCTGAAGCTAATGTGTCCTTGGGTGGGCACCCCAACAGTGACCATGCGTGGCTGCTGTTAAAGATGGATACCATGAGGAGGAAAAATAGACCGTTTAGATTCCTTAACTTCTGGGTGGAATGGACGGGTTATTATGATGTGATTAAGAAGGCTTGGGAGGAAAATGTGGTTGGCAATCCCATTTTTTGTGTTGCAGAGAAACTGAAGAGAACAAAGGATGCCTTAAAAAGTTGGTCGAGTGGCTTAATAAACCTGCGTAATTTGGCTAACAAAGCTGAGGAGGACTATAAGAGGGCTGCCCTTGAGCTCAGGCTCCACCCCACTGATCCCTCCAGGATCGAGTGTGAGGAGCTTATGGGTAAGAGACTGATTCAGCTAGAGAAGGCAGAGGAACTCTACCATTGGCAGAGGAGCAGACTTAGATGGATCAAAGACGGTGACCGGAACACAAAAATCTACCATAACGCCATAAAGAAGAATCACATGAAGGATTGCATACATGGGCTCATCAAGGCGGATGGCTTGGTTACCAGGGGACCTGATGATGTCTCTAGTGAAGCGGTGAACTATTTCAAAAACCTTTACAACAAAGATCACTGCACTAGCAGCTGCAGCCTTCCTTCGGCCAGGGTGAATGATGATATGAATAGAAGACTGTGCGGTCCTGTCTCTGACAAAGAAATCAAAGACGCGACTTTCAGTATAGGTGCTTCTAAGGCCCCGGGGCCAGATGGGTTCAATGGAAAGTTCTTCCAGATGGCTTGGGACATCATTAAACAGGACGTGTGTCGTGTTGTTCATTGGTTCATGGTTGGAGGCAATATGGTGAAGAGAGTTAATCACACTTTCATTAGATTGATCCCTAAGAAGAATATTCTGGCTTCTATGGCTGACTAACGACCCATAGCTTGCTGTTCGACTTTCTACAAAATCTTCTCTAAAGTCTTAGCTAACAGATTGAAGAAGGTGCTCCCGCTCATTATCTCGCCAAACCAACTCGCCTTCGTGCAAGGAAGGTCTATTGCTGATGGTGCGTTGTTAGCTAATGAGTTTCTCGGGTCCTTCAGCCATACCAACGCCACCAAGAAGGCTTGTTTCCAGATTGATATCAGTAAATATTATGACCATGTAGAATGGCCAGCGCTATGGAGCATTATGAATGCCTTGGGGTTCTCGCAGAGATGGATAAACCTGATCAAGCAATGCGTCGAGACGACATCCTTTTCAGTTCTCGTCAATGGGGTACCCTATGGCCTCTTCAATGCTTCTAATGGCCTTAGACAAGGTGATCCGCTATCACCCTTGCTCTTTACCATTCTTATGGAAGGATTATCTCAGCTCATCAACAAGGACGAAGAAGAAGGAAAGCTCAAAGTGTTCAAGATTAAAAGCACGCCTGTGATATCCCACCTGATTTTTGCTGATGATGTGATGATTTTCACCGCTGGTCATGACAAGTACATGCGTCGAGTCCGGAACAGACTTGAGACCTTTGGCAAACTGACTGGGCTGTACATAAGCGACATCAAGTCTAGAGTTTTCTTCTCACGCTCTTGCGACAGCAGAAGGGGAAGACTTCGAATTGCGGCGGCGTTAACCCGTGGTAGATTTCCGACGAAGTACCTGGGTATTCCTATTTCTGGAGGAAGGGGCAGAGGCAAGGATTTTGGGCAGCTGGTTGACGATCTTCGTGAGACCATTAGCAGATGGGCTGGTCTCTCCATCTCCATGGCAGGTCGGCTAGTCTTGTGCAAATATGTGTTGCTGGCGAAAGTCCGGTTCTGGTGCAACCAAACGGAGCTGCCACAATTTATCATGGATAAAGCGAGGAGTCTCATCAGTGGCTTCTTGTGGGGCGGGAAGGCCCACGGTGTTGCTTGGGACATCATTGCTAGGGATCTAAAACAGGGAGGTATGGGCTTGAAGGACACCTACACCATTGCTGAAGGTGCAGCGCTGAGAAGAATTGATAGATTCTTGATGGACAAAGAAGCTATCTGGACCTGTTGGATGAGGTGCAGATACAATAATCTGAATGCGGCTGTGGCTGACCGTGGATGCTCGCTGGTGTGGAGAAGGATGAAGCTCGGCTGGTTGACGGTTAGCAATGACTACTCCCTGGATGGTAATGGCTGGTACGTGAGGAATGCTGATAAACCGTGGATCCGTGTCTACTTTGGGCCAGATGTTCCTTGGGCTAGGCTCTTATGGAACAGCCTGCATACTCCTAAGTGGAGCTGCTGCATTTATAGAGCCCTTTTGGGACGGCTCCCTACCACCGACAGACTCATCAGTTGGGGACTGGATGTGAACCCCTTATGTCTCCTCTGCAATTCAGACTTGGATTCTCATGACCATCTCTTCTTCTCGTGTCCCTTCTCCAAGTACATATGGTTCGCTGGTCTCTTAAGTGTGGTTGGGGAGGTGTTCCGCCGGAAAGGATGGGTGATGCTTTGCCATGGATTTTTTCCAAGACCGATAGATGCAAGAACATGATGGGCTTTGGCGGTATGGGTGTTTCCGCCATCACCTACTTCATTTGGCAGGAAAGGAATAGGAGGCTCCATGGTGGGGATGTAGCCGATAAATTTAAATGCTTTGATGACCTTGTGGATAGGCTGTGTAAGGCCTGTAAGGCCAAACCTTCGATCTATAAAGGTTTGGACCACACCCTCAGCTTACAGTGGGGTTTTTGTAGGTAACCCACCCTCTGTACAGTATAGGCTAACCTATACTCTTTTTGTCTAGTAATATTTTACCCGATCCAAAAAAAAGATTATGGTAATGTTCATCTTAATAATCAGGTTATAAGAAATTGATTATGTTTTATATTCTCTCGCCATTATGGACCTTAGGGTTGTTATGGGCCTTCGTGCCAGTTATGGGTTTTCATAGCCAATCATGGACCTCAGGTTTGTTATGGGCTTTTTAGCCAAATCATGGGCATTCGTGCCAAATACGGGCTCTTAAATGAGAAAATCATAGAGAGTGCATATTTTACTTATTCAATTCTTATTTATGTCAAGTAATTAATTTCAACAATGCTTAAGTTAAATTCATGTCAAGTTTTCCTTTCAAGTCAAGTATATGCTATTTTTTTTAGTCAATATAACATGTATGGTGCCGCTTACTTATGATGTTGCTTTATTTTGCATGGTCGTGGGACGAGATGTCCCTAGATCAAGGAGCAGGAGGGAACTGACGTAAGCAAACAAGGGTAGCTGACCAAGAAGACTCTAGCTTGGTGGGGTGCCATCTACAACTCTGGATGTTATCTAGTTTAGATTCAATTTATGCTTTAGATTTTGTTTAGCCACATGTATTAGGTTTTGATATCAGATGATATAGTTATGTCTTTCCCTTTCATGAACAATGTATGAATCTATATTTTGAGTTGAATGCAAGTGTTTCATTTATCTTATTGCAATGTTTATCATGTTTTGTGACGTTCCTCCGAGCTAAGCTACCCATGTTATGGACAACATGAGGTTTGCTTCCGCTGTCATATATGTGCTTGGAGGGGCGTTACACACACAAAGCACTGGTATAGGAGTATAATTTTAGACATGAATGGAAATGTTGCAAGTTATATTGATTACTAAAATGTTTAGGTAATTGAATAGAACATTATAAGAATCTATATCCAAGAAAATTGGTTAAAAGATTGAACTTTAATGATTAAATCTTTTATCAACTCATGTGATGATTCAACCAGCTAATCCCGAGTGATTGGTTGGAGTCACCAATAGGGTGACTATAAATTAGAAAAAATATTAATGTGATTAATTTATCAATTAATTATTCAGTCAACTAATAGTGTGATTACACAATACTCTAAGTGCTTATTTGGTTTTCCACGAGTAGCCTACTTTAAATGCAGTCACAACCTTTCTGATTCCTAGGGTTTTGAAAATCCTACTTCTTTGCCTCTCTTATTTAAAGGGGCATGACGGTCGGAACACAGAGACACACTCTTATATGCAACCCTAGTTGTCATTGTCCCTGAGAGAGAGATAAGGAGAATGGGTGTGATGTTAGAACATCACTAAGAGAGAGGATGATCCTTCTCTTTGTCTCAAGTAGTGTGGTGAGTAGTTTTAGTATGTCTGTATGGAGTACATAGAGACGCACGACACATGTAGTGTGACTATGCTCAGAGGATGTCTTTGAGGACCATCCATGTGTGTGAGGAGGGACACACACCACTGTGTGAGAAGAATGTTGTGGGACTTGCTCCACGACAAGGGTAAACCTCACACACTCTCCTTCTAAATACATGGTTGTCGACAAGATCCACTTGTAGGAAACCTGGAATTTTTGTCATTTACAATGTGTTTGTCGCCTCTACAATTCCTAACAGTGGTATTAAAGCCACATTGATCTACAATTTATTTAGAGTAATTTCGATGTGATTGGATTTTTGTAAACTCTTTATTGGTTGAATGCACTGTGAACTTAAGATTGTTAATGTGAATATCTAACTCAATTTCCACATATGTCGTAGATCTAATTTTTGAGATGGAAACGAGGTCGACTATAAAAAAGTTGATTTTTCCCTATGCAGGGGCACTTCCCTACATACCTATATTGGTTGTGTGGGAGTCAAAAAAATATTTATGGGGAATGTCCCACATTAAAAAGGGTTGTAATAAAAAATATAATATGTATATGTATGTAATAAAAATACCTACAAGATCATACATATCACCTTTGAAAACATGTTATCAATTTTGGATGTATGCATTTTTATGGCCTACGACCCCTTCTGTACATGTTATGAACAAATGTGGATGGTTGTGCATGGATCCTTTTGTATAAGAATTTAGCTTGCATGCCGAGCCTCATATCATCTTTTAAAGTATAGTTAATTCTATTCCCTCTAAACTTCCCTCGATTGTAAGTTGAAATTTTCCTTTTTACATATCATGTAATACTACATAGGAATAGATTCAGTTCTGGAGGACTTGATATGCAGAGGCAACTTGAAGATCCAACTCCAAGGAGTGTCCATGGAGTTATTCATGATTTTTGTTGATCATATGCACGTTTATATGGAAGTTCATAGGTTGATATTACATGAGATGCAAAGGACCTTAGGTGGATAGTAATCCTTTGTATATAAAGTTCATAGGTTGATATTGTATGATATGCAAAGGACCTTAGGTGGACAATAATCCTTTGTGGCTTCAAATAATTACATTAGTATGGCCATAACCAATTCCTATATGTGTGCATATTTATGTCTATGAATTATGATTGTGGATATAACACATATATGATACATAATTATAAGTATGTGGTTTTGTATATATATGTATATAAATAAAACCCCTAAAATAAAATATTAAGTCTTAGATACTTTCTAGTGTGAAACACACATGGAAACCTCTATCAACTATGTGCGGGCATGCCAAAGTGTGGTGTGTTGTCTATCTTGGAGAAGTGTGAGAATAGGTATGTGGGACTGCCAAAGTAGGGTCATATTCTATTGTATTGCCTTTGGGTTGGGCTTAACTAGGTGATCTTAATAGGATAAAGCACTTAGAGGTATACATATGGGGATATCACAAAGTGTTGTGCATCATTCTATCAACAGTTGTATTAGATGCAATTGGAAAATGTTGTCTACCTACATAATCAAATTGCGGGTGATTAATGAAAATTGACTCATGAATTGATGAAATATATATATTGACCCACTAGAAGATGGTTTATTGCAATATTCCAAATTAATAGTGAGGTCTATTAATTTGAAGTAAAATAATGGGAGTGATATTTTAATTAAATATTAAATTAATATCGATAGAATTATTTTAGATCAATGTATTGACTTATGCAAATATTTCTTTGTAGATCAAATGGCAAACAACAACAACCACTATTCACTATGATTGGTCCTTGAGAAAGAAAAACTTAATGGAAATAACTTCCACAATTGGTTCAAGATTATGAGAATTGTTCTCACTCATGAGCATAAGCTCTATGTCTTGGACACACTGATACCAGAGTAACCAGCCCTGAATGCACCTAGGGTGGATATGGATGCTTATTGTAAGCATGTTGATGATGTAATAGACATCAAATGCCTCATATTATGCTCCATGAACCATGATCTTCAGAATCGACATGGGAACATGAGAGTTATAGAGATGGTCACACATCTCTGTAACATGTATCAAGAATAGGAAAGTCAAGAAAGGTATGATGTCTCTAAGGCATTGTTAAGTGCAACATGGCAGAGGGTGATCCATTCTGGGCCCATGTGTACAAGTTAATTAAGTATGTAGAAAGACTAGAAAATTTTGGGATTTCCTTTAGGCTAAGAGTTGGACACAAATGTGATCGTGCAATCATTTCTAGAATCATATAGCTAATTTTTCATGAACTGCAATATAAAACTTTTCCAAGTTGTTAACAGAGTTGCCTGGCATGTTACTTCTAAGGAATAAATGAAGAAAGAAAATCCCGAATCAATGTTGATGGTCAACAAAGAAAAGGGGAAACCTAATGGTCAAAGAAAAGAAAATAAAGATTCTAAAATTGGTCAAAAAGTCTACATCTTTTGCACTTAAAGCAAAAGGAGGAGTGAATAAAGAAGGCAATTGTCGCTAGTCTGGATATTGGAAAAGGAATTGTCCTCTCTACTTTGAAGAGTTGAAGAATAAGAAGAGGGGATAGAGATCTCAACTTCAAGGTCAGAACAAAAGGATTTTCTCCCCCCTCCCCCTTACGTGGGCGGAGGCCGAATGCTCGAGAGGGTGGTAAACCAAGGCGGCAGCTAGGATTTGAACTTAGATCCCTTCATGAGGGGACACCATGCTCGACCAATTGGACCACTCCTTGTCGGCTAACATCTCCAGTTCAGGTATTTATGTTATTGAGATAATTGTATCTACTTCATAATCATGGGTGTTGGATACCAAATGTGGATCTCACAATGTTCAAATATGGAGTATCTGAAAAGAAGTAGACCCTTGAAGAAGGGAGAGGTGGAGCTACATGTTGCAAATAGAGCAAGAGTTGTTTCTTCTACTATAGGCACATATTGGTTATATATGACAAATGGGATTATAATAGAGTTAGAGAACCGTTATTATGTACATGCTACAAATAGGATCATTGATTATATTTCTTATTTGGACAAGAATGGGTCGAGTGAATGTTCTACTTATAAAGATGAGATATTTCAATGTAGTGTCCTTTGTCTTATGGTCTTTAGTTATTAGATCTTAGGACAAGTGTTTACAACAAAAATACTAAAAAAATTAAACTCGATGACTCTCTCTCTCTCTCTCTCTCTATATATATATATATATATATATATATATATATATATATATATATATATATATATATATATATATATATATATATATATATATATATATGACACTATCATTTAGGCCACATAAATGAGAAGATATCTAAAATTGTTTGATTTTGAATCATTGAGACATGTTAATCTTGTTTGTTAGGAAAGATGAAAAATTCCTTTTACCAGTAAAAGTGAAAGGGAAAGTGAATTATTAGGACTCACACATATTGCTATATGTGGACCTTTTAACACAAATGCCAAAGGCGGTTATCAATACTTCATCACATTTATTGATGACCTCAGTAGATATGCTATATGTACCTAATGAAACACAACTTTGAATCCATTCAAAAGTTCAAGGAATTCATGAATGAAGTAGAGAACCAACTTGGTAAGTGTATTGAAGTACTTCAATCTAATCAAGGTGGGGTTTACTTAAGCCAGGAGTATGAGACCCTTCTGAGAGACTGTGGTTTGTATCACATTGCACTCTAAATGGACTACCAGAACATAATGGTGTATCACAAAGAAGGAATCATATCTTGTTGTACATGGTATGATCAACGATGAGTTTTGTTGATCTTTTGACTTCCTTATGGGGATATGCTTTAGAAACCGCAACATTTACACTTAATGGATACTTGCTTTAGAAACTGCAGTGTTTACACTTAAACATATATCTTCAATATTGTTTCAAAAGACATCATGTGAGATATTCACTGGGAAACGTCCCAATGTGACTTTTATGATGATTTTGGGTGTGAAGCTTATGTCAGGAAACATATTTCTAAAAAGCTTGGACCCGAATCAGACAATTGTTATCTTGTTGGATATCCTAAGGAAATCAAGGTATATTATTTCTACATTCTATCTGGTAACAAAGTGTTTGTTTCCAGAATTGTTGTCTTCCTTGAAGATGAATTTATTTCTAAAGGAACCAGTGGGAGGAAAATAGAACTAAAAAAAGTTTGCGACCAACAAGAAAACATTGAACCTATTGAGGTAGACAAGGAACAAGATGAGTAGAAATTGTGGAAACTTAAGTTCCTCATGCAACACAAGAACCTCAAAGGTTTAATAGGACATGCCTTGAACTAGAGAGATTTTGGTTTCTTATGACTCAATAAGGTGACATGTTGATCATGAAAGATGATGAACCAACAACCTATATTGAGGTCATGGATGGACCAGATTGTGGAAATGGCTAGAAGCCATGAGATCTAAGATGGACTCCCTACATGCCAATAAGGTGTGAACCTTGGTGGATCTACCTGAAGGGATAAAACCAATAGGCTGCTAATGGCTATTCAAAAAGAAGACTGACATGGTTGGTAATATACAAACCTACAATGGGTGATTGGCTGCAAAAGGTATTAAGAGAATTCAAGGTGTTGAATATGATGAAACATTTTCACCAGTTGTCATGGTTAAATCCATCAGGATCATGATTGTGATTGCATATTATCATGACTATAAAATCTAGAAAATGGACGTTAAAACTACATTCGTCAAGGGGAATTTACTTGAGGATGTATACATGATAGAACCAAAGGTTTTATCGCTCCAAATGAAGCCAAAAAGGTATGCAAGCTACAAAGGTCACACTACATATTGAAGCAAGCATCACGGAGCTAGAATCTTTGTTTTGATAAGACAATTAAATAGTTTGGCTTTATTCGAAATGAAGATAAACCTTGTGTTTACAAGAAGGTTAGTGGGAGTATAATTGTATTCCTCGTATTGTTTGTAGATGTCATGCTTTTGATTAGGAATCACATCCCTACTCTAGGATTGGTAAAGACATGGTTGGTAAACACCTTCTCAAATGAAGGAGTTAGGAGAAGCATCTTATATTCTAGGAATCAAGGTCGATAAAGAAATATATGAAAGGTTTCTTGGTTTAAGTCAAAGTACTTACATTGACAAAGTGTTGGAAAGGTTCAACATGCAAGAGTATAAGAGAGAAAATGTATCCATGTCACATGCAATAAGTCTCTCTAGAGATAAATGTCCAAGACCTTCTAATGAGAGGGAACGCGTGAGTAAGATTACATGTGCATCTGCAATTGGATCTATCATGTATGCAATGTTATGTACATGTCCCAATGTCTTGTATGCTTTGAGTGTGATGAATAGGCACCAATCAAATCTTGGTGAAGGTTAGTGGACTTCCATAATGGACATCCTTTGGTACTTGAGATGAAGTAAGGATCAATTACTCATTTATAATGATGAGGAAGAGTTTGTGTCAAGGGTTACACCAACAAAAGCTTATAAATTGACAAAGATGACTATCAATCACAATCAAGTTTTGTATTTTGCCTCAATGGCAAAGGTGTAAGCTAGAAAAGTTCCAAGAGATAGTGGTTGACTCTACAAAAAATTTTGAGTACGTTGTTGCCTCCAAAGCATGAGACAAAGTTGTATGGATCAATAAGTTCATTAGTGAACTAGGAGTAGTTCCATCCATTGCTGATGCAGTAGAGCTACATTGTGACAACAATGGTGATACTACACAAGCTAAGGAACCCAAATCACATCAGTGTTTCAAGCACATACTACGGATTTACCATCTCATATGAGAGATCCTACAGTAAGAAGATGTTAAAAGTTTGCATAGTACCAACCAAAAGCAATGTTGTTGACCCTCTGATAAAAGCACTTTCACAACAAAAGCATGACGATCATGTTAGATCACTTGGAATGAGATCTTTAAGTGATTGGCTCTAGTGCAAGTGGGATACCATCGGTGATATTCCCTTAGAGCCAATTATATGATGATTGTAATGACACATCTTATAATTGATTTGATTAATATTAAAGGCAAATCCTATTATTATTTTATTTCAATATGGTATGATGAATAAATATAATAATGTCCTAAGAATGTATGACTCTTTGACATGTCAATTTAGGTTGAGGACCTGAACATAAGATCATGTGTATGTTGAGAGCATTCATTCTTATCTTAGTTCCTAGTTAGATATTATTGTGAATATTAGGACAACAACAATATATCAAGACTAGTATGTGTGTTTATTGATGACTACATCTCATTAGTCATGATATTAAACATCAAATCAAACATTTTGGTACTTAATATGAATAAGTGTACTGGACAGAACCACTTTGAGTGTGATACATGGAAGCCAATAATGGTGTTTAGAATCACATCTCAATGTGATAGTGGTGATTGTGCTCCTTAGACATGAAGTGACTACAGTGATCACATGTCATTCATTGTGCTTTAACATACTCAACGTGACCTCAAATAAGGATTGTTATACAAGTAGTCCTTAGGTGCATTGTGACACATGTGGATTATTGTGAGTGATGTAGATGGAATTTTTCCCTCCCATTGGAGTGATATCTTGGCCACTTGATGAGTGATACTATGAAATGCATGATGATGTTCATGTGATTCAATATATAATATTGAGCTCATGTGTATCTCAAATACCTACTCTAGATCAAGAAATAAAGATCGAATATTAACAGGATGACATTTTCATGCCTCAAAATCAATTTGGATATCATAAACAAAGGGATGATACAATCATTGTAACACTTGTCATAATCCTAGGTTAAAGTTGTTCTCTAACTTCTGTAATTTCTTGGGTGGCAATGAAGTCATTCTAGATATTGATCATTACTTGTAAAGTTATAATTTGATTATGGACATCACTACTAATGTAATGTGGAGCCTATAGGATCACATGCATAGGATGCAAGATAATGCGTCGAACTACACTACAATCACTATGATTTTAATACTAGAGTTTAACCTTTTTTTACTGTCCAATTAAGGCTAGTATAGAAGGGTCGATCCCACATGACAACATTCTTAAGAAAGTAGTCTCTAAACCATTGCTTTGTGAACTTTTATTTCTTTTTGGTGTTTTTATGTTTTTGAATAGGAAGTAGAAATAGATTTGGGGGTTGGTGATTGTTGCTAGAATAAGAATGAAATGCAAGAATTAAAATTGTACTAACAAGAAGTAAAATTGCCATGTCACAAGGAAAGGATATGATTGTTAGCACAATAAAAGATATTATGAATAGAAGACTGGAATGTAAATAGAGTAAATAAAACAATGATTGAATATGATGATGGAATATTGAGGCTTTTTAGGGGTTTTTACCACCTTAGCCTAGGTGAGAAATAACTAAATCCTTTAAACGACAAATCCAATGAAGGCATGTGAATTAACTAAAATCCATAAAACAAGAACTCCACATGAGCCCATTGGTCACGGTGCTCATGTTTCTTATTTCATCATCCCAAAAGAGAAAAATCCACAATCGTTTCAAAACCTCTATGCGATTGGTTTTAGTGTTCTAAATTAGGGTTTCCATCATCATTTCCACACGGATTTACATAAGATCAAATCGATTAATTACTCTGACAGATCATTAGTTCTTAAAACCAAAATCCATCTAATAGAAGTCATTCTTAAGGATTAAGTCGATTCAACCCATGGCTAAGGGGCTATTCCCCTTACCTTGATAGGAAAACTTCTCGCTCATGCTTGTAGAGAAAAGGGAGATATAGGAAGAAAGTGTTCTAGCCATAGTCTAGACTTATCAAAGGATTAATTCGTTAGGCTAGAGACTATTAAATGGCTGACTCTTAATTCCTTGCTCCAGTCTATAGAAGAAGAAGAAGAAGGTTTAGATCTAGTAACAATTGAAGTAAGCACCTAGCTTGCGAACAATTTATCTTATTGATTAATGAGATAGAAGAACAGAGATAGCAATTGCTCAGAAATCCTTCGTACAAAAAGATGATTTCCAATGATGAGGAAGTGCCCCTCCTTTTATAGGAGGGGGGGGGGCTTTTACAACTAGGGTTGTGGGAAAATGAGGCTGGCGGCTGCATTTTTGAATAGGTCGTGCACTGTTAACCGATCAGTTGGAAGGTGAGCCAATCGGCTGAGAGTCTGGAAAGGGTGGGGGTTGGAGTAGCAGCATCAACCCTAAGTCCCGAGTGGCGACACTCTTTGACCCACTCGGTTGGGGTGGGAAAGCTCCCACTTTGAGGTCTGAAATGATCATTTGACATTCAAATGGCATGCTGTCTAGACTAAGTGCTTGAATGAAGCTTGGTGGCTGAGGGATGGTGTCAACCGATTGTCTGGAGCAAGTGAGCTGATCGTCTGGAACATGTGAGCCAATCATCTGGAATAGGTGATTCGATCGTCTAAAGTAAGTGAGTTGATCATCTGGAACGGGTGAGTCGATCGTATGGAACAGGTGAGCCAATCGTATGAAGTAGGTGAGTCGATCGTCTCGTGTTCTAAATCTACAAGAAATGCATAGATTTTGGTGAGGTTCAAGTTAAATTGTGATAAAAGGAAGCAAATAGCAATTTGTTTCTTTTCAGTGGATAAAAAATAAGATTTCCATGAGATAAGACTTAAAAGGTTGTGAAAAAAGGTGCTAGATTAGCATGCATCAAAATATCGCAGACTTAAGCCTTTGCTTTTCCTCAAGCAATTAAAATATCAAAATAATTCAAAGTTTTTTGAAGCAACATGTTCATCCTCCCTTAATTAGCAGTATCTTCTATCCTTTTCATGGCCAAGTGACCCATCTCCTAGAATCACAAAATACAAGTTCTATATTTTTGATAAAAAGCATTTTTTATAACTTTCTCTTTCAACCCTATATTTTGTACAAACAGTCTCAAACCTACTTACGCTTCAACACTCGAAAATTTACTTTTTTTTGGGTACGGGAATGAGAATTTGTGGGGCGTGGAAGAAGGATCCCTCCTCGATTTGACTCAGGATTTAATTTTATGGACTTGTGGTTACATTGACCACAATTGTTTTTGTGTGCCCCTATAACATTTATGATGGGTGTGGAAGAATAATCCCTCCGCTATTCGACTCGGGATATTGACCACAAATATTTTTTGTGCTCTTTTTTTTGGCATATTTTGGCGGTACGCCCCTATTATATTTATGTGGGGTATGGAACAAGGAAGAGAGGAGGAGCATGTCATCCCCGACTTAGGGGTTGATGTGTGGATTATTTTCCCATGCAATTTTTTTTGCGAGTGTTGTTGCATCAGTAAGAAAAATCATGTAAATACATTATTTGAGAAAGACTAATCAGTTAATCTAATGCTAAATATAAAAACGTTTGCATTTGATTCTATTTGATACTCTAAGTCTTGCCATTTTTTCCAAGAATATTGCTAATTTAGGTATGGAGAACTTGGTATTTAAAAAAAAATGAAGATTTTGAACAATTTGTGAAATAAAAGATTCATCTAATTATTGGAAAAGAAGATACATCAATTGGACGACTATGTAAAGGCCAAAGTTTGAAAAATAAAATACACTCAATTTGAAATACAAAAGGAAAATGCTAAAAGGGAAGATAAAGTGGTAGAACACGTACCACCCACCCCCACCCCAGACTTAGAGTTTTGCTCATCCCGAGTAAACCATTAGACTGAGATGGAGGGAAGATGATCATTATGGTGGTGGAATATGTGGGTGGGAGTAGTAGTTTCCCCAGTAAGGGGAGTAGTGATCTGGGTAGGCCTGCTGGGCCTCATATTCCTCATAGGATGGGCAGCTAGGTGCATAGTGGCCACAGTCCACATGCCAAGACTCCTTTGAATGTTGCATAAGATACGTGGTTAAGCTGGTGGCCATGGAACTGTTGCTCGTGTTGAATCTCATCCAACTATTGTTGGACCTTGTAGAACACGTAAGTGCCTGCATTGTCATCTGGTCTCCGCCTGGTGCGACGGCGGGGTGGTGGTGGTGGACTGAAGGCATCATTGTGAGCCTCCAAAGAAATGCTCCTCCTGTGGGCCTATGGCTCAAGGATGGTGCATGGGTCTGGGTTCTCTAGATTGTACCTCTGGATGTGCCCTAGTAGATGGGTGAGCTCGTAAAGAAGGTTTGTTGCTGCAAACCTTAGACACAAGGGAAGCTATAGAACTCCTGTGAATCCTTGAAGAGGAGGTAGTAAACACCATTGGCACCCAAGTGAATAAACTTGCTTCCCTTCAGATAGTAACTGTCGATCAGGTGGTTTTTTAGCGGAAGTGGTGTGAAAGGAATGTGGGTGTAGCCAAGAAAGATGGCGAGCTAAGTGGCCAATGTGGAAGGAGGATGAGGTGGTATGGCTGGCTTGGGTGCTGAAATGTTCTAGAACGGCATTCCCCCAGTTAAAGGGTTCTTCATGCAAGAGGCACCAGAGGGCATCGAGTTCGACCTAAGTAATGGTTCCTTGAGTACCTTCTCTACTAAAAATTGTGTAAGCAAGAATGCAATGGAGGTAGAAGAACACCGGGTTGTGAATGTGGAGGCCTTGGGCCCACTAGGAAGGTGGGGCATGAGGCTGGTGATCTCAACCAAAAACTTATCTCTGTCATACTGGTCAAGGTAGGACTCATGGGACAATCCAACCAGTAATCATCGTTGTCGTCAAGGATGAATGAAGTGAACTGTCAAGTAGAGATTTCCATATTTTCTCCAAAAATCTAGATCTTACAACTAGAATTTCCCTGGGAGCAGTGATAGTGATGGAATGTGGTAATGAACTCGAGGGTTAGGTCGCTATAGACAAAGGTGATATGATAAGGGAAAAGGAGTATATGGTTTTTGTAGAGAATGTTGTCAGTGGTGTCTCGTATTCCTAATGCATCAAGGGTAGTGCCACAAGTCCATCGGGGAAGGGAAACACCCATGGAAAATATGTCCTTGAAACATTGTAGGTATTTGATGCTGGTGAACTAGACAAAACTGCCTGGAATGGGGGTGATGTGAGGTGGATGAGGGTGGTGGAATCTGGGTCATTACTTGCCTTCTGGTTGCTCTCCATCTCACAGAGAAGAGCCTTGACATCGTGGATGTCATTAAACATATCCTCGGCGAGATCAAGTGAGGATTCACCATTAGGGGAAGGTGTGTGGAAATGAATCCCAGATTGGGATCTGGCTTGGCGAGGTGGATCACGGGAGGATGAGGCAGTGGATTTTCTCTTGTTTTTGCAGAATCGGCTGAACATGGCTGGTCATGGGATGTGAACTGATTGGCTGGTGAAATGAAACAATCATCTTGTCTGTGAAATGGGTTGTTAGGAAAGTCAGACGGTCGGTTGAGGAAGTTAAGTAGGTGTTTAGGAAGTGAGACGATTGGCTCATTCTGGGAGAAAGAGAGGAAAAAAGGTGGCAAGCGGGGTGATTGAGGAGGCAAGGTGAGCGTAGTAACTCGAGCTCAAGGGAGGGAACGAGCAGTTGGCCTCCTCGGTAGCTTGGCTGAAGAATGCTGGAATGGCGGCGATGAGTGTTGTGAAGATTTTGACTGGCCTGTGGGCTGGTCGACTAGATTGCAGTGGTGCTCGACACACGGAGGAGTTGAAGCGGGCGGCAGGTGGTTGAGCTGGTCAGCACAGGTGTTGTGAGGAGTTTGTGTGTGGGGTGGGGATGGCATAGTGAGGCGTTCGGTTGGCCTTATGGCCGGTCAGCTTCTGCGGTGAGGTGCTCGACTGGCATTATGGCCGGTCAACTTCTGTGACGAGGTGATCGACTCGTCGAAGGGACACTCGGTGGCCACTGCGAGGTGGAAGGGTCGGATGGCGTTCAGCCGTCGATCTTCTTCAGTCGAGAGCTTGGGGGTGGGAAGTCGGCTAGATTAGAAGAAAAGGGAATGATGATGTGGGATTTTTTGCACAACTCGGTTGGGTTATATAGCTAATCGAGGGTGCGAGATGATCATTTTGCACCTTGAGCTGATCGACTTGTGCTGTTTGGACAACACAGGTGGAGGTGGAATCCAAGGTGTTGGAGTGACGTGCATTTAAGCAGTAGGTCAGCTCGATGCATGGGGGGTTGTGCCGGTTTAAGAGATGCACGATTAATTTGAGCCGATCAGTTGAGTTTCCAAATGATCATTTGGCATGCAGAAGGGGTCATCATTCAGGAATACCAAACTGGTCATTTGGCTCAATGAGACTATAGGTTGGCTTGGCAAAAAAAGGAAAATAGAATAGGATGAAATAACAAGGTAAAGAAACTACAATAGAAGGAAGATAGGGTTGGGTTGCCTCCCAACAAGCGCCTTTTTTTACGTTGGGGCACGATAGATGAGAGACCATCCTATTGAGATTTCGGGGGGGGGGGGTTGAGGGTAGGTTAAGTTAAGATCTTCCAAGGATGAGTGTTTATTGGTATCTGAAGCGATAAGGTCTTCAGTGGTTATGTATCTTTTGAGTCGATGCCCATTAACCTTGAATTCACCCAAAACTTTATTCCAAAGAAGAAATGTACCATGTGGATAGGCACACTTGATGAGGTAGAGGCCATACCATCTTGACTTAAGATTTCTAGGAAAAAGCCTTAGTCTGGAATTAAATACTAGAACCTGGTTACCTTCTCTAATGTCCTTGTGCTTAATGTGATTGTCATGCCATAGTTTAGTTCGGTCCTTGTAGATTCTCGTATTTTCATAAGTGCTCATTTTAAGTTCATCTAGTTCATTCATTTTGAGAAGACGTTTTTCTCCGGCTGTAGAAAGGTCAAAATTCGAGCTTTTGATGGCCCGACTGGCCTTGTGTTCTAATTTTATCGGAAGGTACCATGATTTTCCATAAATCAGCCTAAAAGGGGTGGTGTCTATGGGTGTCTTGTAGGCAGTTCTGTATGCCCACATAGCGTCATTAATTTTCAATGCCCAATCTTTCCTAATGCAACCAACAATTTTTTCTAAAATGGATTTAATTTGCCTATTGGATATTTCAACCTACCCACTAGTCTGAGGATGGTAAGGAGTGGCGACTTTATGGTAGATTGCGTATTTCTTCAATAAGGCCTCAAAACATTTCTATAAAAATGGGATCCCCCGTCAGAAATGACGGTGTGTGTGACTCTGAATCTAGGGATAATAATATCTTTAAAGAGTTTTTTAATAGGTTTGGAATCACAAATTTTAGTGGGTACAACTTCAACCCACTTTGACACATAATCGACTACAACTAATATGTAGGCATACCCATAAGAAGAAGAAAATGGGGACATGTAGTCGATTCCCCAGATGTCAAAAATTTCTAACGCCTACCAAGAGGTTAGGGGCATTTGGTCATGCTTGGAGATGTTACCCATCCTTTGACATTGGTCACATGATAGTACATAATCATAAGAGTCTTTGAAGACGGTGGGCCAATAGAGCCCACTCTATAGGACTTTCCTTGCTATTTTTTGGGAACTCATGTGTCAACCATAGGGGCCAAAGTGACATTGTTACATAATGTCGAAGCTTTCTTCTTGGGAAACACAATGACAATACATACCATCATCAAAAAGTCTAAACAGATAAGGTTCATCCCAATAATAGTTTTTGACGTCATGTAAAAATTTAGCTTTAGAATGTCCCTTGTACTCAAGGTGCAATACACCACCAACTAAATAATTAACGAAATCAAAAAACCAAGGAAATTGGGAGTCTACCTTAAGTAGTTGGTCCTCAGGTAGAGATTCATTTATGGGGGTGTCATCGAGTTTTCTATAGCTAAGTCGACTTAGGTGTTCAACCATGACATTTTTAGACCCCTTTTTGTCTAGGATCTCTAGATCAAACTCCTACAATAGCAAAATCCATCTTATGAGTCTAGGTTTGGCATCCTTCTTGGTCATGAGGTAGCGAATGGCTACATGATCGGTGTAAACAATGACTTTGGATCCAACTAAGTATGAGTGAAATTTATCAAAAGCATAGACAATGGCTAGCATTTCTTTTTCGATCACAGTGTAATTTCACTAAGCTTCGTTGAAGGTCTTGGATGCGTAGTATATGACATGATGTTTCTTATCAACTCATTGTCCTAAGATGGCACCTACAACAAAGTCACTAGCATCACACATGATTTCAAAGGGTAGGGCCTAGTCTGGTGCACGAATGATTAGAGTGATTGTGAGAGCATTTTTCAGACATAGAAAGCTATCCATGCAGGCTTTGTAAAAATGGAAAGGCCCTCTTTTTGAAGAAGGTTGGTGAGAGGTTTTGTGATTTTGGAAAAGTCACGGTTAAATCGCCGATAGAAACCGGAATGTCCTAAGAAGGCTTGGATATCTTTGACTGAGGTTGGAGGTGGAAGCTTGGTGATAACTTCAATTTTAGCTTTGTCGACTTCTATACCTTGGTTGCTTACTATATGTCCTAGAACAATGCCCTCCTTAACCGTGAAGTGACACTTTTCCCAATAAAGAACTAAGTGTGACTCAACACATCTATCAAGAACAAGGGTGAGTTTTCTAAGGTAAGAGTCAAAAATGTCTCCATAGACGGAGAAGTCATCCATGAACACCTCCATGATGGTTTCAATCAATCCTACAAAGATGGCGGACATACACCGTTGGAAGGTGGCTGATGCATTGCACAAACCGAAGGGTATTCGTCTAAAAGCATAAGTGCCAAAGGGACATATTAAGGTTATTTTTTCTTGATCTTCAGGATGGATAGGAATCTGATAAAATCCTAAATAGCCATCTAGATAATAAAAATATTGTTGATGGGTTAAGCGTTCAAGAACTTGATCTAGGAAGGGAAGTGGGAAGTGGTATTCCTAGTTGTCTTGTTGAGCTTCCTATAGTCAATGCACATTCTTCATCCTATAATGGTGTGAGTGGGAATAAATTCATTCTTATCATTTCTAATGACAGTGGTCCCCCCCTTTTGGGGACAACTTGAACTGGACTGACCCATGGGGAGTCAGAGATGGGTAAATGATTCATGTTGTCAAAAGTTTGATCACCTCTAGACAGAAAACTTCCTTCATGTTTGGGTTGAGTTTTCATTGTGGACCTCGGGAGGATTTGTTGTCTTCTATCATTGGGATTTTGTGAATGCAGATGGATTGATCTATCCCAACTAGATTTATAATTTTTTACCCTAAGTCAGTTCTTCTTTTCCTAAGTTCTCCCATAAGTTTGTTTTATTGTTCAAGGGTAAGGTCGGAATTTATGATGACAGGGCACAATTGTTGTTCATCAAGAAAAATATATTTCAAACCTATAAAAAGAGTCTTCATTTCTGGGGCCTTGGGTGGTTCAAGTTTTTCTTCCATGATGGAGATCATTTTAAGGTCATCAATTTCAGCGTTAGGAATCTCCTCAAAATTATTTAAATGAGCCTTACATTGA
This sequence comes from Alisma plantago-aquatica, assembly GCA_963693085.1. Taxonomy (NCBI): domain Eukaryota; kingdom Viridiplantae; phylum Streptophyta; class Magnoliopsida; order Alismatales; family Alismataceae; genus Alisma; species Alisma plantago-aquatica. Next base: position 1,380,926,395 of record OY856410.1, on the reverse strand, counting down.
TCTAATTGTGCATTATCAAAGTCACATTCAGGAGGGCTAATGAGGGCTGTGTGTACAGAGTCATCAACTAACTCCCATTCCTACCTCAGTTGAGATAATTTATCAATGCAGTCTAGGAGATAGATGTCTTCCTGGAAACTTGTCCCTTTCATGCTTTCAAACACCCTAAACTCTATGGTTTGCTTCCCTAATCTTAACAGAATGGTCCTGGCCTCAACATCAATCAAGGCCCCGACTGTGGCTAAGAAAGGACGACCAAAAATGAGAGGGTAACATAAATATTTTTTTATGTCCATGATCACAAAGTCACAAGGGACATAGGCATCTTTCCCAACCTTAAATGAAATGTCTTCTATGATTCCCATGGGTTTGATCATGAATGAGTCTGCCAATTCGATGGTCATGGTCATGGGTAACATGTCATTGAATCCTAATATTTTGCAAAGGTTGTAGGGCATGATGGATATACCGACTCCTAAATTGGCTAGGCCCTTTCTACAAGCATTATCACCTAAGTAGATTCTTATTCCAAAAGAACCATGGTCCTATTTTTTAGGCATTTTACTTTGGATTATGTCTGAAGTGGTCCTAGAAAGTTTGATAGTCTCGTATTCTTCTGTAGCATATTTCCTATTCAAGAGAGATTTCATATATTTGGACCAGGCAAGCATGTCTGCTAAAGCATTAAGGAAGGGAATGTCAACATGTAATTTTTTCATAGCATCCCTAAATTTCATAAAGTGGGCGTCGAGCTTTGTTTGTTTAAGGTGGGATTGGTAGGGAGGTCGTGATTTGTAGATAGGTTCTTCAACTTCTACCTGTGGGGGTTTGGGGATGGTTGGTTTAGCTGTAGTTTCAGGTTCAACAATTACCATGTCTTCATCCTTGAATTCTAAAGGTATGGTTGAAGGTTTTTCTGGAGGAGGAGGGGATTGCACCTTTCTTGAATGAGTAGAGATGACCTTGAGTTGTTTGGGATGTTTGGGGTTGTTTTCAGGCTGCCCAACAAAAGTGTCGGTAGGGGGTTTCTATTGGGCAAACAGGCGGGCTAGTTGGGTGTCAATTGCCTTTTGATGAGCTTATTGGGCAATGATGATTTGTTCCAAGGAAGCTATCATTTCATCAGCTGAGGGAGTGGGAGTAGGAACATTTGGTGGTGGTTGAGGAGGTGGCTGATTGAGATTTTGAGGAGGGAGGTTCAATATTTGAAATTTTTGTCCTTGGTATGGTGGCCGGTTTGGGTGATTGCCTCGGTAGTTCCCTTGGTTTCCAAAATTCCTTTGATTATTGTATGGGAACCCAGGTGGTGGTCGATTATTGTTTTGAGGATAGGGAGGCCTTTGTTGGGATTGGAATTGACTAGAGTTTTTAGCAGCTGAAAGGTTCCCATATTAGAATCCAGGATGATTTCTAGTTTGATTGGGGTTGTAGTAACCTTTGCCAGGTATGGTGTGGATAGAGTTTAGGTCCTCCAATTGTTGTCCTAATTCAAGTTTCATGGGGGTTTTGTAAAGATATTGACAATGTAAGGCGGTGTGATCATTTCCTTGGCAGATGTTGCAAAGAGACTCTATAGCTTTTATTTGTTGAGGTGACTCTCTATAGGTGCCTAGGGATGACTCTAAATGATCTTATTTTAGAGCAATTAATTTAAGGCTTTCTGCTATGCTTTGGATATCATGATCAACTTCAGCTTTGGCTACCTTAAGGATCCCACCAATTCCCCATCTAGCCCTTACAAGTTTAACAACCTCCCATGCACTAGTTACACTTTGGTGCATGAAATTTCCCCCATATGAGGAATCAAGAAAAAAATTAGTATTATCATCAACACCACGATAAAAGATTTCTATGAGTTGGGCTTGAGAGATATCATGATGAGGGCATTTTCTAAGCAACTCCTTGAACCTTTTCTAGGTTTCTCCTAGGGATTCTCCTGGGGACATAGAAAAGTGAGTGATTTGTCCCCTGATTTCATAGGTGAGAGGAGGGTAAACATTTTCAAGAAACTTATTTTGCAGGACCTCCCAAGTTGTAACATGTTCCTCACTCTCCATGGTGTTGTACCAACTACTAGCTTGGTCGGTGAGAGCGTATTTGAACAATCTAAGGTGGATTGTTTCTTCACAGATGCCTGGGAGTTTGTTCAAGGAGCAAAGGTCAATGAACCTTTGAAGATTATCTTGGCAACTTTCTCCATTGTTACCAGAGAATGGGTTTACTTGGATCATGGTGATCCATTGGGTTTGAATCCAAATTGGGGGGAAATAATGTTAGGAGGCACCACTTGGCGTTGGGCATAGGCAGTTTTGGTGACAGAAAAATCTTTTAATTGTTTTTGACTTTCAGCTTCCCTCCTATTGGCCTCTAGTGTTTCTTGTTCAGCAATGTAGGCTGCTCAAAAAGCGGCTTCTCTAGTCACTTAAACGGCTAAGACATGCTCTCTTTGATATACTAGAACCTAGTTGATCCTACGAGTGACTTCCTCATCATCTATCCTAATTCAATTTTCATGGTTTATACAATGAAAAGTTTTAACTATCTCAGGATCAAACAATGTAAATCTGGCATTCAAGCGTCGCATGCACAAATAAGTAGTTAATCGTGTGCAGAAAAATTGACTGCTGGAATGGAAACTCAGTAAAAGGAGGATTAGCACTTTCGGAATGTTACTCGGAAGGCATAAAAAATAAAAAAAAGTTTTTCAAAAGTTTTTGGGGATTGAGAAAACAATTCATTGTCCCCAGCAACGGCGTCAAATTGATAATGTGTCGAAGTGCACTACAATCACTAAGATTTTAATCCTAGAGTTTAACCTTTTCCTACTGTCCAATTAAGACTAGTATAGAAGGGTCAATCCCACATGACAACTTTCTTAAGAAAGTGGTCTCTAAACCCAATTGTTTTGTTAAAATTTATTTCTTTTTGGTATTTTTATGTTTTCGAATAGGAAGTAAAAATGGATTTGGGGGTTGGTGATTATTGCTAGAACAAGAATGAAATGCAAGAATTCAAATTATACTAACAAGAAGTAAAATTGCACTGTCACGAGGAAAGGAGATGATTGTTAGCACAAAAAAAGATATTATGAATATAAAGACTGGAATGTAAATAGAGTAAATCAAATGGTGATTGAATCAGATGATGGAATATCGAGGCTTTTAGGGGTTTTCACCACCTTAGCCTAGGCAAGAAATAACTAAATCCTTTGAATGACAAATATGATGAAGGCATGTGAATTAACTAAAATCCAAAAACGATGAACTCCACATGAGCCCATTGGTCCTAGTGATCATGTTTCTTAGTTCATGATCCCAAAAGAGAAAGATCCACGATCGTTACAAAACCTCTATGCGATTGATTTTAGTGTTCTAAATCCAAATTTCCATGGTCATTTTCACCCAGATTAACATATGATCAAATCGATTAATTACTCTGATAAATCATTAGTTCTTAAAATAAAAATCCATCTAATAGAAGTCATTCTTAAGGATTTAGTCGATTCAAACCATGTCTAAGGGGCTATTCCCCATAGAAAAACTACTCGCTCATGCTTGTAGAGAAAAGGGAGACAGATGAAGAAAGTGTTCTAGTCATAGTATAGACTTATCGAAGGATTAATTCCTTAGGCTAGATACTATTAAATGGCTGACTCTTAATTCCTTGCTTCGATCTACAAAAGAAGAAGAAGAAGAAGAAGAAGGTCTAGATCTAGTAACAATCAAAGTAAGGAACAAATGAATAAAAGAACACTTAGCTTGTGAATAATTAATCTTATTGATGAACGAGATATAAGTACAGAGATAACAGTTTCTCAGAAATCCTTCATACAAAAAGATGATGTCCAGATATGAGGAAGTGCCCCTCTATTTATAGGAGAAGGAGGGGGATTTTACAACTAGGGTTGTGGGCAAATGAGGCTAGCAGCTGCATTTTTGAACTGGTCACACACTTCCAACCAATCAGTTGGAAGGTGAGTCGATCAGTTGGGAGTTTGAAAAGGGAAGGGGTCAAAGCAGCAGTCAGCAACCCTGAGTCCTGGGTGGTGGCACTCTTTGACCCGCTCGGTTGGGGCGGGAAATCTCCCGCTTTGAGGTCTGAAATGATCGTTTGGTATTCAAATGGCGTTCCGTCTAAACTGAGTACTTGAATGAGGCTGGGTGGCTTAGGGATGGCGTCAACCGATCATATGGAGCAGGTGAGATGATTGTCTGAAGTAGGTGAGCTGATCGTCTGGAACGGGTGAGCCGATCGTCTCGTGTTCTGAGTCTACAAGAAATGCATAGATTTTGGTGAGAATCAAGTTAAACTGTGATAAAAGGAAGCGTATAGCAATTTGTTTCTTTTCAGTGGATAAAAAAAGAATTTCCATGAGACAAGACTTAAAAGGCTGTGAAAAAAGGTGCTAGATTAGCACGCATCAATGCACTGAAATGAGAACATAATTGTGGACATGATTGGAAATATTCCAAGTTATATTGATTACTAAAATGTTTAGGCAATCAATTAGAACAATATTGGAATAAAATCCAAGATAATTAGATAAAAGGTTTAACCCAATTGATTGGACCTAAAACTACCAACTCGTGTAAAAAGTTGGTCAACTAATCCCAAGAAGTTGGATGGAGTCGCCAATCAAGTGATTCAAACTTAGAAAATCGATTAATATGATTCATTGATCAATTAATTAATTGACCAATTCAATTTATTAAATGATCAATGGATTAATGGTTTGATTCTATAATATTATAAGTTTGTTTTTAGTTGTCCATAACTGGTCCTCTTTAAATGAAGCCACAACCTTTATGTTTCTGAGGGTCTACTTCCTTCTCTCTCTATTTAAAGGAGCATGAAAGTCGAAACACAGAGACACACTTGTATACATTAACTCTAACTGTCATTGTCCCTGAGAGTGAAAGAGAGAGATAGAAGGATAATGACCATGATGCTAGCATGTCACCAAGCGAGAGGTTTCTCCTTCCTTCCAGCTCAAGAAACATGATGAGGAGTTCCAGTCCATCTGTGTGGACTATGTAGAGACATAGGAACAGTGTAAATGCATTTATAGGACCCTCTATGCACACAAGGAGTGACACACACCACCACATAAGGAGGACATTTTTGGACTTGTTCCATGACAAAGGTATACCTCATGCACCCTCCTTTTGAATACATCGTTGTTGATGAGATCTGCTTGTAGAAAATGTGAAATTTTTGTTGTTTTTATGCATTTGTTGTCTCCACAATTCCTAGAATTAAATTAATGTGAAAAGTCACAACCTCGTACGCATCTATTGGATGCATTTACATATACACAAATTATTCAACATACAAAAACAATCATGGAAATAAATCAAGTGATCGTAACACTTTCATGGATTAAAACTACCTTCAGATTATAACAGTAATCAATCTAAGCTTATCCCCATGTGAGTTGATGTTTGAATAAGAGTGATTGTAACCATGCACTATCACATTAACACTTTTTTTTCACACATTGTCTTCAATGTGCCAAGAATGGAACTCTACTTTATGCACTTCCATAATTGAGCTTAGTCACTAGAGTTCACTTTTTCACATTCAAGGATCTGACTTCCATGGTAAAGTTTAGTTTGGTTTGATATGCCAATAAAATTGAATATCAAATTGAACATCATGCTTTATTAACTTTCCAGACCAAACCTACCATTAATAAATCCAAAGCAATCAAAATATCATTATTACTTTGTTGTTTAGTTTTAGATTGTTGTCTATAAAGTATACATATATTAATGATATGGTTTTAGGGGCAATTTGGCCATTTATCATCATTTGTATCAATCTGTCTACCACCATAGTGCCACTAACTTCAAACGAAAAGTGTTTATCAAGGAGAATGTTACTATACTAGATAATGTATAGATCAACATAATCCAAATTGAAATATTTCTGTAATCATAAATAAAACTTTGGTTTTTATCATAAGTTTAGGATTCTAACACATAAAAATTGCCAACTACTATCTAATCAAGATTTAATGTGTAATTCTATATATGTAAATATAGCTAAAATAATTGTGTACCTAAGAACATATAACTACACGTACATGTAAGACCCCTGACCTAGATTTCTAGTTGATCTTGCTTGATTAGCATAATTATATGCTTAGAACCTTAATATAACCTCATGATGTGCTTTGGTAACATGTGACAGTCTTATGTTTTAAGTTTGGTCTAGTTTAGATGTTGTTTGAGCTAGTTAGTTATTCTACATGTACTTGTTTTGGACCTAATTGTAGCTTACCCATGTTCAGGGTTTTTCTTACAGTTTGTTACATGCTTATTGTGCCTCTCATGTTTTGACATCATGTTGGAGAGAGTGGCACCCCATAGCCTTGTTGTACCTTAGTTTGATGAGGCTTGATGTGTGTTGAGTTATAGGGTTTGCTTGTGTGACGCCCCGACATCCCATAAAGCAAGATTACTCATAACAAAGCATGGAACTACTACTAACAACTAGATTACTATAAAACAAGGTAAATTAAAATGGATATCACATATCCACCTCAAGTGGAAGCATATACATATAAGTCCACAAAACCACATGTATTATATATCTCATGCCAAAAGATTATTACATGATATTATTCATTGGCTCACTGCCACCACATATACAACTGATAGCTTGTTCATATGCATACATGACATATCTATACAACAAGGGAATATAGACAAAAACCTCATATCGATATACAAACCACAAAACCCTCCCAAAGGACCTGAGAGTACAGGGACAACCCATAGGACTCTACTACAAAACACTAGCAGTATGTTCAACCTTTCAATAGCTACTGCTCCTCTTGCTACTCAACCTCAACTGCATGATCCCTACCTCATTGTGACGACCACCTAAAAGATGTGGAAACCCACAGGGTGAGACCAAATGTCCCAACAAGAGATATAACTCTCTGCCAACGTCTATTATAAGCACAAGTAAACTTAAAGTAGATAGATAACATGATTACCAAGTTGAGAAGATTCAGCTAAATGATATGTATTAAATTGATGATACATATTAAGAAATTTAGGTAGTTACCACTGAGTAGTAAGAAAATTTAAAATTTTAGAAGGAATATAAAGAACATGTATAATAGTTTATTTCTCTTACCGCATTGTAATTCAATATGTTTAAGATATCAGTACAAGGATAACACAAGGGGTCATCCAATGTGAATCATATTTGACCCCAAGCAATTATACTACATGGAAGTGTTACATATTTTAATATGCCCTAAGGATTTGAGTCATACGACCCAAATCTAACTGAACACCGCAAATTCAAAATTGGGACCATACAAGATCAATGTAAGAGTCAGAATCCATGATCTTCTCCTGCACTACTCGGTTAGTTTGAATCTGCACCGTAGTGATATGTAGTCAAACTGCAAAGACAACAACTTATACTCAAAGCTATATTCATGTAAAGACAGCAACTCATAGTCAAGGTTATGGTCCTTTAAAACACCTAGCCCACCTTGGTACATGTCACGACACTAGAGACCAGGGCATATTACCCAATCATTGAGGTACAATCATAGTTGTCATCTATCACATCATATCACATTCTCATCACTGATACCCGACCATAGTCATTCTCAAAACACTTGGGGTCGAGATGTCAAGGACACATAGTCATTTTCACCTTGTATACTCAATAGTATGCACTCTGGGTTTCCCTTGGGAAAACTTGTTTCACCATCCAGCAAAGTACTGACACTGAAGATGAATCTATTGCATAGGGCAGCTACATGATTATGATTTCACTTGATTAGTTAGTCCAAATGACATCAATCAAGTTACAACGTATAAACCCTAAACAAACTCTACAAAGATAAGGGAATAATACAACTCCATGAGATGTAAAATGTATAAGGTGCAAATTTATCACAATATCATTTGATGTCACTACCATTCAAAGCCATCAGCATATCACACAGCCATACAAGGCTATCACCATAATTGCACTTATATGGGATATTAATCCCTCATCACACCACTGTAAGATAACACCACACACTAGGCATTAAGCCTATGTCAGGTCATACGACCCATCACATCATTATGATCTCAAAATGTCCCATCAAGGCTCATAGACATCACCCATTATCATATGATTACCACCATAACATTTACAATGCTATGACATTCATTCAACCTACAAGGTTAGGATTACATAGGTAGGAGAGAGGAAATATAATCACATGCTAGTTATCAAGCAAACTCAACAAGTACAACATGCCCTAGAATTAGGGTTGGGTTCACACATGCATAGACAATTAGGGTTTCATATTATCATTAAACCACCAAACTATAGATGTATCATCTCCCACTTTCTGGAAACACAATAGGATCAACATCGTAATTAACCCGATTAATCAACCATCCAAACAGAACTAGGTATCAACCATCACTCACATGTACACGTGTAGCAATAATACTATGTTATATATAGTAGAAACCATGTACCCATGTATGTGTCAACCCAAACCATCAGGTCATAGTGTTGCGACCGCAACACGTATAGGTGTAGCAACCGAAACACCCAAGGCTACTTGTAGCGACCGAAACAAACCAAAGGGTAGCGACCCACCTAGTACATATGTGTGTTGACCGTCACCATAGGTCAGGGTAGTGACTGTTATCTCACCAAAGAGACTTATTGAAATTGAAGCAACAAACCACTATATGTAGCGACCAAACAACAATGTTTCATTGTGACATGACTTGCATAGTAGCGCCTACTACACTTCACAAAGCACACATCATCTGGAACAGGCCAAGGCTTTTCAGCCGCAACAAAGATAACAAGGTATCGACCAAAGAATCAAGGGAAAACATGTGTTGATCGAAACATGTGTAAGACACTTGAAAAACCAAGAATCACCATGTCCAAAAACTCATAGATGCATGGTATCAAACTTTAATAACAATCTCTAACATGATCAATCAAGAAACAAAACTAGGAGAGAGAAGACCAAGATTCAACCTCATAAAAATTGATTAAAAAACTATAAGTAAAGCATAGTGGCCAAAACATAGCATGGTGATAAAACCAACAATCATGGTGCATGTAAGAACATCACTTCAACATCACTTAGAAATCAATCACATGAAGTTAGGGTTTAAGAAAGAGAGAAATCCATACAAGAATACTACAAAGTCATAAACCCTAGATCATGATAACATCATCTAGCACATTAAGGTCACACTTTTGAGATTAAAATAGTAGCATGCAAGTAGGATTATGGTGCAAATAATAGAAGAGGGAAGAGAATTATATAACCCACCTTATGAAGGGATCATGCTTCAAGACCACGATCTCTAAGAGAGGGAAATAAGCTCCAACAGAGATCAAATCCTCAGCCACAAGATCGCCTCAAAAGAGAAGAACACCATGGTCAAAGAAGAGCTCAAGAAAGAGGGTATCAATCCTAGGCCAAACAAGAAGAAGAAAGAAGAGAGCTTCTTCTCACATAGGTACCACCATGGTCAAACCATAGTCTCTGACCTTTCTGAGGAGAAGATCTTCAAGAAAGACACCATGGTTGCACCATAGTCTCATGGTTGAGAGGTAAGAAAGAGAGGTAGGATTCAAAGGAAAACAAAATCAAGGGTTCAAAGCTACCTACTAAGAGAAAAGATCACCAAGAACCACCACCTGGGAGATGATCAAGCTTAAGATCACCACATGTAAGGATGATCGACCACCAAAGCACCTAGATCGGTCCTTCTTTGCTCCACAAAGCTTCAAGGATGAGCACAAGAGAGGAGGAAAGAAGGAGGGCCAAAAAGGATACTTATATGAAGGAGAGAGAGGTTACATACTCAAGGTTGGAGGAAGGTAAGGTGGGTATGAGGTGTCAACACAAGAGAGAACCAAAATGACACTTGTCCACGAAGAAGACACCCATGCAACCACTAAAACTTGCATGAAATGAAGGGTGATACAACCTATGGAGTGTGGCGACCACCTAGATCAGCTACAACCCTTGTTGTGGTCACAAAAAACCAAGGTAGACCATGTAGCAACCTCTACACTAGGTCACCAAAGAAAATAAGGTTGAAACACACCACTACAAGACAAACCCCATCAACCAAACCACCTATAGATCACTGGGGTCAAAACAAACAACACCTAGGGCATATGTTGTGGTCACAACACTCAATTAAGATTGATGTTGTGGTCACAACACACCAAACCCTAGCAAGGTTGACACTCAACAACAAGGCAACTCAAGGAAATCCTAACCTCTCCATGTGATGCCACATCATCAACCATGGTCCAATAAAAGCACCTCATAGCATCATCTCTCTATCTCTCATGATGCTAAATCACAAGAAACACACTGTATACAAATTTCAAGATAACCCCTCAACTTGGGTAAATTGCAATTTGGTTCAAAACAAGAAAATATGGTTCAAACATCATACAAACAGGACCAAACTAAAAAACACAACATTTTCACATGTTATAAAAGCATCTCAAAGGATTATATTAAGGTTTAAGCATCATATTAAGTAAAGAAAACAAGGTTAGCCCAAAATCCAGGTCAGGGGTCTTACAGCTTGGGTACCCTATGTGGATGGTTGACCTTGCTTTGTGTTTGTTATGACCCCAATTTTTGGTGAGAAATGTAATTTCTCATATTAAAGATATTGGAACAAATAATACAATTTGTTTTGAATAATTGGATTTCGTTTACAATAGCCTTGATGTTTGTGTTGTGGGCTTTATTGGCTATTGGGCACATTAACAAAGAAATTCAATTAATAAATGAATTTTTGCGTTTTGAGGAAAGAAAGGTGTGGAAACCTCTAGAAAGAAAAGGAACTTAATCCAAAGGTGGATTTCGTGCCACTTGGGTTCCTTGGGTTCCAAGGAGTCCAAAGTTGCAAAAAGAAAGCAATAAGAAAAGAAAACATTAATCAAGTATTTCTTTAGTAAGAAAGAAATTGAAAATAATGTTAAAATGTTGGAAATAAGTGGAAAAAGGTATAATGGGGTGATCCTTTGTGGATTTTCGTATCCCAAGGATTCCTAATGATAAAATGAATACCAATGAGGAAAATAAAAGAGAAATAAAAGAGAAATCCTCAAAAAGAAATATTTTAATAAGAAAAGAATAAGATAATAAGAAAAAGGATGAAAGATGAGGAAAGAGGCAAAAGAAATATTCCCAAGAGGGGATTTCGAGCCATTAAGGTTCCTTGAGGTTCAAGGAACTCATAATAATAATTTTATAGCAAAGGAAAGAGAAAATAAGTGAGAAATACACTTAATTGAGTAATATCTTGCACCTAAAGAAAAGGCATGTTTTCTTTTAGATAATGAACCCAATTTTGGCAGAGAGGTAGATTAAGTCATTATAGACTTTCTCCTAAAATTTGAGATTAAAATGATAAACGGTTTTGGAGATATGGATTTTGCAAATTTCCATATAGTGAGAGGATCGATATTAAATGTCACATTTCATCTCTAACTCATGGCCCTATATCCGTTGGATCTTGATCCAACGAGGGCTGCTCTTCGAGACAGATCAAGAAAGTGAGACGTTAAAGGGAGGGTTTAATCTAACATATATCTCTCCTAGATTCTCTAGGACTCTTGGGAAGTTGATATTCAACTTCAGGAGATTAAATCACAATAGGAAACCCCTTGGATGTTTCAATTTCGTGCTTGATTGGGAGTTTCGTCCCAATAACAGAGGAACACAGAGTCTGTTGACTCTCACTGGTAGACCCTGTCTATATAAGGTCGATGACCTTTGGGCAGAGGGGGGGCATGATCCTTAAGACCCAAGAGGGGTTTTTTCCGCGAAACAGGGATGTGACGGGTTGCTCGGAACTCTTGTCCCTGCTGTGCACCTACTCTGTTTCCGCCATGGAGTGCCGCCTTTTCCCCCACGCTACCCTTCCTCTCATCGGAGATGCTACGACTGCGAGCAAGTCCGGATGCAACTTGCGAAGTCAGGCGTAGGGGTTCCTAGTCGTCCGACCTGCTGCTGCCCCGGGTCAACGGAGAGGTTGACCGTGGCAAGGTGCTGCCTCACGAGGTTGAGCGGGGTTGAAGACGACCCTCGCTGGAAAGACTCCTTCACCCCCATGGCTAATAAAGGAGGACCGGGGTAAAAACGTCTTTCCGCCCTTTTTAGTTGGGTTGGTTTTGCTGGTGCGAGCCATTGAGAGACCGCCTGTGATTGGCTGTGGTTCACACACCTGGAAACAAAGGAAAAGGGGGTCGGTCGCTGACGTGGCAACTTTCTACTGGTCCAAAGGTATTTTTCTTGCAAAAATTCTAAATAATTATTGGTAGATCTAATGGAGCCATGCTATATATCAAAATTGATCGGAAAAATGCAAGGAATGCAAATAAAATGTAATTGAAGCCTAATTCTGCTTTCTATTCAAAAAGTATGTAAAGATGCTATCTTTAATGGTTTATCTAATGAAAAACCCTAATCTTTATTGATTAATGTTTTGAGAAGGGCTATATGGATGATTGATGTTGATATTAACATGTTTATTATAAAAAGACACATCAAGATCTAAAAGGATGAACTTTACACATAATTGGATTAATTTAGGGTTCCATATGCATAAATGAGCTTTAATGGGCCTTGAAACCCTAATGTTGGTAATTAGGACTACTAATGGCTTTAATTATTTGATTTCATGTATAGAACTGAGTTTTCATGATTAAAAGCTATTTCGAGCATTAAAATTCCTAATTTGTGGATAAATACCCTAAATGTAGTCATTAGGGTTTTCTCATGAATAAAAGGTAGAATTAATGACAAATCAGGTTCATATGTTATTTGGACCATAATGAACTATAAATTGATGATAAATAAGTATAATGATCTTGTCATGGATTAAAAGGATAAAAATGATAGTTATAATGTAAAATAAGTTTAATGGGTTTAATTGATGGATAATGATGCCTTTAATTCGAAAATAAGGTTAAATGTTGTTAAGGGATAACCTTAATATCTTTTGTGAATAATTAGGGTTTAAAATAGTGAAAGATGAAAGGAAACCCTAATTGCAATAGAAACCCTAAGAGTGAATTAGAAACCCTAAGAAGCGAGCTAGGTTTAATGGATCTTGATGACATGAATAATAAAAAGGGGATTATGTGATTATTTCAGGATCTTGTTGAAAATGCTTACTTGCTTGAATTCCTATTTGCATGGATATTTCTGTTCAAATCGTCAAATCAGGTATGTGGTTATGCTTATGAATAATCGCTCTAGTTTCACGGCAATTCCCGAAGTTTTATCGGTTGCTTGAAAATAACTGTTGGATGTCTATTTATTTCATGCAACTATAAAGTGACTATGATTATCACTATAAATGTGCATATATAACTGGCTAGATCCGGTTCCACCTCTGTTGCTTTGAAAAGGCTAAAAAAAGGGGTAATCCTAGAGCAAGGTCTAGGTTACCGAGAGTTAGAAACTGGGATACCTACGTGTAGTGCCCTGAGACTCATTAGCCTGCCATGAGTTAAGGAGTGGGCTACTTACGAGTAGTGCCATGTGACTCAACCCTAGAAATTGGTTCACTTATAGGTGGATCATGAGGGGTTTAATGGGGACAACACAGAGGATAGGGTACCCTTGGATCACTGAGTTATATTTAAAAAGTAACCTCGATTGTTAAATGATTAATTGAATGGTTACGTTGTTATCATAGTTGCACGTTTATTGTTTCCTCCACATACCAACTTCGGCTGACCGACGTTTTGTTTGTCGGCGTTTTAGGTACAAGCCAAAAGGACAAACAGTAAATCGTCATGTTGTGAAATACATGAAATAAAAATACAAGGAGGATTAGTTAGAGTAGAATCCTTAATTGGATAGAAGTTTAGAGATCCAAGTTTTTAAAAAGGTATGCAAAAATTTATTTTCTTACAACTTTTCAGTATAGCCTGTTAAAATTTGATAATTATTCTTAGTTAATTGCGGAACCTTTGATCCGGAAGTTATGGGTGCGGCTTCGACCTCTCAGTCTCCCTTAATTGGGGGTTATCGGGAGGTGGGGTCGTAACATTTGGTATCAGAGCCAATTCCCCTCCAGTAGGTGGGGCCCACATGGGCATGGCATGCCAGTCTTGAGCCGTGCGGTTTGGGCATGTAGGAAAGGGCTGTCCATGGTTGATGTAGCCACCCTTGCGCTGGTGTTCCGTGATCGGGAGCTGGGTGTCCATGGGTCATTGTGGGTTTGCACTGAAATGGGGAAGAGATTATGAGGCCTTATAGTTGAGCCTTGACGAGGACGTCAAGAGTCTTAAGTGGGGGAGATTGTAACATCCCAAGATTTGAGGCCTCGGTTAAAAAGATCTTATAAGGAATGATTGGACTACCCATATCACCAAGGTGCACCTCCTTTTTCAGGAGCCCATCACTAAGAACTCCATAGTTAAGCGTGCTCAGCTTGGAGTAGTACTGGGATGGGTGACCTGTCGAGAAGTTGATCCTGGCATGCGCGTCAGTGAGGACAAAGTGTGTAGTTAAGGCTAGTGGTGGTCTGTGGGGCCAGTCGTCATTTCTGAAACTCTACTAGAGCCTTGGGCAGTGGGTCTGGGCTTTACAAATGGTATCAGAGCCTAGGTTCCTCAGTTAACCATTAATAATTATTAAATTTTACAAACCCCATAGAACCCAAGGGAGTTATTAGAGGATTATCCAAAAAACAGAAGTGTCTAGAAAAGGATCACGATCGGGGGCTGGCAATATTTTTCCTCTGCACCGCTAGTCAGAATACGAGGACTCCCAGATCCGTGTGACTGCCTGGCCAAAGTCTTAGGGTATGAATCGAAATAAGATACCTTTAAGACTTCTCATCTTATTCATTCCTTTTCATCACGAAAATTCTGATAAGGACCTAAAGGATTAGGGTTTTCTTTCTTCTCCTCACCCTCTTGAGGTATGGGTAAGGTTGATAAGGTTTAAGGAATCCTCCACCAAATTAATGAAAAGCATGTAAATAAAATGTCATGGACATAAGCTTAATAGATTAAGCGCAAATTAAAGAATAGATACACGGTTAGGTCGTATGACATAAGTTGTCATGTCCTCGGAAGAGACCTGAGGCTAGACAGGAGGATAAGTTAGTCTTGGAGATAGAGATCTCCATTGCAAGTAGAGACCTGGCACATCCTCTGAGGATGATGTTAACCCTAACCCTAAGTGAAGGTTAGAGAGGGAGAGCTAGATGTCTTAGTAGACCAGGAGTTTGGATGGACATGCTTGGGATGCCATGTGAGCCATGAGAGGTTGGATGACTGAGTACCTCTGGCAACCCAACCCTAGGAAGGGTCGTGCATGTTAGAGTGAAGGATAGCTCATTCATTGTTGAGGTTAGAGAAGAACCTATGGAACCCCATGAGCTAATATGAGCATGGCATAAAAGGCACCCTGTATGTATCAGTAGTGCGAGCAATAGGCTAAACCCTGGCTGAGAGAGTTTGATGGATAGCTTATGTGATAAGTATAAGGGGTTATGGATAACCTTGAGTGAACATAAGTTGACCATATGCTTCATCTAGCTAGGGGCATGCTTTTGAGGTTGACCCTTCATGAAGAGAGGACCTCTAATGGTGAGGTTAGTTGTAGGATTAGCTCTAGAGAGAGCAGGAAACCCAGAAAGAAGGTTGGAATCCTAGACTCCGAGATGCGAGGAGAAGTCAGGAGTTGAGGATGATATCTTGGTTGTCTTAGAGGAACCAAACCCTAGAGAGAGGATGAGTCTGCTTATACCTTTGTACCTATGGTATAGATGAGAAGAAGAATTCCATAAACCCTGGAGAGGTATAGTAACAGTTTATGAGGCCTTGCACCTTGTTGTTTGTCCTTGAGGAGGACTCAACCTTAAAGTGTTGATCGAGGAGAAGGATGATAGTAAGTGTATGTCATACCCAGTACATGCTTGGTTTGTGGTTAAGAGATTGAGCATGCAGTTGGACACCCAAAGTGAACCTAGGGTTCCTGACATAAGAGGGGAAGTGGTATACCTAATGCTCATCAAGAGAATTAAGTTGCTATAGTTTCGAGCATGGTACGCCTCTTGTATATAGGAAAGGGAAGTCCCTTAAGTTTAAGGTATGTGTGATGAACCCCTCACATCTAGGTTGATGATAAAGGAAGGTATGAACTTGATCCAGCTTTGAGGAAAGAGGACAAGTATGACCTAGCATGGTTCAATGGATGATCTGTTGGTGCCTTCATAGCTTACTATGGTTAAGTTGGCTCATGTGGATGTAAACCCTAGACCTAAGAGCTTTTGTGACCTTGTTTTCAAGAGATAGTTTCCCTCCCATCCTGGGAGAGGGACCCCTTTGGTAGGGTGTATATCAGTTTTGTTGGTTTAAGGTAACCTAAAGAGGTATCATAGAATCTTGAGAAGCTAAGTGAAAAGTACATGGTATGAGAATGAACTTGTAGACCCATAGATATCCATCTCTAATTGCATATGAAGGTGTTACCATGGAGGTAACCGGTATGGAGCTTGACCAAGCTAGGCAGGTTGCCATGATCCCTATGAAAGGATGAAAGTCGACCCATGAATGCAGGAAGAGAGATGATGAAGACTTGGGTAAGGTTCTAAGTGAACATATACTATAATGGAGAATCCTAAGTCTATCTTAGGGTCAGGTAGGGATAAGACCGATGGAAGTAAGGAGTCACCTAATTCCCCAGTTGCACATGACCATAGGGTTGGGAGGTAACAACTATCATTGTTTGAGGGCCATGGGTTAGGAGATTGATCACCTTCATGAACTCATGGGACCCAAAGGGTAGATGAGTAGGGCACTCTCTTGATGCACGAGGGAAGAGGGATGACCCCAAAAGAGCCGGTACCCTATAGACCTAGAGGAGATGACCAAGGATATAAACCTTAGTAGGTTCAAGACTAGTTTTCCATAGAGGTAACTTTGATATAATGATGTCTGTGATGTAGAGACATATGTGGCACGTTGCAACTTAGATGTAAAGGTGTATTGGCAAGGTGGGATGTACCATCTCTACTCTTGGAACAGGAAGAACTCTGTATTTGGACTGTAGCCAAATGCTTATATCCTCTTGTTATGGGGGTGAGAGATAGGACATTACGCATGCCATACACCAAGGATAAGAGATGATGTAGGTTGGAACGTTTCCATGAGAAATGGGGATAGAGAAGATAACCTATCCTGGTAAAGTGAATGATACATGGATGGTTTACTAACACTAAGAGGAATGAGGTAGTCACCTTATGAGGATGATGTTATCATGAGATATGAAGTCATACAAGGTTGAGTTTGATTACTAAGAAAATGAACTCAAAAGTGTTCTAAAAGAAGATAGACTTAGAGTTAAGAGTTAATATGATAAGTGAAATACATGGAAGTGTATGTCTTCAATGTTACCTAATACCTAAGGATGTGAAGTGGTAATGGATGCTCTGGTTGAGATATATCTGACTAGTTTGACTAGAAGTTAGAAGAGGTTGTTAGGCTAACCCTAAATTTGGAAAGGAGATGTGTTTAGCTAACACTCAGATATAACGAGATATGTTGAAAAGTTAATGGTTGTTTGGTTAGTCAGTCGAGTCTTTAATGCAATGAAAGGATGGTGGTAGAACCGCATATGCACTTCTTTGGAAAAGAAGGTGATGAAACCCCGACTAGAGTGGTTTAGGGTTTCTGAGGAATCGATCTTGAGGAATCATGACATACATGAGATCATGATTTTAAGATCACCTTACACCGTACTACGAAGATAATAAGTGACAATAGTACTTTGGATGCCTAATATGAAGTTTCATGGGGTATGCTGCCATGCAAACCAGAAGGTGAAGGACGAACACCAGTAACCCAATAAGTTGAAATAAGGGATAAAGAGTCCCTGGGAGGGAATGGGAGTTCAACACTATGGATGTTGTGATAGGTCTCCCCTGGGCCAAGGAAGGTCGAAATACAATATGGGTTATGGTAGGTCGCCTTACCTAGATGACATGAGAAAGAAAGAGTTATGTTAAGGGACAGATCTGGTTGAACTATCCATGAGAGAGATGGTCCAATTACTCCATGATGTGAGTTCAAAGGTTCTTGAGTTTGACCTAGAGGTTCACTTCCATAAAGTGGAAGTAGGTACATGAAGAACTCAATGTTAGTATAGTTTATCACCCCTAACTATGGTTAGTATGATCCAGACTAAAGGGTCTGATGAGGGCATATGTGCTCAATTTGGGGTGATAGTTAGAGACAATTTTTGTCCTATGAAAGATGTGAAGATAACCATCATAGCCAGTATCGGAATTTATAAGAAGCTCTGTAAGGGAGGTTGTTTCGGTCACCACTTCAGTAAGGTGATGTTGGTGAAAGGACTACTTAATGGTTAGAAAAGAACCACAGTGCATGTAGATGAAGTTCTTTTGATCATGTAATGGCTGAAAGGAGCCTAGAGATGACGAAATTCATGAGCAGATGCAAAGTAGACTGACATGCAGTTCACTGTGAGAAAATATGTGACATGAAAATTCGACACCTCTAAGTTATAACTAAGAGAGCTGAGTCCCCGATGCATGGGTTCTTTAGACATGGTTTGGTGGAGAAGGTTAAGTTTGACCTTACCCCTCAGGATAAAGTAATGTGTGATGAGTTTTAGGTGTCCAATTTAGAGCACTATGTGAGGTACCCCGACCATGTGCTGAGCAATGAACCTAGTGAGCCCCAAGGGAGGCTGATATGGCCTGAGTCACCTGTGCAGTTTATAGACGTCGGGATGAAAGAACTCAGAGAAAAGAATATGTGATGTTAAAGGTTCTGTGGAAGCGCCATGAGTACGGTAAAGCCACATAGGGGTCAATGATGGACATGGAAAAATCTTATCCTGAATTGTTTGTTTGTTTGTTTGATTGATAGAATTTTGAGGACAAAATTCTTATAAGAGGGGAAGGATGTTATGACCCCAATTTTTGGTGAGAAATGTAATATCTCATATTAAAGATATTGGAACAAATAATACAATTTGTTTTGAATAATTGGATTTCGTTTACAATAGCCTTGATGTTTGTGTTGTGGGCTTTATTGGCTATTGGGCCCATTAACAAAGAAATTCAATTAATAAATGAATTTTTGAGTTTTGAGGAAAGAAAGGTGTGGAAATCTCTAGAAGGCAAAGGAACTTAATCCAAAGGTGTATTTCGTGCCACTTGGGTTCCTTGGGTTCCAAGGAGTCCAAAGTTGCAAAAAGAAAGCAATAAGAAAAGAAAAGATTAATCAAGTATTTCTTTAGTAAGAAAGAAATTGAAAATAATGTTAAAATGTTGGAAATAAGTGGAAAAAGGTATAATGGGGTGATCCTTTGTGGATTTTAGTATCCCAAGGATTCCTAATGATAAAATGAATACCAATGAGGAAAATAAAAGAGAAATAAAAGAGAAATCCTCAAAAAGAAATATTTTAATAAGAAAAGAATAAGATAATAAGAAAAAGGATGAAAGATGAGGAAAGAGGCAAAAGAAATATTCCCAAGAGGGGATTTCGAGCCATTAAGGTTCCTTGAGGTTCAAGGAACTCATAATAATAATTTTATAGCAAAGGAAAGAAAAAATAAGTGAGAAATACACTTAATTGAGTAATATCTTGCACCTAAAGAAAAGGCATGCTTTCTTTTAGATAATGAACCCAATTTTGGCAGAGAGGTAGATTAAGTCATTATAGACTTTCTCCTAAAATTTGAGATTAAAATGATAAACGGTTTTGGAGATATGGATTTTGCAAATTTCCATATAGTGAGAGGATCGATATTAAATGTCACATTTCATCTCTAACTCATGGCCCTATATCCGTTGGATCTTGATCCAACGAGGGCTACTCTTCGAGACAGATCAAGAAAGTGAGTCGTTAAAGGGAGAGTTTAATCTGACATATATCTCTCCTAGATTCTCTAGGACTCTTGGGAAGTTGATATTCAACTTCAGGAGATTAAATCGCAATAGGTAACCCCTTGGATGTTTCAATTTCGTGCTTGATTGGGAGTTCGTCCCAATAACAGAGGAACACAGAGTCTGTTGACTCTCGCTGGTAGACCCTGCCTATATAAGGCCGACGACCTTTGGGCAGAGGGGGGGGCATGATCCTTAAGACCCAAGAGGGGGTTTTTCCGCGAAACAGGGATGTGACGGGTTGCTCGGAACTCTTGTCCCTGCTGTGCACCTGCTCTATTTCCGCCATGGAGCGCCACCTTTTCCCCCACACTACCCTTCCTCTCATCGGCGATGCTGCAGCTGTGAGAAAGTCCGGATGCAACTTGCGAAGTCAGGCGTAGGGGTTCCTAGTCATCCGACCTACTGCTGCCCCGGGTCAACAGAGAGGTTGATCGCGGCAAGGTGCTGCCTCGTGAGGTTGAGCGGGGTTGAAGACGACCCTCGCTGGAAAGACTCCTTCACCCCCATGTCTAATAAAGGAGGACCGGGGTAAAAACGTCTTTCCGCCCTTTTTAGTTGGGTTGGTTTTGCTGGTGCGAGCCACTGAGAGACCGCCTGCGATTGGCTGTGGTTCACACACCTGGAAACTAAGGAAAAGGGGGTCGGTCGCTGACGTGGCAACTTTCTACTTGTCCAAAGGTATTTTCTTGCAAAAATTCTAAATAATTATTGGTAGATCTAATGAAGCCATGCTATATATCAAAATTGATCGGAAAAATGCAAGGAATGCAAATAAAATGTAATTGAAGCCTAATTCTTCTTTTTATTCAAAAAGTATGTAAAGATGCTATCTTTAATGGTTTATCTAATGAAAAACCCTAATATTTATTGATTAATGTTTTGAGAAGGGTTATATGGATGATTAAAGTTGATATTAACATGTTTATTATAAAAAGACACATCAAGATCTAAAAGGATGAACTTTACACATCATTGGATTAATTTAGGGTTCCATATGCATAAATGAGCTTTAATGGGCCTTGAAACCCTAATGTTGGTAATTAGGACTACTAATGGCTTTAATTATTTGATTTCATGTATAGAATTGAGTTTTCATGATTAAAAGCTATTTCAAGCATTAAAGTTCCTAATTTGTGGATAAATACCCTAAATGTAGTAATTAGGGTTTTCTCATGAATAAAAGGTGGAATTAATGACAAATCAGGTTCATATGTGATTTGGACCATAATGAACTATTAATTGATGATAAATAAGTATAATGATCTTGTCATGGATTAAAAGGATAAAAATGACAGTTATAATGTAATAATAAGTTTAATGGGTTTAATTGATGGATAATGATGCCTTTAATTCGAAAATAAGGTTAAATGTTGTTAAGGGATAACCTTAATATCTTTTGTGAATAATTAGGGTTTAAAATAGTGAAAGATGAAAGGAAGCCCTAATTGCAATAGAAACCCTAAGAGTGAACTAGAAACCCTAAGAAGCGAGCTAGGTTTAATGGATCTTGATGACATGAATAATAAAAATGGGATTATGTGATTATTTTAGGATCTTGTTAAAAATGCTTGCTTGCTTGGATTCTTATTTGCATGGATATTTCTGTTCAAATCGTCAGATCAGGTATGTGGTTATGCTTATGAATAATCGCTCTAGTTTCACGGCGATTCCTGAAGTTTTATCGGTTGCTTGAAAATAACTGTTGGATGTCTATTTATTTCATGCAACTATAAAGTGACTATGATTATCACTATAAATGTGCATATATAACTGGATAGATCTGGTTCCACCTCTGTTGCTTTGAAAAGGCTAAAAAAAGGGGTAATCCTAGAGCAAGGTCTAGGTTACCGAGATTTAGAATCTGGGCTACCTACATGTAGTGCCATGAGACTCATTAGCCTGCCATGAGTTAAGGAGTGGGCTACTTACGAGTAGTGTCATGTGACTCAACCCTAGAAATTGGTTCACTTATAGGTGGATCATGAGAGGTTTAATGGGGAGAACACAGAGGATAGGGTACCCTTGGATCGCGGAGTTATATTTAAAATGTAACCTCGATTGTTAAATGATTAATTGAATGGTTACGTTGTTATCATAGTTGCACGTTTATTGTTTCCTCCACATACCAGCTTCGGCTGACTGACGTTTTGTTTGTCGACGTTTTAGGTACAAGCCAAAAGGACAAACAGTAAATCGTCATATTGTGAAATACATGAAGTAAAAATACAAGGAGGATTAGTTAGAGTAGAATCCTTAATTGGATATAAGTCTAGAGATCCAAGTTTTTAAAAAGGTATGCAAAAATTTATTTTCTTACAACTTTTCAGTATAGCCTGTTAAATTTGATAATTATTCTTGGTTAATTGCGGAACCTTTGATCTGGAAGTTATGGGTGCGGCTTCGACCTCTCAGTCTCCCTTAATTGGGGGTTATCAGGAGGTGGGGTCGTAACAGTGTTTGATCGATGAACCTTGTTTCAGAGATCACCTAGATGTTCCTTTGGCTGTGTCTCATGTGGTCGATGAGTTTTAAGTGTGCCTAAATGGTCTTAGTGGTTGATAAGCCAATGATCCTCTCTTCAGTTGCCAAGGAACCCTAGGGTTTGGATGTTATGTGGTCCCTAGGTATTGGTCTCCTTCGGTCACTTTATTCTCATTGAACGTTGAGTTATCCTAGACCAGGCTGGTCATTGATTTTTCTTTGTTTTAAAACCTTTTATGCATGCATGAGCTTAGTGATTGCATGGACGAGATATGGTGGATAAGTGACACATGTGTTGACCTAGGTGTTGCACATTGCCCATATTTTGATAATGACTTAACCATTCCATTCATATGTATCTAACAAATCTATTTGAGATCATTGCAGATATTAGATACAAGAAAAGAATCTCTTTTATCTCCATAGCTTCTCTTCCGGCACATGCAAAACATGTGACTTTTAACCGCTTTGTAATATAGCCCTTAGAGGCTTAGAACATTTTATGTAATCACTCATAATCATGTTTTGCATTGTATCTAAGATGGATAAAATGATTGGGACTCAAAAATCCATCGTTTGTACAGTTTATGAAAATTCCAAAATACCCTTAACAGGGATTTTGTCGGCCGAATTACAAACTCGGCCGATCCATGTATTGTGGAATTTTCTGGGCTGTCGGCCGAGTTTCCAACTCAGCCGATCCCTGTTCGGTCGAGTTTCAATGATAGGAAACTCAGCCGATCCACTGGTCAGTCAAGACTGAAGGTCGACTGATCGGCCGAGTTTCCCCTTGGAAACTCGGCCGACAGTCTACCTCTCAGACTTGTCGTCTAGTGTGTCGGCCGAGTTGCCTTTAATGAAACTCGGCCGATCGAACTGTACTGGAATGCAGAAAAAGCAATTCCAACCGTTGGAGAAGTTGGTGGGACTCAAAATAGATCCGTTGCAAGTTGTAAAACGGCTAGTTTGTGCCACTTAACTCACCCAACCTCAAAGGGACACCCTCAACTATAAATAGGACCTCTTGGACTTCATTCCAAGGTTGCTCATTCACATATGCTTGGTCCTAGCCTTAGTTGAGTGGTTTCTAATCCTTTGAGCCCCTTTCTCTCTCTACCTTCAAAGCAAATTCGTGAGTATGAGTGAGTTAGGATCCCATGTATGAGAGCTATCATTTGTAATCTTGTAAAGCTCTCCTTTCCACTTCTCCCATCTCCATTCTCTATGAAGATTGATTGAAGTTTCTTCTCCGAGTGAAAGAGAAGAAGGTTGCTGTTCTTCCCCAAGTGAAGGAGAAGAAGGCTAGCTGCTCCAGGCCTCCGAGTGAAGGAGGAAGGTGCTAAAGCTCTCCAAGTGAAGGAGAGGTGCAAGGCAAAGCTCAAGCAAGATGGGTAATTCCTGCAAGGCCGAAGACTAGAGCAAGAGTAGGTAAGTCCTTTGAAGAAGGCTGAAGACTACTTGCTTGGTGGGTAAGTCCTTGGTGAGGTTGAAGATCTTGGCTTGATATATAAGTCCTTGGATGGTTGGTAGTTGTAGCTTGTAATCTTATTGTGTGATATATATATATAAGAGAACCAAGTTACAAATCCTAGAGCCTAACCAACTCTAGGTAGTGGACTGACATTGCTCCTAAGTTTAGGACATGGAACCACTCTAAACCACCTGTCCAAGTGCATGCTTTCCTTGTCTCTTATCCTTGCTTTGTATGCTAGTTTAGGACATCAAATTGCTGTTTTGAATTAAGTTCTGCACTTAATATAATTTGGTGGTCTAATCACTTTTGTGAAGTTTGTGAAGCTCTATTCAACCCCCCCCTTCTAGAGCCCATTGATCCAACAAGTGGTATCAGAGCAGGTCTTCTCCAAGCTACTTCAACAAGTAGGAGAAGATGGGTGATTCAGCTCTTGGGTCACTCAATCTTGAAGGAAGCTTCTCCATGAGACCCCCGGTCTTCGACGGCACAAACTTCCTATATTGGAAGAGAAGGATGCAATTCTACATCCAAGGTGTGAGCTACGAGATGTGGAAGATAGTCCATCTCAAGTATGAAGAGCCAAAGGGGGACATCACCACGTGGACGGAAGACGAGATGAAGCGTGCTCAACTCAATGCTAAAGCCATTAGCATCATCTACGCCGCCCTCTCTCCATCGGAGTTCAATCGCATCTCTTCATGGGACACGGCTCATGAGATTTGGCACAAGCTATGTGTCACATATGAAGGGACGGAGCAAGTCAAGGAGGCCAAAATCTATATGCTTGGTGGCCTACTTGAGAATTTCAAGATGGGGAAGAATGAAAGAGTTGCGGACATGTACACAAGGCTAAACGTCATCCTCAACAGTCTTGCAGCCCTTGGGAGTGTCATGGATAGAGGTACCATCAATGCAAAGATCTTGAGATCTCTTCCAAAGAGATGGGAGCCGAAGGTCACTTCAATTGAAGAAGTCTACAAGCTGAGCGAGTTGTCAACCGAGGAGCTGGTTGGTAATCTCCAAGCACATGAACCAAGGCTCGACAAGCAAGAGGAAGAGGAGAAAAGAGAAGAGAAGGAGTCCAAGAAGATGAAGGACACAGCCTTCAAAGCTCAAGTTGAAGAAATGATGCGGCAACAACAACTTGCCATGAAGTCTCCCTGCCCTTCCTCAAGCGAAGATGAAGGTGCAAATGATCATGAAGCCAACTATTCAAAAGGAAGACACTTCAAGGGCAAGCCATCATCCTCCACTCCTAGATGCTACGAGTGTGGTCAAAAGGGCCACTACAAGAATGACTGCCCAAAAGCCAAGAAGGGCTATCATAAGAGCAGCCACAAGAAGGATGACAAATACAAAAGAGAAGCCAAGTACAAGAAGAAGAACAAGAAGGAGAGAAGACCCAAAGATGCAGCTCATGCGGCATGGGAGGAGTCCTCTACTTCAAGTTCCTCAAGCTCCGAGGATGGTGAATGTCACCTTGCACTCATGGCTTCTACTAGTGAAGAAGTAATTGAGGTAAGTGAGGTAAGCAAGGTAAGTGATGAAAGTTTACTTGATTTATCTAAGGAAACCCTCATTGAAATGCTTAATGATTGTCAATCATCTTTTGCTAAATGTAAAGCTAAAAGAAAAAGATTAGGAAAGATAGTTGATGATCTCTATGCCAAGATTGACATTCTAGATCAAAATGAGAAATTACATCTTGATAGCATAGATTCTTTACAAGGGCAATTTCTAGACCTTGAACTTCAATACAATGGAGTAGAGGTTGAGAATGGTACTTATCTTAAAACTATTGAAAATCTTAAGATAGAGAACCAAAATTGCCTAGATGAGCTAGATGTTCTAAAAACTGAAAATGTTGAACTTAAGCTTATTGATGATGCTAGAAGAAATGAAGTGTATGCTTATCAAAGAGAAATTGTTGTTCTTAAATCTGAAAATGCTAAACTTCTTGCACAAACAAATGATTTATCTTCTAGACCTATCTTGCCTAGAAATGAAGTTGCTAACTTAACTCTTGAAAAAGACTCTCTTCTTACTAAAGCCCTCTGTCTTGAGGCCGACCTGTTGCATGCTAGAGAAGATCTTGCTAGTTTATCTACTACCATTACAAATCTTAGTGATGATAATGCTAAATTAAGATCTACTTTGCAAAGGTTTCTTTCGGGTAAGAAGTCTCTAAATGATGTTCTAGAGCACTCTACCAAACAAGTTGGTACTAGTGGTCTAGGATACAATGCGACTACTCCAAAAGGTAAGAAGAAGAAAAAGGGTAAGAAAAAGAGTGTGGAAACTCCAATTTTCAATGGAGAGTCTTCCGGCTCTAAAAATCCCATGGTATGTATGCATTGCAAATGTGATGATCATTATTCTACCTATTGTCCTTACAAGCCTAAGGGGACCAACCCAAATATGAAATGGGTCCCCAAGCTAACCCCGGACCCCAAAGTTTGAGTTGGGTTCCGACATCCTCTTTTCTTGCAGGTCACAAAGAAATGGATTGTTGATAGTGGCTGCTCTAAGCACATGACTGGAGAAATCAGCCATTTCAACAAATTTGTGAAGAAGAAAGGAGGATCGGTAACCTTTGGGGACAACAAAAAGGGTAAGGTTATAGGTGAGGGTGATGTAGGTAATGATTTGTGCATTAAAAATGTTTTGCTTGTTGATGGCCTACATCACAACTTGATTAGTGTGAGCCAATTATGTGATAATGGTTATCTTGTGCTCTTTACTTCCTTAGAATGCTTGCTTCTAGATTCCCTGTCCTATAATGTCATATATAAGGGAACTAGAAATGGTAATCTATATGTGATTGTTCTTGATGCTTTAAAGCCCATACTAAATAGATGCTTAGTCGTGGATAAAAACGATCTTTCGCTTTGGCATCGACGTTTGGGTCATGTGAACTTGCATCAAATGAAGAAACTAGACAAAAAGGACTTGGTTCGAGGACTTCCCAAATTGGATTTTGAAAAGGATGAGGAATGTCAACCTTGTACCCAAGGGAAACAAACCAAATCCTCTTTCAAGTCCAAAGGGGTCATGAGTACCAAGAGAGTTCTAGAGCTTCTTCATATTGATCTCTTCGGACCTATGAGAACACAAACGCTTCGCGGCTCCAAGTATTGTCTTGTTATCGTCGATGTTTTTTCTAGATATACTTGGACTTTCTTTCTTGTTTCCAAAAGCGACACCCTTGACGTTTTCTCGAGCTTTTGCAAACGAGTCGAAAACGAAGCTTCTTGTCATGTTGTTTCCATCCGTAGTGATCATGGGGGAGAGTTTGAAAATGATCTTTTTGAACGTTTTTGTGAAATATCGGGTTATTCGCACAATTTCTCTTCT
This sequence comes from Alisma plantago-aquatica, assembly GCA_963693085.1. Classification (NCBI taxonomy): domain Eukaryota; kingdom Viridiplantae; phylum Streptophyta; class Magnoliopsida; order Alismatales; family Alismataceae; genus Alisma; species Alisma plantago-aquatica. The sequence continues at coordinate 1,380,899,113 of OY856410.1, read as the reverse complement.
CCTCGCACACCCCAACAAAATGGAGTTGTTGAGAGGAAGAATAGATCGCTACAGGAAATGGCTAGGACCATGCTTCTTGAGTATGACACTCCTAAGAAGTTTTGGGCTGAAGCCGTTAGCACCTCATGTTTTGTGCAAAACCGAGTTTTCACTCATCCGACTTTTAAGAAAACCCCCTATGAACTATGGCGTGGTAGGAAGCCGTCGATTGATTTCTTTCATGTGTTTGGATGTCCATGTTTTGTTTTGAACACCAAGGACTCTCTCGACAAGTTTGATCCAAAATCCTACAAGGCTTTCTTCCTAGGCTATAGCACTACTAGCAGGGCTTTTAGAGTGTTTAACATTGAACTATCTAAAATAGAAGAATCTATAAATGTTAAATTTATTGAAACTAACCTTGGTATTGGCAAGCATTTGGGTGATGATGATGTTGCAGATGAAATCATTCCTATCTTAAAAGAGCTCAACATCAAAGACAAAGGCAAGCAGGTTGAAGAAGAAGAAAAAGAAGAAGAAAGGAAGGATCCCACTCCCCGCTTTGCAAAGAATCACCCCAAGGAGTTGATCATTGGCAATCCGTTTGAAAGAGTGAGGACACGGGCTGCACACAACAAAGAACAAGCAGATAGTGCCTTCATCTCTCAACTGGAGCCAAAGAACATCAAGGAGGCCCTTGGTGATGATGAGTGGATCCTTGCCATGCAAGAAGAGCTTGAGCAGTTTGAGAAGAACCGTGTGTGGACCTTAGTGCCAAGACCAAATGATAGAAAGATCATTGGTACCAAATGGGTCTACCGCAACAAGCTTGATGAGCAAGGAAAAGTGGTAAGGAACAAAGCAAGGTTAGTAGCACAAGGTTACAATCAACAAGAAGGTATTGATTTTGATGAAACCTATGCTCCTGTTGCTAGATTAGAATCTATTCGTATGCTACTTGCCTTTGCTAGTCATAAAAATTTCTTGCTTTATCAAATGGATGTTAAAAGTGCATTTTTGAATGGTACAATCGAGGAGGAAGTATATGTTGCTCAACCTCCGGGCTTTGAAAATGATAAGTTACCCAATCATGTGTATTTCTTGCAAAAAGCTCTCTACGGACTCAAACAAGCACCTCGAGCTTGGTATGAGAAACTAAAGAACTTTTTGTTAGATAACGGGTATATCATGGGAAAAGTTGATTGTACTTTGTTTCTAAAACACACTTCTACCCATTTTCTCATAATTCAAATATATGTGGATGATATTATATTTGGCGGAACTGACCTTGATCTTTGCAAAGAGTTTGGTTCTCTTATGCAGAGTGAATTCGAGATGAGTATGATGGGTGAGCTGACCTTCTTCCTCGGCTTCCAAATCAAACAGACCAAGGAGGGTAACTTCATCAACCAAGGCAAATATACACTTGAACTTCTTAAACGCTTTGGGATGGAGAACATGAAGCCAATGGATACACCCATGTCAAACACTGCCAAACTTGACAAGGATGAAGAAGGTGAGAAGGTAGATGAGAAGCTCTATAGAGGTATGATCGGAAGTTTACTTTACTTAACTGCCTCTAGACCTGATATAATGTTTAGTGTTGGCTTGTGTGCTCGCTTTCAATCAAGCCCTAGGAAATCACATCTTATTGCTGTCAAGAGGATTTTGAGGTACTTAGCCAAAACTCCAAATTTTGGACTATGGTACCCTAAGTCAAGGGACTTTACTCTTGTAGCATATAGTGATGCTGACTACGCAGGTTGCTTGATTGATAGAAAGTGCACAAGTGGCACTTGCTTCCTCTTGGGACCATGCTTGGTGTCTTGGTTCTCCAAGAAACAGAGCACAGTGGCATTATCAACTACCGAAGCTGAATACATTGCAGCCGGAAGTTGTTGTGCCCAGGTCCTATGGATGAAGCAAATGCTCCAAGACTTTAACATTCATTTTGATGCTTCTCCTATTTACTGTGATAATACTAGTGCAATAAATCTTTCTTATAATCCAATATTGCATAGTAGAGCTAAACACATAGAAGTTCGCCATCATTTTCTCCGTGATCACATTGTCAAAAAGGATATTTATATCACACATGTGGATACGGAAAATCAGTTGGCGGACATTTTCACTAAACCGCTTGCTAGAGAACAATTTAATTTTATTAGATCAAAATTGCTTATAACCTCTCTTGATGATGTTGAATTGCTCTCTAATTAGTTGGTTACATCTTATGTGTGTTGCTCTTGCTTATAAATGCTTTGATTGCTCAAAATGCTTGTTTTTTGATAAAATTTTATCTTGTTTCTATCTCTTCTTCGGGCTTTTCTCGCAAATCGGGTTTTAATCGACAAATAGTACCCTATGATGATGGGAATGTGCCTAAATATGCTTCATATACAACCTAGTCCAATCAGAAAAATTGCTTTAGGTCGTTTGAGGCTAGGGCTAGAATCTAGGTTTTTCCCACATCAGGGATTCTGTCGGCCGAGTTGGAAACTCGGCCGATCGGTCGGGACAGGGCACCTGTGTGTTCTGTCGGCCGAGTTTCCTCTCCCTGGAACTCGGCCGATCGACGGCAGACGGGTTTAATATATATAGGAATCGGCCGACTTGCTCCCTCTCAACTAGAGCAAACTCGACCGAACCCTAGCCGCCCAGCTCGACCCTTCCTCCCCTGGTGCTCTCCTCTCTCTCTCCGGCCGTTTTTGCCCCCAAATCGGTTCGTTCGTGTGCCCTTGCTGCTCTTGAGGTGCCGCCTGTTCTCTCTCTCCGCGTGGATCGGCTCCGTTGCCTCGTTCTCCTCTCCCATGAGGTCCCAACGCCGAAAATGTGCTGTTCCTCTCCCTTCCCCTGCGGTTCCTCTAGCGCCGAGGTATATCTCGTTTGATAATCTATCTTTTGTCGACAATGCTGCGGTTGCTCGCTACAAAGAGCTCCTTCCTCGCTCTCCCTTTCCTTTTCGAGCTCTTTATCAGCCGCATACCTACCATGCCGACCTTTTCGACGCTTGTAAAATCCTTCGCACACATCATCTTGAAGCCTTTTGTATTGAGGATGCCCGTTTTCATAATCTCAAGTATAGCACCAAAGCCGTCCGTCAATTCTACGCTAACTTGCGGTGGAATTACGACTCTTTGGTTCCCCCTTCGGACACCTCAATAGTTTTGACGTCTATGATCGCTGGCCAACCTTTCCATATCACCGAACGTTCTTTCAATCTTTATCTCAACGGAGATGTTGGCTCGGCGTCGTGGATTTCCGATTACCCAAATTATTTTGATCTTCTGCACCCCGAGGACATCTATAAGGCACTCGAGGTTGACTTGACTGACATTCATAAGTTTCTCAAGCTCCCCGATTTTCCCTATAGAAAGAAGGGCACTTTGCCATCGTCCGCCCTGTCCTCCTCTCGCCGTGTTTTGGCGTTCGTTCTCAGCTGTAATGTCCACCCCAAGAAAAACCAAACGGACATCGCTGAGAACACAGCTATGATGTTGTATCTGCTTTTGAACAACCATGGAGTCCAATGGGCCCGGTATATCCTTCACCACATGACCTGTTTTGACTCCGGAAAGAACACAAAGGGCACCCATCTTCCTTATCCTGCCCTAATTTGTGGTCTCTTCCAATCTGCTACTGGTAAATCTCTTTTCACCGACTTTCTCTACCGTCCTGATCGGAAAGGAGTTTATATCAGTGAGACCACTCTTCAGAAGAGTGTCCCTACCTCTGGTGCATCATCTTCTTCTGCTCCACCTCCACCTCCACCATCATCTGATGCTCCACCACCTCCACCCTCCACAGCTGCACCACCTCCTCCTGAGCCATCTTTCCGACCTCCTCCGCAGCCGGCTTATGCTGACTTCCATGTCTCCAATGAGGCCCTCATGGGGTACCTCATGCATCAGCAAGCCTACAACATGCAGGTCCAGCAACATCACCATCAGGATCTGTGCCACATCATGTCGTCCATGTCTTTGTCCTGCCCTCAGCCTTACCCCTCCTACGAGCCCTACCCCGGTGGCGACTACGCTTCTTATGCGTATAGTCAGTTTTATCCTCCTCCACCCCCTTCTGCTTCCGCTGATCACTCTGCAGGTGGATATACTCACTCTCCTCCGGTTCTGGCGCTCCCAGGTGGCCGTTTGTCTGAGCTTCTGGCTCAGTACTCTTCTTCTGCTCCCCCCATTGAGGTTGCTTATGAGCTACATGCTCTTGGCATGACTTGGGCTGAGCAGAGTGCGCGGTGGCCTGGACGTGCTTTTGGTCCTCCCGACGAGGATATGGCTGATCAGGATGATGCTGACACTGACGCTGATGAGGCTACTGCGACGGATGCCGAAGACGATGACGATGACGATGCCGATGCTGAAGACGAGGCTACACCAGCTGCTGCTCCTCCTTCCGATGATGGCGATGAGGACTACCAGCCCGACGAGGACATGGAGGCTGCCGTTGATGATGTTGACATAGATTAGTATAGCTTAGAGTAGATGTGTCTAGATTAGTCTCGGATGACCATGATATATCTCTTTGGACTATGATTGTATTATTTACATTAGGCACATCATCTGAGTTGTACTATTGCTACTCCATTCGTCCGTGTAGTTTTTGTCTTATGCTTTCTTTTGGAAACACTTTGTATGGTTTATCTTATAGTGTGTTCCATATTTTGATGAATGACAGGTTTCTGATTTCATGCTTTATCTTGATATTTTATCTGTTTCTCTATGTTTTGGTTGATTGAGTGTTTGGAGAAGACCTTGCTTTTATGCTCTTCTACACCCCCCTGCCTTTTTGAGATGACAAAGGGGGAGAAAGACCTCAATCATATTGTTTTTATTGCTTGTATGGTTCTTTTCTTGTCTATAAACTGAAATGCATCTAGACTTGTTTAGAATCATATAGTATCTATATATGCTATGCTTGTGTGTTAACTAACTATGCAGGAACGAGTAAGCATGAATTGAGGGGGAGCATTACAAATTGATCATATTTGCATCCCCTTGCAATTCCCTAAAGAAAAGGTATAATTTTCACATTCTTTTCAATATGTTGAGGAATGGTTTGTCATTGTCAAAAAGGGGGAGAATGTTGACCTAGGTGTTGCACATTGCCCATATTTTGATAATGACTTAACCATTCCATTCATATGTATCTAACAAATCTATTTGAGATCATTGCAGATATTAGATACAAGAAAAGAATCTCTTTTATCTCCATAGCTTCTCTTCCGGCACATGCAAAACATGTGACTTTTAACCGCTTTGTAATATAGCCCTTAGAGGCTTAGAACATTTTATGTAATCACTCATAATCATGTTTTGCATTGTATCTAAGATGGATAAAATGATTGGGACTCAAAAATCCATCGTTTGTACAGTTTATGAAAATTCCAAAATACCCTTAACAGGGATTTTGTCGGCCGAATTACAAACTCGGCCGATCCATGTATTGTGGAATTTTCTGGGCTGTCGGCCGAGTTTCCAACTCAGCCGATCCCTGTTCGGTCGAGTTTCAATGATAGGAAACTCAGCCGATCCACTGGTCAGTCAAGACTGAAGGTCGACTGATCGGCCGAGTTTCCCCTTGGAAACTCGGCCGACAGTCTGCCTCTCAGACTTGTCGTCTAGTGTGTCGGCCGAGTTGCCTTTAATGAAACTCGGCCGATCGAACTGTACTGGAATGCAGAAAAAGCAATTCCAACCGTTGGAGAAGTTGGTGGGACTCAAAATAGATCCGTTGCAAGTTGTAAAACGGCTAGTTTGTGCCACTTAACTCACCCAACCTCAAAGGGACACCCTCAACTATAAATAGGACCTCTTGGACTTCATTCCAAGGTTGCTCATTCACATATGCTTGGTCCTAGCCTTAGTTGAGTGGTTTCTAATCCTTTGAGCCCCTTTCTCTCTCTACCTTCAAAGCAAATTCGTGAGTATGAGTGAGTTAGGATCCCATGTATGAGAGCTATCATTTGTAATCTTGTAAAGCTCTCCTTTCCACTTCTCCCATCTCCATTCTCTATGAAGATTGATTGAAGTTTCTTCTCCGAGTGAAAGAGAAGAAGGTTGCTGTTCTTCCCCAAGTGAAGGAGAAGAAGGCTAGCTGCTCCAGGCCTCCGAGTGAAGGAGGAAGGTGCTAAAGCTCTCCAAGTGAAGGAGAGGTGCAAGGCAAAGCTCAAGCAAGATGGGTAATTCCTGCAAGGCCGAAGACTAGAGCAAGAGTAGGTAAGTCCTTTGAAGAAGGCTGAAGACTACTTGCTTGGTGGGTAAGTCCTTGGTGAGGTTGAAGATCTTGGCTTGATATATAAGTCCTTGGATGGTTGGTAGTTGTAGCTTGTAATCTTATTGTGTGATATATATATAAGAGAACCAAGTTACAAATCCTAGAGCCTAACCAACTCTAGGTAGTGGACTGACATTGCTCCTAAGTTTAGGACATGGAACCACTCTAAACCACCTGTCCAAGTGCATGCTTTCCTTGTCTCTTATCCTTGCTTTGTATGCTAGTTTAGGACATCAAATTGCTGTTTTGAATTAAGTTCTGCACTTAATATAATTTGGTGGTCTAATCACTTTTGTGAAGTTTGTGAAGCTCTATTCAACCCCCCCCCCCTTCTAGAGCCCATTGATCCAACAACATGTTTACATGACACCTAACCTCCCTTATCTATCTCCTACCCTTGTCTTTATAAACCTCTCTTTTTGCATGCTACTAAACCCTTTGCATCTGTTTCCTTCCCTCTTCTTTCTTGGATCTTGTCCCCCTTATTCTTGGTGGTTCTTGATCTTGGAGAAGGTGGAGCTCTAGTGGATGATCCATCTTGCTTGTGAGATAGGGTTTTGGAGCAACCCTTATTTGGGGATTGTTTGGTGTTCTTTTGATCTTGGTAAGTGATCTACCTCTCTTGATCTTCTTTTTCTTTCCTTACCCTCTCTTCCTTCTCTTATTGGATGAACCCATGGAGTTTCCATGGTGGATCTTGAGTTTATCTTAAGGAACTTCTCTCTTCTTAGTCGAATTCATGGTTTTCCATGGTAGTGCTTGAGTGGAGCATGAAGGACTTCTCTTTCTTGTCTTCTTGGCCTAGGGTTTTCCTTTCCATCTTGTGCTCCTTTAACCTAGGGTTTTGCTTCTCTCTCAAGGTGGTTCTAGCTTGGGTGTGGAGGTGATAAATCTAGGGTTTCCTCTCTCTTCTTGGAGCTCCCTTACTGTTGGAGTTGTTCTTCATATCTAAGGTGAGTTATATAGCTTTCCCCTTGATTATTGTTGCTCTTAACTTGTAACAAATAATCAATCCTTAAAAATATAGTTCTAAGTAGAATGGTGATGATACCTATGATCTAGGGTTTATGTTTTATGGTGATCTTGGCTATATAAACCCCTCTTTGACGAAACCCTAAGCTTGTTCCTAAAATCTTGTTTGATGATGGAGGTTGTGATTTTCTTGCATGCATGTGCTAAACATTGGTTTATTCTCATTATCAAGGTTTTGTTTTCTTTCTTAATGATGGAGGTTTTATATACATTCATGTTGGTAGAAACGTTAATTTTCTCTCTTGATTCATGGTTTTTCTTTCTCTCATGTTGGTAGTCAAATTTAGGTTTTTGAATTTGGTTTCCTTCTTGTGTTTATCACCTTAGAGACTTTTATCTTCATGGTGATAATCAACCTATTTGATCTTGTGGTTTATGTGTTTTTTCTCTCTTCATGAGGTCATTATGATGTTGAGTCATGGGGTGTCTAAGTTGGACTTCTTTTTTGTTGTCGATGATGTCTTGTGCCCCATGGATGGTCACTATGAATAATGAGGTGTCCTCTTCCATCAATTGTGATTTCATATTATTTCCTTCGGTCTCCAAGACTTGATTCATGAGGTCATTGATGATTTGAATCCTCATCATTCGACGATAAGTTGAGATATTTCTTCAGTCGCTAAGGGCTTCAAGTCCCTTTGGTAATTGAGAGGTTGGTTTTTTTCTTTGATCTCTATGTGTTGACTTGAGCGGTCGATGAGGGTAACTCATCTCTTCAACTGATGAAGATGGTCATCCCCAATCTCTTTCGTCGATGATGATTGATGGACTTTATGTTTTCCTTATGTGTTTAACTTTGTGATTATAGTAATTGACTTGCTTGTTTCCAAGAATGTTGGAGAGAATGATAAATAGGGTTTACATCTATTGCTGATTTGAAACCCTAATTCAGTTTGTAATGTTGAACTTAAACCTAATTTCAAGTCTATGATAATGTTTCTTAGATTTCTTGAGTACTTAGAATGTTGTTAGAGTACTTTCTCTCTCCTAAATTGTTGTAACCATAATCTGTTATCATATGAGCATTATGGTTTTTAAATGCATGGTTATGCCGAACTTATGTGTATCATGTGTATGGTTGTAACGATAAGCCTTGATGAGGCATGGAGAGATAACGATGTTCTTGCAGGGAATAATGTGAATGGTCTTATGACCTTGGCAGTGGCTTTGTACCCTAATTAAGGTGATACCCTCTATGTAATGTGATAAGGGACTAGAATCCTAAGATGATATGATGATGGTGAGCTCTTGAATGACAATGACACGGTACCATGTGGTGGTGCGATAAGCTTTATGCTTTATATGTTTTATATCTTCTGAAGTTGCAGTCTACCTTATCTTTTGTAGAATCTTTCTAGGGTTTGTAAGAAACTTGATTGATGCAATTAAAAGATACCCAATTGGATCTAACTAATCAAGTGAAACCCTAATCATGTAGTTGCCCTGGCCATAGATCCATTCCACTGTCAGGACTTTCTAGATGGTGAAACGAGTATTCCTAAGGGAAACTTAGAGAGCATACTATTGAATATGTGAGGTACAAGTGAATGTGTCTCCTTATCATCATGACACCATGTGTTTTGAGGATGAACACGGTCATACCTCAATGTGAGAACGGTTATAGTCATGTCTCGATGATTAAATATGAGATGTGATTGAAGGGCAACTGTGGTTGTACCTTGATGGTAGGATTTCGTACCCTGATGTCTAGTTCCATGACATGTCCCAAGGTGGGCTAGGTGTTTTCAGCTTAACTATATGTCGTTGGTGGCAGTTTGATTGATATGTCACTGCGGTGATCACTCATACTGATCAAGTGGGGGAGAAGATCTTAGATTCTGGATCTTCTTAGATCTTGTATGGCATTGATTTTGAATTAGCAGTGGTCAGTTGGATTTGGGTGGTATGATTCAAATCCTCAAAGCATTAATAAAAGATGTAATACAATCATGTTATATATTTATGTAAGGTTAAACATGCTTCACATCAGATGTTTTCCCTTACCTTATTTCATAGATAGCTCAGTTGTTAAATAATGTGGTAAGAGAAATCAACTACAATACATATTTTTCATATTCCTTCTTATCATGAATTTATGCTTATTTACTATAGTTGTTTAATCTTCTTAACCTATCTAATCAGTTTAAATAATTATTTTAGTTAAATTTTCTCATCTTGTTTAATATGTAATATATTTGTGGTAACAATCATCGTTGGTTGAGTTATATCTCTCTTTAGGACATGGGTCTCACCTCGTGGGTTACCATATCTTTTTAGGTGGTTTTCAGTAGCGTGGTCAGGATCATGTTGTTGAGGAAGTACAGCTTGGAGATCAGTAGACGTAGAAGGTTGGATGGCTGCTATTAGTTGTTGTAGTAGAGTCCTAGTGTTGTCCCTATACTCTCAGTTCTACAAGGGGTGTGTTTTTTATATGATGTATATCAACATGGATTTTGGCAGTATGCCATGGTTTTTATATATGTGTGATGTGTATATGTGAAACTGGATCTCTTTTGTATATAGGTTGTGGCAGATGGTTGCTGAACAGATGTAAATACATGTTATGACATGTGACATGATATAGTTGATGGACCTGTGTGTAATATGTTTCCACACATGTTGTTAATATGAGATTGGTTTTAATTTACTTTTTTCTGGTAAGAAGGTTGTTTAGTTGTTGATCGTGTATTTTGTTTTGAGTTATCTCGTTCATGTGACCTCAGGTGGTCACAGTACCCATCTTTAATTTTAATGATTAAAATACTCTACATAACAATCCAGCCTTATGAATGTGCCTAATGAACGAAAAGTTACAAAAATTCTAAAGATCATTGGATGATATAGTGATATGTTTCTGGTATATGTGAGGCATGATTTTTATTTTTTAAACGCATATAATGTAGAAAAGTTTGATTCAATCCATTAAGTTGGAATTCATAAACAAATTTCACATGTGCCACTTCAAAGGCCAGTACATATAAGTTGCTTGTATCAGATGATACACACTTCCTATACACACATACACATAATATACATAGACATACAAAAAATGCATATATATAGATAAATATATATACATATATATACATATATATATATATATATATCTACATAAATATATATGTATATATGTGTGTACATATATATATGTGTATGCATATACTTATATATACGCTAAAAGAATTGTGTTCCGGAGTACGCATAGCTTATATGTATTTAACTTGATTTAACATTTTGGGAATGGTCTATAAAATAATCTGATCACATAGATGTAATCTTACCCTTTAGATTACATGTATACGAAAATTCATTGCAATTCGACAATCATGAATCATCAAATAAGAGAAGATGTATATTGACTAATCAATGTTAAATTGTAGAGATTATAGATATTGTTCGTTGGTATTTAGATATATCTCATGATATATGTGTGTGTGAATTTCCTTGGGAACACTTATAATCCTATTGAATGTCATTTGCATTGAGTTTTTGATATTAAGCATTGTTAACATTTCTTCCTGTGTTTTTATGGAGAATATATCTAATGGTATATTTGTCATCATTAAAATAGGAAATATTTTAGCTCGAGTTATTTGAGTGATGTCCATTATTATTAGACATACATATTTAATTGTGTTTCTAACAATTTATCATGTGATCAAGGGTTTTGGATGCTAGGGAGATGATGGTGGTGTCTCAATTGAATTTAAACAAACGTACCACTTATCGTGTAAATGAGTTGTATCCGACTTGTAAATGGTTTTTGTACTACTTGCTAGAATGTAAGGTCAAGTGTACAAGTAGACAAAACCTAACTAAGTTGTTATTATACAACTCATTTAAGACACTAGATTCATTATGAGTTTTTTACAACAACAAAATATTGTTCAAATTTTGGTTTTTGGAAATGATATGGACAAGGTCTTAGTTCGTTGAACTTACAATATTGGAAAAGAGGTAGTTGTTGCACATAATATTAGTCTTATATACCTCTTGGTCAAACTAATTGTTAAACTATGATCCAGATTCACCGAACTAAGGGTATCTTATGTAAAAAATAAGTGATTAACTAACCATTGGTGCTTTTCTAAAACGTTAGAATGGTTAGTTTAACACCAGTTGACCTTAAATACCCATAATAGTGATATTTCTTGTTATCCTAAGGGTTGTATATGAACATGATCTATCATAACTCACATCACATAATGGGATACACATTTGAGATATTCGATCCAAAATCAAGTCTAGTAACCTCCACCACATTGTTAAGGTCTTGTTGAGGTTTTGATTGGAAAGTTCAATCTAGCTTGATACCACTAGCATGAGATGAGACCACCCATCACCACACCCTTAATAGAATCATTTACAAGTAAATTATCCACTTTCAGGAATTATTTGTGTTCTTTCCAAAGGTTCTAGTAGCGCATCTTCTCCTAGGTATTTTTTGTACTGTTGATCTTCTTCAAGGTGATACGTTAGGGTGCCCAATCTTCCTCACTTTGTAACTACATTGAGCATATTATGCTAGTAGCTTCCGTGACATGACATCTCGTTTGAGATACTACTTCAAGTTGGTAAACTTGTGGGCTTCATCAAGAGATTTTGGTGTCCTCTTCCCTATATTGTTATTATTTTTCATTGTCTCATTGTGCTTCTTGAGGGGAAGATGGATACAGGACCTTGGTGGATGAGTTTGTGTTCTTTTTTTATTTGGGTTCTCTCCTATAGATTATAAAAAGTTGTTGGTTTTCATCTTTTGGCCACATAAGTTTTTCTCTCCCATAACTACCAAAGGAGGAGTGTGCACGTTTACTTTCCTTGAACCTATGAATATAAAAATTAATCGTGTAAGTTAAACCACATTAAAATTGTTTGTCTATAGTTGGATGTAGGTTTTTCTAAACCAATTGTATAATTGTGTTAATATTTTAAATATTTTCTATGTATTTATTCATTTTGCAACAAGTTATGTTTAAGACATGTTGATTTTATGTTTATTCCCCTACCTCTAGAGATTTTATCATTTTTATATGGGTAAACCATACAGATTGTGAGATAAACCCACATTAGAATAGAGAACATTGTCGAGAAGGTGAAAACATTGCAGTCCCCCATACCTAAGCTCGCCTAACTCTAGTGGTGTTCCAAAACCTACAAAGAATGGGGTTGTATTTGGTATAGCACTCCAATTTTACTTGCCCAACTAGCTGGGTCAAACGCTCTAGCCCCATTCTTAGAACCAAGGTAACATTCCATCCCCACTAACAAAAATATTTTTTAAATTATCCAACCCCACTGCCAAGGACTTCATAATTGACCCCAACTAGAGAGTTCATTCAAGTAATATCCATCTTAATCACATATTCATTGCGTTGTATGAATTCATAAAATTAGGATTTTGAACATGTGGAAACATATTCAAGGGACATTCATCATTCTTACATAAGAGGGAATAAGTTCATGACGCTATCCTCACTAATATGCATTTTGCTATCACCGAAATGCTTAATATCCAAATGAATCCATAGCAATAGATGCTCTATTATTGATTCTCATATATTTTCTTAGTTGCAGTACATCACAATACCCTTTATAATGTACCCATGAAATCCACACGGACAATGGAATAGGTGATATAAACATCTCATCTTAGAAAAGAATGTAATTAAATTCATGCCTTATATTTTGTATACTTAGCAAAAAGGTGGTCATACACATAGATAACTAATGAAAAATACTCAAGAGGGTCTAAAAATCATACATAGTAATATTATGACCTCAAGATCTATGGATGTAGGAGTTTAGGCCGACCAAAAAAAAAGATCTATGGATGTAGTGTTTTGTAGAATTAATTTTGTCATCCAAAAAGAACTGATGACACAACTTGTTGTCTGTCTGATAATTGTTTATGTTCATTTAAATTGAAAGGAGTCCTTTTTTTAGTTATAAATATATAGTGAAATGAAACGTCTCATCTATACCATATAAGAAAGACGTGGAGGATTTCTTATGTAATTTTTTCTAGAATTTTTTTGAATTACACGGTGGTCCTTTGTCCAGGAAAAAAATAGTGGAGGGGTTCTTTGCTATTTTTGTCCATGTTTGTTGCGAGATGGGTCAGTCCATGATTCATATCTCCTCGTCACCGACTTCCTAAAAGGTTTTCATTGGCAAGATGGTTCTTCCAGACGAGTGAAAGTTTGACTCCAAGGTTCTGTCTGACGACTTACGAGTACGAAAAGTGAAGCAGTAGCAGCGGCCTTCACGTCCTATAAGTAACTTTTCTTTTCTTTTCAAACTCACTTATAATCTTTGTCTCCACCATTCTATTAGCCGGTCATTTTGCAACTTTACACCATCGTTTCCCCCTTCTCTTTCAATTCGTTTCCCCCTTCTCTTTCAATTTGTGTTGCTTGTTGCAAACTTCAGTGTTCCTCTATAGCCATTTAGATGGCTATTTTGATGGGTTTTGTAGGATATATTTCATAGGTGGAGGGGATTATGACAGTGTTAATTAGCTGACACACAAATCAGATGGGAGAACCTTCTTTGGTGCTCTGCCTTTGCTGCCACACGCTATAGACGAATTCATCGAAAGCTGACCCTGATCGAAGAGATGACACTCTCCAACGGATGTCGTGGTCAGCGTGGCAATACTGAAAACCCTTTTCCTGGGTTTTCATCACTGACCAGAGAGGAAACCACACTCTTCTTTGTCCATTTTGGCATCAGATTCTAAAGGTAACTATGCTATGGCATTCTAAAGTTCGCCAATTGGTCAGCTACTAGAGCAATCTTTAAGCAGTTGTGTGACCAGACTGCAACACTTGTATGCAGAAGTCATGCCTGCTCTAGACATATGAATATCGTTTAACACTTACCTCAACAATGATCACGGGGTTGGAAACATCTAACTTTGGTTATAAATGCTCTTACTAAAATACTGTTGGACAAAATATTTGTCTGCGATTCACACTAAATAAAAATCAATCGGCCTGCTTTTTTGGAGGAAACAGGATTGTGCTTGCTTACAATAAACGTTGGTCTATTAGTGTTACAAAGGTAGAATGATTTTTTAATTACCTACTAGATGTTGCTTAGATGTGCCATTTGTAATGCATAGTAACTTCAAATTACTTCTATCTTAAAAAGAGAGACTTATCTAGAGTAGAGTGAAAGCGATAAACTTGTCCAGCACACTTGCGGTCCATGTGGTGGGTTCTAGGTGCTAACAACGGGTTCATTATTTGGTCTTCCACTGTGTTGTGGTTCAATAGTTGTACCTTAAAGTTGGAACATATATTTAAACAATTTTATTTTATCTAATGTAAGTCTCTCTCTTTCTTAATTGTCTCATTTTCATATTTTCAAGTTGCAATTGTACAATGCTTCCTTCGCTCTATGCAATGTGCCAGTTGAGTGGCTTCCATCTTATGTGATATATTTACTAACAACTTCTTTTTTAAATCCATCAGTGACCTATATGGTGTTTACATTTACCCGTACTAAGTTTCCGGTGGAGCCTTATCTTCATAATCATCTTTTATGATCAAGTTAGCTTAGTATTTTACTAGAGAAGTACTTTGTATCTTCCAAGGAAAAGACCACGGTCAAGACCTAGGGATGAAATTTTAGTGTGTCATGGATGTATATGGGGGACCCCAGGAGAAGAAGCTCATGATTATTTCTCTTAAATGGTTAGAATTTTCCATTCTTATGTTAGCTCTAAGGAAATTTGTTGTATTCAAGTCTTAATCTATTTGCATATGCTTGTATGTAATTACCCTACATGTCTAACTAGTCATTTATTTCCTCCTAAGGAGAAAGAACAACAGTAATGCAACAAACGCAACCACTCATGCACAACATATCATCCAATGTTTAAATAACTTATATACTTGCCCAACATACCTATTCTCTACTTAGACCATGTACCATCAAATGTTTTTGAGCAAATTTCACACCGACAAGAACTCTCAATCCCTATATTAGTGAGTCAAGTTTATTGTATGACCCTATGAATGAGCTATTGTCAATGAAGTAACATACAGTAAGTACTTTCATGTACTACATTTTTATCATGTTTTCTTATTATTTGAACCTTCTTTGGCTATATGGGAAACCTTTAGGAAGCCTATTTCTAGACCAGACACATTTGAGGAAAGCTTCTTTGAATAAACAAATAGATAATGCGTGCATGTTTAAGCGAGAGCAAGAAGGTATACAATCCAAATCCACTCTAAAAATGGAATAGAAGTAGTAAAATAACTTCTTAATGGAAGATTGTTTATTATGTTATTCTTGCACTTATTCACAGTGTGAGACATATTTTTACGTTGGTAGATTCTTGGGTTAAAGGCATGTTCTCTCATACACTAATAAAATTATAATAAAGCTCCTTAGTATGAAGAACAAAATTTACTACACAAATCAACTCCAGCTAACATCTGGAATTATTTCATAGAACTTGTCTATTACACAACTTCATTATATGCATGATCGTTTCTTTTCTATAATTTGGACACATACACATTGTAAAGTGCACATCTCATCATCACATCTAAAAATGAAATACTATATAGCAATATGGTGTTTCTTAGTGAATATCCTTTTGTCAAATCATTAGCATTGTCAACTTTATCAAGACCATCAAATTATGAACATGTTTAATAAGTTAATCATTTGATTCATTTGTAGCTAGGTTGTGTTTTTAAATGATTTTAACTTATCAAAATGTCCTTGCAGAATATGAAAGAAGACGACAAAGAATGCAACCGGAGTAGTCTAGCAGAGTCTCTTGGACCAGCTATATCCAATCAAAGTAGACTATCACATGCTGCTATTTAATAGTAGATATGTTTCTATTCGATCTAATGGTTTCTTTGTTGATCCAAAAATTTTTTTTGGTTAAGGGTGACAGACATAAAACAATGCTATAGGAGAAGTATATATAGATGAATAGCTACTACGGTCTAGCAAGAGTTCTATTTTGTTGTGAAGAAGGGTTTTATTATTATTATTGTAACAACGCTATACAAAACGAGTCTTTGTATTACAATTTCGGTCGTCTCATTACAAATTTGAATTGTCTCATTACAAATGCATACCTTCCCATTACAAAACTGATGCACGGGTAGCGAATCTTAGTTATCCGCACGGGTAGCGAAGATATACCCATATATATATATATATATATATATATATATATATATATATATATATATATATATATATATATATATATATATATATATATATATATCTGTGTGTGTGTATTACTTATTTAGTTTGCATCCTCTTTTATTACTTCTAAAACTTTAACCAACAAGTACTTATTTTTTATCTACTAAAGCACTCGTGCACAGCATGAGTTTATGCCTAATTCTAATGGAATTTCATAAAGTTTGAGATATGTTACGTAGACAAGTCGAAAATATAGTTATTAAAAGAGCTCCACCCCATGATATTCACATCTACTATTTTTCTCTACTAAGTGTCACCACTTGTCTCCGTCCTTCGCTCCATCCTCTGTCAAGATTCCCTCAATGCTTGGACTCTCATCCTCCGTCTACATGAGTCCCTTAACGGCATGGACTCGATGGTTGGGCTCCCATGAGTCCCTCAACGGTATCGACTCCGTTTACATGATTCTTCCAATGTTGGACTCCATCTATATGTCATGAATAAGTACTACGGTGGCATCTACAACCCCGCTAGCTGATACAATTGGCATCAACAACCCTGCATATGCGATTACTTTTGTTTCTCCATGAGTTGTTATCTGATGCTTGCTAGGTTTTCATACGCCATCACGCCGACGACAAACCATAACAGGACCATGAATATTTCACCGAGAATCTGCGCTACTTGGCTTGCTAATTCCCTGTTGCGCTAACTATAAGATGAACTGGGTAAGACATCGTTGGCTTCCCAAGAAAGAGATAACGTATTCGTCAAAGGAGCTCTCATCTTGGTCTATTCAACGACTGCACGTTGCTCCGCTTGCCTTTTACTTGCCCCGCCATGTATAGCTCCATCCCGAAACAAACGGAGACGTAGGGAGGAGTGCAGCGGTGGAAGAAACAGCACAAAGACTATTCCTGGAGCAAGGTATGTTTTCCCACTAGGCACCGCTGCACTTTCTGCCGCTGGCCATATCCCTTGTTTTTTTTTGAGGAAAGGTAATGTTATATAATAAAAACACATCAAGCAAGCGAAGACCTGCTTATGTGGAGAACCGTTTATTTTGAAAAAGAGAGCAGCTGAAAAGAAAAAATTGAAAAAAACTGAAACAAGAACATAATGAGGCATAGTTTAGCTAGCTGGGGGAGGCACCCCTTATGACAAACCTCCTATCAAAATATAATGTTTTTGCATTCTAGTGAAAATCCTGGTTTGAAACGTCTATGAATTTGGTTGAAAGTCACAGAAGTTGCTGTACTAAGCTGACCCCAGCCTCGTCATCTACCATAGCTTTCAGATCACATAGATAAGTTGCTTCAGATTCACCTTCTTCCGATTCAACCTTGCTTCCATCTGTTATTTTTCCTGCAATTTAGTAAGGATGTGAAGATCGGCATCTATTTGTGATATAATAATTTTTGCCAACTTTTTGACGTTGTTGAAAGTTCTATTGTTCCTTTCTTTCCAAAGGTTCCAGCAAATTGTGATGAAGATATCATTACTTTTGAAATTTCTGTAGTGTCTTAAAGGAGTTATTTGGATGGGGAAAATGTCTTCCTGGAGATCGGGAAGATATTTTCGCATGAATTGTGAAAATATATTTTGTGAGAAAGTGCATTTAAAGAAGATGTGGCTGACTGAATCGCTATTTTTTTCACAGAGGACACATCTGAAAGGTCCAATGAAACCCTTTCTTGAGATGTTTTCACCTGTAAGGAGTTTATTGTGTAGAAGAAGCCATAAGAATATTTTGTATTTTTGAGGCCATTTTTGTTTCCAAAGCTTTGATGAAGATGGTGAGATACCTCTGATGCTGAGAAAGTTGTATGCAAGTTTGACCGAATACTCTTTCCCCCACTTCCAGGTGATGTTATTTGAGGTGTTATTTTCCAAAGTACTAGCGAGATTTCTGAATTCATTTTGACTAACCTGGGGAAGGATACATCTGTTTAATGAGTTTGGTCCGTTACTTGTAATGAGAGAAAGGGCTTTATCAATTTTTAAGTTGAGAAGTTTTTTTGGAATTGTCCAAGATGTTTTAAGGTTCACCACAGAGTTTTTTTCATACCATGGGTCAGTCCAGAAGGAAATGTTTTTGTGAGAATGTGGAGGAGTGATTATGATTTGTGAAATTATGTTTATATTTTTATTGATGAATTTCCAGAGTGGGGAAGCAGATTTCCGCTGGATATGATGCCAAGGAGGTGAGTGATGATAGTATTTATTTGTGATAAGATTTTTCCATATTTTCTTTTTATTCTGGATAAGACAATCTATGATTTTGGCGATGAGGCAGAGAGAGTGTGTTTCAATATTTATAATTCCCCAGCCACCTTGATCAATTGGAGCTGAAATAGTTTTCCAATTAACTAGATGATAGTGTTTCCCTGGTTTATCTTGTTTTTGAACATTATTCCAAAGGAAATTCCTCCGAATTTTGTCAAGTATGGATTTAGTTTTTGAGGGTAAGGGTATACAGCTTAAGAAGTGGGTTGTTATAGGAGTGATGACACTATTTAGCAGGGTAAGCCTTCCCGAGAGATTTAGGAAGTTGTTTTCCCAGGTGGTGAGTTTTGTGTTTATTTTTGAAATTATGGGTTTCCAAATAGTATTTGAAATGTTATATGGGGTGATAGGGAGACCCAGATATTTGATCGGAAAATCTTCTGTCCTGCACTTTAGGAAGTCATTTAGATTCTCCAACGAGGATTGTTGAATGTTTACCCCAAAAATGGAGGATTTTTGAATGTTTACTTTCAGTCCAGAGATATAAGAGAATATACCTATGATCCTAAAGATATTCTGAACAGAGGATATATCTGGAGAGGAAAAAAATAATGGTATCATCAGCAAATTGAATAATATTCTCCTGACAGACATCAGGAGCCGAAATGAGTCCATTTTGCTTACCCATGTGGAACATGCGAGAGAGAATGGTGGTTAAAATGATGAAAAGGTATGGAGAGAGTGGGTCCCCTTGTCTAAGTCCATTTGAATTATGGAAATAGCCAAAAGGAACACCATTTATGATTGTGGAGAAGTGATTTGTAGATATATATGCATGGATCCAGGAGATCCATTTGTCAGGAAAAGCAAAACCTTTGAGAGTCTGCAGCAGACAGTTCCAGTTGACAAAGTCAAAAGCTTTTTCGAAGTCCAGTTTAATGGCAAGGAGGGGAGTTTTTTTTGTGTGACATAGATGTATAGTTTCATTTACCATTAAAAAGGCATCTTGGATGCTTCTATTTTTAGAAAGGCAGATTGGTTTAGAGGAATGATATCATCCATGAGTGGTTTGATCCTATTTGCTAATTATTTTGCAATGATTTTGTAGGAGGTGTTTATGAGACTGATAGGACAGAAGTGTGAAATTAGTTCTGGTTTGCTATTTTTTTTATCAGAGAGATGAAGGTTTTATTGATGTATTTGATGATGTTATGAGGGTTTGAAATTGCATGGAAGGCGGAAAGAAAGGCAAGGAAGTCATGTTTATAATGGTTCCAGTTTGCCAAGTAGAATTCCGCATTAAGGCCATCTGGACCAGGAGATTTATTTTTGCCTAGGTCAGAGATAGCAGATTGTAATTCCTCCAGAGTGAATGGTTTAATGAGATCGTGTGGTTTTTTTATTTTATTTTGACAAATTGAATTCTATTGAAGGTTATTTAGACCAGATGGGTTGTGTTTATTGTTGAAGATTTTTTTAAAGTGGTTTTTTATATGGGTTATGATGGATAGTTTGTGAGATGTGAGCCTTCCATTTATCATAAGGTGAGTTATAGCATTATTTCTAAAATTTTGATTGCAGATTTTATGAAAGAATTTAGTATTTTTGTCACCTTCTTTGGCCCATGAGATCATGGCCCTTTGTCTCCATTTAGTATCAATTCTATTATTTATGTGTTCAAGGTCAGCTTTAATGGAAAGGATCAAGGCAGGATCAGCTGATAGGTCTTTTTCAACATGGAGAAGTTGGTCTTTGAGGTTTTTTTGAGTTTCAATTAAGGTCGAGGGGTTTTGAATCATCAATTTTTTTATATGATTTTTGATGTGTTTTGTGTTGTTTAAGATGTGAAGACCTATGTTTGTTTTTTGTGGGTTAGCAAGAGCCCAGGTTTCAAGACAAGATTTGGTAAATTTTTTGATGTGAAGCCAGTTGTTTTCAAATCTAAAGGGGCATGATCCCCAAGTGCTAGAGGCGGTTTCAAGTATTAAAGGAAAGTGATCAGAAATCGTTCTATGGGAAATATATACAGAAGAGAGTGGGTTCTTGTCTTCCCAATGGTTTGAACATATGAAATGATCGAGTCGGGCAAAGGACTGATTTCTAGACCACATAAATAAGGCATTTGTGGGAACAAGGTCGATGAGAGAATGGTTTGAAAGCATGCTGGCCATATCCCTTGTATCTGTAGTGATTGAATGGCGGGCACCATGTGATTGCTAAGTGTTGTGAGCATTATTCTGCCTCTCAACATCTATATGTAGGCATCGACAGGTCAAGGTAAATGATGGCACAAAATTATGCTTGCTCAAACATTGATGCTGAGAATCCTATAAAAGTCATAACTGGAGGTAGTGTTTCTTAAACATTATTGCAACCTGGACTAGGAGATCTATGGAATTAGTCATAGATTCACAGCTAGAGTATTAGTTCAACATGTTAAGGCTCCTCCGTAGAGAAGTTGACTGGAATCCATGACGATTACCAGCAATGGAATTCAAGGGATCGTGTTGAAAAAAACAAAAAGTTTATGCTAATACCATCACATTTGGATAACATCTCGACATGCGCATCAATGTAGATGACACTACCAAAAAACATAGTATAGGTGGCTGTCATGTAAAAGTTACACATTTTAGGTGACATGCTTGTGCATCACTTATAATATGAATAGTCATGTGTGAAATAGATGACATACATTTTAGCATTTTGAAAAGGTTACATACTTTAGGTGACATACATGTAAATCATCTATAATCTATATAATCCTATGTAATATAGATGACATACATTTTATCATTCATGAAACGGTTACACCGAATATGTGACATACATTTGAATCACCTATGCTTTGATGTGGGTTTTCCATATAGGTGACATGTATATGAGTCACATGTGATCTATAAGGGGGTATGTATTTAGATGACCCACATTCATGTCACCAAACTTTTAGGTGACACATGTACTTGTCACCTAAGATATAGGTGATTGACATGTCAGTCATCTAATATCTCCCAACCAATAATAAGTATCAACAAGCTTCATGGGGATATATCATACATTTATTGACAATTCATAAAGGAAGATATGTGGGAGAAATTGTTGTTGAGAGTCATTCTAAGTAATCTGAAGGGTCAATCATAGAGGGATATTGGTATAAAGATCTTCCCCCAAACTCATATATGTCTCTTTTGTAAACATTCTAAGACTAATGGGCATTTGTCTTGTGAGGCAAATTGCTCCTTGACAACGGCTTTCACAGACCACCCACACCAATAATGATTGCTGCAAAAAAGTGGAGGTTGTCGAAAGCACTCGAACAACCTTACTCCCATCGTTGCCAAACTCATACACATCTCTTTTATGGATAGTTAATAGGACAATACATATATACATGTATCAAATCTAAGCATTTTCAAGGACTTATTATGAGAGGACACTATCATGATATGGCCCCTAGCTTCACCCAGAAGCATTTTTACAGACTTTCTACATACACACGTTGACTTGATATGGTCCATGGATCCTCACTAATACATTTTAGAAGATTTCTATGAGTGGACATTCTCATGATATGGGCCCAGTCTCCTCACAAATACATTTTTAGGAACTTGATGTGAGAGGATACTATCAAGATATGGGCCACAAGTCCTCAAATCTACATTTTGAGGAACTTGTTGTGAGTGAACATTGTCATGGTATGGTTCATGGATCCTCCCAAATGTATTTTCATGGGGATATATCTGTACATTTATTTGACAACTTGTGAAGGAGATGTGTGAGAGAAAATGTTGTTGAAAGCCATTCTAAGTGATTCATAAAGGGATGTTGGCATGAAAATAGTCACCAAACTCATACATATCTCTTTGGTGATCATTCTAAGGCCAATGAGCCTTTATCTTATGAGGTAAATTTCTCCTTGGAAACATCTTACATAGACCTCCCACCCCCAGCAACGATTCCTGCAAATGGAAGGTAGATTCTATAAGCGCCCAATCAACCAATCTTCAATTGTCCCCAAACTCATAGATATCCATTTATGAATAGTTAAGAGGACAATACATATATACAAATATGAAGGACTTTTTTGTGAGAAGACAATGTCATAACATAGACCCTAGCCCCTCCTTGAAGCATTTTAATGGACTTATCTGAGAGGATATTGTCATGTTATGGATCCTAGCTCCTCACACATGCATTTTGGGGGACTTTCTTGAGAGGATTCTCATGATATGGGCATGGATACTCACAAATATAGTTTCTAGGACTTGTTGTGAGAGACCACTATCATGATATGGGCCCAAGATCCTCACAAATGCATGTCAAGGGACTTGTTGTGAGATGATGCTATCATTATATGGGCCCATGATCCTAACAAATGCATTTCAAGGGACTTATTGTGAGATGATATTGCCATCATATGGGCCATGGCTCCTCCTAAATGCATTTATGGACATTATCAATATATCGGCCCTGACACCTCCTTAATTCATTTAAAGGTACGTGTTGTGAAAGGACACTATAATAATATGGGTCGTGGCACCTCCCAAATGCATTTTTAGGGACGCGTTGTGAGATAAAATTTGTCATGATATGGGCCTTGACACCTCCCAAATGCATTTTCATGAACTTATTGTAAGAGGACGTTCTCATGATATGAGACCTGACACCCTCTCAAATGCATTTTTAGTGACTTACTATGAGATGAGATTGTCATCTTATGTGCCATGGAAGGTCCCAGATGTATTTTTAAGGAGTTGGCGTAAGACGAGATTGTCATGATATGGGCCAAAACTTCACCCAAGTGCTTTTTTAGGGGCTTATTATGAGAGGAAATTGTCAATATATGGGCCATGTATCCTCTTTAATGCATTTGAAAGGACATGTTGTGAAAGGACACTATCATTATATGGGTTGTGGAACCTCCCAAATGCATTTTTAGGGACTTGCTGGGAGATAACATTTGTCATGATATGGGCTCTGATACCTCCCAAATGCATTTTGATGGACTTGTTATAAGAGGATGTTGTCATGATGTGGGTCCTGACACCTCCCAAATGCATTTTCATAGACTTATTGTGAGAGGGTGTTGTCGTGATATGGGATCTAACACCTCCCAAATGCATTTTTAAGGACTTACTATGAGATGACATTATGATCATATGCTCAACGATACTTGCCAAATGTATTTTCAAAGACTTGGCGTGAGAGGATGTTGTCATGATATGGGCCCAAACTTCACTGAAATGCATTTTTAGGGATTTATTATGAGAGGACGTTGTCAATATATGGGCCATGACTCCTCCTTAATGCATTTGAAGAGATATGCTGTGAAATGATATTATCATAATCTGGGTCATGGCACCTCCCAATTGCATTTTTAGGAGTTGATGTGAGATAACATTTGTCAGGATATGGACTCTGACACCTTCCAAATATATTTTAATGGACTTGTTGTGAGAGTATGTTGTCATGACATGGGACCTAACACCTCCCAAATGTATTTTTAAGGACTTACTGTGAGATGACATTGTTATCATATGCACATGGCACCTCCCAATTGTATTTTCAAAGACTTGGCGTGAGAGGACATTGTCATGATATGGGCCCAAACTTCACCAAATGTATTTTCAGGGACTTATTATGAGAGGACACTAGCAATATATAGGCCATGTATCTTTCTTAATGCATTTGAAAGGACATGTTGTGAAATAACACTATCACGATTTGGGTCATGGCACCTCCCAAATACATTTTTAGGGACTTGATGTGAGATAACATTTGTCATGATATGGGCCCTGACACCTCCAAAATACATTTTGATGGACTTGTTATGAGAGGACATTGTCAAGATATGGGACATGACACCTTACAAATGCATTTTTAAGGACTTACTGTGAGATGCCATTATCATCATATGTGTCACGGCACCTCCCAAATGCATTTTTAGGGACTTGATGTGAGATAACATTTGTCTTGAAATGAGTCATGACACCTCCCAAATGCATTTGAAGGGACATGTTGTGAAAGGACACTATCATGATATGGGTTGTTGGGTCTTATTTTGGTCAAGACTGACATTTCTCTTGTGTTTTGGGTCGAGAAGGATGTGCACCATGTGCATTTGAGGTCGAGACAGTTGGTGTTATTTTGTTTGTGATGGTTGGCCTTGTTTCAGTCATGATGGTTCATTTTGCTTGTGGATGTGAAACTTCGTTTTGGTCAGGTCACGACACTATGTTTGATGTGGTCGCAACGTTGTTTTGTGAGGGTGGGTCACGATATTGTGTTGTGGCTTGGTGGCAAAGCCTATGTGTAACACTAGTCGTGACGTCTTGCTTTAACATTGTTGTGTCATGTTCTATCGCAGTCACAACCTGCGTCGTGGAGACAATTAAAATGTTGTGTTGTGAGATATGGGTCATGGGACCTCCCAAATGCATTTTTTGGGACTTGATGTGAGATAACATTTGTCTTGAAATGGGCCATGACACCTCCCAAATGCATTTGAAGGGACATGTGAAAGAACACTATCACAATATGGGTCATGATACCTCCCAATTGCATTTTTAGGGACTTGATGTGAGATAATATTTGTCATGATATGGGCCCTGACACCTCCCAAATGCATTTTCATAGTCTTGTTGTGAGAGGACATTGTCATGATATGGGACCTGACACCTTCCAAATGCATTTCTAATGACTTATTATGAGATGACATTATCATCATATGTGCCATGACACCTCCCAAATGTATTTTTAGGGACTTGATGTGAGATAACATTTGTCTTGAAATGGGCCTTGACACCTCCCAAATGCATTTGAAGGGACATGTTGTAAAATGACACTATCATGATATGGGTTGTTGGGTCTTATTTTGGTCAAGACTGTCATTTCTCTTGTGTTTTGGGTCGAGAAAGATGTGCACCATGTGCATTTTAGGTCAAGACATTTGGTGTTGTTTTTGTTTGTGATGGTTGGCCTTATTTTAGTCGTGATGGTTCGATCTTTTTCCGGAAGTGACACTTCATTTTGGTCTGGTTGCGACATTGTGTTTGATGCGGTCACGACGCTGTGCTGTGAGGGTTGTCGTGATTTTGTATTGTGGGTTGGTCATGAAGCCTATGTGTGATACTAGTCGTGACACCTTGCTTTAATGATGTTGTATCACATTCTATTGCGGTCACGACGCGTGTCGTGGAGACAATCATGATGTTACTTTGTGAGATATGGGTCGTGGCACTTCCCAAATGCATTTTTAGGGACTTGATGTGAGATAACATTTGTCTTGAAATGGGCCCTGACACCTCCCAAATGCATTTGAAGGGACATGTTGTGAAAGAACGCTATCACGATATGGGTCGTGGCACCTCCTGCTTGTATTTTTAGGGAGTTGATGTGAGATACCATTTAATGATATGGGCCCTGACACCTCCCAAATGCATTTTCATGGTCTTGTTGTGAGAGGATGTCATCATGATATGTGACCTGACAACTTCCAAATATATTTTTAAGGACTTACTGTGAGACGACATTATCATCATATGTTCCACGGTAGCTCCCAAATGCAATTTTAGGGACTTGGTGTGCGATAATAGTTGTCTTGAAATGGGCCCTAACACCTCCCAAATGCATTTGAAGGGACATGTTCTGAAAGGACACTATCATGATATAGGTTGTTGGGTCTTGTTTTGGTCAAGATGTTTCTCTTGTGTTTTGGGTCGAGAAAGATGTGCACCATGTACATTTGAGGTCAAGGCAGTTGGTGTTGTTTTGGTTGGCCTTATTTCAGTCGTGATGGTTTGTTTTGTTTGTGGACGTGACACTTTAATTTGATATGGTCATGACATAGTGTTTGATGCGGTTGCGATGTTGTGTTGTGAGGGTGGGTCGCAACATTGTGTTGTGGGTTGGTCATGAATCCTATGTGTAACACTAGTTGTGACGCCTTGCTTTAACATTGTTGTCTCACAGTCACACCGTGCATCGTGGAGACAGGCGCGATGTTGTGTTGTGAGATATGGGTCGTGGTACCACACAAATGCATTTTTGGGGACTTGTGTGAGATAAAATTTGTTTTGAAATGGGCCCTGACTCCTCCCAAATGCATTTGAAGGGATATGTTGTGAAAGGAAATTGTCATTATATAGGTTGTTGGGTCTTGTTTTGGTCAAGACTATCGTTTCTCTTGTGTTTTGGGTCGAGAAAGATGTACACCATGCGCGTTTTAGGTTGAGACAGTTGGTGTTGTTTTGGCTGTGATGGTTGTCCTTGTTTCAGTCATGATGGTCCGTTCTACTTATGGGTGTGACACTTCATTTTGGTATGGTCACGATATTGTGTTTGATGCGGTTGTGACGTTGTGTTGTGAGGGTGGGTCGCAACGTTGCATTGTGGATTGGTCATGATGTTGTATTTTGGGTTGATCGTGAAGCCTATGTGTAACACGGGTCGTGACGCCTTGCTTTAACATTTTTGTATCATGTTCTATAGCGGTCATGACATGCATCGTGGAGACAATCACAATGTTGTGTTGTGAGATATGGGTCGTGGCACCTCCCAAATGCATTTTTAGGGATTTGATGTGAGATAACATTTGTCTTAAAATGGGCCCTGACACCTCCCAAATGCATTTGAAGGGACATGTTGTGAAAAGACACTATCATGATATGGGTCGTGGCACCTCCCAAATATATTTTTTAGGGAGTTGATGTGAGATAAAATTTGTCATGATATGGGCCCTGACACCTCCCAAATACATTTTTATGGACTTTTTGTAAGAGGATGTTCTCATGATATGAGACTTGACATGTAACATCCCAAGATTTGAGGCCTCGGATAACATGATCTTAAAAGGAATGATTGGACTACCCATATCACCAAGGTGCACCTCCTTTTCTAGGAGTCCATCTCTAAAGAACTCCATAGTTAAGTGTGCTCAGCTTGGAGTAGTACTAGGATGGGTGACCAGTCGGGAATTTGATCCTGGCTTGCGTGTGAGTGGACAAAAAATGTGTGGTTAAGGCTAGTGGTGGTCTGTGGGGCCAGTCATCATTCCTAAAACTCTGCTAGAGCCTTGGGCAGTGGGCCCAGGCATTACGAATGGTATCAGAGCCATAACCCCTCCAGTAGGTGGGGCCCACATGGGCATGTGGCATGCCAGTCTTGAGCCGTGCGGTCCAGGAAAGTTGGAAAGGGCTATCCGTAGAGACAAGATGGAGCCGCCCTTGCGCTGGTAGCCGTGGACGGGAGCTGGGTGTCCATGGGCCATTGTGGGTCTGCACTGAAATGGGGTCAGATTATGAGGCATATAGTTGAGCCTTGACGAGGACGTCAAGAGTCTAAGTGGGGGAGATTGTAACATCTCAGGATTTGAGGCCTCGGATAACATGATCTTAAAAGGAATGATTGGACTACCCATATCACCAAGGTGCACCTCCTTTTCTGGGAGTCCATCTCTAAAGAACTCCATAGTTAAGCATGCTCAGCTTGGAGTAGTACTAGGATGGGTGACCAGTCGGGAAGTTGATCCTGGCTTGTGCGTGAGTGGACAAAAAATGTACAGTTAAGGCTAGTGGTGGTCTGTGGGGCCAGTCGTCATTCCTGAAACTCTGCTAGAGCCTTGGGCAGTGGGCCCAGGCGTTACATGACACCTCTCAAATACATTATTAAGGACATACTCTGAGGCGAGATCGTCATCATATGTGCCATGGCACCTCCCAAATGTATTTTCAAGGACTTGGCGTGAGAGGAGATTGTCATGATATGGGCTCAAACTTCACCCAAATGCATTTTTAGGGACTTATTATGAGAGGAAATTATCAATATATGGGCCATGTCTCCTCCTTAATGCATTTTAAGGGGCATGTTGTGAAAGGATACTATCATAATATGGGTCGTGGTGCCTCCCAAATGTATATTTACGGACTTACTATGAGATAATATTTGTCATGATATGGGCCCTGATACCTCCAAAATGCATTTTGATGGATTTGTTATGAGATGACGTTGTCATGATATGGGCCTTGACACCACCCAAATGCATTTTCATAGACTTATTGTGAGAGGACGTTGTCACACCCACATCCTACGATTACCACTAATCATGAGATTAGGGCATGAGTTTGAGGATTATATTTGATACAAAGTTCACTCCCAACCTTTTTTTCTTTCTTTTCAAATTGTTTGTTTTCTCGCATTGAATCACATAAATAAACTTTACAAGAGAATTAAACCTTGATTACTCTAATATGATCTCAACATTAATGATACACATCCATACATTCATTTTGTTTCTCACACTTCCATGTATATATGACATGCTAATCAAATGCATTCTCTCTTATTAAGGAAACAAAGATACAAACATCATTTACAACTCTCTCACATCTATACAAGGACCTAGAGTGACAGAGACCGACTAAACTTAACTAATCTCATACTTAACTCATGTGGTAGATCTACTCTGATGCTTTGACCTTCTTCAAGTCTACGTGGTTTCCCTAAAAATTGTGAGTAGAGGGGTAAGCCTACTCGCTCAGTGAATGAGTACTTCAAAGAAACAGTCTAAAGCACTGATATAATTACAGAAATACTTTTGAGAAACTGATATCAATTATAACAAAAGTAAGCTTTAAAGAGTCTAATAATTGAAAATCATAAATATGGAAGGATACTCTAGATATCTACAAGAGTGAATCAATATATGAAATGCTTGATTGATCATGAAGAGAACTAATACTTCAGAAACATACAAAGAATAATTGAATAACTGCACACACTTATTTAACCTCTCATTCATCTTATTATGCCCTAAACCCACATGAGGTGTACCACCACATGTGAAAGAATCAAAGAAAGCTACGGTCTCACTGTACAAGGCTTAGAAGCATGCTCGGGTTCCTAAGCCTATCTCTCGAGTAAGACCTCGTCTGCAGCGGGCCTCGACACGTCTGCCTCTCGATGGCTAATGGGAGCAATCAAATATCTCAGACTCCACCTCTCAACCTGGGTACACAGGCAGTGTGTCAAGCAACCTATTAGCCTTTCTGTACTCTAGTGTCACCAGGATCTCTGATTGATGTTAGACACTACATACTGTATTTTTTAGGAGACTTCCACTAGGGCTTCGTCCCCCGTACCACCTATTAGTACATTCCGACCCCCGTATACTGGACACTGCCAGGGTTAGGTCGTTTCATCCCTATGTCGCAGACCTATCATAGGGAATCTACATTGTTCAGGGCATCTACATGTCTAATTCACTCTTTACATTCACAATTCAATCATCACATTACATGTCTTAGTTTAACTATGTAAACCATTCGTTTCATAGACCACCTGATAACATTTACCACAACTGAACTGTTAAGCATCACCACATCTCATACTAAGAACATGGTAATCACAATTCTTAATTCATTGAACACCCTATCCTTAGGGTTTTACTTACCTCATTCACTTATCACTTGGCTCTCATAAGGATTTCACGCGACATAAACATTCACTGAATAAAGACTACTATCAACAAATCATATAAAATCAATATATGTATGGAACCTTGGAACTGAGCTGAATTTGGGTTTCCATGCCATTCACTGAGATAACATGCATCAATAATAAAATTGAATAAATAAAGTCTATCATGTCAAGAAAATCCGTTCAAATGGATTTCACGATATATATTCGCAAATATCCAACTTTCCTCGCATCTAGGGTTTCACCATCTTTACTGAGATATCAAACAAACACTATTCACTTTAACTGAAATCCAAGATAGTATTTGACATATATGTACTATGAATTCAGATAAACAATCATTCATAACTAAGGGGATCCAGATAAACAAATTTCTTTATTTAATTATACAACAATTTCAGTCATAGACAAATTCCCTATATTTTAGTTTACTCTTATAACCTCTATGAATACTTAGGAATTCTCATTAGGATGTATTGTATACATTTCTAATATGATTTTATCATCTGAAATTCATCCAAACAAAGGAATAATCCATTTCATATCATTTTGCAACAACTTAGATCAAACAGACAATTCAGGGTTTGTAATCGCACACTAAGAAATTAAAGATTATGGACGATTTAACCAATTTTCATGCAATATATTGTTTAAAGGAAGTTCCCACTCACCCTAAGGTGTGAATACACCTTACAAACACAACTCATCCTTGAAAATCTCGATCTCATATCAAATCACTAGTAATTCATCTGATTCTTCTTCCTTTCAACTCGGAAACTCTAGAAATGAGGGATTATGAAAAAAGAGTGAGAAAAGGGGAAGTTTTGATACCATTTTGGATCAAATTAGAGGAGGTACGGAATCTTGACATGTGAGAGAAGATTCACCATTAAAGTTTATGCAAAGAATCTAAACTTACTTGATGTCATCATATCTCAGATAGAGAAACCCTAGATTAGCAATTCCACCATTTTCTCCTCTCAAATCCTAACTCTCCCTCTCTCTTTAGGATTTTGTTTCTCTAGAATGAATCACGAATTATGAGAGATACTGGTGTGTTAGGTTGACCATATACAGCATTTGAGATGATTGGATGAATTGCACATCGACCCCTCACTAAACTTTTTCTTATTTCAGCAGATTTTTCCGTCATAAAAAAGTTACTGTAATTTGTATATTTCATAGATAAAACCTTCTCCAAAAATTATTAAAATTTAGCATGTTGTTTGTAATTGAGTTATAAAGCTTAGTTAAAACTTTAAATCATTCTGAGCTACCATTAAACAAATAAAAATAGAACAATGCACTGCTATCCAAAAATCTGCAGAACAGTCGGTTGAAGAGAAAATGCCCCAGAACGGCCATGCTAGCTGTCACTGCCATGCTAAGATGGACCCAACACGGCCGTGGTGCATTGGTTTCATCCGATTTTAGTATAAAAGTTGGTCAATAGTTCAATTCTTTCAAAACGGTCGTGTGGCCTAGAATGCATGTGCCACAAATGACCCACCACGGCCGTGCTACCCACCAAGACCGTGCTATCCTATCCTTCAACTACCATTTTCATTCTCCTTTGCATACCTCTCTCATTCTCCCCAACATGAGCCTATTTGGTGAAAATCCTAATTTCAGCCGACTAGGGTTTATATTTTTCTCAAATCCTAATTATACAAAGAGATAGCATACTTGGGTTTCTCATTAGGTTTAACATATCATGATTGAGATATCTTAAGTAATTATCAATCTAGTAAAGCATGTAATTGTGGCAACACATCCCACTATCACACTGACAGCGAGGTGTTATGCGAAAATGTGCGGAAATCACCATAACCACAGATTACCAAAAACACGGGTTAATTAAAACCATTTGCGGAAAGCTGATAAACTGAGAAACTATTACACTCCAGTCCTCATCCTGCAAGAAAATAGGTTATATACATTCATGCAAGATCTGATACATGTCCACAGCTTAGAGGAGCAGCTGTCTATCTGTCACATGAGTTCACCACCTGTTTATATACATAAAGGCCCACATCCGACCCACAACAGGATATACAAAACATCATCGATCGTACATCGTGAAACAGCATCAAAACACTGCCAAGGACCTGAGAGTACAAGGATGACTCTAGACTCTACTACAAAACATCCAAAACAGCAGCATATCCATTGCTTGCCTTCTACTGCTCGTCTAGTTGCTCGGCCGCAACACCGCGACCACCTCCATGACTAGCTCGACCACCTAAAAGGTTGTAAACCAGTGGAGTGAGACAATTGAACATTGTCCCAGCGGGAGACATAACTCCCTGCCGCAACTACAAAACCTCAGAAAGATAAAGCTATAACAGCAGATAACTGATAAGAGATATAACAAGAGCAATTTATGTGAAGCAAAGCTATTCTTACCGACAAGATTACCAGCTGTACAGGAGGCATATAACCAATATTTCTCAATGAAACATGATTGACAAGATAAGATATATTGCTATGTAACATGGTTAACAAGATAAGATATATTGTCACATAACCTGAGGAATTATAGAGGTAACAGTAAGATATAACAGATTAATTACACAAACAGGGCCTCAACCAATGTTCCGTGTCTTGCCTTAGTAGTTGATATACAGGTGAATTATGTATTTAATTATGCCCTGAGTGAACCGTGGTGTTCATATCCAACCTTCAGCTGTGAAGCCTAGTGCCATACAAGGTCAATGAAAGAGCCGGACTCCACGACCTTCTCCGCCTCATGGTCAGTGCATGAGTATAACATAAGCAGGACCGCAGTCGCATGCTGAAGTGGTCTTAGCCATAGGGTCAGCTCCACATGCTATCCTCTGCCTAGCCCGCCTTAGTACATGTCACGATGCTAGTAAAACTGAGCCACGACCCTGAACACCGTGCTCTGAGCCATGAACACATTCATGCTCATCATATCACATATCCGAAGCCATGGACCTGCTCACCATGCTCATCACATACTTGGGCTACGGGCCTGAACCCGCACCCTGGAGTCTAAAACCGCACTTTGGAGTCTACAACCGAAGTTGTACTCTTACCTCCTCACTTTAGGCTAGGAGCATCCTCACATATTCAACAATATGCGCTCCGGGTAATCCCGTAGGAGAACCCATTCCACCATCACCAAATTCCTGACAATGATGGATCTATGGCCAGGGTAACTACATGATATATTCCACTGTGATTATTTAGTATCTTTTAGATGGATTGCAAGATTCAACCAAGTTATATAACATGCAAGATATAACAGAAAGTAAACAACATAAACTCAACATTATGCTATTATTGTAATCACATCAACCTGATCCATCTCAAGGATCCAACATCACATGTTATCACTTGGCCTCTTGCCAACCATCCAGATCTATCTTAAGGATCGTCACATACCATGGGATCTCAATCCCTCATCTTGTATTACCACTGCCTCTCAAGGCTCGCATCATCATTATGGGACAAACACATCATACATGCAATCTCATCAACCAGAGTAATTATCAGAGTGATGTTACTCATCACATATTTCTCATAGCCTTTTTTTTATGGCTAAGCATCACCTGCATGGTTAGTGTACTCAGTAATCATAGTTTCAACATAAGGACTATGCTTACCATTATGAAATGACATTTCAAGATGCTATACTAATAAATCTTACATTGTCTGGTGATCAAGTGCATAAAGCACACCACTAAGCAAACCACTAGCATAACTACCACTATTCTCCTTATCATTAACAGATAAACATGATGATCACTTCATGCATATAGTCATGCTAATACCATTACCATTTTTAGCATTAACAAATAATCACTAGGCTACAATAAAATGATCAAGCTTATGATAACGTGCATCATCATCTATATAAGGAGTCACTATCATTAAGCAAAGACATATACAACTAGGATGTTTCCATGATACAAGGATTCCTCACAAAAGATACCCAAAACCCTCACTAAAAGAGATGTATCGGGCAACCTGCCCTCACCCAAAGTTCAACACATAACAGTCGATAAGAGAGCAAGCAGCAACGCTGCGTTGCCACCAAGGAAACCAGCACACGACGCAGCGTTACAAGGGGGAGTGTCGCGCGTCAAGGGGGGAGTTTCGAGCACTCTCCTATCGGGCAACACCCGTCACGATTCAGCGTTATCGGCCGATACCAGGGACATGTGACGCCCGTCACAAGGAGTTCACCAACGCCCGACACAGGGTTGTCGTCCAGGTCATCACAAGAAAATAACAACTAAGAGAGAGAGAGAGAACACATCCACAAAACGTGCAACCACTTGGTCAAGGCCTAACGGCCGTCATAGATCTAGACCCCAACGCCCATCGATCAAGGTACAACAGCACAAGGCAAACATCTACCAAGGTGTATCGGGCAGGTTATCTTAGCATGGTGTGACGCCTGTCACACAAGGCAGAAACTAGGTAGGTGACGCCCAACACAACACCCATCATGTGTCATCCAAGACTCAAGATCAAAGGGGTATCGTCCATCACAGCTACCACTACCTATCATCCAAAGCATCTAGGTCAAGGGGATTGTTGGGCAGCACTTCCCCACTCTCAAAACGACCCAAAGGTACCACTCACAAGGTCCTCTTCTTCCTCATCATAAGGTCACCCGAACCCTAGGAAGATGGCTCACCTCAATCAACTAAGAAAGAGGGGTCTTGCACATCAACCATCACCAACGAGCTCACCCTTCTAGCCCATGGTTAGAGGAGAGTGTTGCTTAAGCAACTAGAACACAAGCTCACCTCAATCGGTTAAGGGAAAGAGGGGTGTTTCTCATGACACTAGAAACTCAAACTCACTCCTCTAGACCAAGGGGAGAAAGGAGTATTGCTCCCTAAAACCTAGTTCACAAGGATCGGCCAACATGGAAGCTAAGCAAGAAACTAAGCTACTAATATGCATATAAACAAGATCAAAGCAAGAGATAATGTAGCTAGGGTTAGAAGTTATGCAACCCACCTTAAGCAACTTCAAGCTCCAAGCTCCAAGCAAGGAAGATGGAGACTCCAAGGCTATCGACCACCACTTACTCCTCCAAGGGGATATCGGCCACCACACTTTCTCCTCCAAGGTGTGTCGG
This sequence comes from Alisma plantago-aquatica, assembly GCA_963693085.1. NCBI lineage: Eukaryota > Viridiplantae > Streptophyta > Magnoliopsida > Alismatales > Alismataceae > Alisma > Alisma plantago-aquatica. Next base: position 1,380,863,811 of record OY856410.1, on the reverse strand, counting down.
CCTCCAAACTTGCTCCTTCAAGGGGTGTATCGACCACCAACAAGCAAAAAGAGGGTTGTGTCGTGCAACAAGGTGGAGAGGAACCAAAGGACCAAAAGGGACCCTAAGCTAAGGGAAGGAACCGCCTATATAGAAGGAGAGGGAGGAGAAAACAAGGTTGGTCTAAGCAAGGTGTCACTTTCCTAGGTACAGTTGTCCTAGTGCACGAGCCACCACTCTAGCAAGCTCCATACACATGTCCAAGATATGCACCAAGTCTCCACTAAACAAGGTCAAAGCTAGGTCAAGCATCATGGGTGACACACCCACTTACACCATGGGCGACACAACAAGGCACCATGGGCGACACACATCCATGTTGGCCGACACACTCACCTACAGGGCGACACACACTCCATCTTGGGCGACACAAGGCTCAACCAAGCCAAATCAAAGCACCTCAAGGCCCAAACAAGCTCAACCAGGCCCAAGAGAACTCAAACAACAAGCCCAAGCCTTCCTCTCAACCCTAGATGAAGCAAAGAGAGAGAGGAACACCTCACAAGGTGGCAAACTTGCTCACAAAACCCTAGACTTGGGTTATTTGCAAGTAGCCCCTCCAACTCTCAACAAAGCACAACCAAACCCTAATCACCACTAAAGGTGATTAGCAAGCACCAAAGCACTAGGGTTAAGCAAAGAAAACAGGGTAGACCCTAAACGAAGGTCAGGGTCCTTACAGTAATCATCCACATAAACCCTAACTTACTGATTAAGCTCAGATACGGTCATAACAGGACGTTGTCATGATATGGGGCCTAACACCTCCCAAATGCATTTTTAAGGACTTACTGTGAGATGACATTGTGATCATATGCTTCATGACACCTCCCAAACTTATTTTAAGGACATTGTCATGATATGGGCCCAAACTTCACCCAAATGCATTTTCAAAGTCTTATTAGGAGAGGACACTACCAATATATGGACCATGTATCCTCCTTAATGCATTTGTAGGGATATGTTGTGAAAGGACACTATCACAATATGGGTCGTGGCTCCTCCCAAATACATTTTTAGGGACTTGATGTGAGATAACATTTTTCATGATATGGGCCCTGACACCTCCCAAATGCATTTTTTATGGACTTGTTCTGATAGTATGTTATCATAATATGGGACCTGGCACCACCAAAATATATTTTTAAGGACTTACTGTGAGATGACATTGTCATCATCTGTGTGATGACACCTCCCAAATGTATTTTCAAAGACTTGGCGTGAGAGGACACTGTCATGATATGGGACCAAACTTCACTCAAATGCATTTTCAAGGACTTATCATCAGAGGACATTATCAATATATGGGATTTGGGCCCTGGGTGATGAAGAATTGGACTCTTAGTGGCCTCTAAGAGTTGTGATTTCAATCGGTCACTATGTTCTCTGACCATAGTGGTCGATGAAGCTTTGATCCATGTCGGTCACTATGACCTTGAACCCTAGCGGTCGCTAAGGCACCTAACCCTAGTGGTCACCAAGGTGTCTCTAGCCTATGTGGTCTCTATGTTTCCCCGACCTAGGGGGTCAATGGAATTTTCTTGACTCTATGGTCAATGGTTATGTTTGACCTTGTGCTTCCATGATTAATGGAAAACTTAAGAATTATGGTTCATCTTTGATGTTGTTTTGTAGCCCTAATTCCCTATTCTTTGTTGAATCTAACCCTAATATAACTAAGTGATAACACTTAATCATATATAGTTTCTTTATGTGATTAGTATGATGATGGAATACTCTCCCTCCCTTTGTTGTTGTAACCCTAAATTGTTGTCATATGATAATCATAGATCCTAAATACAATATCATGTTGAAATGTTGCATAGGTCTCACGAGACTTCCACAAGTCAACTCAACCTAAAATTGCACCCAAAGACACATGCAACTTACTAATGAGCTCCACCACCCCCTCTGATTAGGCTAGGCCAACTATTTCCAAATTTTGTTGGAGTTTCCTTGTAATTTCATTACTTTCTAGACAAGATGTGAGGATTAGGATCATGACAATAATATATGTACAAATTTGAAAAATCTTAAAAAGATGTGATAGGCCAATACTATATGTATAAATATTTTTATAATAATATAGCTCATACTTGTATAAAATATTTTGTGCCAAATTTTTTTTTATCCTCAGTGAGCATATTCTTTTTAAATAAATAATAACAATAGAATCATTGTAATTATAATTAAACCAACTACTAAATACATGAACTATAAAAAAGTGTTTGGTAAGAAAGAGGTACAAGATCCTTTGAATCCACTATTTTTATGTATGTAAACACAATTATTTAAGTAACAAATGATATTGAACTCACTGTGTAAGGATACAAAATACGAAGTAAACAACCTAAAAAAGAAATTGTAATACTAAACTATATGTTTATGTTAATAATAATATATAAACCTGGAACCATTCAGTTGATGTCCTAAAAGTAGTCATTTGTCTCCACTACACCACTAGAATAACTATAACAATTACGTATACTATTTTATTTTATACATGTAATGAATATCAAATACTTAGGTGCATATATATCAAAGCATGTTGTATTGAATAACTATAGTAGTTGTGTATACTATATTGTTTTTATGTATGTTCTCCGCTCACATTCTACTCAAAACTCAACTTTAGTACCAAATAATGAAATAATGTAAATCATTCCTAAAATATATTTGAACTCTCTCCTTCTACCACTTACCCCTTCTCCTCCATTCAATTAAATGAAAACAATGCTATTCAATGTTAGATTAAATCTCTAGTTACCACTACATAAAATATAAAATATTTGGACCTGATATAATGGATTTAAGGTAAAATCATTCCCCATTTCCCTTTCTCAATTACTCATCATAGGTCATTATCTATGTACTTAATAATATGAACAAGACTATGTAATTTTTCCATTTCAAGTCAATAACACCACAACCACTCACACCACTAAGGGCTCATTTGGTTCAGCAGAAATCGAACGAGAAAAGTTCATTTTCACTGTGGGTTCCAAATCCAATTGTTTGGTTGGGTGTAACTTCAACCCACAGTGCAGGATTGAACCATATGTTCCTGCATAAATCATGAAAAGTGAACTTTGTTTTCACCACTGGCCATCCCGTGCTCATTGTCCTTTTTCAGCGGTGGCTGCTTCCTAGCCTCGGATGTCATCGTTGGATCAATCTCTACAGTCTGTAGTTTGCTGACAGAAACAGTCTAATGTTCTAGCAGTGTTCCAACATCTCATCGTCTTCCTCAGCATGGCCGGGTTCATCCTGCCTTCTCCTTCGTTGAAACCCTAGTTAAGCAGCAGTAAAGACTTTACGCACTTCCACATCTGGTGTGCTCATTTATATTACCCGTATGTCTGCTATGATGGTCCACCACCACTGCAGCACCAACCCAGGTGATACTTTGCAGGGAAGGTGCTGCTACTCAGCTTGAAGAAGATGAGCTCCCACGTCAATGAGGAAGACTCATCTAGACAATAAACACCATGCACAACATAGAAGATCAGGTGCAGGTACCTTTCCTCGAGCTAATCATCTTCGAAGTCAAGTAGAATATCACCTCATGTTCATGTCAGTCACAATGGTGATAGTTTAGTGATCATCTATTTGCATGGACAAATATAACCTCCTCCATGTATCATTTATTTTCATGGACAAACATCATCCAACCAAATAGAAAAGAACTAGATCAATTCCATCTACCTAGAACCAAACAAATCTGTTATGGTTTGAACTCGCGGAGTTGACTTTCCTATTTTGAAATTCATGGTGTGGGCTGACTTTACACCCAACCAAGGGATAATTTGGTTGGAGGTAAAACCAACCAACATAAGGAGTTTAAAAATAGGAAAATTGAATTAGAGGAGTCAAAATGGAACCGTGTAGGTTTGGTTCTAAGTAAATAGAGCTCAGCAATTTGGTGTGTTTTCATTTGGTTTCGCGCAGTTCATACATTTCCATAGCAGGTTATAACAGTTGCATGATATTCTGTCATTTTTACCCTTTTCAAAAAGGTCTTATGTGGTGACATTACAGTTTGATTTCATGTGAAATCTGAGGGCAGTGAAGACATGTTGTAGTGTTGGATAATCTGGAGATGGAACTGCGCCCATTTTGTCCGCGGTCCATTTTCCATATTTGTAGTACAGTGCAACAACATGCTGGAGTTGGTTTTTACATTGTGTGTTGGAGTTGTGCCCAACCAAACAAAAGGAGTTGAAAACTTGTGTAGTTGCAAGTGGATCAATTGGTTTTCGATGCAACCGAACGAATCCCAAACGTGTCTTAACACACAAACCTAGTGCATAACCTTCTGATTCGTCATACTCTGTGGTGCCCCCACACCCCGAACCTCTGAATTCACGTCGTCTCTGGTGTCCTACACATCCACTCCTTCATGCTTCACAACCCCCGCTGCTCCCCCCAACACCCCGACTCATCATTGTCTGCGGCGTCCCACACAACCCAACCGTGCGACATCCTCCATGCCCCACCGCCCCTCTGACTCCATCCACACCGACACCCCCACCCATCCTCCTAACTCCATGGCTTCCTAGAGAGTCCCTCTGATCTCCACGATAGCGCCAGCAGCTGAGTTGGATGATCACCGGACCCAACTTGAATAGAAGAAGCAAGATGGAAGTTTTCTGCTCAGGCGATTTGAGAGAAGCATCTAGGGCTTCCCCGACGCACTGTGGCTGGCTTGGAGGAGGGGCCCTCGACTGTTGGAGTGCGCCACCCCATTCCCCCTAGGCCACTTCTTGCTCGATGTTTGCATGATATATCTTCAAGAGGTGAGCACAGTTGTTCCTGTCTGATCTCCCTGGGCGTCGGCATTGACGGCCTCAAATTCACGTATTTGGTTACCTGGCGTTGCTCAGGGGTTGATCTTCTGGTGGTTGCGACATGTGGTGGAGGCATACCTTGGCTGTCCTGCGTACTTCTTTGGTGACTTCTGAGCCCTCTTTTCCAGTGGATGTTTCCTACGGACACGAGATCCCCTTTCCTAACTTGTTTCCCTATTTCACATTTTGACTTTTCCTTTTTCAATTTTTAGACTTGTCGTCTGTTATTTGTTGTTCTCAACTAGTTAGTCATCCTTTCTTTTGGGGTTTGGTTGTGATTTATGGTTCCTCCCCTAAGTGAGAGTACTGCTGCAGCTTGGTCTATCATTTCTTGTCTCCTTTTCTCTTTTTGTCAGTTCTTTCTATCTAGTCTCGCCCAACCTTGTCTTGGGAGTGTACCAGTTTGTCAAAACATGCATTCTGTAGGTGTCAGAGAACCGTCAGGGGTTCTTAGTTGGATAATGGAAGCCTCCATATGTGTTGTTGAGCCTTTTTACTATTCAAGTTTAGGCTTGAGTAGGGGGAAGGCACAATGGGTAGGTCGAGGTTGTGGGTTTTCCTCGAGCAGTCCCCCCTCTCCCTCTTATCATCAAATTCTTCGTGCACTTCATGATATGCGGTGTTTGGTCTTTTTGGGCTTCACTTGCTTGTACCCATGTTGCCATTCATCTGTCTAGTCTTTTTCCCTTGTTATGTTGTCGTATGGGTGGTGTTCTACAATTAGTTTTGTTTTTGGTTGTGGATGAAGCTTGCCTTCATTCTTTTTTTTTTGGTTGAATGCCTTGTGCTGATCTTTTGGAAAGTTGACGGGTTTTATCTTGGTTTTTATCACGACTCTATTATATGGTATCTATGAGGCTTAAATTCTTGGCCTCAATCAATTTCCAACTTTTGTTTGTAAAGGATTATTGCTTAGTAACATAATTGAAGTATTTTGCTTTGTTCTCCTACTTTGCAAAAATCTTATGAAGAATTATTTTAACTTATGTATTTGCATTGTGCAATGTTATCAAGAAACACAACACTGTTACACAATGGAAAAGTCCAAAAGTTCTAATGATTTTTCTTCCATCAATACGTGAGGAAGTGTTTGTCAAGTGTCAACAGCAAACCACAACCAACATCCAAGATGTGTAGAGACGTCTCACAAGATCATATACCACCATGCAGTAGCATCATAACAAGCTCGGAGGCAGACGAAGGTTTTGACTAAGCATTGTGCATGTATCAGTTGAGAATTAACTCTTTGTAGAGGCGTTAGATTTCAACTAAACACATGTGTAACAAGTGGGCAGCTAAAAAGTGTTGCTTTTATGTAAATATGTTAAGGGGCAAGGCATATATCCTCCCCGTGTAAGTGCCTTTTGGCTTAATCAATACAATAAATTTTTAGACTTGTGGTGTATGTTTATGTGCGTCTATAATCTCTTGAAAAAAGCTATTACATGTTACATACCTGATCATGGTTTTATTAAATCATCAAAAAATATTTCTGTATGAGGTTTAAAATTTTAAATAGATGACAACAGTGCATGTGTTTGTTTGATATTAGTGCCTAAAATAGGTGACATCATTGTATAATTTTTTGAGTAAGGGTGACATTAAATGTTGTCACGTATTAAGGTTCTAGAATCCGAAAATCACCAATAGGTTACATTCAATTCATATAAGTTACACAGCACAAAGGCCACGCCAAATATGTGGCATACATTTTATTAGTAATAGGTAACCATGTCACCTTTTTGCTTAAATGTTGCATACTTGGATGTCACCTATACCTCATTTTTTAGTAGCGTGAGGATGTACATGATACACGATGAAAGAAGCCTTCTTGGAGAAGATGACAGAAAGAATAGTTTATATTTATCAATGTAAACCGTTAAGTGTGGAACACAACCCAGGTGTAACTTGGAATGAACTTAAATCGTACAGATTGGTGAAAGCTATATATGATCTGAGGTATGTTTTTTGTAACACTTTTACTTTTATGTTTGATAGTTACTTTTTTGTTAATGGCTATTTCTTTAGTGGGCACTCCAATCACTATTGTAAAACAATTATTTGTCATGTTTCATATGTTGGAATCAACTAAAGGAGAGAAATAGTGAATATTCGATTATGTCAGCATTACACGTTGCACGAGATGAAGTTAAACTTTCTACCATATTGAAAATCAACCGGTGATATAAACAATTAAATAGAATGTATGATATGTAAAAATTATTTTATTCTACGATGAAGTGGTAAACATACTCACTATATACACTAATTTGTTTTTATTTTTTACAAAGAAGTAATTGTAACCTAATGTATCACAATGTTCAATAATCTAAGAAAATGTACCACTAAGGAAGTACCACAACATTGCATAAATGACAAAACTAAGTCCATTACTATTCATTCATAGATATTAAGAAGATCGGAAACCGTTTCGTCTGAAAATATTTGCAATTTTAGAAAAGTCATTGGTATACATATTATGTAGTTGACATACAAATAGCAATTCTATATCTAAGAAGGATTTCTTGTGATTGTTGTTTCTATTTATATATATATATATTGTGATTGTTGTTTCTATATATATATATATATATATATATATATATATATATATATATATATATATATATATATATATATATATATATATATATATATATATATATATATATGCACCTTTTGGTGATATAATAGAGCTTGCACAAAGTTATGTTGACGTATCTGAATAAGTGATACGTGGAGAATATGCATGAACGAAAAAGGCCAATCATTACATGAGTATGTCTAGATTGATAAAAAATGCATGTGTTATAGATACAATTTGGCATTATGAATAATAATAGAGAAAATTATATAATATCATTGCTTCAATTTCCTACAAGATGATACAGAGGATGACATTGTGTATGTGTATTAGGCTCCTTTATCAAAAATTAAAACATCTAATTTTGCGTACTTTATAAAATAATTATAAGTATAGGTTTAAATTATCACTAAATGTATGTGTGCATATATCTATGTGAATCATCAAGGAGACTTCCTCTATCTGAACCCTCATATAACCTATGGAGGATCGACACGAGGCATTTGATAAATCAAGTGTGCAACACATTAGTTTCAACACAAGTTGTATAAGACATAAATCCCAGTTTTATTCATCTCTATTCAGATTTGTGGAGGGTGGTAAACAAAGGCGACTGTTGGGATTTGAACCCGGGTCTCTTTGTTAGGAGACATTGTATTTGACCACTTGATCCATTCCTTATCGGCCACCTGTATGTAAGTAAGTAAGTAAGTATGTATGTATGTAAGGGATAAAGAAAGGCATTCTCTCCCCCTCTCCCATGCCCATGACGGAGGTTGAACGTCCGGGAGGGTGGTAAACCAAGGCGGCAGCTGGGATTCGAACCTCGATCCCTTCATGAGGAGACACCATGCTTGACCACTTGAGTCACTCCTTGTCGGTTGTATGTATGGGATTAAGAGAGAAAGATTTCTCCCCCCTCTCCCATGCCCGTGGTGAGGCCGAACGCCCAAGAGAGTGGTAAATCAAGGTGGCAACTGAGATTCGAACCCGGGTCCCTTTGTTAGGAGACACCGTACTTGACAACTTGAACCACTCCTTGTCGGCAAATTTAAGAAGGTGTCGGTTGTATGGGATACAGATAAAATATCCCCCACCATAATTTGTAGTTAAACTAAGAAATGATTTCTTGTTTATTTTAACACACTTGATTTTACAATATCTCTCACCGACTCTATGTAAGTATGTATACATGTATTTATGTATCTATGTATGTATATATGCATGAGATTAAAAGATAAAGATTCCCCCTCCGCATGCCTGTGGCGGAGGCCGAACACCCGGGAGGGTGGTAAATTAAGGTGGCAACTGGGATTCGAACCTAGGTCCCTTCATGAGGAGACACCGTGCTTGACCACTTGAGCCACTCCTTGTTGGCTATGTATGTATATATGCATACATGCATGTATGGAGGCATGATCCTGTGAGGTGATTGCTAAAGTAAGAGCATTGGAGAATCTTCAATAACTTTAAAGTTCAGGTGTGTTAGATGAATGTGAGGTATGTTTATTTAAAATAACTACATGTATTGAGAGACAACAACTGCCTTTCACTTACTAACTAAATCCTAATCTCATGGATCATATGCATATTCAACTATTAAATATAGATATTTGCATCTAATTATCAAGCCTATGTTAAATACAAGACGTTGAAGACTATTCCATTACTATGAAAATATACAAGGCTGATCTGATATTCAATGATACATGAATTGTTGGACAACAAAAAAATAAATTACAAGAAAAATCTCTTCAAAGACTCCCTTATATAGTACTCCCACAAGATAAATCCATCACACACACGCACAAGCATGCACATGTACACACACAATACAGACGCCTGGACACATACACAACTCAAGATACACAATGGTGACACATTTTGTCACACATAAAGTAATTTGAGAAATAATGTCAAATTGGTGTAGCAATATATTAACTCAAGAGTTTCCACAACAACATTTTTTATTTTTAAAGCTTTGAAAAAATTTGGTATATATATATTTTTGACAAGTCAATATAGTCAATTATATTGGAACCGTATGATTCTTATTTGGTAGAGAATTAGAGATTTGATCATTTTCCATTCATCAACAATTTGAATGAAAGAAAATGATATGCTTGTTTGTTAAATCCTTGTAAAAGAAAACGGTCATTACTAATATAAACCCAAAACGTATAGTCGATGATAATTTTCTCTAATGATAATACATATTTATGGTAAATCTACAATATATTTTATTTAGCATTTAAATACTTGTTATATCTTGGTTTGTAAGGGACAAAACAATATGATCAAATTCAAGTCAAGTATCAATTATATTATATATATATATATATATATATATATATATATATATATATATATATATATATATATATAGAGAGAGAGAGAGAGAGAGAGAGTCATGCTAGAATGCACTCAAGTGTATTCAGAGAAGAATACACTCAAGTAAAATTAGTTTCATGTGTCGATTTTTTTACCCTCGGATGAGTGACTTATACTCATCCAAATGAACTCCAAATCTGCATGTAGCCTAATTATAGTATAACAATGAAGATTAATGGTTTTTATTTTACAAAAAAAAAAGTCTTGATATGCAAACACCACTTGAGTGTAGTGTGCCATCTGTACACTCGAGTGTATTCTACCCTGACTATATATATATATATATATATATATTGTTACTTATTCTTGACAACGGTTCACTTATTATAAAAATGATATATTAAGAGAGATGGTTGAAAAGTAAAAGACAAACTTTGCACGTTTGAATATAGATAATATGTAAAGTAATCACATGAAGGCCTTTTAGTAAATACAATCAGTGTTTTAAACACCGAACCGAACCGGCCGGTCCGACCGGTCAGACCGAAAGTTGACCGGTCCGGAAGCCTAAAAAACAAGTTATGTGTCTTTTTTCGGTCCAACCGGTCAAAAATACGGTCCAACCAGCCGGTCGGACCAAAACGGATTAAACCAATGACTCAAAGAGAAGAGAACTCATGAGGTAGAATACATCTATGAATTTACGTATATGTATATATATGTATGTATGTATTTACGTAGAAAATATACATATAAGGTAGAATTCATATATATATATATATATATATATATATATATATATATATATATATATATATATACATACATACATACATATATATACATATATATACACATATATATACGTATATATACATATGTATACATATATATGCCGGTAAGGGAATAGCCCGGTTGGCGAATTCTACTGGTCCCCAATGAAGGGACCCGTGTTCGAAACTACACGGAGAAACATCTCTTGATTTATCACCCTCCCGGGCGTCCGACCTCCGCCACGGGTTATGGGAGAGGGGGAGAGAAATCTTTCTCTCTTAATCCCATATATACATATATATATATATATATATAATGTGTATATTTGTATATATGTGTATATATGTATGTATGTGTATATTTACATAATAATATATATGTATACATGTATATTTATATATATACATATATATACAATGTATATATATTCAATATATATATAGATAATATATATATATATATATATATACACATATATATACAATGTATATATATTCAAATATATATATATATATATATATATATATATATATTGATACAATATACATGTCTATATATACAAAAAATATATATAAATGTATATATATAATATGTCTGGTTCAACCGGTTTGACTGGTTTGACCGCTAATTGCCTTTTATCATGGTGACCAGTTCGGTTTTTTCGGTTTAATTTTTTTTATGTCATGCTGACATCATTTTCGGTCCAACCGGTTCAACCACTCCGGTTGAACCCGACTCAATCCTGTCTGAGTCAGTACCGGTCCGACCATCGGTCCGGCCACCGGTTCGGTTCTAAAAACATTGAATACAATGATATCTTGTTTATAATTATAATCACTAGAATAACTTTTGACTAACAACTCTAATTATTGAAATCTTTTAAATATGACTCTTCACATAAGATATAAAAGATACTAAAATCATTATTGTTATAAATGAAAAAAAATCAATTTTATTAGGGACATAAATTGTGTCTATTGACCAAACTCAACTTGAAAAAATAACACCACCTTTTACACCCAACAACAAACTACATATTTTTACATTCTTAACACATATGCTATATAAGGGTCATAAAAAGAAAGACAATTGTTTCTTATTACCTATTGCATCAAGCAAATAAAGATTCAAAATCATGACATATTTCTCACAATTGTAATGTTGAATAGAAAATATATTGTAACTGTGAAAATTCTTGCATTCTAATCATTTTTATTCGAATATTTGTCTATAAGATGCCTTAGTGTCTATAATAGGTATTGTATATGATATAAAGTAGTTGACAAAAATAGAGCTGCAATGTTATCTTATTAAATTGATTTATATATTTCCAAGATCTTAGTGTAAATTTGAGTACTAATCCTATATAAATGTTGATGTATATATTTTCTTCGTTATTTGGCATGAAATTGTGAGGAATCTCACTTCTCAAGAAGAGATCAAAGATTATAATGGACCAATCAAACCCCACGGTCCAACTAATTACCTAATTAAAAAAAAAAAGGAAGGCACCCTATTGAAAGCAACAAAATAGTAAAAACATGAAGATGACATTACTAACTGAAGAAAATATATAGTTGACAAAAAAAATAGAAAAGTAACAAAACTAATGATATTTTTGTTTTATCTCTTTTTCAACATCTTATTCCGTATTAGTACCACGTGTGATTCACATGCAATTACTAGTTTAACTCAGTATCTGAAATGACTACCCATCCACTCACATCTGTCGATCGATAAGTGTTGAACACCCCGTTAATGCCTACGCCGGGTTGTCAAACCCCCCCGGGATTTGCTGCTCCCAATATTAGACGGAGCACGCTGCTCCTCCATCCAAACTGTGCCACGCGTCAACAGAGATTGAACGAGGCCGGTAATCTTTATCAGCCTATATACGTGTAAGCAGATGAAACCAGGACTAGCCTACTCCCTCTAAAATTGGGGTGCAGCAAATCCTTGCTCTGTCAAACCACAGCCAGTTGTTAAAGTTGTGTCCCATGCACAGCCAGTTGCCATCTCAGGCATCGACTGAGGAGCCAGCTGTCAGGAAGCATGCAATGACGGGGACACCAAAAATTACCATAGCCAAAAGCTATAAGAGTTTTATATCTACCACACGGGAGCATGGCATTGTTAAAAGATGAAACAAGCGATAATCAACAAAGAAGATTCGAAGGCTGTTGAGTGGAGGGAGAAGAACTATGTTGCCTTTACCAAGTTTGCTCCGCAGGCCGTCCCTGTTGCGACTCAGGTCAAGACACAGATGGCTTCTGAGAGCCATGCACAGCACGAGTGGATGGTCCTTGAAAGAATGGCTAACCAGTTAGACGGTGCAATGGTTGATATGGATAAGAAGATGGACATGCAAGCACAGGTGATACTTACCCTAGAAGATCTAATTTCTTGGAACTGCAAGCGGCAATTATAGAGCAATATAGGACGCTAGCATCTATATCTGCTTTAGTGACCCATATATATAATCATTCAAAACTCAACTGCGGACCTAGCCGCAATTCGGGCTGCTGCTAACTCGGCGGGGGTCGAAGCAGCAGACGCCAAAGCAAAATAGAATGGAGGTGGTGAAGTGTCATTCACTGTCAAGAACACTGGTGATACTGGAATGACCAAAATCCAGAGTATTGATCACGAGGCAGATTAAGATTTCCAAAAGATCAAGACATTCCTGATGTTGGGCTTCTTAGACCCCAGCGAAGTTCCCACAGTGTATGGACTAGTAGTCTCTTACTTGAAAGGATTCGCAGAGTGGCTTTGGCAGAACAGGTCACTTTAGGCATGCTGAATGTCACATGTGAAAGGAAGAGGATCCTGGATATGATCCTTCAGGCTTATATGATCATCACTAGCAGTTTAGTCGAAAACGAAAGTGTTTTAGGTGTGTGTGTGTGTGGGCTAGTTTAGTCGAAAACGAAAGTGTTTTAGGTGTGTGTGTGTGTATATATATATATATATATATATATATATATATATATATATATATATATATATATATATATATATATATATATATATATATATATATAGAGTCAGGCTAGAATACACTCGAGTGTATGGATCACACGAATACACTCAAGTGTGTTTGCATATCAAAACTATTTTTTGCAAAATGTAAACCGTTGATCTTCACTATAATACTATAACTAGGCTACATACAAAATTTGAGCCCATTTGGATGAGTGTAAGTCACTCATCTAAGGGCAACAAAATCAACGCGCGAAACTAATTTGAAATGCATAATTTTTGCGGTCTTCATAACATGAGCTATACATATCCAAATCTGCTCAAATTTTGCGTATGAGTTGTTCACAAGATGTTTAAAAATATTCCGCTCCGGATACACTCGAGTGTATTCTAGCCTGACTCTATATATATATATATATATATATATATATATATATATATATATATATATATATATATATATATATATATATATATATATATATATATATATATATATATATATATATATATATATATATGTTCGTCTGGTCTAAATAGTCTGTTAGGTTTCTGGTAAGGTATAAGGGGCCAGTTCAGTATTTTGCTTTTTGTGTATAGTGTATGTTATGCTCTGCTTCTAGTATTCCGTGCAAGTTAACTGAGGTTTATATGAACTGAACTGACATGTTGTATCTACTACTCTCATATAATCTTGACATATTGGTGAAAGCAAGAGCTTGTTGGCTTAGTTTACAACAAGTTCCATTGACTCGGTTAAGAACAATTCATACTGCATGAATACATGCCTAGCCATTATGTACGGAATTTTACCAGATAAGTGGAAGCAAGTTTAGATGTGAAGTCTTAATTATCACAATTCATGTTCGTTGACTCAACTATCTTCCACTTATATGGAAATTGGCATTTCTTCAGAATTATCATAATCAATTATGTTACGTGTTCCTTGTTAGAGTAATGGCTCAGTAGATTTCTTGTGGCGGAAAATCCATTTACACCCAATAACATTCATGCTTGGTGTACGTGGAACAAGGGTCCAAGTGCCATTAGTAATCAAGGCATTAATTTCTTCTGTCATAGCAGTGCGCCAAGCGGTGTGTTTCTGGGCTTCTGAAAAACAGGTGGGTTCTCGTGGAAGACGTACGGGAAATGAACGCTGTGGGAACTGGGTGATTGGTGGTGCGTTGTTGTTTCGTGGGTCGATATCCAGCTAAAAGGCGGTAGTTGATGGGCTTGGTGGGACGGAGAAGACGATTAGTTGCGGGAGTGGATTCAGTAGGAGGAGATGGGCATGGCTGTTCAGTTGGTGGACTGACGGCAGTAGCAGATGGAGGCAACGAAGTATCTGTGGTAGTCTGTGGAGTGGTAGGTGGGATATTGTGTGATAGAGATGGTGTGGTGCGCGACACAGGTGAATCCATGGAATTAAGTAATGAAGAAAATAGCCGAATCCACGGGGGAGATGCCGGCGTTGGTTGCGATTGCGTGGATGGTGTTTTAAAATAAGGAAATACGGATTCGATGAAATGGACATGGCGAGCATTGTATATACGACCGCTGGCGATGTGAAGACATCGATACGCCTGGTGGTTAGGCGGATAACCCAGAAAGACACATTGCTGGGATCTGAAATCAAATTTGTGACGGTTATATGGGCGAAGAAGAGGGTAGGCAGCACAACCAAATATTTAAAGGAGGTGGTAGTCAGGTGATTTGCCGTGTAAGGCGTGGTAGGGTGAGCTATCTGGAAGACCAGTAATGGGTAGGCTAAGGCGATTAATAAGGTAGGTTGCGGTTTCAAGTGCATATTGCCAGAAACGTTGGGGCACCCCTGCATGCGCAAGAAGGGTCAAAGCAGTGTCGAATCTTTCGTTCCACAGCTCCATTTTGCTCATGTGTGTGTGGTGAAGAGAGACGATGGAAAATTCCTTGTTGACGTAGATAGGGAGTCAGGCCTTGAAATTCACCACCACAATCCGTGTGAATAGATTTTATACTCGTTTCAAACTGACGCTCAACAAGCCGAAGAAATTGAGGAAATATGATTGCCACGTCTGATTTATTAAACAATGGATACAACCAGGTGTACTTAGAAAAATCATCAATAATTAGAAGGGCATACTTGTGGCCATCTGAGGAAAGGAGCGGGGCAGGACCCCATACATCAAGAAAAATTAAATCTAAAGGCTTATTGCTGCGTGAGGCAGTGGGCGGAAGGTGGAGACGGGCAAAGCAAGGTGGAGACGAGCAGCTTTGCCAAGAATGCACGAGGCACATGAGTTGCTGAATGAGGCGACCGAGGAGACTGGAAGATTGTTTCTGGAGACGACTTGACGAACCATGCGTGAACTGGGGTGTCCAAGGCGGCTGTGCCAACAAGGAATGGATGCTCGTTCGCACAACCGGGCCGTTGGTTGGCGGCTATGGTTGAGGCAATAGAGATCGTCTTTAACCGGACCCTGCAACAGAGGACGGTGTGTCCGCGCATCCTTCACAGAAAAGTGGTCAGAGTGGAATTCAAAGAAGCAACGGTTGTCTCGCGTGAAGCGAGAAACAGACAGAAGGGACTTGGTGAGTGAGGGAACATGAAGCACGTTAGACATAAGAAAATTTCTTGAAGGAGCAAGCAGTCGAGATGTACCGGTATGGTGAATGGGCAAACCGGAGCCATCGCCTACATGAAGGCTAGAGGAGCCATGATTCGGTGTCGTACCTGGAAGATAACGGGATCCGGGGTAGCATGATGAGTAGCCCCGGTGTCCGGAAACCATGCTTCGTGAGGAGCCGTGGATGCAAACGTAGGTGTCGGAAGTAAGCTGAGGCCACCGACACCAGCAGGTGATGCATTGTACGCCATGGATGGCTGATGGCTGTTGGAGTGAAACGCCGGTTGGGGAGGAGAAGCTACTGTGTAGTATGCAGTCGGAGGCGTTGGTAGACGCGCAGTTGCCGCCGGTGGATGTTGATAGCGGCAGCGATATGAGTTGTGCCCAAAGACACCACAGACTGGGCAAGGATCACGGCGTGGACGGCCGTGTCCTCGTCCGCGTGGTGCAGCGGCGCCCGAGTAGTTTTTAGCCGCTGACGACATGACAAGGTTTGCCGACGGAGAGAGAGCTTGATGTTCCATATTGATACGAATTTCATGACTGTTGAGAAGGCTGCAGAGCTCAGGATATGTGAGAGGGGCTGGACGGGCAGCGAGGGAGGCTACCATTTCGTTGAATGTTGGGGCTAGATTGTTGAATATGATGGCATTAAAGGTTGGAAGTGCGATGAGGCTGCCTGCGGATGCAAGTTGGTCAGCTAGGTGCTTACATTGTCGAAGGAAGGTGCTCACATGCATATCTCCTTGCTTTAAATTCTACAGCTGATTGTTAAGCTGGACCACTCGAGTGTGTGAGGGAGATCCGAACGCAGTGAAAAGTGCATTCCAGACTTCATGAGCTGTCGAGAGGCCAACAACTTCAGATAGAACATCTTCAGATAGAGAGACAAGAATCCAACTTAATAGAAGTTGATCCTTGCGGTGCCAAACTTGATAGGCAGGGTTGGGAACAGAGGAATCAACGACAGGGACAGCAGGAGCAGTGAAAGGGGAAGTTGGGGTGGCCGGGAGAGAAGAAGGTGGACAAGTCAAAGTGCCATCAACAAATCCGAGTAGGTCGTAACTGCGGAGAAGTGGCATCATCTGGGTACGCCAGAGAAGATAATTCGTGGGAGTCAGTTTAAGGGACAAATAGTGATGAACTTGATGAACATTTGGGAGGGAGGAAAGATTTTCAGAGTTGGAAGAGGGGTGCAGGGAAGCAGAGGAGACGGAAGATGATGGAATACTCATTGTTGGCTCAGATACCATGTTAGAGTAATGGCTCAGTATATTTCTTTATTGAATAGTGTACGATGTTACAGATATATATACACAGAAGGCTAGCCGTTTACAGATACATATACATTGAAATATCTACAATGAATCATCCGACTTCGTCCACGATCTGTTTGTGGATCCGCAATCTGTGTGTGCAGCTGTTAGGACGTGGAGTGTTGCGTGCCGCCGAGCGTGCTGTCGAGGCTTGAGCTTGCGGAACTGAATCGTTGAGGACTTGGTCTTGCAGATATGTAGCTGTGTCATTGCTACTG
This sequence comes from Alisma plantago-aquatica, assembly GCA_963693085.1. Taxonomy (NCBI): domain Eukaryota; kingdom Viridiplantae; phylum Streptophyta; class Magnoliopsida; order Alismatales; family Alismataceae; genus Alisma; species Alisma plantago-aquatica. Next base: position 1,380,846,117 of record OY856410.1, on the reverse strand, counting down.
CTGTTTGGTGGTGATGTGTCACGTGAGTGCTTTGACATTCCTGAATATGTGGCTGATCAACCCTGGAATCCAAGTTCTAGGTTTTTCTCATTGATCCCAAAAAATTGTTCGAATGAATTCTAAACCCTAAACTAGAATAAACAAAGGTGCATTACATTCAACTCAAATTGACTTTTGGAACTCCAAGAAATCCAACGATATGGTAGCTTGAGTTTCTTAGTCCACTCAACTTGGCACCCTAATTCCAAAGTAAACTAAAATAGATTCCAAGTATCATGTAGCCTTGTATTTAAGGCCAATTTCTTTCTCAGAGATTCAGTGAGTTGCAGTTGAAATTCATTTACCCCAAACACACTTGCGTGCGCTCAGAGAGCTGGATCCTGACCTTCGGGTGAAGGTAAAGTTACCGGAGTTAGAATTTTCCCTCCTTACAGTTGCTCCAAAATCATCCTGCGTTGATCATTACTTAGACATTTTCTCCCCTAGTAAACCATTAAAATTCAGAACCTTGGGGAGGAATAAATCAAAAATTAGGTGAATAACAAAACTATGTGTGAATGTTTTACCTAAATTGCCCAAAAAATGACCATCTAGAGTTTGAATCCTTCATATTGAGTGTAGGATCCCCTACTAACTTATATGTATGATTCTTAAGCAGTAGTGGCTTTTGAAATTGACCCACCGGTTAAACTACCTCTACTAAAGAGCCAGACCTCATGCAAAATTGGTGACTGATAATATGGTCATTTTGTCACGAAATGGTATTTCTGATTGCCTAGCGGCAAGGTGGTTATAATGTTAGATCGGTAAAATACTTCCTTTCCTGTCGGCACAAAAACACAATCTGGGCAGATACTCTAATTGCACCCATTGTTTTTTTATTTGACATTGTACTTTCACTCTCTCCCTTTCTAGATTAAATGATATATTCAAGTCTGTTAAAAATATGTATAGGGATCTTTATTTCTCTACTATACTTAGGTTCCTCAACATCAACTGAGTAAGTTCCGAAGTAGATTTGAGGTAAATGATATATTCAAGTTGAAGCTAGAGTATAGAGCTATGACTCATACTATTTTTGAACTGTTATGGGTCATCAATAGAGCTCAGCAGTTTGAGTGGGTGACTACAGTTTGTTTCTTCTTGTTCCAGATAACAAGATTACCTCCCACAAAGCTGCATAATCTAGATCAGAGTCATGTGATTTTATAGTGCCAGTATTTTTTGTAGAATAAACCTTTTCCTAAGAGATTTTCCATATATTTTAAAATGCAATATACATCATCCCAGTGGCACTGTATAGGTTTATCCAGATATCTACTGACTAAGCCTATTGCAGAAGTAATATCAGCCCTTGTCACTGTCAGATATATAAGTTTATCAATAAATTGGCGATATTGCTAGTTGTTTGGGTACGGAGGAGAAGTATCATCATCCCTATTTGTATTAGGATGGTGGTGGGGGACAGTGGAGAGGAGGGGGTGGCGCAGAGGGGAGGAGAGAATGTGGCAGTAGGGTGGAAGAAGAGAGAAAGAGGAAGGGCGACAGTGGCAGGAAGAGGGGAGGAAGATGGGAAGAAGGGAGGTGGCAGGATGAGGGGCAGAGTGTGAAGTCGGTGGCAGGGTCAAGGGAGAACAAGATAGGAGGTGGCGACAGCTAGAGAGGAGAGAAAAGGGGAGGGGTGGCAGCAGTAAGGGGTAGCGTAGGAAGGAGGGTAGGGTTAGCAGCGTCTAAGAAGAGGGTGGGTGGTGGTGGCTAGGGTTGGTGAGAGGTGGGTGGCAGCTAGGGTTGATGGAGATAGGGTTGGAGAGGTTAGGATGGATCACAGTGCTCTGATATCATATAGAATGGGAAATGTTTATTTGATTTGTAAAAAAACTACAATGGACTCTATTTTATAGGATAAGAGAGTAACCCAATAGACAGAGTTAGACAATATGGGATAAAAAACTAAACTAAAAAAAGACAAGTATAAAACCCATAAGAAAAGAAATAACAAAACAAAATGCAATGAAACACATAGTATTAATCTTAAGTTTTTGTCAATATACGGATGCTCCCTTCTAGGGTGCCATAGTCACATAAACCAAATCACTTACTTGAAATACTATGTCTTTTTTTACAGTAGTCCTCAAATTCATTCAAATGATGATGTACCTCTCTTCTAGTGATCTCTTGTATTATTGATGGTTTGTGTAATTGTCTTTTACATGCTTCATGATAACATGCATGGTTTTTACATTTATTTCCAAAAAGTGCCTTGGCGAATTAATATTAAGTCTGGAGTTGAACCTATTTTTAAGTATATTTCGTAAAACGTATGTGTTTGTTCTTAACCAATTTGTAAGTTCAAGTTTTCATACTTTTTATATCAATTTTTCTAAGATAAAAGAGTGAGTAATAGTGGTGTAGTTACAAATAATAAATGTATTGGAAATCCTTAATTAATTTTTTAAAACACTAATCCCTTGTAATAATATTCTACAAACTACACCATCTTCATATTTCTTTTCAATCAAAATAACTCTCATATTATTCCATTATGTCTAGAGTAAATTTTTCTAGACTAATGTCATATTTGTCAATTTCATTTGTCCCCATAATCACAACTTATAAGTATAGAATTTGGAAGGGCAAATAGCAATACGGTCCATTTTTTCAATGACAGATATTCATAAGAAAGATATGTTTCTAGTTCACAGGTATCTCTTCATAATAAAATAACCACAATAGATGATTATCTTGGACACTTAGCTAGGATGCATGAAAGCAATATTTTTGCTCCAGATAGATACTAACTCGAATAAGTACTCTAACCATTGGATAGGGAACCCAAGCATTGGAACAAGTCATAATCTTACTTCTTGCTATTAGGCCAATAAGCTATGGAGTCATCAAAAATCCTAAATCGATGTTCAGACACCACATCACCGCACTTGGTTGCCTAATTAGGAAAACAAGAGCGATTAGTAAATCACCTCATTTTGTGTAACTATACTTCTATAACCTGTAATGACTCAACCTAAAATGATTTTTGAATACTTTTCTTAAACATAAATAACCTTATTTTCTTATTGGGTTATCAAAAACCACCAATAGTTGACGCCATTTTATTGTTGCATTGCATGACTAATATAATTATATGATCACTACGACCTTCTTTCTCATTATACAATACATGTACAAGACCATATACATGTGTAATACCTGTTCTATCCTCTAGTTGAGATTGTTCCATAAATGAAGATTTACCTAGTAGAAAACAAGTAGCATATTTAGTGAATAAAATAGCTAAGAAAGTAATTTCCCTATATGTATCCCAACCAAAAAGACCATATTCATGGTATTAAAGATTGTGTGTGAAAAAAGAAACTTTGTTTTGAAAGAAACAATATTTCCTTAGCAATGTTTTCTATTATTAGAACATTAAAGCAACATATAAAATATAATGATATACAATTTGAGAAACATGAGAGGTATAGAGGCCTGATGTGTGATCCATATATATTTTCATTCAATTTTCCCAAAGTATTTTCTCATATTATGAAATTTGCCACATTTTCTTAGTATTTTATAAATATCATCAATTTATAATCATAGATGTGTCTAAGAATAAACCATCACATTTATATTACCCATATTTTTCCATGTAGTCTACTAAGATTTTCCTTTTCCCACTCCATGTTACCCAATGTTTACTTCTTTATTTTTATATTGACTCACTCCATATTAGTAGGCCATAAGAGTGCATGTGGAGGACAGGATCCTATGACTTCGTGGATAGTGCATATCTGAGGTGGATTAATGATTGTATGAAACTTATATTTCAAAATCATACATGCACCAAGGAGGACAAGGTGTATCACATTGTGGATTTATTAAAAGGTGGTATGAGTCACTACTACTTCCCCTTCAAGCTTCCTTCTTCCCAATTCTATACATTTTTCATAGACTTCACATCAATTCATATATGGGTAGGTGGTATTTCACATATGTTATTAGTTGATCATAATGTCAGGCAATATTAGTGGTAAATGTGAGGGTTTTGTTGGTTGGTAGTGGGTAGGTGGTCCTAGTACCAGGGAAAAAAACATTTTAGTTATGTTATAATTGTTCTTGTACATAAAATATTTGTATATAAAAAAGGGTTAGAAGAGAAGGATTTTCTCTCCCCTCCCCCTTACCTGGGCAGAGTTCGTATGCCCAGGAGTGTGGTAAACCAAGGCGGCAGTTGAGATTCAATCATGGGTCCCTTCATGAGGGGACATCGTGTTTGACCACTTCGACCACTCATTGCCGGCTAAATATTTGTATATATGTGTAAGGGGTATTTAATATGATGGCATTGGTTATGTAAGCCCCGATCTATGTTCAAATACTAATGATGGACCGAAGTCAAATCCTTAGACAAACTCAACTTAATCTAAAAATATTAAAACTTACTATGCAAAATAAGTAAAAGAATGCACCAATTTTAATTTGTGGTGTCCATTCAATCTTTAATGAAAACTTATAATTAACTTATGCTTAACCAAAAAACTTCTCAAATGTCTCATTAAATCACATACTTGTTCATATTGCAAATACTTATACATGATAAAAAGGGGGAAACATCTTATTACAAATCTTTACATATTCTAGAAAGGTTCACCCATCTGGATAAGAAATTTGAGACTACATGGATACTATCTAATCTACATTTTAATTTCACTATATTTTCCTTTAGCTGGAACCTAAAAGCATGGAAAATAACCTCCTGAGACTAGATGATCAAAAACACCCACTCAAGATAGATAGTGTGTGTAAATGGTAAATCAAAACATCTAGGTGAATTGGAAAGTCAATAGTTATTATTCCTCACAGCTTCGATCCATTTAATTCACTATAACTAATTATCTTATAATAGTTAGAATTACGAATTTGTGAGATCCTTTTAAAAATTAATGTTTTACTTCCTCCAACTAAAAGTCAACAAAACTTTACATGTAAGGTATTATCATAATATTATCTTATTAAGTATGACTATCATTAAATCCAAATTGAAAGAACATAACTTGAGTCATAGTGTGTGGTGCAATATCATAAGTACCCATAATTCGACATGGTTAGAGTATGTCCTTTCTACTAATCAATTTCCTACTTTCCTTAGTTCGGTTTTTCCCTAATAAACATTTCTTGTGCTAATGAAGTTATGATTATATGGACTTATTCCAGATATCCAACCATAAAAGTATTAGAGTTACTAGTTCCCACTGTGAATACTTATACCTTTACATCTATGGATTAACTTACAAAATAGGATGTGGGCCAAATTTTAAATCTACGTGGTCCAACATCTTGGGCAAACAAGTTCAAAGACAACTTACAAATCAAGGGCTACTGATGTGACATTCTCAGATTTTCTAAAACTTAATCTGATGTGAGACGTCCAAATTGAAACCTCACCTCAGTGAGAATTCCAATTTAAACATCCCACACTAGGCTAAGAAGAAGAAAATCAAGGGAGTCAGAAGGAAACAATCAGTAGCACATGTACATGAACAATAATAAAACCATACACACATGTTCACCATTCAACATATAATTACAACATGAATTGTTACAACATTTGATATTACATATTGAATAGCAAACTTATACATATACATGTACTACAACTACACTACAAGATCTTAAGACAACAGGTCCACCTATACATCAGCTCGCCACACCACTCTCACTATCTTGGATCTTTAGAGCATCACCACAACCTAGATAAAGGATTACATGCGGTACTCGTCATCACAATATTCAAGAATATTGTACTGAGTACGCCTACGTATCTTTTATATACCTCTCATCATATCTTGGCAATAAGATAAAACTAATACTTGGCAGTAACATAAGAAATATAAGAAAATCATATACTTACACAAAGATATTCATTAACAAAAGAGAACACATATTTTAAACACATTTTCCATTATATCATCCATGCATTGACCGTCAAAGGTTGAATGCATTAAGGCCTTTATGATCACTACCAAAGAGTTGGATCAAGAGTTGGATCATATGTATAATGTGACCACTACCAAAGAGTTGGGTCTAAGCACACTACCAAAGAGTTGGTGCTTCCATATGTACAACGTGACCACTACCAAAGAGTTCGGTCACTTCCAAGCACACTGCCATAGAGTTGGTGCTTTCATATAATGGAACAGATATATTATGTTTGATGTGTTCATAGCAATACGTATGGAAATTCAAGCAACATATCATACAAGGCAATCATTTCAATCAATACCATATGCCAAGTCTTTACTACCATATAACACAAGCATAATGTATAATAAGCCAAGTAAGAGGTAATAGCATTCCTTGATCAAGATATCCTAATCATCACATATTCCTCAGGTCAACTCTAACCTTGGTCAACTTTGATTAAGATAAGATTACATATCACCATCAGGTTCACATCATCTTACATCTCATCTTAACCCTAGTCGTGTTCATTAGGGTTTGCTTAGTCCACTAGTATGTGTGCATCATTATTTACATTCTTGTCTTAGAATTATCTTACTAATGTCATTTTCCAGATTATGGTTCATCAACTGGATATGCTCATGTGTCACATTATTATGTGAACATAACATTATGTCACTTTCATTAACCATATTAGAGTCACATCTCATGTATTAAGGGTGCTCTTCATATAACATGAATTTCGTGTATAAAATTGATCTCGTATTTACATATTATCTTCCTGTTACTGATATGAGGTTTTTCTGTAAATTTCATCATTTATTGAGCATGCATTTATTGCATTTTATTTAGGGTTATTAGCCCTAATTAGACATATTAATCAAATTATATGCTTTGGTGTATCAACATAACCATATCTGACACCATATGCATTTTAAACATGGTTATGGACTTACCGACATTTTTTTCATAATTTTATATCATCATTTAGTATTTATTACTCAAGAACTAAACATTACACATATTACATGATATCACTAATATTTAATCATCAAAAGCCTGATATTATCATTCTAATGTGTTCTACTAATTTTTCTGAGAAGTTTGGTACCTTATTTGTATTTTTATGATGCTCGATCTAATTACTAGGAATTTTACAAGATCTGACAGTTTCTAAAGGAATTACCTTTTTAGACCAATCAGCCCCTGACATGTGGCTAGCAAGCCCAAGACCCGCCCGGTTCATCTTTGAGCCGGCTAATTCGATCTCAGTTCAGTTGGTTCGATGGTCTGGGATTGGACCCGGTCCGTCTTCTTCCTTTTGATCGCGTGCTTCTCAACCAGAGTCCACAGCGGGACTCTATTCTCTGCAAGTTACCCGCGCCGCCACTGGGCTAGCTCTGGCGAGTTTGCAAGCTCACCAAGATGCTCCTCGCCAATCCCTCTGGCCACCGCAGTCTTCGGCGTCAAACTACAAACCTCCACAGCTACCCGCCTCCTAGGATTTGGCTATAGATCTCGACCTTTGCGAGGGCGCCGCCGTAGGAGACTCTCAGGTGAGAGAGGACATTGAAGCATTGCGCCCAAAACTGGTTTCTAAGAACACCATAAGCTTCTCAGTAGACTCCCACGCCTTCAGTGACTAAACAAGGTGGTCCGGTGAGCACCAAAACTGGGGCTCGATGGAGCTCCTACTCGTCTGCTTCTACGGAAGGGAAAAGAGGCATTTCTCTTCCTCACCTCCAGGTTGAAGAACGAAGGTTGCCAAAGCTTCAGGAGACTCACATGAACTCTAAGGAGTCCTTCAATTGTGGTGAGAAGCACCTACAAGCCCCCCTAAACTCAGTCTCCCTCTCCAGCAAACTAGAGCTCGGTAGCCCACGGAACCACCATCTGGCTTCCGATCATATCCTCTACAAGATTCGTGTACAAGGTACCTTGAGTAGGGAATAACGACCGGGCCCACTGCCCAAGGCGTAGAGTTCAGGAATGACGACTGGCCCCACAGACCACCACTAGCCTTAACTGTGCACTTTTTCCTCACGCATGCACAAGCCAGGGTCAACTTCCCAATTGGTCACCCATCGTAGTACTACTCCAAGCTGAGCACGCTTAACTATGAAGTTCTTTAGTGATGGGCTCCCGGGAAAGGAGGTGCACCTTGGTAATATAGGTAGTCCAATCATTCCTTTTAAGAGTGTTTTATCTGATGCCTCAAATCCTAGGATGTTACAATCTCCCCCACTTAGACTCTTGACGTCCTCGTCAAGGCTCAACTATAAGGCCTCATAATATCTTCCCCATTTCAGTGCAGACCCACAATGGCCCATGGACACCCAGCTCCCGATCACAGAATACCAGCGCAAGGGTGGCTACGTCAACCATGGACAACCCTTTCCTACATGCCTGGACCGCACGACTCAAGACTGGCATGCCATGCCCATGTGGGCCCCACCTACTGGAGGGGAATTGGCTCTGATACCATTTGTAATGACTGAGCCCACTGCCCAAGGCTCTAGTAGAGTTTCAGGAATGACGACTGGCCCCACAGACCACCACTAGCCTCAACTACGCACTTTTTCCTCACTCATACACAAGCCAGGGTCAACTTCCCGACTGGTCACCCATCCTAGTACTACTTCAAGCTGAGCACGATTAACTATGGAGTTCTTTAGTGATGGGCTCCCAGAAAAGGAGGTGCACCTTGGTGATATGGGTAGTCCAATCATTCCTTTTAAGAGTGTTTTATCTGAGGCCTCAAATCCTGGGATGTTACAATAAAAGTTGGTGATTCTATTCAAGATGTCGTCGAGGCTTGAGTTTGAGATCTCATGGTAACAAACCAAGGATCTAACCACTAGAGTATCTCATAATTGACCCCCCTCTTAAAAAGTATACACTAATGTTGGAACTTCCTGATTGAAAATATATATATGTAAATCCAAATGTTGAGATACATCATGACGTAACCTAAGCTCCTAAACCATGTTATATGATGAGTGGTTCACCCTTGTTGCAACTTAGATGTAAAAAATGAGGGTGTTTCTCATATGGTAGAGCGCTCGCTTCACGATGCTCTAAAGATCCAAGATAGTGAGAGTTGTGTGGCGAACTGATGTATAGGTGGACATCTTGTCTTAAGATCCTATAGTTTAGTTGTAGTACATGTATATGTATAAGTTTGTTGTTCAATATGTAATATTAAATGTTGTAACAATTCATGTTGTAATTATATGTTGAATGGTGAACATGTGTGTATTGTTTTATTATTATTCATGTACATGTGCTACTGATTGTTTCCTTCTGACTCCCTTGATTTTCTTCTTCTTAGCCTAGTGTGGGATGTTTAAATTGGAATTCTCACTGAGGTGAGGTTTCAATTTGGACGTCTCACATCAGATTAAGTTTTAGAAAATCCGAGAATGTCACAGGTGGTATCAGAGCATGAACAATAGCAAAGCCTGACATTTGCTCATCATGCAACTCAAAACTAAAGAACCTTGAACCTTAATAATCTTTAGGGTTAGATTAGTCGTCCTTTAGAGACTAGATCTGACCTAGCCTCTAGGTTAGCACCTAGATGTCTGAGAACTAGGTCTAGACTGGTGCTTGTTGTATAGCAAGTCCTTAGATGTCGTTCTTTCCTTATTGTGTAGTGGTATGGGACGTTGTATTATTTGGAAATGACATACATCACGGGAAGAGAAACCCTAGACATATTATGCATGTTGTCTAGAGTAGCTACACTAGTCTACACCATGCTCTCACCCTTTTTACTAGTTTTCATGACACTGGACTCCCTACTATGTGTGAGACACTCATTTTCTAGATTTGGTTTTTGATTCCAAACGGATCGAACCTTGATAGTTTTCTCTGACGCTTGTTTTATCGGAGAAAAACTATATAATATTTTATTATATATGTAAGTATTACAAAAATGTGTCCCCACACATGTACGAGTAGGAGGTGGTCATGCAACCTAAGTGAAAGTGATGACATCAGTCTAGAAGAGAGAATAGTTCTAGATTAGATGTCTAGAGCCTTGTTAGAAAATTCGGGGACGTCATAACTTATGTCATTCTTACTTGCAATAGCTAGATAGTTGAAAGAGGCCTTTTAGTTTTCTTACAATATAGAGTTTCTTATTGTGAATGCATATTCATCTCGGATCTTGTTGCATTTCAGCTTAATTTTGCATTCATTTTCATCATATTACTTTAGAACTAGTTTACATTTAGGTTTCATTTTATGATAATTTGTAGGATTTAGATTCAAATCCCAAATTTAAGGATAGGTTTAAGCTTCATTATATGCATGTCATCGTAGGATATGACACAAGAAAATTTTGATAAATGGACCAGATTTTTGTTGATTTGTCCCTTCATCAGTTGATATCTTCATTGATCAACATCTTTACTAGCACAGACCAAGCAACCCACGTCAATGCCCCTCAGTGAGTTTTCTTCTTACTGGAACCTTGTCGGTTCACTTGTCATGCCTTTTCATTACTTGACAACCAATGGAAAATGCCACATACTAACTGATTAAGGGTTCCTTCACTTAACATGTTGATGAAGATCATGCATCAAACCATCGATAGAACATCCACTGATGAATTGTCATGCGCATATCTACCGATTCTTAGTTTGTGTCAACCCTTTGAGGAAACATGCACGATGACTTGTCAGGCATGTCCTCCAATCACCGACCTTTGACAGAAACCCTGCTCATGCCAATCGATGATCAATGGAACTCCATCACATAGTGCTCATCCACCGACTAATGGTTCTACCCCTACACTAATGGTTGGGCAAGCTCAACCAATCAATGACCATCCTACATCATACATTGATGGTCACCTTGTCTGTGCCAACCTATGAACGTCCTATGTCACACAATCATGACCGGTAGTGACTATCAATGGGAAACCATCTGATCTCAATCGATAAAAATTTTGCTCTCATCAATCGACAAGTTCCCTTGTGCTCCAATGGGATTCTAGTGTCATGCCATTGATGGTTGTCCTATGCACCTCTTCTAATGGAAATATTTAGGGTCATGAGACCCTTCCTCTATCTTCCTCCACTGCCCATTTGCATCTGTGATGGTTGAGTCTTAAGTGTGAGGCGGCTTGAAGGGTTCCAAGCCCTAGCCTCTGCCTATAAATAAAAAGCCACCACCCCCACAAAGTGGGATCTATGTGACGTCTTCAGATTTTTGAAAACTTAATCTGATGTGTGACGTCTAAATTGAAACCTCGCCTCAGTGAGAATCTCAATTTAAACACCCAACACTAAGCTAAGAAGAAGAAGATCAGAGGAAGTCAGAAGGAAACAACAATAGCACATGCACATGAACAATAATAAAATCATACAACACATGTTCATCATTCAACATATAATTACGAGATGAATTGTTATAATATTTGATATTACATATTGAACAACAAACTTATACATGAGCATGTACTACCACTAAACAATAGGATCTTAAGACAATAGGTTCACCTATACATCATATCGTCACACAACTCTCAACTATACTGGTTCTTCAAGAACATATGTCTGCAACCTAAACAAAAGATTATATGTGATACACTCCAGCACAATATTCAAGAATATTGTACTGAGTATGCCTGCATGTCTTTTTATATACTTATCATTACTAAGCATGACAATAAGATAAAACTAGTACTTAGCAATTATAAATAAATATAAGAAAAAGTATATACTTGCACAAAGATGTTCATTAATAAAAGATGACACATATTTTAGGCACATTTTCTATTATATCATTCATGCATTTACTACCTGAGAGTTGAATGCATTAAGGCCTTTATGATCTACTACCAAAGAGTTGGATCACTTCTCAGTACTTTACTACCATAGAGTTAAAGTAATTACTTTCTAACACTTTACTACCAAAGAGTTGAAGTGCTTGGATATAATGGAATAGATATATTATGTTTCATGTGTTCATAGCAATAAGTATGGAAAATCAAGCAACATATCATACAAGAACAATCATTTCATCAAATATCATATACCAAGTATTTTTGCACACATAATACAACCATACTGGATAATAGGCCAAGTAAGAAGTAAGGGTGTGCCTTGATCAAGATATACTAACCATCACATATTCTTTATGTCATTATATCCTCTTGGTCAAACCCCGATTAAGACAAGATCGTGTACTATCATTAGATTCTCATATTAACCCTAATTGATGTTACAGATGTATTTCAGATTATAATCAGATGTATGAACATTAGTTTACACATCATTGTTTGTATGTATTAACCCTAGATTATATAAATTAATCCCAGTAGGGTTTTCTCATCATTATAGGATCCTTAACATGTAACCTTATTTATATGCATAATTATGATCTCATAATTATATATTACCTTCCAGATACTGATATAAGCTTACTCTATAATTTTCAGAATTTCTTGAGCATTTTTGCAATTATTGCACATTAATTCGGGTTACTAACCCTAATTAACCATATGAAGCCTTTTGTATGATTTCATGTTGAAATATCATCATATCCAGCAACATATGGATTAAAAATCATATTTTAGAGATATTTATGCATTCTCATAATTTTAGGTCTTCATTTATTATTTATTAGACATGAAAAGACTATTTTATCTCTTACATGATAACTCTGGTATTTAAGCATTGAGTTATTGATATTATGGCTCTATCTTGTTCTACTCATTTTCTTGAGAATTTCGGTATATTATATGTATTTTTCTGATAACCAGACTAATTACTGTGAATTGTTGAAGATCGTAGAATTCTGAAAGTATTTACCTTGCATGCCTATGGGGTGTTGCCACGTGTCCATTAATAGGCCAGAGGCTCTCTTCCTGACTTAAGTTGGGTCGTGCCCTAACTTCTTGAGAGCCGGCCGGTTCACGTGTGTTTACTGGACCCGGTCTGTTCCCTTTCTTTCTTTCTCCCTGTATTTCCTCGCTCGCGTGGGTCGACGCCGGGCTGACTCGTCTCCTGGGAGCAGCCGCCGCCACACAGCTCCACGCCTCTTGGCCGCTCATGCTCGCCACTTGCTTGGTCAGTCTGCATCACCTCTGCAACGCGGACAACACACTCCTCGTCGGGCCATGATGGACGGGCTACAGCAGCATCGCCTGGAACGCTGCGACGGAGATAAAGGGGCGCGCTGCCTCTTCTCAAGCGCCATCGTGCATTCCATCTTCCCTATTCAGCGACCGCCCACCGCCTGCTTGAAAGGGCTGCCGCCAAAGCAAGCATCTCCGGAAAGATGGCACCATGCCTTCTCCTCATCGCCGTCCTCTCGATCTTAGTTGGGGAGACCTGGAGCGGCGAGTCCGTGAGATCGTCAGCCCTGCTCCGCTGTACACAGGAGAAACAGCGAGGAACCTAGACCTCCTCAGATCTCCACATCTGGTTGTTCTCGCTGTAGGTCCGGCGCCTTGAATTGGCCATCTTCGGCTTCTCAGGATCGATGTTGATTGGTCCTGCTTGCGGCTCGAGGGGGCTGCCGCCATGGGATGCAACTGCGCCAGTGAGGAATTGGCTGGCCTCTCTTCCTTCTGTCTTCCGTGCGCGTCCCAGCACCTGCACACTCTCAGCGCCGCCGCACAGAGTAATCTCCGGCATGGGAACTCAGCAGCTCCACATTTCTGTCGTCAGAAACACCTGCTTCTGGCTTCCCTGACACCTATTCTTCTCTGCTCCGTTCTACCTACAGAAAGCGTTGGAGAGAGCAGTGGGAACGAGTGAGATGAATTCCTCGTTTCCGGTTCATTTGCCTGAGGGGAGGGGTGTTCTAACTCCTCTCAACATGATAAGGATGTCTCCATGATCAGTCAAGTCTCTGCCCATGATTGATGATCGTGGTGGCTTGATCCCACAAGAGTCGAACTGCCTCCCATGTCATTTATTTGAACTGGGTTAGGAGATAACTCCTCAACCCTCCGATCTGCCCATCAAAGGGCCACGACTTCTCCATGTCGCCAGTCTATAACCTGAAGTCTATGGGCTGCACTGCCCACCAAGGAAAGCAACCACACCACTCGTCTACCTCACCAAGGCGTGACAAGGCACTAACCAATAGCTTAGGCTATATATTTAGGAAAATGATATACAATCCCCATCCCAAACCAGAATCGGAACCCGATTTTGGCATCTAGTGCGGGGCCCAGATGCAAAGGACTGCAAATCGTTTGCTGCGTGAAGTGGAGAGAGCGTGATAGAGGGGTGATAGAGGGGTCGGCTAGTGGCGTGTGAGAGATTGGACCGAAGAGAGAGGGGGTGGGTGTAAAGAGAGAAATATTTGTTTTGTTAATAAATTTCAAACTGTTATATATTTTTAATTAAATAAATTCTGTTAGATTCCTGATGAAAAATGTATTCTAATAAAACTAATGTCGACATATTTAAAAAAAATAAAAAAGAGAGAAAAATCAAGAGGGATATATTTATTTTGCTAATAACTTTCAAATATATATTTTTAACAAAATAAATTCTGTTAGATTGCAGATTAAAAATACATTATAATAAGACTAATGTCGATATATTTTTCAAAAAAGAAATGAGAGAGAAAAATCAAGAGAGATATATTTATTTTGTCAGTAACTTTCAAACCGCTATATTTTTTAATGAAATAAATTCTTTTAGATTTCTGATGAAAAATGTACTCTAATAAGACTAACGTCGACATATTTTTGAAAAATAAAAGAAGAGAAAAATCAAGAGAGATATATTTATTTTGCTAATAACTTTCAAACTATTATATATTTTTTAACGAAATAAACTATGTTAGATTCCGGATGAAAAATACATCCTAATAAGACTAATGTTGACATATTTTTGAAAATGAAAGGAGAGAGAAAATCAAAAGAGATATATTTGTTTTTGCTAAAACTTTCAAACTGTTATATATTTTTTAACAAAATAAATTTTGTTAGATTTCCTGATGAAAAATACATTCTAATAAGACTAATGTCGACATACTTTTGAAAATTATAAGGAGAGAGAAAAATCAAGAGAGATATATTTATTTTCTAATAACTTTTAAATCGTTATATATTGTTTAACGAAATAAATTCTGTTACATTCCTGATGAAAATACATTCTAATAAAACTAATGTCGACATATTTTTTTAAAATGAAAGGAGAGAGAAAAATCAAGAGAGATATATTTATTTTGCTAATAACTTTCAAAATATTATATATTTTTTAACGAAATAAATTCTGTTAGATTTCTAATGAAAAATGTATTTAATAAGACTAATGTCGACATATTTTTGAAAATTATAAGGAGAGAGAAAAATCAAGAGAGATATATCTTTTTACTAATAACTTTCAAACCGTTATAAATTTTTAACGAAATAAATTCCGCTAGATTCCTGATGAAAAATACATTCTAATAAGACTAATGGTTACATATTTTTGAAAAATAAAAGGAGAGAGAAAAATCAAGAGAGAGATATTTGTTTTACTAATAATTTTCAAACTGTTATATATTTTTTAATGAAATAAATTCTGTTAGATTCCTGATGAAAAATACATTCTAATAAGACTAATGTCGACATATTTTTGAAAAACGTAAGGAGAAAGAAAATTCAAGATTAGAGGTAATAAGAACCTAGATTGGAAATAACAACGATTGGATCAAGGTTAATAACTAATGTTAAAAAATTAATTAGACTACTTCTCTCCTATTCTCTAGAAAAAATAACTATTTTTTAAATACTACTTAGACAAAAGAAATTGACTAGAGATAATAATAAAATTACTAGAGATAACAAGAAACTTTGCTATGGATAACACAAATTTAAATAATTAAGTACATCACTTCTCTTCTATGATAACAAGTTCGACCAAAAGATAATAATAAATTGGATTAAAGGTAATAATAAACCAAATTAAAAATAATAATAATTGGACCAATGATAAAAACTAATTTTAAAAAATTAATTACACTACTTCTCTCCTATTCTCTAGACAAAATAACTAATTTTTAAAAAAATACTACTTGGACAAAACAAAAATTGACTAGAGATAATAAAAAAATTGACTAGAGATAATAAGAAAATTTACTAAGGATAACACAAAACATTCTCTACAGCTAACAACTAATTTTTAGCAAAAATACTACTTGGATAACAAAAAAATTGACTACATATAACAAAACATTTACTAGGGTAAAATGAAAATTTTCTAAGGATAACAAAAATAAATTCTATAGATAATATCTAATTTTAAAAAATATATATACAACTTGGATAACAAAAGGTTTGTCTAGAGATTACAAAACATTAACCAAAGATAACAAGTACATTTGTTAGGGATAATATAATATTTGTTAGGGACAACAAAACATTTATTAGGGATAATAAAAAATTTATTAGAGATAATTAAAAAAGTTCCTATAGATAACAACTATTTTTAGAAGAAAAAAAATATTTTGTCTAGACATAACAAAACATTAACCATGGACAATAAGAACATTTGTTAGGAATAACAAAACATTAATCATGGATAACAAGAAGCATTACTAGGGATAAGAAAATCATTCTCTATAGATAATAATTAATTGTCAAAAAATATACTACTTGGATAACAAAAGATTTGTCAAGCGATAACAAAACGTTCATTAGAGATAACAAGAAAAATTGCTAGGGATAACAAAAAATTTCTCTTGAGATAAAAAATATTTTTAAAAAAATACTACTTAAACAAAAAATATCAATCTTAAAAAAATTAGACCAAATATAATAATTTTTTTATAGTGTGTATTAAATTTCTCAAAACTACATTGAAATTGGTCTTGTTGGAAAGTATTAATGATAAGGAATCTTATGGTTTTTATTTTGTCAAAAAATATATCACGGATTGAAAGTTATGAACAAAATAAAATTCTCTCTCTTCTTTTTTCTCTCTCCTCTGGCTTATTTTCTCTCTCTGTACAACTACTCTCTCTCCAGTCCTCTCTCTCTCCGGTTCTCTCTCTCTCACACCCTCTTTTTTTAGCCACTAGGCCCTCACGTCATCCAACAAACCCCTCTCTCACACTCTCTCCTCTCTCCAACCAGTCTCTCGTCAAATCTGCAATCTGTCAGCGTCACGCAACAACAACAACTTGTCATGTCATGCAGCAGCAACAGCAGCAAATGATTCAAACAGAAGGGGACAAAATGGGTATGGGTTCTGGTCTGGTATATGGGTTGTATAGCAAAACTCATATATTTATATTCCTTTCTCATGGATACATCAATACATCAAAAATTTCACCTCATTCAATCTGATAGATCTCCTTCTAGGAACACCCAAATATCATGAAAGTATAAACATAGCTTTATGAGGACTCAAAGTTTGATCTACTCAAATTTGGTGCCAAGTTATCACTATTTGACCAATCAATTAAATTCCTCAAATAGGCATAAATTTATGGATCTTAATAATGATATCAATATCAACCAACACTCAACTTTATCAAATACTTAGAACTCTTAAAATAAATCAACATTTGAATTCCAATATGTTATTGAAGAATAAAGGTTTCAAAAGATCATTCTATCACATCCTACACACTTTAAAAGAATTTTTTTCCTCAATTAAGCCAAAAAAAATTAGTCCATCACAATCTATCCTTTGATATTGCTAGGCTACAAAAATCAATCATGGAAAACCCTTACCAGTTCCCATTGACCAACCTCCTCCGTGGATGAAGCCTCGATCTCTTCAAAGGCTTGAAGAATCTAACCTTGAAAGAGGGTTACCAATGACTCCCAATTTTTATCGGTGGATGGTCACCACCAACGTCCATCCACTACCCCTTCCCCCATAGCAGCATATTTCCATTGGGGAAGGAATCTGATACCTCCAAATCCCTCTTTGACAAAGGTCAAGGAGAGGTTTTTCATAGAACTATTCCTGCTCAATCCTAATCCCACTTCCTAGACAGTGATAGAGGAATTAGAGTGTTCGTTCTTGGGCAGCTTGAAGGAAATAACACAATGACATATACAATAAGAAATGATATCTCATAACAAGAGAGGTTTATAAGAACTAGCCAACCTGATGCATCATTCAATAAACATATCCTTGTCATTAGAATTGTCGAGATCATAAGCATATCTTAGTCATCTTTTTGAAACATGATTCCCTAATAGGGAAAATTCATGACATGCGATTAGTGCACACACACAAATACACTATGGTTAAATATATGAAAGCGCATAATAAAATAGGCTCTTGACCTTTATAAAAAAATGGGAAACAAACTTTCCACAAATAAAATTATTTGAAGAAAACACCATATATTTTATTTCATTTTCTATTTACAAATCATATGGCACTTATTGTCCTCTACCACTTAGGTTTGAGGATATAGGTATTAAATCATGTAAACACCCAAAGGTGAAGGTCTGGTTATCTCCACATTAAATTCATTTACTGCATCCATATGTGTGGATCCATTTTCCTTGGTGTACATTAGTACCTTTCAACATCCAAAGGTGAGGGTTTGTTTGTACCTATGTATTAAACCCTGCTATATGAAAGGTGAGGGTTTTTTTGCATGTCAAAGTTTGATGTCAATATATATATCTTAATTTATTTTATTTTTAAGATTTTCAAAACATACTTATAGTGAAAATCAGTCATAGTTTGTCACTTAATTCAACCAAATACTATTATATTCCAAGAAAGAGGAAATAACTCACACAATAACAAGACATACCATATGTATGTCAAAGATGATAATAAGCATACCTTTCAAAAATATTTCAAGTCACAAGTTCCAAGACAGAAGAGATCTGGGGCTAGAGTTAAGTGTTATTATGTTTGCCCTGAGAGCCAATCATGGGATGATTGATGAGATACATTAAGATTGATTTGATAAACATCAAAGGCAAGCTTCCAATTCTTTATGGTTCAGTCATATGAGATAGTGATAGAACAAATTGAATGTCTAGAGAATGACAATACTCAATGACATATGCTTTCAGGTTAAGGACCTGAACGATGAGATCATACAGATGCTAAGAGTTTGTACATTCTTGTTATGTCCCTAGTCGGATGTCATTGTGGAAGGTAGATAGACAACAATGACACACAAGACTAGATTGTGGTGTTGGTTGATGACAGAATCTCATTAGTTGTGATATAGAGATATCAAATCAAACACATAGGTACTTGTTAGAGAACAAGTGTACCGGACAGACCCACCGTGAGTTTGACACATAGAACCATGACATGGTAGTCACAGTCAGTACTCACAGTGATGGTGGTGAGTGTGATTCTTTGACCTAAAATCACTACACTCAACACATGTCGTTGGGCACACTTTGACATCATTAAACGCAGTCCTGAAACATGGGTTGTTATAAAGGTGATGATTGGGTGGCTTTGACACATGGGGCTTTTGAGGGGTGAGTGATAGATATGGGATTTGTCCCTCCTGAGGGAGTTTGATATCCAAGGCCACTTGATGAGTAGGATTGAGATAGGCGTGCGCATGCATGTGTGAATCAGTATGTGATATTGATGTCATACATATCTCGTTCAATCTACTCTGAGATCAAGAAAGTGAATGAACGTTGATAGGATGACTGTTCCATGCCTCGAGTTCATTCGGGATATCAGTGACAAATGAATTATACATTCGTTGTAACACCATTCACGGATTGTAGGATTGAAAGTTGTTCTCCAACTTTCTACTTTCACTTGGGTAGCACTGATGTGTGACTAGGCACCGCTCTTTGCTTGTGAAGTCATAAGTGTTATGGACTTTCACTGCCAACGTGAAATGGACCTGCAGGGTCACACACATAGGATTTAACCTGGAAGAGGAGTTTTGTCCACAAACAATGTTTAGATTGATTACAAAAGGAGTTTAGTAGTTCAATTAAACACTCAATCAATTGATAGCTCAATGTTATAATGTTCAAGGTGTTGGACACATTGATTGGAGTATCGGATTGATTGAAATCGCAATTGACTGATTGTGCACAACCTGCACTCCCAACCGATCAGTTCATGTATGAACCAATCAGCTGAGCTTGGTGAACCGGTCGGCTCAAGTGTTGAGTCGATCGGCTCAGGATCAGGGTGAACCGATTGCTTCAAGTGTTGAAACAATCGATTCAACTGGTGCAACCGAGCAAGTTGGGAAAGTAGGATTGATGAGAATTTTCCTTGTGTTTCACTTGCCCAATTTGATTGGAACAAGGATTGGTATTTGATACCAATTAGAAATAAAAGAAGGAAAGTCAATAGGGAACCGACCTGGACCACCAACCGACCGGTTCACTTGTGAACCGACCGGTTGAGGTGTCCCAACCGACCGGTTCACTTGTGAACCGACCGGTTCAGGTCCCCAACCGACCGTTTCAGTTGTGAAACGATCGGTTCAGGTTGCGAGTTGGTTGTTTTGTGGAAAATCTGTAACCCTTCTACTCCTGCTTTTTAGTCCCGCATTGCCCAGGATGGAGAACCCTATCCCATGACCCTCCTATATATAAGGGTATTGGGGGCTTCTCAAAGAACAACTCAGTGCAACCAGTTGCTCTGCAAAGTTGTCATTCTCTCTGGTTTTGGTAACCGAGAGAGAGCCCGAGCAAGTGCTTCCCGCAAAGGGAGGTGCAGCAAGGGAAAGACAACTGCAGTTGCAACTGGAGGCAGGAGAGTGTGTTGGTGACTAGTACGTCAATAGAAGGGTGTGACTCCTTCCAATTCCTTGTGGGACAAGGAGATTGGAGTTCCAGGTGGTCCGTGTGGACTACTTCAGAGGTGGTAGGTTTCTGCCGCTCAGGAGGACAATTGTCAATCCTGACAGTCCCGGTGAGAGGAGGAGGAGTCAGTCCCGATGCGAGCAAGAGCTGCACAGACACCATCCAAGATCGGAGGTGAAGAACGTGCAAGCCGCGAGGTATTATCACCGAGCAAACCTCGGGACAAGGTATGATTCCACAAACCATCCTTTCCTATTGTATAGACGTTGACGCGTTTCCTTGTTCCGGGTTTGGGGGAGAACATTTTTGTTTCCGCTACCTTCTCTGCCTCCCCTAAAACCCAACAGTGGTATCAGAGCCACGTCAACTGCTCTATATTTTAGGAATATTAATATGATCGATTTTTGTTTGCCGCCTTTATTTATTGCATACGATGCAAATAAAATTGGCTTTATGCATGTCCAATCCTAAATCCACAGATCCCAATTACATATATGATATGTATTATTAATGCACTTGACACACGTCGCCCTTAAACGAGTTTTGTGGTGGATGTATAGCGTGGTTATGGCCAATAAACCCTATCTGTGAATGGTTGTGTGTGGTTGCTTGCATCTCGGTCTGTGCACCGATCTTCCCTCTCCTATTCCTGATGTAACTCAAAATAATTCGAGATTTTTCCTACCTCCCCCCCCCCAATGTAACTCGGGGTTTCCCTTTTATACAATGTAAAATAGGATAGATTTTTATTTCCTATTATGTCAAAGAACGAAGGACGTCCAGAAGACAACTGAGACGATCAGTTCAAGGCGTGAACTGATCGGTTGACGTTCCAGACGATCGGTTCAAGGAGTGAACCGATCGGTTGATGACCAGTTCGAGGAGTGAGACGAGCGGGTGATGGCCATGATGAGATGCACGACGACCAGGCAAACCGATTGGTTGGAGGAGCCAACTGATCGGCTGGTGGCACCCAGACGACCGGCAAGAGAGAGCAGATCATTCATATGATGAGTTGATCAACTCGGATGGCAAGGCACAGAGTTCATCTTGTACAGGTTGCATGTGATGTAGACCTAGATGACCGTGATTCCTCTTAGCTCGAGGAATCACATTATGATGGCTATAATCATCGCTTTTATCATTTTTTGCATGTTTTATGTGGGATATAGCATGTATATGATACGTACTATGTATTGTGGTGATTGGATATGTATATGTATATAAAAACCAAATCCCTCATTAAAATATTAAGTCTTATATGCCTTCCATTAGCAGCACACATGAAAAACTCGATCGACCAAGCGTAGGTTATGCCAAAGCGTGGTGCGCCGTCTATCTTGTGGAAGTGTGAAGGGTAGACATGTAGGTTCTGCCAAAGTAGGGTGCATGTTTACCGTGTCGACTTTTGGGTTAGACTTTAATGGTGATTCTTAGAGTGTCTAAGCCCAGAGGCCAGGAATGTTCATGGCAAGGTGTTGCGCATGTTCATTCATCAAGAGTTACATATGATGCAATTGGCATGATGGCCTACCTAAATAGTCAAGATTGTGGGCGATCAGCCAAAGCTGACTCATGACTTGATGAAATATGGATCTTTCCCACTAGAAGGTTGTACGCTGCAATCTTTCGAATTGATGGTGAGGGCTATCAATTTGAAGTAAAATAGTGGGAGCGATAATTAATTAAAGGCCTATTTTTTTATCGTCAATTTTCAAATCAATCAAATAAGTCAAAAGAGTTTTGGACTAAAATTGCATATATTTCCTTTTGTTAAAATAAATGGTTAATCAACAAATCACTTTATTTGCGATCGGTCTTTGAGACCAACAAATTAAATGGGAATAATTCCACGATTGGTTAGGACGATGAGAAGTGTTCTCAATCAAAGAGCGAAAGCTATAAGTCCTAGTTATACCAGAACCAGATGAACTTGATCCCACCACATCAATGGTTGAAAATATGCTTATGGAAGCATACTGAGGATGACATTGATGAGGAGCGCTTGATGTTGTGTTCTCTGAACTATGAGTTGCAGAGACAACATGAGACATATGATGTCTCCAAGACACTGTCCTAGTATGTCATGACAGAAGGAGATCCAGTAAGGGATTCACACACTCAATGTGATTGGGTATGTGGAAAACTTGACTAAGAAGGATTCCCTCTGAGCCAAGGGTTGGCTATTAGTATGATACTGCAAATGTTGTGAGAATCATACAATTCATGATAAGCTACAACATGAACAACTTTGACAAGTGTTGACAGAGTTGTTGGACATGTTGAGGACATGTTGAGGCAAATATGATGAAAGACTAACCCTAATCTTTGATATGATCAAAGAGAAAGGTAATTCTTAAGGGCAAGGATAAGGGCAAAGCAAAGAAGTGTTATGATGTTAGCTAGCAATCCAAGCCATCTTCAGCCTCAAGGCACATGGGGAAAGGGTGTATGAGGGAATTGCCCCCTATATCTGGAAGAACAAAAGAAGATGAAGGAGGGGATGGAAATCTCCACCTAAGGTATCATGAAATGAACCGCTTCTTTATCTGAGGTATATGATACCAAGATATGGATATGTCATATATGATACGCAATATCCACAAAGAAGTGATGGCCTTTGTGAAAGGACCAAGAAAGAAGTACCCATCATTGGAGCAAGTGTTGCTGCCATAGATAGGAGTATCTTTCAGTTTATTTCAGCCCGAAAAGGCATGAAATAGAGTTGAGAACTGCTATTTCATATATTGCCAATAGATAGAAACACTTTATTTTTGCATATTGTATGACAATGATGGCAATTAATAAAGTTGATGTTTCAATCTTAAAGATATGATCTTTGTGGAAATGCCTTGTTTATCTTGTGATACATGGTATGCATAAGATAAAATGATACCTAAAATTATTGATAACTCAAACAATGAAATTAGCATCAATCATGAGAAATTCATTTCTAGTTTCCATGTGATGGATAAATCTAGACTATTTTGGTTAGAGAACCAGTAAGAGATATGAATATCTTGGACATGATTAATCAATCTTCACTAAAGGTAGTGGGAGAATGATTATCCTATTAGGTATAATACATGTGATGTATTTACATACCTATTGGAACAAATGCTAATACTTCAAATGGTGTTTAGAGAAATACCAATATGAATATCTTGAAGTGTTCAAGATTATCATAGATGAAGTGCAAATTTGGTAAAGTGTTACTTCTTGATGAGATCAATGAATGAAATAATTAGACCAAAATGTTTGAGATCCTTATGTGTGATTATGATAGTGTATCATAGTGAACTCATGATTAAGGCATGGTGATGTCTAAATCAAAAGGAATCATACTCTAAAGAGATAGAGAATGATTATCGAATAACTGAATTCTTCTTAATAAAAGAATACCCCACACTAATAAAAGAAATTAAGAATCACAAGAGTTGTGAGTTCTTATATCCTTAACAGATACACCTCAATTATCTATGTGATGAGTTGGTCATGTGATGAGTCAACTATCTAGATGAATATGAGGAACTGAATTTTGAGTTATGGTTTATGACCATTACATCCTAAATGACATCCATGTGAACCATAAGGTATGACCTTGATGGTAGCACTCATTGGATGCAAATGAGTCTTAAGTGTTAAGACACATGGATAACATTTTGAGAAGGATGATGCTTGTTGATTGCAACTTAATGACTAAGACATTTGGCATATGGATACTAAAACTTCATTCCTATGAGGAATAAAACAAGGATGTGTATGTGACACAACCTATAAGGTTTATGAATTCACTAATGCAAATGAAGTCTATAAGTTACAATGGACTAATCAATGTGATTGATTGAGTACAAGCAACTCAGAATTGGATCTTTACTTTGATGATATAGTCAAAGGGTTTGACTGATATGTCAAAGATAAAGAAGGGATCTGTGATTTAGTGGGAGCGTATTCACATTCCACATGTTGATGTGAAATGGAAATGTTCTAGAATGGAAATCCAAAAGTGGAAATTATCTTTAAGGAAGATAGAGATGATTCTTATGTGATAGGAATAGAGATCTATAGAGATAGTTCTCGAAAACCTCTTGACCTGGAAAGAGAAAGCATACATTGGCAATATGTACTGAAGGGTTCAGTGTACACAGATTCAGTGGGAGAAAACTTGTCCATGTATCATGGAGTTAGTATCCCAAGGCCAAGTGTCCAATTCTTATGAAGAATGGGAACACTAATAATAGATATGGATCTATCATGTATGTAATCATCCCATTATCTTGCATGTATCGACATGGCAAGAATAAAATGCATTCATCATGTTGTATGGCAATATGATATGCTCATCCTGACAACTCGTATGTGGGACATGACGAGTGGATGTATGTATGCTTCCAGTAAGGGTTACTGGAATACCATGAGAACTTGATAAGAACTTGTGAAGTACTAGTTCTATGGAGATAAGGAAGAGTTCAATGTAAAGATTTACATTGATGCGAACTTCCAAAAGGACAGAAAAATAATCGCAATATATATATATATATGATATATAAAAGTGAAAGTTTGTTGATAATTGGAAGTGTTCCAATAAAACCATTTAAAAGGAAATGCTGAGTATCTATGTGTTAGAGAACAACAGTGGATACTATATGGATCTGGAAGTTCATGAGATGAACTTATAGATATTCCAATAATTGATGACAAGTATGGAATCCTTGATCATGAAATGTGGCTAAAGGTTAGCAAAGGAATACTAGATCACATATTATGACAACTCCATCTCATACGTGTGACGTACAACGAAGAGATGTGAGACATGTAATTCATACAAACTTTGGCAAGGTGTTGCCATAACTCACTATGTTGGCACAAGAGCACAGTAACATGTGGGACATGTTTGAAGATCACTATGAATATGATTCAAGGGTGATTGGCTCGCAGTGCAAGTGGGAGTCTGTTGGTATGTATGCCCTGAGAGCCAATCATGGGATGATTGATGCGATACATTAAGATTGATTTGATAAACATCAAAGGCAAGCTTCCAATTCTTTCTGGTTCAGTCATATGAGATAGTGATAGAACAGATTGAATGTCTAGAGAATGACAATACTCAATGACGTATGATTTCAGGTTAAGGACCTGAACGATGAGATCATACGGATGCTAAGTGTTTGTACATTCTTGTTATGTCCCTAGTCGGATGTCATTGTGGAAGGTAGATAGATAGCAATGACACACAAGACTAGATTGTGGTGTTGGTTAATGATAGAATCTCATTAGTTGTGATATAGAGATATCAAACCAAACACATAGGTACTTGTTAGAGAACAAGTGTACCAGACAGACCCACCGTGAGTTTGACACATGGAACCATGACATGATAGTCACTGTCAGTACTCACAGTGATGGTGGTGAGTGTGATTCTTTGACCTAAAATCACTACACTCAACACATGTCGTTGGGCACACTTTGACATCATCAAACGTAGTCCTAAAACATGGGTTGTTATAAAGGTGATGATTGGGTGGCTTTGACACATGGGGCTTTTGAGGGGTGAGTGATAGATATGGGATTTGTCCCTCCTGAGGGAGTTTGATATCCAAGGCCACTTGATGAGTAGGATTGAGATAGGCGTGTGCACGCATGTGTGAATCAATATGTGATATTGATGTCTGTGATAACCCTGAAATGTAGGGTCTTAATACTTAATATGATATTAGAGGTCCATGAATAGTCCTATTTGGTTATTTCCAAATTGAGGTGACACTTACTCTAGCATAGACTTCATTGACCCACAACTATGACTACAATGCCATTAGAGAAACCATAATATGTATCTAGGGCCTTTTGTGTACATGGATATGATCAAATACTAATTATGAGTCGACTTTGAGTACATCTGAAGGCAAGCATACAAATGGCGTATGTATGGATTCAGATTTTTACATAATGGACCCTAAGAGCATAATGATAAAACTAGGTGGATGGTACTTGTTTCACCAATATTTCATGATTAATCAGTATGTATTCAAGGTCCTTACAAAATTATTTTTGAGGTTATTTGAGGAACTAAGTTTTATAGACATATGTTATTTTTTGGTCTGAAACTCGGCTGAATGATAGATTACATTATGAGGAACTCGGAGCTAAGATTTCATATGATTAGGATCATCTGTTTGAGATAATTGGATCCTTGAAGTTGCTTGAATGATGAACGTTTCAAATGATTTTAGAACTAAGCCTGATTTTTCAATATGTCATGCTTCCAGACCACTCATCGTAGGGGCACGACTCCTTTTAGGCGTGAACCCTATTCTGGTAAGATGCCCCCTATATTCATTAGAGATGAGTCGATGGATCTGACTCTGTCTTCAATGCTCCGCCCATTGCGGATGACTGAGCTTGCCTCCCACCTGTCACCCCATCCATCACTCTCAGAAAGGTTGGGCACATGATAGCTCAACGATCATCTCCGTAATGCAGGGAGCAGTTGGTTGATCCCCAAAAGAGTTGATCGACCCATCGGCTACCCTGGTTACTCCACCAGCCATCAGAGAGACGGGAGTAGGAAGGACATAGTAGGGTGTCCAGGAAGAATGGCGGATTGAGAAAGGAAGGTCTGGTCCTTCATCTACTTTGTGGTGACGGCGACACCCAACCGGAAGGCTTTCTCTGACCCTGACGGAGATGGGAGAGGAGGTAGGGAACCATGCTAGGTCGATGTTCTTCACCCTTTGGCAGGGATCTACAGTTCCGATTGCTTTTCTGGACTGACAGTGAGGTCGAGGTACTCATCTGTCTTCGAGGGAGTGCTTCTAGCCACGAAGCTCCTCGCCGTGAACCCAAGATGCAGCGGCGCTGCGAAACCAGACTAGGAAGTTAGAACTTCTCTATTGCTTCAGGTGATACACATGAGAGGAGGTGAATGAGGTGAAGCTTCCAGGCACATTTGCAGGGGGTGGAATTTCCTTTCCTTGGCTTGCGCTTGCCAATAGGAAGGTGCTTTGCAGCGAAGGAACCATCCTAACTCTGAGGTGGAGCCCGCCGATACACACACTGGAGCTGGAGGATGAAGCTCTGCCCATCCAGGCTGACCGTCCATGCGATTTCCGACATGGGAGCGAGAAGCAAGGGTGATTTAGGTCTATTTCTTGTGCACGATCATTGCTCGCCAGGGAGAAGGCTCTCGACGGCGGCGTCTTCTCACCCAAATTGAGTCCGCACAGAAGATTTACGAGAGAGGGAGAGGCTAGTGAGCCTGCAAGGTCCAAAAGTCGGATGAACCAAACCGGTTCACTAACCCTCGTGTGGACTGATTTTGTGCCACAGAAAAGAGCCACACTGCTGTGGTGCATATGTGGCGTGCATCCGAAGGTAGAGACCTGCAGATCCAACGACCCAACGATCTCAAATAGGTAAATCAATTTCTAATTTCCAGTACATAGACACAACTTACAAATTTCACTAAAAATAGCTCCCTTGTCCTAAAAATTCCCGAAAAATACCCCCAGACTCAGAAATGTATCCTCTACGCTACTGGACCCTTAAATCGGACTTTTGAAGAACAACTGATGATGATATTTAATGTAGATGATTTAGAGTTCATTAGTTTAAATAAATAGTATCCAGGTGATATTAATTCTCAGAAAATTTTAGTAGAACTTTAATAACACTGGAAACCCACTTATGAACTCTGATCTGGGTTTTATTGATCTATGTTAGGCCTTTTCTCTTTAATGCCTAAATTACATGTTTAATCCTCATATTAATTCTAGAAAATAGACCAGTTATCAGAAAAATATGAAAATCATAACAGACCTTAATAATGACTTTTAGATCAGTATAAAAATATTAGAAACCAGTTAAGGTCTGTTTGAACCTAGGTTTGACTAAAACCCTAGTTTGGACCTAAAATACCTTGAATATGATGAACATTTATTAATGATGAATATTTAATTGTTATTAATCAGGTGATGACCAAATATGTAGATGATCGAGAATGTAAATAGGAATCTCTGAACTTAGGTACGTGGGTTTTATTTAAGTATATGACTATGGTTCTTGCTTGCAATCATGATATGTATATATGCTCTCTTCTATTTGCAAATATTGGATGTAGTAGCACTATATAGTACTCGATGTTTTATCACTTGTAAACATAAATGATAAGTAGATGCTTTGTAGTTATTTAAGGTATTCATTATCCCCCTTAGGAGGAAATTGATTAATGTTAGCTAGTACACCTCCCTAGAGCACAAGGTGTACAGGGAGTTTCCCTAGAGTACTTGGTACACGGGGATGGGCCCAATATTTATGTTTTGGTACTAGTCCACCTTGATAATGCAATTCATCTAGGAAAATGGCTTAAATTGGAGTATTTTTCTTAATAAAGAAGTGTTTTCTATGATTTTCTTTCCTTCTGCAAATCTTTTTCAAAAATTATGAAAGCCATAAATATATGTATCTTTCTGCCCACGTGCACAACACCTTGTGTGTTGATTCGTTGTTTCACGTATGTTTTAGGTTCAGAGCTAGCTTGGGATAAAAGACGGGAAGTGAGCAGTTGTCCAGGTTGTACCTATTGTGTTTAGATCCTATTAGCATACATGTTCATAGACTTGTAAACTTTTCTTCAAATTATATAAATGTAAGTTGCAATTTTAATTCATGTTGTAATATAAATATGTTGAATGTTGAGAATGTTATGGTTGTATGTTCATGTATGTGTATTATGCTTCTGCATCGCTTTTTGATATGATTGGATGATGTTTTCGGATTCTGACATCTCATTCCCAATAGAGTTTGGAGAAATCAAAATCTGGGGACGTCACAATGTCATACATATCTCATTCAATCTATTCGGAGATCAAGAAAGTGAATGAATGTTAACAGGATGATTGTTCCATGCCTCGAGTTCATTCGGGATATCAGTGACAAAGGAATTATACATTTGCTGTAACACCATTCACGGATTGTAGGATTGAAAGTTGTTCTCCAACTTTCTACTTTCACTTGGGTAGCACTGATGTGTGACTAGGCACCGCTCTTTGCTTGTGAAGTCATAAGTGTTATGGACTTTCACTGCCAACGTGAAATGGACCTGTAGGGTCACCACATAGGATTTAACCTGGAAGAGGAGTTTTGTCCACAAACAATGTTTAGATTGATTACTAAAGGAGTTTAGTAGTTCAATTAAATACTCAATCAATTGATAGCTCAATGTTATAATGTTCAAGGTGTTGTATACATTGATTGGAGTATCGGATTGATTGCAATTGACTGATTCTGCACAACCTGCACTCCCAACCGATCGGTTCATGGGATGAACCGGTCGGCTCAAGTGTTGAGTCGATCGGCTCAAGATCAGGGTGAACCGATTGCTTCAAGTGTTGAAATGATCGATTCAACTGGTGCAACTGAGCAAGTTGGGAAAGTAGGATTGGTGAGAATTTTCCTTGCGTTTCACTTGCCCAATTTAATTGGAACAAGGATTGGTATTTGATACCAATTAGAAACAAAAGAAGGAAAGTCAATTGGGAACTGACCAGGACCACCAACCGACCGGTTCACTTGTGAACTGACCGGTTGAGGTGTCCCAACCGACCGATTCACTTGTGAACCGACCGGTTCACTTGTGAACCGACCGGTTTAGGTCCCCAACCGACCGTTTCTGTTGTGAAACGATCGGTTCAGGTTGCGAGTTGGTTGTTTTGTGGAAAATCTTGAACCCTTCTACTCCTTCTTTTACTCCCGCATTGCCCGGGATGGAGAACCCTGTCCCATGACCCTCCTATATATATAGGGATATTGGGGGCTTCTCAAAGAACAACTCAGTGCAACCAGTTGCTCTGCAAAGTTGTCGTTCTCTCTAGTTTTGGTAACCGAGAGAGAGCCCGAGCAAGTGCTTCCCGCAAAGGGAGGTGCAGCAAGGGAAAGACAACTGCAGTTGCAACTTGAGGTAGGAGAGTGTGTTGGCGACTAGTACGTCAACAGGAGGGTGCGACTCCTTCCAATTCCTTGTGGGACAAGGAGATTGGAGTTCCAGGTGGTCCGTGTGGACTACTTCAGAGGCGGTAGGTTTCTGCCGCTCAGGAGGACAACTGTCAATCCCGACAGTCCCGGTGAGAGGAGGAGTCGTCAGTCCCAGTGCGACCCGGAGCTGTACAGACACCGTCCAAGACCGGAGGTGAAGACCGAGCAAGCCGCGAGGTATTGTCGCCGAGCAAGCCTCGGGACAAGGTATGATTCCACAAACCATCCTTTCCTATTGTATTGACGTTGACGCGTTTCCTTGTTCCGGGTTTGGGGGAGAAAATTTTTGTTTCCGCTGCCTTCTCTACCTCCCCTAAAACCCAACATTAAGACCTAGTCAATGGATGAGTACATCATGGTCAGCATTTGGTACATGAGAATTTTTTTGTATCCAAATAACAAGATCTACGGTAATTGTTCCACATGGCCACAATGATAATCATTCATCATCAAAGGTCAACTATCAAGATTTTTTAATATGTCAAAAATATCAAATATCAAACTTATAGATGTATATTGATTATCATTTAGGTCATTATGTGTTGTAGTGGCAAGGACTTTTGGTCTAATTAAGATACTAGTTCATATATCAAAGTTTTAGATAATGATTTTAAATATGGATCCAATAATGATTCAAGTAGATCTCATGATAACAAGGTTAGATTTAGTCAAAGATTCAACTTTTGATTTCATAATCACCACCAAGGGTCATTACATGAGAACTTGTAGAAGATTGTTTGGAACTATATGCTAATAATATTCCCATTGTGTTCGTCGTGTTCTTGTGGTCAAAACAAATTATAACTTCATGTATTTCCATAATGTATGTGAGAGGTATGGTAAAAACATGATCTAGAGAGAGGGAGAGAGTATTAGAGAGAGATACCTACAAATAAGAAGAAGCCCATTGTGGTAGTCAGGACTACGAGGTGGATGTAGATTTCTACAAAAATGATCAGGGAAACAAGAGACCAATCAAAGGTGTTGGTTGCATTTATGGGTGAGAAACGAACCCAAAGGGGAGGCTTTATATATATAACTAGAAATCAAGTTAGGGATTATGAGGACCCCAAACTGCCATGGTGGTGGCCATGGAGATGGGCATTAAATCTTCAACAAACCTCTTGTTTTGGATCTGCAAATATGTGCAAAATATACAGCATGGAGA
Source organism: Alisma plantago-aquatica (assembly GCA_963693085.1). Lineage (NCBI taxonomy): Eukaryota > Viridiplantae > Streptophyta > Magnoliopsida > Alismatales > Alismataceae > Alisma > Alisma plantago-aquatica. The sequence continues at coordinate 1,380,814,228 of OY856410.1, read as the reverse complement.
AAGGGGAAGAACAAACTAAAACTCACACAAAATAGGGCAAAGATGCTTGAGATATGATGCCTAGGGTTGCACCCTATCCAATGGTCCTGTAGCAGGCCGACCCATGGTAGTAGATGATTGGTTGAATGAATGATCATGATCTGAGGTTTTCATATATGTCCCCTGCTTGGTTTGGCTTGGGTGTGGTCCATTAAGGGTGTTTCTTGGTCCCAAAGGCTAATATCAATGGGAAAACATGTGTTCTCATATGCAATCTTTGAGAATTTATATAAGGAGCTAGGGAACTTCAATGAAGGTGAATCTTGTATTCAATTATTATTATATAGCATAGAACATTTAAAACAAGTTTGGGATCCATATGGTATACAAATGTATGAAAATCCTTAGTTAAGTGTCACCAATGTCCTCAAATCATACCACTATTCAATATTTCTCCAAAATGAGTGTCTAGTACTTATGCAATGATAAAGTGGGGTCATTGATCACATGATAAGATACAAAGTGAATTGAATTATTAATGGGTGAAAATCCACTTTATCACAAGGCCTTGCTGCTCTGTCAGTTGTTTCCATCCCTGACCTTGAAGACATGCTTCTGAACATCATAGTGCTTCTTCATTCTCCAATGTAACGTTGGTTCTCTTCCTTTATTATAGTTTTAATCTTATTACTATTGTGATGAGCAAGTAGTCCTCTCGCTAGGGTGTGGGGAGTAGCCCCGCTACCTGATTTTGTTTCTTTTACTACATATACTATTGTATGCACTATTATATGTTTATAATCAATTAATTTTATAGTTATGCTCTTATTTGATCATCAAGTTACATGCTTATCAGACCTTGGGTGTAAAGAACTTTGAACTGAGGATATATGATGTAGATTAATTTTTTTTAAACTACTGATGAGAACATTTAACCTATGTATTTTTTGAGTCGATAGATAAATGATCTCTAGATAATGCAATGGTGAGATTAAAGATAAATGATCTCTAGATAGCATGATGGTGAGCTTAGAGTAATGTTTATCAATATTAATCCTAACATCAGAAGGGGGACCTAACCTACCTCAACATATGTGTGTTTGTGATTTTTGATTTTGGGTGAGAGGGTGAACTATAGATAGGAGTGGTAAATCCTATTCCCCCCTAGTGTTTCCAACATTTGATATCAAACTCTTAATCTAGTTTTTTATTATTTGTGAACCAGTGTATACAAAAAAAACAACTAACCTTTTTTTATAAATATTAGTTCTTTTTTTGTTAGTTTAATCAGATTCCTTAAAAAATTGTCCTTTTAAGTTTGATCCTCAACTATACTACAATAAGATATGTCCACTTGCGAATTGAATTTCCGTACACTTAGTTAGGTAGAACCTTGGGGTTTCATCCCTAGGGAATTGTTGTATGATGATCTTTCACATCAACAATCACCCCTAATATGAAAGAAACACATACGCCCACATATATCCTGTAATAAATGATTCCAAAAATCTTCTCATGATACACTAGATTACTAAATGCATGTCTGCATTCACTTACCTACTTTAGGAATCAAGGGAATATATGTGATTTTTAGGGCTTTTAAATCTATGTGACTAATAGGTATATCCTTTAATAAATTATTCCAAGAATCTTCTCATGATACACTAGATTACTACAAGCATGTCCACATTCACTTACCTACATTAGGAATTAAGAAAACATATTTGGTTTTTAGGGCTTTTGAAACTGTGAGTGGTAGTTTCACTTAAATCTTAGTACCAATCAATCATCTTATATAATCATACTTCATTTAAGAAATCTATCTTATTTGTTTGACCCAATCACCAACTTGTAGCTTATAACCTTTACATAATAGTAGTATGATAGAAAGACATTTTTTCATAATATCAATGCTGAATAAACATGAAATTAATCAACTTATTTTCATAATCTTGATTATCCAATGTCATTTAATTAGTATAGGATCTCATTTTTATAGATGATGTCTTACAAATGTGTTGTACTAATAGGACCTTGCATATCTTCCTTACTTTGTCCAAGATAGAGCACGATGATGATTATGGTTTGTTTCACCTAATTAATGGTAATAATCAATAAGATAGTTATTAACCATAGTTTGGGTTTATAATCAACTAAAATGAACAAGAAACTATTGAATTGTTAATGCATACTATATAAGAAAGTCCCTGGAGGATTTTCAATGCAATTTGTTACTCTATTTCTCTAAATTTCGAAGTAATGATAGTATTCCAATCTTTAATGTATAGGAAATAACATGAGGGTATTGTATGCAACTTCTATTTGTTTTCAATTAAAAGTAATCTATTATTATAATAAGGTAGTCACAAGCAAAGATAGCATCACAAGCTAAGAACACTAATAAAGAGGGCAGTCTGTTAGATAGGATGTCATGGGTTTAAATCCCCTTGGGGATGAATTTTAGGGAAAATATCTCTTGCTTACACCGGCCAGGGCATGGCCTTGCAATGGCAGTTCCACTAATACGTGTGGCATGAGGATGACTCTCCACCACTTGTCTAGTCTCAGAATTTACTCTATTGGAGTGGGTCCAATATGTCCCTACTCACATGAGGTTCCTCGATATTAAAAAAAATAGTATATAATGCTTTGAATGCAAACTTTCCCTTTAGCTTTTTCAATTGCAAATTGGTTTATATGTCTTCTAGCATGGCTGCATGTAAGGTTGTGGGAGAGATTTGAATGTCATTTTTGTTGCTAGATATATAAATAGATTGTCCTTTGTCTAACTATACATGACAAGAGATCATGAAAATAGTTGCATACAACTTGACCTTTGGTCATGTCTATTTTTCTAACTTATAGATTAGCCCTATTATCCCAGTATGTACAATACAAAAAAGAGTGTAGGTATAATATATAATATTGAAATGGTTTAATTTAAAAATTAGTCCTTTATTCTAATCATACAGTTATACAAGAGCATAGACTCAGTGCACCGGAAAAATATTTGTAGTGCACTTACTCTGATCCATTCTTGGTCGAGTAGTTTGTGGACCGAGACACATCTGGTCGAATATTTTATCGATCAGGATTAGACCATTAAACCAATTAACTAATGAAGTTTAAATAACAGCTATCCGTTAAGAGATAACTTCTACACTCGAACTATACCCGGTCGAAGAAATTGTCGACCAAGAGACTTTCATTCGAAAAAGTTGTTTACCGAACTAGATTCTGGACTTATTTCTAGAAACAACTAAATTAGCCATTGCACCTTACATTAACTCATCAAAAATGACTAATTCTCTACTAAGAATCCTCTAGACACTTTCCTAAGATACCCTAGTCACTTGCAACCCACTCCTATAAATAGACTTAGGGCACCAAACATACACATGCTACACTTGAGTAATCCTTCGAGAGAGCAAAAGAGTGGAATTGTTCTTGCCATCTTCTTCCTTGAGCTCTAAGTTAGTGTCCAATAGCTAGAATCTCCTAGCCACCACCTATAAATATCCATCCTAATTGGAAAAGGTGAATTGAAGACAATTGGGTAGTGGGTTGACATCCTTCGATTCGAAAGGTGGAACCACTCTAAATTGTGAGTCTCCTCCTTGTGCCCCTCTCTTTCTTGCAATTTAAGTTTTAAAAATATTTTTACCAAGAGCTATATTCACCCTCCATCTACATCTTTGAATTGGTATCAAAGCAAGTCTTCAAGGATCTCCCACGAGTCTTGAAGCATGGGGGAAAACTTGCTTAGCAACCTCAACCTCGAAGGGATGTATGGGAATCAGCCACAACCATTCGATGGAACCAACTATACTAACTGGAAAAGGCAAATGCAATTATCCTTCCAAGGAATAAGCTTGGATCTGTCAAGAATAGTGACACGTCCATATGAGCTTCCAACTACGGAGTATGATGAATGGGATCTGGAGACGATAAAAAAGGTTCAACTCAATGCCAAAGCCATAAGTATTATATATTTTTCAATATCTGTTGGTGATTTTAATCTCATATCTTCTTGTGAAACTGCTTATGAAATTTGGCATAAACTTTCAGTTACACATGAAGGTATTGTTCAAGTAAAGAATACAAAAATAAATGTTCTTAAGTAAAAGTTTGAACAATTTTGTATGATGCCTAATGAATCTATAAGTGAGATGTGTGCTAGGTTTTCTTCTATCAGCAATAGCTTGAATGCTTTTGGCAAGTACATTAGTGAATAGGATTAAGTATCCAGGATATTAAGATCATTGTCTCCAAAGTACAAGCCCAAGGTGAGAAGGAAGGATATTGCATTAAAGGCTACAACTAAATTTATGATGGAGCATCTCATTGGCAACCTTGAGACACATGACGTCACCATTGAAAAAGAAAGAGAAGAGGCTAAACTCCAAAAGGTGAGAAGGAAGGATATTGCATTAAAGGCTACAACTAAAGCACAATCAAAAGTCATCACTCAAGAGAGTGATGAGATAAGTGGAGGGGATGGTGTAGAGGATGCAATTATTGTAAATGGTAAGAAATACAGATGGTATAGATATATTAAAAAATTTAGTGCTTCTTCCACTTCTTCCCTTAGGTGCTTTGAATGCAGAATGAAGGGACATGTGAAGAATGAGTGTCCTAAAATCAAGAAGAGTAAGAAATCTTCTTTCAAGAAGAAGGACAAGCGAGACAAAGCCTACAAAGAAGCTTGGGATGAGTCAAGTGATGACAATGAGAAGTAGATGAAGAAGTGGAGTGTCTCATGGCTAAGGAAGATGAAAATGAAGATGAAGACTCAAATGAGGTAGACATTTTTGAATTATCTAAAATTGATCTAGATAATAGTCTTGAAGAAACTCATACTAAATATGTTGATTGCAAAATAAAATTGAAGCTCTCTAAAATTAATGATGAGTTGCATGCTAAATTAATGATCTTACTTCTGAAAATAAAAGTCTTAGTTCTGAAAATGATAATTTGAAAGCTTCTATTGATGACTATAATGCCAAGTTTCTTATCTTAGAAAATAATAATGATCTTCTTTCTCAAGAAAATATTTAATTGGAATAATGCCAAAACATATTCTCTCTCTAGGGTCTCCTCTCTGCCTTCTCTCTAGCCTCTTCCCAGCGGCTTCCACTGGGGGGAGGGTACGCCACCTCTATGTGGCCCTCCCCCTGGCCTTCAACGACCTCGGTCAAAGCTTACAGTTGATGGCTACGACGAATCTCTGGAGTTAGGGAGTTGTCAAGCCAAACTAATGGGGTGCTCCTTAGCAATCCAGGAGAATGAGAGATGGGTGGCATGCAAGGAGTCTAGATCGGGGTTGCAGAAGCATGTCGACCTGGTTGACTCCACACTATTCAAGTGTGATGGTTGGAGAGGAGTTATTCCCTCTAAATCTAGGGTCTGAGCATGAAACTCCATCACTGGTGAAGAAAGGGGTGCTTCACCCCTCTTTAACTGGCATCATGTCTCCTCCTTCCGAGTACCTGGTTAGCTAGGGTGATGCGACCCTTGATTGCGGTTGGACGCTGCCTTGGAATCCCGGTCGTGGCTCCTCAATGGGTGGCTAGGAGCCCCCTGATGTGCTCGATGGAGATTCCTCCTCCAGATTTCTTCAGCGTCTTCTGTTCGGGGTCTCTGTCCCTGACTCTGGACGACCTTGCGGAGGCGTGATGGGTTTCCCTGATTGGAGGCGCGAGTCTGCGTCCTCATCTCATGTTGCATTCCCATCGAGTAGGACCTTTTCGGTCATGTCCGGTGGCGCCATCCGGCCTGGTCTCTACATAAAGAAGTCCAGGCCTACGGGAGATCATGTTGCCTTGTGGTTCCAGTTCGCTGCCACGAGTTCTTCTCTGACGGATTGATCCCAGGAGCATCACACATCAGGTGTGGCTAGCCCTCTGTTGCTGTGAGGTAGAGAAACCTCAAGGTGTTTGACTAGATGCTCCTAGGAGCTTGTTCATGGTCAAGACTACAACAAGGAGCTTCTGGGAGGCATCAGGTCCTAGTCGGGTTCCTCGTCTAGTGTTGTGGACGAGATTCCTTGGATTGATGACTCCATATGACATGGATACCTCTCCTTGTCATTGCTTAGGTACTCATTCGTTACATCATGGTGTCTCGCAGGATATATGGTAATGCTTCAGTGATGACAGATAGCTCGGACCTTCCTGGAAGATTTTCAGTTATTCCTTCCTCCCATCTATCACATTTTCTGAGGTGTGGATATTGCTAGTTGATGGTTGGGTTGAAGTAGTTGTTCAAATCCATAGGAAGGAAAGATCGACCCTGTTATCTTGGGCATTTAGCACATATAACCTTTGCTGGCAAAGTGATTCATTTTAGATAGATCGTTTCCTACTTGGTGGTGATATGATCTATGGTGGATGGCCTATGGCCACATGGCGCTGCGTGGGCTGGGTCAAGGGGGGCAGTTCTCTTCTCTTTCTTGGCTCTTCTATGCATCGTGGAGGAACACCCTCGTGGTGTTTGATGAAATGCTACTGACAGACAGTAGTGTGAGACCTCAAGACATCCTCTGGTGATGCTTGTTTAAGCACCTACAAGATGTTTGGCCAAATAGAAGACGATGGCTCCAAGCTTGAGTCGCATGCATCCAGGGTGGAAGATGACTACTTCCAAAAATGTGCCTGAGATGGGTTTGACATCGGTTGATGAAAATGAGTGGGAGCTTCCTTTAAATCCATTTTTTCAGTTGGATGAGCATAACGCATATGGAGGATAGGGTGGTGTCTTCTCCATGGACAAATGTTGATTGTCATGACCATTAAAGGTTCTTCTCTGAATCTGTTCTTTTGCTATTTGGATGCTTTCCTGGTTTGGTAGGAATGAGTATCGATGGTTGTTCCCCTTTATGGTGCTATCTTCCCAAGTAGTCTATGGATGTTTTCAGAAGGCATGATGTCACAATTTGAAGGTGTTCATACTGATAGTTGATTGTTAGGTCTTTTGTAAGCAGTTCAGCAACTGTGTGGTAGTCGTTAGCATAGGATAGTTGGAATTTTCTTCTCTACTTTTTTTCTGCTTCTCGGGAGGTCTTTAGATTAGTCATGTTTTGAAAGTCTATATCGTATACTGGTTGTAAGGGGAGCATGATATGTACCCAAAGTTTTGGATTCATTTTAATAGTAACAAGATTTTTTGCTGAACAAAAAAGAAAAGGTTTAATTGCTTGCAAAGATAAATGACTACCAAATTCAACTTATTATGTGCATTCATTCGGATTATGATATCATTGTTAGAGAAAGAGATACCTTACTTTCAAATTTAGCTCAAGTCAATTTAGATATTACAAAGAAACTTGCTAAAATTGTTGAATTACAAAAATATGTTGATAGTTTAAAGCATGGTGATATCCTTGATAGAGTCTTGGAAATCACTTTCGGACATGTTGGGAGAAGGGTCCTAGGTTATGTACCAAAGAAAAATCTTATCAAAAGCCTAGAGATAGAAAAACACAAGCCCCTAGAACCAAGACCATCTATGTGCCCAAGAACAATATAGAACATACCCAAATTGTTAAGAAGAGAAACCAAATTGACTTTGTTTCATGTCTTGGACATTATTCATTCTCTTGTGGAGAAGAAGGACATCGTTTGGGTTCCAAGACCTCAGACCCAGAGTTTTTGAGATATTTTATTGAGTTTTGACCTAAATTTCATTTTGAAATTCATGTGTGTCTTATTTAAACTGAAATGAGTGAATATCTTTATGTATTTGATTGTTTACTTGAGTCATTCATGATTAAAATAATTGAAAATGATATATCCTGTTCACATTAGAAATGTTGCAGCATTTTTGGAAATCTACATAATCGACTGAGGAGCCTTCCAGTCGAAGTCAAGTTCGATCGAAAATAAGTCTGAAAGAACTATTTTCTTTCAAATCAAATCATTTACTTGTGATTAACATTGATATTTTAGATCTGTAAAATGCTCATCATATTGATTCATTTCAAACACTCAAAATGCTAAAATCTTTAAGATATGTGTACTAATGTTATTAACCAAAAGGACAACCACATCAGTACCAAAATCTTCATATCTTGTGGGATTAGGTAGTTGATGGCGGTTGCTCCAAGCATATGACTGGAAACAAGGAAGCTTTTTATACACTTGAAGAAAAGAAGAGCAAAATAGTCACATTTGGAGATAATGCTAAAGTTAAAATCATTGGGATAGGTAATGTAGGTACAAATATTCAAATAAAAAATGTGCTACATGTGCATGGATTGCATCACAACCTAATTAGTGTTTGTTAATTGTGTGACAGTGGCTATGACATCGTTATTAACAAATCTTGCTACAAGTTACTCATAGAAAACACTAATGATGTTTTTATGATGAAAAAAGAGTAGGAAATATTTACATACTTAGACCTAATTCTATGCAATCTATTATTGGAAAATGTCTTCTTGCGAATGATGAATCTTTACAATTATAGCATGAAAAGCTAGGACATGCGATCTCTTGTGTTATTAAAAAATTGCATAAATATGATATTGTTCATGGTTTACCAAAACTTTCTTTTGATGAACCTAAAATTTGTGAATGATGTACTCTAGGCAAGAAAATTAAAACTTCTTTCAAATCTAAAGCTTTACTTATTACTACTAGATAATTAGAACTTATTCACATAGATTTATTTGGTCCCATGAGGACTCAATCTATTGATGGTAAAAAGTATTGTTCTATCATTGTTGATGATTATAGTAGATATACTTGGGTGCATTTTCTTTCAACAAAAGATGACACTATTAGAATACTCATTCAATTTTGCTCTAAGATTGAAAATCAACTACAAAACAAAATATGCACCATTAGGAGTGATCATGGGGGAGAGTTCAAAAACCATATCTTTGAGGAATTTTGTACATCTAAAGGGTATACACATAATTTTTCAGCTCCGTGCACCCCACAACAAAATGGGATAGTTGAGAAGAAAAGGTAGTCCTTATTAGAAATGGCTAGAACAATGTTACTTGAATATAATGCACCTAAAACCTTTTAGACCGAAGTAGTAAACACGGCATGTTATGTCATAAATTGTGTTTCAATTCACTCTCATCTTATGACAACTCCTTATGAACTCATATTTAACAAGAAACCTAGAGTTGACTACTTTCATACTTTTGGTACACCTTGCTATATCTTGAACACAAAGGATGATAGAGACAAGTTCGACCGTAAGTCACAAAATGGATTTTTCTTGGGATATTCAACATCTAGCAAGGCATTTAGGATTTACAACTCTATTTCTAATAAAGTTGAGGAATCAATTAAAATAATATTTCATGAAATCACAACACAGAGTGTTAAAAATGAAATTGAAAATGAAAGCTTGAATGACGTCACACACCGAATTGAGGACTTAACCATATCAACAAAAGATGGTAAAAATCATGAAATTGAAAAAATAAGGATCAATATAACGAGTCACATCAGCCTAATCCTAGAATAATCAAAGATCATCCACAAGACTTAATCATAGGAAATCCTTTGCATAAAGTAAAAACTCATTCATCATTTAGAGATGTTGCAAACATGGTCTTTGTATCAATTGTTGAGCCTAAAAAGATAAATAAAGCTCTAAAGGATGATTATTGGATAATTTCTATGCAAGAAGAGTTGAATCAATTCACTAAGAATAATGTATGGGATTTAGTTCCTAGACCTCATGGCAAAACCATTATTGGAACTAAATGGATTTTTCAAAATAAACTAAATGAAGCTGGGGAAGTGGTTAGAAATAAAGCTATGTTGGTTGCTCAATGGTACAATCAACAAGAAGGGTTAGACTTTGATGAAACCTATGCACCCATAGCTAGACTTGAGGCTATTCATATGTTATTAGCTCTATATGCCCATAAAAACATCAAACTTTTCCAAATGTGTGTAAAAAGTGCTTTCTTAAATAGATTTATAGAAGAAGTCTATATTGCTCAACCACCTGGTTTTGAAATTCCAAACAAGCTTGATCGTGTCTATAAACTTAAGAAAGCTCTTTATGGTTTGAAATAAGCACCCCGAAATTGGTATGTAATACTTAAAGATTATCTCTTTGATAATGATTTCTCTATTGAAAAATCAGATTTCACACTATTTTCAAATCATATGAATTGTACTTTCTAGTTGTTCAAATATATGTTGATCACATTAATGGTGATTCAAATGATTCTTTATGTACTCAATTCAGTGATATTATGCAAAAGGAATTTGAAATGAGTCTTATGGGTGAATTGGCATTCTTTCTTGGTTTTCAAATAAAACAAATGACTGTTGGAATTTTCCTAAACCAAGAGAAATATAATAAGGAACTCTTAAAATGGTTTAACATGGAAAATTGCAAACATGTTACCACTCATATGGCTACTTCTGCTAAAATTAACAAGGATGAAGATGGTGAACCCATTGATGATTCTTTATATAGATCCATGATTGGTAGCTTTTTATACTTGATTGCATCTAGACCAGATGTCATGTTCATCGTTGCACTTTGCGCTAGATTTCACTTGAACCTAAGTATTCACATTTTCAATTTGTCAAAAGATTTTTGAGATATCTTGTTGGAACTATAAATTTTTGGTTACAGTATCCAAAGGGTCAATCGTTAGATTTGAAATCTTATATCGATGTTGACTATGCTACTTGTCACCTTGATCGAAAGAGCACAAGTGGTGTTTGTTTCTTGTTAGGAATATCCCTGGTTTCTTCGTTTAGTAATAAAAAAAATATGATTGCTTTATCAACCACCGAAGCTGAATACATGGTTGTAGGATCATGATGTGCCCAAGTTCTATATATGCAACAAGTCTTGAATGATTATGATTTTGCGTTTTCTTCTATGCTGGTTTTCTGCGATAATACTAGTGTAATAAACTTGGCTCATAATCCCATTATATACACTCGTGCCAAGCACATTGAGATTAGACCACTTTTTGAGAGACCATATTTCCAAGAATAATATCTCTCTTCATCATGTTGATACGTGTGACGTCTGGTGCCAAACATCGATTAAGATAAATGCGGAAGAGGTTGTTAATAGCAGAATTGCTAAAAATTACTAAAAATTAAAACCATTTATCAAGAGATCCATTCACAGGAAAACTCTTTCATTTAGAACCAAAGTAAATCATTACATCCTGGTTCATAATGTACATGTCATGTACCATCTCTCCTCGAAGATTACATACAACAGCTACTCTATTAAATTTGTACATAGGCAACTTAAAACCTCGAGGCATCAAGCCAAAACCTCAGATCAATTATAAAATCACAAACTACTGACTCCTAGGACCTGAGAGTACAGAGACGACACATAGGACTTTATGTACAAAGCCTGACAACTAGTATCCCCACCTGGGATATTAATGTTGTCCTTGTTGTTGCTTCTCTTCCTCTGCTATACGGATTCTTCCTCTTTGTCTGCGTTTACCTAAAAATATTGGATTCCATGGGGGTGAGACAATTATAAAAATTGCCCCAGCGGGAGATATAACTCTCCGCCAAAACATTATTATTGTAGTTTAATAGAAATAAATTGAGCAGTGGAATCATAATAATCAACAGTAGGTAATTCACTTATTTAAAGCAGATTAGAGCAACATTCCCACTTAAGCTTATTAGATGTATCTCGATAAAGCAGCATGTCTAGTATTCAATAAAGAATTATAGGACATGAATAACATTTATCCATCTAGGATATGTTAAGCAAGATAATCATCAACCAGTAATTCTCGCATTTCAGTCTTATGCAAATACGCTACACGACTGATTACATTTTACAAACATACTTAAGATCTGAGGAGATGAGGTATACTCCAACCGACTATTGCTAAATCGAAATTGGTACAATACATAGGTCAATGGAAGAGCTGGATTCCCATGACCTCCCACATCCCGGTCACTATGGGACCACAAGCAGGACTATGTCACTGCTCAAAATAGTTTTCCAAGGTATACTGGAAACTTCGCTATAGAGTTACAGCGTCAACTGCACTCTCATCGGAAATCGAGAGATTTGATGTTTATCTTCATCGACCCGACATTAAATATCATTGGGAGATTAATGATACATCCATCCCAACCATCGGGAGATTGGTGATACATCCATCCCGACACATGAAGAATTGAGAGGTTTAATGTTTACCTTCAATCAGTCTCTTCACCCGGACGTAAGGATATTTTCGCCCATTTACCCCCACATATTCAAAATATGCAAATTCCAGGAAATCCATAGGGAAACCTATTTCACCATCACCAATTTCTGACAATGATGGATCTATGGTCAGAGCACTACATAAACAGATTTCACTTGATTAATTAAGTACATTTTCATATTTTTTTAGCATCAACTAAGTTTGCAAACATAACTTATTATGAAAATGCTATAAAGAAACATGTACTATTTTTATCAATTACTTGTCAGTCTTTAAAAGGCATTGGGAACTCAGTCCCTCCTTTCAATATTGGGAATTCTCATCCCTACACAATCTCATTATCACAATCATATGGTTCTGGATATTCAACCCTTAGCTCATCATTGAGCATTGTTACCAGTTTTCCAGGTAACTATCACCTTCAGGTCATCTGACCAAAGTAAACATGATACTTGCTATTACAAGCATCACTCATGGTACTTGAGGCCCATTAACTCTCTTGTTACCTCTTACCAGGCATCAAGGTATATTATGGCACACAAGGCCCAATAAACAAAAGTGAATTAAACATCATAGCTCATACCTGGCTATGATCACCATTTTAGAATACCTGCATGGTTAGTGCAGATGATAACATTAGATTCAATTACATATCAGTACCATGCAGAACAAATATGGATTCACTATTCAAGGGTAACACCACTGTTCTCTTACTAGGGTTAGGGTTTCCCATTTCATGTCATTTGGGAACATTCATCCCATTATCCAAATCAAGGTTATGGTTTATCACCATATTGCCCAAGATTAGGGTTTTATAAAACATTACATAGTATCACCCTGGATTTGAGTTCCACATCACATCAAACATCAGGGTTTCTCATAAAATCACCCTAAGTTAGGGTTTCACATAAATTTCACCCTAGAATAGGGTTTACATTCAATAATCCCACAATTAGGGTTTATTATTCATCCCCATTTGGGCTTCATGTTCCATTACCCATAATTAGGGTTTACTATTCATCCCAATTAGGGTTTTATGTTCCATTACCCATAATTAGGGTTTACTATTCATCCCATTTAGGATTTTGCATCACATTATCCTAAATTAGGTTTACACATATCATCACTCTGGGTTAGGGTTACATCCTTACCCTGGATTAGGGTTTCGCTTAGAATTGCCCTAAATTAGGATTCATATTCAATAACCTTGTCAATTAGGGTTTATGCTCATGATTAGGGTTTCATGATCTCTTTGCTAAGGATCATACCCTTAATCACCACATGAATCATACTCATGTATGAATTCCATTCTATCATTCTCTCAACTTGATTAGGTTATATCAACCCTTCAATCAAGTACATACAACTATGATTGACATAGTGTACTAGGTTATTGTTGTTATAAGCAATTAGGGTTTATCCCTTTAATGGTACTAATCATTTAGGTACTTTAGGGATTCAACCTTTGTACCTTCATTGATTACCATCACTATCAATCATTGGATCATTGGAACAATCATCACCTTCAATTTACAATTGATTGAATCACAATTGACCTACATTCAGTTTTGAGGTTTCATCACCAAACGGTTTTGAAACCGTTTGATCCCAAATGGTTTCAAGACCATTTGGGATTAAAAGGTCTCAAGACCATTTGGGCCAAATCAGTCTCAAAACCACAAGGGTTTATAAGGTACATTTATCAATTGGTTGGACATGATTTGCTGCATTGAAACCTTCAATCAATTAAGTTATTGAAGTTCAACAATTATTGGCTCTTGGATCTCCAACTCTCAAAATCTCAACCATTGAGTCACCAAACGGTTTTGAAACTGTTTGATCCCAAATGATTTCAAGACCGTTTGGGATCAAACGGTCTCAAGACCATTTGATCCAAAAAATCTTGAAATCGAATGGATTACTTTATGGAATTTCCAACAAATCAATTAGGGTTGTAATTGGTGGATTGTCCACACATTCAATTAATGAATTGGATCCATTGGATCATCATCCAACATGTACTAGGGTTCAGACCTCAAATGGTCAACCCAACCAAATGGTCAACCCAACCAAATGGTCAACCCTCTCATGCGGTTTGGGACTCAAGTCACCAAACAGTTTGCAAATTGTTTGGTCTCCAAACGATTTAATGAAACTGTTTGGACCAAAGGTCCAAGACCGTTTGCCAGTCAAATTTGTTGGAAAGTGTGACTAAGATGGTGTCATCATCATCAACCTTCAAACCCACGAAATCTACTGCCATCTTCATAGTAATTCCATCAATCAATCGAAGGAATTGCAAAAAGATCAATTAAACATAAAGGGTGGAGAAATTGAATTCAATAATAATGAATAAGGGTTCAAGTCATATAACCCGCCTTAAATTGAGCTTCAAAGCTTGGAGCTTCAAGTCAACAAGGTGTAAGAAGCTTTTACTACTCCCCCAAGGCTCATCCTCAAGTTTTGGAGTGAAAGGATTGGCTAGGGTTGAAGATGGAGTGAAGAAAAGAAGAAATTATGCATTGATTTATGATTTCCACCATGAAATCAAAATGAAAGAAGTTCAAGAAGCTTACCAACAGGTTGGGGGTCGTCCTCCTGGCCCTTCAAAGCTTCCTTGGTCGTTTTTAAAGCAAAGGGTGGAAGGGAATTCGAAATTACCCTTTCATTCTATGGATGAGCTTATATGCAATTTTTATTAAAAATTCAATTAGGAGAGAGAAAGTAGGAATCATCTCTCCCAAATTCTTGCCACTTTCCCCCCTTACTTTCCTTAGGGACGAGGCTATCCTCCTTGACTCTTTTTCCTCTCAATTATCCATGTTTTAAAGAAAATCAAATTAAGCACCTTAATCCATTTAATAGTAATATCCATATGTGAGTGGATATTTATTTTTCTTATAATGATGCAAGTGGGTTTTTCACCTCCTTGAGATATTTAGTAGCCCTTGCAAAGCACAAGGACATCCACACATATCTGAATTCAACCCTTTTAATTTTGGTTGAAGGTCCTTCAATTATTTTATTTATTTTTGTATTAATTTTAATTAAGGTTTCCATTATGCTTAAATCTTGATTATTTTAATATCAAGATTATCTCTCCTTCAAAGAGATACAAATGAGACGCCCCTCTCATTTTAATTGCTCCACATGATCCCAAGAAACAGTAGGGACCATTTTTAAGTGGTAATTTGTATATTGAACCCTAGGTTTTGGGTAAATTGCACATTACACCAAAACTAGGTTTTAATGCACAGACATTGCATTATCAGCTCTTTCTTGATATTCAGGCTATCAAAAGTCATACCTCTGCATCATCTTCACTCTCATGATGCTTCAACACATGAGGAACATATTATCATGCACAATTTGCAAAAAAAAACCTTAACTTGGGTAATTTGCACTTTAGTCCAAATCATGCAAAACATTGATTTCAACAATATTCAAAAAGGACTAAAATTGCACTATAAGTTCCTATTGAGCCTTAAATACTTTTCGAAAGATATGAGCAAGCATATAATCACTTTTATTTAACAAAACACCTAGGGTTAAAACATAATCCAGGTCGGGAATGTTACAAGTTTATCCACCCCTTACAAGGATTTCGTCCCCGAAATCATCAACAAAAACATCAAGAGAAAAGAGAAGGGTACTTCCTCCTCATCTCTTCCTCTAGCTCCCACGTAGCTTCTTCAATGCAACGGTGATGCCAGAGAACTTTTACAAGAAATATGTCTTTCTTTTTCAACTTCTCGATTCTTCTATCAAGAATCAACACATGTCCTTCAACATAAGATATATCATCATTTAGTTCTACCTCCATAGGTTGCAGAACCAAATTTATGTCAGGATGACAATTCCTCGGCATGGAAATATGGAACACTGGATGCAATCTATGCAGCTCCGGTGGTAGCTCCATCTTATAGGCTACCTTTCCCATCCTCTCAATGATTGGATAAGGTCCCATAAATCTAGGATCTAACTTTCCCTTCTTTCCAAATCTAAGGATACCTTTCCAAGGTGAGACCTTGAGATACACTCTGTCTCCAACTTGGAATTCTAAGGGTCTACGACGCTTATCTGCATAAGATTTCTGCCGATCCTGGGAAGCTTTCAATTGTAGTTGTATGACTTTAATCTTCTCAGTTGTTTGC
The DNA here is from genome assembly GCA_963693085.1 of Alisma plantago-aquatica. Lineage (NCBI taxonomy): Eukaryota > Viridiplantae > Streptophyta > Magnoliopsida > Alismatales > Alismataceae > Alisma > Alisma plantago-aquatica. Next base: position 1,380,797,914 of record OY856410.1, on the reverse strand, counting down.
CGTACTAGCTCAAGACCCAAGAGTTGGTACTCTCCTATTTCATACCAACATAAGGGAGATCTACAATGTCTACCATATAAAGCTTCATATGGTGCCATCTCAATACTGTCATGATAGCTATTATTATAAGCAAACTATATCAAGCTCAGATGTTGAACCCAACTTCCTACAAATTGAAGGACACATGCTCTAAGCAAATCCTCCAAAGTTTGTATAGTCCTTTTAGATTTTCCATATGTTTGTGGGTGAAAGGATGTACTAAACCTTAACTGCATACCCAAAGCTTTATGGATTCTCTCCCAAAAATGACTCGCAACTGGGGGACCTCTATCAAAAATGATAGTAGTTGGAACCTCGTGCAAACGCACTATCTCATCTATGTATATCTGGGCAAGCTTCTCAACAGTGTAGGTTGTTTTGACAGGAAGAAAACGTGTTGTCTTAGTCAACCTATCAACTATCACCTAAATGGAATCATGACTTTTGGATGTTCTTGGCAAACCAACCACAAATTCCATGGTTACATGATCCCATTTCCACTGCGGTATAGGTAGAGGTTACATTGTTCCTGCGGGCTTCTGATGTTCAACTTTAACCTGCTGATACACCAGACACTACATAACAAACTTAGCAACATCTTTATTTAATCCATGTCACCAATACATATCTTTTAAGTTATGGTACATCTTGGTGCTCCCTGGATGCATAGCATACATCAAAGAATGAGATTCTTCTAGAACTAACTTCCTTAAGTTATCAACATCAGGTACTACCATTCTATCATGGTAACAAACTACCTGATCATCTGAATCATGGAAACCATCCCGTTTCTCACTACCATGCTCTGACCTGATCTGTTGAATCACAACATTAGCTTTTTGTGCTTCTTTAATCTGCTGTCTCAGAGTAGGTTTTATGTGCATCTCAGTTAACAACCTGGCTAACAATGATACTTTAAGATGTACATTGTCTTGCCTCAAGGAGATAAGCATATCTCTCTTAGACCACACTAAGGAGTTCAACTGTGCTTTGTTTAAGGTTGGTGTTGTTGATTTTCTACTTAGTGCATCAGCAACCACATTGGCTTTCCCTGGATGATAATCAATTGTACAATCGTAGTCCTTAATTAACTCCATCCAGTGGTGTTGCCTCATGCTGAGAAAAGATATACTTTAGGTTCTTATGGTCTGTGAAAATCTGGAATGTTTCTCCATAGAGATAATGTCTCCAGATCTTCAAGGCATGGACCACAGCAGCTAGCTCTAGATCATGTGTCGGATAATTCTCCTCGTGTTTCTTAAGCTGTCGAGAAGCAAAAGAAATCACTTGCTTATCCTGCATCAACACACATCCTAAGCCATTCTTAAATGTGTCACAGAAGACTATATACCCCTTCCCTTGCTCAGGTAGCACTAACACAGGTGCAATTCTTAACATTTCCTTCAGCATCTGAAAAGATTGTTGGCACTTGTCATTACAGACAAAAAGAATCTCTTTCCTGGTCAACTTGGTTAGGGGTAAAGCTATTGAACTGAAGTTCTTAATGAACCTCCTGTAATAGCCTGCAAGTCCTAGGAAACTACGTATCTCCGTCGGTGTCTTAGGTTGTTCCCATTGCAGGACAAATTCTACTTTCTTAGGATCAACAAGAATACCTGAAGCGGATATTATGTGTCCAAGAAAAGAAACTTCTGGTAACTAGAACTCACATTTGCTAAACTTAGCATATAACTTATGCTTTCTTAGCAAAGTCAAATCTTGACGAAGATGTTGCTCATGTTGTTGAGCATCTCTACTATATATCAGGATGTCATCTATAAAGACGGCTATACATTGATTAAGAAAAGGTCGAAAGATTCTAATCATGAGTTCCATAAATGCAGTTGGTGCATTAGTTAGTCCAAACGACATAACTATGAACTCAAAGTGACCATACCTTGTCCTAAAGGTAGACTTAGGTATGTCACTCTCCTTAATACGCAACTGATAATCCTGACCTCATATCTATCTTAGAAAAGATAGTTGCACCACGCAACTGATCAAACAAGTCATCAATCTTTGGTAGAGGATACTTGTTCTTTATAGTTACTTTATTTAACTGCATATAGTCGATGCATAAACGCATAGACCCATCCTTCTTCTTAACAAAGAGGACCGGAGCACCCCATGGTGAAGTACTTGGTCAGATAAAACCCTTCTCAAGCAACTCTTGTAGTTGGTTCTTGAGCTCTGCCATTTCAGCAGGTGCCATTCTATACGGCGTTTGTGCTATTGGTTGCATGCCCAGGATTAGATTAATCTCAAAATCAATCTCTCAAGGTGGTGGAACACCTGGAAGTTCTTCAGGAAATACATCTTCAAATTCCCTCACTATTGGAACTTCAAAAAGATGAGGGTTCTCCATTGTGGTATCAATCACATGGGCTAAGAATGCAAAGCATCCTTGTCTCATCAACTTCTCAGCTACCATAGCTGACACAAGACATGTTGGAATAATCTTTCTATCTCCCTGAAAGATCCATGTGTCACTATCATCTGTGAACATAGCCTGCTTGGAATCACAATCCAAGAAAACTTTATACATTTCTAAGGTGTCCATCCCAAGAATTATATCAAACCCATGCATCTCAAGTGGTATAGGATCCACTTGAATGTGATGTTCAGAAAAGGAAAGATTGCAGGGAGAACATACCTCCCATAACACTGCAGATCCCATCAAAGGGGTTTCTAGCAACAAACTATCTGCTCTATGACTAACAATCATGTTGCAGTCATGAATCACTTCTCGAGTGATAAAAGAGTGTGTAGCACCCGGATCAATTAACACAAATACTAAGCAGGATGAAGACATATCAGAATAAAATAGTTCCATTTGACCTGTCACAACCCTAGGATTGACAACTGCTTCGGGCTGATTCATTGCATAGAATCTAGCCATTGACCCTGTGCTCGATTGTTGGATGTTGAAGATCCAACTTGGGACGCTTGTCCACACCCTCTAGCACCACTGCCAGATTGCTGTCTTTGAGAGCCTTGTTGACTCTGCCTCGGTTGCTGGGTCACATTCCTGACTTTTTCAGGACAGTTCCTCACCACATGGCCTTCTCTCCCACATCTATAACAGGTTACATTTCCTATCTGTAGTTTGGGTGGTCCTATTACTGACATTGAGGCTGAGCTGTGAGCTCCCTTCGGTGGTAAACTATGGCCTCTACCCTTACTTGACATCCATTGCGTCTGGGTATTGAACCTTGGTGGTGGTGTAGGCACAGAATACTTTGGTTTCTTAAAACTTCCAGAACTCTATCCCTGGAATTGTGGGTACTCTTTCTTACCCTTGGTCTGTCACTTCTCAATCATAGACCTTTCTATTCGTCTTACAAACTCTACAAAAGTGGCAAACCTCTCCCGATTCTCCAGAGCAGACACTGGAGTGGTCAATTCAGCATTCAATCCCTTCTCGAATCGCCGAATTCTCTCCTCATCTGTAGATGTCATATGCGGACAAAACCACAAAAGTTCCATGAACCTAGCTTCGTATTTGCTAATGTTCATTTGTCCTTGCCTCAGCCTCTCAAATTGAGATATCTTCTCATCTAGATACGTCTTGGGAAAGTATCTAGCAAAATTCATGCCAGAATTCATCCCATCCAATCACAACACTAAATCTTTTTCCTTCCTTAATGGTCCACCAGTGGCCATCACTCCCTTTTAGGAGATATACAGCATGCCTCACCTTCTCATCATCAGGAATCATGAGGATTCTGAAGCCTTTCTCTAGTTCAGTCAACCATAGGTCAGCTGTACCAGCATACTCTATGGCTCCTACCCTCCTAAGTTGTTCAAAAGTTTTGTCGGCTCCATGTCTTTCATTATGGGTTGGTGCCCTAGGTGCAGCTAATGGCATCCTATCCGTCATGTGGGTCATAGCTGCTATAAATTGTCCAAACATGGCTTGGAAAGCTGGGTTCCCCATATCAGCTTGATTGAATTGGGGTTGATCAAGTACAGGCTCCTCCCTATCTTGATCTCTTACACCTCCTCTTGGTGCAGCAACACTGCTCTCAGCAGCATGTTCATCGTGTGATCCAGACATCTTTAGTTCTTCTTCTCCTCCTATATCAGACAGATTGGAAGACACTAGAACAGACTCAACAACCTTAATCCTATTTCTCTGTATACTCAGCGAACCTAGAGCTCTGATACCACTAAATTGTGATGTCTGGTGCCAAACATCGATTAAGATAAATGCGGAAGCGGTCATTAACAGTGAAATTACTAAAAATCACTAAAAATTAAAACCATTTATCAAGAGATCCATTCACAAGAAAACTCTTTCATTCAGAACCAAAGTAAATCATTACATCCTGGTTCATAATGTACATGTCGTGTACCATCTCTCCTCGAAGATTACATACAACAGCTACTCTATTAAATTTGTACATAGGCAACTTAAAACCTCGAGGCATCAAGCCAAAACCTCAGATCGATTATAAAATCACAAACTACTAACTCCTAGGACCTGAGAGTACAAAGAGGACACATAGGACTTTATGTACAAAGCCTGACAACTAGTATCCCCACCTAGGATATTACGGTTGTCCTTGTTGTTGCTGCTCTTCCTCTGCTACAGGGATTCTTCCTCTTTGTCTGCGTTTACCTAAAAACATTTGATTTCACGGGGGTGAGACAATTATAAAAATTGCCTCAGTGGGAGATATAACTCTCCGCCAAAACATTATTATTGCAGTTTAATAGAAATAAACTGAGCAGTGGAATCATAATAATCAATAGTCGGTAATTCACTTATTTAAAGCAGATTAGAGCAACATTCCCACTTAAGCTTATTAGTTGTATCTTGATAAAGCAGCATGTCTAGTATTCAATAAAGAATTTTAGGACATGAATAACATTTATCCATCTAGGATATGTTAAGCAAGATAATCATCAACCAGTGATTCTCGCATTTCAGTCTTATGCAAATACGCTACACGACTGATTACATTTTACAAACATACTTAAGCTCTGAGGAGATGAGGTATACCACTCATACTCCAACCGACTATTGCTAAATCGAAATTGGTACCATACATAGGTCAATGGAAGAGCTGGATTCCCATGACCTCCCACATCCCGGTCAGTATGGGACCACAAGCAGGACTATGTCACTGCTCAAAATAGCTTTCCAGGGTATATTGGAAACTTCGCTATAGAGTTACAACGTCAACTACACTCTCATCGGCAATCGAGAGATTTAATGTTTATCTTCATCGACCCGACATTAAATATCATTGGGAGATTAATGATACATCCATCCCAACCATTGGGAGATTGGTGATACATCCATCCCGACACATGAAGGATTGAGAGGTTTAATGTTTACCTTCAATCAATCTCTTCACCCGGACGAAAGGATATTTTCACCCATTTACCCCCACATATTCAAAATATGTGAATTCCACGAAATCCATAGGGAAACCTGTTTCACCATCACCAATTTCTGACAATGATAGATCTATGGTCAGAGCACTACATAAACAGATTTCACTTGATTAATTAAGTACATTTTCATATTTTTTAGCATGAGCTAAGTTCTCAAACATAACTTATTATGAAAATGCTATAAAGAAACATGTACTATTTTTATCAATTACTTATCAGTCTTTAAAAGGCATTGGGAACTCAGTCCCTCCTTTCAATATTGGGAATTCTCATCCCTACACAATCTCATTATCACAATCATATGGTTCTGGGTATTTAACCCTTAGCTCATCATTGAGCATTGTTACCAGTTTTCCAGGTAACTATCACCTTCAGGTCATCTGACCAAAGTAAACATGATACTTGCTATTACAAGCATCACTCATGGTACTTGAGGCCCATTAACTCTCTTGTTACCTCTTACCAGGAAGCAAGGTATATTATGGCACACAAGGCCCAATAAACAATAGTGAATTAAACATCATAGCTCATACCTGGCCATGATCACCATTTTAGAATACATGCATGGTTAGTGCAGATGATAACAGTAGATTCAATTACATATCAGTACCATGCAGAACAAATATGGATTCACTATTCAAGGGTAACACCACTATTCTCTTACTAGGGTTAGGGTTTCCCATTTCATGTCATTTGGGAACATTCATCCCATTATCCAAATCAAGGTTATGGTTTATCACCATATTGCCCAAGATTAGGGTTTTATAAAACATTACATAGTATCACCCTGTATTTGAGTTCCACATCACATCAAACATCAGGGTTTCTCATAAAATCACCCTAAGTTAGGGTTTCACATAAATTTCACCCTAGAATAGGGTTTACATTCAATAATCCCACAATTAGGGTTTATTGTTCATCCCCATTTGGGCTTCATGTTCCATTACACATAATTAGGGTTTACTATTCATCCCAATTAGGGTTTCATGTTCCATTACCCATAATTAGGGTTTACTATTCATCCCATTTAGGATTTTGCATCACATTATCCTAAATTAGGTTTACACATATCATCACCCTGGGTTAGGGTTACATCCTTACCCTGGATTAGGGTTTCACTTAGAATTGCCCTAAATTAGGATTCGGATTCAATAACCTTGTAAAATAGGGTTTATGCTCATGATTAGGGTTTCATGATCTCTTTGCTAAGGATCATACCCACATGAATCATACTCATGTATGAATTCCATTCTATCATTCTCTCAACTTGATTAGGTTATATCAACCCTTCAATCAAGTACATACAACTATGATTGACATAGTGTACTAAGTTATTGTTCTTATAAACTATAGGGTTTATCCCTTTAATGGTACCAATCATTTAGGTACTTTAGGGATTCAACCTTTGTACCTTTATTGATTACCATCACTATCAATCATTGGATCATTGGAACAATCATCACCTTCAATTTCCAATTGATTGAATCACAATTGACCTTCATTCGATTTTGAGGTTTCATCACCAAACGGTTTTGAAACTGTTTGATTCCAAATGGTTTCAAGACCGTTTGGGATCAAACGGTCTCAAGACTGTTTGGGCCAAATCAGTCTCAAAACTGCAAGGGTTCATAAGGTACATTCATCAATTGGTTGGACATGATTTGCTGCATTGAAACCTTCAATCAATTAAGTTATTGAAGTTCAACAATAATTGGCTCTTGGATCTCCAACTCTCAAAATCTCAACCATTGAGTCACCAAAGGGTTTTGAAACCGTTTGATCCCAAATGGTTTCAAGGCCGTCTGGGCTCAAACGGTCTCAAGATCGTTTGACCCAAAAAGCCTTGAAATTGAATGTATTACTTTATGGAATTTCCAACAAATCGATTAGGGTTGTAATTGGTGGATTGTCCACACATTCAATTAATGAATTGGATCCATTGGATCATCATCCAACATGTACTAGGGTTCAGACCTCAAATGGTCAACCCTCTCATGCGGTTTGGGACTCAAGTCACCAAACGGTTTGCAAACCGTTTGGTCTCCAAATGGTTTGGTGAAACCGTTTGGACCAAAGATCCAAGACTGTTTGCCACTCAAATTTGTTGGAAAGTGTGCCTGAGATGATGTCATCATCATCAACCTTCAAACCCGCAAAATCTACTACCATCTTCATAGTAATTCCATCAATCAATCAAAGGATTTGCAAAAAGATCAATTAAACATAAAGGGTTGAGAAATTGAATTCAATAATAATGAATAAGGGTTCAAGTCATATAACCCGCCTTCAATTGAGCTTTAAAGCTTGGAGATTCACGTCAACAATGGTGTAAGAAGCTTTTACTACTCCTGGAAGGCTCGTCCTCAAGTTTTGGAGTGAAAGGATTGGCTAGGGTTGAAGATGGAGTGAAGAAAAGAAGAAATTATGCATTGATTTATGATTTCCACCATGAAATCAAGATGAAAGAAGGTCAAGAAGTTTACCAACAGGTTGGGGGTCGTCCTCCTGCTCCTTCAAAGCTTCCTTGGTCGTTTTTCAAGCAAAGGGTGGAAGATAATTCGAAATTACCGTTTCATTCTATGGATAAATGAGCTTATATGCAATTTTTATTAAAAATTCTATTAGGAGAGAGAAAGTAGGAATTATCTCTCCCAAATTCTTTCCAGTTGCCCCCTTCCTTTCCTTAGGGACGAGGCTATACTCATTGCCTCTTATTCCTCTAAATTATCCATGTTTTAAAGAAAAGCAAATTAAGCACCTTAATCCATTTAATAGTAATATCCATATGTGAGTGGATATTTCTTTTTCTTATAATAATGCAAGTGGGTTTTTCACCTCCTTGAGATATTTCGTGGCCCTTGAAAAGAAAAAGAACATCCACACATATCTGAATTCAACCTTTTTAATTTTGGTTGAAGGTCCTTCAATTACTTTATTTATTTTTGTATTAATTTGAATTAAGGTTTCCATTATGCTTAAATCTTGATTATTTTAATATCAAGATTTTCTCTCCTTCGAAGAGATGCAAATGAGACGCCCCTCTCATTTTCTTTGCTCTACATGACCCCAAGAAATAGTAGGGACCATTTTGAAGTGGTAATTTGCATATTGAACCCTAGGTTTTGGGTAAATTGCACATTACACCAAAACTAGGTTTTAATGCACACACATTGCTTTATCAGCTCTTTCTTGGTATTCAGGCTATCACAAGCCATACCTCTGCATCATGTTCACTCTCATGATGCTTCAACACATGAGGAACATATTATCATGCCCAATTTTCAAATAAACCCCTTAACTTGGGTAATTTGCACTTTAGTCCAAATCAAGCAAAACATTGACTTCAACAATATTCAACAAGGACTAAAATTGTAATATAAGTTCCTCTTGAGCCTTAAATACTTTTCAAAAGATAAGAGCAATCATATAATCACTTTTATTAAACAAAACACCTAGGGTTAAAACATAACGCAGGTCAGGGATGTTGCAATACGGAGGAATAATTGGTTGATATTTTTATCAAACAGCTCCTTTGGATTAATTTTGATATATTAGAAGGAAGTTATACTCAACTAGACAATGTTTACTTTGATAATTTGCTCAAGATTCTTGATTATACTATGTGTATTATCATTGCCTTTGGTTTCTTGCTTGCATCTTGAAATTGTGGCTTTCATTGGACATTTGATAACCTCTCATTTTGTGATGTTATCTTACTAAGTTTTTCTTAATTTTCCATACTCTTTCTTAGATAAATTAGATATAATCCTTAACTTTCTACTTTATTATGAATTCACCATTAAACTAACATTTATCTTCTTCTTCTTACAGAAAAACCCAAAAAAATGCAAAAGGGGCAAACGGTCTGGAGAACGAATGAAGTCCACATGGTCCCAAGAACAAATAAACTCAAACGGTCCCGAGACCGAATAAAGGCAAACGGTCTAGAGACCTAATAAAGTCCAAATGGTCCCAAGACCAAATGAACTCAAACGGTCCCAAGACCGAATAAAGGCAAATGGTCCGAAGACCGAATGAAGTCCAAACGGTCCCAAGATCGAATGAACTCAAACGGTCCCAAGACCGAATAAAGGCAAACAGTTTGGAAATCGAATGAAAGCAAATGGTCCCAAGACCGTATGAAGCCAAACGGTCCTGAGACTGTTTGATGCCAAATGGTCCCGAGACTGTTTGATGACAAACAGTCCCCCAAACTGTTAAAGACCCAAACGGTCCCAAGATCGTTTGGGATTCCTTGGAATCCTATAAATAGGACCTAAGGAGTCCTCATTTGGCATCAACTTCTTGGACGCCCAGAGGCTGCCCCAATCACTCGAGAGTTATTCCACCTTCATCCTTCGCCCAAAGGCTGTTGGTTCAAGATCCATACTCCATCTTCAAGCTACTTCCTCTCTCATCAACATAAGAAGGTGGGAAGTGGAGGATTCTTCATCAAGACAACCACGCGGCATGAAGATAGTTGCTCTCTCCTCTAAGGGGTCGACCTTCCTCGCTCCTATGTGGAGATGATGCTCTCTCTCTCTCTCTTCCCACCTCCTTCTTTGTTCTTGCCATGAGCGAGTAGTCTCATACACTAGGGTGTGGGGAGTAGCCCTTCTACCCATGTTTTCATTTCATACATTGTAATTCATGAGTTTGCAATAGAAAAACATTATCTTTCCAATTCAACATCAATCGTTTAATGAATGCTAGTTGCTTGATCACCAGCTTGTGTTATCTATTATCTGTTAGTGCAAATTGTCTATGTTTGTACTTCTAGATTCGAATATCGACTGCTTGTTGGTTCCATACTGTATGTAGTCACCATACGTTTGGTTGGGTATCTAGGAGTGTTTCTCAAGGAGTGGAGTAACCTAACCTCCATTGTACTTTCATACTATGAAATGGAATCAGTTGACGTATGAAAGTACAACGTTGATAGGTCGAGGAACACACTTTGTGAGGGGAGTGATGCAAAGTAAGTGACCATTTGTCTGGGGATGGCTGACATTGCATAGTTAGTTATCTGAAAGGAAGATAATCCTACAAAGATACTAACTGTTTAGACTCTTTTCTTTACAAGCCAAGTTATTGTGATGTATGTTTTGATCCATGCGTAGTGGTGGTGAAACCCGATCACATCCTAGTGGCTTCTAAATATTGTTTACAACCTTAAGTTTACTTTCTTGTTATTTTCTTTCTCCACACATTAGCTTAACCATCAAATCAACTCTTGGATCTAAATATCAACTCTTAAGTAGATAAGTAGAATTACTACATTTTCCATCTTGTTAAACTCTTAACAATATTTTCGTCTCATGGATTCGACCCTTAACTATACTACGATAAGACTTACACATATCTTGGCATACGTGGGTGGAGATCTTATCATAGCATATGCAAGGCTAAACTTAGAGACTTACTATCTCTAGGATTTTTAGTGGTGCACGCAACTCCACGTAAGTGGAGGCTCCATCAAAAATTGGTGTCATTTCCGGGGACAACGGAACGTTCTAATTTTACTTGTTAACTTTCTAGTTGATTAGGATTTTACACTTTTCTTTAACCATAATTCATATAATCTTAATTTCATCATTTTTTCTGCATTATCTAAAGTGTGTTCTTCTTCTACTCAAGTAGAAAACGTGTATGCAACATTTGCATAACATCAGATTCTCCCATGAACCAGAGTATGACTCTGAGGTAGAACGAAGCTTCCACCGACGCATCCGACTCAAATGCCAACGAGCCAGACAAATGGCTGACGAACAGCACTGAGCTGAAGAACAGGCCCGCATTCAAGCTGAGAATGAAGCAGCCACAGCCGTTGCTCAAATAGTGTTGCGGAACAAGCAACTTTGGGATTACGTCGTTCCTAAGAACTTTAAAGATAATCACCCTATTAGGACCCCACTCATCAATGTTCCTAACTTTGATATCCGCACGTAATGGATCCAGATTATGCAAGGCATTTTTTTTCTGGAGGTGTTGGGGATGACTGCATGGATCACCTAAAGCGATTCATGTCTCTTTGTTGGCTAGTACCACATGCTGGAGTTCCTTTCGACGCAATCATGCTACACCTTTTTCACTTCACTTTGTCTGGAAGGGCATTGAGTTGGTATAACACACTAGATGGGGAGACAATCACCACCTGGGCTCCTTTGGAAGAAAAGTTTCTAGAGAAGTTCTTTCCACCTTCGTTGACTTATGGGATTAGGGGACAAATTAATCACTTTTCTCAACTCTCGGGGAATCACTGGCAGAATCATGGTAGAGATTTAAGGAACTTTTGAGAAAATGTCTGCATCACGGAATCTCTCAAAACCAGCTGATAGAGACATTCTATAGAGGAGTGAGTGGTGATATTAAGAAATTTTTGGATTCCTCATCTGGGGGGGAATTTCATGCGAAAGAACTACAAAGATGCCTGGAGGATTGTTACACTTGGAGCTGAGAACCAATATAATTGGGGAAGGTCGTCCACAGGGGGAATTCTAAAAGTTTGTAAGGCTGAAGAATCAATGGAAATGAAAGCCATCGCCGAAGCCCTAAAAACTATCACTCACAAGCAACAAGTTCTTGAAATGACACTTAGAGAAAAGAAGAGCCCCCAACAGGTCAAGGCAGCTACCGTGACTTGCGAGGCATGTCATGCATCTGATCATCCCACATTATCATGTGGTCTCCTATACAATGTGATGATGGACATGCAGACACCACATCCATAGTATGAACCAATCATCGAACAGCCTGAGGATCTGTCACCAGAATAAGTAAATTACATCCACACTATACCAGGACAAGCTTATTATAACCCAAATCAACCAAGAAACCATCCCGGGTTTCAATATGGGAATCATGTGGGGACTACTGCCAACCGGCAGCACCAGACCTAAGGAGGAGTTTTTAATAGATCGCCACCAGGTTTCCAGAACAATTATAATAGAAACCAGGGAAACTTTAGAGGAGGATTGCATGGATTCACACAACCAAGAAACCCTTCTGTATATTACCAATATACTAATCTGCTGTTGCACCTGCAATTAAAGCAACCCAGCTACAACAAACACAAATTCAACAACCCCAATTATCCACTGTGCCTCAGCAGCAACAACCACAACAGTTTCAACAAAATCTACAAAAGAATAATCCGCCTCCACCAATAGATGAACTGTCATTGATAAGACAAATGTTGCAGTCGCAACAAACCATGCTTTCCAACCAGCAAGCCCAACAAAAAGCTGTTGAAACTCAATTAGCACAAATCACAGCTCAACTAAAACCTCTGGTAGGCACTTTTGATGGCCAACTAGAGATAAACCCAAGACACGATCAACCCAGACAAGAACAATTGAAAGCCATCGCCACAAGGTCGGGTCGTGTCCTTACTAAAGACAAAAAAATCATTCAGGAGGATGAAGATATAGTTGTCATCAACCCAATCGCAAGCACAAACCAAGAAACTGAAAAGATTGAAGAATGCGAGAAGGAAAAAGAAAAAAGACTAGATTTCAAAGAACATGAAGTCCCGCTATATAAGCCCAGAATACCATACCCAGGCTGGTTGAGAGGGACTAATCTGGATACTAGGTTCCAAAAATTTAAGGAAGCGATGAAAAAACTATATATTGATATCTCGTTCCTTGATGCTCTCTCTGAAATACCAGCTTGGGCCAAATACCTGAAGACCTTATTATCAAGGAAATGTATGACTGGAGAAGAAGAGACGGTTAAACTAGCTCAGACAACTTCTGATATTATTCTCAACAAAATGCCAAGGAAACAAAAAGATCATGGATCCTTTGGTATCCAATGTTCCATCGGAAACACCTCTAGAAAAAAAGGATTAGCTGATCTAGGAGCTAGTATACCTATTATGCCCTTCTCAATGTGCAAAAGGTTGGGTTTTACCAAGTTGTTACCAACAGCAATGACAATTCAGCTGGATGATTCTACCATCATTGCATCATTGGGGATCATTGAAGATATCCCAGTCAGGATAGGGAGGGAGTCTTATGTCCCTTGCGACTTTGTTATTATGGATATAAAGGAAGATCTAAGATATCCAATAATATTCAGCAGGCCTTTCTTTGCTACCGCAAGAGCACTTATCAAAGTTGCAACAGGCACAATTATCTTAAGACTAGGAAAGGAAGCCATCCAATCCAGAGTCCTTAACAGCCTAAAAGGTCCCAGTATCCAGGAAGAAATTTTCCTTCTCGAGACAATAGAAAAAATGTCTCAATTACAGCCGGAAACAGCCGAACCATCTGATGATCTGGAGAATGTCTTAACCAACCCAAAAGTTGAATTTTCAGCCAATGAACTAGTACAACAATGTCTGTGATACTTAGACCAAGCCAAAGAAGCTTCGGCATCCACTTTTGAGGAATTGAAATTTGTCACCACTTTGGTAACTACGGAAGTACTCAAGGCCCCTGAAATGAAAGCCTTACCAATAGGGCTCAAACATGTCTTCCTGGAAGAAGAAAAATTGTTCCCATTCATAATCAGCTCTACTTTAATAGATGATCAAGAAGAAAGACTTCTCGCTGAGCTAAGGAAACACAAGAAAGCTAGTGGATATAAAATGACTAACCTAATGGGAATAAATCTAGCTCTGTGCATGCACAGACTACCTATGGTAGAAGAGTTCAAACCATCAAGGGAATACCAGAGGAAACTAAACCCAAACCTCAAAGAAGTGGTTCGTCTCAAAGTCCTTAAACTCCTAAAAGCTGGTATCATATATCCCATTTCTGATTCTCAATGGGTCAGCCCAGTCCAAGTGGTTCCCAAAAAGGGGGGACCAATGTCATTCTGAATGATAAAAATGAGCTAGTACCCACAAGGACTGTCACATGATGGAGGATGTGTATCAATTATAGAAAACTAAACAAAGCAACAAGAAAATATCACTTCCCTCTACCTTTCCTTGATGAAGTCCTTGAATGCTTGGCCCACCAAAAGTTCTTCTGCTACCTTGATGGTTATTTCAGGTTCTATCAAATTCCAATACACCCAGAAGACCAAGAAAAAATAACCTTTACTTGTCCCTTAGGAACCTACGCTTTCAGAAGGATGCCTTTTGGGCTGTGTTACGCACCTGCAACCTTCCTTAGGTGTATGTCAGCAATTTTTGTGGGATTAACTGAGTCCATGATGGAAGTATTTATGGACGACTTTTCAGTTTACGGAGATTCTTTTGACAATTGTCTACTCAACCTTAGGAAAGTTTTACAAAGATACGAGGAAACAAACCTTATCCTAAATTGGTAAAAGTGCCACTTTATGGTAACCGAAGGTGTTGTCCTCGGACATCGAGTAAGTGAAAGAGGAATTGAAGTAGAGCAAAGTGAATATCGATGTCATCTCAAAGTTGTCACCGCCTAAGGACATAAGGGGAGTGCAAGCATTTCTGGGTAATGCTGGATTCTATCAAAGATTTATTAAAGACTTCTCAAAAATACCAAAACCCATGACCTACTTATTAACCAAGGATGTTGATTTCAATTTTGATCATGAATGTCTACATAGCTTCACGACATTAAAGAATTCTCTAATCTCTGTACCTATTCTGAGAGCACCCGACTAGTCACAACCATTCGAGATAATGTGTGACGCCAGCGGCTATGCTATAGGAGCAGTGCTAGGGCAGAGAATAGACAAAAAGCCCTATGTGATATACTATGCATCAAAGATGCTAGATGAGGAGAAGAAGAATTATACTACTACTGAAAAGGAATTCTTGTCCGTCATCTACGCCTTTGAGAAATTTCGTTCCTATCTAATTGGATCGAAATTCATAGTATGCACAGACCACTCAGCCATCAAATACCTAACATAAACAAATGCAAAACCCAGACTCATCCGTTGGGTATTAATGCTTCAAGAATTTGACTTAGAAATAAAGGACAAGAGTGGGGTGGAAAATGTCGTCTCTAATCATCTAAGTCACATCGAGTCTCAGGAGGATGACAATATACCTATTCGAGATTCCCTACCCGATGACCAGCTTATGAAAGTTACTACCGGATTCCCTTGGTATGCCGATATAGTGAACTATCTGGCTATAGGAATTATCCACCCTTCCTCCTCTCACCACGATAAAAAGAAATTCCTTCATGATGTTAAGCAATACTTTTGGGACGAACCATATCTTTTTCGTCTATGTGCAGACATACTTTTCCATCATTGTCTACCAGAAGAAGAAATCATCCCTGTTCTAGATTATTATCATTCTGGCCCTACTGGGGGGCACATGAATTAAAAGAAAACCGCTCTCAAAATGCTTCAATCTAGTTTTTTCTGGCCAACGATAGCAAAAGACGCACATAATTTTGTCTGATTCTGCAATAAATGTCAACTTTCTGGGAGCATATCTAAAAGAAATGAAATGCCTCTTACCTTGTGGCAAGAAATTGAACTGTTTGATGTATGGGGAATAGACTACATGGGTCCTTTCCCCTCATCTTATGGATTCGCATACATACGAGTTTATGTGGATTATGTTTCAAAATGGGTAGAGGCTATACCCACCGTTTCGTGCGATTCCAAACCAGTTATCAAAATGTTCAAGGATATCATCTTCCCTAGATTCGGAATCCCTCAAACAATCATATCAGATGGAGGATCTCATTTCTTAGAACGAAGTTTCAAAGCCATCCTAAGAAAATATGGAGTTAAACATAAGGTCTCCACACCTTATTATCTACATACAAGTGGCCAAGTCGAAGTTTCAAATAGACAACTAAAGGCCATTCTAGAAAAGACAGTCAACAGACATCGCACAGATTGGTCCACTAAGCTCCCTGATGCCCTTTGGGCATACCGCACTGCTTACAAAATACCAATAGGAACGACCCCATTTTGTTTGGTATATGGAAAGTCATGTCATCTTCCAGTTAAATTGGAACACAAAGCTTGGTGGGCCATCAAACAATTGAATTTCGATTTCAAAAGCGCTGGCGAGTATAGACAATTGCAATTACAAGAACTTGAGGAACTACGAATGACCGCCTACCAAATCGCTAGGATCTACAAAGAACAAACTAGATGTGGCACGATGGACATCTCAAAAGGAAATATATCATCGTCGAAGATAAAGTCCTTTTCAACTCTAGACTTAAGATGTTCCCCAGAAAACTTTGCACAAATTGGTCTGGGCCATTCACCATCAAGCACATCTACCCAACCAAAGCAATCATCATTATTGATGACAATGGAGGGGAGAGAACTGTTAATGGCCATAGATTGAAGAAATATTTTACCCCAGCTGACAAAATTCCAAGACAAACTATTGAGATTCATGATCCTGCTACATCAATCTAACCAAGTCAGAACTTCGTCGAGCCAGCGACGTAAAACCCAGGCGCTACTTGGGAGGCAACCCAAGAAAATGGCCTCACCTACAAAACAAGCCATAGAAACTGTTGATGCTCCTTTATGGACAAGGGAGCAACTACTGGAGGACCGTGCAAAACTCCAGCAAATCGTGGACACTTATGAAAAGATTGGAAAGGTCCCACCAAAAGTTGACCGAATCAACATGTGCCTAATCGAAGACCCTATTGAAGAAGTGAAGGAGATTTCCTCCGGTGACGAAGGTTTAGAGTACGCACCAAACTCTGAGGATGAATCCCCAGTCCTAAAGTCCAAAGGTAAAAGGCAGACTGAAGAAGGCGCCAAGGGACAACCATCAAAGAAAAGGGCAAGGAAGCAAGTCCATCCCTCTACCGCAAGGGAACAGATCTTGACAGGACACATTGTCCCTGCTATTGCAAATCTCATCACCACCACCACTACAGAACATGCACCAGCTGACCTATACATCCAACACCTCCCAGCTTGTGACAAGGTGTTGTGACCGACAAAGTACGTCTGCTCCGATGTACTGAAGAAGATAGGGACCTATGACAGAGTTCTCACCTTGCTCGATAACATGAATCTTTCAAAACTCTATTTTGTCACAGAAACCTCTTATGTTGATCCCACGGTAGAGTTTTTCACATACCTCAACAAAGAAATCGTGGACTCAAAGGATAAATGGAAAGACGGAGGTGACCGCAGGCTGGTCACCTCTCTTTTTGGAAGCAAGGTTGTCTTAACCGAGAACATGATGAATGAGATCTTCATCGACAACCAAGATCAATTGAAGAAGGCTAAAGTTGTAGGCTTAGATAACTCCCAATTCAACAGGCACAACTTCTAGAAATCCTTAAACGGGGATTCCAACCTACGAGGCAAAAACTTGCAAGGCCTCTAACATTCATTCTGGTCTGGTGTGCACATTGCACAAAATCATTATTGGTGCCCTTTTTCCCAGGACAGAGAGTGGGAACGTTATTATCTCATATCTCTTTATCCTATGGTCCATTCTCACAGGACAACCGGTCAACATAGGTTGACAACTGATTCACAAACACGCAGCTCATGCCCTAGGGAAGGAAATCTGCATGGGTGGTCATATAACATCAATCTTGGAATTTATCAAGATGGACAGACTGCTACCCAAGTGCACGGTGATAAAGGGCGACATCCTTACAAATGAACAGAGTTTAAAGAAGTCATACATCATAAAGGAAAAGGATGCTAAACTCCACTACATTTTTTGCCCAACCGTCAAAGCATCCAGAACTCTGCTACCTCTTCCAGAACTGGCGGACTATGACAAAGATAAGCTGCTCTTCACTGAAGAAGAGCTCACCAACCTCATAGCCTCAGTCAAAGCAAAAGAGAAACAGGCAAAGACATGGCAAACTGAGCACAACATCACTTCCCCCATAGCAAGGCCAAAGAAAATTCCAGTAACACGACCTTCAAATTTGTGTATACAAAAACAACAGCAATCAGAGATTCCCACATCAAAGATAAACCCAGAGGCGGAGCCACCACACAACACTGAAACACTAGAAACTTTCATCTTCGATCTGGATATTGGGCTCACCTCTACCACCACCACCACCTTCCACCACACCACCACCCTCCACCATTCAACCATCCATCACTCTTCCCCCATTCTCCACAACAACGCCCACCATAATTTCCTCTTCCACATCCACAATTTCACATGCATACTCCGCCTCACTCTTTTCTCCTTTGGGCACTCCATTCTCCACCTCAACACCCGATCTCACCTTCACTTCAACTTCTTTCCCCTCGTCATTTCCATTTCATCCCTTCTCACCACGGATGTCACCACCATTCCCATCCATCACCTCATCTACCACCACCACCCCGATATCGCTAGTGACTCCATCAGTAGTCACCACACAATTCGCGGGTCCATCAATGGTGTCTCTTTCACAAGGCACTACCACCCTTCCACCCTGACCCCAACCACCTCACCCTTCCATCTCTGGGGTCCCCTTTTTAAACGTCGGTGAGGAATTCAGATGACAATTTAACGCCATTCGAAACCTCCTCACCGATCCTTCTAACATATTATCATCTATTTTTTCTTATGTGCAGGAAATCACTTCACATGTCTCCAAGACCGAAAAGCGGAACAATGCCTTACCAGGCATCATCGCAAGCATCCAACAACGGCCGGAAGCAGTGGCTCAGCAAGTCGACCGTGTCGAGAGCCGCTTACAAACCCTGCCGAAATTGGTACTCGAGATGAAAGTCCAGTAAGAAGCGTTGGCCCAACAAGTCGATAGGGTCTCTACGCAAACTCAACCTTTTCCTGATACCCTCTGCGAGCTTCATCAGTAGCAAACTGATCAAAGCACGCGCTTGGACGACATCAACAACAACCTTCTACAACTCATCTGCCGCCATGAGGAGGACTCCAACAAAGAACTTAACGACCTTCGCACACAAACAATCGATCTGTCTGCACGACTCCACTCTACCGAAGTAAGATATGCAGATCTTAAAGACAGCCATGATGCACTGCTCAAACCCCATGAGCATGTGCAAGTGGCACTTGAAGAGTTGCAAGCAATGCATCGGCAGTGTAAGAAGAAGTCGATCACGAAGGCAAAAGAAAAGGTGGCGGATGACGATGATGATGCCAGTGAAGATGATGATGAGGACTCTGACTCCTCGGCTAACTCCAACGATGACATCTCCTCCTCAGACGATCAACCTGACGACCCAGGCAATGCTGGGGAGGGCGCAAGCCGAGGGGCAGACCCTACAAAAATAGCACAGGATAGAGGCCACCAAGAAGGTGCAACCAAAGATCCCAAGTCCCCCAATAACAATGACAACATCACAATGTCATAAGGGGACCAGCTCTTTAATTTCTCAGCCATGGGATCACTGGGGGAAGCTTCTTTTGCTCAATTTCAACAATGTATAATGGAAACCAGCATAAGCCCAACCACAACAACAATTCAACAATCTACAAACTCCCCCCCCCAAATAGGAAGAACCCTATAGAGTGAGTCTAGAAACAAATGATATACTCGAATCCAGTTATGACTCAGACAAAGATGAAGCTCTACCTCTGTTCTAAGAAGATAGTGTGCAGACTCCACTCCCTCCACAGGACCTGCCCCCACCACCACCTCTACCTCCCTGATGAAAGATCTAGACATGGAGGCCATCTCTACACTAGATGTTCAGGACATCTTTATCCTAAACACTATTTTAGACGATGCCAGGAATGGGGGGACATCATAAATAACAATACAAAGACAAAGTGCAAGTTGATCCGTGAAGATTTCTGTATTCTCCTTCGACCACAATCAGCGGTGATGATGGCTCTCTTCCGTGTCCTACTTGCCAATGCTATAGAAGAATTCTAAAGATCTAAGAAAGCGCAGCCTATTTTCAACACTTCACCAGCTCTATCCCTATCTCTGCTACACAAGGACTTATAGGTGAAGTCCGTAGAGCGACTGCAGACTGGTCTAGCAAGGAGGGCACACTACATCACTGTTCCCTTTAAAGTTTCTAGACACTGTCTGCTCATGATTGTCGACATCGAGGCACGCGACGCCAAGGTGTACAACTTTTGTGTCAGTGAACTAAAAGCCAGACAGATCAACTTTGTAAGGTTAGAAGTTAGGGAAGCATGATGCATTCCTTTCCGGCTTCTCAAAATAATATGAGTCGCCTGCCCATTGCTTAGACACTCACTTGTCCAAACAATTGAGGGTTCTGGGGATTTTTCTTTCTGTACAATAAGACACACAGAAGCACTAAATCGACAACTCCCATTTACAGAGTTAGCAGTAGAGGATATGCACTCTTTACGGGGACGTTATGCCATGGAACTCATCTGCGACATACTATTCTTTAAGGATCTGACAATGGCATAGGAAGACGTCCCTTGGTATCTCTTCTCTGCTATCCAACGTCCGTAAAAGCATCCATATAGGACAATTCTAAAGGAGTTGGAGAAAAAGCAACAACAAACCGCCAAGGTCCCGGAACAATGTCAGTGGGACCCTTATGCTTTCGATATGGCGGAGGATAAGGTGGACATCAACTTGATAACAGGGATCACCATCAACAGAGCTTTCCAACCAATGGTGCCCTTATCTGCCATAAAACAAACGTTTCTAAATTTTGACCTTAACGCATGCAAGAGCCTCTCCGACAACGAACTCTGACTCATCATGTCTCGGCTACAAACAGAGAACGATGAGCTGGTTTTCCTGCAAGGAGATATTCTGGTAATGGCAGATTCTCTCCGTGAAACTGTACAAATTAAAGGTTCTTTATCCGTGAGTGTGATGACTACGTACCAGTTTCTTTTAGCACGGGACCACCCTACAGTTTATATGGCGTCAGCATACATGAAGGATGATTTATTAGGGTCGAAGAACTTCAGAACCATGGATACACTAATTTCATATCTTCAACATACAACTCTAAAGTTCATCATGCTTCCTTTTCTACACTCTGACCACTAGATGCTACTGGCAACAAACTTACAAGGAACAACAATCATCTACAATAGTTCTGACAACCATTTTCATCCAAACCAAAAGCATTATGTTGTTACAGCAAAGACGCCCACGGAGGAAGTGGTGAAGGACTGTGCTGAACGACTACAAGATCTCCTGGGCAAACACACAAAGGCGTACGAAAAAGAACATTTTCATCGCCCATCCTTCAGCCACAGATGTCCCCAGCAGATAAGAGAATCTAACAACTGTGGTTTACACATCCTTTACTGGATGTATACCCTTACTGTCCTCGGTAAGCACGTGGAAGACATGAAGGATATAGATTATCATGCTTTACGTGGAAAGTTTGTAGCTAATCTCCTATGATTATATGGAGCAAATAAGGGATTAACAGAACTGTGATACCCTTGCCCATGTACTTCTCAACCTATCATCTTGACACTCTAAGGATAGAGTGGATGATAAGTTGGGGGGGTACACTGGGCAAGGACGAGGTATTATTTTCAAACCTTCTACTCTCCACTCTTTCTTTTACCTTTAATCTTTCGTACAATTTCTTTTCCTTTTCTGACAACTATTTCTTCTGATAATTTCTTTGATAGAATAACTATTGTACATAAGTAAACATTCTTTTTGGAAAAGGGACACCCCAGCTAAATTAGAGACAAAGTAATCCTCACTTACATAAGTAGCATTTAGGCATGTAATGGCAAATTAATAAATCACTTTCATACTCAATTCTTATTTTTTTGCTTCAATTCTACATTAGACTCTCCACATGTTAACATTCTGGCTGAAACAAGCTAAACACTCTCAAGGACGGGAGGGAACTAGGTGAAACCCAAATCAAGGAACCTCGCAAGAGGACCACCAAGTACGAAACCGTAATAAGTGCAAGTCAGGAAACCCTAAGAAATAATTTTCTTCTTTTCAAAAAGAGGCCTGGCAGCCCAAATAAAATCCTAAATACCCAAATCCTAAGCCTGTGAGCATATGAATAAAAGCATGAGTGTTGAATAAAAACATGAGAGTTGTGCCATGCATAAGGACTTATACGAAGAACCAATAAAGATCTTGCCCAGCCGATACATTCAGCTACCCTCACAAAGGTAGATGTGTCATGCCTAGTAGTGAGATCCTAAGGTCTCCAAGTATATGAAAAAGCTGATAAAGGACTCGCCCAGCCGGTACATTTAGCTTCCCTCACAAAGGTAGATGTGTCGTGCCCAGTAGTGAGATCCTAAAATTTTAGATAAACCCTCCCCCACCTAAAGGGGGAGTTACACAGCAGCCTTTAGCCAACCCTCATACCTATCTTAGCTTTTGGTAGGATTTTCATAGAAGTATAAAATTTCTTAGAGTCGAAAACATGTTTGGAATGCGATCAAGGAAAAGATGGTCCCAGTGCGAGTTACACGATACGAAAGAAACCTGAGATCCACGCAACTCTCACCTGAAAGAGTTAATGCAAGAGGAAGCCCCGATAAAACTGTAGGATATCTCTAGTTTAGAATTGAAGCAAGAGTATAGAAATCTTCACTAAATAAAATAGCCTCGCCACTATGTGCCTTAGCTCTATTTAGATAGAGGACAAGCTAGACTCTAAGTTAGGGGGTGATAACCTCCCATTTTGTGATGTTATCTTACTTAGTTTTTCTTAATTTTCCATACTCTTTCTTAGATAAATTAGATATAATCCTTAACTTTCTGCGTTATTATGAATTCACCATTAAACTAACATTTATCTTCTTCTTCTTACAGAAAAACCCAAAAAAATTATAGAAGGGGAAAACGATCTGAAGACCGAATGAAGTCCACACGAACCCAAGACCGAATGAACTCAAATGGTCCCGAGACCGATAAAGGCAAACGGTCTGGAGACCGAATGAAGTCTAAATGGTCCCAAGACCAAATGAACTCAAATGGTCCTGAGACCGAATGAAGTCTGAATGGTCCCAAGACCAAATGAACTCAAGTGGTCCCGAGACCGAATAAAGGCAAACGGTCCCAAGACCAAATGGAGTCCAAACGGTCCCAAGACCAAATAAAGGCAAATGGTTTGGAAACTAAATGAAAGCAAATGGTCCCAAGACCGTATGAAGCTAAATGATCCCAAGACCATATGAAGCCAAATGGTCCTGAGACTGTTTGATGCCAAACGGTCCCCAAATCGTTAAAGACCCAAATGGTCCCAAGACCATTTGGGATTCCTTGGAATCCTATAAATAGGACCTAAGGAGTCCTCATTTGGCATCAACTTCTTGGATGCCCAGAGGCTGTCCCAATCACTCCAGAGTTGTCCCACCTTCATCCTTTGCCCAAAGGCTGCCAGTTCAAGATCCATACTCCATCTTCAAGCTACTTCCTCTCTCATCAGCATAAGAATGTGGGAAGTGGAGGATTCTTCATCAAGACAACCATGTTGGGTGAAGATAGTTGCTCTCTCCTCCAAGGGGTCGACCTTCCTCCCTCCTACGTGCAGATGATGCTCTCTCTCTCTTCTCACCTCCTTCTTTGTTCTTGCCATGAGCGAGTAGTCTCATATACTAGGGTGCAGGGAGTATCCCCACTACCCATGTATTCATTTCATACATTGTAATTCATGAGTTTGCAATAGAAAACATTATCTTTCCAGTTCAATATCAATTGTTTAATGAATGCTAGTTGCTTGATCACCAACTTGTGTTATCTATTATCTGTTAGTGCAAATTGTCTATGTTTGTACTTCTAGATTTTGTTGGATCCTAGATGGGTGATTAGATGCTCTAGAGGGGGGTGAATAGAGCTGAAAGAACTTAAACAAAACTCATTAAACCTTCAAGATATATGACAAGATAAGGTTGCTAAATAGGTAATTTGAGTGCAACTAAAACATTCATAGCAAGGGAGAGAGAGATTGAACATGCACCAATTAGACAAGCTATTTAGAGTGGTTCCACACTTCAAACTAGAAGTGTGTCAGTCCACTTTCCTAGAGAGGTCAACCTCTAGGACTTCCAAACTATTGCACTCTTATATTCATTCATAAGACATACAATGCATGACCAAACAAAAGACTTACCTATCCAATACAAAGAGTCTTCAACCTTACCAAGGACTTACCCACTCTGCAAGAGTCTTCGGCCTTCTCCAAGGACTTACCCACTCTTGCACAAGTCTTCAGCCTTGCAGGGATCACCCACTCTTCTTGGATCTTCAGCTTTTGACTTCACCTTCACTCGGAGAAGCTTCCACCAAGGACTTACCCACTTGAGCAAGGAGTCTTCTGCCTTCACCAAGGGATTACCCACTCTAGCTCCAAGTCTTCAGCCTTGATCTTCACCAAGGGACTCCTTCCCTTGTTCTTCTTCACCTCTCTTGGACAAGAGAGAGAACCTTCATCTTCATGATTGAAATGAGAGATAGGGAGGTGGTGGAAGTGAGAGCCTCACAAGATATACATAAAGGACTAGCTCTCTTACAGATTTCCTACTCACTCTAATGGATGTAGCAAGTGATTAAGCTTAGAGAGAGAGAGAGGAGGTTGTAGGAAGCACTCATCTATAGAATAGGAACCTCACATAGAGTTTGCAATGAATGCTCAACCTTGAAATGAAGCCCAAGGGGTCCTATTTATAGCCGGGGATGCCTCTTAGCCTTTGGGAACACTTGTGAATGAAAACTAGCCGTTTTGTGGATTGCAACAGATCTATTTTCACTTGTTGCAACTCCACAATGGCTAGAAGCACTTTTCTGCACTTTTCCGTACAGTGGAATTGGTCGAGTTTCTATAAGGGTAACTCGACCGATAGAGTAAAAGACAAAGCCGATATTCAGACCATCGGTCGAGTTTGTCCTGAGGAAACTCGACCGACCAATGAATATTGATTTGGTCAGTTACTCCATCGGTCGAGTTGTGTTTACACAGAACTCGACCGATGCAATCTCCAAAAAATTGATCAAGGATGATTGGTCGAGTTTTCAGGCTGGAAAACTCAACCGACAAAGTGCCTATAATCAATTTTCAAATTTGCATCTAAACTGCTCTAATATTCGATCTAAGTGCTCCTGATATTTTTCTAAGCTTAATTACAAGTCATACAATCATTACAAGTGATTTACAACATGATTCTAATGGATATACATCATAAAACAAAAATGTGCACTTGTATGACTTTGACTTGTCTTTTCTCCAATTTGATATGTGCAAGTTAGGACATTTGGAGTGTGTCTATACCTAATCTGAAATCACTCAACTAGATACATTAGACACCAATATGTGGAATGGTTAGTCATCATCAAAACACGGGTTTAGTCAATTTAGACGTGAGTCAACATTGACCTAATTGACCTTGAGTCAGCAATCTCCCCCTTTTTGAAGATGACAAACCATTCCATAAATGTATTGAAAGCTTTCAAGTAAAACCATACCTTCGGAGAAACCTAGGGGTTTCAATAGAATGAAGTTCATATTCTCCCCCTCAATTGATGCGCATGGAGTTCTCATACTCCCCCTCAATTGATGTTATTTCTCCTGCACGGTTAGCTTTCATAACATTTATAGAATACTATGTCTTCTACTCATATATGTTCTACACATATATGTCTTCTCCCCTTTACCTTCTCCCTTTACATGAACATACTTCTCTTCTTCATGTAAGACATGCCTTCTTCCTCATTTTAAAAGAAGACATACCTTTCTCCCCCTTTGTCATTTCAAAAAGGTGGGGGTATGAAGAAATAAGAAACATCACTTGTTAAAAAGAAAAAAGATAACACAAAATATATATCAGGAGAGTAGAAGAGCATAGATAGGGGCTTGTCCAAGCATAGAAAGAAAAACAAGTTAAAGCATATACTTGAACAACCCAAAAAGTAAGATAAGGTGTTGCAGAAAAACAATAAATTGCAATTTTGACCCTCAAGATGACGGAATTTGACCAAAAACCATCAGAGCTCATTGCAAAGCAATGAATCTTGCTTAGAAGGTTGTTTCTACATGAAAAATACTAGTCTTGCACCAAAAACTAAAACTGGAGAAAAATCTGCATAAAATCCAAAAAATACTCCAATTTCTACATATAATGTAGATCTGTGTACCCTGCATCACAATGTTATGCAAGCAACTCAAGATAGTAGATATGCAATTCAAGGAACAAACTTGAGCATGTTTGAGACAAGATACAAGCATAGCATATAGATGAGCACAGATGCCAATTTTAAACAAGGTCAGAACTACATGTATATGAACTACTAGTAGATGTTATCACAAGTTAGGACTACTAGTAGGATCTATATCATAGCAAGAGATACCAAAAGATACACAAGATAAAACAAGCTATGAGTATATGTAGAGATATATCCAAACAAAGAGATAAGCAAGTTTAGAAGCATGAAAGGATATAACTCACTAGATATGCATCCTTACCATAAGATGATTACCCCTATGAACCTCAAGGTTGTATCAAAACAAGATATACACCTAGATAGATGTAGAAAGTTAGAGTACAACGGAAGCAATTTTTAGACACAACCAAGAGATCCAAAGAGATCATCATCAAAACCTGCAAAACAACTCAAAGCAAGTAATTGCAAGATATAGATATACCAATTTAGAGCAATTAGAGAGATAGAGTTGTAAGCAAGATCGGAAATTTAGAACATGGCAATATGCATACATAAAGGTACCAAATGAGAGTGCCAAAGAATAAGGCTATTGGTTGAGAAAATCTAGTTGAGAGGGAAATTCTGACTCAATAAGCCAAATGTATATTCTGTGCACAGTGTTATTGGTCGAATTCTGTGCATTGACAACTCGACCGATGACAGTCGTTGGCAACACCAATTGGTGCCTATCGGTCGAGTTTCAAACAGGACAAACTCGACCGACAGAGCAGCTGTCAAAGAGCACATATATTTCAGGAAAACATATTTAAAGGCATGTTAAATATACAAACCATATCCAAACATGTCTAAGTAAGTTAGTAATGCATTATAGAAGCATTAGAAACATTTTTTGAGCAAGAGTGTGAAGAGAATCACAAAATGCCACTTTTGACTCAAAAATCATGTGTATAGTGCACCCTAACTTGACAAAAACAAGTTAGAAATGGTTATAAGCAAAAGAAACATTACCTTTGTGCTTACCATTCCTTTTTCCATTTGTTGTCACCCTCTACACATCTCACCTTTCTTCTTTCATGTGGATTGACAAGTCAATTTGCAATTCAATAGTTCAAGTCAATCCATTTGCAAGTACCTACAGGAAGAAAGATGAAATGGTCCCCAATCATGTTTTTGGGTTCGGGGGGGTTAGTTTAGCAACCCAAGTCCTATTGCTCTTGGGTGCTTTTCTAAAAGGACAACAAGTAGAATAATGGTCAATTTCATTACAATAGTTGCATGTGCCCATAGTCTTGGAACTAGAGGATTATCCATGGAATATTGGAGGACCTTTATCTTTGTTGTTCCCTTGACTACTATCATACCCTAAACCATGTCTACCAATTTGTTTAGTAGTATGGTGTAGGATGTCATTAAGACTCTTTTTACCAACTAAGAATCTTTGCAAGGATGATCTCAAACTGTCATTATCATGCTTAAGAGAAGCAATAGTAGAAGACAAATTATTGATATTACCTCTAGCATGCAAAAGATCATTTTCTAAGCAAAGAGCTTTAGTTAAATAAGAATCTCTATCAATATGAAGAGAAGAAACATCATTCTCTCTATTTGTAGAACTAGAACAAGATTCATGCACATTGATTTTAGCAAGCAAGGAGGCATTTTCTATTTCTAGTTTATGCAAAACAAAATCTTTGTCCTTGTTTTCAGATTTAAGAACATCAATATGATGCATGAGAGAATCAACAATTAAGGTATGCTCTTCATTAGAACTAGTCATAAGAGGTTGAGATTCTAGAAATCTGATCTTATCAAGCAAACTAGCATTTTCAAGTTTAAGAGAGTCTACTTGGCTAAGACAATCATTTTTATCATCAAGCAAGCAAGAATTAGCATGTTCAAGATCATCTAATTCTACATGCAAATTATCAACAATTTTAGCAAGATTTTTCTTTTTCCTTTTAGAAGACTTAAGAGAGGCACAAATATCATGAATAATAGCAATCAAAGATTCTTTATCTAAAGAGTTTAGATTTACCTCACTTGAGTCTTCACTTGTTGATGCTATAAGAGCAAAATGGCATTCTCCTTCATCACTAGAGCTTGAGCTTGATCCTTCACTTGAATCTTCACTTGAGCTTGAGTTGGAGGAGCCACTTGAGCTTGATTGCCATTTCTTCTTGTGAAGATGGGTCTTTTTGCCTTGTGGGCAATCTTCCTTGTAGTGACCCTTTTTTCCACATGTGAAGCACCGGATGGAGGAGTACTTGCCTTTGTAGAGTTTACCCTTGGAGTACATGGCATCTTGTTTAGCTTGAGAGGATGGAGAGACTTGTTTCATGATAGCTTCAATTTGAGCCTTCATTTCAGCCTTCTTCATTCTCTTTAGCTCTTTCTTCTCTTGTCTTTCTACTTCCTCCCTCTTGTCAAGTGTAGCTTCATGTACTTGTAGATTTCCAATGAGCTCTTCAATAGGAATATCCCTAAGAGACCTTGCTTCTTCAATGGAAGTCACCTTGGGTTCCCACCACTTGGGAAGAGTTCGAAGGATCTTTGAATTGATCTCTCCACTAGACATAGTATGTCCTAGAATAGCAAGACCAATCAAAATGGTGTTGAGCCTTGAGTACATGTTGGCTAAGCTCTCCTCCTTTCCCATCTTGAAGTTCTCAAGCAGCCCTTTGAGCATGTAAACTTTGCTTTCCTTCACTTGATATGTCCCTTCATAAGTGATGCAAAGATTTCTCCATACCTCATAGGCTGTTTCACATGAAGAAATCCGGTTGAACTCGGTGGGGGTCATGGAGGCATAGAGGATGTGCATGTCTCTAGCATTCAAGGTTGCTTTCTTCAAGGTAGATTGATCCCATTCTTCAATCTTTGTCTTTGGTATCATGTATGGGTTGTTCACCATTTTCCACATCTCAAGACTTGATCCTTGGATGTAGAATTGAAGCCTTCTTCTCCAATAGAGAAAATTGCTCCCATCAAAGATTGGAAGGCTGGTTGAGAATCTCCCTCCTAGGTAGTCACCCATCTTCTCCTACTTGTTGAAGTATGCTCAGAGAAGACCCGCTCTGATACCAATTGTTGGATCCTAGATGGGTGATTAGATGCTCTAGAGGGGGGTGAAGAGAGATGAAAGCACTTAAACAAAACTCATTAAACCTTCAAGATATATGACAACATAAGGTTGCTAAATAGGTAATTTGAGTGCAACTAAAACATTCATAGCAAGGGAGAGAGAGATTGAACATGCACCAATTAGACAAGCTATTTAGAGTGGTTCCACACTTCAAACTAGAAGTGTGTCAGTCCACTTGCCTAGAGAGGTCAACCTCTAGGACTTCCAAACTATTGCACTCTTATATTCATTCATAAGACATACAATGCATGACCAAACAAAAGACTTACCTATCCAATACAAAGAGTCTTCAACCTTACCAAGGACTTACCCACTCTGCAAGAGTCTTCGGCCTTCTCTAAGGACTTACCCACTCTTGCACAAGTCTTCAGCCTTGCAGGGATCACCCACTCTTCTTGGATCTTCAGCTTTTGACTTCACCTTCACTCGGAGAAGCTTCCACCAAGGACTTACCCACTTGATCAAGGAGTCTTCTGCCTTCACCAAGGGCTTACCCACTCTAGCTCCAAGTCTTCAGCCTTTATCTTCACCAAAGGACTCCTTCCCTTGTTCTTCTTCACCTCTCTTGGACAAGAGAGAGAACCTTCATCTTCATGATTGAAATGAGAGATAGGGAGGTGGTGGAAGTGAGAGCCTCACAAGATATGCATAAAGGACTAGCTCTCTTACAGATTTCCTACTCACTCTAATGGATGTAGCAAGTGATTAAGCTTAGAGAGAGAGAGGAGGTTGTAGGAAGCACTCATCTATAGAATAGGAACCTCACATAGAGTTTGCAATGAATGATCAACCTTGGAATAAAGCCCAAGGGGTCCTATTTATAGCTGGGGATGCCTCTTAGCCTTTGGGAACACTTGTGAACGAAAACTAGCCATTTTGTGGCTTGCAATAGATCTATTTTCACTTGTTGCAACTCCACAGCGGCTAGAAGCACTTTTCTACACTTTTCTGTACAGTGCAATCGGTCGAGTTTCTATAAGGGTAACTCGACCGATAGAGTAAAAGACAAAGCCAATATTTAGACCATCGGTCGAGTTTGTCCTGAGGAAACTCGACCGACCAATGAAAATTGATTTGTTTAGTTACTCCATCAGTCGAGTTCTGTGTAAACACAACTCGACCGAAGCAATCTCCAGAAAATTGATCAATGATGATCGGTCAAGTTTTCAGGCTGGGAAACTCGACCGACAAAGTGCCTATAATCAATTTTCAAAGTTGCATCTAAAGTGCTCTAATATTCGATCTAAGTTCTCCTAATATTTTTCTAAGATTAATTACAAGTCATACAATCATTACAAGTGATTTACAACATGATTCTAATGGATATACATCATATTACAAAAATGTGCACTTGTATGACTTTGACTTGTCTTTTCTCCAATTTGATATGCACAAGTTAGGGCATTTGGAGTGTGTCTATACCTAATCTGAAATCACTCAAGTAGAGACATTAGAAACCAATATGTAGAATGGTTAGTCATCATCAAAACACGGGTTTAGTCAATTTAGATGTGAGTCAACATTGACCTAATTGACCTTGAGTCAACAGATTCGAATATTGACTGCTTGTTGGTTCCAGACTATATGTAGTCACCATATGTTTGGTTCGGTATCTAGGAGTGTTTCTCAAGGAGTGGAGTAAACTCACCTCCATTGTTGTACTTCCATACTATGAAATGGAATCAGTTGACGTATGAAAGTACAACCTTGACAGGTCAAGGAACACACTTTGCGAGGGGAGTGATGCAAAGTAAGTGACCATTTGTTTGGGGATGGTCGGCATTGCAATGCTTCCATGTTTCTCATAGTTAGTTATCTAAAAGGAAGCTAAGCCTACAAAGATACTAACTATTTAGACTCTTTTCTTTGCAAGCCAAGTTATTGTGATGTATGTTTTGATCCATGCGTAGTGGTGGTGAAACCCGATCACATCCTAGTGGCTTCTAAATATAGTTTACAACCTTAAGTTTACTTTCTTGTTATTTTCTTTCTCCGCGCATTATCTTAACCATCAAATCAACTCTTGGATCTAAATATCAACTCTAGTAGATAAGTAGAATTACTACGTTTTCCATCTTGTTAAACTCTTAACAAGACCGTTGTCTCATGGATTTGACCCTTAACTATACTACGACAAGACTTCCATGTATCTTGGCATACGTGGGTGGATATCTTATCATAGCATATGCAAGGCTAAACTTAGAGACTTACTATCTCTAGGATTTTTAGTGGTGCACGCAACTCCACGTAAGTGGAGGCTCCATCAACATTCACTTTTGATACCTTGTACTTGCTTTGATATCTATATATCAAAACATAGGTGTTATATTAAGGGGGGGGGTATCCTATTAAGGGAAGTCATCTTGATTCACATATATGACTATCTTTTTGAGATGACAAAGGGGGAGAAATAAAATAAAATTAAGTAAAATATTCTCATTACTTGAGATTCATATTCTCTTGTCTTGATATAAATTTGATGCTCAATTGCTTTAAGAGGCATATGTCATGTTCCATATCTCTCTAAACATATTAGCACACATTTTATGAAACGTAAGGATTTGTTCTTCTCATGTATGAAACTCATTTTTACAATATTTTGCTTATATTTTAGAAATGTTTTCTATCATCATAAAGGGAGAGATTGTTGGCTAAATTGGACATTAGTTTATCCTTGACTTTGATGATGAAAAACATTTCATTCTTGTGAAACTAACTTGTCACTTGAGTATTTTAGGGTTCAAGGAGATCACAGTCAATGGATAGATGAAGTTAAAATGTTCAAATGCTTGTATTTTCATGTTTGTATAACTTGTAATGACTTGTACAAGTGTATAATGTACAAGTACCTATAAACCATGTAAAATCAAGCATTTGACTTTCTCTATCCACTCAGTACTCTTAGTTAGAATCCCCCCAGAGTCTAGAGACATTATCCTTTATTAGAAATATCAATTGATAGGTTTTCCATGATGTTGCACACCTTTTAATAGGGATTTTTCAGTCAAACAAAATTGTCAACCAAGAAACCCTTAGATGAGAAAATTGTCGAATGAGACATCCTTCGGTCGAAGACTCGGTACAATGGAAAAATATTTATAATGCACTTACTCTAAGTCATTTTTGGTCAAGTAGTTTATGGACCGAGACACATCGGATTGAATATTTTGTTGACCTGGATTAGATCATTAAACCAGTTAACTAATGAAGTTTAAATAACTTCTAGCCATTAAGAGATAACTTGTCCACTCAAACCACAACCGATTGAAGAAAATTTTGACGAGAGACCTCCGGTCAAAAAGGCAAACTGGGTTCTCGACTGATTTCTAGAAAAAACTAAATTAGTCGTTGCACCTTACATTAAATCGTCAAAAATGGATAATTCTCCACTATGAACCCTCTATACTTAAGATACCCTAGTCACTTGCAATCCACTCCTATAAATAGAAGTGACTTTAGGACATCAAAGATACATAAGCTATACCTGTGCAATCATTCTAGAGAGAAAAAGAGTTGAATTGTACTTGTCATCTTCTTCCTTGAGCTCTAAGTTAATGTCCTATAGCTACAATATCCTAGACACCACCTAGAAATGTCCATCATAAGTGGATAGGAGGTCTAACTCTGATATAGGATCAAATCACTGTGCTACATTGGTGTAATCTTCCTTCTTCCAATCTACTTCTCCAAGTTGATGTAATTGTGCTCTTGACTACTCCAAGTGTAGGAGGTTGTCTGAGGGAGCTTGCTCGGAGCTACTTCAAGGTGTGAATGCTACTCCAAGGTGATTGGAGCTACTTCAAGGTATGAAGGCTGCTCCAGGTGATTGATGCTACTTCAAGGAGGTGAAGGTTGGTTCAAGGTGGTGGAGGTGGATCGTCATCCTCTCCTTGGGTTCTCTTCTGTGTCCTGATAAAATAAGGGGTGGAGGTGAAGTGATTGTATCTTATGGTAAATTCCTTGGGAGTAATAAATTATCACTTGCAAATCCCAATTGGAGATAATTGGGTAGTGGACTGACATCCTTCGATTCAAAGGGTGGAATCACTCTAAATTGTGAGTCTCCTCCTTGTGTCTCTCTTTCTTTCAATTTAAGTTTTAAATTAATTTTAAATTTACCCATAGCTATATTCACTCCCCTCCAGATCTTTTAAAGGTTGGTGGTGTTCTGTGGGGTCATTCGTCATTCTTGAAACTCTACCAGAGCCTTGGGAAGTGGGCTCGAGTGTTACAAATGGTATCAAAGCC
This sequence comes from Alisma plantago-aquatica, assembly GCA_963693085.1. NCBI lineage: Eukaryota > Viridiplantae > Streptophyta > Magnoliopsida > Alismatales > Alismataceae > Alisma > Alisma plantago-aquatica. Next base: position 1,380,764,107 of record OY856410.1, on the reverse strand, counting down.
ATAACTCCTCTAGTAGGAGGGGCCCACATGGCCATGTGACATGCCAGTCTTGAGCCATGTGGTTTCCAGGCATGTAGGATAGGGTTGTCCATGGTGACATAACCACCTTTGTGCTCATATTCTATGAGTGGGAGTTGGGTGTCCATGGGTCATTCTGGGTCTCACTGAAATGGGGAAATATTATGAGGCCATATAGTTGAGCCTTGACGAGGACGTCAAGAGTGTAAGTGGGCGAGATTGTAACGTCCCAGGATTTGAGGTCTCAAATAAAATGATCTTAAAGGGAATGATTGAACTATCCATATCACCAAGTTGCACCTCCATTTTAGGGAGCTCATCACTAAAGAACTTTGTGGTTAAGTGTGCTTAGCCCAGAGTAGTACTAGGATGGGTGACCAGTCAGGAAGTTGACTCCAGCTTGCCCGTGAGTGAGGAGAGAGCACACAGTTAATGTTGGTGGTGGTCTGTGGGGCTATTCATCATTCCTGAAACTCTACTAGAGTCTTGGGCAATCTGCCTGGTGTTACATATTCAAATATAATTTTTATTTTTAGTTTTACAAATAGATTGGTCCTTATCTACCTATACGTGAAATAGGGTGGTAGGATTAGTTGAAAACAATTTGTATCTTTAGTTTAAAAATTACTTGTCGGGTTTGTATATTCTTATAAGGGTGTATGTATTGGTGCATTGTGCGCTGACTTACTAGTCTCCACACTACAATGTGCCATTATTTTGTGGTTCCTTGAGTTGAGAATGCGGCAAAATCAATGTCAGAATAGGTTGAGGACTTGGTCTTTGTGACATGATACTGGTAATGATCAATCAATATGGTGATGTTGCAATTATAATTCCTTTTATCTTTTGCTTCTCTTTTTAGTGATCTTCTCCCTTGACATTGTGTCTGATATGATGGATCAAAACAAGTTTTAACATTTAAATTTTATTTCTAACTCACATTACTCTACACATTATTGACTATTAACTTTTATCGTACCTCCTTTTTTCTTTAATTAGATACAATGATACATAAGTAATTTCTTTAATTTAAAAAAGTTAATATATGAGACCAAAATATTTGGGTAACTCTTGTAATGATATTCCATTGAGAGAACTCCAATTCCAAAAGACTTATTCAACATTCACATTAGGTTGCATCTAATATGAATTTTGTATAATACCTTCACATAATGGAAAACTCATTGACCCTTTACCCCTACCATTTAAGGCACTAACAGTAATAAAAACTATCATTTACCCATTTACCTATTGCCCTTTAACATACTACCTTTGTGGTAAGTGTAAGGAGTGGGACCTGAGAGGGGATTCACTCTCTACTTTTATTTTGAAAAATGAATAGGCAACCAAATCTAACAACTTTCACAACACTAAAAGGGAAATATTGCATAATATTTTCCAAAATAACATGGACATCAAATAAAAGAGTATTTAAGCAGTGGAAAGGAAACTACATTATTACAAGGTTTCAAAGGGTCCATAATAAGTCCATGTAAAGTTTAAAAGACAATAAACCAAAAAAGAACTATTGTCTCGTCTATCTAGGGTAGGAAGCAGTGAGCAACCTAGATATTTCAGAAAATATCCTCAAGATCTACTTATGGGCAGTTGGCACCTTGAGACCTTGGTCCATGATCACATAGTCAACTACTGGCTGCTCACCTGGGTAGTTTGGGAACCGGAAAATAGGAAATAAAAGAGCATGTGTCAGTAACAACTAGTATATATTCATTATAATATATTTTGGACATTCTAAAGAGTTTCAGTGCAAAAGAGGGTGTTCCATGAAGAGGGGCCATTAAAGTTAGGTAAGTTCAAAAGAATGAATTTCAAGAGAATGAGACACTTAAATTTAAGAGCGCAAATAACTGAGATGAAAAGTCTTGCATTATTCATAACATCACAATCATATATATAGGAAAAATGATCCAGTGAGAAACATATCTTGGTGAGAGCATGAGAGACATTTGAATAACTTTGCACAATGATCAAATTTTCATAATCTAACTGTATGGATTGAAAATATACCATATTATTCAGGTTTCCACAAAATATCATCATCATAGGACTTGTATTGCACGCACAATAAGCAAATACTTTTCAACGCTCAATATTGAGTTTTAGGCTGACCGTTGGATGTAAAATGTGTATATTGTATATATGGAGATGTAAACGATATCCGATTGTGATGATTTTTTGTGTGAAGGTGAATGTAATGATGTTCTTCCCATCCATGAGGTTGGATATTGAAAATAAGCTACAACTTTATAGTTATTCAAATGGCACTCATGCTCTCACCGTAGAATGTTTCTCACTAGATCGCTACCCTATATATATATATATATATATATATATATATATATATATATATGCTCTCACCGTAGAATGTTTCTCACTAGATCGCTACCCTATATATATATATATATATATATATATATATATATATATATATATATGCTAATAGATCTAGACTAAATAGCTATGGTACAACCAAGACACCATTGGATCTTTGGTCTAATACGTGGAAAGGCGCACCCTGGGTAGGAAGACGCACCCTTGTATATATAAAAGGTGAAAAGACGCACCACGAGCGGAAAGGCGTGCCCAAATGGTTGTGCTCATGCACCATACAGTAGATATCTAGCTAAATTACCAAACATGCATAAATAGAGTGGGAAAATATGGTATAAGGTGCACCCTGGGTAGGAAGACGTACCCTTTTATATATAAAATATGGTAGGAAGACGCACCCTTGTATATATAAAACATGCATAAATAGAGTGGGAAAATATGGTGGGAAAATATGGATCTTTAATCTAATACGTGGAAAGGTGCACCCTGGGTAGGAAGACGCACCCTTGTATATATAAAAGGTGGAAATACGCACCACGAGTGGAAAGGCGTGCCCAAATGGTTGTGCTCATGCACCATACAATAGATATCTAGCTAAATTACCAAACATACATAAATAGAGTGGGAAAATATGGTATAAGGCGCACCCTGGGTAGGAAGACGTACCCATGTATATATAAAATATGGTAGGAAGACGTACCCCTGTATATATAAAACATGCATAAATAGAGTGGGAAAATATGGTGGGAAAATATGGATCTTTGGTCTAATACGTGGAAAGGCGCACCCTGGGTAGGAAGACGCACCCTTGTATATATAAAAGGTGGAAAGACGCACCACGAGCGGAAAGGCGTGCCCAAATGGTTGTGCTCATGCACCATATAATAGATATCTAGCTAAATTACCAAACATGCATAAATAGAGTGGGAAAATATGGCATAAGTCATCAATCACAATTTCAAATCTAAATAGAAATGTACATGGGGTCATAGACCCAAGGCAATAGGATATTTTTCAATTTCAGAGAATAAGGAATTTTCATCACAGAACAAGTAAAAAGGCCAATTAACAAGAATGCCTCATTATAGGAATAATTTAGTCAGTACAATGCCCAAAATTTAATGGGAAAGAGCATATACCTTAATGTCCAGTCAACTTCCTCAACTTCAAAGCTAAGGTCTGGTTCATGTCCTTACACCACCTATGCATAAAAATTATGCATTATATTAATATTAATTAATTAGCCTGCAATTGGCCTATATACAAGTTTGAAACTTTCCTCTAAACCCACTTTGTAGGCATGTCATACTTTCTGATCTCAAATATATGTATATGTACTATTATGACCTTCGAGATGTTACTTATTGAATATACTAACTAAATTCGTCAACGGTGGTTTATAAAAGAAATCTGGAATCATTTGATTTACCCCCACACAGCTTTTTCTATGTTGAAGTGCTACAGTAAAAGGCAGTTAAAGATTATGATATAGCTTATGGTCAATTAGGTCAAACCATATTATAAAGATAGGGAATAAATCATTGGCTTGTGCCTACATGATATGATAGGGGGTTCCTTTAAGAAAATGTTCCCCTTTCCTCATGATGTCACAATCCCATTCTGGAGTTCTACTTTGGACACATCTCTACACACGACCTCTTCTCTAGTGGGGGGTATCCCAGTGGCTCCGCACTACTGAGAGGAATTAATAGAGCAATGGCTCAGATACGGGGACCAATGGAGCAAAATGAAAACCACTCCAGTGCAATGCTAGATGAATAAACAACCACATCAGTGCATGACGATCACCCATTTACATCGGTTCCTCACACCTAACAACATCACCCGGCTCGGAGAGACCTTTCTCGGGTTCTAGGATTGTTGGTACAAAGAGTAGTATTTGTAGAGAAATGTGGCTATAGAATAGGCAGCACAAACAAAAAATTACTACCATATTCCCCATAAACTAGAGGATCACATGAATATCTATATAATGGAAAGAATGATTTCGAAGATATACTTGGTCCTAGAGCAAATTCAGTGACATCTCCTCATCATCATAGATGTGCAACTATCTTCTAGTTGCACTGGGACTCATCTGACTATTTTACCTCCTATTTGCACCACGATCTACAGGTTGACGTTATCCTCCTAGCAGCAGACAACAACATCCACTCCTCAATGGAACTCCAAATGGACCGCCTAGAACTCTTGTCATCTTGCTAGAACGGACAGGAAGAAGTTGTCCCTCCAGTTGGTTACTAGTCACCAACTTGCTCTCCCATAGTTATTTCTCCCTTGTTATCCCTCCCTTTAGCGGGTAGGACTTGATTGGACTCTCTATTAGTTATCGCAACCATAGAAGACAATAATTGTCAGAAGCAATTGAGTTGTGTTCTGAGAAGCCCCCAGTATCCCTCTATTTGTAAGAGGGGTTAGGGTCAAGGTTCCCAGTTTATGTGGGAGTGGAAGGGGTCATAAGATCTCAAATTTTCCCAACATGTGAGTGTCGAACCGATCGGTGCACACGTGAGCTGATTGGTTTACAATGTGAACCTGTCATTTTACCTATTTGCTAATCGCATATGAATTTGGCAATTCATTTCCGATTAATGCTAAATGTTTTTTCCTTGCACCAATCGAATTGAGCAAAAGTGAAATGATCAACTTTTTTGATGAATTCAAGAAAGTCACAAAAACCTTCTGTTGGTACAACCAAGTCGATCGGTTCATTAGGTGAACCAGTCATCTCACTAAACATGAGTCGATCAGTTCATCCAGTGGTCTGATCGGTTGATGTCCTAATTCATGTAGAACTCAATCGACTCAATATCCAATCAACCTGACACTCCAACTGGTTGTTTCATCACATGAGCTGATCTGGTGGGAGTCCAGTCAGTTGATTTGTTGCTTGAATTGAACACCCAAACACTTTAGTAATCAATCAAATCATCATTCAACATCAAACTCCTATTCTAGTTCATGACCTATATGTGTCACCCTATAGGTCCCATATTACATTGGTAGTGAATGTCCATAACATCGTATGACATCACAAGCAATGAGCGGTGTCTAGTCACACATCAGTGCTATCCAAGTAAATGGAATGTTGGAGAACAACTTCAACCTATAATCTATATATGGTGTTACAATGTTTGTATAGTTCCTTTTCCACTGATATCCAAATTGAACTTGAGACATGGAAGTAGTCATCCTTTTCAACATTCAACCTTGTTCCTTGAACCTGAGAAGATTGTCTGAGATATATGTAAGTTCAATATCACATATTGACTCACAAGTGTGTGCCATGATTTTCTCAGTCTTGCTAATCAAGAGGACTTGGATATCATACTCATGTAGGAGGGGAAAATCCCATCTACATCACTCATAGTCAGTCCTTACATGTCATAGTTACCCAATCATCACCTTTATATAACCCTTATTTAGGATTATGTTTGGTGATGTCAAATCATATTGAATGACATGTGATGAGTGTTGTGACTTCAGGTCTAAGAACCACAACCACCACCAACACTATGAAATCTAATTATCACTACCATGTCAATGGCATCCATGTATCAATTTCATAGTATGACTGTCTGATACTCAATTTCATAGTATGACTGCCCGATACACTGTTTTGTAACATGTATTTGTGTGCAAGGTTTGATATCACCATATCATGACTAATGAGATTCTGCCATCAACCAACTCACACTCTGATCTTATGTTTTATTGTTGTCTATCTACCTTCCACAATAACAATCGATCAGGGACATAATGAGAATGTATATACTCTTAACATTTGTATGATCTCATTGTTCAAGTCACATACTTGAAGACATATGCCATAGTTTAATATCATTCTCTAGACATTTATAATGTTACATCATTATCTCATAACTAAATTAAATAGAATAAATTGGAAGTTTGTATTTATTTACTAATCAAATCATTTACATATTATGCCATTACAATCATCATATGATTGTCTTTCTGGGCATACATATCAATAGACTCCTACTTGCACTTAGAGCCAATCACCTACGAATCGTATTCTAAGTGATCTAACATGCCCATCATGCTTCTGTTGTGAAACTGCCTTTGTCATGGGATCAGCAACATTGTTCTCAATTGGTTTCTACAATTCTCTACATCTCCTTGTTGTACGATTTCTCATATGAGACGGAACAGCCTCTATATTTGCTTTGAGTGTTTATGCAATCTAGGTTCCTTATCTTGTGAAATATCTCCATTGTTATCACAATATAGCTCAATTGTGTTGATGATGCTTGGAATGACCCCAAGTTCATAAATAAACTTCTTGATCCATACAGCCTCCTTTGTTGCACTCTATGCAGTAATATACTTGGCATCTGTTGTTGAATCAGCAACTGTCTCTTACTTGGAACTCTCCCATCTTACAGCTCTATTATTTAGACAAAACATGAGTCTTAATTGTGATTTGTAATCATCCTTATCAGTGTGGAAGCTTGCATCGGTGTAAACCTTTACCACCAACTCTTCCTCTCCATTGTAGATCAATAACTGATCCTTAGTCCTTCTCAAGTATTTAAGGATATTCTTTACGGTTGTCCAGTGATCATCACCTAGATCTGACTGAGATCTGCTCAACATGCTCAAGGCATACGAGACGTCGGGACGGGTACACAACATTGCATACATGATTGATCCAATTGTTGAAGCATATGGAATCAAACTCATGCGCTTCCTTTCTTTACAAGAACTGGGACTTTAAGCTTTAGAGATGATAACACCATGAAGCATGGGCAGGTTTCCTCTCTTCGAGCTCTCCATGCTAAATTGCTTCAACACTTTGTCAATATATGTGCTTTGACGAAGTCCAAGAAGCCTTTTAGATCTATATCTATAGATCTTAATCCCCAAGATGTAGGATGCTTCTCCCAAGTCTTTCATACAAAATGTATTTTCCAGCTATGTCTTTACCTTTTATAAAGTAGGGATGTCACTCCCCATTAATAGTATGTCATCTACATACAATATGAGGAATGTTACTATACTCCCACTAACCTTCTTATACACACAAGATTCATCTTTATTTTGAAAAAAACCAAACTCTTTGACTGTTTCATCAAAAAGAAGATTCCATCTTCGAGATGTTTGCTTCAATCCATAGATTGACCTTTGTAGCTTACATACTTTATTTGCATCCTTTGGATTCATAAAACCCTCAGGTTGTGTCATGTACACATCCTCAAGAAGACTCCCATTAAGGAATGTGGTTTTAACATCCATCTGTAAAATTTCATAGTCATGAGAAGCTACAATGGTAAGCATGATCCTGCTAGACTTAACCATGGCCATTGCTGAAAAGGTTTTGTCATAGTTAACACCTTGAACTTGTCTGAAACCCTTTGTAACCAATTTTCCCTTATAGGTTTGTACTTTACCATCCATTTCAATCTTCTTCTTGAAGACCCACTTACACCCTATGTGTTTTGCCCCTTTAGGTGGATCCACTAAAGTCCATACTTTGTTGGTATATATGGATTCCATCTCATATCTCATAGCCTCAAGCCATTTCTCAGATTTTGGTCCCTCAATAGCATCTAGATAGGTTATTGGCTCATCATTTATGACCAACTCATTGCATTCCTGAGTCAAAAGATATCAAAATCTCTCAGGTTTAAGGCATGTCCTATTAGATATAGGAGGTATTTGTGTTACTTGAGGAATTTGAGATTTCACACCACCTTGTGATTATATTTGTTCCTCTTGTACATCTATGGGTTCATTGTTTTTTTGTTGGTATCAAACTTCTTTGAGCTCCACTTTCCTACCATTAATTCCTTTGGAAATAATTTTTTTCTCTAGGAATACAGCATCTTTGGCAACAAACACTTTTTGTCAAATAGGGAATAAAAGTAATATCCTTTAGTCTCCTTAGGAAATCCAAAACAATAACATTTATCAGACTTAGGGTCAAACTTTTTAGGAAACATTTTCCTAACATAAGATTTGCATCCCCAAATCCTCAGAAAAGACACATTGGGATGCTTCCCATACCATATCTCATATGGTGTCTTTTGAATTGACTTAGATGGTACTCGCTTTAGGGTAAATGTGGCATTTTCTAGATAATTCCCCTTGAAGGTAGTCGAAAGCTATGCTAAACTCATCATTGATAGCACCATATCCAGTAATGTTCAATTCATTATTTCTGATACACCATTATGTTGAGGTGTTCCAAGTAGAGTCCACCAGGATATAATCCCATGGGCTCTAAGAAGGCCCTTAAACTCTTGGCTTAAGAAATCTCCACCTCGGTCAGAATAAAGTGCCTTAATACTTCTACTAAGTTGGTTCTGTACTTCATTCATAAACTCCTTGAACCTATCAAGAGTTCTTGACTTGTGTTTCATCACGTAAACATAATCATTCCTATGAAGTCATCAGTGAAGGTAATGAAGTATTGATACCCACCTCTAGCGGTTGTTCTAAAAGGCCCACATATATCAGTGTGAATGAATCCTAATAGATTACTAGCCTTCTCATTGCTACCAGTGAAATAGATCTTAGCCATCTTGTTTAATAAACAAGATTCACATGTCTCTATTGATTCAAAATTAAAAGAGTCTAGATAACCATCCTTATGGAGTCCAGATATGTGATTCTCATTTATGTGCCCTAGACGAAAATACCAAAGGTATGTTTTATTTGAGTTGTTGAGTTTTAGTCTTTTGGTATTAATGTTATACACATATGTTTTCAGATCTAGCAAGTAAAGACCAAAAGACATTGGAGCACTACCATAAAAGATCCCATCTTTAGAAATAGAACATTGATCATTTTTAATATGGAATTTAAATGCATCTATGTCCATAAAAGATACGGTAATGATGTTTCTATTTATAGTGGGTACATAATATTAATAGCAGTTCATTAACACTATTACAAGCCCAGTGGGCAAAGATAAACTATAAGTTCCAACTGCATGGGTTGCAACTCTTGTGCCATTTGCAACTCAGAGTTCTACCTTGCCTATTCCCAAAGGCCTACTTGTTTTCAGATCCTACATATTTGAACAAATGTGAGATCCACATTTGGTATCTAGTACCAATGATGATGAAGTAGATAGATTTATCTCTATAACGCATATACTTGAAGTGGAGATCACCATCCCCATCTTCTTCTTCCTGAATGCCTTTAAGTACAAAGGATGAGATCCTCTTGTACTTTTCTTTCTCCTTATCTTGAGTGTTGAAGATCTGGATTTGGGCTTGGTCTCAGAACTCTTCACGGGCTTGCTCTGATACTTGGAATCAACTCCGTTGATCATCGTCGTGGATTTGTCCTTCTTCATCCTTGCTTCAGCATGAATCATCATACCAAGCAAGTTCGGTCGGTCTAGCTATATTATTCACATGATAGCATGCAATTAAGTGGGTATATGATTTGGGCAATAATTTCAAAATCATATCCATGGCCAACTCTTGGCTCAAAGAGAACCCCAATTCTTCAAGATGATACACATGTCCAATCATATTGAGCACATGTTCTTCTACTAAGTTTCCCTCTGGCAGCTTACACTCAAAGAGTGCCTTTATGACATTGTCCCTTTCTTGCTTTGTGAGATTATGGTTCACCTTCTTAAGATGTGTTACCATCTCAATAATCCCCATGTCCTGGAACTGCTCATGCAACTCATAGTTCATCCACCTTAGCATAAGGTACTTTGTGTCCAAGGCATCATTGGCATGCTTCCAGTAAGCATCCACCTTTGCCTTGGGCACATCAGGAGCATGTATTTCTAGCACTGGTTTGCCAAGCATGTACAGCTTGCACTCTTCATTGAGAACCCTTCTCAAAGTCCAAAACCAGTCATGGAAATTCTCCCTATCAAGTTTGTCCTTCCTAAGGACCAATCGCAATACGGATTTGTTTGTTATTTGATTCTACAAGAGAAAATTTACAATTTTGTCAAAACCTTTTTTATTCGATTTGATTTGAAAATTTTCATGATATCAATTAGGTATTCAATTAATTATCCCTCCCACTATTTTATTCAAATTGATAGCCCACACAATATTCTAGTGGGCCAAGATCCAAAATAATTCAACTATCACCTAGCCAATACACCAGCATCCATAGTCAATTATCAAGGTAAGCAACCTTTGCCAATTGATCATATGCAATTCTTGGATAATGATATGAGAAACTCCTTGTCATAATCATATGCATGCTTCTAGTGCTCAATCTCATTAAGACGACATAGTTAAGCTTGACCCAAAAGTCGAGACGATAATAATGCATCCCTCTTGGTGGGCCCACGCTACTACCATCACACTTCTATGAGATAGACGACGTCCATTCTTGGGATTCCCATGCTATTCGATCAAGCTTTTCATGTGTGTTTCTTTCAGAAAGCATCTAAGACTTAATATTTATTTGAGGGAGTTTGTATGTATGTATACATATACTTCATCCAATGACCACATATATAGTATGTATTATATACATGTTATATCCCACAAATAAAACATGTAATAAATAAAAAGCAATGGTTATGTCCAGCCTAATGTAATTCCTTGGAGCCACAAGGAATTACCACAACCTAGGGCCCACATCACATGTAGAAACTTGTTGTTGGTGAAGATATGTGCTTGCCAATCTGGTTTGATCGGTTCAATCCTTGAACTGATTGGCTCGCCTCTTAGTCGGTCATTTGGTCATCTCACCGGTCGTCTGGTCCTGCGATCCACTATTTGCTGGCTCCTCCAGTTGATTGGTTGGGTCCACTAGCCAATCAGTTCATCTTGTCATTCTGGTCCTCCTCCATTCTCCAACTGACTATCTCGTCTCTGAGACGGTCAGTTGGTGTCATCAAGACATCTTTCTTCTTCGTCATAATAGGAAAGTAAACTATCCTATTAGTACATGATTATAGAAAAACCTCAAGTTACATTCGAGGGGGGCAAGGGTAGGAAAGATTTAAACTTTTACATTGGGAAGATAAGATAGAAACTTGGTACATAGACCGGATAAAATAGGATTAACCAACCACACAACCAAGCACAGATAATAGGGGTTATTGGCCATAACCATGCTACACATCCACCATTAAACCTCACTTTTAGGACAAAGCATGTAAATTGCATATGTGTGTGTGTTGTGTGTGTATGTCTATATATATTTATATATATATATATATATATAAGTTTGGGATTATCATGGTATTTGATTGGACAATAAATTATTCGCATCGCATGCAATAAGTAAATGATAAAATCAAAGATCTGATCATATCAATTATCCCAAAATATAGTAGATTTATATGGCTTTGATACCACTACAGAGAAATATGGCTACCAAATAGATAGTGGAAACAAAAAATTTACTATCAGATTCCCCATAAACCAGTAGTCGCATCAATAATTATATAATGAAAAGAATGGTTTTGAGGATATACATAGTCCTAGAGTAAGTTCAGCGACATCTACTCATCATTGTAGATGCACAACTATCTTCTAGTTGCACTGGGACCCGTCTGACTGTTGCGCCTCTTGGTATGCACCATGGATTGTAGGTTGTTCTTGTCCTCCTAGAGATAGACAACAGCCTCCACGCCTCTAAGAAAGTCCACACGGACCGCTTAGAACTCATTTCATCCTGTTAGAATGGACATGAAGGAGTTGTCCCTCCCGTTGGTGTACAGGTCACCAACTTGTTCTCCCATAATTGTTTCTCCCTTGCTATCCCTCCCTTTGGCGGGTAGGACTTGCTCGGGCTCTCTATTAGTTACCACAGCTAGAGAGGACAACAATTGTTAGAAGCAATTGAGTTGTTCTCTGATAATCTCCCAGTACCCTTCTATTTATAATAGGGGTTAGGGTCATGGTTCCCAGTCTATGTGGGGGTGGAAGGGACCGAAAGATCTTGAATTTTCACAACCTGCAAATGAAAAACTGGTCGGTTCACACGTGAGTTGATTGGTTCACAATGTGAACTGATCATTTTTCCTATTTCCTATTTGTATATGAAGTTGGCAATTCATTTCCAACTAATGCTAAACATTAATTCCTTGCACCAATCAAATTGAGCAAAAGTGAAATGATCAACTTTTTCATGAATTTGGGAAAGTCACCAGAATATTTGGTTGGTACAACTGAGCTAATTGGTTTACTATGTGAAACGGTCATCTCACCCAACCTGAGTCAGTCAGTTCACCCAGTGAGCCAATCAGTTGGTGTCCTATTTCATGCAAAACTCATCCAATTCAATATTCAATCAACTATATCAGTTGGTTTGATATCACCATATCATGACTAATGAGATTCTATCATCAACCAACTCACACTCTGATCTTATGTGTTATCGGTGTCTATCTGCCTTCCAAAAAAATCGATCAGGGACATAATGACAATTTATATACTCTTAACATCATTGTGATCTCATTGTTCAAGTCACGTACTTGAAGAATTACGTCATTGAGTAATATAATTCTCTAGACATTTATAATGTTACATCATTATCTCATAAGTGAATTAAATAGAATAAATTTGAAGTTTGCCTTTATTTATTAATCAAATCATTTACATATTATACAATTACAATCATCTATGGTTGACTCTCTGGGCATACATGCCAACAGTACTAGCCGTAGATGAGTAGGTATAGAAGAAAGAAAAAGGGTTGAGAAGTACATATGATGTGATGATACAACATAGGTTCACCCGAGGTGATAAAACCATGTCAGTACCGATAACCTAATACCCTAGACCAATCGCAAAAACTAAGCAAGGTCCAAGTCAGCTATCAGGTCATTAATAGAGGAAAAAGGAAGTCCAAGGTGAAGCCAATCTAATGGTTGTTCAAGTACAAAATCACTGGTAAAGTCCTGTGGTAGATCCACCTAGTCCCCAAAGGGGGTAGGTAGAGTCTTTGGGGTCTAAACCCTTCCTCCTTACTCATGTCGCTGAGAGACCAAAATGTAGAGCAGTGGTGTATTCGTCGTTATGGAAATCTAATAGATATTACAGAGAAATAAGTGGATAGGAATAGAGAGGATCAGTCGAGATTTGTTACCCAGAGATGAATCGATCTGTCATGATGTGGGTGTATAGTAGGGATCCATCGACCAGTGGGGTAGCTCGAGTCTGGATGAATAGCACAGACATTCTCCCCAACAATTGACTAATCCCTGAGATTCAAGAAAGGTAGGAAGAGCTTTTTGGATAGCTACTTGGGGTGTGGGGTCATGTTGAGGGGAAACCAGGGCCTCTGAAGTTGATGGTGGTGATTGCTATGATGGTATTTGGGTATTCCACGTATAGGGCACAAGAGGAGCCAATCTAGGGCTTAAACCTCTCGGTATGAGGCACTTAAACATCTCGGTATGAAGCGACAAAATGTTTGGTGGTAAAATCACTCGAAACAATAAACAAAATATGAAGATAGAATGACGTCGATTATCCTACTATAAACGGAAGTGGGGGCGGTCCAAAGAGAAAAAGGATAAGGTCACCCCACCCTCCACCCCCGCTTGAGTGGCCCAGATTTAGCTGGTTGGGTCTCTTCTTGTGTGTGACCATGGAGGCCAGTAGACTCAAGAAAATTTATGCACATAATCATGTGCTTATTAATTGCTCTAGATAAAACGACATATTTTATTCTCCATCTGGTTGAGGATGAAAATGTCACTCAGATAAATTGAAAATTCTCATGTTGACTAATTAAGATGTGATAAACATGATTTTTCTATCAATTTTTCCTTTTAGAGTCCTTCATGCTGGAGTTTAATTATTTGAAGACTAAGAATGAATAGTATATAATTATCACTCCCATTAATATTTTACAAATCCATAATTTGAATTACTCATAATATCCCCTTGCAACTATATCTAGGAACTTTCTAGAGTGTCACCAGGAGTTATATCCTTTTGTAGGTGCATTTATGCTACTAACCTTAATTTTTTAAGTTATTATTCAATCCCTTAATTACATTCACACAATGGGTTCAATATTTAGGATATTATCTAAAAGTCTTTCAAAATTTCTAATGTGGTCTGAATCTAGGAAAAAGAATAATCAACATAAGCATAAGACGAAAAGAGAGTTAAGAATATAACTAAGGTCGGGTATGTTGCAGTAAGGATAAGGGTAAGTCACTACCCCTATCTTCTAACCCACTACCCTCCAATATTTTCATATAGTATATCAAGTATATAGTTGTTCAATATTGAAGCTTGTGAACTTTTTTTAATAATAAGTAGCCATCTTGCAATACAATAAATTTGATATTATTTTCTACTTCTTATGTATCTATTTTGGTCATGTATAAAAAGATGCTTTGAAGGTGTATGAAATGTATGTGTGAAATAATAAGATTATATATCTTATGCACCACTTAATACTTGCGTGGTGTTGTCTACTAATATAAAACAAAATCTAGAGTTGTAAAATGCATGTGTATATACAAATAAGCTATAATCACTGATGTATCATTTTATGCATATTTGTAGTTTTATTAACTACTTCATTTGTGTTGAATCTAAATGTATAAAACATCATTTTGGAGGGTATAAGATATATATCTCTGTAACAATAACATTTTGTTATGTGTGGGTATTGACGTGGCTTTTTGAATGCACTAGCAAATTCACCCGGGGTTGAAATCCCCGAGCTTTTACCTAAACCAAGTGCAATAATACCACCCGCAAGTGGACGGGTCTTATGGCGGTATAGTTGAGGATCGAACCCAAAGGACAACATTTTTAAGAATCCTTGTCAGTTGAATCTAGCTCAAGTAAAACTAATATTTAGAACAATTGGTTGATTTGGGTTTGTTTAAACTAATTGCAAGAAAGTAAATGTGGAATTAAAGATAGTTTTAGATCAATGATATGGAATCACTGGGATGGTACCGGGTTTGACCACTGCTACACACACAAACATACTCTTTTGCAAATAATCCAGGCAAGATATAACACTCCAAGTAGAGCTGTTGAAGAACCCCCCATACGGGCGTCAGGTTTGCGTAAGCATCACCATAGGTATCAGATGTTTTGTCACCATCCGGATCACATGTCTTACGGCTCTGAAGATACAACATCCAACTAAGGCTGTGAACCCCCCATACGGGCGTCAGGCGCACAGAAGCGTCACCGAAGGCTAGATGGCTCGTCCCCTCGCGGATCATACACTTACGACCTCAAGGAATCCCATCGGAAGTTCTCATCAAGGAGTCATCCGCGTCAACCGATAAGCACATAAGCAATTATAGTACGAGTAAACATCGACGATTAACAAGAAGATACAAAATCCAACTAAGGTTGTGAACCCCCCATACGGGCGTCAGGCGCACAGAATCGTCACCGAAGGCTAGATGGCTCGTCCCCTCATGGATCACACACTTACGACCTCAAGGAATCCTATCAGAAGTTCTCGTCAAGGAGTCTAACTCGCTAAATGATGTTCATACCCATGCATTGAAGTTCTCACAATATAGGGAGCACAAAGATGAAAACAAGCACATAACCAACCTACGAGCTTAATGATAAACGACAAAATGAAGAGTTATATACATTGCCATGGAAAGTTTAACAAAAGAACATGGTATGCATGGGTAGCAGGGCTAGTCCCCGCACCCCAGCGGAAGTGGACTACTCGCTCATGATGCGAGATACAAGAAGGATGAGAGAGAAAGAAAGATCCACCATGAGCTCGGTGTAGAGAGTGGTCGCAGCCCGGTGAAGAAGATGCGCTCCTTGCTCCGTCTTCCTTCTCTTCTTGGCCTCCTTGGATGTAACACTAGCAGTAGGTGGAGTGGAACTTGATCGGAGTGGTGCTCTGGCAGCCTGTCGGCGTCCGGATCCGACGCCCCCAAATGAGGACCCTGGGGGTCTATTTATAGGTTCAGATCTGATCCCAAACGGTTTGGGTAAGTTGCTGGAAATATCTTCTCCAAATGGTCTGGAGACCGTTTGGGCACCAAACGGTTTGGAGACTGTTTGGTGCCAAATGGTTGGGAGACCGTTTGCTACCAAACGGTTTGGAGATCGTTTGGGTGCCAAACGGTTTGCGTCGATCGATCTTGGGGTCGGTCTCAGTCTCGCGTGAATGTGCGGCTTCAGTTCTTTAATTGGTCTTCGCGCTTGCGTCAAACGGTCTTGGAAACCGCATGGACCCAAACGGTCTTGGGACCGCATGGACCCAAACGGTCTTGGGGCCGCATGGACCCAAACGGTCTTGGGACCGCATGGAGCCAAATGGTCTTGAGACCGCATGGACCCAAACGGTCTTGGGACCGCATGGATCCAAACGGTCTTGAGACCGCATGGACCCAAACAGTTTTGAAACCGCATGGACCCAAACGGTCTTGGGACCGTATGGATGGAATTACCTGGTTTTCCTGCATTAAATGAATAATATTTAGTTAAAACCTTGATTATTGAATCAGCCAAGTAGTTTTACACATTATGATTCATATTTGGGTAAAAAGGGGTGAATCGGAGTTGAATTTGTTCCAAAGAGGTAATTGAATTCCATGATGAGTATGCACTCATCAAAATACCCCAAACTTAGACGTTGCTCGTCCTCGAGTGACATAAAATTTGAAATAGTTGCCAAATTAATACTTTCTATTCGTGTGATTCCTTCATCTTCACATCACAAATGTTTCTTTCTGCTTAGTATAAATGAGTACCTTAACTTCCTGGGACCACTAAACAAGTCTTTCTATAGCTTCGTTCCTGAGTTCGTTTCCCAACAGCCCTTCCTCCCCACTTTTTCCAACATCAAGCATGTCAAAGAGTTTTGTAACAGTTCAGAGATACCCGCAGAATCAACAAATATGCATCCGATCTGACACTGGTGTAGTTCAGGATGGTGGGGCATGTATTGTGCCCTTAGGTAGAAAAAGGAGTGAAAGGTGGTATGGAAAGAAGAAGTAAATCTCTCCTCTATTCGACTCGAGATTTTTATTTGTTTTGCAATTTCATTTATTGCATATTTTTTGTGCAAATCTCTCCTCTATTCGACTCGAGATTGCATTTCTTTTTGTGTGCACTTTGGCATCTTTTGTTTGCAAATCTCTCCTCTATTCGACTCGAGATTGCATTTTTGGTGGTATGCCCCTATTTACTGTGAGGGGTATGGAAGAAGCGGATAAGGGGGAAGTGGGGTGCCACCCCAAACTTAGGGTTTGGCACATAATCGGCTTTTTGTTTCTTTTTATGGATGGAGGGGTACGAAGGGATGGTAGAAGAAGTGTAGAAGAGAGTTTAGATCAGAATGCAACTTGATTTACAATTCAAAATCGGGTTATTCGCTTTGTCATACTCTGCTCAAATAATGACTTGATGCGGATCCGGTGGGGATTCTGAGCCATTGTTCCAGTAGTCAGTTAGGAAGTGTGACGTGTTTGATCCCTATCAGTTTGACATATACTTATCCTTTTTGAAAAAGGTATTATGATGTTAGGAATCATAAGCTTCACAGGATGATTTCAGGCAAAAGGCAAGTTTAAAAAATCAGTCCTCTTGAGGATTTACTTCGAATAAGGAGGATATATGATTGAAGATGCATAGCAAGGTAGTTAGTTACATTTTATCAACAAGAGACAAAATTTCATCAGGTATCTGTTCAGCAATTTGAAAATTTTTATGATAAAGACAACTTGAATATGAAAAGAGGGTGGGAGTGAAGTACTAACCACCCACCCTCCACCCCGAACTTAGAAATTTTCTTGTCCCGAGCAAACCCTAAATCCAAGATGGAGGGGAAAGGTTACACCAGTTATGACCGCCGAGTGTGATTACATTTTGATCAGCACGACTCCAATCTTTTATCTGAAAGAAAAACTATCTCAAAAGGCAAGTTTTATTTAAGGAAAAGTTAACTAGAGAACAAAATTTGAAAAGGAAAATTAAAACATAATTATTGATCGGGTTGCCTCCCGACAAGCGCCTTTGTTTTATGTCGATGACTCGACAGAGTCCTTCAGTATCATGGTGGGTCTTTCGGATTGTCCAGTTCTAACATTGTGTCAGTGCCTATGTCATTTGAGGTAAAATATCTCTTCAAGCGGTGGTCGTTTGCTATGAATTCGCCTGTCTTGTCACTCCAGAGAGAGAAAACACCATGTGGTGAGATACTTTTGACGATGAAAGGTCCGGACCAGCGGGAACGGAGTTTTCCCGGGAATAATCGTAATCTTGAGTTGAATACCAGAACCTGGTCTCCTTCTTGTATGTCCTTTCTTTTTAGATGTCCGTCGTGCCAAAGTTTTGTACGTTCTTTGTAGATTCACGCATTCTCATAGGTTGTCATTCTGAGTTCATCCAGCTCGTTGAGTTGCAGAATCCTGGCTTGCCCCACTTCTTTCATATCAAAGTTCAGTTGTTTAATTGCCCACCAAGCCTTATGTTCTAATTCGACTGGCAGGTGGCAAGCTTTTCCATATATCAAATGAAAAAGTGTAGTCCCAAGGGGAGTTTTATAGGCGGTGCGATAGGCCCATAAGGCGTCATTGATTTTTGTTGACCAATCTTTTCGATGACGTCCAACGGTTTTCTCGAGGATAGCCTTTAATTGTCGGTTAGAGACCTCTACCTGTCCACTAGTTTGTGGATGGTAAGGTGAAGCTACCTTGTGCGAGACACCATATTTTCTTAGTAAAGCTTCAAAACTTCTTTCAATGAAGTGGGAGCCTCTGTCAGATATAATTGTTCGTGGTACTCCAAACCGTGGGAAGATGACATCTTTGAATAATTTTATGACGAGTTTAGAATCGCTAGTGACGGTTGGTATAGCTTCAACCCATTTGGAGACGTAGTCCACCGCCACTAGGATGTACGAGAATCCATTAGATGATGGAAATGGACCCATATAGTCCACTCCCCAGACGTCGAATATCTCGACTTCTTGCCATAGATTCAGTGGCATCTCGTCTCTTTTGGTTATATTGCAAGATCTTTGACATTTATCACAGGATAGGACAAAATCGTAAGAATCTTTGGATAAGGTCGGCCAGAAAAATCCACATTGCAAAACCTTTAAGGCAGTCTTTTTAGAGCTCATATGCCCACCTACGGGTCCTGAGTGGCATTGTTCTAGGATAGATTGAGCTTCTTCTTCGGCGATACATCATCTATACAGACCATCAGTGCAAAGTTTAAAAAGATATGGTTCATCCCAGTGATAGTGCTTCACATCATGCATAAATTTCTTTAATGCATTCCCGGTGCATTGGGGATGGATGATTCCAGCAGCAAGGTAATTTACAATATCAGAATACCATGGTATAAATTCGGAGACCCTCATAAGCTGATCATCTGGTAGGGAGTCATTGATCGGAATCTTCTCAGCATCCAGAGTGTGGATGCGACTGAGGTGATCTGCTACAACATTTTCCGTCCCTTTTTTATCTCTTATCTCCAAATCAAATTCCTGTAGTAAGAGGATCCATCGTATCAGCCTTGGTTTAGCATCTTTCTTTGCCATTAGGTAACGAATAGCAGCATGGTCAGTGTAGACAATGACTTTCGAACCAATAAGGTATGACCTAAATTTGTCGAAGGCATATATGACTGCTAGAAGTTCTTTCTCAGTAGTAGTGTAATTCCTTTGAGCTTCGTCGAGAGTTTTCGATGCATAGTAGATCACAAAATGTTTCTTTTCTATGCATTTCCCTAAGACGGCACCCACCGTGTAATCACTGGCATCGCACATAATTTCAAAAGGATGGTCCCAGTCGGGAGCTCTAATGATGGGGGTAGTGGTAAGGGCGTTCTTCAGCGTGTCGAAGCTTTTGACGCATTCTTCATTGAAATTGAAATCAGCATCTTTCAGAAACAGGTTGGTCATTGGCTTAGTTATCTTGGAGAAATCTCTTATGAATCTTCTATAGAATCCAGCATGACCAAGGAAGGCGCGAACTTCTTTCACATTCGTGGGGATAGCCAATTTGGATATCACTTCAATCTTGGCTTTATCAACTTCAATTCCTCTTCTGCTAACCCTATGGCCCAAGACAATGCCTTCCCTAACCATAAAGTGGCATTTCTCCCAATTTAGCACCAGATGTGCTTCTTCACAACATTTGAGAACCATAGAGATATGCTTAAGACAAGAATCGAATGAGTCTCCATATACAGAGAAATCATCCATAAAGACTTCCATAACAGTTTCAGTAAGCCCCGCAAAAATTGCAGCCATGCAACGTTGGAAAGTTGCGAGAGCATTACAGAGACCAAATGGCATTCTTTTAAAAGCATACGTCCCGAAAGGACAGGTGAAAGTCAATTTTTCTTGATCATCTGGATGTATGGGAATCTGATAGAATCCAGAGTAACCGTCAAGGTAACAAAAATATTCTTGGTGAGCCAATCTCTCCAAGACCTGATCGATGAAAGACATAGGAAAATGATCTTTTCGAGTAGCCTTATTTAGTTTTCTATAATCAATGCACATCCGCCACCCGGTGACTGTTCGAGTGGGGATGAGCTCATCATTTTCATTCCTCATAACAGTAGTTCCACCTTTCTTTGGCACCACGTGTACTGGGCTCACCCATGGCGAGTCTGATATCGGATAGATTATTCCAGCTGTGAGAAGTTTGATGATCTCGCGACGGACTACTTCTTTCATATTTGGATTCAACTTCCTCTGATGCTCGATAGTCGGCTTGTGATCTTCCGTCATAGGGATCTTATGCATACACAGAGCTTGACTGACCCCTGTGAGGTCGCTCATTTTATAGCTGATGGCTTTCTTTCGTCCTCTTAATTCTTCCAGAAGCTTCTCTTCTTGTTCAGTTGTTAAATCGGAATTTATAATGACAGGAAAGACTTTGAGATTGTCTAAAAACATGTACTTCAGTCCTTCAGGTAGGGGCTTCATTTCGGGCGCTTCAAGGTTTTTGCTTCTTTCTTCTGTAGTTTCAGTAGCCTTGAGTTCTTCATAGGTTGTGTTAATATCTTCTTCAGTAGATTCGAGGGGTTCAATGCGATCCTCTGCTTATTTGTCTATAGGTACATTGATCGGTAGGTCAGATAAAGTAATTTCCAAGGGGTCGTATGTTTCACCATATTCTTGAGTCAGTTGTGACAATTTCTCAACGCAATCAATCGGATAGACTTCTTCCTATATACTCGGTCTTCTCATACTTTTGAAAACCTTGAACTCCAGAGTCTCTTTGCCTAACCTGAGAAGTAAGGTACCTGCTTCAACATCAATAAGGGCTCTAGCAGTTGTGAGGAACAAACGACCAAAGATAAGAGGATATCTGGTGTCTTCTTTTATATCCATAATGACGAAATCACATGGAACATAAGCGTCCTTGCCCACCTTGACCGGGATATCTTTGAGGATTCCTAGTGGTCTCTTGATAGAATTTTCTGTAAGTTGAATAGTCATAGCAGTTGGAAGCAGTTCTGCAAACCCTAATCTCTTGCACAGACTGAATGGCATAATAGAAATACTAGCCCCAAGATCTGCCAGTCCTTTCTTGCATGATGAGTCACCGATGTGACATGAAATTCCAAAGGATCCTGGGTCTTTCTGTTTGTTTGGCATCTTGCTCAGTATAATATCTGATGTGGTCGTAGCCAGTTTTACAGTTTCATATTCTTCAGTTATATACTTCTTGGTGAGAAGTGACTTTAGATACTTAGTCCAGGCTGGTATCTCATTAAGAGCGTCTAAGAAGGGTATATCAACATGGAGTTTCTTCATATCCTCTTTGAACTTGATGAATCTTGTATCGAGCTTAGTTTGCCTTAGGCGGGATGGGAAGGGTATACGAGGCTTATATACAGGAATGTCCGTCTCTGGAGTTTCAACTTCCTCATCAGCAATTTTCTCAGAGCTTCCCTTGTTAGTTTCATCTTCCTGTGGTTGCGATTCTGGTGTTGTCGAAGTTTGGATCATCACAGGTTCATCTTCATCAGTAATAACTACAGGTGTCTTTACTGGGGGGTTCGAATAATCTTTCCTTGATCTGGTGCTGACAACCTTTAACTATTCATGATGTTTCGGATTGTTTTCAGGTTGGCCGGCAAAGACTCCAGCCGGTGGCTTTATGCTAGCTGCAAGTTGAGCTAGTTGAGTCTCAATAGCTTTTTGTTGAGCCTGTTGGTTAGCTATCATAGTTTGTTGAGTTTGTAACATCTTTTCAATAGTGGATAGCTTGTCATCAGGGATGGCTCCTGCTTCTTGTTGTTGGTTCAGGTTTTGATACTGAGAGTTGTTCTGATAATTATTATAGTTTCTGTTCTGAAAGTTTCCTTTGAAATTTCCTTGATTCTGTTGTTGGTTAAACTAGAATCCTGATGGGCCTCTCGGTTGATTGTTGGGACCGAACTGATGCGAGTTCATAGCTCCTGAAGGATTTCCATATTGGAACCCTGGGTGATTCCTATTTTGATTGGGATTGTAATAGTTCTACCCAGGGATGGTGTTAATAGCGTTTAGATTTTCCATCTGACAATTATCTCCTTGCCCACAAGCATTGCTTAGAACAACGTCGTAGAGAACATTGCATGATAGAGTGGAATGATCTGTGCCTTTGCATGCTTCACATAACAGAGAAGTGGACTTGACCTGTTCTTGTTGCCTAGTGGGTGAATGTCCTCTTCCAATCGCAGTTAGAGATGATTATATATGATCTTGCTTAGCAACTAAGACTTTCAGAGTTTCTGTGATAGACTTGTATTCTGGAATAGCTTCATCCATGGCTACCTTTAAGACTCCTTTCCCTACAGATCTGCCCCAGTTGGCTTGATTTTCTGCTCCCAGGGTGACGACTCTCCATGCGTTGTCATAGCTTTGACGAATGAAGTTTCCTCTGGATGAGGAATCTAGGAACATCTTAACATCATCCTCCACACCCCTATAGAAGATTTCTATAAGTTGATTCTTTGGGATTCCGTGGTGGGGGCATTTGCGCAGGAGCTCCTTGTACCTATCCCATGCTTCTGCAAGGGTTTCTCCAGGTACTTGAGTGAAATTTGTGATTCGCCCCCTGATTTCATATGTAAGAGATGGGAGGTAGAACTTTTCCAGGAATGCATTTTGGAGTTGTTCCCATGTGGTGATAGGTACTTCACTCTGTAGTGAATTGTACCAACTAATGGCTCTATCAGCAAGAGAATATTTGAAGAGACGGAGTCGAATGGCATCATCGGAGACACCATTTTGCTTTGTCATAGCACATAAGTCGATGAATCTCAGAAGATGACCTTGGTTGTCTTCCGCTTGTTTGCCATAGAAAGGGTTGTTTTGAAGAAAAGTAATCCAATGGGCTCTAATCTCAAAGTTGGCAGCCTCGATGGGAGGAGGCTGCACTGGGTGATAGACATTCGCAGCTTTCGGGATGGAGAACTCCCTAAGATCTTTCTGTAGTTCGGCTGCCTGTGTTGTTGCTTGTACTGCTAAGATTTCCTGTTGAACCGCAGCTCTGGCTTCTTGCATAAGCCTCTCTCTTTGTGCATTGATGGCTTGAGCCACTCTTCGGGCTACTTCTTCTTCTTGCGCCATCCTAGCTTGATTCTCTCTGATCTGACGATGGAAGGTTCTATCAATTTCGGGATCAAAGCTTGTGGTGAGTTCGGGACTTTTTGAACGGTGCATGCACTACGCGTTGAAGAGCACCTGAAAATTTGAAATATTTGAAAATGAGATCCACAAAGTAAAATCAAATTCAAGTAGATAAGTGATAGTTTCAAAAGAAAAGTAAAATCCTAGATTAGTCTTAAAGGAACTAGATTAGACTGACTGATTCCGTTGTTTCCGGCAACAGCGCCAGAATTTGACGTGGCTTTTTGAATGCACTAGCAAATTCACCTGGGGTTGAAATCCCTGAGCTTTTACCTAAACCAAGTGCAATAATACCACCCGCAAGCGGACGGGTCTTATCGTAGTATAGTTGAGGATCGAACCCAAAGGACAACGTTTTTAAGAATCCTTGTCAGTTGAATCTAGCTCAAGTAAAACTAATATTTAGAACAATTGGTTTATTTGGGTTTGTTTAAACTACTTGCAAGAAAGTAAATGTGGAATTAAAGATAGTTTTAGATCAATGATATGGAATCACTGGGATGGTACCGGGTTTGACCACTACTACACACACAAACATACTCTTTCGCAAACAATCCAGGCAAGATATAACACTCCAAGTAGAGCTGCTACAGAACCCCCCATACGGGCGTCAGGTTTGCTTAAGCATCACCATATGTATCAGATGTCTCATCACCATCCGGATCACATGTCTTACGGCTCTGAAGATACAACATCCAACTAAGGTTGTGAACCCCCCATACGGGCGTCAGGCGCATAGAAGCGTCACCGAAGGCTAGATGGCTCGTCCCCTCGCGGATCATACACTTACGACCTCAAGGAATCCCATCAGAAGTTCTCGTCAAGGAGTCAGCCGCGTCAACCGATAAGCACATAAGCGATTATAGTACGAGTAAACATCGACGATTAACAAGAAGATACAAAATCCAACTAAGGTTTTGAACCCCCCATACGGGCGTCAGGCGCACAGAAGCGTCACCGAAGGCTAGATGGCTCATCCCCTCGCGGATCACACACTTACGACCTCAAGGAATCCTATCAGAAGTTCTTGTCAAGGAGTCTAACTCGCTAAACGACGTTCATATCCATGCATTGAAGTTCTCGCAACATAGGGAGCACAAAGATGAAAACAAGCACATAACCAACCTACGAGCTTAACGATAAACGACAAAATGAAGAGTTATATATATTGCCATGGAAAGTTTAACAAAAGAACATGGTATGCATGGGTAGTAGGGCTAGTCCCCGCACCCCAGCGGAAGTGGACTACTCGCTCATGATGCGAGATACAAGAAGGATGAGAGAGAAAGAAAGATCCGCCATGAGCTCGGTGCAGAGAGTGGTCGTAGCCCGGTGAAGAAGATGCGCTCCTTGCTCCGTCTTCCTTCTCTTCTCGGCCTCCTTGGATGCAACACTAGCAGTAGGTGGAGTGGAATTTGATCGGAGTGGTGCTCTGGTAGCCTGTCGGCGTCCGGATCCGACGCCCCCAAATGAGGACCATGGGGGTCTATTTATAGGTTCAGATCTGATCCCAAACGGTTTGGGTAAGTTGCTGGAAATATCTTCTCCAAACGGTCTGGAGACCGTTTGGTGCCAAACGGTTTGGAGATCATTTGGGCGCCAAATGGTTTGCGTCGATCGATCTTGGGGTCGGTCTCGGTCTCGCATGAATGCGCGGCTTCAGTTCTTCAATTGGTCTTCTCGCTTGCGTCAAACGGTCTTGGAAAACGCATGGACCCAAACGGTTTTGGGACCGCATGGACCCAAACGGTCTTGGGGCCGCATGGACCCAAACGGTCTTGGGACCGCATGGACCCAAACGGTCTTGAGACCGCATGGACCCAAACGGTCTTGGGACCGCATGGACCCAAACGGTCTTGGGATCGCATGGACCCAAACGGTCTTGGGACCGCATGGATCCAAACGGTCTTGAGACCGCATGGACCCAAACGGTCTTGAAACCGCATGGACCCAAACGGTCTTGGGACCGTATGGATGGAATTACCTGGTCTTCCTGCATTAAATGAATAATATTTAGTTAAAACCTTGATTATTGAATCAGCCAAGTAGTTTTACACATTATGATTCATATTTGGGTAAAAAGGGGTGAATCGGAGTTGAATTTGTTCCAAAGAGGTAATTGAATTCCATGATGAGTATGCACTCATCAGGTATTTAATACCACTATAATGTAATTATTTTTTTGGGTTTGTTTTTTTGGTCATGAAACAACGATTAGAGTAATAGTATTTGTATTGCAATAATCATTATCTCATAATATACCTTAAATACAATAAAAATCATATGTTCAAGGTTTTAAGTATTATTCAAATAATTTCATATGGTAGTAGTCATTCTAGATCACTTATTTGTTTAATTTAAATACATACATGTCTTAGGCAAGCCATGGTTGTTGATAAGCATAAACGTTTTAGAAACACATAAATTTTCCCTTTCACCCATACCCTTCCCGCTTACCATGTAGGTACATAGGTAAGGGAAAGGATAGGTAGGATATTAGTGGATTGGATAATTACCCATTCCCTTATCGTACTTGGTGGGTAAGGGTAAGGGTAAGGCTAAGCCCTTACCCTCCCCATTGACAGCCCTACTTCAAAGTATTCTAATATTTTCAAACATGTGCAATGTATAGGGTATAATTGGTGTTAAAAATAAGAATGATCCTGCTACAATTATGGTTTGTTGCGTTTGACCATGTGTTTGCCAGAGTATGGAGAGAGGCAAAGTAATATATTAGCATATGTAAATTTGATGCTTGACCAAATGTATGAATATGTATTTAAATCCACTTGATATAAATACATGGCATACATGTCTCATTGTCTATATTACTTAATGCTTAGAAATTATATGAATCTTTGGTTTAATTCTTTGAATGGTACCATGGAAATTCATTCATTGTTTACTCTCTTAAGTTACATGTCTATTACGAATAGGCACCATAACATGTAAATGGATAACTCTACTTGTGGTGCATGACTAGGATGTTTTGTGGAAATAGCACCCTACTCACTTGAGAAACCCACACAAATATTATAAATAGCATGATCTAAATGGACCATAGGACCGAGTACCCTCCCAAAGGAAAAATACTGTGAGAATGTCTCATATTTAAGTAATCTTAGAAGTTTACAAAATGATATTTTTACATGTAGATAATGAAAATGAAGACAAATAAAATATGAAGAGATATGGAGTCCACAAGAAGACAACACTACAGTTGGCAAAATTTTCTAATTCACCACATTTTTTCATAATCTATACAATATGAAATTATTCTTTTTTGGATAAACAAAGACATGTTTCTTTATCATACAAAAGATGGTCAATTGTCGTATGTGCCTATTTATCATACAAGTCATGCTATAAATATTTTGTGAAAAAAATCCATGTTCCTACTAAATTCTTGGGATGATACACTGGACTTCTTGATTTTAGGGGTGCAAGCAAGCTTTGAGAAGATAAATTTCACTATGTGGTTTTAGGGGTATAAGAAAGTTGTGAAAAAAGCATAGGCAGGTGACAGCATTTTGTTAAGATCTTGAGCTTATGTAGATGTGTATACTTTCAATATACATATCCAATTCGTAGTTTGTTGAGTTCCAAAACTTCATGTAGACATCTATATCTTCAATATGCCTACTCAATTTGTAATTTAATATTATAATCATTTATTATTAGTTGTGGAAATCAGTTTTGTGCACTATGGATGTTCAACAAATTAGTTCTTCTATGGGGCTCTATTGATAACAATATAAGCTGCCATTTTGAAATTTTCACTCTTGATCCCATGAAATTGGGGAAGAGTAGGTATTTGCCGAGTGCACTTGCCAAGACTACTTGTTTAAACACCACATGTTCCTACTTGTTAAGAAAGACACACCTCCACCCCTCCCCCATTATGCCCCTCTAACCTTTCTTCTCTCTTATGTCGCCCATCAATGCACCTTGAGTACTCCATGTTTTTCATCTATTAGTTTTAGTTCCACTTCCACAACCCTTTTACATGCCTTGCCACCTACAAAATACCCATGTAGTTCTACCCATAACTTTTCAAAGAGGACAATGACAACATTATCTAGGACTTGAAACAATGAAAGAATGGTATAAAGGGAGGCACAGAAAGAGACAGTTAGAAATAGGTAGAGAAATGAACAAGGTAGAGCTAGGATGGAAAGAGAAAATGTTGTGATGAGAAACTATTTACCTACATACGATATGGCAGCCAAGTAGGGGAAGAGAAAGCGTCACAATGAAAGCCTCCATAGAAGTATCATATGTGACTATAAACTTTGGCAACTATGAACACTTGTATTTTAGCTTAACACCTAGTCATTTCTATTTTAAGTGAGGCCAATCTTATACTAGATTAAAGTCAAAAACCATCTTATAAGTTGTGAGAATTTTCACCTCATTAGATATATTTTATTATTATTTTTTCTATGATTTAGGTAGAACTTTATTAAAATTTAAATAATGTGGCATCACTTCAACTTAGCTTAGACATGAAAATAAATATACTTGAACTCTAGGTTTCATATTTAAATGATGCTAATAATACAAATATTCATTATGTGCGGCATGACCAAATATACACTTTATGTGCAAAAATAAGCATAATACAGAAAAACATACATAAATTAGATAATTTATCCAAGCATGTGATATAAGTAACTACATATTTATTGAACATTAAAAATTCCATGAAACATCTAGATAGGTGATGTGTGCATTTCAGATCGACTTTTTGTACAATATCACACACAAATTCAGTTCATTTTTCCTTCCATTAGCCTCTATTCATATTTATTTGTCACATTTTAGTTATTTTTACTTACCGCATGATGTTGATTGTAGATATGCATACAAAGTGCCAAATTGTAGATAGTCCAACTCAAATCCAACACCAATGGGACTTCTCCCCGATTTGCAGCTAATTCAGAGTTTATTCCTGAAGAAACAGCATTGCACACGGCGTGTCTTATTTGAGACACGATGTGTCCCTTCACAGAAACCTTCATGGATTGAAGAACATGCCATGTGGTATTTAACACATGGCATGCATGTCTCCAACAGCCTCAACACTAAGATGCAGAGAACACGACATGATGTGTCCCAACTAGGACACAACGTGTCCTCAGAACCTGAAGGTCAGCTACAACTTGTTGTCAACGCACACGGTGTGTGTTTAATCGAACATGTTGTGTGCCTTTCACCTGAATTGACTCCAGAAGATTATCACATGACATGTATTATTTAAGACATGTCATGTACTTCACAGCAGCAGCAAGATCCAGTGAAACTACACAATGAGACACGGTGTATCCTCTAAAAGACATGTCAGGTCGCTATCAGTTTCTTTAGAAATGAGAGCAACAACCCTCATTTTTAAATACCAAGGCAACACAATGGGCAGTTATCTCTCGTCATTGTGAAAGTGACTTTTGTCCAAGAGAAGTTCCACAGCTAAGGAGGGCGATTTTGGGGTAGAAGAAGGTAGTTTCTTGGCAAAGAACCTCCCTTCTACTTCATTTATTCTTCATTTCTTCTCTGTAGGTGCAGCAGAGCTTACTTCTCTCACTCAAGTTTTCCAAGAGGGAAGATTGTCTGAGTTGGAGAAGCTCCAAGGATGGAATTTCATCTTCTAGCCGGAGTTCTACTTCCCTTTGGCTACATCTTTGGTTCCTTTAGCTTTTTCTTCTCTTAAGCATGCAAAACTCTAAAATTTTTGCATTGTGTTTGTACAATTATATTGTGGATGAGTATACTTCTTTTCTTAGGTGTGGGAGAGTAACTCCCATGCCATTGTTCATGCGAACTCAAAATCTATGTTTATTACTAGTTAATTTTCTTTTCCATGGATGCCTACGGCTTTTCTTGCTTGTATGTTTGGCTGGCCACCTTTTGTACATGTTTTATGCTTACCTTGTGCTTCAAGAGAATGTATGAGGGAGTAAGGAGTAGGATCCATGGCAGTATGCTCTTGACCACGGGAGTGGCTTGAGAATATTGAGCATTAAGGTTGTATTCTATACTAAGCATAGACGCGGGAGCGTTATGCCATGTTGAGAACCATCTCGTGACATTGGGAAACGCACGGTGATAACAACCTCCTTGTATGTTAATAGTAATCTTGATTTTGTAAGTCCATATGATATGATGGTATGGTAGTGAAATATAATGCACAATTCTTTAATTGCTTATTCAATCCTTTAACTTTGAACTTTTGCTTTTGCTCGCCTCCTAAATCTGTAATCAATCTGAACTTTGTAACTCGACTTGGATTCATGAAAGTTAACAAATTTGCACCTAACAAGCCTAGCTCCTTGTGTTCGACACTCGACTACATTGACATGTACACTTGCAGGTGATTAGTCAGTTGAGATCTTTCTTTCTAAAACTCCCAACAAGTTTTTAGCGTCATTTCCAGGGAGCTACGGTAATTTTTAGTTTGAGTATAAGACTTAACTAGTAATTAAGACTAAGTCATCATTTCTGTATTTCACATTGTGGTACCTCATAGCTTTTGTGAATCTCACTCAATTTTTGCTTTTCAGGGTGCATGTGTCATTTAAGAGGGGTCTACAGACATCAATCTTTCTAGACCCTGAAATAGAGCAAACTTTTAGTAGCCAAAGTAGAGCAAGGAGGAGTGAGAACTCTTCAAGTCTGGGGGAATCACATCCTTCATCAGCACAATCTTCACCTTCACCATCGCCTTCACTTGATCCCCTTCAAGAGTCGGAGATGGAGGACAACCATCCACTCAAGGATTTTGTTGTGTAGGCCACCATTAATATATGTGGGGCCATTAATCATCCTATAATAGGGGCCAACAATTTCTCCATTAGCCCTACAATCATGCAGATGGTCCAACATAATCTCTTTGGGGAACTCCTATGGAAGATCCAAATATTCACATAATGGAGTTTCTGTAGTACATGAACACTTTTAATATTAATGGTGTTCTAGCTGAAGGAGTGTGCTTACTCATGTTCCCATTCATCTTGTGAGACTGAGCCAATGTGTGGCTCTCCTCATTGCCTAAATGTTCCATCAAGACCTGGGATGATCTACTGAATGCTTTTCTAGCTAAGTATTTTCCTCCTACCAAGACAGTCCAGCTGAGGAATCAAATTACAAACTTCAAGAAACAAGAAGGTGAGATGCTTTATGAGACATGGGAGAGGTTTAAGGACCTCCAATGCCTATGCCCTCACCATGGTTTGACAAACTGGCTGCTTCTACAAACTTTCTACAACGGGTTATTCTACAATACTTGTATGACCATTGATGTCGCTACAAATGGAGCTTTGATGAACAAGTCATATAGTGAAGCCTACACCATTATTGAATACATGGCACTAAACCACAGCCAATGGAGTTCAGAAAGGACCAGTCAGCCATTCTTTTCCTCCAACTCAAGTGAGAAGTCCAGCGGGAAACATACTATAGATGTCTTAGACTTGATTGCAGCTAAGCTTGACGCCTTAACCCAGAAATTTGAAAAGCTAGCCACTCACTCATTCTAAGCAGTTGAGAAAGTATGTGAGGCTTATGTAACATCTGAGCATAACTCTGCTTCTTTTTTTGCACCACATGTGAATGTCAATGAAGCACCAGAACAAGTCAATGCAACAGAAAATTTCAATAACAGACAAGCCTACAATCCCTTTTCTAAAACCTATAACCTAGGATGGAGAGACCATCCAAATTTCTCTTACAGGAACAACAATTCATAGAACCAACAACAAGGTCTATCTCAAGGTCAACAACCTATGAGCAACCGTCAATCGATGAATACCAACCGATAATAGCCATCGGGGTACAATTCTAGCAACAACAGGAACCTCAATAAATTTTAATAAGTGACTCCTCTACCACAAAAATAAAGCTTGAAAAGCCTCCTTGAGACATTTGTCACCACACAAATCCAGCATAACAATGAGTTTCGGGCACATGGAAACATATTGAAAGATTTTATCACACAGTTGTCTTCCAAAGTTGATGGAATTGTTACTCACACTAAAATGTTGGAGAATCAGATAACTCAACAAGCATTGGCCAACCAAGGAACATCTTCAGGGTCTTTATCCAGTCAAAATATTATGAACCCCAAGGAGAATTGTAAATCTATGACCTTGAGAAGTGGAGCAGTCATAGAAGGATCCACACTGCCATCCAAGAGGAAATCTGTAGAGATTGCTGACACTACTGTTGAAGATATTGCTGAAAATCATTGGAAGAAATCTGCTAGAAATCTGCATCAAGGTGATTCTTCTAGCAATCCAATTGCCCATTTTCCCTACATGTTTGCTAACATCAAAGATAATGTGAAGCTCAACAAATTTATGGACATTCTGAATAATTTGTATGCAAATCTGCCCCTAGTTGAAGTCATAGTTGAAATGCCCTCCTACGCTAAGTTCTTAAAGGATATCTTAACAAAGAAGAGGAGATCTAGACAGGTAGAAATTGTTATGCTTTCTGAAATGCTAAGCTCCATCATCCAAAATTGTATGCTTGAGAGACTAGATGATCAAGATGTCTTTACTCTCCCTTGCAAGATAGGAGACTCCACTTTTGGTAAAGGCCTTTTGACCTTGGAGCTAGCATCAGCTTAATCCCCGCCTCTTTGTGGGAAAAGCTAGACTTGGGAGATTTGAAGCCTACATCTATGACAATTCAGCTAGCTGATCTCTCAATTAAACATCCAAGGGGAGTGATTGAGGATGTCCCTATTCAGATAGGAAGGTTCTTTATTCCATGTGATTTTGTGGTCTTAGACATGCATGAAGACCCAACCAATCCAGTCCTTTTTGGTAGACCCTTCTTACGCGTTGCAGACTGTTTAGTTGATGTTAGAGAAGGAAAGCTCATTGTCAGGGTGGGAGATGAAGAACTAGTATTTTCAGTCTATGATGCCATGAAGGCACCCAGCTCTAAAGAGTACCTTTGTCTTGTTGAAAATATTGATACATTGCTTGAAGAAGAAAAGAATTTTGTTAGAACTGCCTTAGATGGTTTTAAAGAAGATGATGTAAGTGTCATTTTCAATGAGGAAAGTCATGAAACTTTGGAGATTCCACCAAGTGAAGAAGACTCAAAGAAGAATGAAGGAAGCAATACAACAGCTCCAAGCAAACAGGTAGAACTAAAACCCCTCCCACCGGGGTTAAGGTATGCTTTCTTAGGCCTAAACTCTTCCTCTATTGTCATTATAAATGTCGAGCTAAATAATGATCAAGAAGAAAAACTTTTGAATGAACTTATAAGCTATAAAGATGTGATAGGTTATTCTATTGATGACCTCAAAGGAATCAACCCATCCATTTGTAAGCATAGGATAACTTTGGAAGAGAATGCCAAACCATGCATAGACCCCATGTTGTGTGATTTCTACATCATCTTTTCACATGTTATCACACACACACATTTGGTTCATTTTGATATTATTTAGCCTCTTTTCATATTACTTTTGCCATTTTTTTTTACTTTACTTATCGCATAACTTGCATTGTAGATATGCTCCAAATAAATCTGAACTTCAGAGTTTAATTATGTTGAAATAGCAGAATGCATGGCGTGCAGGATGAACACACGACGTGCAAGATTTCAGAAGAATTTCCGTTTCACCCAGACAGAAAAATGCACGGTGTGTTCGAACCTTGAGCACGGCGTGTTCATTTCCAAAAAAGTGCAGAAAAGCAAATGCACGACGTACACTTGAATGCATAGCATGCACCTAGAGTGTGAAGCTAATCAAAAGTTTTTGGAAAGTCGCACGACGTGCATTCCTTCAGTGCACGTCGTACGCAGTGCATTCTGGAGCAGTTTGAAAGTTTCTAGAAAGTTGTACGGTGTGCATTACTACTGCGCACGCCATGCGCAGTACATTCTGGAGCAGTTGTCGAAGCTTTCGCACGGCGTGCACTCTAGACGCACGTCGTGTCTCTGGAAGTTTCAGCATTTTGAAAAATATGAGTTTTTGTTTAAAATAGAGAGGGAACTTAATGGGCGGTTATCACTAGTCATAATTTGAAGTTCTCTCATCCCAGAGAAAGGCTAGAGCGGAGGAGGGCGATTTTGAGGAGAAAGGAGGTGGTTTCTTTCCAAAGGAGCCCATTTCTTCTTTTCTTCTTCTCCATTGTCTTCTCCAAGGTGCATCCAAGCTTCTCCAACTTCATACAACTTCTACGGAGAGGAACCAGTTTGTTTTGGAGCAGCTAAAGGAGGAGAATTTCATCCCCAATCTGGAATTCCTCCTTCTTGTGGTTACATTTTCGGATCTCTTTGTTTTTCCTCCTCTAGATCATGTTAAAACCTAAATTTTCTGTAGCAAATCTGCAAAGCATGATTATGGACGAGTAATTCCCTTTTCTTGGGCATGGGAGAGTAGCTCCCATGTGATAGCATGTATGAAACAAATAAATTTTGTACTAAATACTTTGTTGCTTGTTTTTCTACCATGGAAGTACCAGTTCTATCTTTTCTTACATGTATTGTTGGCCACTTTATGTGCAAGTGTTATGCTTTCTTGCTTGATGTGAGAAGATAAGTAGGAATGTATGGAGGTGCACTTCTTGGCAACTCTTTTTCTACCATGAGAGTGGAGATAAATGATTTGAGGAACATGTTGTGATCAAAAACAAAATTTATGCATGAGAATGTGACTTTGAGTTTAGATCGTTGTACTTGCACTGGGAGGTGAAGTGCAACACAACCTTTCTTTTGAAACAAGTGATTATGTATGTTTAAATTTTCGTGTTCCTGTGATGTGCTATGATATGTGAGTGAAATTCTAGTGTCCAAGATCCATTAATTTCTGAATCTAAACCCTTTTAGTAATCTTTTTATTGCTTGTTTAAATTTGATTTTCTACAATTAGATAAACATCACCATCCTTTTTAAGTCAGTCTAGATTGTTGAACTTTAGTGTTGTTGCACTCAATTAATTACTTAAGCTCCTTGTGTTTGACCTCAACTACACTACCTCCGTATACTTGCAGAGATTGGTTAAGTTGGGTAAACTTTCCTTGTTAGGATTGAAACTCATTAGCCTAAATATCCAACAAGTTTTTGGCACCGTTGTTGGGGAGCTACGGTAATTTAATTGGAGTAATAAGTGCTAATTAGTAGTTGAGACTAGATCACCATTTTCATTCTCAAATTTCTTATACCTTTTAGTTGTGTTCTTAATTTCTCTTGCTATTTTTCAGGTTGTATGTGTCGCTCACAAAGGGGTCTTCAAACATCTGTGTGGTTAGACCTTGAAATCGAGCGTACTCTTTCAAGCTTAAGAAGAGCAAGGAGAGTAGGACCACCGCTGCTAGGAGGTACTCCATTATCATCACCATTGCCATCTTTTTCACCCTTTGAGAAAGCTACACCAAGTGATCCAATCATGGAGGACGATCATCCTTTGAAGGACTTCGCAATGTCGGTCGCCACAAACATTTGTGGGGCTATTGACCTGCCTGCAGTAGAAGCGAACAATTTCTCTATTGATCCTTCTAAGATGCAGATGGTACAGTAGAATCATTTTGGAGATACAGCTAATGAAGATCCAAGTCTTCATGTTTCCGAGTGCTTGGAATATCTGAATACCTTCCGAATCAACGCGGTATCTGCTGAAGGAGTGAGACTTATGCTTTTTCCCTTCACCCTAAGAGATAGATCTAAGGCGTGGATTTTGTCTCTACCAAAGAAGTCAATCAAAAGTTGGGACCAACTCTTAAATGCTTTCCTTGCAAAGTATTTCCTGCCTAGCAAGACAGCCCAATTAATAAATCAGCTCGCCAATTTCTCTCAAAATGAAGGAGAAACTCTATATGACACATGGGAACAGTTTAAGGATCTTCAACACCTTTGCCCGCACAATGGATTGACCAACTGGATGCTACTTCAAACTTTCTATAATGGACTGTTTTACAACACCCGGTTGACACTAGATGTTGCAGCCAATGGAGCATTGATGACTAAGTCTTATAGGGAGGCTTTTGACATCATTGAAGAATAATCACTAAATCACTGTTAATGGGGAGCATATAGGGGAGCAAAATCAGCCTCTACAGCTAGTTTTTCAACCGGGAAGCAAGGAGGGAAACATACTATTGATGTCGTTGATCTTATTGCTGCCAAACTAGATGTTCTTATACAAAAGTTCGAGAAGATGACCACTTTGCAAATCCAATCAACTGAAGTTATATGTGAAGCTTGTGGCAATGCAGGGCATACTTCTTCTTCATGCTTTGCTCCTAATACACTTGAAGGGAGTTTTGAATGGTCAATGTCGTTGGAATGCAAGGGAACAAGCAATACAATCCCTATTCCAACACATACAATATGGGATGGAGAGATCATCCTAATTTCCCGGATCACAAGCAATGCTTAGAACTTCCAACAAGGACAGCAGCAACCGTAGCAACAACAACATTTCAACTAATAAGGGAATCCACCAGGTTTTAATAACAGGGGTTACCAACAGCCACAACAACACCAAAGTTCTTCTCTAGAAGCCATGATGGAAAAATTTATGTCTACATAAGTGCAGCAGAATGAAAAACTCCGGGGAAATAACAAGCTGCTGAAAGATGTCATTGCTCAACTTTCCACAAAATTGGATGGTATTTCCACTCATACCAAGATGTTGGAGAACCAAATAGCATAGCAAGCTCTAGCACAGCAAAAGAATACGTAGTCTGGTTCTTTTCTAAGTCAACCAGAAGTGAACCCAAGGCAACAAGCTAATACAATTACTCTAAGAAGTGGAGCTGAAATTGAGAGACCTTCTCCACCCAAAGAGAAGAACATGGAGGTAGTCGATGAAGAGGAGTCCAACACTCCTAATTGTATCAAGGAGAAAGGTATGGCTAAAACACCACCTTCTTTCAAGGCCACTGCACCTTTTCCTCAATAGCTTGCCAACAAGAAGGAAGACCTCAAGTTTAGGAAATTTATGGACATATTCAATAAACTACATGTCAATCTTCCTTTTGCTAAAGTTATTGCCGATATGCCTTCTTATGCTAAGTTCCTAAAGGATATCCTAACTAAAAGAAGAAAGGTTGATCAAGTTGAAACAATAATGCTTTCAGAGAGAGTGAGTTCTATTATTCAAAACAGCCTTCCACAAAAGCTTGATGATTTGGGAGCTTTTACACTACCATGTAAGATCAACAATACCACTTTTGACAAGGGTCTAGTAGACCTTGGTGCTAGTATTAGTATCATTCCATCTACCTTATGGAAAGAACTGGATCTTGGAGATTTGAAGCCAACAAAGATGGCTATTGAATTAGCCAATCATTCTATTAAATACCCAAAAGGTATAGTGGAGGATGTACTAGTGCAGATCGGAAAGTTATATATACCATGTGATTTTTTCGTTCTTGATATGGTGGAGATCCCTTCCAATCATGTTCTTTTTGGAAGACCATTCTTGAGTATTGTCGGATGTCTTGTCGATGTTCGGGAAGAAAGCTCACTCTATGTGTTGGTGAGGAAGCAATGGAATTCTCTATTTATGATGCCATGAAAGCACCTGCACATGTTGAAGAAATCTATTTGTTAGATACTATTGATCTAATTGAGGAGGATAATGATGATATAGCTGATTTGATTATTAATCTTTGTGATGATGATGTGGCTGAATTCAACAAATCTAAAATTTCGGGAGCACTTCCTATCTCTAAAGCACAAGCTATTAATGAAGATGCTCCACTTGTTGATGACAAAGTTGATGAAGGTACAGTAGGGAAAAAGGTAGAACTAAAAGCCCTTCCACCCGGGCTGAGGTATGCATTTCTTGACCCAAATTCTACATCCCCTATTATAATAAATGATGAATTAACCAATGACCAAGAAAATAAATTACTTGTCGAACTGTGTTTGTATAAAGACGCATTGGTTATTCCATATATGATTTAAAAGGCATTCATCCTTCAAACTGTATGCATAAAATAAATATGGAAGATGATGCTAAACAAACAGTTGAACCACCTAGATGCCTAAATCAAAATATGCTTGAAGTGGTAAAGAAAGAAATTTTCAAATTAATTGATGTTGGAATCATTTATCCCATTAGTGATAGCCCCTGGGTTAGTGTCATTCATGTGGTTCCTAAGAAGGGGGGTGCAACTGTCATTAAGGGAGACAATGATTAGTTAATACAAACATGCATGGTCACCAGCTGGCGTATGTGTATTGACTACCGATGCTTGAATAAGGCAACCTGCAAAGATCACTTTCCGTTGCCTTTCATTGATTTGATGCTTGAACATCTCGCTAAGCATTCTTACTTTTGTTGCTTGGACGGGTATTCCAGATTTTTTCAAATTCCTATTTATCCACCCGACCAAGAGAAACCCACATTCGCTTATACCTATGGAACATATGCCTATCATCGTATGTCGTTCAGTCTTTGCAACGCTCCTGCGACATTCCAGCGGTGTATGATGGCCATATTCTCTGATTTTATTGAAAATATAATGGAGATTTTCATTGATGACTTTAGTGTATATGATGATTCCTTTGATCAATATTTATTGAACCTGTCTTTAGTCTTAGCCTGCTATAAAAAGGTTAACCTGGTGATAAACTAGGAGAAGTGCCATTTCATGGTACAATCCGGTGTAGTACTAGGACATGTTGCTTCTAACAAGGGTATTCAAGTGGACAGGGCAAAGGTTGAAGCCATTGAGAAGATGTCTACTCCATCTTCAGTTAAAGACATCCGTAGATTTCTTGGCCATGCAGGTTTTTATAGAAGATTCATTAAAGATTTCTCTAAGATTGTAAAGCCGCTGTGTTCCCTACTTGCAAAAGACGCCGAGTTTGTATTTGATGATGATTTCCATGCAGCTTTTTCTAAGCTCAAGGAGGCCCTCATTTCAGCCCCAATTATTCAACCTCTGGATTGGGATTCTCCTTTTGAGCTAATGTGTGACGCAAGTGATTATGCAGTGGAAGTTGTTCTAGGATAGTGGAAGGACAAGAAACTCCATACCATTTATTATGCAAGCAAAACCCTTGATGAAGCGCAGATCAACTATACAACCATGGAGAAGGAAATGCTAGCCATTGTATATGCTTTTGACAAGTTTTGATAATATTTGGTGGGATCCAAGGTGATTGTATATATTGATCATGCTGCCATAAAGTATTTGTTGAACAAGAAAGATGACAAACCATGTCTTATTCATTGGATTTTACTTCTACAAGAATTTGATCTTGAGATCTGAGATAAGAAAGGTACAGAAAACAATGTTGTTGATCATCTTTCTAGATTAACCATAGAGGTTGGAGATCCATTGTCCATTGAAGATCATTTGCCCATTGAAAATCTCTATGTGTTGTCATCTATTCAAGCACCATGGTTTGCGGATATTGTTAACTTTCTTGCTACCGGACAACTCCCACCTAATTTGACGTATCAACAAAAGAAGAAATTCTTTCATGATGTGAAATTCTATGGAGGTGGTGGGCTAATCCGCTAGTGTGTTGTTGAAGAAGAAATCCCAAGCATTATTGCTTAATGCCATGCCTCTCCTTATGGAGGACACTTCGGAGGAGAGAATATTGCTGCTAAGATACTACAAGTTGGCTTCTATTGGCCCACATTATTCAAGGACGTCAGTCTATTTGTAAAATCTTATGATAGATGTCAAAGAACAGGAGGTATATCCTGCCGTGACGACATGCCCCTCAACTCTATCTTAGAGGTTGAGGTGTTTGATGTATGGGGAGAGGATTACATGGGATGACCATTCCCATCCTCCTACGGGTATCAATACATTCTTGTTGCTTGTGAATATGTGTCCAAATGGGTTGAGGTCATTCCAACCCAAGCACCAGATGCCAAATCTATAGTAAAGCTTTTTTAAAAGATCATCTTTCCTCGGTTTGGAGTTCCTCGTGCTGTAATTTTAGATGGAGGCACACATTTTGTGGAAAAACAATTCAACAACCTTATCTCTAAATATGGTGTAACTCATAAGATCTCTATGCCATATCATCCTCAAACTTTCGGGTAGGTAGAGGTCTCAAACCGGCAAGTGAAAAACATCCTTGAAAAGATTGTTTCTTGTTCAAGAAAAGATTGTGCTTTAAAGATTGATGATGCATTATGAGTGTACCGCACAGCCTACAAGACTATCATAGGGACTACTCCGTTCAAGCTGATCTATGGAAAATCATGTCACCTTCCGCTAGAGTTGCAGCACCGTGCTTTATGGGCCATTAAATTCTTGAACTTTGATATGAAGAAGGCAGGGGAGAAGCGCCTTTTACAGTTGCAGGAGCTTGAGGAACTCTGACTTGATGCTTATGAGAATACAAGGTTATACAAAGAGAGGACAAAATCTTGGCATGATAAAAGAATTCAAAGGAAGGACTTCCAAGAAGGAGATAAAGTCTTGCTATTCAACTCTAGATTAAAGCTATTTCTAGGGAAGCTGAAATCAAAGTGGTCTGGACCATTTCTTGTGCTAAAGATTTTCCCATATGGAGATATGGAACTCCAAGGCAAAGATGGCAACTTCAAAGTGAATGGACAGCGTTGCAAGCTTTATTCTTGTGGAGATGAAGTGGAAAAGGGAGCCTCTTGCTCCCTCCAAGATGCTTGAAGGAATTGAAGAGTCTCACTCCGGACTCTAAATGGAGGACCTTGTGGGAGTTGACCCCACATCGGGTTAGATTTCTTTTTAAGTTCTTCAAGTAAAAAACACTCTTTAATTTCGTCAATAAGCCTGTCATGGATGAATGTAATAATTTAGACTTGATTGTCGCCATAACTATCTTTATTTCATGCGGACTGACTGCTATTTTCTATAGAAATTCCAAAATGCACGGCGTGTCTTTATTTGACACGGCGTGCACCTCAGCAGAAAATATACTATAATCGGGATATATCTCCAGGTACATGGCGTGTTTTTCACCAACATGTCATGTTCTATTCACGATTATGTTTTTGGAAACTAACATGGCACGCATTTACTTGACACACATCGTGTACCTAGAGAGCTGTAGATGACAGAAAATTTTCTGGAAAGTTGCACGTCGAGCACTTGTCCACACACGCCATGCATCTGGAGCTGCAAATGTGCAAATAAGTTACTAGAATCATACATGGCATGCATTTACTCGATGCACGCCGTGTGTCTACCTATCAACTAAGCAGTAATAGTTTCTATAAACTCGCAAAACGTGCATTAGTAGATACACGATGTGCATCTAGGTGAAAAGGTACATCCAAAAAGAGAATTCAAGGAAAAACATAGTGTGCATACCTGATGCACGTCGTGCATAGGAGCGTAAAAGGCAGTTTGAAAAGAGGAAATCGAAGAGGAACACATCGTGCATATCACATGCACGTCGTGTCTGTTTTCGTAAAGCTTGGTCAAAAAGGGAAGCACACGACCTAACTTCTCACTTCTTGAGAAATCGTTTGTGTGAGTGTAACCCTAGCAGGCGTGCGCCGCCTTCTTCTTCCCAAAGCTCAGTTGTGCATTCACGCACGTCGTTCCTCCCTTCTAGCAGTCGTGCACTCTGACAAGCTTGCACCGTCACTACCCCATCATCTAGCCGGGAGAGCTCCGCCCAAAGTCACCACCTTCTTCTTTGAGATCTCGCACCATCTTCTGCAGCCGTGCATGCCGATTCGAAGTCGTCGTTGTACCACACTACCCTAGCAACTGCCAACCCTCCGTCATCTGCGACGCTGCCCAAGCTCCAACAGCACCACCGGCTCCACCAACAATTCGGCGCCTAATCGACACCTTCCACCTCTCATAGCAGCAACATCGACGCTGCACACCACCACCATCCATTTTTCGTCGCCAAAATCCCATTATTCAACCTCTGCTTTCCACCCACGGTGCCATTTTTAGATTACAGAATATTTGTAGGTGCACGGTGTTTCCCCATGTTGCACATTGTGCGTTTGAGTTTCATGGAGGAAACAACATCGTCCAGCTACACGTCGTGACCATAAGCTGCACACCGTGCACTACTACAGAAACAATGTCACCAATCAAGAGGGGCTCGGCAGATGCCATGGTGGAGCTTCATCTTCCACAACACCTTCTGTTGCAGCTACTTTTGTACCCTCCACTTAGTTTCGAGTCACACATGAGGAGGACGCAGACTACCGGTTTCTCATCACTAGGTGAGTCTTACCTTCCCACTACGTCTGCAAAGAAACACTTGACAAGATGGGCTTCAATACTGAGGTAATGGGGTATCTTTGGTTTTTAGGCCTCCACCTACTCTGCACTAGAGTCACAAAGACCTACCCCCATCTCGTATATGAATTTTTGACCACCTTTAAGGCAGAATACGACCCCCAAA
Organism: Alisma plantago-aquatica; assembly: GCA_963693085.1. Taxonomy (NCBI): domain Eukaryota; kingdom Viridiplantae; phylum Streptophyta; class Magnoliopsida; order Alismatales; family Alismataceae; genus Alisma; species Alisma plantago-aquatica. The sequence goes on along the minus strand of OY856410.1, from coordinate 1,380,721,810 downwards.
ACTGCGGTGAAACCTATCCGAAGATCAGTTTTTGTCTTCTAAACAAATGCTTTTCTATGGATCTCCACTGGTTTTGTGCTTTGCTTGGGTGCAACTATGGAGGATATATTGATTTTTCGCCCCCCTTCCATAGTGATACTTTTTGGTCTGAAATTACCATTGAACTGGTACACAAGGCTAGGAATGCCCGAGCTTTGTCACTCCATAATCCGATTTTCAGATTTGTGCATCGCCTTCTAAGCACAGGTCCCTTTACCAAAAATGAAACTCAAGGGGTCGTGGGGAAAACCGACCTTTTCTTCATGTGGTGTATGGTCAAAAATGAACAAATCAATTCTGGTTACTACATTATAAACAAACTTCTAGAAACCAAGAAGAAGAAGCAACGAGAGGCAGGGGATATCATGTGTGGTGGGTTGATCACTATACTAGCAATGCAGTTAGGGTTGGATGTGGCTGTTTTAGAACCTACACCGGGGAAAAACCTTGTATATATCAACTATCTTATTTCTTGTGGCCTAATATCAAGGCATGGTGATAGCACCAGAAAGTTCAAGGTTTTTATCACAAAGAAACAGTTCATTGTCATCCCTGATGTAGCCCGCAATGACCTCAACAACAAAGTAAGCTGGAAGGTGGAGTTACAACCTGAGGACGAAGCAGAGACACCCACCCATGGCGCCAGCAGCTACAGCACCACTTCCACCCTCCACTAGTACTCATATGGAGTACGCTTGGGCTATGCCTGATGTGAGGCACCTTTACAGTTATGTTCAGCAGCGGTTTGACCACATCGACGGTCGTTTGGACCAGATGGGCATGCAATACACTACGATGTATGACATGGTCACCTGGATGGATGCTTGGCATATCTCTCAGGGCCATTACTCTTTCCCTCTGCCGTATCAGTCACCGCCACCACAGCAGCCCTAGTTTCCACGACCTGAGTTCACACAGCAGCCACCAGAGTTTCCACCACCCCAGTTTCCCCAGTAGCATGATTCTGCAAACCAGCCCATGGACATTCCAGATCTCGTCAGCCAGTTCTTCCCGGCACAGGGCGGTGGCCCTCTTTTTTGATATATGGTCCATGACATGTACCCGATTGTGAACTCCTTAGTTTGATTGACGCAGTGAGGACACTGTTGACTTCAAGCTTTGGGGGGGCACAACCGGATGATATTTGTCGTTTTCATTCAGTGTTTCTTTAATTGAGTCAGTTGTGTCAGTTGTTTTTCATTTTATTCCATGTTCAGTTTCCTTTATGTAAAGTTAATATGATTTGAGGCTATCTTATTAGAATGAAACAGAATGAAACCCCCCTTGTATGCTTGAATTATTTTGTCCTTTATGTTTCTTGGCTACATAAAAAGAAAAATCAAGAGCATGTATGAATGAAATGGAAATTGAAAATCCCCATGTACATGATTTTGCCTTGTGTTTGGTTGTTGAAAACTCAAAATCTCTTTACATCCATACTTAGGCAACACATGTAATAGTTCCATTTTTGAGCGAATGAATCAACTTTACAACATTTAATAGAACACGGGATACTCTTGCCAAACCTTTAGTGCATTTACAATAAATTTTTCAGTGAAAATTTTACAAAAGAAGGACTAAAATCTTGTTACCTTAACATTCTTGTTGACTCTTTGGTGTTGAATAATGAATTGTGCTATCCTTTGTTCACCCTTACCCAATAAAAGATGGAAAATGGCCCACATATCATGCTAGCCTAGTGTGAGACTGATCTGGAAACGATGGTTAGGTGATATGAATATCAAAAGAGGGTAAAAAAACACCCCAATCGGAATTCCACGTGAGCATAAGCCTAAATTAGCAGCCGAATGTTGGCAACCCAAAAATTTCCATCATCATATCCTTGAGGAAAAGAGTACAACTAAGTTTGTTAATGTCAGCACTGATTTCATCGACTTACATCCATACTATCTAAAAATTTTGTAATGTACATGCACTGATTGTTTGGCTTGATTATCTAAATTGTATTTAGTGTTGTCTAGTTGATCAGTTTGCTTGATTTGGAACCAACCTTGCTGAACTTAAATTCTCTATCTTGGATGTTGAAAATTTGGGACGATAACAATGAACACAAGCATAATGTACTTGATTGGTTGAGCTAATTGCATATCTCATTTTCATTTAATCCATGCATGAGCTTGTTTACTCTTTTGCTTTGATTGTAGCCATGTTTTTTTTCCTGAGGACAAGCAATAGTTCAAGCTTAGGTAGATTTATTGTGTGATTTATACATCATCTTTTCACATGCTAACACACACATATTTGGTTCATTCTAATATTATTTAGCCTCTTTTCATATTACTTATTACTTTACTTATCGCATAACTTGCATTGCAGATATGCTCCAAATAAGACTGAACTGCAGAGTTTAATTCTGTTGAAACAGTAGAATGCACGGCGTGCAGGATGAACGCACAACGTGCAAGATTTTAGAAGAATTTTCATTTCACCCAGATAGCAAAATGCACGGCATGTTCGAACCTTGAGCACGATGTGTGCATTTCTAGAAAAGTGTAGAAAAGCAAATGCACGGCATGCACTTGAATGCACGGCGTGCACCTGGAGCGTCAAGCTAACCAAAAAAGTTTTTAGAAAGTCTCACAGTGCATTCCTTCAGCGCACGCCGTGCGCAGTGCATTCTGGAGTAGTTTGAAAGTTTCTGGAAAGTTGCACGGCATGCATTACTACTGTGCACGTCGTGTGCAGTACATTCTGGAGCAGCTGTCGAAGCTTTCACACGGCGTGCACTCTGGACACACGTCGTGTCTCTAGCGGTTTCAGCATTTTGAAAAATATGAGTTTTTGTTTAAAATGGAGAGGGAACTTAATGGGCGGTTATCACTGGTCATAATTTGAAGTTCTCTTATCCCAGAGCAAGGCTAGAGCATAGGAGGGAAATTTTGAGGAGAAAGGAGATGGTTTCTTGCCAAAGGAGCCCATTTCTTCTTCTCTTCTTCTCCATTGTCTTCTCCAAGGTACAGCCAAGCTTACCCAACTTTGTGCAGCTTCTCGGGAGAGGAGCCAGTTCATTTTGGAGCAACTAAAGGAGGAGAATTTCGTCCCAAAGTCGGAATTCCTCCTTCTTGTGGTTACATTTTCGGATCTCTTTGTTTTTCCTCCTCTAGATCATGTTAAAACCTAAATTTTCTGTAGCAAATCTGCAAAGCATGATTATGGATGAGTAATTCCCTTTTCTTGGGCATGGGAGAGTAGCTACCATGTCATAGCATATATGGAACAAGTAAATTTCGTACTAAATACTTTGTTGCTTGTTTTTCTACCATGGAAGTATCAGTTCTATCTTTTCTTGCATGTATTGTTGGCCACTTTATGTGCAAGTGTTATGCTTTCTTGCTTGATCTGAGAAGATAAGTAGGAATGGATGGAGGTGCTCTTCTTGGAAACTGTTTTTCTACCACGAGAGTGGAGATGAATGAGTTTAGGAATAGGTTGTGATCAAAAATGAAATTTATGCATGAGAATGTGACTTTGAGTTGAGATCGTTGTACTTGCACCGGAGGTGAAGTGCAACACAAACTTTCTTTTAAAACCAGTGCTTATGTATGTTTAAATTTTCGTGTTTGTATTATGTGCTATGATATGTGAGTGAAATTCTAATGTCCAAGATCCATTAATTTCTGAATCTAAACCCTTTTAGTAATCTTTTTATTGCTTGTTTAAATTTGATTTTCTGTAATTAGATAATCATCATCATCCTTTTTAAACTGATCTATATTGTTGAACTTTGGTGTTGTTGCGCTCAATTAATTACTTAAGCTTGTTGTGTTTGACCTCGGCTACACTACCTCCATATACTTGTGGAGATTGGTTGAGTTGGGTAAACTTTCCTTGTAAGGATTGAAACTCGTTAGCCTAAATAGCCAACACCCCCCAAGGAGACTAAACTAAAACATGATGGAAGTAGTAAAAAAGGAAATTTTAAAACTTAAAGATGTCGGAACCATTTATCTAATAAGTGATAGTTCTTGGGTGAGTCTTATACATGTTGTGCCTAAGAAAGGAGGAATAACGGTAATTAAAGGAGAAAATGATGAATAATACAAATAAGAATCGTCACTGGATCGTGAATGTGCATTGATTATAGAAAATTAAATAAAGCCACTAGAAAAGATCATTTCCCTTTACCTTTTATTGATTTGATGCTAGAAAGACTTGCTCACCACTCCTATTTTTGCTATCTTGACTGGTATATCGGGTTCTTTCATATTCCCATCTATCCACCCGATCAAGAAAATATCACATTTACTTGCACCTATGGAACTTATGCATATAGGCGGATGCCCTTTGGGCCTTGCAATGCTCCTGCCACTTTTCAAAGGTGTATGATGGCCATTTTTTATTACATTGAAAAGATTATGAAAATATTCATGGATGACTTTAGCGTCTACGGTAATTCATTTAATGATTGTTTGTTGAATCTAACTAAAGTTTTGTAGAGATGCAAACAAGTCAACCTCATGCTTAATTGGGAGAAATATCACTATATGGTGCATACAGGTGTCGTTCTAGGACATGTTATTTCGAATAAAGGGATTGGAGTGGATAAAGCTAAAGTGGAGACTATTGAAAAGATGTCAGTACCAACCAACGTGAAGGAAATTCGCAGCTTTTTAGGCCATGCGGGTTTCTACATGAGATTTATTAAGGATTTCTCAAAGATTGCAAAGCCAAAATGCTCCTTGTTAGCAAAATATGTCAAATTTGTTTTCAATGATGATTGCCAAATTGCCTTCCATAAGTTAAAAGACGCTATAGTTTCAGCTCCTATTATCCAACCACCATATTGGAGTGTTCCTTTTGAAGTGATGTGTGATGTCAGCGACACGCCATAGGAGTAGTTTTGGGACAAAGAAAAGACAACAAACTCCATGCTATACACTATGTAAGTAAGACCCTTGATGAATCACAAATCAACTATGCTACTACAGAGAAGGAGATGCTTGCCAATGTTTTGTGCATTTGATAAATTTAGATAGTATCTAATGGGCTCTAAGGTCATTGTGTATACGGATCATGCTGCAATAAGGTACCTTATGGGTAAGAAAGACGCTAAACCTCACCTCATCCACTGGATATTGCTACTACAGGAGTTTGATTTAGAAATCAAAGATAAGAAGTGAACTGAGAACAGTGTAGCTGGCCATCTCTCGTGTCTTTCTACTAGTATTGAAGACAAAGTTCCTATTGATGACAAGTTTCCCATTGAGACGTTGTATGCAGTAAACTCTCTTGTTTTGCCATGGTTCGCTGATTTTGCAAAACATTGCCATCAGATGTCTTCCACCTGATTTCACTTACCAACAAAAGAAGAAGTTCCTTCATGATGTTAAATTCTATTACTGGGACGACCCTCTATTGTTCAAGCAATGCGTAGATGGACTCATCAGGAGACGTATCCCAAATGAAGAAATTGGTAGTGTGGTTTCAGATTGTCATTCCTATCCCTACATTGGACACTTTGGAGCGGACAAAACTGCAACCAAAATCCTTCAATCCGTTTTTTATTGGTCACGTCTATTCCACAATGTGCACACATTTGTCAAGGCTTGTGACAATTTCCAAAGAGCTGGGGGAATTTCAAGGAGGTATGAAATGCCATTGAACTCAATTTTGGATATAGAAGTCTTCGATGTGTGGGGCATAGATTATATGGGCCCATTTCCATCCTCTTGCAACTACAAGTTCATCTTAGTGGCCTGTGAATATATTTCTAAATGGGTGGATGCAATCCTCACTCAAGCTCCAGATACAAAGTCAGTCATAAAACTATTCCAGAAGATCATCTTCCCCATATTTGAAGTTCTAAGAGCAATAATATCAGACAGTGGCAGCCATTTTAATGAAAGAAATTTCAACAACCTGCTTAGCAAGTATGGAGTGAAGCATAATGTGTCCACACCTTATTATCCTCAAACATCAAGTTAGGTGGAGATCTCAAATAGGTAACTAAATGCTATCCTAGAAAAGATCGTCTCCAGTTCAAGGAAGGATTGGGCAATGAAGTTAGACCATGCATTATGGGCTTACAGGATAGCTTTTAAAACTCCTATTGGAACAACTCCTTTCAAACTTGTCTACGGAAATCATGTCATTTACCCATAGAATTGGAGCACAAGGCACTATGGGCAATCAAATTCCTGAACTATGACCTCAAGAAGGTGGGAGAGAAAAGATTGTTGCAACTCTAAGAGTTAGAATAACTAAGAATGGATGCTTATGAGAATGCCAAGATCTATAAAGAAAATACTAAAAGATTGCATGACAAAAGAATCAAGGTCAAGGACTTTAAAGAAGGAGACCAAGTTCTGTTGTTCAACTCCAAACTCAAATTATTTACAGGGAAATTAAGATCCAAGTGGTATGGGACATTCTTAGTCTTACAAGTATTTCCATATGGAACAGTGGAGCTGCAAGGGAAGCAATCAACCGTCAAATTCAATGGACAAAGATGCAAGTTGTACACCGCCGGAGAATAAATTGACAAGGGAGCTTCTTGCTCCCTCCAAGATATTTGATCAACAATTTGAAGAGTCTTACTCCAGACTTTAAATGGAGGAACTCATGGGAGTTGACCCCACATTAGGATAGATTTTCTTTAGTAGTTTGAGTCAAGAACAATCTTTAATTTCTGGAAATAATCTTGTCATGGATGAATGTAATAATTTAGACACTTATATTTATATCTCATCACTTCTGTAGGTGCTGATAAGATGCTAATTTCTGTAGAAATTCATAAAGACACGATGTGTCTTTATTTGACATGCCGTGTTGGCACACACAGAAGGAACAATCGAGTAAATTTTCAAAAAGACCCGACGAATCTCTCAACGACACGACGTGTTGTTATCAGATAGAGAATGTGCTATTACCATCTGGAAAGCTACACATCATGTGCAAATTTGAACACGGTGTGTACTTCATATGCAAGAATGAGCAACTTTTCTAGAATCAAACACGTTGTGTCTTTATTTGAACACAGTGTGTCTTTATCAGTGAAGAAACTTATATTTTGCCACACATCGTGTCACTTTCAGGTCAGGTTTTGCTCAAAAGAAAATGGGGGTTTTCTGCAAGAAGATGTGTCGTGTCCTAAAAGAGACACGACGTGTCCTTTGACAAGAAAGGGGGTTTTCAACCCTAACCCCAACCCATCACTCTCACTCTCACAATACATTCCTTCTCAAAGAGTTGTAAGCACATACCATGTTTAAGTCGAGCCTCCGTGTGTGCCTCCGTGAAGCTGCCTCTCTGTCATCATTTTCTCCGACCAAGCTCTGTCGTTTGTGCCACTGTGAAGCCACCTGAAACCTCCATGGTCGCCTCACCCTCTCACTCTCTCTCTCTCTCATTCTAAGGAGTGGAGCCTCCTAGGCAAGCCGTCGCCGCCGACTTCCGCCACCGCCAACCTCAACTCTTCGGGTAAAGCAAGCAAGATTCACCTCTACCATCATCCTTGCTTCCTCCTCCATCTATCCTCCAAGATACGGCACAAGCGTCCGCCGTGTGAAGACACTGTGTGCATCCACCTCCGGTTGCCACTCATCTCTAGGTACATGGTGTGTCATCAAAGAGACACGACGTGTCTCCATGCAAATCTATCAGCAAATCTGCCAAAGCACACGGTGTGTCGTCAAAAAGACACGACGTGTTATGAGCCATCTCAGCCAACTCACAAGCAGAAATGGCACCCATGAAACAAACCTCCAACCGCAAGCACAGAGCAAGCTCTTCCTTGGCCCCAGCCTACTTCTCCACAACCCTATTTAGGGTCATAGTAGAGGAGGACCCTACTTACCAGTTCCTTATCTCAAGGAGGGTGCTCCCTTCACTTTTTGTGTGTGAGCAAACATTGACTTCCTTGGGATTCAAAGATGAAGTCATTGCAAATCTGAAGGAACTTGGACTCCACTACCTCTGATGCTCGATAATGAATACTTACCCCCACCTTGTATATGAGTTTCTTACTACTCTTAAGATAGAGAATGACCCACGAAAAAAGTTGGAACTGTATGCAATAATTCATTTCTGTTTACTGGGTTGAGGCTTCAAACTCAACTTCAGACGATTCTATGAGATTTTAGAGTGTCATTATGACGGGATACTAAACTTCCCTCCATATTTTAACAGTGATAAATTCTGGTATGAGATCACTAATGAGGACCGTCATGATGCCAAAAAGGCCAAGGCGTCTACCATCCACAACCCCATCTTTATATATGTCCACCGCCTTCTCAGTACATGGGTTTTTGCAAAGAAAGAAACTCAGGGAGTCTGCGGGAAACAAGACTTATTCTTTTTGTGGGGCATGGTGTATGACCATAAAATCGATGCAGGTTACTACATTCTTACCAGGTTCTTAGACATCAAGAAAATGAAGAAGAGAGGATTTGGGGATATCATGTGTGGGGGTTTGATTACTCTTATTGCCAAGAAGCTCGAGGTGGACCTGACAAGTCTAGAGGTTGCACCAGGTAGAAACTTGGTGGATATTCAATACCTTCTTTCTATATGCTTGATCTCTAGAGTTCCCAATGATGATACCAATTTTAGACAATTCTTTGATGACCACCAGTACATCGACATTCTGGACTTGGAGAATATCACCTTGACAAATAAAGACAATTGGAAGGTAATTCTTATTGGCCCGGATGATGCAGATGCCCCTAAAGGACCACAAGCTACTGAGGCACCCCCTATAGCTCCACCACCCCCCTCCACAAGCACTCAGACGGAGTACTCTTGGTCGATGACTGATGTCAAGCATCTTTAAAGCTACGTGCAGCAACAGTTTGACCACATAGATGGCCGCCTGGAGCTGATGGGTTAATAGTATTCTTTTATGCATGACATGGTCCAGCGCATGGATATGTGGCACATCTCTTGGAGCTACTATCTAATGCCTCAGTCACACCACCCTGCACCTCAACCACACCACCCTGCATCTCATCCGCCACAACCTGAGTTTGCCCCGCAGCCAATGAGTGTCGACATTCCGGACGATGATGATCTCGTTAGCCAGTACTTTCCTGTTAGTCACGGGGGATTTGATCCCTCCTACTGATGCCATTCCAAGACAGGTACCTTGTTGCATTTTCTTTGAGTTTGATTGATGTAGTGAGGACACTGTAAATTTCAAACTTTGGGGGGATGCAACCGGCCGGTATTGTAGTTGCTTTTTTTGTTTTTGATGTTCAGTTCTTTAGTTTAATCTTGTTTTTAAGTTCTGCTTTTCTTTTTCCTATGGCAAGTTCAATATGATGTGAGGTTCACTTTGTGTAATGAATTGTTCTCTTCACACGTTTGAACCATCTTGTCCTCTTTCACACAATTTATCATTTGAAAGAATCGTTAAAGAGCATGTATGAATCAAATGAAACCCTTGGTCCATCAACATGTGCTTAAGTCTGGTTTATACTTGTAGCTTGAACATTCACCTTTCACATCTCTGATTGCTTAAAACATGTAATGGTCTCAAATTTTTATGAGTGAATCAACTTTACTACATCAATTAGGATACGAGATGCCCTTGCCAAACTCTTAGTGCACATACAACTGCTCTTTCAGTGAAAAAATTTCAAAACTAATGAACAAAATCTAGCTAATATAAAATTTAGTTGATTCTCTTGTGTTGTGGAAAATTTTCAAAATGTTTATTACCTTTTTTCACCCTCATACCCCATAAAAGATGTCCAACTGCCCACATATCATGCTAGCCTAGTGTAAGTTCGATCTAGTAATGATGGTTAGGTGGTATGTCTCAAAAGAGGGTAAAACACCCCAACCGGCACTCCACGTGTGCATAAGCCTACATTAGCAGCTGAGTGTCCGAACTCGTAATCCTTTGTCAAATCATCTTTTGGGAAAGAAGAGGAGTACAACTAACATTGTTAATGTTAACTAAGATTTCTTCATGTGTATCCTTAATAGCTGAGAATTCGTATTGCACATCCACTAATTGTTTGGCTTGGTCATACAAATTCTACTTAGTGTTGTTTAATTGATTGATTCACTAATTTGTGACCACCCCTATTGAATTAAAAATCTCGTGGGTGTTTAAATTGATGGCTACAAGTATAAACATGTTGATCATCGTTGATGTGGTCTCATACTTATCTTTCTTTTCATTTGATCTGGTCTCATACTCATCTTTCTTTTCATTTGATCTATACATGAGCTTTGCAATCCCTTCATCTGTGTTCTATGCTCTTTTTGCTTGAGGACAAGCAACAGTTCAAGCTTAGGGGGATTTGATGTGTGCATTTCATATCGACTTTTTGTACAATCTCACATACAAATTCAATTCATTTTGTCTTCCATTAGCCTCTATTCATATTCATCTTGCCACATTTTAGTTATTTTTACTCACTGCGTGATGTTGATTGCAGATACGCATTCAAAGTGCCAAATTGGAGATAGTCCAACTCAAATCCAACACCAATGGGACTTCTCTCTGACTTGCAACTAATTCAGAGTTTATTCCTGAAGAAATAACATTACAAATGACGTATCTTATTTGAGACACGACGTGTCCCTTCATAGAAACCTTCACAGAATGAAGAACATGTCATGTGGTATTTAACACACGGTGTGTGTGTCTCTAGCGGCCTCAAAACCAAGATGCAGAGAACATGACACAACGTGTCCCAACTAGGACACGGTGTGTCCTCGGAACCTGAAGGTCGGCTACAACTTGCTGCCAACGCACACGGTGTGTGTTTAATCAAAAATGTGATGTGCCTTTCACCCAATTCGACTCTAGAAGATTATCACATGATGTGTCTTATTTAAGACACATTGTGTACTTCACAGCAGCAGTAAGATCCAGTGAAACTACATAACGGGACACGGTGTGTCCTCTAAAAGACATGTCGTGTAACTATCAGTTTCTGCAGAAATGACAGCAGCCACCCCTCCTTTTTAAAGACCAAGGCAACACAATGGGCGGTTATCTCTCGTCATTTTGAAAGTGTCTTTCATCCAAGAGAAGTTCCAAAGCTAAGGAGGGCGATTTTGAGGTAGAAGAAGGTAGTTTCGTGACAAAGAACCTCCATTCTACTTCATTTCTTCTTCATTCTTCTCCGAAGGTGTAGTAGAGCTTACTTCTCTCACTCAAGCTTTCTGGGAGGGAAGATTGTCCGATTTGGAGCAGCTCAAAGGGTGGAATTTCGTCCTCTAGCCGGAGTTCTACTTCCCTTTGACTACATCTTTGGTTCATTTAGCTTTTTCTTCTCTTAAGCATGCAAAACTCTAAAATTGTTGCATTGTGTCTGTACGTTTCCATTATGGACGAGTAGAACTCTTTTCTTGGGCATGGGAGAGTAACTCACGTGTCATTGTTCATGTGAACTCGAAATCTATGTTTATTGCTAGTTAATTTGCTTTTTCATGGATGCCTACGGTGTCTCTTGCTTGTATGTTTGGTTGGCCACCTTTTGTACATGTTATATGCTTACCTTATGCTTCGGGAGAATGTATGAGGGAGTAGGAGTAGGATCCATGGCAGTATGCTCTTGATCACGGGAGTAGCTTGAGAACATTGAGGGTTAAGGTTGTGTTTGATACTAAGCATAGACGCGGGTGCGTTATGCCATGTTGAGATCATCTTGTGACATTAGAAAATGCATGGCGATGACAATCTCCTTGCATGTTAATGGTAATCTTGATTTCATAAGTCCATATGATATGATGGTATGGTAGTGAATTTAATGCCCAAGCCTTTAATTGCTTATTCAAGCCTTTAACTTTGAACTTTTATTTTTGCTCGCCTCTTAAATCTGTAATCGATCTGAACTTTGTAACTCGACTTGGATTAATGAAAGTTAAAAATTTTGCACCTAACTAGCCTAGCTCCTTGTGTTCGACACTCGACTACATTGACCCTGTACACTTATGGATAATTAGTGAGTTGAGATCTTTATTTCTAAAACTCCCGACAATAGGTTAAGGCCCCTATCCTAGACACTAGCTAGCACCTAAAAATCATGTTCTTACAATTACATAATGATGTGTGGCATACCCTTACCCTTGCCTACCTCTAGATAGCAGGTAAGGGTATGATAAAAATAAGGGTAATCCATCCTTCTCATAATTTATATTACCTTATCCTAACCCTTACCCGCTTACCAACTAGGTATACATGTAAAACATGTAAAAACAATACAACATAACTAGGAACCATGTAATGTGAAGACATTAATGCTAACTTTTATATCATTTTACATAAATAAGCCATCTAATTTGAATATTTGTTTTAGATGTAATTAGCTCATCTCAATAACTACCATACATAAAATCGTGAACGGACTTGCTAACTTGTTGTAAACTCGTCTTAAATATAAACCATATGCTAGCAAGGAATATCGTGGTTTTATAATGGTTCCCAATATAGGGACTCAAGATCAAACCACGTGGATGAGCATTTCTTGATCTACCACCCTCACATATAGACTTAAGAGGGGAGAAACAGACTCTCTCTCTCTCTCTCTCTCTCTCTCTCTCTCTCTCTCTCTCTCTCTCTCTCTCTCTCTCTCTCTCTCTCTCTCTCTCTCTCTCTCTCTCAAGTCTATAAATAGATGAGGATGTAATATGACCTCTACGAATTTGTGACATAAGCCAACTTTTTAATAAGCCGACTTAGGAAGCTCATTGTACGACACGACGGGAACAGTGGCGTCAATTTGTCTGTTTCGAGCGAGCCTTTAGAAAAAGAGAGCTCCAAATTCCAATCATCTGTACTTCTCGGTCTACCCTCCAAACGTTTCTATATGCCCCGATGTACACTTAGTAGTAGAGACGAATTATCTGTGTCGTGGACCGCAAATTATCCGGTATTGGGAGTATGACGTGTTTGAGGAGCTGAGTCTAGATATGAGACGAATCTAACTCTAATTATAGGGGCTGTCTTTGCATATTTAACCCCGTGAAGTTTTTGTGTTACTTCCCATGCTCTCGGGTTACAAGGTAGCTGGTACGTACAGCACTTCCCCCTTACCCCATTCCCTATACAATAGCAGAATGCTGGGTACAAGATAAACATGTCAGGGTCGAAAGTTCTCTTATCATGGTCTTGTGCTATAGGGTATGTATAAAGGGTAAAACTGATTTTCACTTGCCCATTGATAGTCTTGTTAAAAACTCAACAAAATGTCAACCCCAAAAATGGTTATTAGACAAGACATTAAAACAATACACACACGTTTTGTTGTACATAAAGATGTGAAGCCTAAAAGCTACTAACATCTAAAAATACATTTAACTATATAAAATATATGTTGATTTGAATCCTTGCCGTAACCCAAACCCAAAATCTAAAAACCAACTAAATTTTTAAAAAATCAAATCAAAACTTTATACATTCCGCAAAATAAAGATATCAAGTGATAGATTCAAACCCTGCAATTAAGTCTTTCCAAACAGAACACTGCATTAAGCAATATATGCACCCAAGCTAAGTGGCAGATATCTGAATTCAGGATCTAGGAGTCAAAAGGGAATAAGAATAGACACTGCCTATTAGGTTTGACTTACAATAAAGCTACAATGTGGAATGTACACATTGGTCATTACTTTTGAAAATAAAACAAATAATTAGCTATTTTTCGAACCAAACAGAATCAAATGCTATTAGATAACTTGGCTCAATTTAATTTTTAAACCAAAGGGAGCCATACATTGCTACATGTATTGGTTTGGTTTGGTTTTATACTATTACCTGAATACTATAGAAGACATAAGTTTAGACATTGCATGAATGGTCAGCTATTTGGGACCGATTAATGATTAAAAATCCAAACAATGCAACTAATTTGAAAACACCTTTTTAATTAAAGAATGATATCAATTTTGACAGGCATATAAATTCCACATAAATGAGCTTTGGCTACCTATAGCTTAGTTTTACCATCACTGGACTGCAAATATTTTTTTCAGTTATCAAAGTTGCTCTAAACATTTTATCATGAATAACCCATTAATCGTGATATATATGATCTTTTTAAGAACAACCTATAAGTCAATCATGATATAAGTCAATCATCTAAGAACAACAAAATCAATGTGCAAAACTAATTTGAAATGCATGATTTTTGCCTCCTTTAGATGCACAACCTATAAGTGTCCAAATGAGCTGAAATTTATTTTATAGTATGTTCTTAAAATATTAAAAAGATCAACGGTTTTGAATTTTCAAAAAGTTATTGCATCTTTAAAAACGACTGAGGTGTACAGTGCCTCCGGTACACTCGAGTGTACACTAGCTTGACTATATATATATATATATATATATATATATATATATATATATATATATATATATATATATATATAGAGAGAGAGAGAGAGAGAGAGAGAGAGTGAGAAAGAGTGTGTGTGTGAGTGAGGCTAGAATACACTCGAGTATACAAATCACATCGTACACCCCAATGGTGTTTGCCAATCTAGACCATGTTTTTCCAAAATCTAATCCATTGATCTTCATGGTTACAACAATAATAGGTTACATACAAAATTTGAACTCATTTGGATAATGTAAGTCACTCATTCAAGGACAACAAAATCGACGCATAAAACTAATTTGAAATACATGATTTTTGCCTCCTTTAGATACACGACCTATAAGTGTTCAAATGAGCTAAAATTTATTATATAGTATGTTCTTATGATAAGTAAAAAAATCAACTACTTATATTTTTCAAAAATTATTGCATCTTCAAAAATGACTGAGGTGTACGGTGCCTCTGGTACACTCAAGTGTACACTAGCTTGACTATATATATATATAGCATATATATTTATATATATATATATAAAGAGAGAGAGAGAGGCTAGAATACACTCGAGTGTACAGATCGCACGAATACACTCAAGTGTGTTTGTATATCATGACTATTTTTCACAAAATATAAATCATTGATCTTCACCGTCAAACTATAACTAGGCTACATACAAATTTTGAGCTCATTTGGATGAGTGTAAGATACTCATCCAAGGGCAACAAAATCGACGCACGAAACTAATTTTTAATGCATAATTTTTGCGATCTTTAAAATATGACCTATAAATGTCCAAATGTGCTCAAAGTTCGCGTATGAGCTATTCACAACATATTTAAGAAGATCAACATATTAGATTTTTGAAAAAAAAAATATTACATCACAAAAAACTACTCGAGTATATTCTGCTCCGAATACACTCGAGTGTAAAGATCGCACGAATACACTCAAGTGTGTTTGCATATCAAGACTATTTTTCACAAAATGTAAATCATTGATTTTCACCGTCAAACTATAACTAGGCTACATACAAATTTTGAGCCTATTTGGATGAGTGTAAGATACTCATATAAGGGCAACAAAATCAACGCACGAAACTAATTTTAAATGCATAATTTTTGCGGTCTTTATAACATGACCTATAAATGTCCAAATGTGCTCAAATTTCGCATATGAGCTATTCACAACATATTTAAGAAGATCAACGGATTAGATTTTAAAAAAAAAAATACATCATGAAAAACTACTCGAATATATTCTGCTCTGAATACACTAGTGTACAGATCGCACGAATACACTCAACTGTGTTTGCATATCAAGACTATTTTTGGAAAAATATAAACCATTGATCTTCACCGTCATACTATAACTAGGCTACATACAAATTTTAAGCTCATTTGGATGAGTGTAAGTCACAAATATGAGGATAACAAAATTGACAAAACTAATTTGAAATGCATAATTTTTGTGGTCTTGATAACATGACCTAAAATGTCCAAATGGGCTCAAATTTTGTATAGAAGCTATTCACAAGACGTTAAGAAGATCAACGGATTAGATTTTTAAAAAATATATTGCATTGATGCGATGATTTTGAGTCGCATTTGTGGACCTATTTCATATGTGTTTTATGCTTTAATTAGTCATTTTCATGGTTTTTTTTTGAAACCACAACATTCATTATATTAAAGCCATACGGCATCTACATGTAAAGGGAGATACACCAACCGAACACATAAAGTAAAGAGCAGATACAATAACCAGAAACTCATATCGGAACGTGATAAGAACAATGATGTATTGATCTCTCTTCTATATCGCTGACCACAACAGCTTTTTATGAGAGATTCCTTCAACCTGAGATTAAACCTGATATAAGGTATATGCTCCAAACCAGTGACCGAAAAAGTACTCACCTTCGCACTTGCTGCCATATAACAAAGAAGCAAAAAAAGACCTAACATGAAAGGAGGACACAAACCCCACGACACAAAGCAAACAACACAGACCCAACGCCCCACCAGCCAGGACGAGAAACTCAACTACTAGCGACGCGCTGAGGTTGCCAACCAGCAAAACCGAAAAGGAGGCCAAACCCCAGAGGTGCAGATACAGAGGAAGGACGGCTCATGCAGGTACAACAATGGGGAGTAGAGGGTACCGGGAACTCCACCACCACTCCCGACCACCACTGCGAACAGGGGGTTGGAGGACCCGCACGAAGCCCAAAACCCAGCTTCCTCCTCCTCTGCCTAAAGCACCGAGGGGTGCCCGAGCTCACCGACTGCCAAAGAAGGAGGACCAACAGCCAACCAACAGACAGATACACGCCGATAAACGGCGACTAAAAAAATGAAACCACTGATAAACGGCGACTGACAAGGCAGCTACCTGCCACAGACGGACAAGAACAAAAGACTACTGAAAAGCAGAACCAGAAGAAAAACCTCGATCCGCCGCCAAGCACCACAAACAGCCCAGGTCCGCCCACCTCCAGCAACGATGTCCCCCTGCAATCAGACCACAAGCACCCTCGTGGACGAAGACGGCCTTTGGTCTAGATTCCCGACGAACAGAAGCCCAAGGACCCAGACGCCCAAAAACCCAGATCGGAGAGGAGACGCAGACTGGAGCGGAGGCGAATCTCCCGCCAGCCACAGCACCAGCAGGCAGCGATCGAGGAAGAGGCCCAGGGGGAGCAGGCGGTGCTCGCCGGCGCCCAGCCCCTCCCCCAAGCCCGACGCAGACGGCGCTTCCGAAGCCCTAAATCGCCCTCAGTCATTTTCATGGTTAATATCGCATAATTCATCTATTTTGGTCTTTGCTATCATTTTATGTCAAATCTCCCTTATTACATCATTTTGAGCATTAATTGTCAAAATATTATTATTTGTGTGAATTTATTTGGTTCCATATTTGAATTTCAGGACAAACGAGTATTTGCTTCCGTCGATACCATCGACGGAAGTCGATACCATCGACATGATCACAGGTTGCCAGCCGAAAGGAGCAGCAAAGTGTCGATACTATCGACAGGGATGTCGATGGTATCGAGTCACCTTCAGGTTGCTGGCGAAGAAGCAGTCGATAGTATCGACCCCAAGTCGATACCATCGACGCATGGAGGCTACAGTGACACAAAAGGACAAAATCGTCGCTACAGGGTAGTCGATACCATCGACCCTCGTCGATGGTATCGAGACTACATCAGACACTCGGACGAAAAGAAAGAAGGGCTACCGCTACCAAACTGGGTCGATACCATCGACCCGCGTCGATGGTATCGACACCGTCAGATATGCATTTGATTCATATTGTTCCCAATCGAACGACCGTGGTTAATTAGCAACCTAATGAGGGAATTAAACCTAATGACGGCCGCCCAGACGAAGGGAGCATCTCATTAGCCATTGCACAAGTACCGAGGAGGGTAGAGAGGAGAACGGATGCTAGAAGCTCATACTTGTTGATCCGGAGGCCGAACGAGATGAATTCCACCACCGAGAGGCGGTAGAGCACGCATTCTACACCGAGGATCAATCGGTTCTTCTCCGTTCAAGGGTTTTCCCTCTCATTCCACGTTTTTCACATGTTTTCCCCTATTTCTACCATGTACTTGTGTGAGATGAACATGTGGGGCTAATCCCCTTTATCTTTAGGACCGGGAGTATCCTGGGGATTCATTGTATGACAATTTTATTGTAGTAATTCATATTTTACCCCTTAAATCCATGGTATAGTTTTGTGTTCTCAATATATTGTTATGCTTGATCACCATAATAATAACCTAATGCCTTTAATCACTTTGAAAGAAGGATTAACGGCTGAAAAGAGACGAAATCTACATTAATCGATAAATCCCTTGACCAAGGTGGTGTAAAATTTATGGTGGATACTGAGAGATCGTTCATAATGCACCTAGTTTAGGGTATAGGTTACTACGTGGTGGAACCGACCTAAACCTAGGTAGTGAATTGCACCACGACAGTGGGTAATTCTGTTTTCAGGCCATTACCCGGATAGAGAGATAAAATTGAGGCATTATATAAAATCTAATACAATGAAAACCTGCGGTGAAACCGCAATCCTAAAGATACCCTTTTGAATTGATTAAATTAACATTTAATTGATCGTTTGTTTTGTTTTTGTTTTATTTTCTTTTAATTTCAACAACAACCCTCAATTTGTTATTTGACTTAGCTGATCGCAAATAGTTAGTAGGAGTCTCCAACAATTCCGAGTATCCCTGTGTTCGACTCAGGCCTCACATAGGCATGTACTACTCAACGCGTTCACTTGCGTTTTAGCTCACAGTAAAATTGCGTCAAGTTTTTGGCGCCGTTGTCGGGGATACGGCGAATTGTTGGCACTTTGAGTGCTACGAGCGGCCACTCTAGGCCACAATTTTTTTTATTTTGAAACAACTTCAAATATTTTCTTTCTATTGTTCGTTAATTTTTATACTCGTCAAAGCACTGTACTGAACTAAATTTTCCTATTTCAGGTACGTTGCATGGTGCAGACGCGTAGTACTGACTACGCGAATCCTGCACCCGAGGTTCCACTACCGAGACCTGAGGATGAGGATTATCATGAGCAAGAGCAACAAGAAGAAGTAGATTCCGAACTTGAACAGGAAGAGATGGTCGAGCCACAGACTATATGGGAGAAGATCAAGGCTTCTTCCTCATCAGCTTCCAAAGGGCCTATAAAGAAGCAGGAAATCAACATACCTACATATAAGATTGATCCGGTGTTGATAAATCTGGTGAAGTCGAATGCTTTTCATGGGCTTAAGAATGAGGATCCCGTCGCTCACATCATCCAGTTTGTTGAGAACTCTGACATGGTAAAAATTGATAGGTTTCCACAGGATGCACTGTATCTCAAGCTTTTCCCGAGTTCATTGGCGGGAGCGGCACGAGAGTGGTTACATAATTTAGATGATGAGTTTGTGGAGTCCTGGGACCATATGGTGGAGGTCTTCTTTGAGAGGTTCTTTCCTCCTGAGAAGACTAACGACATGATCCGGAAGATTCATAATTTTACCCAACAGGCCGGTGAGACATATTTAGAGACTTGGGAGAGATTTCAGGTCATGCTAAGGAGGTTCCCGCATCACGGGCTGGATAAAGAGACGCAGGTGAAGATCTTCTATTTTGCTCTCTCCGAGCACGATAGGAGTAATCTGGATTCCGGTGGGTCAGGATTTTTTCTGAACAATACAGACACCAGATGCTGGGAAATACTAAAGAATATGGCTAGAAAGCAGTCATGGGGTGAGAGAGAAAGAGGCCCGGTAGAGCAAGTTTGAGTAGCAGGTGAGTCCAAGGCAATGAAAGAGCTGAATGAGAAGATGGATCTTCTCGCAAAGAAGCTACTGGAAAAGGAGGATAATGAGTCCGGGGATGAGGCTCAAGTCAAATACATGAGACAACAGTAAGGTTATAGGAACAATGATTATTCATGGAGAAAAGACAAAAAGTTCTCGTGGAATGATCCAAACAATTTTCTGCATGATCCGGATGCCAAGCCCTCGCCAGTCACAGAAGACAAGAGCACGGAGTTGCTCAATCATGTTATAAAGCAAAATCAAGAGCTAATGAATACATTTGGCCAGAAAATCAAGCAGTAGGGAGAGTACATGAATCAATTCGGGCAAACATTGCAGAGCCATGGGGCTCAAATGAGGACCATTGAGACATCCATGGCACAGATGGCAGCCGAGATCGCCAGTTTGAAGAAACCGGCACATCCAGGCTTTCCAGGGAATACCAATGTTCTCGGGGGAAACCAGCAGGCAAAGGCTATTCTGCTTAGAAGCAGCAAGAAAGTGTTGAATCCAAGAGCTGAGGAAACAAGCACACCACAAGCTGAAGTAGAAGTTGAAACCAATGAGGAGCAGCCCGCACCAGTCACAGGGCAGGTTGAGGACACAGCCGTGGATGATGCTGAAGAACAGGTTGTAGAGGAGGAACTTCAAAAAAAGACACCTTATGTGCCACCTCATCAAAGGGCACAAGCTGTTCCGGTCCTGTATCCAAACAGTGCCAAGGCAAGGAAGGCAAATGCACAGTTCAAGAAGTTCTTGGACAGTTTTAGGAAGCTTTCAGTCAATATCCCTTTACTGGAAGCCATTGAGCAAATTCCTTCATACGGGAAGTTTCTAAAGGACGTCATTACTAAGAAGAGGAAAATTCCAGATACAGAGGTCGTCGTGCTAAAGGAGCAAGTGAGTGCCTTCATCATGGGCACTTTGCCGCCAAAGAGGCAAGATCCAAGGTGCTTTAATATTTCTTGTTATATTGGGAAGGTTAAATTCGGTGAAGCGCTATGTGACTCAGGGGCAAGCATCAACTTGATGCCCCTTTCGACATTCAAAAAGTTGGGTTTGAAGGAGTCACGGCCAAGCAATATGACGATTCAATTGGTGGATAATTCTGTGGTGAAGCCTTATGGAATCTGTGAAGATGTGTTAGTAAAGGTGGATAGGTTTGTCTTTCCGGCAGATTTTGTAGTCATGGAGATGCAGGATGAACATGGCAACGAGCTGTTACTTGGACGTCCCTTCCAAGCTACAGCCTACATGATCTTATATATGGGGAGAGGTCGCTTGACCTTGGGCATAGCCGATGACCGCTTTGAGATGGTCATGCCTTCTAGTACTGTGTCATCTAAAGCAAAGGAACAATGCAATATGGTAAAACATCTGGATTGCAATATTTCACTCTGCCTTGGGAAGCCATTTCTGGACATGGCTCATGTGATGAGCAAGGTAGACAATGGAACTTTGGTTGTGGATATCATGGAGCAGACCAAAGTAGTTTCTCTGTGCAAAGCTGTGGGATTCCCTAATGATGAGAATGAGGACATTCCACTTTCTATGGAGGATGATGTGATTGCTACTTCTGTTTCTGATGCATACCCGGAATTACCGTTGGAGGCTTGCTTGTTAAATATTATACATGATTGGATGCGGAGCAAATCACTCAAGGAGTGCGCAAAAATGCTTCAGATGCTTCCATGCTTCTATGCGAGGCATTATGAAGATTTAGGTGAACTGCCCCCGCCGCTTCAGTCATCTCTTATAAGCCCACCGGATCTGGAATTAAAGCTGCTGCCCCCGCATCTCAAATATGTATTTCTAGCTGAGGAAGATAAGTTACCAATGATCATCTCTGCTTATTTGAGTGCGGATGAGGAGGAAAAATTGATGATAGTGTTGAAGAACCCCCGGGGAGCTTTTGGGTAGTTCGTTGCAGATATTAAGGGGATTTCCCCTACTCTATGTCAGCACAAGATTCGGCTCGAGGAGGGATCCAAGCCCGTGATTCAACCTCAACGACGTCTTAATCCGAGCATGATGGAGGTTGTGAAGAAGGAGGTTATTAAGCTTCTTGCTGCAGGTATCATTTACGCAATATCAGACTCGACATGGGTGAGTCCCACACAGGTAGTCCCTAAGAAGGGGGGAATTACTGTCACCCAAAATATATTGAATGAACCTGTCACCACCCGATTGGTAACCGGGTGGCGAGTTTGCATTGATTACCTCCGTTTGAACGCCACCACACTAAAGGATCACTTTCCTTTACCTTTCATTGATCAAATTCTAGAGCGTCTTACCGGTCGATCGCACTTCTGTTTTCTAGACGGATACTCGGGGTACAACCAGATCTCGATTGATCCTTTGGATCAAGAGAAATCTACATTCACTTGTCCCTATGGGACTTTTGCTTACCACCGAATTCCGTTTGGTTTATGCAATGCACCGGCGACGTTTCAGCGTTGTATGCTCGCCATATTTTCTGACATGGTAGAGCGCTGTCTCGAGGTTTTTATGGATGACTTTTCGGTGTATGGTGCATCGTTTAATGAATGTCTCTATAATCTGGACAAAGTTTTACAGCGTTGTGATGACACACATTTGGTCCTCAACTGGGAGAAATGTCACATGATGGTGACTGAGGGGATAGTGCTAGGACACAAGGTGTCTAGCAAAGGTTTAGAGGTGGATCCGGTCAAAATTGAGGTCATTTCCAAGTTGCCCCCACCAAATTCTGTTAAAGGGGTAAGAAGTTTCCTAGGACATGCCGGGTTCTATCGGCGATTTATAAAAGATTTTTCTAAAATCACGAAACCTCTATCCGAGCTTTTGGAGAAAGACGTTGTATTTGATTTCAATGATAAGTGTTTACATGTGTTCGACGTTTTAAAAGAAAAACTGATTTCTGCACCGGTTGTTCAAACGTCGGATTGGACGAAACCGTTCGAACTAATGTGTGACGCTTCGGACTTTGCGGTAGGAGCCGTGTTGGGGCAGCGGGTGGACAATAAGCCCGCCGTGATTTTCTACGCTTCAAAGACATTGAATGACGCCCAATTGAATTATACAACTACTGAAAAAGAGTTACTCGCCGTTGTGTTCGCTTTTGAAAAATTCCGGCAGTACTTAGTTGGATCTAAAGTAGTTGTATGGACTGACCATGCCGCAATCAAATACTTAATGGAAAAAAATACGCAAAGCCTAGACTCATTAGGTGGATTTTGCTCTTACAAGAATTTGACATCGAAATCAAGGATAAATCTGGAATTGAAAACGTTGTTGCTGATCATTTGTCTAGGTTAGAAAGGGTGGATGAAAAAGATTTACATATACCCATAACCGAGACATTTCCGGATGAACAGATTTTGAAAATTACTTCTAAGGATCCTTGGTTTGCTGAGATTGTAAACTATTTGGCTTGCGGGATCATCCCGGAAGATTGGTCATACCAATAGAAGAAAATATTTTTCCATTGTTTGAGATATTATTTTTGGGATGATCCAATTCTTCTTAAGCAATGCAGGGACGGTATCCTACGCAGGTGTGTGCCTGAGGTGGAGTACGAGAGCATTCTCTGTCATTGCCACGCATCACCTACGGGAGGACACCATGCAAGCTCGCGCACGGCAGCTAAGGTTTTGGAAAGCGGCCTTTATTGGCCAACTTTGTTTCGAGATGCCTACGAGTTTGTGAAGCAATGTGATTCTTGCCAATGAGCAGGTAATATCTCAAAGAGACAGGAGATTCCCCTGAATGTGTTTCAGGAAGTGGAGGTATTTTATTTGTGGGGTATAGATTTCATGGGACCCTTTGTGTCCTCAAACTCCAATTTATATATTTTGTTAGCAGTTGATTATGTGTCGAAGTGGGTGGAAGAAATACCCACAAGGACTAACGATTCCACTGTAGTGTGTAGGTTCGTGAAAGAAAACATTTTCTGCAGGTTTGGGGTACCCCGAATGATAATCAGTGATGGGGGTACGCATTTTAGGAATCAGAAGTTCTCGACTTTATTGAAGAAATATGGGGTCAAGCACAACATAGGTACCCCATATCACCCGCAGACCCAAGGGCAGGTGGAAGTCTCCAATCGTGAAATTAAGACAATTTTAGAGCGTACGGTGCCGTCCACGAGGAACAACTGGAGTGCCCTATTACCGGATGTATTGTGGGCTTACAGGACAGCTTATAAAACACCTATAGGCACCACGCCTTTTAGGTTGGCATACGGTCGGGCTTGTCACCTACCGATAGAGCTGGAGCACAAGGCCCATTGGGCGCTTAGAAGGCTCAATTTGAGTTACGATGGAGCAGAGAGAAAGAGAATGCTTGAATTGAATGAGCTGGATGAGCTGCGGATGACGGCATATGAGAACCCACGGATATACAAAGAGCGCACAAAGCTGGTCCACGATTGCCATATCCAGTTGCGCACGTTCAAGAAAGGAGATACTGTTTTGTTGTTCAATTCACGACTCAAGTTGCATCCCGGGAAGCTCAAATCCCGGTGGAGTGGACCGTTCGTGGTAGAAGAGGTCAAACCACACGGCGCGATCTTAGTGTGTGATGGTGATACTACGTTTTTAGTGAATGGACAAAGATTGAAGCTCTACTTTGGTGAAAATTACATGAGGAAGGTGAATGAGGTCAAACTCATTTCACTTTCGGATGAATGAGGTGCCCGAAATCCGTCTATCCTAAGACGTTAAATAAGGGCGCTTGTTGGGAGGCAACCCAACCATCGGTACATTAGGATAGTTCATGTACAATCGTAGGTTGATTTGTTTTAGTTCAATTCTTCGTGTAAAAAAGATACCATGATCGGTTTGTTATTTGTGCAGGCTGAGGCAGAGTCGATACCATCGACACAAAGGTCGATGGTATCGACCAGGGTACAGGTTGACAATTGCAGATTTTGTTCTGCGTCGATACCATCGACGGCCTCGTCGATGGTATCGACCTACCAACAGGCAGGTCGCGAAAATAAATTTGATGGTATCGAGACGTCTGTCGATACCATTGAGATCTCTGGAGATATTCAGACGACATCATCTCAGAGATGTCGATACCATCGACGGGTGTGTCGATGGTATCGACACTTCCAGGGGAGAAAGGCGGTGGTTGGGCCTCGCGCGGATTTACCCTAATCACCGGGTCGATACTATCGACACCCGTCGATGGTATCGACCGTCCACATCACCGATCCGAGCACGCAGATCAACGGCGATCGCAACATCAAGACAGTCGATCCGGGTGCAGCATCGATACCATCGACTCACGTCGATGGTATCGACACGTCAGTGATCCGGGTTTCAAGATCCAGCCATCGACGACCGTCGATACCAGTGAGGTGGCAGATAGCATCGACAAGTGTCGATACCATCGACTCGCGTCGATGGTATCGATGGGCCAACAGTGGCACCGGCCAAGTCTATTTAAGGGGATTCACTACGTCAGTTGACGTCACACCTTCAGAGCGATCTCCTTCCTTTGCGTCGAGCACTCCACCAAGCCGTCTAAGGCTAAAGAACAGCATCACCGAGCGACGATCTTCACCGAGCGGAGAATCAACTCTCCAATCTTCTCCGAGCTCACTTTCTGATCCCCCTTCTTCCTCGCAACAATGGTGCATGTGGCTGGAGCTTCTTCTTCGCGCGCGTCTCCAATGGATATCCCAGAATTCGTGCCACCACCGCCAGCGTCGGTTTCACGTCCTCGACTTATCCATCCTTCCTCGGAGGTCCGGAAGATCTACGAGGAGATCATGAGGAGGAAGATAGAGCCTACCCGATATGTGGACCGGGAGATGATCTGGGATCTCGGATTCGAGGCCAACTTGGCCTATGTTTTGCATGGGCAGGCCCGCCACACACCAATAAGGCCTGGTGAGCTGGAATTTCACCAAGATGGTCAGTCGTTCTTCAACGACTGGTCGACGTACAAAGAGTTGGTAGCAAAGTTTATGGCGTCGTTGGACATCTGCGTCGTGCCCAACGACATAGTAGCTACCGATCGTGAGTGGATCTAGGGTCGGGTGTCCTTCCGGCTATACAACCACGATTACACCCTCACGCTCAAGCAGTTCAACAGGATTTTCAACTGGAACCATTCGCAGCACGACTACCGGCGGCCGGACAACCGCGCCGACTACGACGCGATATTCGCCGAGCTAGTGACGGTGTCGCAAGGAAAGTCGGTGAGCTACCACAATGCTGCGGTAGCCGATTTCGAGCACCCTTTCGTCCGGATCTTGCACCGGATGCTCAGTTCCACAGTTTTTGCTCGGGGTGATCTAGCCCTCAGCAAATTTCAGGGGTCGGACCTTTTCTTTCTGTATAAACTCCTGAAGAAACAAGAATGCAATTGGGGTGCCTTCTTTCTGCAACGTGTTTTGGATGTAAAAAGGAGTACGAGGAAAGCGCCGATTCACTTCGGCGGGCTCATCACCAAGCTGGCTTCATATCTTGGCTTGAATTTCCAGACCCTCACTCCTCTCTCTACAAGAAGCAATGTGAACTTGCAGCATTTGCACCGATCCAATTTGTTGCTTCTCCGAGATGGTGTGGTGTTTGCACATTGCCACGTAAATCAAGCATATCAAGAATGTTCTCTTCCCAGTCCCGTTTTCAACATCGACGGTGCACAGCATTTCAGGTGGCCAATCATAGCCATCACAGACTCCGATGAAGAAGGCGGCGACGACGGAAATGGCGACGAGGCTGAGGAGGAAGAGGAGGCATTTACACCTCTTCAAGCACGAGTGGCACCCCGGAAGCATCCTTGGATGCATCCGGGTGCATCTTCATCATCTCAGCCTACTCTGCCACCACCACCGCCCTCACAGCCAAGCGAGGATGTCTATTCCATGCAGGGGATGTACACTATGTTGCATGACATACAGCAGTCGCAGCAGCAGCACATGGCGATGTATACCGGTATTCAAGACACTACGAACCGGATACTGGAAAACCAAAGGGCGATGTTCGAGAATGAGCGCCTCCTCCTTGACAACCAACAATAGATACATGATCGGTTGTATCGGATGGAGATGCAGCAGGAGCCCTTCTATGACCACTATTGGAGCCAAAATTATTTTGGAGGT
Organism: Alisma plantago-aquatica; assembly: GCA_963693085.1. Lineage (NCBI taxonomy): Eukaryota > Viridiplantae > Streptophyta > Magnoliopsida > Alismatales > Alismataceae > Alisma > Alisma plantago-aquatica. The sequence continues at coordinate 1,380,695,052 of OY856410.1, read as the reverse complement.
TATCCACAACCTCCACCCAGGGCCCAGTTTGATCCAAGCTTCCAGGGGGAGTATCCTTCTTGGGACCCGAAGGCTCCACAGTACCCGCCTCCACCACCACAGGAGTGATCCGGTATCACTGTTCCAATCTTTAAGTTTGTTTTTGACTATGAGGCCATAGTGGAATTCAAGCTTAGGGGGTAGTTGGAACAGCTTTATCTTTTATTGTTTTTAGTTTTTAGCATTATTGCTTTTGTTCTTGTTATTTGTTTCTTGCAATTTTAGCTTTTGTAGGATCCACATGCTATCTAGTGTAATCGTGGATGTCATAAAGTTGTGTCATCTCATTAAGAGTGCATGGGAAAATCAAGGGAATTTTAAAAAAAAATTATGTGTTTGGAAAGCTTGTCTTGTTTAACCTTGGGCACATATCCTATGAAAATGATTGGTTTTGTCAACTTTAAAACAAAATTTCACAACTAGACTCCTAATGATTCATGAAAGTGGACGGCAATGGTTGTTTGAGCCTAAACTGACCAAATGGTAATGAGACTCTAATTGAATGTAAGAGAGAGAAACCCCTGAACTACTACACAGGTCAGTAAGGAGGGACGCATAATATCTTTCTAAGGTTCAGTCATCTAGTCTTGTGATCTTTCCACCTTTTCACTTTTTGCAACCCACCACAGGAATTGGAAGTACTTTACAGTTTTAACCTCTTTGACTGCATTGCACGTAGATAGGGCTTGCATTGAATCTATTTCCATACGTTTTGCATAGAAAAAAAAAAGAGGCAATGAGAATAGTGATACATGCACATTACCTTTAGGTGCATGTCATGTAGTGGCATTCATAATTTTTCATGCATAATGTACATCATGTGTCTCACGTTTTCTCCAATGGTGAATTAAATTGTTCCATACCTTCTAATTAGTGCAAATTTCTGAGTATGGAGAAAATAAACCCAATAAAATATTCTTTATCAATTAGGGATATAAGGGCTGGAAAATGAAAAAAAGAGAAAAATCTGAAAAATATGCACAATGAAAAGAAAAAAAAAGAGTTAATTAGAAGAAAGTAGAATAAGAAAGAGAAAGGAACATAATATCACCTGCATTTCGAGATAATTGGGTACATGATGTAGCTTAATTAGATGTCCATCTCGTTTTGAGGTGGATGGTTAGTGCATGCATCATTCCACCCAGTTTTAGGCATTAGGGCATTTTTCATGTGCATTTGCATCATTTAGGACATTTTTGTTTTGTGCATGTTGAAACTGTATCATACTTCCACTTTCTTCCATGAACCACCAATCTTAATCCACCCGTTGCTCGGCTTGGTAGGCCACCGTGAATTTCGCCTCATTAATGAATATCAGGAGAACTGCTTCCATGCAGATGGTAGTTAGGGCGAGCAATGTAGTATAGGAGATCACAAGATGCACCAAGTCTGAACCGACGAGTTTTATTATGTTAACTGCCTTATGTGATAGTGTTCATCAGTTTTGAGGTCAATTTCTTTTATGGATGATTATTGTCACCTTCAGGGTAATTACCGTTCCGTGGTTAGAGAGGGCCGGTATGTGAACGTCCGGTGGGAGTCATATGGGACGTTGGTTGTGGTGTGTTGTTTTTCAGTTGACATTGGCAATTCTATTCTAAGGATTAGTTGCTCGAGGGCGAGCAACGTTCAAGCTTAGGGGAGTTTGATGCGATGATTTTGAGTCGCATTTGTGGACCTATTTCATATGTGTTTTATGCTTTAATTAGTCATTTTCATGGTTAATATCGCATGATTCATCTATTTTGGTCTTTGCTATCATTTTATGTCAAATCTCCCTTATTACATCGTTTTGAGCATTAATTGTCAAAATATTATTATTTGTGTGAATTTATTTGGTTCCATGATTGAATTTCAGGACAAACGAGTATTTGCTTCCATCGATACCATCGACGGAAGTCGATACCATCGACATGATCACAGGTTGCCAGCCGAAAGGAGCAGCAAAGTGTCGATACTATCGACAGGGATGTCGATGGTATCGAGTCACCTTCAGGTTGTTGGCGAAGAAGCAGTCGATAGTATCGACCCCAATTCGATACCATCGACGCATGGAGGCTACAGCGACACAAAAGGACAAAACCTTCACTAGAGGGTAGTCGATGGTATCGAGACTACATCAGACACTCGGGCGAAAAGAAAGAAGGGCTGTCGCTACCACACTGGGTCAATACCATCGACCCGCGTCGATGGTATCGACACCGTCAGATATGCGTTTGATTCAGATTGTTCCCAATCGAACGGACATGGTTAATTAGCAACCTAATGAGGGAATTAAACCTAATGACGGCCGCCCAGACGAAGGGAGCATCTCATTAGCCATTGCACAAGTACCGAGGAGGGTAGAGAGGAGAACGGAGGCTAGAAGCTCATACTTGTTGATCCGGAGGCCGAAGGAGACGGATTCCACCACCGAGAGGTGGTAGAGCACGCATTCTACACCGAGGATCAATCGGTTCTTCTCCGTTCAGGGGTTTTCCCTCTCATTCCACGTTTTTCACATGTTTTCCCCTATTTCTACCATGTACTTGTGTGAGATGAACATGCGGGGCTAATCCCCTTTGTCTTTAGGACCGGGAGTAGCCTGGGGATTCATTGTATGACAATTTTATTGTAGTAATTCATATTTTACCCCTTAAATCCGTGGTATAGTTTCATGTTCTCAATATATTGTTATGCTTGATTACCATAATAATAACCTAATGCCTTTAATCACTTTGAAAGAAGGATTAACGGCTGAAAAGAGACGAAATCTACATTAATCAATAAATCCCTTGACCAAGGTGGTGTAAAATTAATGGTGGGTACTGAGAGATCGTTCATAATGCACCTAGTTTAGGGTATAGGTTACTACGATGGTGGAACCGACCTAAACCCAGGTAGTGAATTGCACCACGACAGTGGGTAATTCTGTTTTCAGGCCATTACCCGGATAGAGAGATAAAATTGAGGCATTATATAAAATCTAATACAATGAAAACCTGCGGTGAAACCGCAATCCTAAATATACCCTTTTGAATTGATTAAATTAACATTTAATCGATCGTTTGTTTTTTTTTGTTTTTTTCTTTTAATTTCAACAACAACCCTCAATTTGTTATTCAGCTTAGCTGATCGCAAATAGTTAGTAGGAGTCTCCAACAATTCCGAGTATCCATGTGTTCGACTCGGGCCTCACATAGGCCTGTACTACTCGATGCGTTCACTTGCGTTTTAGCGCACAGTAAAATTGCGTCATGCATCATGAAAAACTACTTGAGTATATTTATACTCCAAATGCAATCGAGTATATTCTAACATATATATATATAGTTGTTTATTTGTTACCCGGCGGGTAGTTTTGACTAAGTTACCCGGCAGCAGCGCACGGTGGCAGGCGTGTGTAAATAAGTCGAAGTTACTGTAGCACGCGTTCAGGAAAGAAAAAACCACGCAGCGTCATCCGCGATCCTCTGCCCTGCCTCCAGGCTGATACATTCGGTCTACCCCCCATCTGCTGCTCATCTACCCCCCATCTGCCGCTTAACGCCCTGCATATGTAATTCCGCCTCTGATTCCAACTTCCTTGGCGTATTTCAATCTTCATTTTACATTTCTTCCTCAGAAATCCCTACATTCATTTCCATTCCCGAATAACAAGAACGGTTTCCCCTTTTATCAATCTTGCAGAGCAGGACGACTAAGGTGTCTCCCACTTTCGTCTGTGTATCCCGTGACGGTATCGATTTTCAACAAGTTGATTCCACCGTTTAGACCTGCTATTCTGAAGCTCACACCGCTGAGGAGGAGGGAGTGGGTGTGGTTGGAGAATTCCATGTTCTCTCTGCATATTCAGGAGCAAATTGATGTTGTGTGAATTCCACGCCGTTGAGGAGGGAGTGGAGGTGGTGGGAGAATTCACTGTTCTATCTGCATTTTTACGAGCAATAGTTTTTTCAAGCTACATTCAGGTAGATTTTGTATTTCTCTTTGTAAATTCATTCAGTTATACTCGTTTTTTTATTTTTTTTCTCATCATTTCAATGTTTATTCATCCCTCTATCTTGTGTGGGAAAGAAACCCAATTTTTGTGTCTGCATTGTCATTTTTGAAGTAGTAACTGGCATACATGTTTTTATGTTTTGCGTAGTTACTCTCTTGTTATAATTGGTTACTCTTTGCCTTACCGAGTTACTCTTGTTGTGTTACAGAGTTACTCTTCTGATCTTCTGAGTTACTCCAACACACTGTCATGGATCCCAGCCTTGATACGGATGTTGCTAATGCAAGTGTCGGCCGTGATGATGATAATCCTCAGTCTTCTCATTCTATTGCTGTTTCCTCTCCGTCCCCAGCTGCAGTCCCTAGAGTTGGCCTTCAGTTTGGAAGTCTAGATGAAGGTATATTCTTCTATTGCAGCTATGCTGGAATGATTGGGTTTAACATTAGGAAAGACGACAATAGATATAAACGGGGAAGTAAGATTCTGGTTGCTAAAGATCTGGTTTGTGATAAGCAGGGTAAGATCTGCCGTTCTAAGAGGTCTAGAGGGCTTCTAAGCCCCGTTTGTGATGAAATGGGTAACTTGCAGGATAAGTTGTCCAAGAAGCACAGGCGTTCTGTGAAGAGGTGTGGTTGTGGAGCCATGATACGTTTCACACTGGATAAGTCCTCATCCATGTGGGTTGTGACTGCATTTGTTGAGGAACACAACCACGATCTTGTTGACGTTGCTCATCTCCGTTACCTCAAGTGTAACTCATCTCTTGATGAAACTCAAAAAGAGATCCTTTCTTCCATGAGCCAAGCTAACATACCTGTATCGAGACAAATTGCATTGATAGCATCCGAGTCTGGCGGCTATGAAAATCTGACATTTACTAGTAGACAAGCTCATGGACACATCAGTAGCAAGAGGAAAGAGTTGGCCAAATACGACGTCGACATGGTTTTAGATCGCTTTTCCAGGTTCAAAGTCATCGATCCGAAATTCTTCTATAGCTACCAAAAAGACCCCAATTGTTGCCTTACTCATCTATTTTGGGCTGATCATGTCTCTGTTGAAGACTGCGGGCTGTTCGGGGATGCGATTGTGTTTGACACCACCTACCGCACCAACAAGTATTCGATGGTTTTTGGAATGTTTGGTGGAGTTGATCACCATCGCAAGACAGTGTTGTTTGCATCTTCTCTGCTGATCGATGAGAAGTATGACTCATTTGTCTGGGTTTTAAAGCAGTACCTACTTTGTTTTGGCAAAGAGCCGATTTCCATCATAACCGATCAGGACCCTGCTATGAATGTTGCTATCATCTCTATTTTTCCCAATTGCAAGCATCGCTTCTGCAGCTGGCACATCCTACAGAAGCTTCCCTCCAAGCTTGGTGGCATTCCTAACAAGGACCAGATCATAAGCTTGTTGAATGATTGTGTCTGGAATGTGGATGATGTCGACATTTTTGAAGAGAGGTGGGATTCTATAATTCAGGAGCATGATTTGTTGTCCATCACCTAGCTTTCTGATATGTATGCAATGCGTTGTGATTGGGTTCCGTGCTATATGCAGTCCTCCTTCTTTGCGGGCATGAGGACGACTCAAAGGAGCGAGAGCCTGAATGCGTTCATTAGGATCCATGTGAATAGTAGGAAGACTCTCTTTGAACTTGTATGTTCGTTGGAGACTGCGTACTCTCATGTGTGGGAGATTGAAAATTTCAAAGATTTTGATGACGAGTACAGTAACCTCCCTTTGTCATCATTGTGGCCCCTAGAGGAGCAGATGAGAGGTATATACACCAAGTCCATCTTTAAGATATTCCAGTCCGAGGTTCACCAAAGCATGGTCTACAATGTAAAGCAAGCTTCAGAAGGTGTCTTTGAGGTGTATCGCGTCGGTGGACTTGGAACTCCCCGTATATTGAAGAAAGAGTTATCTAGTGACATTGTTTCCTGCAGTTGCTTCATGTTGGAATTCAAAGGCATCCCTTGCAGGCACATCCTCTCTTACTTGAAGAGTCATGACTATTGCACTCTTCCCGAGCCTTAAATTCTGAAGAGGTGGACCAAAGGGTACAGAGAACACCCTTTGATTTTTGGCAAAGCGTCAGTTAAGCATCCATCCACTGGGAGGACACTTCATCCTGTTTCTGCCTGCAATTCTATTGTCAACATAGCGTTTAGGAACAATGTTGTAGATCTTTGCCATGAAAAACTGTTAGCTTTGCAAAAGGAGCTCTTAGACTTGGATCTCGCTGATCCTGGTGCAGGCGCTGGTGTAATCGCTTCTAATACAGCTTCCTCTTCTGTTGTCAAGGTCCATATACCTAGTATTTGCAAAACTAAGGGAAGACCTAGATCGACCGATGTGAGGTTTAAATCTGGAGTTGAGATTGCCCAGTCTAAAAGAGAGAGGCAGTGCAAGAATTGCTTAGAGTTTGGGGTCAACCATGATAGCAGGAACTGCCCTATGAAGAAGTAGTCCATTCCTATTATGGACTATGTGTTGTTGTTGTTTGCTATTCAATGATTATCTATGTTGTTGATCGTGTGGTTTGTTAATGCTGGACATTTTTTAGTGGAGTTTGTAGTTGATTAGCGCGTGAGTGAGGGATATTCAAATCTGTAATGGGTTGTTCTTTTTGTCTGCAATTTTTGTGAAAGTAATTTTGTAACCATCCATGTATTTTTACTTTTGTGTTTTGTAATGTATTTTATGTGTTACGTTGAACTCCACCAGCTATATGTATACTTTGAATATGCTTCAAAGAATCTGTTTTGATCAGATCTTACTCTTTTGCAGAATATTTTTTGTTTTATCTTCGTGTGCATTGAATACTCTTTTCTTTTGGAATACATACATTTTTGGATTAGTACAATTTTTTTCATGGTTTGTTCAGTGTACTCACGAAATGTCAGTTTTTGCTACTATGCCATACACTGGAAGAGTTACTTTCTGGTCGCTGGAGTTACTTTTTATATCGTCACAGATACTTTCAGTGTTCTCGCAGTTACTCTCAGTGTTATCATAGTTACTCTCAGTGCGTATCAGAGTTACTCTTAGTGTTCTCTCAGTTACTCCTTAGTGTTGTCACAGATACTCTCAGTGTTCTCGCAGTTAGTCTCAGTGTTATCATAGTTACTCTCAGTGCTATCAGAGTTACTCTTAGTGTTCTCTCAGTTACTCCTTAGTGCTGTCACAGATACTCTCAGTGTTCTCGCAGTTACTCTCAGTGTTATCATAGTTACTTTCAATGCGTATCAGAGTTACTCTTAGTATTCTCTTAGTTAATCTTAGTGTTCTATCAGTTACTCTCAGTGCTATCAGAGTTACTCTCAGTGCTATTTGAGTTACTCTCAGTGTTCTACCTATTACTCTCTGTGCTATCAGAGTTACTCTCAGTGCTATCTGAGTTACTCTTAGTGTTCTCTCAGTTACTCTTAGTGCTAACTGAAAGTATATATAATCAGACAAAAACACTACAGCTAAACATTCAAGATTACAACATTCAAAGCATAAAACGTTATATATTATACAACCAGATCAACTATAAAGAAGGTCCATCAACTGAACATAAAAATATAGCCAGATCAGCTATAAGAAAGGTCCATCAACTGAACATAAAAATCAAATAGTTCAGGGGGTCGGATCCATCCCTGGCGATAGATAGCATACACACAATTTCCTCCATTTGAAAGCATAGACATTAAGCCAAAACACACGTTCGTATCTGAGAAATTCATATCTGTTGTAAATGAGTGAACCTGCAAAGGCTAATAGAAAAGGCTAAGAGAAAAGGGTGTTGGTGCATACCTATTTGTGGAAGGAACGCTAGACAGAAGAAGAAGCAGTGTCTTCTGCATATGTTGAGGTGTCCGCTGTTGTGGATGAGTCAACCTGAACGGGATTTACAGCTGATCCCGGCACTGCTTGGTATTTGTCCCTAACAAAGAGCTGATCTGCAGAGTCGTCTGATCCAGAGTATACTTCGTCGCCAGGCATTCTGAAGAGTGGAATAAGCTCAGTTGGTGTTTCTAAGAACTGATCTGTGATCCATGTTGTGATGGTCTGGTGATCAGTTGGCTTGAGGAAGATGATCCAACCTTTGCGAAGACTGAGCTATGCGATCATCCTTTTCCAGCCCTTAGCAGTTGAAAGTGACCCGTTTTTATTCTGCATAAGGGTTATCTGGAATGTCTGGTTTCCGATTAGGAAGGTGGTCTTGCTTGGTTTGATGTGAAAATGGAGATGGTTCCATTCTATAGGAAGTAGAATGGATTCCACTGTCTTGTCGTCAATGGTGTAGTTGATGGGCTGGATGAACGGCTCAATGGTAGGATGTGAAGAAATGTTAAAGGGGGTCTGAGGAGATGGTCAAAGGGGGTGCTACTGAAATGTTAAGGGGGTTGTCGGTATTTCTTCTGTAAAATGGTCCCTTCTGTAAACCGTAGCAGTCGCAGATGAAGAAGAGGTGGACGTCGAGGGTGTCGTGGAGGATGGAGATGTTGAAGATCTGAAAGCTCCCCACTGTGTTGCAAACCGTAGCAGTCGTGGATGAAGAAGAGGTGGACGTCGAGGGTGTTGTGGAGGATGGAGATGTTGAAGATCTGAAAGCCCCCCGTTGTGCTGTTGGTGATGCAAAGATGTGCAACAGTGATCTGTGTTGTTGGTGCTGCAAATATGAGCAGCAGTGCTCTGTGTTGTTGGTGTTGCAAAGATGTCAGCAGTGCTCTGTGTTGTTCTGATGACACAGCAGTGCACTGTGCTCTGTGTCTGTGCATTTACATCGTACAGCAAACTCTTGTACATATCTTTATAGCTCTGTGCTCTCTTTTCTTCACTTTTCTGGTTCCTTCTTTAATAAAGTTAGTTTTTGAACGCTAGAATTACTTTTTGTTTTATCACAGTTACTCATTGTACCCTACTAGTGTTTTCACAGTTAATCATTGTACTCCTACTATTACTCTTAGTGTTGATACAGTTACCTTTTTCTGGAATTGAACACTTGATGTCATGCAGGTTCAGTTACTTTACAAGATGTTCTTGTTGTATTTTCAAAGGTTACTGAACAAACATTGTGAGTAACTGAAAAACCCCTGTGAGTAACTGAAAAAAGCACGCGAGTAACTGAAAGAAACCTATGAGTAACTAAAAAAATCATGCAAAATGTCAGTTTTTTCTACTGTGTGGTTCACATACACTTGTTTCGTGTTTTTGACAAACCTTCAGCCTCAAGAGTTACTTTATGGTCGTTGGAATTACTTTTTATATCGTCACATATACTCTCAGTGTTCTCGCAGTTACTCTCAGTGTTATCGTAGTTACTCTTAGTGTTATCAGAGTTACTTTTAGTGTTCTCTCAGTTACTCCTTAGTGCTGTCACAGATACTCTCAGTGTTCTCGCAATTACTCTCAGTGTTATCATAGTTACTCTCAGTGTTCTCTCAGTTAATCCTTAGTGTTGTCACAGATACTCTCTGTGTTTTCGCAGTTACTCTCAGTGTTATCATAGTTACTCTCAGTGCTATCAGAGTTACTCGAATTATATATCTCCATACAAAACCACAATAATTTTCTTGGTTAGTAGTCTAACTCAAAGTATATATCTCCATACAAAACCACAACAGTTTTACATTCAAGAACATAACATTCAAAGCACAAAACGCTATATATTAAACCCAGAAATACTCGTATTTGCAATATGATTTAGATCAAAAATGTAATTTTTAGGATTTTCACAGCACACAAGTAATGTATCTCATAGCGGTTACAGATCAAAATTCCAGAAGCAAACTGTTCAAGTTTTACATTTCAATTAATAATTAACTATTTCAGTTAAAATCCAGCCATTTATCTAGGCTTGAAACAGCTTCTTCCTCCGTTATTTTCTCTTCATCTGGTGCTTCTGTCTTCTCTTCTTCTTGTTGCTTCTGACATTCATCTATTCCTCCCTTGTTCTGCTCAAATGGACCTTCTTTGATGACTTCATTGTTATCTTTTTGATATGCTTGTACAGGTTGCAACTCTTCCCTCGCCATCATTCTCTGAAAAATATCAGCATTTATGGCCGGCATGTCCTTGCAGGTGAAGTTCATGTGTTTTCCATTTACCAGGCATTCTAGGTACTTCATGACGAATATCCCACAGTCAAGTGAGTCTTCTTCCTGTTGTGGACATAGCGGGTACTCCTGTCCCCATTGTGACAGTTGGTCACCTTTTTCTGCCCCCCCCTGAAGAATTCGTGCACAATACCCACCTGCATTAAAAATACACAACTCTTATTAATCATCAATCAACAAATATTAACCATGTCAATCCACTACAAGTAGAGTTTCTTTTTATAGAACGCTTACCCATCTAAGGAATTCCTTTTTTGACTTGCTATTTCCACTCATTGAGTTATAAGACCGGTGTGCTCCATCCCTGAAACTTGCCTCGTACAAGTGCCAGTGGTTGTCATTGTTCAATATGGTGAACACCGAGTCTATTGTGTCCCAATCTTTCATCGGGACGTTGAATAGTGGAGATAGCATGTCGATCTGCTCCATGGTTATGTTTTCAACATCAAACGCCAGCTTCTGCTGCAAATGCAAATTCACATTTATAAGTTTCAGTTTTGTGTATATATTTTTGTATTTTTGATGTAATTTTGTATACCAATTTTGTTCTTCTTACCGGAGCATATGCGCTCAAGCAGTGCCATGACAGACCCTTCTTTCTCTTTTTGCTTGTGGTAGCTTTGAGCATATGTACAAAGCAGTCCATAACCTGAAAAAATAACCACAAGATTTCTTTGTTTAGAAAAAAATCACAAGCTTTCAAAGAGTTACACTACTATTTATTAGTTTCTTACTAGTGATTGCATCATTTGATCTTTGTCCAGTAGGGTGGCGAGGTCCTTCCCCGTGCACCAAGTGTCATCACTGAATCTCCATTCTTGTTTTGACCTGCCAATCGTTTGTATAGATGTTATACATATTAGTTTTGGATAATGAATATGTCACGCCCCGATCTCACATTAACCACAAACCACAAGATTAAGACGCGACAGGATGGGATTCACACATAAGCCAATCACTCTTTACTTTTTAAAACCCTTTAAAGGACATTAACAGGATAATCTGGTTTATGCTGTAAAATGAAACAAAACAACTGCAGAAGCATCATTATTAAACTGACTAACAATATAAACAGAGGTTACAGCATATTACATTATTCGGCATAAAATAAAGCATAACAGTTAATTTACATCAATATACATATTCTCTCTCTCACTCACACCTTGTCCCATAGATCGAGGGGAATGGACTAAGAGACCTCTAACTATTAACTACGAACCTTCTATCGACTAGGCGTAAGGATAAATCGATCCTTCAGATTTCCTGCTGCTGATGATAACCTGAAAATGTTTTGAGTAGAGGTATGAGCCTACTCGCTCAGTGAATAGTATTTCACTTAGCAATCACTAAACAACTCATCAGGTTTATAATATTGAAATTAAATATAAATGCAGAACTAAGCAAGGCAGTTCTAATACCATAACAAACATACAGATAATAATCACATTCTAAATCATCAACAGGTAATTCAGGTAGATAAACAGTTATATAAATTTACTGTGAACCTACATGATTATTTATTCATTTTATTATGCCCTAAATATATGCAGTGTACTCTGCATATAAAGATCCGTAACAAGTTCATGCTACGGCCCCACCGTACAAGACTTAGCGACACACCCGGGAAATGCTAAGTCTGACTTCGGCCCTGCTCTGCTACAGGACCCCAGGCTCCACGGCCTCACTGCACAACCACGTGTGCTGCACAACCACGTGTGCTCCAGACTCTGCAAACCTGAGCACACAGGCAGAGAGTCTCACGGGGTTATCTCCATGACACACGCACGGATAATGTTGCAATAACCCCCACTTTCCTCTAGTGCCACCGTGACACAAGCACGCGTTATTGTTGGACACTACCTTACCATCCTCGTGTCTCCATGACATCGCACGGATAATGTTGCAACACGAGTTTCACCCCTAAATCGCAGACACATGTTAGGGGTTCTTCGGTGTTAGGGCATCTAGGTCTATACTTGATTAACAAATAAACATTTAAACAGGAATATTACATTTCATGCATTTTGCACAATCTAAACATCACAAAAGCACATATATATAATTATCATAATTAAACATGATTCAGAATCATTTATCCAGTTTCAATGCTAAACAACTATATTTGAAATCAGTAAATACATTGCAACAATAATACAGGAAATCTCATCATCTTCATTAAGTATATCACGTAGTTCAATTCTAATGAATCTAACATTCTCTATTGTATGAACTATAATGTTTAGAAGTTACATCAATTGATACATAAGCAATTAAACAATTAATTTGAGTTAAATATGGATTTCTAAATGAACTACTACTCACTTTCTGGAACTCGGCCGACCAAACTGGGAACTCGGCCGATCGGCTGACAACTCGGCCGATCCACCTGCAACTCGGCCGATCCAAACCTTGGTCGAAAACCTATAATGGGAAACTCGGCCGAATCATGTCCAATTCGGCCGATCAAAACACTGATCGTCAAAATCTAATTAAGGATCTCGGCCGAACCATATGCAATTCGGCCGAACTGCGCACTGGCTAGGAAACTAAAACGGATATAGGTTTATTAAAAGGTGAAATCCTACTCACCGCATTTCGGATTGTCCGGGTTCGTCCGGAATTGCGTCTAAGGCCGGATTCTAGACGATTTCGGATCGTCTTCTACCTCTGGTCTTTTCCAGTTTACGAACCTGCTGCAACAGCAGCTTTCACTCTCGAACAGGTTGGAGAAGAGACTCGGTTAGGTGCTGATTGAGGGCTATTAGTTGCGGATTTCTTCTTAGGCCTCTTGGCCGAGCTCAAAGGTATCATCTCCTTGACAAATCCCACTCCATTAAGCCCTAGCTCAAACAGCTGCTTACAGGCACTTCTACGTTCACAAACAGGTTGAAGAAGAAGGTCACGCTTAGTGCTTGACGCATCTACAACTGCAGATTTGGATTCAAAACCATAAATCGGAATTGGGGTTACCTTCCCGAAGAACTAGACCAGCCAAACGATCCTTCCTTGATCGTGCGCCGCACAGCTGTTGCTGCAGGTCGGCCGGCGCTCAAGCAGGTTAGGTCGACGATGGTGGGGGAAAGAAGGGAGGAAGGAAGGAGGTAGAAGGAGGAGAGCAGTGGGGATGTTGGATCGGAGCCCAGGGCTAGAAAATTGCCCCATGATCGCCCCTTGCTCGTGACCTGCTTCAAATCTATCGGGCGCCGCTTTTGGCGAGTTCCTGTTCTATCGGTCGCGTGAGGGAGAAAAGAACAGGGGTAACCGACCCCAAAGGTAGTAAATAAAATAAAAGATAAAAGTCCAATTAATAGAAAAATTGCACTTAGGTCCAAAAACCTTAAAACTGTCATAACTTTTGCCTTGGAGGTCCAATTCACATGATTCTTTTTGCAACGTTTCGAGCACGAGGTCCTCTACACCCTCAAAGCAAGTAATCATACTAACTAGTTTGTTTCAACTAATCGCTTCATAGGCACTTATTTAACTTAATGAACTTAATAACCAACGTTGCTATCATCATTAGTTACCTTATATGAGTAAATCTCAACTATTGATTCATGACTTAGCTTATCTTGGTTATTAGCTAATCATAACTGGTCAAATGCACAAATTGCATCTTGAGTACTTTATTCAATTTGATTAAATTAATGATGCACTAAGCGATGTGCTTACTGGTTAATCATGGAGTGGGTCATAACAGAATAGGCGATGTTTTATGTGTGTACACTTGACAAAATAACAAATTCTCTTACATTTCTTCTATATTGTCCATGAAGTGGTGGACAATTTCCCTGGATTGTTTTGTTTTGAAATGCTCAAAACCAATGAAGTTTGACAACTTGTGTTGTCAAACAAAAGAGCACTTCATGTTAGAATCAATCTTCATTTTCTACTAGTTACACTATGTTGATATGTCGTACGGTTACTATAGATCATCGTATAGTTACTCTTTATGTTCTTACAGTTACTCTTCTAATTCACATAGTTACTCTAGACCATTATAGAGTTACTCTTTATATTACTTATGTTACTCTACAATATCACACAATTACTCTACTGTATTTACACAGTTACTCAAGTATTGATATACTTTAAAGGAGATGCAACCTTACCTTTTCTTCCCTCCTCTTCTTCACATTTTTCTCGATGCTACCTATGATTTGTTGTTCTATCTTTGACAATTTTTTTCTGGGCTCCTCCTTCTGCCCTTCTTCTTCGATTATATTCTTCTACTGTTCACCTATTTCTTCTGCATCTCGTGCAGATTTTCCGTGGTCCAAACCTTCAGCTGATTTTTCTTTCTTCTCCTCCTCATCATCATTTTTCTTCCCGTCATTCTCATCTTCTGAGTCATTCTCTTATACATATTTTCTTCTGAGGCTCATCCTGCCTCGCTTCCTCGGCGTGTCGTCCTTATCCATACCTTCATTCTCTACTTTGCTCGTCGAAGCAACATCCTTATTGGGTTCTTGAATATTCCCCGATGTGAACCTCTCAGCAGATTGTTCGAATCCACCGACAGGTGACTGTGATTTGTCACCTTCATCTCCGAATTTTCTCCTCAGATTTCTGTTCTCCTCTTCCAGCTCGGCTATTCTGTTTTCTAGTCGTTTCTTCTCTCTCTGCATTTCAGTGAATGCCTCAACAGCAATTTTCGTGCATATCTCCTTCTGTATCTTTAGCTCCTCCTCGAGTATGTGAATTCTTCTCGCCAGGTTGGAGTCATCAGTAGGCACTCCTTTTCGGATGACTGGCTTTGCTGGCGCCTTGTTTGGCGTTTGTTTACTTTCAGCCCTTTTCTCCGCAAGGTAGTAGGGCATGTCTTTCATTGTTCTTGCAGCTCGCCAGTTATTCCCTTGGTCTATATTCATATCTTCACAAACCTGTCCATAAAAAAATCAAAAATAGTATTTAACAATGCAAACTTACAGGATTATGTTATATATTAGTTTTTGTAACAAATAAGAAATATTCTTACATCCTTAGGGTTCACAACCCCTAAATCCATCAACTTCTCGACCGGCGCAGCCCACTTCTTTATCCTTGGCTTTGCGTCGAGGAACGTTGGCTTTGCCATGTTTGTCATCTCATATGCCCAAACCTACATTTAAACAGAGTGAAAATTCAATGCATATGTAATTGCCCCCCATAGTCATCATTGTAATAATTTTGTAGATGAAAATAATTTCGTTCACTTACACATAGGCACATCACACACCCTGTTGTGTAGAGGGTGGTTTTCCCTTTCTCCCCTTTCCTCCTCAGCTGGACATTTTGCTTCAGCATCTTCATATTCCTGAAGATGCTCCCATGCACCAGCTTTGCCCAATTCATCTGCGTCGTTTCAGTAACATCGTCTAGGTAGTGCAGTATGTAGATTGGTGTGCAATAGCTGGTGTCTGGGAGTAGGAATGTTGCCAGCAGGTATAACATCCACGCATGGCACATGTTCTGGTAGTCCGATGGATCGTCGGTACTTGCAAATTGTTGCCAAAGCTTTGCTAAGTTGTCCTTGTGCAGGACATCCTTTTCCCTTAACCTCTTAGAGGTCTCCTCTTCATTTCCTTGTTTACCTGTTGCCCTGGCAAATTGTTGCCATATTGATCTCACAATCTCAGAATTTTTCCTAGGTATGATGTCCATACCTCTGCTTGGGATACCTAGAATTACCCCTACATCTTCAACCGTCATCCTTCTTTCCACCCCTCTGGCCAGCAAAAACCTGTCATCATCTACATATCTGTCTATCAAATCTTCCAAGAGGCATACATCAAGCATAAGATTCGGCATCTTTATCATGTTTGCAAATGTCGTCGCCCTCATCATTCTTATCTAATTACTTGTAAACACCTTGCTCTTGCTGGCGGTGATGTAGCTCTTTAGGTAACACCTGTGGTACAGCCTCTTTATCCCCACAGCAAACATATGAAAAGTTACTCTTAGTTTTCTTTTTTTTTAGCATTACTTGTTACTCAGTCAAGTTACTCTTCAATTTTTCACATTTCAATCCACGTGGTAGGTTGATAATATTTTTAATGCTAACTGTTTATTCTTGTAACAACAATTTTAATAAAGTTCAAGTAAGTGTCATATGATAGTAACAGCAATTTAATAAGTTTACAAATCCATTCAATATTACCTTCAGCTGTCTTTCCTTTCTCCTTTTCTGTCCTCTTAATTCTATCCTCTTTTTCTCCCTCATAGGTAGCCTTTTCCTTTCCCTTTTCTTTCTTCCTCCTTATTTCCTCTTCTTCTATCTCGTCAGCAGCCTTACCTGTATCATTAGTTTCTCCGGCCTTCCCTTTCCCTTCACTTTCTTTTCCTGTATAGGAATAAAGTTACTCTATATTTCTAGTCTTTTTTACCTTAACCATATGGTTTTCATATGTCGAACTGATATGTAAAGTGTGCAAATTATTCTTTGTTCTATAATAGTTACTCTAGCATTTACTCTAGTTACTCTAGGCTATCGTACAGTTACCCTAATGTTCTATATCAGTTACTCTTGGTATCATGTAGTTACTCTACTTCTTATAACAATTACTCTTTTAGCATGCGTTGTTACTTTCTATACGATATCTTTCTGTTTCTCGTTTGTAATGTACATGCTATCATAAATTACCTTGTCGTTCTTTGCTCTCCGCTTTGTCATTCCGAGGTTTGCCAGTCTCGGTAGCTCTTTTGCCTTCTTTCTCAACCGTACCCAGCTTACTTCGTTTTGCTTTTTTCTCGGACGGTTTACTCGTCAGGGGATCTGCAGCCCCTCTTTTCTTCCTTTTCATTTTTGACGGAGGAGTCGCAGAAGCAACCTCCTTCTCCCCTTTCGCAGCTTCTTGTCCCGTTTCACCCGTGTTCGCATCCCCTTTTTTCATCTTCTTTTCCGCAATTGCTTCTTTCTCCGCTACATCTGTTGTCTTGGGCATCGTAGTCCATTCCGTATCCCCTTTCAGGGTAATATGTGGTTTTGCGGCCGCCGCTTCTTATGGTTCTTTGGCCATCTTCTCCTTGGCCTGATGGGGCTGCATTTCAAAGTCTTCGTCTTCTTCAATCACAGGTCATAGATTCCTTCTCCACGGCGGCATTGTCGAGGTCTTCCTTGATGCTTTCTTTGGTCTCGTCATCTTGGAAGAGGTAACTGATTCAGAATTGAGATGCAGCGAAATGTGGAATCAAAGATGATGGAGATGGAGGAGCAAGTGGAGACGAAGGAGTAGGGGATAGAGGTTGTTGCGGTGATTTGGTCGCCGATGATTTTTGCACGAGAGGCAAAACGATGGCAGAGGGAAGGCAGAGCGACGGTCTGAGCGAGGGCAGTGCGAGGGTTTTGGGCAGGTCGCGTTCGAACGCTTTCCGCCTATTTTTCTTTTTTGAAGTAATTACAGGGCAATGCCACCGCGTGCTGCTGTCGGGTAACTTGCCCAATACTACCCGCCGGGCAACAAATTCTAACTATATATATATATATATATATATATATATATATATATATATATATATATATATATATATATATATATATATATATATATATATATATATATAGAGAGAGAGAGAGAGAGAGAGAGAGAAAAAGAGAGTCAGGTTGGAATACACTCGAGTGTACAAATCGCACGGATACACTCAATGTACTCAAATTTTGTGTATGAGCTATTCACAAGATGTTTAAAAAGATCAACGGATTAGATTTTTTGAAAAAAAATATTACATCATGAAAAACTACTAGGTATATTCTGCTCCAAATATACTCGAGTGTATTCTAACCTGACTCTCTCTCTCTCTCTCTATATATATATATATATATATATATATATATATATATAATGCAGTAAAGTGTAAAGATCACACGGATTCACTCAAGTGTGTTTGTATATCAAGACTATTTTTTGCAAGATATAAACCATTGATCTTCATTGTCATACTATAAATAAGATACATACAAATTTTGAGCTCATTTAAACGAGTTTAAGTCATTCATCCGAGGGCAACAAAATCGACGTGTAAACTAATTTTTTCAATCTTTATAACATGCCTATAAATAAAATGTGCTCAAAAATTTTATACAGGTTATTCACAAGATGATTAACGAATTAGATTTTTAAAAAAATTACATAATGAAAAACCACATGGTATATTCTACTCTGAATATACTCGAGTGTATTCTAACCTGACTATATATATATATATATATATATATATATATATATATATATATATATATATATATATATATATATATATCCCAGTCTTTCGAAACACATATATCCCAGTCTGGTTTGGTAAAACTATACCTTAAAGCAGAACGTTGTTTGAATGTTTGCAAATTTTCAGATAAAAACCAAACCATGGTTCTGCAACATGTCAGGTTTTGGCTCTTCGGTCTTGATTCAGTTTACAGCCCAGCTGCTTATAAGTAAAAAGACGAAGTAACAACTGATGCACTAACACCAATCAAGGGCAAGCTAGCTCACGGAGACGTGCTAGGCAAATTATTGCAAGCCCCGTTTAACCTCATACAGGATGCTGAAGCACAAAGCGTGGTTTATTTCCACCTGGGACGTAAGAGGGTCACGCAAAAGGAAAACCATGCTCTGTTTCAGCTCATACCTCGGACAGTTTTGCAGTGCGCAAAAATTCTGGAAAAATTGCTATTAATGGTAGCTCTGGTACTACACTACCAGACAAAGAATCATAGCATTTAATTCGCTAATGGTGTATGCACATCGGATTATGATTTAGGACACAAGATGAAAGTTCAATTTTCGATTTCAATAAGTAGCAGTGCAGAAGTTATGAGGTTCAAAACATTTGGCTGGCAACGACAATAACATACATGATTTATACCCGCTCGGAAAGTAAGGAAAACGTATTTAACATGCAACAGGAAACAACAAAGAAACATTGGATCAATCTGATGAAAGCAATTGGGTATAGTTTCACGCCATATGCAGAAGCTTCTTGAATCAACAATGATGTCAATATGACGCAACACTTCATGAGCGAAATCCAACTGATCTCATCGCATTCAAGGCAACTCCAGTTGCTTTTGTATCGAACATGAAAAGAAAATAATCTGATGACGATAGTGACGGAATGCTCAAGCTTCCAGATGAGATAACTGAATATCCCTCCACCTGCAATCAGTGTACAAAAACTCACCACCCACCCGCATTATGGTCAGCACCAGAATATGGATGTTTCAGGAATAATTCAACAGCAGCACATCGCCAGCAAGAACTCTGCGCTATGTTAAAATGGGACATTGTAAGATTAATGCGCATGTAGTACCTATTAACTATGCACTGTCTATCAACTACACGGGTCGACATACGCCTACTCACTAAAAGTAACGGATGCAGAACTTGGTCAAGGTTAGCTAATAGTTCGAAATTATAACTTCTTCAGATTGCCTGCTTTTAACTCAATATCAGGGATTCCCTTTATAATGTTAGTCTAAGATAAAAAGGAAGGTCTAACCGGCACAGTAGCATGATAGACAACAACTAAAACCTATATATGAACTATGATTACTTCAGAGGTTTTGCAATTCGGAGCAGAATTGAGTACATGCAGTAGGATAACAAAATTCAATCTGCAGTGGTTTCAAAGAGTTGAAGGAACTAATCATTAGAGGAAGCCAAAAGACAAGTGGATGCAAAAGATGTCTTTGAGAAAAAATTATTGCTGATTACAATAAAATCTGGAACTATGAACTTGTTCGGGAGACTAGGATACAAGCAACCTACAGTTACAGAGAAGTAACTAAATAAATTCTTCAAAATAAGAAGTAATACCTACAGATAATAGAGTAAAAGCTACAAGGCTCGTTACTTAACAATATTGCTGACTGGACCAATAGTGAGATCTATGTACTTGGAACGCTGAGATGGATACTACTTCAAATATAAGAAATAACGGTACAGCTACTTCACACACAGTAGGCTCAAGTTACAGAGAGTAAACTAGATAAGACAATGGGACAAAAGCTACTTGAGATCTCGTTACTTAAGAATATTGCTGACTAATCAGTGATATCTATGTACTTGAAGCTGAGATAGATACTACTTCAAACATAAGAAATAATGGATCAGCAAAACCTAGCACGCAGTAAGGGCAAAGCCTACTTGGAGATTCTGTTACTTAACAATATTGCTGACTAAACCAATAGTGAGATCTATGTACTTTGACACTGAGATAGATGCTACGTCCAATGTAAGAAATACTATTACACCATTGCCTAGCACAAAAGTAAGGGAAAAGGCTATTCGGAGATTTTGTTACTTGGCAATATTGTTGACTAAACCAATGGTGAGAAACATGTACCTGACGCTGAAATAGATACTAGTTCTATAATAAGATATATTAGTACAGCATAGGTACTAATGAAATGTGCCAGCTGGAGCATCATTTAGTAAAGTACTATTCTGAACTTAAAATTAGTAACTAGAAATAAGGCTTCGGTGATAGTACCTAATTGAAAGACACTATAGTCGAATAAACAGTGTGTTCAAAGTCAAGTATAGAAAATACCAATAGCTGACAGGAACTAGGAAAAGGTAAAACTAATGCACCTGTAACATCTAACGGAAACACAAGACGACCAGAAAATGAAGTCAGCAAGTCAATTTTAAAGGTGAACAGCCTACACAACAATTTTGGGTTTCATCTTACCAAGTTAACACCATTTGCAGAAGTCACAGATATGGGTAATCGAGCTTCCACCACAGCCAAACTCAGCTCGTATTGGTCTTCAAGACAGATGCACCCATCATTCCCTGATTGAATTCCCAAGCTTCAGCATTTCACAAACCAGAATCAAAGGTCGAGTACCAGCTTCTCACACTCTTAAACCGTGACTGCCAAAAGAAATCCAAACGAGCAGCATCCCCTGTGCAAATGGGAAAATGCAGGAGGAAACAAACCATTATGTGGTTGTCAATTATCTCAACTACTAATACCAAAGCCCATACTCTTCTATGCTCTTACAACTAACATCCAGTAATGTACTTTCTACCTCTACTCATAAACAGCCAGCAAACTACAAACCGGGTCATCTCTCTCAAGTCTTGGCAGTCTTATAGTTTACAGCAAAACAGCCATCTATTCTGAAACATGCAGCATATAGTATATTACTAGAAAAAATATATCGCCTCTTTACTTGCTAATCCTCTTCAGGTAAGCTCCCTGGATAGCCTACTTCTTAGACCATGTACTTCTATATAGTCGCTACTAAAAGTAGGGATGCTACAACTTCCCTTCAAGTTAATGGTGCATGGCACATATGAAGCACAACTTCCATAAATGTCAGCGAGCAACCTTTTTTATTAACTACTGAAACCATGATAGCAGGCATTGAGATATTATACGTCTCTACGTATTTTTGTTCTAGCATAAGCGGTCAAAATAAACATAGAGAACAAATTATGATAGCCGATGCACAAGCATATATGGATACGGAAACCATACCAAAGTAAACTACATAATTAAAGAAAGACGAAACACAAGGCAACCCTTCCCACAATGACAACTACCGATTTGATTTATAGAAAATAACTACTAATAAACTACTGGTTTAAGCATCCCAACCAGTTGGTGACTCTGAAACTGCAAGTGGCCGTCTCAAGAAAGTAATAATCGCACTCATTCAGAGCAGTATCAGTAACCAACGTATTACTGGTGCTGAGCTTGTCTGGCTTGAGCGGCACCATAGCCACCATAACTAGCTGGGCCACCAGAAGCTCCATTTGCTTGACCAGCTCCGTAACCCCCACCTTGAGAAGGATCAACTCTCCATGAATTTTGATATGCTGAGGCACCGTTTGCATCACCATAGCCACTGCTCATGTATCCAGAACCAGAACCTTGCTCTCCTGCACCCCCAGCTGCAGCTGTAGGGGGGCCACCACTACCACCACGCCCCCCTACTGCACCATAACCACCCTGGCTCGGATATGACCCGTCATTTCCGCTGTAACCCCCATAACCATATCCTTGATTCCCATATCCCGCCCCACCAGTTTGACCCGCAGGTGCACCACCACCACCTCCAGGTGCATTCCAAGAAGTAGCAGATCCATAACCTGCACCAGCAGGGTAGCCACTGGAGCCATATCCAGGTGCAGCCTGATTAGTCCAAGGGCTTCTTGGTGCGCCTGGCAAGCCAGCTCCATAACCTGCAGCAGCATTAGGATTAGCAAAACCTCCAGGTCCACCATAGCCAGCATTTGTGTTCCCAAAGCCACCAACACCGTAACCAGGATAACCAACACCAGCTGCTCCTCCGTAGCCATATGCAGGGCCACCATAACCCGATGAAGGATAACCAGGGTAGCCTGCTCCAGTTCCCTGTGTCTGCATGTACCGGCCACCGTCCATCCTGCCATCATAAGAACCAGAATTTGCAGCACCGCCGCCATATGATTGGTAAGATCCTCCACCACCAGAACGACCACCACCACCACCAGAACTAGGGTTAGCATCCTTTGGAAGAGCCTTTTTGACTTCTACAAGCTTTCCATTCAAGTCATGAAATGTCTTGTGGAGCACTCGCTCGACAGCTTCCTCAGTGTCAAATGTAATAAACCCGAAGCCACGTGGCCTCTGGGTAGACTGATCATACATTACGACCACATCAGTCACTACACCATATGTCTCAAAGTATTGTCGGAAACCATCTTCTGTTAGAGTGGGAGGCAACCCCCCAACAAAAATCTTCTTAGTTCTCATATTCCCAGATCCCCCTCCTGCAGATCTTCCAGAATTGGCATTACCAGACCTTGCAGAAGTCTGCTGTTCCTCCCTAGACATCGCTCGTTTAGCTTCTACCTGGAAAAAAAAAAATTGAATTAATAAACTAGGGGGCAGGCAAAGGCAGAAAATATTAAACAACACAACAGTCATACAAGATAACATCTCGATTATAGGGATGAAGTCGCGTATTTTGATAACAATTCAAAGACAGGTTTCAAACTCAAACTATATATTCAGTAGCATTGCTTCCGTAGCATGTGAATTATTGTAACAGATAGCATATAATACAAGACAATATGCATATTGTAATTAATTTATATACCGCAAAAAGGGTCACAAAAGGGAATGTAAAGGGCCAAAACATGGGTGTCTTTATTCCATTAAAAGAAGTTCAATTCAAACTGGATCAATTCCCAAAGTCCGGCACTCGGAAAACAAGACGAACTCAAAGACATCACAATGAAAATGGAGCGCAATCTGCAAATTAAAAAGAAAAAAGCAGATCTGGAGATTAATTGATTGTAACAAAAAGAATTTCAGCGGCCAAATACTTCATCATGCAACCAAATCCAGAGCGTAAGAAAAACTAACTAATAACCGTGCCCAAAAACCAAGAATGGGTTCATACTATTGCACAACCTGGAACATCATAACGGCGACAGCACCGGACCGTTAGAAGAAACCAGTGGCAGCAGATCCACAGGTTGGACGAGCGCGACTGTGTAGTGGAAAACAACCGCAAGGAAGAAGCGAAAAATCCCCAAAAGCGAGGTGGGAGGAATAAGTATCACTACTCACGGTACGGCCATCGATGACGTGCTTGTCCTGGAGGACATGGTCGAGGATGGACGGGTCAGCGAAGACAACAAATCCGAAGCCGCGGGGTCGTCCGGTGGCTTTGTCCTTCATGACGACGGCCTGGAGGACTTCCCCGTACTTGCCGAAGTGCTCCTTCATGCGCTCCTCCGTCGTCTCCCACGAGATCCCGCCGATAAAGAGCTTTCCCTGGTCGGAATCCATCGCGTGCTTTGTGATTCGCTCTAGGGTTCGGGGTCGCCCTTTCTAGGGTTTCTCTCCGCGTTGAGGGAGAGGAAGGGAGGGTGATCAGGGCGCAGGCAGTGGGGTTTTGAGGGTGTGAGAAAGTGGATTCGAATGGACGGGTATGATGAGTTCTCTTTGACGTGAATACGCCATCCAGTTGGGACCAATTAAAAAAAGACAGTTAAAAGGCTCCAAGATCTTTTCGACCATGGTGTGTTGGTTTTGTTGATGGATAGGTAACAATTAGTCTTTGGTCACGCAACTAAATTCAAATATCAATTACATTTGTACTTGTCTTTTATTGGTTAAATGTAACTCATTAGTGCAGCCGGTCTTTGATAATATATAGGATTGACGGGTCTATGAGTTTATTTTAAATCCTTCGATCCAAATTCAACTTGATTTTTTTAATCATTTTCCTTCTAAGATTATAAAGTTCAATCGAGATTGAGTACTCTATCCTGAAAGTTATGTGACACAATGTTCGGACTATAATTGCATCGAGAGCAATTTTGTGTCAAATTCCGATTTATCACAATGCACACTGCACATGTCCCATAGACGGGGTTAACTCAGTTCAAACCTTAGAGACTTGAGATGTTGCCAACGAGGGCTTAAGAGTGATAGGGAAGAAGAAGAAGAATATAGTAGTCTAATCCAATAATTTTCTCTTCAGACCGAACATAACATAAATTATTTGTTTAGCATGGGATTTGGACGACAGATGCCTAGTGGTTTGTGTCGCCTAAGCCTAGTTCAGTAGGGATTAGAAGCATAGGTTCTTTGGATGAACTTGGGCTAACGAGGTATGTTCAGGTTTCCATTACCCCAAAACAAGGACCAACAAAGTCTATGTTCGAGATGGATTTTGTATTGATTATGTGAGCACCTACCATATAAAAGTGAGATTATTCAAAACAATATTATGATTACAAAAATTAACCAAAAGAACTAATAGATTGCAAAATATATATATTAGGCAAATTGTACAAAAGCCAAATTGTGTTCATTCTTAATATGTTAACTTTACAACAAATTGAACAATAACCATCGTCACCGCATGTATACAAAAGATATGTGATCATCATATTTACAACATGTGCATCTATACAAGACATGCAAATGAAAAACACAAGAGTCATGATACATCTAATTAAACCCTCCCTTCCTCGACCTAATAGTATAGTGTTGAGTCCAGTCACAACGTCAAAATTTCATCACCAACCTCCAAGCTTTGCTATCCTCGAATAAACTCTATAAAGTTTCTCTCACATTGTTGGTCGCCTAAAAGATGTGCATAATACAAGGTGGGACTCATGTCTAAACGACATGATATAAAAACTAATAACATTTTTTACTTACAATATCATAAGATAATAATATAGGTGAGAACATAATATAAAAGACGTCAACAATCTCTAAGATACAAATATAGAATAAGTAATGACAAGTGATGAAGCCTTTAATTGGGTCTTTATGTTGTGTGAAAATGTTTATTATTCACATATAGACGTTTCTTTATGCATGTTATTCCCCATGTATATGGTTTCATATTCAAATGCACTAATATATGTTCTTTCATATTTTTTAGGTGATATAACCATGTTTTAGATGGAGATGATTGAAGGAGGAGGACCCATGGTTCCTTCACCCTTGGAGGAGCCCAAAGTTAGCCCAAGAATTTCCCTGACCTAACCCAAGTGGCCAAAGATCAAGCCAAGGCAAAGAGCAGAATGGATGAGCAAAGTGAAGATCAAAGTGCAAAGAAAGACCCTCAGCATTGTTGGTATGTATGTCCAGAGAGCCAATAAAATGATGATGGTAATGACATAACATGCAAATGATTTGATTAATGATAAACACAAGCTTTCAATCTACTTTGTATATTCAGTTATGAGATAATGATTAACATAATAAATGTCTAGAGAATGATATTACTCAATGACGTATATCTTCAAGTACGTGACTTGGAAGAAATGAGATCATATGGATGTTAAGAGTACATATATACATTCTCATTATGTCCCTGATCGGTTGTTATTGTGGAAGGTTGATAGATAATAATAACATATAAGACCAGAGTGTGAGTTGGTTGATGATAGAGTCTCATTAGTCATGATATGGCGATATCAAACCAAGCACACAAATACATGTTAGAAAACTGTGTATCAGACAAACCCACCATGAGACTGACACATGGAAGCCATCATCATGGAAGTCATAGTCAGCTCTCATAGTGATGGCGATGGTTGTGGTTCTTAGACCTAAAATCACTGCACTCATCACATAACGATGGGTACACTTGGACATCATCAAACGTAGTCTTAAAACATGGGTTGTTATAAAGGTGATGATTGGGTGACTTTGACACATGGGGACTAACTGTGAGTGATAGAGATGGGTTTTGTCCCTCCTACATGGTATGATATCCAAGGCCTCTGGATTAGCAATACTAAGAAAAGTATGGCTATACGAATGTGAGTCAATATATGATATTGAGCTTTCATATATCTCATGCAGTCTGATTCAGTTCAAGAAACAAGATTGAACAATAATGAGGATGACTACTCCATGCCTCTAGTTCAATCTAGATATCAGTGATAAAGGAACTATACAAACATTGTAACACCATACACATATTATAGGTTAAAGTTGCCCCCAACTTTCCATTCACCTGGGTAGCAATGATGTGTGACTAGGCACCGCTCATTGCTTATGATGTCATAAGTTGTTATGGACATTCACTGCCAACGTGATATGGGACCTATCGAGTCACACACATAGGAACTCATCTAGAAGAGGAGTTTTGATCTTGAATGATGATTGAATTGATTACTAAAATGTTTAGGCATTCAATTCACTCACGCAACAAACCAACTAATACTGGACTGCCAGACAATCAAGTCAAGTGTTGAGATTGTCGTTTGGAGTGTCAGGTTGATTGTGTTGTACATTGGTTGGAATTATGCCTGACCTGGGCTACGACACGCTCATCTCACCTATGTGAGATGCCCGTTTTGTTCACACCATACACCCGTCTCGGCGGTGCAATTCGATTGCATCAAGGATTGGTGTTGACGTCATGTTAAGCATCAATTGGAAATGAATTTAGAAACATATACAAATTTGGGAAACACACTAGACAACCGTCTAGAGTGAGCCAAATGATCGCATGGGTTCTCATATGACCGTTTCGGCTATCGCAGGTTGTGAAGTTTCCAGAATTGTTGTGAAAATTTGAGATCCACTGGTCCCTTCCACACCCGCACAAACTGGGAACCCTAATCCTAGCATCTACTATAAATAGGGGGTACTGGGGGCTTCTCAGAGCACAACACATACAGTTGAAAATCAGTTGCTCTAACAATTATTGTCCGCTCTGGTTGTGGTAACCATGAGAGCTCGAGCAAGTCCTACCCAACTAGGGAGGGATAGCAAGGAGAGAACAACTGAGGATCATTTTTGTGAGAGAGCAGGTTGGTGACTAGTACACCAGTGGGAGGGACAACTCCTTCCTGTCTGTTCTAGCAGGATGACATGAGTTCTAGTAGGTATGTGTGGACTACTCTAGGGATAGGAGTTCTTTGGCTACTACTAGAAGGGCAACATCAAATCACAATTTGTGGCGAGATCAGAGGAGCCACTGCAGCAATTGTTCGAGTCTGTTGTCCGTGGAGGAGCAGTTAGATGAGTCCCAGTGCAACCAGGAGCTCTACAGACACCATCTAAGACAAAGTGTGCATCTACATCGACGAGGATTTTCATTGGACTTGCTCCAGGACCATGTATATCTTCATGAAACCATCCTTCCCTTTACATAGTTATTGACACGATCTGTTGGTTAATGGGAAATATGTCAGTAATTTTTTTTGTTTCTGCTTCCTATCTGATGTCGTATTTTCCTACAGTTGTATCAGAGCCATGTCAATTTACTATGTTTTGAAATAATCGATATGATCGGATTTTAGTTTTATCATGTTTATTTATTGCATGTGATTTGAATATTAAAACCGTTTGATATGCACGTCCGTCTTATCACCACAAAAGAACCCAAATGAATATATATATATATATATATATATATATATATATATATATATGTGTGTGTGTGTGTGTGTGTGTGTGTGTGTGTGTGTGTGTGTGTGTGTGTAATTTACACACCTCACCATTAAATCGGTTTATGGTGGATGTGAAGCATGGTTATGATTAAAACCCCGGATCTATGTGAGCATGTATGATATATTGGATATTTCTCTCTCTTCCATTATGTACTTCTAAACCCTACCTTGCTCAACATTCTTGTATTATCTTAAATTTCATAATTGAATATGATCTGATGTGTAATTGATAACTACTGAGTGCAATTGATTCCTTGATGACACTCAATTTGACCCTAATATAGTTTTTAATTCTATCACTAATTGCCACACTTTCCATTTATGTTGAAGTAACCTTTGAACACATATGTATTGGGTTCTTATTATCACCTTGTAGATCTCATTTTTATGATTCCAACGCATGTCGTTTTACTCAATTTCGAGCTTGGATGAAGAAGTTACGCTCATTTGAAATCACATTGATTTAACCTTATTTTGTCCCTTTTAGATGGGGTTTTACCCTGTTGGGCCCCAATTTGTGGGTGTGCACGTGGTCCACAAACCTCTAGTCTAATCTGGGTGTAATCCAAGCCCCCGTTTGACACCCAATCAAAAGCATGGATCCAAGAGCAGCCAATCTCGAGCCCTTTGATCCCTCATCCACAGATCGAGCCTCCATCCAACGGACCTTGTCTTTTCCCCTTCCTTCATACAGCTCCTCAGCGCAAAGGTCGTTGGATCTCTACCTACTCCACATTTTGGTGCCTCCTTTTCACGTAGTCTACCCCCAAAATCTCCAATCCCTTTGCCTATAAAATCACTCCCCAAACTCCTACCCCTCTTTTCTTTGCCTTTCACGAACTCTAGCCTCTTCTAGCCTTTTTCTCCTTCCCCCATCCTTAGGTCGGCGTCGCCACAAGATCGTTTGGGAATCTTGCTTTTGTCGGGTTTCAGGGGAAGATGGAGGTGGCGGTGGGTCCGTAGGGCTACTGCAAGACTAGGCGGAACCTTCATGACCTTCGCTGGCCACCCATGCACCGACCTCGATACTTGTCGACAAGCTGCTTCAAGCAGCACCGCCGCGTAAAGTCAGGTGGTCATCGTGACCGCATGGCGACCATGGGCGGTAGAAAGTGGCGACATGGGAAGTTGTAGGGCAGTGGGCACCGATGGCAGGTGATTCCCCATCCACAAAAACCGCCCTACAGCTGTGGACGACGGTTGGAAGCCACTGGGCTCGGGCCAACTCCATGATGTGGCCCATTTTGGGGCCCAATCAAGGCATAATAACTCTAAAATCCTTGATTAAAGGTACAATCTTAAAATGCTCTTAACTCCCTAGTTATACATCCAAATGGCATGATGTAATATACTATTCTGTTCATAAAAATGCCCTCTTTGCAATGATGCTACTTTCTTATGCTAGTTTTTCTTGATTCTACACTGATTTGCTAAAAACATTTCCTTTGTGAACTTTTGACTAATAACTGACGTGGCTATTTGAATGCACTAACAAATTCACTCGGGGTTGAAATCCCTGAGATTTTACCAAAACCAAAGTGCAATAATACCACCCGCAAGCGGACGAGTCTTATCGCAGTATAGTTAAGGATCGAACCCAAAGGACAACGTTTTTAAGAACCCTTGTCAGTTGAATCTAGCTCAAGTAAAACTAATATTTAGAATGATTGGTTGATTTGAGGTTTTTTAAACTAATTGTAGGAAAAAAGTTGAATTAAAGATGAGTTTAAATCAATGGTATGGAATCGCTGGGATGGTACTGAGTTTCACCACCGCTACACACGCAAACATATTCAATCATGAACAATCCAGGCAATATATAACAATCCAAGTAGAGCTGCTGCAAAACCCCCCATGCGGGCGTCAGGTTCACGTAAGCATCACCTTAGGCATCAAATGTCTCATCACCATCCGGATCACTTTACTTACGACTCTGAAGATACAAAAATCCAGGGAGGTTGCGGGCCCCCCATTCGAGCGTCAGGCACACAGAAGCGTCACCGAAGGCTAGATGGCTCGTCCCCTCACAGATCATTCACTTACGACCTCAGAGGAATCCCATCCTATTTCTAGTTTGGGAGTCAGCCGCGCTAACTAATAAGCAAGCAGGCGATTAATATACTAGCTAACATCGACGACTAAAAGGAGATACAAAATCCACCTAAGGCTGTGAACCCCCTATACAGGCGTCAGGCACACAGAAGCATCACCGAAGGCTAGATGGCTCGTCCCCTCGCAGATCATACACTTACGACCTCAAGGAATCCTTTCAGAAGTTCTCGTCAAGGAGTCTAACTTGTTAAACGATGTTTGAACCTATATATAGATGTTATCGCAACATAGGGAGCACAAAGATGAAAGCAAGCAAGTAACCAAACTACTAGCATAACAGTTAACAATGAAATGAAGAGTTAATACATTACCATGGAGAGTTTAACAAAAGAACATGGTTTGCATGGGCAGCGGGGCTAGTCCCCGCACCCCGGCGAAAAGGGACTACTCGCCCATGATGCGAGAAATAAGAAGGATAAGAAAGAAAGAGAGATCCGCCATGAGCTCGGTGCAGAAGGTAGTCGCAGCTCGGTGAAGAAGATGCGGCCTTCTACGTTGTATCGAAGCAGATCTGGACATGCACGGGAGTTGCCAAGACAGACCGGGCAGTCTCCCTTGCTCCGCCTTCCTTCTCTCTTCAGCCTCCTTGGTTGCAACACATGCAGTAGGTGGGATGGAATTTGATCGGAGTTGTGCTCTGGCATCCTGGCGGCGTCCGGATCCGATGCCCAGATGAGGACCCTTGGGGTCCTATTTATAGGCTCAGATCTATCCCCAAACAGTTTGGGTAAGTTGCTAGAAATATCTCCCCCAAATGGTCTGGAGACCGTTTGGTGCCAAACAGTTTGGAGACCGTTTGGTGCCAAACGGTTTGGAGACCATTTGCTGCCAAATGGTATGAATTGGTAGCTGCGTCAATCGGTCTTGAAGGCGGTCTCAATCTCAGTGTGAATATACAACAACTGGTCTTGAGTGCGCGGCATTTGATCTTCATTCGGTCTTCACGATCGCAGCAAATGGTCTCGGAAACTGCATGGATCCAAACGGTCTTGGAGACCGCATGGATCCAAACGGTCTTGAGACCGCATGGACCCCAATGGTCTCCCAAACGGTCTTGAGTCCGCTATCGGTCATGCGGTTTGCAGCTCGCGTGGTCGTCCTTAGCAATCAGTTTTGACATTCGATCTTCGTGCATTCTAGCAAACAGTCTTGAGACTGTATGGACCCAAACAGTCTTGGGACCGCAAGGGCTCAAACGGTCTTGGGACCGCATGCGTGGAATTTCTTAGTTACGTGCATTAAATGAACAATATTTAGTTAAAACCTTGATAATTGAATCAGCCAAGTAGTTTTACCATTATGATTCATATTGAGTGAAAAAGGTATGAATATAGTTGAATTTGTTTCAAAAAGATACTTGAATTCCATGATGAATATGCACTCATCAAAATACCCCGAACTTAAACGTTGCTCGTCCTCGAGTAACACAAAATCTGAAACAGTCGTCAAATGAATACTTTCAATTTGTGTGGTTGCTTCATCTTCACATCACGAATGTTTTCTTTCTGCTCAATATGACTCAGTACCTCAACCTCCTGGGACCACTAAACACATCTTACCATAGCTTCGTTTCTGAGTTCGTTTTCCAATATCACTTCCTCCTCACTTTTTCCAACAACAAGCATGTCAAAGAGTTTTGTAGGAGTCCAGAGATACCCGTAGAATCAACAAGTGTGCATCCGATCTGACACTGGTGTTTTTTAGGATGGTGGGGGCGTGCATTGTGCCCTTAGGTAGAAAAAGGAGTGAAGGGTGGTATGGAAAGAAGAAGTAAATCTCTCCTCTATTCGACTCGAGATTTTTATTTGCTTTGCAATTTTATTTATTGCATTTTTTGTGCGAATCTCTCCTCTATTCGACTCGAGATTGCATTTCTTTTTGTGTGCACTTTGGCATCTTTTGTTTGCAAATCTCTCCTCTATTCGACTCGAGATTGCATTTTTGGTGGTACACCCCTATCTATTTGTGAGGGGTATGGAAGAAGCGGATAAGGAGGGAAGTGGCATGCCACCCCGAACTTAAGGTTTGGCACATATTCAGCTATTTTTGTTTCTTTTTTATGGATGGAGGGGTACGAAGATGACAGAAGAAGTGTAGACGAGAGTTTAGATCCGAATGCAACTTGATTTACAATTCATTGTATCGGGTTGTTCTCTTTGTCGTACTCTGCTCAAATAATGGCTCGATGAGGATCCAGTGGAGATTCCATGTTATTGTTCCACTAGTCAGTTTAGGAAGCACGACGTGTTTGATCCTTATCAGTTTGACAGATACTTATTATTTTTGCAGAAAGGCATAATGAGGTTAGGAATCATAAGCTTCACAAGATGATTTCAAGCAAAAGGCTTGTTTCAAAAATTGGTCCTTTTGAGGATTTACTTCGAATAAGGAGAGTATAATGATTGAAAATGCATAGCAATTTTGTTCAATCTTTTTGAAAGACATTAAAATTTTGAAAATTTTGAAAAATTTTATCAGGAATGTGATAGTGAAGACTTTCAGTATGAAAAGAGGGTGTAGGTGGAAAATGAGGTACGTACCACCCACCCTCCACCCCGAACTTAGAGATTTGCTCGTCCCGAGCAAACCCTAAATCCAAGATGGAGGGGAAAGATCATGCCAGGATGATCACCGAGTGTGGTTGCGTTCTGATCAACGTGCATCCTCTTATCTGAAAATTTTAAGAGTAAAGGCCAGTTAGATCTGAAAAATAGTGTCTCACATGGCGAATTTTATTTAAGGAAAAGTTAACTAGAAGGTAAAATCAAAATTTTGAAAAGAGAAGTAAAACAGATTTATTGATCGGGTTGCCTCCCGACAAGCGCCTTTGTTTTACGTCGATGGCTCGACTGAATTCTTCAGCTTCACGGTGGGTCCTTTGGGTTGGCGAGTTCCAGCATTTCATCTGGGCCTATGTCAATCGAGGTGAAATATCTCTTCAAGCGGTGACCATTTGCTATAAACTCACCCAACTTTTCACTCCATAAAGAGAAAGCACCATGTGGAGAGATGCTTTTGACAATGTAAGGACCAGACCAGCGGGAACAGAGTTTTCTCGGGAATAGCTTTAATCTTGAGTTAAAAACAAGAACTTGGTCTCCCACTTGTATGTCTTTTCTTTTCAGATGTCCATCGTGCCAAAGTTTTGTGCGTTCTTTGTAGATTCGTGCATTCTCATAGGCTATCATCTAGAGTTCATACAGCTCTTGGAGTTGCAGAATCCTGGCTTGGCCTGCTTCTTTCATATCAAAGTTCAATTGTTTAAATGCCCACCACGCCTTGTGTTTCAGTTCGACTGGAAGGTGGTAGGCCTTTCCATATATTAATCGAAAAGGTGTAGTCCCAAGGGGAGTTTTGTAAGTAGTACGATAAGCCCATAAGGCGTCGTTGATTTTTGTTGACCAGTCCTTTCGATTGCGTCCAACAGTTTTTTCTAGAATGACCTTTAGTTTACGGTTAGATACCTCTACCTGTCCACTTGTTTGTGGATGGTAAGGTGAGGCTACCCTATGTGTTACACCGTATTTTCTCAGTAAAGCTTCAAATCTTCTTTCAAGGAAGTGGGACCCTCCATCAGATATCATGGATTGTGGCACTCCAAACCGGGGAAAAATAATATCCTTGAATAATTTGATGACGGGTTTGGAATCACTAGTGATGGTTGGTATAGCTTCAACCCATTTTGAGACGTAGTCCATCGCCACTAGGATGTATGAAAATCCATGAGAAGATGGGAATGGACCCATGTAGTCCACCCCCCAAACATCGAATATCTCAACTTCTTGCCATAGATTCAACGACATTTCATCTCTCTTTGTTATATTACCTGTTCGTTGACATTTGTCACAAGATAAGACAACATTGTAAGAGTCTTTGGATATGGTTGGCCAGAAGAATCCACATTGCAAAACCTTTAAAGCAGTCTTTTTAGAGCTCATATGTCCTCCCACAGGTCCTGAGTGACATTGTTCCAAAATAGATTGAGCTTCTTCTTCGGCGATACAACGTCTATACAAACCATCAGCACAAATTTTAAAAAGATATGGTTCATCCCAGTGATATTTCTTCACATCATGCATGAACTTTTTCAGTGCATTCCCGGTGCAATGGGGATGGATGACTCCAGCAGCAAGGTAGTTTACAAAATCAGAATACCATGGTATAACTTCTGAGACCCTCATTAGCTGATCATCTGGCAGGGAATCATTGATCGGGATCTTCTAAGTATCCAGAGTGTGGATGCGACTGAGGTGGTCTGCTACAACATT
The DNA here is from genome assembly GCA_963693085.1 of Alisma plantago-aquatica. NCBI lineage: Eukaryota > Viridiplantae > Streptophyta > Magnoliopsida > Alismatales > Alismataceae > Alisma > Alisma plantago-aquatica. The sequence continues at coordinate 1,380,660,632 of OY856410.1, read as the reverse complement.
TTCCATCCCCTTTTTGTCTCTTATCTCTAAATAAAATTCTTGAAGTAAGAGGATCCATCTAATCAGTCTTGGTTTTGCGTCTTTCTTTGCCAGGAGGTAACGAATAGCAGCATGGTCTGTGTAGACAATGACTTTCGAACCGATAAGGTATGACCTGAACTTGTCGAAGGCATATATGACTGTTAGAAGTTCTTTCTCGGTAGTTGCATAATTCCTCTGGGCTTCGTCGAGGGTTTTTGATGCATAATAGATCACATAATGTTTCTTTTCTATACATTGCCCTAAAACAACACCCACATCGTAATCACTGGCATCACACATAATTTCAAAAGGATGGTCCCAGTGAGGAGCTCTAATGATGGGAGTGGTTGTAAGGGCTTGTTTCAGTGTGTTGAAGCTTTTGACACAATCTCCATTGAAATTGAAATCAATATCCTTTAGTAGCAGGTTTGTCATTGGCTTAGTTATCTTGGAAAAATCCTTTATGAATCTTCTATAGAATCCGGCATGACCAAGGAAGGCACAAACTTCTTTTACATTCGTGGGAATAGCCAATTTAGAGATTACTTCAATCTTGGCTTTATCTACTTCGATTCCTCTATTGCTAACCCTATGGCCCAGGACAATGCCTTCTGTTACCATGAAATGACATTTTTCCCAATTTAGCACGAGATGCGCTTCTTCACAACATTTGAGGACCAGGGAGAGGTGCTTTAGACATGAATCGAATGAGTCTCCATATACATAAAAATCATCCATGAAGACCTCCATAATAGTTTCAGTAAGCCCCGCGAAAATTGCAACCATGCAACGTTGAAAAGTTGCGGGTGCATTACAAAGACCAAACGACATTCTTTTAAATGTGTATGTTCCGAAGGGACAGGTGAAAGTCATTTTTTCTTGATCATCTGGATGTATGGGTATTTGATAGAATCCAGTGTAACTGTCAAGATAACAGAAATATTCTTGGTGAGCCAACCTTTCTAGGACTTGATCAAGGAAGGGCATAGGAAAATGATCTTTTTGAGTTGCCTTGTTTAATTTCCTATAATCAATGCACATCCGCCACCCTGTGACTGTTTGAGTGGGGATGAGCTCATTGTTTTCATTATGTATGACAGTAGGTCCACCTTTCTTTGGGACTACATGCACTGGGCTCACCCATGGCAAATCTGATATTGGATAGATTATTCCAGCTGTGAGTAGTTTAATGACCTCATGACGGACCACTTCCTTCATATTAGGATTCAACTTCCATTGATGCTCAATTGTCGGCTTGTGATCTTCCATCATAGGGATCTTATGCATACACAATGCTTGACTGACCCCAGTGAGATCACTCATTTTATAGCCGATGGCTTTCTTTCTTTCCCTTAATTCCTCCAGGAGTTTCTCTTCTTGTTCAGTAGTTAAATCGGAATTTATAATAACTGGACAAACTTTGAGATCGTCTAAAAACATGTACTTTAGTCCTTCGGGTAGGGGCTTCATTTCGAGAGCCTCTGGTTTTTCACTTATTTCTTCTACAGTTTCCATAGCCTTGAGTTCTTCACAAGTGGCTTCAACATCTTCTTTAACAAAGTCAAGGGATTCAATGTAATCCTTTGCTCGTTTGTCGATTGGTTCACCGATTGATAGGTCTGATAGAGCAGTTTCCAAGGGATCGTATGATTCATGATACTCTTGGGTCAGATGTGACATTTTCTCAACGCAATCAATCAGATAGACTTCTTCCTGTATACTTGGTCTTCTCATATTTTCAAAAACTTTGAATTCTAGAGTCTCTTTGCCTAATCTGAGTAGTAAGTACTGGCTTCAACATCAATTAGGGCTCTTACAGTGGCGAGAAACGGACGACCGAAGATAAGAGGATATCTGGTGTCTTCTTTTATATCCATAATGACGAAGTCGCATGGAACATATGTGTCCTTTCCTACCTTGACCGAAATATCTTCGAGGATTCCTAACAGACGTTTTATCGAATTGTCTGCAAGCTGTATAGTCATACCAGTAGGAAGCAATTCTACAAACCCTAATCTTTTGCACAGGCTGAGTGGCATAATAGAGATGCTTGCGCTGAGATCTGCCAATCCTTTCTTGCATGATGAGTCACCAATGTGACATGAAATTCCAAATGATCCTAGGTCTTTTTGTTTCTTTGGCATCTTGCTCAATATGATATCCAATGTAGTTGTAGCCAGTTTTACTGTCTCAAATTCCTCAGTTATATACTTCCTGGTGAGGAGTGACTTTTGATACTTAGTCCAGGCTGGTATCTCAGCCAGAGCATCTAAGAAGGGTATATCAACATGAAGTTTCTTCATAGCCTCTTTAAACTTATTGAATCTAGTATCGAGCTTGGTTTGCCTCAGGCGGGATGGGAAGGGTATACGAGGCTTATATACAGGAATATCTGGTTCTGGTGTTTCAGCTTCTTCATCTGTAGATTTCTCAGGACTTTCCTTATCTGTCTTCTCTTCTTTTGATTGAGACTCTAGTGTTGTTGAATTTTAGATAATCACAGGTTCATCTTTATCTGTAATAACCATAGGCGTCTCTACTGGGGGGTCCGAATAGTCTTTTCCTGACCTGGTGGTGACTGCTTTCAACTGTTCAGGATGCTTGGGATTGTTCTCGGGTTGACCAGCAAAGACTCCAGTGGGTGGCTTTATGCTAGCTGCAAGTTGAGCTAGTTGAGATTCAATAGCCTTCAGCTAAGCTTGTTGGTTGGCTATCATAGTTTGCTGAGTTTGCAACATTTTTTCAATGGTTGATAGCTTGTCATCAGATGGGATGGGTCATGTTTGTCCTTGCTGCCGATTCAGGTTCTGATACTGAGAGTTGTTTTGATAGTTATTGTAGTTCCTATTCTGAAAGTTTCCCTTGAAGTTTCCTTGATTCCCAAAATTTTGTTGTTGATTATACTAGAATCCTGGTGGACCTCTTGATTGATTGTTGGAACCGAATTGATGCAGGTTCACTGCTCCTGAGGGGTTTCCATATTGAAAACATGGGTGATTCCTATTCTGATTCAGATTGTAATAGTTTTGCCCAGGAATGGAGTTGATAGCATTAAGATTCTCTATCTGACCAGTATCTCCTTGTCCACATGCATTGCTCAGTATAACGTCATAGAGGACATTGCATGATAAAGTGGAATGATCGGTGCTCTTGCATGCTTCACAGAACAGGGAAGTGGACTTGACTTGTTCCGGTTGTCGAGTGGGTGAACGTCCTCTTCCAATAGCGGCTAGAGATGATTCAATATGGTCTTGCTTGCAAACTAAGACCTTCAAGGTTTCAACGATAGACTTGTACTCGGGAATAGTTTCAGCCATAGCTACTTTTAAGACTCCTTTACCTACAGATCTACCCCAATTGGATTGATTTTCTGCTCCCAGGGTGACGACTTTCCATGCACTGTCATAACTTTGACGCATGAAGTTTCCTTCGGATGAGGAATCTAGAAACATCTTGACATCATCCTCCACACCCCTATAGAAGATTTCTATGAGTTGATTCTTGGGAATTCCGTGGTGTGGACATTTGCGTAGGAGCTCCTTGTATCTATCCCATGCTTCAGCGAGAGTTTCTCCAGGGACTTGAGTGAAATTTGTTATCCGGCCCCTAATTTCATATGTAAGGGATGGAGGATAGAACTTTTCCAGAAATGCATTTTGAAGTTATTCCCAGGTGGTGATGGGTACCTCACTTTGTAATGAATTGTACCAGCTTATGGCTCTATCAGCAAGGGAATACTTGAAGAGACGGAGTCGGATGGCATCATCAGAGACTCCATTTTGCTTTTTCATAGCACATAGGTTGATGAACCTCAGAAGATGTCCTTGGTTGTCCTCCGCTTGTTTGCCATAGAAAGGGTTGTTTTGAAGCAATGTGATCCAATGTGCCCTAATCTCAAAATTGGCAGCATCGATGGGAGGAGGTTGTACTGGATGATAAACATTCGCAGCTTTCGGGATTGAGAACTCTCTAAGATCCTTTTGTAGTTCGGCTGCTTGTACTGCTAGGATTTCCTGTTGAACCGCAACCCTGGCTTCTTGCATGAGTCTCTCTCTTTGTGCATTGATGGCTTGAGCCACTCTTCGAGCTACTTCTTCTTCTTGTGCCATCCTTACTTGATTCTCTCTGATTTGACGATGGAAAGTTCTATCTATTTCAGGATCAATTCTCGCCGTGAGTCCGGGGCTATCCGAACGGTGCATACACTATGCATTGGGTTGCACCTGAAAATTAGAAAGATTTTGAGAATGAGATCCACAAAGTAGAGTCAGATTCAAGTAGATAATCGATTGTTTCAAAAGAAAAGTAAAATCCTAGATTAGTCTTAAAAGAACTAGATTCGATTGACTGATTCGGTTGTCCCCGGCAACGACGCCAAAATTTGACGTGGCTATTTGAATGCACTAACAAATTCACTCGGGGTTGAAATCCCCGAGCTTTTACCAAAACCAAAGTGCAATAATACCACCCGCAAGCAGACGAGTCTTATCGCAGTATAGTTAAGGATCGAACCCAAAGGACAACGTTTTTAAGAACCCTTGTCAGTTGAATCTAGCTCAAGTAAAACTAATATTAGAATGATTGGTTGATTTGAGGTTGTTTAAACTAATTGCAGGAAAAAAGATGAATTAAAGATGAGTTTAGATCAATGGTATGGAATCACTGGTATGGTACTGAGTTTCACCACCGCTACACACACAAACATATTCAATCATGAACAATCCAGGCAATATATAACAATCCAAGTAGAGCTACTGCAAAACCCCCCATACGGGCGTCAGGTTCGCGTAAGCATCACCTTAGGCATCAGATGTCTCGTCACCATCCGGATCACTTTACTTATGGCTCTAAAGATACAGAAATCCACGGAGGTTGTGGGCCCCCCATACGGGCTTCAGGCACACAGAAGTGTCACCGAAGGCTAGATGGCTTGTCCCCTCGCGGATCATTCACTTACGACCTCGGAGGAATCCCATCCTATTTCTAGTTTGGGAGTCATCCGCGCTAACCGATAAGCAAGCAGGTGATTAATATACTAGCTAACATCGACGATTAACAAGAAGATACAAAATCCAACTAAGGCTGTGAACCCCCTATACAGGCGTTAGGCGCACAGAAGCGTCACTGAAGGCTAGATGGCTCGTCCCCTCACGGATCATACACTTACGACCTCAAGGAATCCTTTCAAAAGTTCTCGTCAAGGAGTCTAACTTGTTAAACAACGTTTGAACCTATATATAGATGTTATCGCAACATAGGGAGCACAAAGATGAAAGCAAGCAAGTAACCAAACTACTAGCATAACGGTTAACAACGAAATGAAGAGTTAATACATTGCCATGGAGAGTTTAACAAAAGAACATGGTTTGCATGGGCAGCGGGGCTAGTCCCCGCACCCCAGTGAAAAGGGACTACTCGCCCATGATGCGAGAAACAAGAAGGATAAGAAAGAAAGAGAAATCTGTCATGAGCTCGGTGAAGAAGATGCGGCCTTCTACGTTGTATCGGAGCAGATCTGTACGTGCACGGGAGTTGCCAAGACAGATCGAGCAGTCTCCCTTGCTCCGCCTTCCTTCTCTCTTCAACCTCCTTGGTTGCAACACAGGCAGTAGGTGGGATGGAATTTGATCGGAGTTGTGCTCTGGCAGCCTGGCGGCGTCCGGATCCGATGCCCAGATGAGGACCCTTGGGGTCCTATTTATAGGCTCAGATCTATCCCCAAACAGTTTGGGTAAGTTGCTAGAAATATCTCCTCCAAATGGTCTGGAGACCGTTTGGTGCCAAACGGTTTGGAGACCGCTTGGTGCCAAACGGTTTGGAGACCGTTTGCTGCCAAATGGTCTGAATTGGTAGTTGCGTCAATCGGTCTTGAGGGTGGTCTCGATCTCAGTGCGAATATACAACAACCGGTCTTGAGTGCGCGACATTTGATCTTCGTTCGGTCTTCACGATCACGGCAAACGGTCTCAGAAATCGCATGGATCCAAACAGTCTTGGAGACCGCATGGATCCAAACGGTCTTGAGACCGACCCAAATGGTCTTGAGACCGCATGGACCCAAACGGTCTTGAGACCACATAGACCCAAATAGTCTTGAGACCGCATAGACCCAAACGGTCTTGAGACCGCATGGACCCAAACGGTCTTGAGACCGCATGGACCCCAACGATCTTGGAACCGCATGGACCCAAACAGTCTTGAGTTCGCTATCGGTCATGTGGTTTGCAGCTCGCGTGGTCATCCTTAGCAATCGGTTTCGGCATTCGATCTTCGTGCATTCCAGCAAACGGTCTTGAGACCGTATGGACCCAACCGGTCTTGGGACAGCAAGGGCTCAAACGGTCTTGGGACCGCATGGGCTCAAACGGTCTTGGGACCGCATGCGTGGAATTGCTTGGTTACCTGCATTAGATGAACAATATTTAGTTAAAACCTTGATAGTTGAATCAGCCAAGTAGTTTTACCATTATGATTCATATTGAGTGAAAAAGGTATGAATAGAGTTGAATTTGTTTCAAAAAGATACTTGAATTCCATGATGAATATGCACTCATCAATAACCAATATCAACCATGTGTCCATGTATCATTAATGGGCCCTAGCTTCTCTAATCCCCTAACTCAATGATCTATAGTTCACTTTTACTATTTTGATGTCTTGGACCATCTAAATGCACCCCAAGTATCATTTGGACCCTCTATGTTCACCCATGACTTGAGAGTGAATCCTTTATGTGCTTATATGCTATGACTTCACCAATTGTTGGTCTTTAGCTTTAATGGTCATCATCTAATCATGAAATCTCGAAAATCAGTAGTCCTTGTTGTGCTTAATGAGATGTTCAACTTAGATCTTGTGCTTTTGTCATTAATGACTCATTAAGACACATATACTCACCTTTGAACACTTTTGTGCCCTTATATGAGATGTCTATGTGCTTATATGCTTGAATCTTTAAACCCTTATGCAATAATGATCCTAAATGTTCAATCATGTATGTTAGCTTTTAGATCAGACCCCACTATGGCTTATGACACTAAATTTCACATAATACACTCATGAACCCTTGAATACATGTGACATATGTATGACCCCTAATATGTACTTGATTGCACAAATTGCTTGTTGGGATCTAACTTGCTAGATCTTGGTCTAATGCTATCCGTGGTATCTTAATGACTCTAAACCAATAGAATCATCATGTTTTAGATCTACATCCTAACTTGTTCTACTTTGTGCTTCTATGACTTAGATCTATGACCTAGTTGCATGGCATTGATCTAATATGACTTAATCATGATCTTGCATGTTTAACAATATGATAATCTAAATATCATGCTATCCCTATTACTAAATCAAATCTTATATCTATCTTGTAGTACTCATAATGTGAATGGTTCACCTATACATAAGGTTTAGTGTTAATGCTTATACTATGTTGAATCAATGTATGCATTTTTGAACAAGATGGGGACCACTTGAATTGTTTGATACCTAGGTTTAGGAGAACATCACGACATGCTTCATGTTACTTTAACGAAACCCTTTGATCTAAGACACCATGATGTATCTTTTCCTTGCAGGTACCTTGGTTCGGATAATCTGTAGGATCTTACTCAAGAATGCTTAATCTTGTACTCTACTCGTAAGGTACACTTACTCTCTTGACCCTACTATAATATTGGCTTGTTTGTATGTATGCTCATATGAATGCATGGCTAGTTAATTACTTGATTGAGCTACTTGTTCCCTATGATTAGTATGTTTATTTTGCTTGAAATATGTCGAACAAACCTTGAACATAATTAAACTTGTCCATTGTATAAACTTGGTGTACTTGCCTGAATTCTCGGGGCAAGGGCACAAGGCATGAATGAAATAGGGTTAGCTCATTGACTTTGGTCTTGAGGTCCCTCACATTGATAAAAGGGTAGCTAATCTTGAGCACCCTTACGGACCCTTCCAATGGGAAGCTGGTCAATGTCCATAATATGTTGTTAAGTATAATGGAAATGTACATAAAACATACTTTGTATAAAAGAATGTCGTTAAGTGTTTCATGCCTTATTTCTACTTCTTGCTTATATGATGTTTCTAGCCAAGCAACTTTTATATAGTCTTAAACTGCTTACTTGCCTTTCATAGCATACTTAATGCATTAACATTAATATGTTTTGTTTATCGAATGTGGTAGTTGCCAAATGAAGATCCACTACACTCAAGACTCTAAGATCAGAAATGAAACATTAATGGGTATACTTAAATCTATAAATGGGTACATGTATCTTATCTCCATGTTTAATATCTTTTTCTCTTACCTTGTTCTTGTTTGTGGTTTTATTCATGCATATCTTATGTGATCCATTCTAGGGAAGGGTGCCCAGTTCCACTCGTCTTTGGTTATGTAGCCATTAGGAGTGTGGACTTAGGGTAACAAATGGATCTGTGACAAATGGTATCAGAGCAATCACATATCCTATCTGCATGTTTAATAATGCAATTCCACATACCTTAGAGAGTCTCCTAGCATCTCATCTCTTCATTATGGACAACCTAACCCACCCATTAGTTGATGAAAAGTTAGTCTTCTCACCTCCTCATGTGATTCTTCTCTCATGACTATCAATCACACGATTTCTCGATTATGGGTAGCTTATATACGGGGAAAGACTAAAATTTGATGGTAAAATTTGAGTAACATAATGATGATGGCATGATTTGACGTAATTTGAAAACTCGATTATGACTAATGAAAATACTCTTGTAGCTAAGTACTCATGTATGACCCCTCAGATCATGTTAACTCAACTTTACCCAATCTAGACCACATGCTTTCTATATTTGAGGTAAAATGATAACGATCATGATATGATGAGATAAGGAGGATTTGTACATTGTACCTTATTTTGATGAGGTCCCTATTTGATTGAATCCATGATGACCTATTATTAACCAATCCTCAAACATAATTAAGCAAAATGTTTAGCCTATTTGATATGAACTATGACTATACCTTGGAACGACTATGCCTTGTGACTCTCAAAATCTTGATGAAAGACTTTGATACAAGTGGCACCTCCCATATTGATTCTTATGCCTCTTGGTAATCTCTATTCTTGCGTTGTTTTTCTCAAACTCTTGAGTTCCAATTTGACTTCTAGATTTCCGAATATACCCTTACCTTGACCATGAAAGGAAGGGAACACGATTATGACCTCAATATTGCAAAATCTTGCAACATGGTTTCTCTATTATGACCTTGATCTTGCAAAATCTTAAAATATGGTTTCTCTATTATGATCTCGATGTTTGACTTATGACCTTGTAAAATATGATTTTATAGTTGATACTCATCCTATTTGGATATGCCAGATGACTCTTAATTAGTATGGACTAATGTGCTAGATAGGGGTAGTAGTTGACTTATGACTCCCTAACCTAGGTCACATCTCTATTTTGACTACCTCTAAATTCTCTCTTTATGGATTATATAGAGTTTAGAAAGGTGACCCCTTTCATACTATTTTGATTTCTTGACCTAATTTTCTAGTAGGTCAAATCCATGACGATATTGATACTCGATCTTGAATCTCAGTTTAATAGTTATCTTGAAATATGATGTTGTTGACCATAGTTAGTGCTTAGTTTCCTAGTAAGAACTAGGCCTAGATCATTCATCAACCTTGAACACCCTAAAAATCAACTCGATATTGATGCCAAGAAATGTTGAATAATGCTCAAGATTTTTCTCGATTGTCTCAATTGTTGTATATGGATGAATGATCACCTTTAGGTCTAAATAGGAATCTAAACCCTAGATTCAAGTTTTTGGACATATGACCTTAATGTTAAAAATTTGACTCTTGACATTGATGTATGCAATCTGGACTCACGACTATGATCTTGACATTGACTTGACTCCTATGATCGCCCTATTTGGATCTTGAGACCACCCTTGATATATGACTAATGACTTTCATGTTCCCAAATCTTAAAAAATTCAAATTATGACTATGTTGATTCACTCGATTTATGACTTAAGGGTGAGATCCATGTGGACTAGAGTGGGGCCTTCCATTGATTTTGAACACAAAATTATGATGTTAAAATATGATGTATGTCTCGAATTGTGGAAATATGAATTCTCGATCATGGATGTATAACCCCACCTAGGTCAATCTAGAAGCTAGGACCCTGATTGATGGGAATGCAAGTCATGCTTGACTCTTGATTCAAAGAGCTCTATTCGTTTGACCTAAAAATGTGACATCTCCAAATTTGGTGATATTTGGGATAATCTTTCCAAAATTGTGACTCCGGTGATGATACTTCCAATTTGATGATCTATGTGACTAGATGTTGACCATGATGCTCGATTGCTCGATTTTGGAACGAGATGGACATTGCAAATGGTGTTGTTAGCTCATGAGAATACTATGATGATCATGATATTGAATGGTAAAACTCAATTTCAATTGATGATGAGGTTTAATTTTGGGGACAAAATTTATTTTTAGGTGGGGAGGATGTGATAGACTGGATCTTTCTCTCTCTTCCATTATGTACTTCTAAATCCTACCTTGCTCAACGTTATTGTCTTACCTTAAATTTCATAACTGAATATGATCTGATGCATAATTGATAACTATTGAGTGCTATTGATGCCTTTTTTTTGGTGAACCCAGCGTGTTTTTCTTTTCATTAACCAAAGTGAGTATATACAATGCCTATGGGTGCATCCCAAGACAGGGAAACAGAACAAAAAGGAAAAGAAGAACATCAAGAAAAGGAGTAACTAACTATCTATACACTTAATCAGTATGAATACTCAAAGTGTCTAACTGTACTAGGTCCCAACACTCCTCAGAACTTCGCCTAGGACCACCAAAAATCCTCGCATTCCTCTCAAGCCAGATCCTAGAAATGGACAGACCTGCAGTAGTTTTCTTGCGACCCTATAGCAGAATGAGATCCTCCAGCCCCCGAGGACTCCAACCATAATTGTGACTAAAACGATTCCAAAGAACAACACTGTAGGGGCACCTGAAGAAGATGTGACCAAGATCCTCTTCGGCAGAACAACAAAGAACACATCTTGACGCTAAAGAGAAACCAATCCTCTTAAGGTAGTCACAGGTAGAGATTTTGTTGAGAAAACATCTCCATAGAAAATAGGAACAGCTTCTTGGGAATTACTTCTCCATATCCAGGAACTCCAGTTCACTTTCGGATACTTCTTTCTAGTCAACTCCCAACCATCTTTAGCCTTAAAAGAGTTACTACCCTTAAACAGAACTGTATCTGCATTGTTACTGAGCGGAGGCATATCTTTAAGAAGATAATTAATAGAATCCACGCCGCTAATATCAGGAAATAACCATTCCTTATTCAGAACACACGAAGCAATAACACCATTAGGGCCCTTACCAAGACGGAGAACCATTTGTTCATCACAGCAGTCCAATAAACACTTCTTTCCAGGCAGCCAAGAATCCTTCCAGAAAAGAAAATGAGACCCGTCACCCACCTTGAGAGTGATATTCACCTTCAGAGTCTCTCTCATCCCAAGAAACTTCCTCCACATCCAGGTGCTATTGATGCCTTGATATATGACACTCAATTTGACCCTAATATAGTTTTCAATTCTATCACTAATCAAAATACTTTCCATTCATGTTGAAGTAACCTTTGAACACATACCTACCTAGTTCTTATTATCATCTTTTAGATATTGTTTTCACAATTCCAACGCATGTCATTTTACTCAATTTTGAGATTGGATGAAGAATTTATGCTCATTTGAAATCACATCGATTTAACCTTGTTTTATCTCTTTTAGATGGGGTTTTACCCTTGTTGGGCCCCAATTTGTGGGCGTACACGCGGCCCACTAACCTCTAGTCTAATCTGGGCATGATCCAAGCCCTTGTTTGACACCCAATCAAAAGCATGCATCCAAGAGTAGCCAATCTCGAGACCTTTGATCCCTTAGCCACATATCGAGCCTCCATCCAACGTCCCTTGTCTTTTCCCCTTCCTCCATATAGCTCCTCAGTGCAAAGGTCGCCAGAGCTCTACCTACTCCACATTTTGGCGCCTCCTTTTCATGCTATCTACCCCCAAAATTGCTGATTCCTTTGCCTATAAAATCACTCCCCGAACTCCTACCCCCTCTTTTCTTTGCCTTTCACGAACCCTAACCCCTTCTAGACTTTTTCTCCTTCCCCCATCCTCAGGTCGCGCCGCACCGAGATCATTTGGGAATCTTGCTTTCGTTGGGCTTCAGGGGAATATGGAGGTGGTGGTGGGTCTGTAGGGATACTGCGAGATTGGGTGGCACCTTCGTGACCTTCGCTGCACCCATGTACTGACCTCGACACTCGTCAAAAAGCTGCTTTTCGAGCAGCACCGTCGCACAAAGTCGGGTGGTCATCACGGTCCGCCTGACCGTAGGGCAACTGCGGGCAATGAAAAGCAATGACATGGGACGTTGTGGGATGGTGGGCACCGGTGGCGGGCAATTCCCCATCCACAACAACCACCCTACAACTGTGGTCGGTGATTGGAAGCCACTAGGCCCGCACCAACTCCCTGATGTGGCCCATTTCGGGGCCCAATTAAGGTATAATAACTCTAAAATCCTTGATTAAAGGTACAATCTTCAAATGCTCTTAACTCCCTAGTTATACATCCAAATGGCGGGATGTAATATATTGTTTTGTTTATAAAAATGCCCTCTTTGCAATGATGCTACTGTCTTATGCTAGTTTTTCTTGATTCTATAGTGATTTACTAAAAACGTTTCCTTTGTGAACTTTTGACTAATAACCAATCTCAACCATGTTCCCATGTATCATTCATGACCCCTAACTACTCTAATCCCCTAACACAGTGATCTATAGTTCACTTTTACTATTTTGATGTCTTAGACCATCTAAATGCACCCCATGTATCATTTAAACCCTATATGTTCACCCATGACTTGAGAGTGACTCCTTTATGTGCTTATATGCTATGACTTGACCAATTGTTGGCCTTTAGCTTTAATGGTCATCATCTAATCATAAAATCTCAAAAATCAGTAGTCCTTGTTGTGTTTAATGACATGTTCAACTTAAATCTTGTGCTTTTGTCAGGAATGATTCATTAAGCACATATACTCACCTTTGAACACTTTTGTGCCCTTATATGAGATGTCTATGTGCTTATATGCTTGAATATTTAAACCCTTATGCAATAATGATCCTAAATGTTCAATCATGTATGTTAGCTTTCAAATTAGACCCCACTATGACCTATGACACTAAATTTCACATTATACACTCATGAACCCTTGAATACATGTGACATATGTATGACCCCTAATATGTACTTGATTACACAAATTGCTTGTTGGGATCTAACTTGCTAGATCTTGGTCTAATGTTATCCATGGTATCTTAATGACTCTAAATCAGTAGAATCATCATGTTTTAGATCTACATCCTAACTTATTCTACTAAGTGCTTCTATGACTTGGATCTATGACCTAGTTTCATGGAATTGATCTAATATGAGTTAATCATGATCTTGCATGTTTAACAATGATGATAATATAAATATCATGCTATCTCTATTTCTACATCATATCTTATATCTATCTTGTAGTACTCATAATGTGGATGGTTCACCTAGACCTAAGGTTTAGTGTTAATGCTTATACTATGGTGAATCAATGTATACATTTTTGGACAAGATGGGAACCACTCGAACTATTTGATACCTAGGTTTAGGAGAACATCCACATGACATGTTTTGTGTTACTTTAACTAAACCCTTTGATCTAATACACCAATGCTATATCTTTTCCTTGTGAGGTACCTTGGTTCAGATAATCTCTAGGATCTTACTCAAGAATGATTAATCTTGTACCCAACTCATAAGGTACGCTTACTCTCTTGACCCTACTATGGTATTGGCTTTTTTGTATGTATGCCTGTATGAATGATTGGCTAGTTAATTACTTGATTGAGATACTTGTTCCTTATGATTAGTATGTTCGTTTTGCTTGAAATATGTTGAACAAACCTTGAGCATAATTGAAGTTGTTCATTATACAAACCTAGTGTACCTGCCTAAATTCTTGGGGCAAGGGCACGAGGCATGACTGAAACAGGGTTAGCTCATTGACTTCGGTCTTGAGGTCCCTCACATTGATAAAAGGGTAGCTAATCTTGAGCACCCTTATGGACCCTTCCAATGGGAAGCTGGTCAATGTCCATAAAATGTTGAAAAGTATAATGGAAATTGTAACATCCCTGACCTGGGTTATGAACTAACCCTAGGTGTTTTGCTTAAATATGTGATTATATGATTGTGGTTATCTTTTTATATGTAATTAAAGCTTTTGAGGAACTTATATTTCCATTTCAGTCCTTTTTGTACAATGTTGCAACAATGTTTTGTTAATTTTGGACTAAAGTGCAAATTACCCAAGTTGAGGGGTTAACTTGCAAATTGCACATGTTAAGATGTTCCTCTGATGATGAGACATTATAAGAATAAATATGATGTAGTGGAATGGATTCCCCAAGCTTGAGCACCAAGATATAGCTTGTAGAGCAATCCTTATGCTTTAAAACATAGTTTTGGTGTAAAGTGCAATTCACCCAAAACATAGGGTGCAACATGTAAAATATACCCTCTAGAGTATTTTTCATGACTCTTGGCATCAATTAGAGTAGAGAAAATGAGGAGGGCGCCTCATTTGAATGATCAAGGAGGAAAGATAATATTGATATCAAAATAATCAATACTTAAGCAAATGGCCCTTTATATATATACAACTTATATGATCTTTTCCTTTTACCCTTGGATAAGAGAGGAGTTTTTCATGTGATTAGGAGAAAGAGACGTGGCCAAGGATGATGCAAGCCTTGGTGGATATGTTTAAGAAATAAAAGAAATAACAATCTTTTTCTTTGCCTTGGAAATATCCAAAAATATATAAGCATCCTTAACAACAAAGCAAGGGATCGTTTCCCTTAGTCCTTTTCTTATTTTCTTGCCTTGGCCGACCAAAGGATAGCTATGGAGCATAAGTAAGACGACCAAGTTGGTTTGGTAAGTATGGACCATCATCTACCTCGAATTCTTGGTGGAAACCCTAAAACAAGGCCGGTTTATAGGTTTTCTTTACACGATTCTTCTTTCTAGCCTTCTTCTCCATCCAAAACTCGAAGAACAAAGCTTGGATAACTTATGGAGCTCAAGCTACCATTAAATCTACGAATCTTTGAGCTCTAGATCAGATTCAAAGGTGGGTTTTATAACTCTAACCCTTAAGCTTTGCTTTTGCATCCTTCTTTTGTAGAAACGTTGCTTATTCTTCTTCTTTAGACACCTTTGTGTGTTCTTGAAAGTAATTCCGTGAAGAACATCCCTTGTTCTTGAGGTAGAAGATGATGACGTTAATACCAATTTTTATCCAAAAAGTTGCTTTAGCAAACGGTCTCCAACTTTTGCAAATGGTTTCCCAAACCGTTTGGGAGCAAACGGTTTCAAACTGTTTGAGTGCAAATGGTTTCAATCAAGAACGCATGGAAGCAAATGGTCCAAGACCGTTTGGATGCGTTGACCAGGCATAGACCATTTGGAGGTCTGTTGTAAATAATGTGGACTAATCACTTACCAAAAACCATCAAGTAATTCCAAGTAAATCACCAATTGAAGGCACATTAATCATCTAAACCCTAATCGGGTTAATTGCTGATTTCAATAATAGAATCATGTTGAAGTTTGGGTTGAGTGGCCCAAATGGTTTCAAAACCGTTTGGGGATCACCCAAACGGTCTCAAGACCATTTGGTGATCACCCAAGACCGTTTGGAGGTCTAGGGTTAAGTAGGGTTGACCAATTGAGGGTCCAATGATAACAAGTTGATGAGCAATTAAGTGCTGATTTGGTGACCAAACCTAGGGTTCAGCCCTTAAGTGAATGACTTGGTTTATGATGATATAATGGGCAAACGGTCTCAAGGCCGTTTGGAGGATGTTCAAACTATACCAAGACCATTTGGGGGTCACCCAAGACCATTTGGAGGTCTAGGGTTGACTATGGTTAAGTGGTTGAAGATTGAAAGGCAATAAGTTGAAGTGCAATTAATTGTTGACCTAATGATCAATCTAATGAACCAAACCTTAATTGGATGAGTTAGTTTTTGGTGTTGACTTTAGAAAACGGTCTCAAGACCGTTTGGAGGTCATCCAAACAATCCCAAGACCGTTTGGGGTCAGGTCATGACCAAATTGAATGATGGTTCAATGGGTTCAAAATCAATTAGACTCATGTTGAAACATGTTGAAGGATGATCGATTCCAAACCCTAATCCAATTGATCCAAGCCCTAATTGATGATCAATTGAGGGTCAATTGAGTGTCAAATCAGTTGAAGGTTGAACTAATTGACTCAATTGATGAGTGGCTAACCATTACATGACTGATTGAGGGGTTCAACATTGGAAACCCTAACTCAATTGGAGTGGTTGAGACACTTTTTGGTCCATGCGGTTTTGAGGTGGTTTGGACCAAACGGTCTCAAGACGGTTTGATTCCAAACGGTCTCAAGACCGTTTGGGACCAAACGATCCCAAACCGTTTGGTGCTCATGCGGTTTCAAGAATGATTGTGTCCATGCGGTTTCAAAGTCAAACTTGGCCAAACAGTCTTCATGACCAAACGGTCTTCACCTCATCTTGGGCAAACAGTCTTGAGTGTGCACTTTACCAAACAGTTTCAGAAGTCAAACTAAACCAAACGGTCAACAACACCAAACATTTCAAGGTCTGTCCAAGACCGTTTGGGGGTTTAGTGTGCAAGACCGTTTGAGGTCAAAAAGGGTCAAGATCGTTTGATGCCTTAGTGGTCAAGATGGTTTAGTAGTTGATTAACCTAAACCTCATAGATACCTAAAGTGATTAAGGGACCAAGTAATTAGTTGATTAATGTATGTCTTAATCAGTGGTGATCACAACAAGGGTACCTTAATGAAATAGAGTGACCAATACCCTCGATCAAGTGAGCCTTAATGACCACAATAGTAATAACACAACTCATGATGTCAGTGTTGATTTGACTTAGCCTAATCATAGGTGAAGTAAACATCATCTAATATAAAGAGGAGAGATAAGACTCCTTATATGAATGAGAATCAAGTAATACATCTCCAATATGTTTGAATGTGTATAATTAGGGTATGATCCTTCATAGTGAGATCATGGAAACCCTATGGTTAATGAATCTTAACCTAATTAGAGGACACCAATGGAAGTAATCTTAATGAATATGAATAGTAAACCCTAATCTAGGGTAATGTGATGTATCGTGAATAGTAAACCCTAATCTAGGGTAATGTGATGAATTATGAATAGTAAACCCTAATTCAGGGAAATGTCATGGTATGAACAGTAATCTCTAATTACGGGTTATGCTTTTAAGCATGAAACCCTATGAGTGAAGTATGAAATGAGGAATCACTATTCCTAATTAAGCTAAGTGGTTGAATAACTCTAATTGAATTGAGTAAGAAACCCTAACCCTAGAAACCAGCCGTGGTGATGTAACATGGTCGTGGTATACCTGTTATAGCACGACCGTGGTATCTTCCCCTTGCACGACCGTTCTTGGCTACACGGTCGTGGTGTTCTATACTTGACTTGGAAGTAAATTGTATTGTGCTGATATAGATATTATATGCATGTTATCAATTGTGTTAGTCATGCAGGTCTTTATAAAGAAGTGAGCATAGTCAGGTAAGGGTTATGATGTCACATTTATTGAAAGCACTTTATAAGCTTTGAAAGTAATGACATGCTATGTTGCCTAGTAAGAGGTAACATATGAGATTGATAGGCTGTATGAGCCATGAGAAATATCTGAAGCACACTTTGTATAAAAGAATGTCGTTAAGTGTTTCATGCCTTGTTTCTACTTCCTTATTATATGATGTTTCTAGCCAAGCAACTTTTATATAGTCTTAAACTGCTTACTTTCCTTTCATAGCATACTTAATGCTTTAGCATTGATACATTTTGTTTATTGAATTTTGTAGTTGCCAAATGAAGACCCGCTGTACTTAAGACTCTAAGATCAGAAATGAAACACCAACGGGTATACTTAAATCTAGAAATGGGTACATGTCTCTTATCTCCATGTTTAATATCTTTTTCTCCTACCTTGTTCTTGTTTGTGGTTTTATTCATGCATATGTTATGTGATCCATTCTAGGGATGGGCACCTAGGTCCACTCGTCTCTGGTTGTAGCCATTAGGAGTGTGGACTTAGGGTAACAAAAGACTCCGTGACAACATGGTTGTGGTTATTTATTCTTGTTGTTACTCAATCTGCGTACCAAGCCTCTCTCTCCTTTCCAAATGTAAGTTAATGCTCTTCTTTATATTTCCCCTCAACTGTAACTCGAGGTTTTCCCCATATACAATGTATAAGAAATAGGTTAGTTTTCATTTATGTATCAACGTGAGATAAATATATGTACAAAGATGAAAGGACTGGCTCATGAGACATCCTGATCGACTAGAGGATCGAGGAGGCTAGATGACAGGAGGATGAACCGATCGACTGGTGGCCCAACCAGTCAATTGGAGGTTTCCAAATGTTGCTTGGACCTAAGAACCAGACAACCACTTCAGAAGAGCCCAACCAAGATACTAGGAGGTGAGCCAATATGTTCAAGAGTTAAAGTGATCAACCCAGATTGGTTCGAGCACAAATCTTCACCAACAACATGTTGCATATGGCATGGACCATAGGTGGTAGTAATTCCTTGTGGCCCCAAGGAATGGCATTAGTATGGTCATAACCATCACTTGTGTGTTTTATTTATTGCATGTACTTGTTTGTGGTTATAGCATGTATATGATACATACTATATATGTGTGATTGGATAAAGTATATGTATTTATATACACAAACTCCCTCAATTATAATATTAAGTCTTAGATGTTTTCCAAAAGTGGCACACATGAAAAGCTTGATCAACCAAGTGTGGGCTCTCCAAGGGAGGTGCGTCGTCTATCTCGTGGAAGTGGATGGTAGTAATGGGGGTCCGCCAAGCGGAGTGCATTATTATCATGTCAGCTCTTGGGTCAGGCTTACCTAGTGATTTGATGCAAGGGTTTTGAGTCGCTTTTATAGGCTAGTTTGACAATCATTTCATGCATTTATTGGTCATATTTGTGGTTAATATCGCATGATTCACTTCCTTTGGCCTATAATCTCATTATGCATCAATGTTATCTTATTTTATCTTATTTGGTATAAAGGATCATATTTCTCAAATTTCATTGGTGTTCTTCTCTTTATTTTAGGGAATTTGCATATCTGCAGTGGTCGATACCATCGACATTCGTCGATGTCATCGAGATGGTCACAGTACAGAGCCGAAGAAGAAGTAGAACTGGTTGATACCATCGACGTCATGGTCGATGCTATCGAGATTACATCAGCGTGCCAAAGATCAACAAGTCGATACTATCGACATTTTGGTCGATAGTATCGAGATGCCTTCAGAAAGAACACAAAATCGAATAAGTGTCTCTGCCCTAAGGGGTTGATGGTATCAACACCATCAGATCAGGAAATTTCCCGGAACGATCTTAATCGTACGACTGTGATGTTTTGGCGACAGTAAGTGATCCCTATACCTAGAAAATGCGGCCCAAGCCATACTATCACGTCATTAGCCACTGCACAAGTCTCGGAGGAGGAGACGATGAAGAACGGAGACCAGAGCTACGCCCCAGACATTTCCAGAGCTGCAGATGGAGTTTTCTACCATATAAAGGTTGCAGAACACCCATCCCGCATCGAGGATTGCCCAGTTCTCCTTCGTTCAGGGTTACACTATCTCTATCCACGTTTCCCCTATGTTTTCTTCTCCCGTCATGATGTTTTTCATTAAGATGAACATGCAGGGCTAATCCCTTTTATCTTTAGGAGTAGCCTGGGTAATCATTGTATGAAACTTTTTACATAGTTAATCATAGTTTGTCTCTCAAATCCGTGGTATGATATTATTTTCTCAATTCTATCATTGTGCTTGATCACCATAATGGTAATTTACTACCTTTAATTACTTTTGACAAAGAGTTAATGGTTGAAAAGACGCAATAATCACATGAAATTATAAATCCCTTGGAAAAGGTGAGGTACGGTTAATGGCAGAAACCTAAAGATATGTTCTTCATGCACCTAATTTAGGGTATAGGTTGCTACTGACGTGGAACCGACCTAGATTAAGGTAGAGAATTGTATCGCGGAAGCGAACAATTCTATATAAAGGCCACTACCCGGGATAGGAGACAAGTCGTGATACTTGTGTAGGAATTAGTACAACGAGAATCCACAGTGAAACCGCAATCCTAAAGATCCCATTTTAATTGATTAAACTAACCCTTTAATCAATTGTTTTGTTTTCTTTTGTTTTTATTTTCTCTTTCAAACAACTCTCAAACTTTTATAATTGGTCTAGCTGATTGCAAGTAGTTAGTAGTAGTCTACCGAAACCACTTTCCCTGAGTTCGAATCGGGCCTCACGAAGGCCTATATTACATTGACGCGTGCACTTGCGTTTTACGCACGGTTTAATTGTGTCAAGTTTTTGGCGCCGTTGCCGGGGAGTGGCAATTTTCAGCACTATGAGTGCTGCGAGCGGCCACACTAGGCCACTTTTTCATATGATTCTTAAAATTTTTTAATTTAATTTCACATACTTTCATTAATTATTCCTTTTAAGCATTGTACTGAAATAATTTCCATCTTTTCAGGTGATAGTTGATGGTAAAGACGTGCAACACAAACTACACAGAATTACCAGTAATTCTGCCAGTAGGTGAAGGAGTTGAGTTGACAAATCCACCACATGAGGAATTTGAACAATAACCTGAAGAAAAGATAATATGGGAGAAGATCAAGGCTTCTTCCTCATCAACATCAAAGGGGCCGATCAAAAGGCAGGCAATCAACATTCCCACATACAAGATTGATCCGGCATTGATAAACATGGTCAAGTCTCAAGCGTTTCATGGATTGAAGAATGAAGACCCTGTTGCTCACATTATCACATTTGTGGAGAACTGTGATATGATAAAGATTGATAGGTTTCCACAGGAGACACTTTACTTAAAGTTATTTCCCATCTCTCTTGCAGGAAATGCACGAGAATGGATGCGCAACCTTGATGATGAAATTGTGGAGACTTGGGATCAAATGATTGAGGATTTTTTCAAACGATTTTTCGCACCTGAGAAGACCAATGACCTAGTGAGGAAAATTCACAATTTCAGCCAAAAGGCGGGAGAAACCTATTCTGAGATGTGGGAACGCTTCCAGATCATGTTGAGGAGGTGCCCACATCATGGTCTGGACAAGGAAAAACAAGTAAAAAATTTATACTTTGCTCTCAATGAGCATGACAGAAGCAACTTAGATTCACCAGGCTCAGGTTTCTTCTTAAACAACACAAACTCAAGGTGTTGGGAGATTTTGAAGAACATGGCCAAGAAACAGTCATGGGGTGATAGAGATGCACCAGAACAAGTTAGAGTTGTAGGGGAATCAAAGGCAATTAAAGAATTGAAAGATAAAATGGATCTCATAGCCAAGAAGCTTGTAGAGAAAGAGGAAGAGTCTGATGAGGAGGCCCAAGTTAAATTCATTCAACAACAGGGCTATAGGAGCAATGATTACTCTTGGAGAAAGGATAGCAAATTCTCATGGAAGGATCCAAACAACTTCCTCCAAGACCCGGATGCAAATCCACAGCCCACTGCAGAGGACAAAAGCACCGAATTGCTTAGCCAAGTGGTGAAACAAAATCAAGAGTTGATGAATATGTTCGACAAGCAGTTATAGTCCCATGGCAAGATTTTGAATAAATTTGGGCAGACGTTGCAAAGTCATGGAGCACAAATGAGGGCACTAGAGATGACTGTAGCCCAAATTGCCAATGAAGTGGAAACCATGAAGCATCAAAATCCACAAAGACCAGCTAGTAATGCAGAGACTACTCAATCACATCATAAAGTTAAGTATATATTTGTGATTAAGGAGACAGAGCCTCTGGTGGTGGAGGTCCATGAAAAGGGAAAAATGCATTTTGACACAGAGGCTAGACCCAGTGTGCCATATCCCCGCAGCTTATATGGACTACCAAGAAGATGTTGTCCATCAAGAAAATCCTACCAAGCCACCATCACAGCTGTGCCCACATCTAGGTAAGAGGAGCAGGTGAAAGCCATATTGCGCAGTGGAGCCACTACCACCAAGAAGGATGGGCAGCCACGAGCCTCACAGACCAAGAATGACGTGTCAAAACCTACACAAAAGGGTGACATTGAAGCGAGCTTAGGGGAGGAGACCCTAAATAGCCTATATGTGCCACCATACAAGCGAGTGAAGGAGACAAATGTGCTTTTTCCGGATAGTCTGAGGCCAAAGAAAGAGCATAGCAACTACAAGAAGTTCTTGGAGATGTTTAGGAAGCTTCACATTAACATTCCACTAGTGGAGGCAATAGAACAGATTCCTGCATACGGAAGATTTATCAAGGATATCATCACTAAGAAAAGGTGGATAAAAGACATTGACATTTGCTTTATGAATGAGGTAGTGAGCTCAATGATCCACAGGAGTCTACCAAAGAAGAAGAAAGATCCTGGGAGCTTCTACATCCCGTGCTCAATTGGCGGCCATCATTTTCCGCATGCATAGTGCGATTCGGGCGCTAGCATAAACCTTATGTCGTTAACCACATTTCAAAAGTTGGGATTGAAGTCACCAAAGAAATCTGCCATGTCTATTGAGTTAGAGGATGGATCTATAGTGAAGCCACGCAGAGTGTGTGAGGATGTACTTGTCAAAGTTGATAGATTTATCTTCCCCATAGATTTCGTAGTCATGGACATGCCGCAACTTAATGGTTGTGAGATGCTACTAGGGAGGCCGTTTCAAGCTACGACTGATGTTATCACTGCTATCGGGAGAGGTACTTTGATGTTAGGGATCAACAAAGAAAGAGTTGAGTTCAAATTGCCGAGTGATTCCCTAGGGACACTCCCCGATACCCCAAATTGATGAGCATTATTTCATCTAGCCTAAGACGTTAAAGTAGGGCGCTTGTTGGGAGGCAACCCAGCCATTGGTAGATTTCATTTCCATTTACTTCAGTAATTTTGGTTTATTTCATTTTTAGTATAAAAATGATACCCTGATGTGTGTGTTAAGTGTGCATGATTGCTTGGGTGTCAATACCATCGACCCTTGTATTGATGGTAGCGACGAGGGTACAGAGTGACAGCCACAACAAATTTGCTATGTCGATACTATCGACGACCTCGTCGATAGTATCGACCATCCAACAGATTGATCGACTCAAATTTTGTAGGAGGTCGATAGTATCGACACCATAGTCAATGCTCGCAAGATCTCTGAAGATTTTCAGAAAAATTCATAGCAGAGATATCGATACCATTGACCCCTATGTCGATGGTATCGACACAACTTCAAGGGAATCCACCGCCAAGGCCTCGTGAGGATAATGGATGCATACAAAAGTCGATGCCATCGACGCTATGTCGATGGTATCGACAGGCCACGCTAGCAATCCGCGAGAAGCCATCAACGAAGCACGCCAAATCTGGAGGTCGATCCGTGGGAAGGGTCGATACCATTGACCCTTGTCGATAGTATCGATGTGTCATCGATCCGGGCCCCCACATCCAGCAATCGACGACCGTCGATGGCAGTGAAGGATGGATTGTGCTACACGTGTCGATACCATCAACACCCCGTCGATGATATCGACGGGGTACCAGGGGCGCCGACCAAAGCTATAAAAGGAAGGGTTGTATTTCATTTTTCTTCACACCTTCAGAGTATTCTTCCTCAACCTCGACATTGAGCATTGACGAGCAAACAGAGACCTTCACCGAGCATCCGACGAGCTACACATCGTCCCCGAGTTCGTCATCGACTGCGTTGATCATCTTCTCCAACCTTCACCGAGCTCCTTTTCTTTATCTTTTCTTTATCATAATGGTGAGGCATGGAGCATCATCTTCCTCATGCGTTGCACCATTGGAAATCGAGACGTTTGTACCACCACCGCCAGGCTCCATTCCCTGTCTGAGAATTGCACATCCTTCGGAGGACGTGAAGAAAATCTACGACGAGTTGATGAAGCGATCAATCGAGCCCACTCGTTACATTGATCATACCCTGATCCGAGACCTTGGATTTGAGGACAACCTCAATTATGTCCTCCATAGCCAAGTTGGGAGTTTGACATATGTGGGGCAACGTGTCCCCTATCATGTTGAGGGCCACCCTTTCTTTGGTGAGTAGATGACATACAAGGAACTCGTAGTAGAGTTCATGGTGTCTCTCGACATTTGTGTCGTGCCCAATGACCTCACTGCCACCGGCCGTGAATGGATCAAGGGTTGAGTCTCCTTTCGGCTGTTCAACCACAACTACACCATCACGCTCGACTAGTTCAACTCAATCTACAACTGGTGCCATTTGCCCGGGCAGTACAGACGACCGGACAATCGATCTGACCATGACGAGACATTCTCACAGTCGGTGATCGTGCCGGCAAGCAAGATGCTTAGCTACCATAATGCAGCCGTCACTGACTTCGAGCACCCGTTCGTGTGGATTCTTCACCTTATGTTGTGTATCACTTTCTTTGCTCGTGGCGAGCTGCCGCTGAGCAAGTTCCATGAGACAGACTTGTTTTTCCTCTATAAGCTGTTGAAGAGGGAAAAGCTTAACTAGGGCACATTTTTCTTGACATGCGTGATGGCATTGAAGCAGAGCACCAGATGAGCCCCTATTCACTTCGGGGGGCTTATCACGCCACTAGCCCTCTACCTTGGGCTAGACCTATCCACGCTCCCTCCACTGGTCAACCGGAACCCTGTCAATCTGGCCCATTTCCACCGCCCCAATCTTCTTACACTCCGCGATGGTGTGGTATATGCTCATTGCCACATTAACAAGGAGTATCAGGAGCACGTACTTCTAGACCCCGTCTTCAACCTCCAGCCAGGACAACACTTCCGGTGGCCTATCATTGCCATTGAGGATTTAGAGGAGGAAGAGGACGCGGGAGATGATGATGATGCAGACAACGATGATGCGGAGGAAGAGGTGTCTTTTACACCTCTTCGGTCACGAGTAGCTCTGAGGAAGCATCCACACTTCTACCCGGGAGCTTCATCATCTTCCTAGATGCCGCCATCACAGTCCTCCCATGACAGAGATGATCCCTATTCTATGCAGGGGATGTATACCATGCTCTAGTCTATCCAGGAGTCCCAACAGACCATGCAACAATCCCACTAGAAAACTTTTATAGGGATCCAGGATACGCAGAATAGGCTGTATGAAAATCAGCAGGCGATCTTTGAGAATGAACGCCAGCTATTCGCCAACCACCAGTAGGTATATGACTGGTTGGGGAGGATAGAGTAGCAACAACAACCTTTCTACGATCATTACTGGAGCCAAGGCTACTTCGGGGGATATCCACAGCCACCACCCATGCCACCTTATGATCCGAGCTTTCAAGGGAAATATCCAGATTGGAACCCCCATACCCATCAGTACCCTCCATTTCCGCCACCACCATAGTAGCAGGGTATCACTGTTCCACCTTCTGAGGTTGTTTTTGACTATGAGGCCATAGTCAGATTCAAGCTTAGGCGGGGAGATGGAATAGTTTCTATCTTATTTTTTATTTTTATCTTTCTTAGTTTTTGTAGCTTTTTTAGTATTGCTTATTGTTTACAACTTTCTAGGATCCACAGTCTATCTAGTGTTATCCATGGATGTCTAATATAAATGCATGTCATCTTTGTGTTTGTCATATGGGGGAAATTTGAAATTTGAGCATAATTAAAAAAATTTCCAAGGAATTATAAGCTTGCCTTGTTTGAAATTGAGCACATAACTTATGAAAATCATTAGGTAGGTCAACTTTGAAACATATGATCATAACTGTACATCCTTATGGTTCAAGAAATGTGGATGGAATTGGATGTTGAGCCTAAACTGAACAAACAGTAACGAGACTTTAATCAAAAGTGAGAGAGAGAAACCCGTTGATTGATTGGTACACATGTCAGTAAGGAGGGACATATAATCTTTTCCAATGGTTATGTCAATTAGTATTGTGATCTATCCACCCCACTTCATTCACACTCTACCATAAGAATTGAGATCACATTACAGTTTTTCATTTCTTGATTGCATGTCATTTAGATAGGATTGCATTATACTAGATTTTGCATAGATAAAAAATGAAAAAATGAAAAGAGATTTGTAGATTAGTCATCCATGTACACATTCTCAAGTACATGCCATGGTAGTTGCATAATTACTTTCATATAGTTGCATTTTGCATACTCTTAAGCATATAGGGCATTATGTGCCTTACTTATTCTGAAAAATAAGAAATGCGGGGAACTTGTTCTATACCCTTTGAGGAGTGAATTATAATGCATCAAATGTAGTAGCTATGTGAAAATAAGTCCAAAAAAAAGTAAAGTATTAAAAATATGTTCTTAGTCAAATTGAAAAAAAAAAGAAAAAAAAAGACTTGGAAAAAAGGAAGAAAAAAAAATAATAGAGTGAAATCAGAGGGAGAAAAGAACTTGTTTCACCTGCATAAAAAGGAAGAATAAGCACATGATGTAGTTTGTTAGACATTCCATCTCACCTTGAGACGGAATAGTAGAGCATGCATCATTCCACCTAAAAAGTAGGCATTAGGTCATTTCCATATGCATGCATCATTTACGTCATTTTTATTGTTTTTGCAGGTTAAACTGTATTGTGCTTCCTCTTCTTCCACAACCGCCCATTTCATCCACCCGTTGCTCAAAACGGTAGGCCACCCATGATTATCTCCTCATTCTTGTATATTAGGAGATCTGCTTCCATGTAGATGGTAGTTAGGATATGAGCAACATAGATAGGAGATCATAAGATGCACCAAGCCTGAACCAGAGGAATTTATTATATCAACTGCCTTATTTGATAGTGTTTGTTGGTCTTGGGGTGGGCATCTCTCATGGACGATTATTGTCACCTTCAGGGTAGTTACCGTTCCGTGGTTAGCAAGGGCTAGTATGTGCCTTGCAGGAGAGAATCATTCTGAGATGTCTTTTTATGCTAATATGTTCTTTAGTTGACCCTCACAATTATATTCTATAGTTTTGTTGCTCGAGGATGAGCAAAGTTCAATCTTAGGGGAGTTTGATGCAAGGGTTTTGAGTCGCTTTTATAGGCTAGTTTTACATTCATTTCATGCATTTATTGGTCATATTTGTGGTTAATATCGTATGATTCATTTCCTTTGGCCTATAATCTCACTATGCATCAATGTTATCTTGTTTTATCTTATTTGATATAAAGGATCATATTTCTCAGATTTAATTGGTGTTCTTCTCTTTATTTTAGGGAATTTGCATATCTGCAGTGGTCGATACCATCGACATTCGTCGATGCCATCGAGTTGGTCACAGTACAGAGCCGGAGAAGAAGCAGAACTGGTCGATACCATCGACATGGTCGATGCTATCGAGATTACATCAATGTGTCAAAGATCAACAAGTCGATACTATCAACATTTTGGTTGATAATATCGAGATGCCTTCAGAAAGAACACAAAATTGAAGAAGTGTCGCTACCCTAAGGGGTCGATGCCATCAACACCCTATCGATGGTATCGACACCGTCAGATCAGGAAATTGCCCGTAACGATCTTAATCGTACGACCGTGATGTTTTGGCGGCCGTAAGTGATCCCTATACCTAGAAAAGGCGGCCCAAGCTGTACTATCACGTCATTAGCCGATGCACAAGTATCAGAGGAGGAGAGGATGAAGAACGGAGACCAGAGCTATGCCCCAGACATTTCCAGAGTTGTAGACAGAGTTTTCTACTGCCGAAAGGCTACAGAACACCCATCCCGCGTCGAGGATTGCCTGCTTCTCCTTCGTTCAGGGGTTACACCATCTCCATCCACGGTTCCCCTATATTTTCTTCTTCTGCCATGATGTTTTTCATTAAGATGAACATGCGGGGCTAATCCCCTTTGTCTTTAGGATCAAGAGTAGCCCGGGTAATCGTTGTATGATGCTTTTTACATAGTTAATCATAATTTGTCTCTCAAATCCGTGGTATGATATTGTTTTCTCAATTCTATCATTGTACTTGATCACCATAATGGTAATTTAATACCTTTAATTGCTTTTGACAAAGAATTAACGGTTGAAAAGACACAATAATCACATTAACTTATAAATCTCTTGGAAAAGGCGAGGTACAGTTAATGGTGGAAACCTAAAGATATGTTCTTCATGCACCTAATTTCGAGTATAGATTGCTACTGACATGGAACCGACCTAGATTAAGGTAGAGAATTGTATCGCGAAAGCGAACAATTCTATATAAAGGCCACTACCAGGGATAGGAAACAAGTTGTGATAATTGTGTAGGAATTAGTACAACGAGAATCCGCAGTG
The DNA here is from genome assembly GCA_963693085.1 of Alisma plantago-aquatica. Lineage (NCBI taxonomy): Eukaryota > Viridiplantae > Streptophyta > Magnoliopsida > Alismatales > Alismataceae > Alisma > Alisma plantago-aquatica. The sequence continues at coordinate 1,380,632,024 of OY856410.1, read as the reverse complement.
AAACCGCAATCCTAAAAATCCCATTTTAATTGATTAAACCAACCCTTTAATCGATTGTTTTGTTTTCTTTTGTTTTTATTTTCTCTTTCAAACAACTCTCAAACTTTTATAATCGGTCTAGCTGATTGAAAGTAGTTAGTAGTAGTCTACCGAAATCATTCCCTGAGTTCGACTCAGGCCTCACGAAGGCCTATATTACATTGACGCGTGCACTTGCGTTTTACGCCCAGTTTAATCATGTCATGATTCTTAGAGCATCTAAGCCCGTAAGCATGCAGATGATTATGGCAAGGGGTTGTGCATATCATCTATCCAAGAGTTGCATATGATGAAATTGGCATGATTGCCTACCTTAATAATCGGTCATGAGCACCAGTGTTGGTTGGGTATTGACTAAATTGATTTATATCTTGGCCCACTAGAATATTATATGCAATATTATGAATTAATATTGAGGGATATCAATTTGAATAAAATAGTGGGAGTGATATTTAATTAAATACCTAATTAATATCATCAAATTTATCAAATCAAACCAAATAAAAATGTTTTAAAAAATTGCAATATTTCTTTACAGAATCAAATGTCAAACACAAACACGTTCAAATTGCGATCAGTCCACAATTAGTTAAGGACTTTTAGAAATGTTCTCATAAATGAGTGAAAGCTCTATGTCCTTTATAGACCAATGCCATAGGAACCTACTCCAAAGGATCCTAAGGCTAAATGGATGCTTATTGGAAGCATGCCAATGATGCCATAGACATTTAAATACCTAATGCGCTATGCATTGCATGAACAACATGAAAACATGGACATTCTTGAGATTATAACACATCTTAAGAATCATATAAATCAAAGAAGGTATAATGTCTCCAAAGTGTTAATTAAATGCAAACTAAAAAAGGGAGGTCCAGTAGAACCCCATGTGCTCAATGTGATTGGATATGTGGAATGACTGGGATTTCTCTTAGGTCAAGAGTTGACCATAGATATATTTATGCAAGTGTTGCATAAAACATATAGTCATTTTATCAAATGCTTGATATATTGATGCCAAAGCAAGAAAGAAGAAGGACAAATCCATGATGGTGATCAACGAAAGTGTGTCCTGGGGCAAAGGTAAGGCTAGGAAGTGTTCTAAGGCTAAGCTTAAGTCCAGGGCTTCTACAATCAAATTATGGAGAAGGGTAAGTGGAAAAGGAATATGTCCTTTTCACTTAAAGGATAAAGAAAAGAAAGTGCCACCATTGTCACTTGTTTGGACATTGGAAAGAACTATCCTCCTTATAGAGGATCTTAGGAAGAAGATAGAGATAGAGATCTCTACTTCAGGACCTGAGAAGAAGTAAGCTAGACCTGTGTGGAGAAAGGGTTGTTACCATTACAATTGGGAGCTGTCATTCATGGGCACATAATAAAATTAGTGAATTGCTATTATGTACTTGCCATTGATGAAAACATTATATGTCTTGTGTAACAAAGACATTGCGTTTCATTTAAAAGATATGATCTTTAGGGCAATTCTCTATGTCTGACAATCTATAGTGATAGTTATAGAGACAAATGTGTATGACACATATACTAAATGACTTGATATATCAAACAAATTGAATACCTATAACACTGTCATCTAGAGGGCATAAATGAGAAATGCATTTTTAGAATCCATGTGATGGTTATGTAGACTCTTTTAGTTATTGAACCAATAGAGACATGCATGTCTTATATGTTGTGTAATATGACAAAAATATCTTCACTAGATGTAGTGGGAAATCGACTATTCCATTAGGACTAGTACATATTGATGCACAGAGACCTTTTAGAATGAACGCTAAAGGTAGTTACAAGTACCTCATTATATTTACTGATGTGATCAGTTTATATTGAAATTTGTATTTAATACAAGTATGAATCTCTTGAAGTGTTCAAGAAGATTATGAATGAAGTACATAAGTCACTTAGTAAAGTATTAAGATACATTGATGTGATCAATGTTGAAATATTTTAACTAAGAGTTTGAGGACTTTTTGGAGAGATTGTGATAGTGTGTCACAATGAACTTTGCCTAAAACATATTGATGTGTCAAAAAGAAAGTATCACACCCTATTAAAACATGGTGCGATTATCAACATATCTAGCTAATCTTCCAGTATTCCTTTTATCACATGCTTTACACTAAAACAATGTACTGTGTAAATTGGTTCAAAAGACACCATATGAGATATGGAATGGGAGGAGTCCCGATATGTCTTTTATAATGATTATGATTGAAATATCATATAAGAAAATAGTTTCTTAAAAAGGGGTTTATCCACAAATCACATGAATTTTATCTTGTTGAATACTACTTATATTCCAACCCGACAACAAAGTGTTTGTTGCTAGGATGGTTGAATTCCTAAATGGAAATTAATTCCAAAGGAATCTGTGGGAGTAAAAGTAGAACTTGAAATGTTTGAGATAAACAAGAAAACATAGAACCTAAATGGTGAAATGGGAACAAGGAGAATCACAAGTTGTTGTGGAATCTCAAGTTCCTTATGAAAACATAGAACTCATTGTTCTAGAAGAACACACCTTGAGTTTGAAAGATTATGATATCTTATAACTCAAAAGGCGGCGAGTTGATCATAGAGATGAGTCAACAATCTACCTAGAAACTATTGAGGGACAAGAATTTGAGAAATTGCTTCAGGCGATGGGATCAAAGATGGACTCCATGTACACCAGTAAGGTATAACCTTGTTGGATCCACATGAAGTGGTAAAACCTATAGGGTGCATTTGGGTTTTGTATGAATACCAACATGGAAAGGTAAATTGGTTGCAAAGAGTTTCAAACTAGTTCAAAGTGTTGAACATGATGAAGTCTTTTCACCAATTACCATGGTTAAATCCATCTAGATCATGCTTGCTGTTGCAGTTTAGTATGACTGTGGGATTTGACATATGGATTTCCTTAATTGGAATAATTAAGATGATGTGTATGTGACACAACCTAATGTTTTTATAAATTCATTAATACACACAAAGTCTATAAGCTACAATCTGTGGATTGTAACAAGCATCTCAGAGTTGGAATCTTCTAATTGACAAGATAGTCAAAAGGTTTGAATTGAGTCAGAATAAAGATGGAATCTGTGATTATAAAAGATTTAGTGGAGTATATTAATGTTCCACATAACGATGGGGAATAATGTACTTATCTTACACATGTTAAAACCTGGCAAGGAAAGTATCTTATATATGAAGGGTTTAGGTGAAGCATCCTATGAGATAGGGATCGAGGTCTATAGAGATAGATTTGGTAAGCTTCTTGACCTAAGTAAGAGAACATACATTGGTAAGATGCTGAAGGGTTCAACATGCAAGACTTAGTGAGAGAAAACCTATCCATGTTCCATGGAGTTAGTCTTTCAAGAGCCTAGTGTCCCAGTTCTTGTGAAGAAAAGGAACATATCAATAGATACCATATGCATTTGTAATTGGATCTATCTTAAATGCAATGTAATGTACTTATCCCATTGTCTCGTATGTATTGGACATGATGAGAGGATGTCCCATTATCTCGTATGTATTGGACATGATGAGAGGATGTACCATTATCTCATATGTATGGGACACGATGAGAGGATATCTTGTCATCTCATATGTATTGGACATAAAGAGAAGACATATATATATACCTACCTAGCAATCTTGTATGTATTGGACATGACGAGAATGTATATGTCAAATGCCAATATGTGTCACTGAACTACCATAAAGAACATCCTTAGATGCTAGTGAAGCACTTAAAAGATTGATTCCTTGGTTATGGTAATAGGAAGAGTTGGATGTAAAGGGTTACACCCATGCAAGCTTCCAAGCTGAAAAAATAATCATAATCTAAATTTATGTTTGAAGACAAACGAGAACTGTAAGCTAGAAAGGGTTCTAAGATAATGGTAGTTATTCGAATCTACAAAAGAAGTTGATTATCTCTGTGTTATAAGAACAACAGAGGATACTGTATGGATCAAGAAATTCATATGGGTGAACTTGCATGAGGTTCCAATCATTGATGACACATTTGAAATAGTGATGACAACAATGGAGCTACTAGTTAGTCTGGGAATCTCAGATAGCATACTACGACACTTCCATGTCATTCGAGTAGTTATACAATGAAGAGATGTGAAAATTGCAAAATACCAACTTATAGAAAATGTTTCTAAACCCATTATAAAAGAACTTTCGTAGTAGAAGCATGATGGTCATGTTAGGTCACTCAAGATGAGATCTGTGTGTGATTGGCTGTAAGTGCAAGTGGGAGTCTGTTGGTATGTATGCTCAGATAGCCAATCAAATGATGATTATAATGGCATAACATGTAAATGATTTGATTAATGATAAAGGCAAGCTTCCAATTTTTTTAATATTTAGTTATGACATAATGAATAACATAATAAATGTCTAGAGAATGATATTACTCAAAGACGTATGTCTTCATTTATGCGACTTGGAAGAAATGAGATCATACTGATGTTAAGAGTACATATATACATTCTCATCATGTCCCTGATCGGTTGTTATAATGGAAGGTTGATATACAACAATAACAGATAAGATAAGAGTGTGAGTTGTCTGATGACAGAGTCTCATTATTCATGATATGGCAATATCAAACCAAGCACACAAATACATGTTAGAGAACAGTGTATCAGACAGACCCACCGTGAGACTGATACATCAAATCCATCATCATGGAAGTCATGGTCATCTCTCATTATGATGGTAGTGGTTGTGGTTCTTATAACTGAAATCATTGCACTTATCACATGTCATTGGGTACACTTTGACATCATCAAGTGCATTCATGAAACATGGGTTGTTATAAAGGTGATGATTCAGTGACTTTGACACATGGGGACTGACTCTGAGTGATAGAGATGGGATTTGTCCCTCCTACAGGAGTATGCTATCAAGGCCTCTTGATTAGAGAGACTGAGAAAAGTATGGCCATACACATGTGAGTCAATATGTGATATTGAGCTTACATATATCTCATGCAGTCTTCTTTGGTTTAAGAAGTAAGATTGAATAATAATGAGGATGACTGATCCATGCCCCTAGTTCAATCTGGATATCAGCGACAAAGGAACTATACAAACACTATAACACCATACATAGATTATAGGTTGAAGTTGCCCTCCCAACTTTCCATTCACCTGGGTAGCAATGATGTGTGAGTAGGCACCGCTCATTGCTTATGATGTCATAAGTTGTTATGAACATTCACTGCCAACATGATATGGGACCTATAAGGTCACACACATAGGAACTCATCCAAAAGAGTAGTTTTGATCTTGAATGATGATTGAATTGATAATGTTTAGGTATTCAATTCATGCAACAAATCAGCTAACTAGACTGCCAGACAATCAGTTGAAGTGTTGAGACTGTCATTTGGAGTTTCAGGATGATTGTATTGTACATTGGTTGGAATTCTGCCTGACCTGGGCTATGAGACTCCAGTTTCAACTATGTGAGATGGCTGTCTGGCATGGTGTGAAACTCCCATCTTGTTTGCACTAGGCACCCATCTCAGAGGTGCAATTCAATTGCATCAAGGATTGATGTTGATGTCATGTTAATAATGAATTGGAATTGAATTCTGAAACATGTACAAATTTGGGAAAACACTAGACGATCGTCTGAACTGATTCAGACAATCATTTGGCATGCCAGACAATCATTTTTCATGCCAGACGACCATTTGGGTTACCATACTACTGTTTTAGCTGTGCAAGTTGCAAAGTTTCCAAGATTATTGTTTAATTCGAGATCTTCTGGTCCCTTCGACTCCAACATAGATTGGGAACCCTGACGCTGACCTCTACTATATATAGAGGGATACTGGGGGCTTCCCAGAGCACAACACAGACACTTAAGAATCATTTGCTTTGACAATTGTTTTCCTTTTTGGTTGTGGTAACCATGAGAGCCTGAGAAAGTCCTACCTGACTAGGGAGGGATAGCAAGGGAGAGAACGATTGAGGATCATTGTTGAAGGAGAGTAGGTTGGTGACTAGTACACCAACAAGAGGGACAAATCATTCCTATCCATTCTAGTAGGATGACATGAGTTCTAGTTGGTCCATGTGGACTACTCTAGAGGAAGGAGTCCTTTGGTTGCTACTAGGAGGGCAACATCAACTCGCAGTCTGTGGTGAGATCAGAGGAGCCATTACGGCAGTTGTCTGAGTCTGCTGTCTGTGGAGGAGCATTCAAATGAGTCCAAATGCAACCAGGAGCTGCACAGACATAGTCCAAGATATAGTGCACATCTACATCGGTGAGGATTGACATTGGACTTGGTCCAGGACCAGGTATATCTTTGTGAAACCATCCTTCCCATTGCATAGTTATTGACATGATCTGCTGATTAATGGGAAACATGTCAGTAAATTTTTTGCTTCCACTGCCTATCTGATGTTGTATTTCCCTACACGAACGACCGTTCCATCAGTGTAAAATTACATAAAGCTAAGTTTCTAGAGTTATTTGGCCATATCAATGCATTATAGGCACAAAAGTATAGTTAATGACTTAGCATTGATGCCTAAATTTTGGTGTTATCAACCACCCCAAGCTTAATCATTTGTTTGTCTTGAAGCAAGACTCAACTCAGAGAGTAAAAGATGACATCCAAACTAAGCATGGTGATAGATGCTAAGATTTAGAAATATAGTTGAAACTATGAGTCTCCTGAGACATGTTATTTGAGAGCAAACCTCCACCATTCAAGCAAAACATGTGATAGTAAGATCACAGAACATCCATGCATGTTTAAGCAACTTCACTATTGTGGCAACCCACCACGCTACATGAGATTACTCAAAACTAAAATGTCAATCAAACACATAGTGATCATGTTACCAAGAAGGTACAAAATTAAAATTGATTAAGCTTTCCATTCATGCTAAAGAACATTTACACAAAGGTCCAACATATATATATACATATATATATACATATATATATATGTATATATAATCATACCAGGTATCTTTACATTTGTTTTGTGGCCTGCGTCACAACCTATTTACATGAGATATTCTCCACATATTTACATCATGCACATGGAACAAGATACACTGCCAAAAACTTGAGTCGATATACAACATCATTAAAGCTCCATGTTAGGACCTGAGAGTACATGGACAACTCTATGATTCTATACACTATAACTAACCTTCTATCTCTACGACACTTCGAACAACTCCTCTCTGCTACTATGTGTTGAGAACAATCATCTTTCTTATTAAAAAAAGAGTACAAACCTATTTTATAAATAGGAGGGGAACCAACAAGGAAGCATATAGCAAACCCTAATGGGCCAATTATACTTAGGCCCACATTACATAAAAGTTAAGTAAAAATAATTAAAAGGTAACAAACCAACTACACATAAATATACATCGCAATACTCCCCCTCAAGCTGGAGCACAAATATCAATCATGCCAGCTTGCAACATAGTTATGCAACTCCTTTGCCAGAGAGAGGCTTTATAAAAATGTCAGCAGTTTTCTCATGTGTTGGCAGGAAGGGCGTGGTGATCTTCTTAGTCAACACAACGTCATGAAGAAAATGGCAGTCCACCTCAATATACTTGGTACTTTCACAAAACACATGATTATTAGCAATGAAGGTAGAATCACGATTATCACAATACAATGGAATGGCTTGAGTGATGGGAAATCTAAAGTCAGACATAATAGATTTGATCCATAATAGCTCAAAAGTAGTATGTGCCATTGCATGATACCCAACTTCTACATTGGATTGGGAAATAACATTTTGTTTCTTACTTCTCCAGGAAACCAAGTTACCCCCTACAATGGTATAGTAGCCAAAAAGTGGATCTCCTATCAGATTTACATCCTGCATAATCAACATCAAAATATCCAGTCACATCCAGATGCCCATTTCTTTTATAAAAAAGTCCATGTCCAAGTGCATTCTACAAATATCTTAAGACACAACATGCATCGTCCCAATTACACTGCCTAGGGCAATCCATGAATTAGCTAAGAACACCAACAACACAACATATATTTGGCCATGGAACAGTAAGGTATAAAAGTTTGCCAACCAAGCGTTGATAACTAAATTTATGTGCTAAGATCTGAGTAGATTTTGCCCATAGATCATGAGCTTGATCCATAGGAGAGATTGTAGGCCTACAATCAAGCATTCCAGTCTCATTAAGTAAGTCCATAGTAAACTTCCTATGTGATAAATATACTCCTTGTTATGTGCTACCTCAATGGCAAGAAAATACCATAGAAAAGGTCTTTGGTAACAAAATGCTTCATAAGATATTACTTTGTAGCAGCAATTCTGGCAACATTAAAACCATACAAATGATATCATCCACATAAACAATCAGAGCAATAATGCCAAAAGTAGTGGTTTTGATAAACATAGAGTGGTCACATGGAGACTGTTTGAAGCCAAATTTGTGTAACACAAGGAATAACTTGTCAAACTGAGCTCAAGGACTTTGTTTGAGGCCATAAATGGTTTTCTTTAGAAGTCATAATTCCCCAGTGTGCTTCCCCTTAGCAACATAACCTGGAGGTTGTGACATATAGACAGCCTCAGGCAAATCACCATATAAAAAGGCGCTCTTAGCATCTAGTTGATGTAAGAACCAACCTTTATTAACCGCAACAGAAATCAAAATGCGGACAGAATTAAGATGAGCAACTAGAGAAAAAGTTTCGAAGTAATCAATCCTAACTTGTGAGTATCCCTTAGCAACAGTCTGGCCTTTAGATATTCAACTGTCCCATTAGGCAAATATTTCACAATAAAAACCCATATGCAGATAATGGGTTTACTAGCGTAGGGAGATCAACAAGGTCCCATGTCCCATGAGAGTGAAGTGCATCCATCTCATCATCCATGGCTCGTTTCCATCCAAAGTGTAGTAGTGCCTCTGGAGCATTCTTAGGAATAGAAATTGTAGATAAAGCAACAATAAATTTAGCCATGGAAGCATTTAAATAATTTGTGGATACATGCTAAGAAAGACAATATCTAGCTCCAGAGCATCACCCTTTCTGTAATGCAATGGGCATGTCATAACCATAAGTTGTAACGAAGTTAGTAACATTATCATTGTGTTGAGGTGGATCATTAGTCTTAGAAGATGTCAAAGTGGGGGATACTTCAGGTAAAGTTTCAGACACACTGGGTTCATGAATGGGCATAGTTAGAAGTGGTGCCTGGTTACTTGGTTCAAAAAAGAAAGACAAATCTTCAAAACACCTGACAACCACATTGACATACAAACAATGTACAACATGATCAAAACATTTATACCCTTTTTGTGTACGATTGTAACCAAGAAAACAACATCCAGAAAGCACAAGGTGATAGTTTATCATTCCCAAATTGGTGATTGTGAACAAAACATAGGCATCCAAAAACTTTTGGTGGTAAATAAAAGATAGGTTCGTGGAGGAAATGATTATAAGGTATCTTATTTTAAAGAACATACGAAGGTATCCGAATGATGAGATAATTAGCTAAAAGATTGCATCACCCAATAAAGTGTAGGTACTTTTATTTCAATTAGGAGAATGTCTACATCAAGATGCTTATTCTTCCTTTTGGCAACTCCATTTTGTTGTGTACTATAGGGACATGAAGTTTGGTGAATGATTCCTTTGGTAATAAAAAACATTTGAAGACCATGTTGCACATATTCAGAAGCATTATCAGTGCGGACAAATTTGGGAGTAGCAGAAAATGGATTTTTTATCTCGTTAAATTTTTTTGAGAAAAACATCTAAAACCTCAAAAAAATCTATTAACAAGTAAACCCAAGTAGCACAAGACTAATCATCAATAAAAGTAATAAAATATCATAAACCAATACAATTAGCAATATGACATGGTCCCCAAATATCATAATGAACTAAGTAAAACACACTTGGACTTCTATCATTATTATGATGAGGAAACACTATTCAATAACGTTTCCCAAGTTGATAAGACTCACATGAAAAATTCTCGATAGAGAAAGTTGGAAATAAAGACTTCAATTTGGAAATAGAAGGGTGACCAAGTCGCATGTGCCACTGATGAAGAGAACTAGACTGGGCCACAAGAGCAATAGTAATCAGGTTGATGAGGTCTACAAGTAATACATACCATCTCCACCTTCATATCCCCCACTGATCATCTTCTTTGTCCTGAGATCCTACATAGAGACAGTGTAAGGAAATAAGGTTACAATAGAATTTAAAGTTTTGGTAATGTTACTAACAGACATCAAGTTTAATGGAAATTTAGGCACAAACAAGACATATTTAAGAAGGTGGTTGTTTTCATCCCCTCTCCCAGTAACTGGAGAGGTTGTCCCATCTACCAGATGCATAAGAGGATGGCAAGTAAATTTCTTCAGATAAGTAAACAATTTCTTATTACCAGTCATATGAGTTGTAGCACCCGAACCAATAACCCAATCATATTTTAATGAAGAGGAATAAGCTTGAAGACACGAAGGGTCACCTGAGTGTTGGGAAATGTTTGCTTGAGGAGTAATAGTAACAGCAAAAGCAGCCTTGATTAATTTATCAAGGTCAAAAGAACTCAATGTCACCATATGAGGATTAGTAAAATGAGGAATAGAGGTAGAATCTTCATCAACATCAAGAGTTGAGACTTCATTTTCCCATTTGAGTTTCTCATGCTTTTTCCAACATTTGTCTTCAGTGTGATTTGTTTGCTTGCAGAAGTTATAATATCTGGGTTAGGACGAGGAATAAGAGGATCCTCTCCCACTATTATTGAGACTTTTTCCTCAGCCACATCCAAGATTGCCTCGTCCGGAAACAACAAGGGTTGTAGGTTCCTCGGCAATAGGAGTAGGAGATACAAAGTGAGACACTCACAAATAAACATCATCTAATGTTGGCAAGGGCTCAGAGGCAAGAATTTGATGACAAACAACTTCATAACTAGGAGGTAGAGATGCCAAAAATTGACAAAGTTGTATTTTCTCTTGTTGCTTTTGCATTTTGACAATATCAGATGATAAGGGGTGATGAAGCTTTAGTTCATCCCAAATCCCTTTGAAGGTATAAAAGTGTGAGGCAAATGCAGAGTTATCTTCAAGTTTTAGAGAATCCAAAGACTTGTATAGATCAAATACTCAAGATACATTTCCTTTACCAAAATATACTTGGTCAAGGTGATCCCATGTCTTCTTGGCAGTGTTGGTAAGGAGAAGATTAGCAGAGATATGTGATTCACAACTATTAAAGATCTAGTAGAGAACTATTGAATCTTGTTCTAATCATCTCTTATAATGTCACTTTAATTTCTCAGATGCTTCCTCAATAGTTTTCTTCTTGTCAGATGTATCTTCCTTTGGTGGAGGTAGATATCTCAGATGTTCCAATTTTCTAGAGGAGTGTGCATAGATATGAAACAACTGTGACAATAGAACATAGTTGGATCCATTAAATTTTACAGAAGTAACACACATGGGGTGTGTTTTGGACATCCCAATTGTAGAAAAAGATGACCCCATAATATACCAATGCAATGTATGATGGAGCAACAAAGAGAAAAAAGAAACAGGGGCATGCAGTCACTGACACGCCATGTCACTTGTAGCAGACTAGATCAGAAGGTATTTGATAAGTCGTGGTTAGAAGTAGACATGCCATGTACCTTGTACAAATTTCAATCAGTGACAAATTCACTATAGCAGCTGGAGGTGACACACCACGTAGGTAAGGTACACGCCGATAGAACGGTGAAACAACAAATCTTGCCTAGAAGAAAAAAAACCACAATAGACGGTGAACCTTATGGATCACCAAGATAGATGGAGACATGTTGGAAAAATTCAATTATACCCAACACTAATATGTGAGCAAAGCCCTATAGAAGGTGGTCATAGATGACCACAAACAAGATGTCTTATGTCTTTCTAAACACTAACCTTTAGAGCATAAGACTAGCGGAAAGAACGTAGGCAATCTTATTGGATCCTCTTTTGGAAAGAGGATAGAGATAGAAAGGAGACTAGATCTCCCTTGGTGTGATCAAAAGTGGTAGAGAAGGAAGAAGATGATTGGTGGGGATGGAGGAAGAGACAATGGCAACATTGGATTGGAAAGGAGAGGTCTAGCGGCAGCTATCCGGCCTACTCTAATACCATGTTAACAACACTTTCTTTCTTTATTCAAAAAAGAGTACATCCCTCTCCTATAAACAGGAGGGGAAACAACAAGGAAGCACATAGCAAATCCTAATGGGCCTATTATACTTAGGCCCACATTACATAAGACTTAAGTACAAAGAATTAAATGGGAATAAACAACCACTAATAAATATATATCTCAATACTTTGCATCTAACAACACTATCAATCACCTAAAAAGATGTGGTGAACCATGAGGTGAGACCCATGTTCCAACAAGAGATATAACTCTAAAAGCATCACTAGATTACCAAGGTTACATATAAGCAGTTTAAGCAGATTGTAATATAGAGTTATAAAATTAGATAACCTCATCATACATAGATATATTGACAAGCATTTGTACAATTGATTTCTCTTACCACATTATACACCACTTATGATTTAAAGGAAACATAGCAAGGGTTATCATCCAATTTGATTCGTCAAGTAACCTTAAAAATTATGTTACATGGTTGATTTACATTTTATTAAGCCCTAGGTAGTTTGAGGCGTACCACTCAAACTACTACCTGACAACTACAAAGTCAATATCAGCCCTAGTATAAGATCTAGGTGACTGAAATCCTAAGATCTCCTCCCCTCAGTCAGTACGAGTCAGTGGTAGTGGCATATCATCCCAACTACAAAACATCCTAGTCCACCCTGGGTACTTAGGCCACAACACTAAAAACCAAGATATACAACCCTCAAATCCAAGTCACGACCACGGTCGCTCTCAATTACATCATCATCCAAGATACGACCTCAACCACTATCCAAAACCTCATAATCAAGATGACATTGATGTACTTTCCCTACACCCACATATACTCAATAGTATATGACTTTGAGCTCCTTTCAGATCACTCCTTCCACTATCCAGCAAGTCCTGACACTGGAATAGTTCTATAAACTCAGGGCACTACGTGGTTAAGGTTTCACTTGATTAATTAAACTAGTTAAGTGTTTTGTATTGCATCGATCAAGTTATATATCAACACCAAAAGGATTCTTACAAAGATCATCGATATTCACGACCTCAGAAGATATAAAATGCATCAAATAGTTCCATAACACTCCTTCACAGAGAAAATTAACCATCCCTTGTCATGAAAGAATTGACCACCAACTAGAGTGCATCGAGTCGTAAGCATCACTATGATCAGATAAGCAATAAACTTTGTACAAAAGTCTCATGTACATTCATGACTTAGTATAAAATGTCACCCTCCATATTAAGGTTTCGTCCAACAATGGTTACACCACCACAATGGTATAGGAAAGCAATATAACTACCATAAATTAACCACTAATCGATCAGTTTTAATGTATGGATACCAAAGCAACACTCATGTGACATCTTTAGAGGTCATTACACATGTGTTACAAATTTCAGGCCTTACATGCTTAAAAGAACAGTTCAATAGTCAACAAATAATGTTCACAAATTCTAAACTACAACTGACAAGCTTGGATCATCATTTTGTCATACAAAAACAACACTTAAATGACCATATTTAACATGTTTATGAGTTTCTAGAGAAAGATTAATGACATGCAAGTACATGATAGGCAAGAAAAAATGCTTCAAAGTTATATAACTTGCTTGGTATAGAGAGGGAAACCAAAATATAAGGTGAAAACTCTTGAAATCTGCACCCAAACTTCAAGGTAAACCCAAAAAAAGCTTCAAGATTGTCTCCTTTTCCCATGAATAGAGTGTAACTAAGTCAAGAAAGAATATAATGAGAGTGATCAGCCCACTTACACAAGGTTCTAGCAAGGAAATGCCAAGGAAATCAAGAAACACCCAAGAACTCAGTCACATGAGGGAAGAGGGTGACGAATAGCAAGGAAAAGAGGATAAAAGCAAGAATTATTTCTCAAAGGAAGCAAGCACGTGCATCCATAGAAATCTTGAGATCATCGTCCTTGATGAGTACTCATCGACCACTACTCTCCAAAACTTCTTCGTCGGGCTCCTCAAGATGCAAATGAGGTTCTGTCAAAAGAGTAGAAGGGAAACAAGAGAGGGGGTAGATATAGGAGTGATTAGAAGTCTCACCATGCGAGAACTTGTGGGCCCATATAACCCCATCAGGCATCATGAATCCCATCAATTATGAAGTTTTTTGGGCACTAGAAACACATTAGTCAGAGAACCAATGACCAGAAAGTAGGCCTAGGTCTCATGGGACACTGAGACTTCATCAGCTAGAAAATCCGTCGACCATCTTTACATGCACACATCATTGATCACTGAGAGACTAGTTGGATGGCAAGTAGTTCCACCGAGAGCTGAAAACTCATTGACCACCTAGAATCCATTAACCTTCAAGAAACAAGCATCCACCAAGAAAAGCAGACGGTCACCAAGAAACCATCAGTCGATGAAATGGCTATCATTCCACCAAACTTATGCACTCCATCAAACATGGTTTAAAAGAATCTGAAGGAGAAGTAGAATTATAACATCCGTATGTACATCATGAAACAACTCAAGCAAGTTTCACATCTATAATCATATTTTCTGAAAAGGGTAAATCACACAAAGTCTACAAGTTATATAAATTTGTAACTTGAGCAAACAAGGTCTGATTTGATTCACATTTGTAAACATAACGTCATCATTTAGTGTGACATCACAAAATAGAGTTAACTTTCAGCATTAATCATCGAATCAATGCAATTATGCCAACCAAATTATGTTTATAGGTTTAATCAGGGTTAGGGGCCTTACAACCATAAACCCCTAACAAGGGATTCCCCCTCCCAAATCTAAGCAAAGAAGGATGAGTACTTCCTACACATCTCATCCTCGAACTTCCACATGGCTTCCTCTACACAATAGTGTTGCCACAACACCTTAAATAAGGTTATATCCTTCTTCCTCAACTTATGCACACGCCTATCAAGGATTAACACTGGACCCTCATCATATGAAACATCCTCATTCGACTCCACCTCCATGGGTTGCAATGCCTGCTCTATATTCAGATGACACTTCCTCAACATGGAAACATGGAACACATCATGCAACCTATGAAACTTTGGTAGTAATTCGAACCTGTATGCCACCTTTCCAACTCATGCTATGATAGGGTAAGATCTCATACACCTAGGAGCCAACTTACCCTTCTTAGAAAATGTAAGACCCCTGACCTTGCTCAAATAGTTGAAGATGTTTACTTATTATAATTAAGTGCTTAAAACCTTAAACCTTTTGAGGTTTTTTGATATCATGTTACAAGCTTAAGATTCAAATTTGGTCCATTTTGGACACTGTTTGTGCAAGTTATGCAAACTTATGCACATTTTGGGCTTCTCTACAATTTACCAATATTTGGGGTTTTCTTTGAAATAATTCACATGTTTTATGGTCCTTAGATGTTTTCCTATTGTTCTCGATCATTTTGGGCCATGAGGAACCTAGTTGTACATTGGTTTGGTGGTGTTACCCTTCTAAGGTGAGTTAGGGTTTACCCCCTCATGATTGAGCTACCTTGAGAGGCCATCAACCGAGGATCCCCCTGTTTGGTTGACATTCAATGTTCATCACTAGTTGGTGACAACTGATGGCCATCTCTATAAGTAGTAGGTCAATGATTTTCTTTCTTGGGTTACCTTGGGCCAGTGGTTCACTTAAAGGAATTGATCAAATGATGGTTCACCACTTAGTAAGCTAGGGTTTCAAGAACCGATGGCTACCATGCATGGAAACTGATTTTCGGCCTAGAGATCCAACAAATGATGGCTTAGCAGGTCTCCAAAAACAATGGAGTTGTTGCTTGCATGGCCGTGATAGCTATAGGCCATGGACACATAGCAAAGCTACTAGGACACCTCAAGCTTCTCTTCTCCCTTATCAATAAGCTTTATATACATCTCCTTTAGCACCCAGACGAAGCCTTTGGATCTTGATCTCTTCGTTCCTATCAAGAGCTTCATCCTCCCCTTGTTGGTGGTGAAAAGGGTGCCCAAGGTTGAAGAAGGTGGCCGCCCTTCTTGTTTAGAGCTTGGATCTACTCTCCTCTAGGGTTTGTGGAGCCTCCTTTGGGTGTTCTTGACCTAACCTAGTAAGTTTATCCTTCTCTCCTTCGTTTCTCTTGATCTTATTCTTCATCCTACCTTCTTATAGGATGGAACCATGGTTTCTCATGGTAGGACTTGCTCTAGAGCTTAAAGAACCTACCTTTCTTGCTCTCTTGACCTAGGGTTTGCTTCCCTTGTGGAGAAAGATCTTGTTGGTTGAGTTCAGAGCTAAAACTAGGGTTTTCACCTTTTGAGCTCGAGTTTTATTCCTATTTGGAGCTTGGCCTTCTTCCAAGAGGTGAGTTTTATAACTTTCTCCTCACCTTTATTTCTAACTACTAGCTTGCTTGTTCAAGTTCTTGCTCGAAAACAAAGATCTAAGCATATAGAAGATATCTTTGCCTAGAGTTTTGATTTTAATGTTGTTCCTTGATTAGTTTCTAACTCTAGATGAACTTGAAACCATGTGTATGATATTCATGAGGTAGAGGATGGCTTTGATCTTTCTTACATGTCAAATTATGGTACTTAGTACCTCTCAAACAATGGCTTACACTTAGGGTTTTAGGCTATTTTCAAACTTTATACAAGAACTGATGGTTGTTTCCTTGCTAGATCCTATGGAGTGGTCTTTTAGTGTTGTCTTATTAACAAATGATGGTGTCAATCGATGGTCACCCTTAGTTCATTTTTGGACTCTTTTAGAAGCTCAATAATTGATGGTTTAGTGCTCTAAAAATGGCATCAACTGATGGTAATAGTAGTTCAAACACTTGATGGTGTCAACTGATGGTAGTGCTGACCCGATAAACTGATAGTGGTGTTGGACACCACAACCGATGGTGGTCCAAGATACCACAACCGATGGTGGGACTAGGTCTCATGTGTTAATTCTTTTAAGCCCTAATCTGATGGTTTTTCTTAGTTAAATGATTCAAGGGTTAGACCTATACATCAACTGATGGATTTTAAATGAAGAACCTGATCTAATGATTAAGATTTGATGCTTCAACGTCCAATAGTTTTGGGTGAATCCTATAGTGTAATGGTTTGGTTCTAATAATGAGAATTTGATGGTTCAATGCCCTTAAACTTGTAGTCTTACCTTTGCCCTCATATAAATATAACTGATAATCACCATAATAAGTGGATGTGTAACCCTAATGAAACATAGCTTATTACACCTAACCTTAATGTAACTAAGTGGAAGTGATTGATTGTAATCAATCTTCTTGAATGATTAATGTGACAGTGAAATAAATCTCTTGTTGTTGTTGAAAACCTAATTTGGTGCTATCCAAACATCATAGTTCCTTGCTATGTTAAAACTTATGTGTCACAGGTGTGATGATGATCTGTTGAGCCTTATTCTAAGTCATAGAAAGACAATGGTGTAATCTTATAGAGAATTATATGATTGACCTTTAGGAATGGTTGAGCCATATTGGAAGTATAATCCTCTTCATGATATGATAAGGGTTGGAAGCCTGGAACATTGAGATAATTTTTTTACCTTAAAATGGTACGATGACAAGTGTGATTCCATGAATGGTAATGAAAAGTAGAATGTGATAACATGATTAAGAAATATACCTCACATGTTTTGTATCTTCTGAAGTTGTCATGCTTATTTTCTTGCTAGACATGAATTAGGGTTTGTATGTCCACTTGAACGATGCAAATTCAATTCACTCAATTGGCATAACTAATCAAGTGAAACCCTAATCATGTATGCCCTGTGCCATAGAATGATCTTTAGTGTCAAAACTTGCTGGATGGTAAAATGAGTATTCCTAAGGGAAAATCGGAGCACATACTATTAAGTATGTGGGGTGCTTTTCACCCTGACCCCAAGTATTTAGGGAGAATGACTGTGACCGTACCTAGCCTTCAGTTTGAGAACAACTATGATGAGATTTGAGGAAAATTGTGGTTGTACCTCCAATGGTAGCATTTGCATACCCACCTCCTTTCACTAATGTCGTGACCTGCACCAAGGACGGACTAGGCTGTTAACACTTTGTCCTTATGTGTCATTGTGCCAAACTTGTACTGACTGATGGCAGAGAAGATCTTAGGAATCTAGTTCTCCTAGGTCTTATATGGCACTGATTTTGAATTAGCAGAGGTCAGTTGGGATTTGAGTGGTATTCCTCAAATTCCTCAGGGCATAATAAAAGATGTAATACAATCATGTAGTATATCTATTGGGGTTAAACAAGATTCGCATTTGATGTTAACCCTTGCCTTATTCTTTTACACTGCTAATTGTTATATAATGAAATTAGAGAGATTAATTTTGAAGTGAATTATAAGTTCTACTTGATGTCTTACATATCTTGTGGATCCTACTTGCTGATATTATTAATTTTGGAATTACTCAATCTACTGAACTTGCTTAGTATGCTAGAATTGTTCAACCTGCTCCATTGCTTATTAAATGCTCAATCTACTCAATTTATTTACTATTAAATAATCCATTCTAATCAATAACCGTTGTGGAGAGTTATATCTCGTTGGGACATGGGTCTCACCTCGTCAGTCACCACATATTTTTTTAGGTGGTCGTCAAAGACGTGGTCAAGATCATGCAATAAAAGAGGAGCAGCTTGGTGATCAGTAGATGTCAAAGGTTAGATAGTAGTAGTTGTTAGTAGTAGAGTCCTAGTGTCATCCATGTACTCTCAAGGGTCAGGGCATGGGATGTGTTTTGTAGATGATATACATGTATCGTCATGAGTTTTTGGCAGTGTGCCAGTGTTTGCATATATATGGCATGTACATGTGGAATATCTCTTTTATATACATGATATGGCTGAGGCCACTGGATACAGATGTAAATACCTATTATGGTATATGAGTTTATGGAAAAGATGGACCTTTATGTAAATGTTTCAGAACATGTTTGTGATGTTGAAATCAACTTTAATTATTTTGCTTTTCTGACCATGTGATTGGTTAGTAGTTGATCATGTTTTATGTATAGAGTAATCTTGTTTAGTATGATGAATTGTCACAATTAAGTTGGTATCAGATCTCTAGGTTCGCTAAATCTACAGGGACATAAGACCTATGTTTGAGTCTATTCTTATGTTATCCAACATATCTAATCATAGCTGATGCTTAGATATGTCTGGAGGATACGATGAACACATTGAGAGTAGCTATGTTGCACAAGGAGGTGGTGTTAGGAGGCATGCATGTGTTGAGAGAGTAACAAAAGTGGGACCAGAGCAGCCTGCAATGCCTGAACTTGACCCGACAACCATGGCCATCCTTGTGCTTCAGTCCATGTTTGGATAGATGATGGCTATGATTACACATCTAGCAAATAGAGAGCCAACACCTCAAGCTAGGGCAGCTATCCCTAATGTGGAATCTCAGGGTGTCAGGAAGACGTTTGAACATCTCAGACGTGTCAGGGTGACTGAATATGCGGGTACCTCTAACCCAGTAGACACCGACATGTGGCTAATAGAGTTAGAGAAGGCATTTAAGATCCTTAACATTCATGAAGATGGCAAGGTGAAACAAGAGGTGTATTTGTTGAAGGGTAGTGTTGGTCACTAATGGACCATAGAACATGAAAAGTGCCTAGAAGTTGTGATAGGTTGAGAGGAATTTTGGCGGGAGTTTGTCAGCTGATACTTTCTTGAGACATACCTAGATTAGAAGGTCTCACATGTTGAGAAGATTTGTTAAGGATCAATGACCATCAATGAGTATGAGTCAAAGTTTATGGAACTTTTGAGGTTCTGCCCTCACATGGAAACGACAGATAAGGAGAGAATCCACACGTTTGAGAAGGCCTGAGTACAAAAATGACTATAATGACATCAACTTTAGAGAACAAAGAAAGGGTTTCCACTTTTGTAGAGTCAGTAAGGCGGATCGAGAGGTTTCCTATAGAGAAGAGGCTAGCTCAATTCCAAGGTAGTCTTTTGGAGGCTTTAAGAAGCCAAGGTTTTCTCCACCACAATCGCAATAGAGGTTGACTTTTACGGAGTAGAGGTCATATAAACCATCATAGTGGTCTCAAAGTAGGGACAGAGGCCGCAATTTTTCGTCAATAGGAGCTCATACTGCAGCATCAATCTCAGTGAAGGGACCATCTAGGCCACATAATGATAAAATGACGTGTCATCAGTGTGGACAGATAGGGCACATCGTATGAAATTGCCCAATGAAGATTGAGGAAGTGACCCAACAACCAAGACAGAATCAGTAGGGTTCACAATAGCAACAACAGTTTAACAATGGTAGTAGTAGAGGATGTGTTCAGGCATCACAGATAGGATCCTCTAGATGATAGTAGGCAACAACTAGGTTCTATGCAATGAGCCAGCCGGAAGCAGTGGTAAATCCACGGGTCGTGATATGTCAGATGGAGTTATTTCATTCTGATTTGTCTACTTCTTCTTTTGTATATGTGATAGTTGACCTGGGCAACACACTCTTTTATAACTAGAGAGGTGATAAATAATTGTTATATGCCTGTTATTCATAGATCTAATAGTCTACTGTTGGAAACCCCCTTTAGTTGCATCTTCTAAGTTGTGGGAGGTGTATCATTCCTACGTTCTTTCTTTTCTAGGATGCAACATTCAAATGGATCTTATGCCACTTGACATGCATGGATTCAATGTGATCCTAGGGATGGATACTTTGGATAAGTACAAGGTTGTGTTGGAATATAGTTCCAAAGTGGAGACATTCCATGATGGAGATGTCTTGTGGATCTTCTAAGGAGATAGGAAGATTCTTCCTACATGTTTGGTGTCATCTATGACAGTGGAGAGATTAATGAGACAAGGTTGTAAAGATTTTCTATCTCATGTTGTGGATATCAAGATGAGAGGTCCTAGTATCTAGGAGGTGTCGATGGTGTGAGAATTTGAGGATGTCTTTCCTAAGAGTTTCCTGGTGTTCCCCCTCCTAGAGAGATTGATTTTGAGATCAATCTTATTCTTGGAACACAACCCATAGCACCATCACCATACAAGATGGCACCGACAGAGATGAAGGAATTAAAGAAATAGTTGCATGAAATGTTAGATGACTTTATTAGGCTGAGTGCTTCCCTTTGGGATGCTCCCATGTTGTTTGTCAAGAAGAAAGACAGTTCCATGATGTTATGTATATACTACCGACAATTGAACAAGGTGATAATAAAGAACAAATATGCGTTGCCAAGGTTTAATGACCTTTTTGATCGATTGAGAGGAGCTACAGTGTTCTCAAAGATAAATCTAAGGTCATGTTACCACTAGTTGAGGATAAGGGTGGATGACATACCCAAGTTAGCTTTTAGTACTAGGTATGGTCATTATGAGTGGTTATGCCGTTTGGGCTAACCAATGCACTGGAAGCATTCATGAACCTGATGAACATGGTATTTAGGCCCTACCTTGATCAATGTGTAGTCATGTTCATAGATGAAAGCTTTATCTACTCCAGTGATAGTCAACAACACAAACAACACATTCGCAGGGTAGTGATGTTGTTGAGACAGGACCAACTATATGCTAAGTTCAGCAAGTGCGAGTTCTGGTTGTCTAAGGTGTCTTTTGTTGGACATGTTATATCTGCTAAAGGTGTTTGTATCAATCCTAAGAAGGTGGAATCTATACTAGAATGGGAACAACCCAAGACACTGACAGAGATTCACAGTTTCCTAGGTCTGGCAGGCTACTACAAAGGGTTCATTAAGGATTTCAATTTTGTAGCGTTACCCCTAACTAAGTTAACTAGGAAAGATGTTTCTTTTATTTGGGATGACAAGTGTCAATGTTCCTTTCAATTGTTGAAAGTGAAGTTGACCAATGCACTAGTTCTAGTGTTGTCAGGGTAAGGAAAAGGTTACATAGTCTTCTATGATGCATCAAAGAATGGCTTGGGATGCGTCATGATGCATGACAAGAACATGATTTCTTTTTCTTTGCGACAACTTAAGAAACGTGAGAAGAACTATCAGACGCATGACTTGAAGCTTGCAGGGGTGGTTCATGCCTTGAATATCTAGAAGCACTACTTAAATGGAGAAAAGTGTTAGATCTTCAGTGACCACAAGAATATGCAATATATCTTTTAGAAGTAGAAACTGAACATGAGGAAGAGAAGATGGATGGATCTAATCAAGGACTATAATTGCATAATAGACTACCATCCAAGAAAGGCAAATGTGGTAGCTGATGCATTGAGAAGAAAGTCATCTTCATCATCATCTGTAGACAATGCACAATTATACTCCTTGGTGTGCCATAAGCTATACATGTTGGTGTCTCTTCGTCAGATGAATGTATAGCTGGAGATTTCTTAGCAGGATTGTTGGCACAGTTATAGGTGAGTCCTACATTGAGGCAACATGTTAGTGATGCACAGTATAATGATATCGGAATACAGAGTATTCAATCAGAGCTCAGCAATGAGAAGCATGATGGCTTCCATGAAGCAGATGACAGGACAATTTTCTTCTACAATAGGGTAATGATTCCTGATGTTGATGGGTTGACCGGTTGAGAAAGATGGTTCTTGAGGAGGCTCACTCCTCAATGTATGTGATGCATCTTGGTAGTACAAAGATGTACCACAACCTAAATGACTTGTGTTGCTATCCATGTTTAAAATGTGTCATGGAAGAGTTTGTTGCCAGATGTTTAGCTTGTCACCAAGTCAAAGCTACACATCAGAAGCCTGTAGGGACATTACAACCTTTGCCGATACCTCAACAAAAATGTGATCAAATTACCATGGACTTTTTAGTTAGCCTTCCTAGGAAAGCCAAGGGTCATGATTCCATATGGGTGATAGTGGATGGACTGACAAAGTCAGCTCACTTCTTGCCAGTCAAAATGACATATACAACAGAGAAGCTGGCATAAATATATGATGAAGAGAAAGTCCCATTGCATGGTATTCCAGTTACCATAGTTTCAGACAGAGGTCCACAGTTCACAAGTCATTTTTGGGAACAATTACATAAATCATTGGGAACACATTTGAGGTTTAGTACAACTTTCCACCCACAGACAAATGGCCAGTCTGAGTAGACTATTCAGAGTTTAGAGGATCTTTTGACGGATTGTTTTTTGCAATTTCTTGGAATTTGGGATGTACACTTGAGCTTAATAGAGTTTTCTTACAACAAAAATTATCAAAGGAGCATATATATGAGACCTTATGAGGCTCTGTACGGGAGACATTGTCAGTCTCCACTTTGTTGGTATGAGATAGAAGAGTACCAACTTCTGGGTCCTAAGCTTGTACAATAGACTATAGAGAAGATTAAGGTGATACAATAGTAGTTAAAATCAGCGCAGGACAAACATAAGTCTTATATAGATAACCGTTGCAAAATACTAGAGTTCCAAGTGGGAGATAGAGTATATCTCCATGTTTCTCATTAGAAGGGTGTGCTGAGGTTTGTTAAGAAGGGTAAGTTGGCTCCTAGGTTTATGGGACCATACCCTCTCTTGGTTTGTGTTGGAAAGGTGGCATATAAGTTGGAGCTACATCCAGAGCTGCCAGGTTGCCTAATGTCTTCCATATCTCCATGATGAGGAAGTGTCATCCAGATATAGAGAAGACAATCCATCCAGTGGAGGTTGAGTTAGATGGAGATGTTTCCTATGTTGAGGGTCCTATGTTGATCCTGGATAGGAGGGTGAAAAGTTAAAGAAGAAAGATATAGTGTTAGTGAAGGTTTTATGGCATAATCATGGTGTATAGGAAGCCATATGGGAGTTAGAAGATGAGATGCATAGGAAGTACCCATCTCTCTTTACGTAGGATATCGGGGGCGAAATCCTTGTTAGGGGTTTATGGTTGTAAGACCCATGACCTTGCTCAAATAGATGAACATATTTCCTTATTATAATTAAGAGATTAAAACCTTAATTAAACCTTTTGAGGTGTTTGGATATCATGTGACAAGCTTAAGTTTCAAATTTGGTCTAGTTTGGACACTGTTTGTGCAAGTTATGCAAATTTTTGCACATTTTGGGCTTTTATGTAATTTACCCATATCGGAGGTTTTGTTTACAATTTTTCACTTGTTTATGTTCCTTATATGTTTTACTATCATTCTTGAGCTTTTTGGTCCATGGGGAACCTAGTTGTACCTTGGTTTGGTGGTGTTACCCTTCTAAGGTGAGTTAGGGTTTACCCCTCATGGATGAGCTACCTTGAGAGGCCATCAACTAATGGTCCCCCTATTCGGTTGACATCCGATGGTCATCATTATGTGGTGAAAACTGATGTTCATCTCTAGAAGCAGTATTTCTATGGTTTTCTTTCTTGGGTTCCTTGGACAGGTTGTTCACTTAAAGGAAGTGATCAGACGATGGTTAACCACTTAGTAAGCTAGGGTTTCAAGAACCTATGGCTACCATACATGGAACCTGATGGTTATCTTGGAGAGACAACATATTATGTCTTAGCATGTCTTCACAACTGGTGGAGATTCTACTTGCATGTCCGTGATGGATATAGTCCATGAACACACAGCAAAGCTACTAGGACACCTCAAGCTTCTCTTCTCCCTTATCCATAAGCTTTATATACCTCTCCTTTAGAACCCAAATGAAACCTTTGTATATTTACCTCTCCCTTCCTGTCCATAGCTTCATCTTCCCCTGCTTGGTGGTGAACAAGGTGCCCAAGGTTGAAGAAGGTGGCCAACCTTCTTGTTTGAGCAGCTAGAGCTTGGATCTACTCTCCTCTAGGGTTTGTATAGCTTCCTTTGGGTGTTCTTGACCTAAGCTAGTAAGTTTCTCCTTCTCTCTTTCGTTTCACTTACTATTCTTATTCCTCCTACCTTATTCTAGGATGTAACCATGGTTTATCATGGTATAACTTGCTCTAAATCTTAAAGAATCTATATTTCTTGCTCACTTGACCTAGGGTTTGCTTCTCTTGTGGAGAAAGAGCTAGTTGACCGAGTTTAGAGCTAAAACTTCGGTTTTCTACCTTATGATATCGAGTTTTCTTACTATTTCGAGCTTGGTATTCTTCCTAGATGTGATTTTTATAACCCTCCTCACGTTTATTGCTTACTACTAGCTTGCTTGTTCAAGTTCTTGCTCTAAAACAAAGATCTAAGCATATAGAAGATATCTTTGCCTAGAGTTTTGATTTTAATGTTGTTCCTTGATTAGTTTCTAACTCTAAATGAACCTGAAACCATGTGTATGACCTTCCCGAGGTAGATTATATCTTGTTTCTTTCTTACATGTCAAACCATGGCACTTAGTACCTCACAAACGATGGCTTACACTTAGGGTTTTAGGCTATTTTCAAACCTTATACAAGAACCGATGATTGTTTCCTTGCTAGATTTGATGGAGTGGTCTTTCAGTGATGTTTTGTTAACAACCGATGGTCTCAACTGATGTTCACCCTTAGTTCAATTTATACCCTCTTAGAATCTCAACACTTGATGGTTTAGTGCTCTAAAGATGGCATCAACTGATGGTGATAGTAGTTCAAACACCTGACAGTATCAACTGATGGTAGTGTTGACCCCATCAACCGATGGTGACAAAAACACAACCTATGGTGGCCCTGGACACTACAACTGATGGTCATCAGGGATACTACAATTGATGGTAAGACTAGGACTCATGTGTTGATTCTTTTAAGACCTAATCCGATGGTTTTTCTTAGTTAAATTATTCAAGGGTTAGACCTATACATCAACTGATGGATTTCAAATGAAGAACCTGATCTAATGATCATGATTTGATGCTTCAACATCGAATGGTTTTGGGTGAAGCCTATAGTGTAATGTTTTGGTTTTAATAATGAGAATTCAATGGTTCAACACCCTTAAACTTGTACTCTTACCTTTTCCCTCGTATAAATATAATTGGTAATCACCATAATAAGTGGTTGTGTAACCCTAATGAAACATAGCTTGTTACACCTAACCTTAATGTAACTAAGTGATGGTGATTGATTGTGATCATTCCTCTTGAATGATTAATGTGACAATGAAATAACTCTCTTATTGTTGTTGAAACCCTAATATGGTGCTATCCAAACATTATAGTTCTTTGCTATGTTAAAACTTATGTGTCACATGTGTGCTGATGATCTATTGATCCTTGTTCTAAGGCATAGAAAAATAATGATAATCTTGCGGGGAATGATATGATGGTATTGGGTATGGTTGAGACCTATTTTAGGTATAATTCACTTCATGATATGATAAGGGTTGGAACCCTGGAACATTGAGATAAGAAATATTCCTTAAAATGTTTTATATCTTCTAAAGTTGTCATACTTATATGCTTTCTAGAAATGAACCAGTGTTTGTATGTCCACTTGAATGATGCAGCCTCAATTCACTGAAATGGCATAACTAATCAAGTGAAATCCTAATCATGTAGTGCCTTGTGCTATAAAACCATCTTCAGTGTCAGAACTTGGTGGATGGTGAAATGAGTATTTCTAAGGGAAACTTGGAGCACATACAATTGAGTATGCATGGTTCTTTGTCACACTGAACCCAAGTATTTTGGGAGGATGGCTGTGGTCATACCTAGCCCTTAGTTTGAGAATGGTTGTGGTCGTGTCTCGGTGATTATATATATGATGAGATTTGATGATAGTTGTGGTTGTACCTCAGATGGTAGGGTTTGCATACCCACCTCCTTTCCCTAGTGTCGTGACATGTACCAAGGACAGACTAGACTGTTAGCAGCTTGACCCTATGTGTCATTGTGGCAGACTTGTACTGAATGAGGGCGAAGAAGATCTTAGGAGTTCGGTTCTCTTAGATCTTGTATGGCACTGAATTTGACTTAGAAGTGGCCAGTTGGGGTTTTGAGTGGTATTCCTCAAATTCCTTAGGGTATAATGAAATATGTAATACAGCCGTGTAGTATATATGCTAGGGTTAAATACACGTCACTTGGATGTTAACCCTTGCCTTATTCTTCTACACTACTAAACGTTATATAATGAAATTAGAGAGACTAATTGTGAAGTGAATGATAAGTTCTACTTGCTCTCTCACATATCTTGTTGATCCTACTTGCTGTTATGCTTAATTGTTGAATTACTTAATCTACTGAACTTACTTAGTATGCTAGAATTGGCAACCTGCTCAGTTGCTTATTAAATACTCAATTTGCTCACTTTATTTACTATTAAATAATCTGCTATAATCAATAATCATTGTGGAGAGTTATATCTCTCACTGGGATATGGGTCTCACCTCTCATTAGGACATGGGTCTCACCTCTTGACTCACCACATCTTTTTAAGGTGGTCGTCAGCGACGTGGTTGAGATCGTGCAATAGAAGAGTAGCCTGGTGATCAATAGATGTCGAAGGTTGGATAGTAGTAGTTGTTAGTAGTAGAGTCCTAGTGTCATCTTTGTACTCTTAGGTCCAGGCATGGGATGTGTTTTGTAGATGATATACATGTACCGTCATGAGTTTTTGGTTGTGTGCTAGTGTTTCTCTATATATGGCATGTACATGTGGAATATCTCTTTTGTATACAGGATGCCACTGAGGCCACTGAATACAAATATAAATACTTGTTGTGGTATATGAGTTTATGGAAAATATGGACCTTTATGTAAATGTTTCAAAACATGTTTGTGATATTGAAATAGTTTTAATTATTCTTCTTTTCTGACTATGTGATTAGTTAGTAGTTGATCATGTTTCATATTTTGAGTAATCTCATTTAGTGTGATGAGGTGTCACAAAAAACCTCAGCACACCCTTTTAGGGGGAAACCTTGAGAAACATGCGGTCTCCAACTTGGAACTCCAATGTTCTACTATAGTTATCTGTGTGTGACTTTTGTTTGTCTTGATTTGCCTTCAATTGTTGTTGGATCACCTTGATATTTTTTGTAGTCTGCCGTACCAAGTGCGGACCCAAAAATTGGTACTCACCTACTTCATACCAACAAAGAGGTGACCTACAATGCCTACCATATAAAGCTTCATACTCTATGCCATGTCTATGCTCCTCTAATAACTGTTGTTGTAGGCAAACTCAATTATGTTCAAGTGGATATACCAACTTTCAAGAAACTAAAGAACACAAGCTCTCAACAGATCTTCTAAGGTCTGTATGGTCCTCTCTGACTACCCATATTCTATAAATGAAAACCTATACTAAACTTCCATTGTGCCCCAATGTTGTATGTAGGCATTCCCAAAACCTACTTGTGAACTGTGGACCTCTTTCAGACACTATAGTGGGTGGTATGCCATGCAGATGTACTATATCATCAACACAGACCTGTGATAAATTCTCAATTGTGTAGGTGGTCTTGGCTGACAAAAAGTGACATGACTTTGTCAATCAGTCAACTATCACCCAAATGGAATAATGACCCTTAACTATCCTAGGTAGGCCAACCAAAAAATCCATGGTTATGTGATACATTTCCACTATGGATTTGGCAAAGGTTGTAACGTCTGTGTAGGGTTCTAATGCTCTGCCTTGACCTACTGAGTACCAGACACTTAACCACAAACTCTACCACATCACACCTCAGACCTGGACACCAATACAAGTCCTTGAGACTGTGATACATCTTTGTACTACCAGGATACATCACGTACATTGAGGAATGCAATTCCTCAAGTACCATATCCCTCAGACCATCAACATCGGGAACCACTATCATATTGTGAAAGCACATTTTCCCGTCGTCTATCTCATGGAACCCATCATGCTTGCCACTACCAAACTCTGATATGTTATTTTGTATCATAGTATCATCCTTGTGGGCATTCTTTATGTAAGTAAAGGGACCCGATAGTGGGCCCATTCAATGATAAAAATAAGAGCCATGAATTTTTAAGTAGAGAAAAACATAACTTTACAAAGTTATAAAATATTTTCATTACACAACTTTCTCAACCTAAGGGTGGTACATACAATGAAAAGCTTACATCTATACACACGTAAGCCCATATGTAGAGGGTAACAAGGATATCTCAAGTTGTTTGTTTGTCCACCAATTAACTCACAATCATCCTGAGTCTCTGTCCTGTAAAACACCTACACCTGGGTAGAGGGAACACCTAGAATAATAGGAAAACAAGGTATGTGTGAGACCCCTAAACTTGCTTAAAGTGTTGAACAAGATTAATTATCATAATTTATTTTTTATAACCTTAATATAACCTTTTTATATGCTTTGAAATCATAATACAAGCTTAAGTTTCAAATTTGGTCCAATTTGGACACTGTTGGAGCAAGTTATGCAATTTTATGCACATTTTGGACTTTTCTACAATTTACCCAATTGAGAGGTTTTATTTGCAATTTATCACTTGCATTATGTTCCTTGGATATTCTGTCATCATTCTTGAGATTTTTGAGCCATGGGACACCTATTTAAACCTTGCTTTGAAGGTGTTTTCCTCAAGGGTATTTTAGGGTTTACCCCTTCATGGATGAGCTACCTTTAGTAGCTATCAACTAATGAATTATTTGATTGGCTTGGAAATTCGACAAAGGAAATCTAAGCAGGTCTATGTGGATTGTGGGGGATATTATTGTGTGTGTGCTTGTATATTCTTAATAGTTTAAGGCCATGGACACATGGGGAAGCTACTTTTACACATCATGCTTGCTTCTATCCTTATCCATGGGCTATATTTACCTCTTCCTTGCCCAAGTATGAAACTTTTATTGATTTCTATTTCCTCTAAATGACTCCAATATATTTTTCTGTGGAACCAAGTGCTCTAAGGTAGAAAACAACCTCTTTTTGGAGAAGAAGGTCTCCTAGAGCTGTATCTAGTCCTATCTAGGGTTTCCAAGGTAATCTTCTAGGGATTTTGACCAAGGAAACTTGTTTTCTTCTTTTCTTCTCCGTTTCTCTTGCTCTTCTCTTTCCTTATACCTTCCTCCAGGTCGGAACTTTGCTTTTCCATGGTATAAATTTCTCTAAAGCACTAAAACCCTACCTTTCTTACTCCTTATGCTTAGGGTTTGCTCATTTGATGAAGAAAGGTGCTAGATGGATGAGTTCACAGCTTATGCTTGGATTTCCTACCATACCTGCTCGTGTTTTCTTCTATTTGGGAGTTTATCTTATAATTATAGGAAAGTTTTATAACTTTCTCCACGTTTATTGCTTACCATAAGCTTGCTAGCTCATGTTCTTGCTTTTAAATGATGATCCATGCACTAAAAAGCTATGTTTGACTTGTATTTCGATTTTTATAATGTTCCCTATTCTGATTTCAGTACTAGATGAACCTGTGATCATGTGTACGTTATTCCTAAGGTATAATATGACTTGTATCAGGTTGGTTTGACAACCTATGGTGCTAAGCACCTACCAACCAATGGTCAATTTTAGGGTTTTAAGCTGATTTCTTCTATAAACCCATGACCCGATGATGGTACCATTGCAACAACCCTATGATGTTGTCTTCATGACAACTGATGGTCGGGATCAAATGTGTCAGATGATGGTGACAACCTATGGTCACCCCCTTAGGTCAGGTTTTGGATCAATTAGAAGTTTAATGATCAACCATTAAGTATCCTACTGATGTTATCAATCAGTGATGACATTAGCTTAATATTTGATGCTCATTAATGATTATAGTGCTGATATAGCAACCTATGGTGACTTAATGGTCACTAATGATGGCGGATCAGGTCTCCACAACCTATTGTGAGTTAATCATATAGTTTTAGCATCAATTAAGCCTTAGACCAATGGTTTCTTGGGTCACTTGATGCAATGGTTGGACCTATACTGTAATTGATGGTTTTAACCATTGTTCATGAAAGCGGCATGCGGTGTACGGGTGGCGAGGTACTGCATAGAGTATATGCGGTATGCGGGAGTATATACGGGAGTATATGCGGTTTTGGATTTTTTCTTCCTCAATAAACTAATTATATACAACATGATATATTGAGATTATAAATTGAAATATATAGAGTAGGCACATATATACATTTACATATAAACATATTAATATGCATGTAGATATGATGTATGTATGCTTATATATGTATATATCTTTATATATGGAATTTGTTTGTAATTCTAATATTTATTAAAGTGTATGTAAATCAATGTACAAATATGTGTAGAGCGTGTGTATAAATGTGAATAAATGAAAATGTATATAGACATGTACAAATATGTGATTGTATATTTAGGTATTTTTGTATATGTATGTATACACATTAATATATATCAAAAGGTATTCATATAGATGTACAAATGTGTGTGAAATTTTTTATATGTATTACAATGTATACTTATAAATCAATGACTATATATTTAAATTTAAATATATAATGAAATGTGCGTATATGTATGCGTGTGTGTATGAAATGCGGAGACATAAGTTGTGGCCTTTTAAAAAAGTGGAGTTTAATCGACCACTTAATCGACCAAGCAAGAGTATATGTGGCTCATGACTGCTTAGTGGACCAATTAATAATATGCGGTGTGGTAGGGTGACTAAATAGGTATATGCGGGAGTATATGCGGTCGTGCAGACTGATTTCCTGAACAATGGTTTTAACATATGAACTTGACCCAATGGTCAAGATCTAATGTTTATTCCTCCAATAAAGCAGAATGATGGCTAATGTAATATGTTGGTCATAATAATGTGATTTAGATGGTTTCCTTTATATGATCAACTTAAGGAGCTTACTTGTTGACAATGGATGACTTGTTTTAAATGAACAGTCAATTGTGGGTTTTACCCTACTCTCAACAGAACCCTTATTGTTGTTAATCAAAGGATGTCTAGGGTTAAATGGTGACATTTATAGATCACAACTCAATAACATCATATATTATTCATTCAAGGTGTTTACTTATGTAAATGACCAATGGCTTTACCTTTTCAACATTTCATGGTTAGAAGTTGATGCCTCAATATTCCCATTGTTGTGGGTGAAGCGTGTAGTGTAATGCTATGATTCAAATGATGAGAATTTGATGGTTCAATGACTTAAACTTGTAGTCTTACCCTTTCCCTCGTATGGTTATGATTTATAATCACCATAATGAATTTATGGGTAACCCTAATGAGGTATAACTTGTAATACCTAACTTTAATATAACTAAATGATGGTAAGTGGGTATGAATAGTCCTTGAATGACTATGTGCGGGTTCATACTTGAGAATAGTATGGAATGTGATGGTGATGCTTCACCTTATGCATCCATGATCCAATGGGGATGTCGTGAGTTAGGGTTTGGGTATGAGTGCTGATTAGTAACATTAATATAATTTATCTTGTGAACCTAACTCTAATGCAAATAGATAAAGATGAGTTTTCATGTTTAACCTTCTTATATGATGGCATGATGGTGAAATAACCTCCTTAATATGATCATAACCTTAATGTGTTAATTGGTGGTTATCATATCCACATGGTTGATACTTTCTTATGCTAAACATGCGCATTATGAATATGATGAGGGTTAATCATATCTAGATTCCTTGCATGTTGATGTAATAAAGGAATGTTCTTAATGTTAATATAACCCTACTATGATTATTTATGAATATCTCCTAGCTCGTTAATGCAATATTGTGTTGATTTAGTGTATTATATGTAAGTGATGTTGTTGAGCCTTGTTATAAGGCATGCAAAGATAATGATGATCTTGCAGGGAATAGTATGATGGTATTAATGACATTTGGGCATGGTTGAGCCCTGAATGATGTCTAATCCTCTTGTGTTGATAAGTGTTGATACCCTATGATATTGTGAAATAGATTTATATCCTGTGATAGTATGATGGTGTTAATGACCTTTGGGCATGGTTGATCCCTCAATGAGGTGTAATCCTCTTGTGTTGATAAGGCTTGATACCCTATGATATTGTGAAAAGGATTTATATCTTGTGATAGTATGATGATTAGTGTGGTCTCATGAATGGCAAGTGAACAATACCATGTGATGATGAGATGAGAAATTATGTTCCACACATTTTATATCTTTTAAAAGTTGTGATATTTATATGCTTGCTAGAAGTGAATTAGGGTTCGCATGTCCACTTGTTTGATTCTGCCTTAATTCACCCAATTGGCATAACTAATCAAGTACAACTCTAATCATGTAGTTCCCTATGCCGTAGAGCCATCTTCAGTGTCAAAACTTGCTGGATGGTGAAACGAGTATTCATAAGGGAAACTCAGAGCGCATACTATTGAGTATGTGGGGGTGGAAAGTTGAGGATATATCCTTGTCATCCACAATGCAGGTTGTGGAGGATGGCTATGGTCATGACTCACACATCTGATGTGATTGAGGACAACTATAGTTGTACCTTGGATTATAAGGTTTTGTATAACCTGGTTTCTGGTACCATGACCTGTACCAAGGGTGGACTAGTGGTTAGCAGCTTGACTATATGTCACTGTGGTGGCAACTTTGACTAAGATGTCACTGCCTTTTTACTCATACTGACCGAGGGGAAGAGATCTTAGGATACTAACACTCCTAGATCTTGTACGAAACCAAATAGCCCTTTACAGGGGTCGGTTGGACTTTGGATGGTACGATTCAAATTCCCCAGGGAATAATAAAAGATGTAAGACAACAATGTAGCATATCTATTTAGGGTTATACACAATGCTTCATATTGGATGATAACCCTTGTTTACTTTCTTTTCATTGAGATCATGTATAGTACAATAAGAGATAATAGATATGCTTATGATGTAGTTATGCTCATGTTGTAAACATGCTTATGTTGTCAAATATACTGACACTGATGGTTAAGATGCTGCTGCTAGCTATGTTCAATATTGCTAGCCATGCCTATGTAATTAGAAATGCTTAAATTGCTAATCATGCCTATGTAGTTCATTGTGTTATGATGTTAGTTCTACTTATGATATAGATATATTACCTTTATTTGAGATGCCAATATTGAAAGCTATGTTATGTTACTAGACATATTCATGATGTCAGGGATGCTTATGCTATTAGATTGCTTGTGCTGTTAGCAAAGAATATGATGATAGTCAGATTAATGATAATGATTGTTATTAGATGCAAATTGATGATATTTGAGTAGATATTTATCCAAAGAAATGGATTTATTTGTTATCTATATATGCATTGATGACCATACTTGTTGCTAAGATTAATTGCTTAATCTATTTAGCATACTTGAACTGTTCAATTTATTATTAAATACTCCAACTGCTTAGTTATTTACTATTTAAAATGTTGTAATCAATAAGTGTTGTTGGAGGTTATATCTCTTGCTGGGACATGGGTCTCACCCTTGTGGTTCACCACATCTTTTTAGATAATCGGAAGTGATGAAAACAAACATGTGGCAACAAAGAGGATCTATAGTAACGAATTCTTGAGAAAGTTGATTAGATGTCTAGCGTGTCCTAGAGTCATCCCTGTACTCTCAGGTCTGGGTAGAAAAAGTTTGTATATGGTGTTTCAAACGAATCAGAATTTTGTTAGCATGTTAATGCTTGTTGTGTGGCATATAAAAATATTGTTCTCCTGTTTATATATGTTGTGGCTAAGGCGCTAGAACAATTTGTATCAAATTCTTCGCATAGTATGGATATAAGAAAGATGTTGGGCTCTTATGCAAATGTTTTTGGGCGGGTGCTGACATTGAAATTGGTTTTAATTTACACATATTTTTGGGTATGTGGTTAATTAGTGATTGATTGTGTTTTATGTTTTGAGTAATCTCATTTAGTGTAATGGGTTCTGAAAGTATGTATCAACAAAAGCTGAGTATGTACATTAAAAGATTAACTAGAGCATTATTTTAGTTCAAAAGTAAAGTAAGATATTCCCAGCAAAGAGGACCCCAATAAAGCTAGGTAAGTTTCAATGAGTAGTAACAAAAAAAAAGAACTTCAAAAGAACGAGGCAATATAATTAAACCATTAAAATCACAACTCTTGCCATAATCAACCATCCAATCACATAAATATTTGCATGCTGATATATTTGACTAAAGTAACTAAGGTAGGGCCATGACACCACTGAGTTAATGGCCTTAGTAAAATGGGTGGAAGTAGATGCACTCTGGGTGGAAGCAGATGCGTCCTTGTATAAAAAGAGGTGGAAAGACGCACCCCAGGTGGAAGTAGACGTGCCCTAATGGTTACACATAATCATCTACAATAGTTAAACTAGTCGAATTATCTAACATGCATAAATAGAGTGTCAAGATACATCTCTCACAAACATACGTGGCATGATTTAAGCACAATAGCAAGTGGGGTCATTAACCCAATTCTACATGACAATAGTAATTTCATAAGAATAACAATAAGTCACAACTGAGAGGATATGAAATTTCAACAAGTGGAAATAAGAACAAGTAACCCAAAAGTTGCCTCATTATGGGAAAATTTAGTCATATAAATGCCCAGTTATAAATAGGGAGGAGTACATACCTGGTCTTCAAGACTAATGGATAGCTCAAGTGATTCAGTTAGTCCTCAAAACTGAGTAATCATCCTAGAAACACATTCTGTATGTTAGATAAACCCAAGCTAACATGTACATTCCTATTATAGATCTTCATATTGTACTTATCTTGGTCCTGATCGCTTAATAACATATTAGGTTTTTGTAATTTTATTAAGTGGATATATGATTCATTAGACATCTATTTTAGTTCTAATATCCCTCTTTAGGTATATAATTCAAGGTATGCCTAGGTACATTATATATGTGGTTAGGAGTATTCATTTTTCCAACTTAGGCCTTGTAATGTCATTCTACCTCTTTATGTCCTATAACTCAAGTACAATAATTTGGGTTCAATTATATACTCATCCACATTAGGTATATCAATTTAAGTGCTCTGATTACAACAGTTCCAGGTTTAAGTCTTACGTACACTTCTATTTAAACGGTTTAGTACGTATCATTATGGGTACACCGATATGTATACATCATTATAATCCATTTAAGTACAAGAACCAATCATTTTATACATATTTTTCATCTAGTATCTTATTCAAATTAAGCCACTTTTAGGTGGATATATCCATTACATTCCTGTTGTGTTTCTAATCACCATGCATATACACACAAGGTTTTATTACATAATAAGAATGATGCATTGGTACTTAGGATATATTCAATAACATTTATAGTATTCATAACTTGATGTTTATGCGATTAAGCACTACTATATTTATAAGTGAATAATTTAAGCATATTGGTATGTACATGTCTTAGTTATCAACTACGTGGTATTGCATTTATCAGATCTTTCCTTCCGTGATGTACTGGTACGTATATACACACATATCAATTTGATAAATGTGCACACATCACAATAATTTATTTGATGTCTCATATTGTCTCTATGGCCCAACAATTTAGTCTATTGCTTCATGTATTATCTAGTGTGTAACTTTCTAGTCAAACTACTAAGATTCAGAGAATACAAGGATCCAAACATGAATTTTAGATCTTAACTAACATGCATATTGGTTTGGTTTCGACTGATCCTCAAAGGGTTAGATCTTCATATGTTGAACAACGGTGGAGGATCTTATGTTGCTTCTCTAAACTTGCCATCACCTCCAAAAGTTTAGACGAGATGACTTTCGCAGACCTCTAGCCCAAGATTCATTTGTAGGGATTGATCCAGCCCTATTTTAGGGCTTCATCTTGTGGAATTTTGCATTTCAATCACATCTATACCTATTAGATTACATGTTATTTCCCTTAATATGCATATTTGTGTAAAATGCACTTATGGACATTATTTATATGTTTTTCAGGTACTTGGATCACACTTGGATGGACGAGAGAGATGGAGGGGCCCAAAGAAGGCCCCAGAGCTCCCCCAACCTACCCCTAGTGGCCAAGAGTCAAGTTTAAGCATAGAAGTCCATGGATAATGAAGTTTGAAGCTCAAAGTGCAAGCAAAGCCCCCAGCACGGCCATGGTAACACAGAACAGTCGTACTACTAATGAAGAAATCACAGGAAAAATCTCAAATTTGAAGCAGCTGCAGAGCATACTCTACCACGGCCGTGCCATGCAGTATGGCCATTCTGCACCACCCACCACGGCCGTGCCATGTATCATGGCCGTGCTACCAGATCCCACCACGACCGTGCTACACAGCACGACCGTGCTACACAGCACAACCGTGCTACACGGCACGACCGTGCTACCCTCAACCCACCACGGCTGTGGTGACAACCATGGCCGTGGCAATTTCAGCCCAAAATCGACCAAAACCCTGCTAACTTTAATGGAATAAACCCACGACCATGTCCATCCACCACGACCATGGTCTACCCTACCCACCACGGCCGTGCTACTTACAAAATCCACCCATTTTTCCATTGCTTTCCCCATTTTAACCCTAACTTAACCCTAGACCCCCTAGATCCCTATATAAGCCCTAGTGGCAGCTGAGGGTCAGGAGGTTGGCTGCTTAGAGTCCCATTTTTGCTCCCTTGTCACCTCCACTCCATTCCACTTCACCTCCACCTCAAATCCACTCCATTTCACCATTTCCACCACATAACCCCCCATATCTAAGCCTTCCATCCACTTCCCACCATCATCCCACTCCATTCCATCTAAGGAGAAGAAGGAGGATGTCCTTGCAACAACTGGAGGGAGGAGATTTCACATCTACACCGAGATCCATGTCTACTTCTTCCTCTATCTCCTTTCTTTTTATATTTTCCATGTCTATGAGTAGCTAGGCCCCTTGGGTGGGCTGTTTGGGGGAAATTATGTTACTTTGATACCATGTTGGGGGAAAATGACATGTAAACATTGTAATTCCATTTGTTAATGATTATATTATATTTGCATCTCATTCTCCATGGATTGCTTGTTGGTTTGTGTGTGGAATCACCTAGGAATTTAGGCAAATTGCTTATATGTGTGAATTTTGGGATTTGCCGCTAGGTCTGATTCTTGGATCCCTAGGTTGCCTCCCATCTTCCTACATCCTAATCAATCTCCCTAAACCTAAATGAGAGATCTAAGTAGCTAGATTAGGTAATTCTAGTGCAATTAGCATGGAGCCTTCTCAAGGCTAGAATGTGGGGGAATTGGGGTCCAAACCCTAATCTCACCTCCCCATTACTACCCTCGGCCCCTAATTGCCCTAGGAATGCCTAATCTAGAAACCTAGACTTGATTATACTCTAATTGAATTGTACCTTATCCCTAATCCAATCGAGCCTCGTAAGGGTGCCAGTTAGTAGCTTAGGTTAATTCATTAGACTCTAACTTGTTGTTTGGTTTGGATAATCTAAATGGAATCATATGTTCATATGTCACCCCCCAACTTAAGTGATAAGTTCATACCCCTAAACAACCCACACATCTCTTTACTGCTTGAAACCCTAGTTTTATGCTTGCTTAGCTTAATTAGTTCTTTCCTTTCTTAGTTAGCTTCTTGCTTTGCTCTTGTCTTGTTCATGCTAGTGTAGCTCTTTAATTACTCTTTTACTTCTCTCTTGCTTGTCCTAGTGTAACTTGCCTTTTCATACCTATCTTAGTCTTTCCTTTCTTGCTTAGTCTTAATCTAACCTAGGGTTAACATAGATTTCATTCTCACCTTTAATTGCTTTCTTGTTCATAATAGTTTAACAATCAAAACAACCTTTAAACCCTTAACCCTAGTCTCCGCAGTAGGAACCTAGCAAAACTAAATCTAGCTCTAGCGCCCCCTCTTTTCCCTACAGATTGACCGTATACTTGCCACCTTCCTATACTATGAAACAACCCCGTGCGCTTGCGGGTGTAGTTGTTTTAGTATACGTAGGTGTGTTAGTTTAGGTATTATAAATTTTGAAAGCAAAAACCCATCACGTGTGTTCCAACCTCGTGGGGCGCATCTAGTCGAGTCAAATCGGCTAGTGTGTTGCACCTCTAGCGGAAGCGCACCAAGCTTACTGGCACCGTCGCGGGGGATAGAGGTGCTTGACCTAGCTAGTTAGTTTTTCTTTGACTTCTCCTACTACCCTCATCATTGCTATTCTTTATTCATTACTCTTTGCATTCTTTGTGTATATTGGTTTGCTAACTTGCTTTCTTTTGTTTGGTTGTGCCTTGTGCATGTGACAAGCCACTCAAAGAAGAGAAGATGGAAGGCCAAAATGCACAAACCCATCCATTTCCTCCACCACCCTATCTCCAAGTCTATCCTAAGCCTTACACACCTCCACCACCTCCATTGTCGCAACCTTCCCACCACTTCACTTTCCAACCTCAATTCCCTCCTCTACTACCCTACCTCCAAGGCTATCCTAAGATTTATACACTACCACCACCCCCATTTCCACAACCCTCCTACCTGTTCACCTTCCAACCTCAATTCATTGTACCACCTCCATCACCACAACCCTCCCACCAATTCACCTTCCAACCTCAATGCCCTCCTCCACCTAAAGTCCAACGTCCATCAACACCGATGCCACCACCACAACTATCACATGCTCCCCCTACTTCCCATGAGCAAATGGATATGATTGAGACCCCTCTCTTTGGTGCCTATGAAGACCCATTCCTCAAGAGATAGAAAACCTATGGCATGAGATTTTTGAGGGTCTTAAGGATGATTAGGATCTATGATGATGATCCCCAAGGAGAGAGAATTGTTGAAAAAGACTTACGAAGCTCGCATGACCCTTGGGAGGAAGATCAATTAAGGAAAGCAATTGAGAGGATTGCTTATGATGGGGGTGAAAAATTTTTGTTTTTGGACCATGGTTGATGGTGAAAGAACAACAAGCCCAGCTGAAGGCATGAAACTTAGCGCTTGTGGGAGGCAACCCACCTAGGTTTGGGATTTTTTCACCTAAACTTCAATTTTTGATACTTTTGCTTTGCTTGTACACTTTCCAAGAAAACACACACACACACACACTTTATGTTTGATGGTTTTTGTTGTTTATGTCATTTTAGGACATGTACATTGGAAGGAGAGTGATGCATGTATGATATTGACAAGGAGGAGAACAAAAATGAAGAGAAAATTGCAAATCAGTAGAGAAGCTACGAAAAGGATAATCAGCACGGCCGTGCCACACAACACGGCCATGTTGCATGCATTTCAAAAAGGACGCGGTGCACACCACGACCGTGGATGCTATCCCCTGCTCAATGGGCATATTGGGATCTCTCCCCCCTCTTGGAATTTATCTACTACGACTCCATGCCCTCTACCCTACCATTCTGAGATTCTATTTCATGTTGAGGACAACATGGTTTTAAAGTTTGGGGTGGTAGGGCGGTAAGCCCCTGATTACCCCACTTTCTTCTATGTTCCTTGTTCTAAGTTTTTGCTCAAGATGACTGAACAGTATAACCATCTCTCATATTTGTGTGCTTGTTTTGCATACTTGCATGCCATGTAGTTTGCTTCCTCACTATTTTTGCGTAATTTTCAAAAATTTTGCTCTTTTTGCCATGCATTGCATATCATGTAGATTTTTGGTAATTCTTGCATGTTATAGCTAGTATTTGCTTGCTTACTGCTTTAAGTTCAATAATATAGAGTTTAGATGTGATTGAAGGCAACTTGGCACTGTTTTGGCCAATTTTACCCAAATTTGAGATTTCTTGCCTAAGAGTATGTTTTGACCCAATCTCTACTATTTTGAGTAAAAATGATGACCTTTGACAAATGCAAGTGAGTTAACACTGTTTGTTGCTATATTGTATCAATTCTTGACTTTTTACATGTGCATCACCTCTCTTGTGTTTGTGGATTATTTGGTTGGATTGTGAAGTTGAGCAAGCTTTGAACGTTTAGTGTTTGTGGAATCACTTGATTGATATACCAATTTCATTTTGTTCATTCATGTGGTGTGATATCTAGGATGAAGTATTGGATTAATTTTTGTGCATGATATCTTATGAGGAGAATCATACCTGTGGCCCCTCTTTGACCCGACTTTTCCCTCAACATCTTCTTACCCCTCCACCTCATGAAAGGATGCCAAAGTGCACATATCAGCCGTGGCCACCTCCAAAAGTTTGGGGTGGCCACATCTCCATCTCTCCACTTCACTCTATCCACCATATGCCCTATCTACTCCAAGGGCAAAGAAAAAGAAAAGAAAAAAAAGGATGCTCCTGTTTAAGAGCATTCAAATAAAGAAAAGATGAGTGTGTAAAAACACTCCAAAAATCTTACCGCAACCCTTTCTTCCATTTTTCATACCCATTAAGCTAAAAAGCATCAAACTTAGCTCATTTTGCCCTTTTTCACAGCCACGTGGGTCTTTTGGTGTGATCTGAAACATAGGATTGAATGCATAAATGTGAAACAATACTCCTAGTCATCCTTGATTAACACCATCATGAAACGGTTTACCCGGAACTTTATGGAAGAAATATGGATAACTTGTGTATTCTATGCGCTATATTTGAAGTTCATATGCTTTGTGCTCTTTTCATGATTGGATTGTGAAAGCATGAGAGGAGAGAGGTGGAATACATGTACTTATTCATCTTTGATACCATTCAACAATAATAATCTTTTACATTGCATATGTCATTTCTTATTTGTGGAAGATTTGTAGAGAGATTGAGTTGGAGCATACTTGAGAACAAGTATGTTTCAAGTTTGGGGTGGTGATTCAGCCCTATTTTAGGGCTTCATCTTGTGGCATTTTGCATTTCAATCACATTTATACCTATTAGATTACATGTTATTTCCCTTAATATGCATATTTGTGTAAAATGCACTTATGGACATCATTTACATGTTTTTCAGGTACTTGGATCACACTTGGATGGATGAGAGAGATGGAGGGGCCCAAAGAAGGCCCCAGAGCTCCCCCAACCTACCCCTAGTGGCCAAGAGTCAAGCTTAAGCAAAGAAGTCCATGGATAATGATGTTGGAAGCTCAAAGTGCAAGCAAAGCCCCCAACACGGCCGTGGTAACACAGAATGGTGATGCTACAAATGAAGAAATCACAGGAAAAATCTCAATTTTGAAGCAGCTGCAGAGCATACTCTACCACGACCGTGCCATGCAGCACTACTATTCTGCGAACACCCACCACGACCGTGCCACGTAGCACAACCGTGGTACCATCTCCCACCACGACCATGCCACACAACACGACCGTGCTACCAGATCCCACCACGGCCGTGCTACATAGAACGACCGTGCTACCCTCAACCCACCACGACCGTGGCCATTTCAACCCAAAATCGACCAAAACCCTATTAACTTTGATGGAATAAACCAACGACCATGCCCATCCACCACGGACATGGTCTACCCTACCCACCACGGCCGTGGTGACCCACCACAGCTGTGCTACTCACAAAATCCACCCATTTTCCCACTACTTTCCCCATTTCACCCCTAACTTAACCCTAGACCCCCTAGATCCCTATATAAGCCCTAGTGGCGGATGGGGGTCGGGAGGTTGGCTGCTTAGAGTCCCATTTTTTCTCCCTTGTCACCTCCACTCCATTCCACTTCACCTCCACCTCAAATCCACTCCATTTCACCATTTCCACCACATAACCCCCCATATCTAAGCCTTCCATCCACTTCCCACCATCATCCCACTCCATTCCATCCAAGGACAAGAAGGAGGATGTCCTTGCAGTAGCTGGAGGGAGGAGATTCCACATCTACACCGAGCTCCATGGCTACTTCTTCCTCTATCTCCTGTCTTTTTATATTTTCCATGTTTATGAGTAGCTAGGCCCCTTGGGTGGGCTGTTTGGGGTAAACTATGTTACTTTGATACCATGTTGGGGGAAAATGACATGTAAACGTTGTAATTCCATTTGTTAATGATTATATTATATTTACATCTCATTCTCCATGGATTGCTTGTTGGTTTGTGTGTGGAATCACCTAGGAATTTAGGCAAATTGCTTATATGTGTGAATTTTGGGATTTGCCCCTAGGTCCAATTCTTGGATCCCTAGGTTGCCTCCCATCTTCCTACATCCTAATCAATCTCCCTAAACCTAAGTGAGAGATCTAAGTAGCTAGATTAGGTAATTTTAGTGCAATTAGCATGGAGCCTTCTTAAGGCTAGAATGTGGGGGAATTGGGGTCCAAACCCTAATCTCACCTCCCCATTACTACCCTCGACCCCTAATTGCCCTAGGAATGCCTAATCTAGAAACCTAGACTTTGATTATACTCTAATTGAATTTTACCTAATCCCTAACCCAATTGAGCCTCGTAAGGGTGTGTTAGGGACTAGTTCCCCTATGCACAACCTAGCATATCCATGACCAGTTAGTAGCTTAGGTTAATTCATTAGACTCTAACTTGTTGTTTGGTTTGGATAATCTAAATGGAATCATAATGTTCATATGTCACCCCCAACTTAAGTGATAAGTTCATACTCCTAAACAACCCACACATCTCTTTACTGCTTGAAACCCTAGTTTTATGCTTGCTTAGCTTAATTAGTTCTTTCCTTGCTTAGTTAGATTCTTGCTTTGATCTTGTCTTGTTCATGCTAGTGTAACTCTTTAATTTCTCTTTTACTTCTCTCTTGCTTGTCCTAGTGTAACTTGCCTTTTCATACCTAGATTAGTCTTTCCTTGCTTGCTTAGTCTTAATCTAACCTAGGGTTAACATAGATTTCATTCTCGCCTTTAATTGCTTGATTGTTCATAATAGTTTAACAATCAAAACAACCTTTAAACCCTTAACCCTAGTCTCTACAGTAGGAACCTAACAAAACTAAATATAGCTCTAGCGCCCCCTCTTTTCCCTGTGGATCGACCCTATACTTGCCACCTTCCTATACTATGACACAACCTCGTGCGCTTGCGGGTGTAGTTGTTTTAGTAGACGTAGGTGTGTTAGTTTAGGTCTTATAAATTTTGAAAGCAAAAACCCATCACGTGTGTTCCAACCTCATGGGGCACATCTAGTCGAGTCAAACCAGCTAGTGTGTTGCACCTCTAGCGGAAGCGCACCAGGGATTTGATTCCATAGACATCCCTTCTCAAGGTGTCATGTCTGGCATTATGAGATTTCTCAAGGATGGAGAGGTTACAGGGGTAGCCACGGAGAGGGAGGAGGTGTGGCGACAATTGAAGGCCA
This sequence comes from Alisma plantago-aquatica, assembly GCA_963693085.1. Taxonomy (NCBI): domain Eukaryota; kingdom Viridiplantae; phylum Streptophyta; class Magnoliopsida; order Alismatales; family Alismataceae; genus Alisma; species Alisma plantago-aquatica. Next base: position 1,380,587,689 of record OY856410.1, on the reverse strand, counting down.
TTGGGAAGTCTGCTAGATGATGGAGTAGAGGATGAAGGTGACTGGGGTTGTATTCAGTAGCATCGATGGTTGGAGATATGAAAGGCAAGGGTGCTGGCTGTGAACAAGATAATGGCTCCCGATGAGTTGTAGGTCTGTGATGGTTGTAGAATATCTAGTTCATAATTCTAGGTTTTGTAGATCGAGGTTGCTAGGTTGAAGAAGGTCTGGCTGAGGCCTGTAGATCAATGACCCTTGTTGTAGGTTGTTGTAGTACTGGCCATGGTTGAGGTGGGATGAGTGGTGGAATTGTAGGATGTAATAGCACTGTCTAGGAGATGTCGATGACAGCTAAATAAGAGGCACATGGTGGCGATGATGCAGATGGTGAAGAGATGGGAATGTGCAGTGCCCTATAGATGGACATAACAGATGTTGATGTCCTCTATAATACAAACAAAAGCTCGATGTTATGCAGGTGGTGGTGGAAGGTGGAGGTGAAAAATTCTGTGTGCTGTTGCAGGTTCTAAAGTGGTAGCGGCAGTTATGAGGTTGAAGCGAGGGGCCATACTATTTTGGGTGCTGCTACTTCTCCGTAATGCTTGCAGAACACTATGGATAGGGACGCAAGCTGCAGTAGAGAAAGGAGAAAGAAGGGTTGGTCTGTTGTTGGAGTTTGATGATTGGTGCTTCAGGATGAAGATGGATGTACATTTACAGGATCTCATTGCACTAGATGTGTCAATCTATTAGTCTATGACAACAACCCATGATCTGTGAGGAGTTGTGCAAATCTTCCTCTCCAAGTCAGATCACCATAGGGAGGATGATGGAGAAATATGGATTTTGAGGCCAGGCTTGAGGGCGACTAGGGTTTATGACTAAGAAGAAGGATGGTGGAGGGGAAGAAATAAGGAGACGATGAGAAGAGAAGGGGGAAAGGAGAAATGACTGTTGGTTATGTCGGTATCTCATAGTCTGTGGCCAAGGATCCACACATGAATCACAACCTAGGGGAGGAAGACGTGGATAAGCCGCGTGAACTGAGGAAAGGAGAATGACGTTACTAGATGTAATAATACTATAATTGACCAATTAAGTGACTAGATTAAATAAAACTATGTAACTCAATTTATGTATTTAGAAATTAAGTTGAGGAAGAACAAGTTACCTGTAGGACATTAAATCTCATTGGTTGCCTAATTGGAATATGGAGAAATGGAATTAAGAGTCAATTTTACCTTTTTTTCCCATTAATTGGTGCTAATATTGATCACTTATGTGGTTGACTCATTTTATGTATTTATTTCTCTATTTTATCAATTGGTACACAATAATATGTTGTATTATCTGACTTTGTTTGATCCACCAAACCTGGGAAGATTCTAAAGTACCAAGTTATAGGAAACCACTATTGATTGGTGTATTAGTATGTCTACCCTACTAATGAATTTATTAGTTTATTTTATTTACAAATTTTCAGATATGGATATTGTTTATATATTTATGATAATATTTGATTCCAAATATTCCTGATTTAATATAAATTAGGAGAGAAAATTACTTTATGTTATATCATTTAAAGGGGGCTCAAAAGAGAGAGGGTTAACACATATACCCAGATTTGAGTATGTTACAACACTCCACCCCTTAAAGAGGATTTCGTCTCTCAAATCCACCAAGCTACAACCCAATATACAAAGCCGTATTTTTAATCAACTATATGTTTCTAATTCACTAGATAAGTTAATATAGTGAGTCCTAGCATAACATACCCACATCACACTTTTATGCAAAACCCAATGTGATTTTATATTACTCCATCCATCACGTTTTATTATCTTTCCATACAGTAAATTGGTCTAGGAAATTTACACTAATATTGAGGATAATTGTAAGGCCCCTAAACTTGCTTAATGAGTTGAACGAGCTTAATTACCATAATTGAATGCTTATAACCCTAATCTAACCTTTTGATATGTTTTAAAATCATAATACAAGCTTAATTTTCAAATTTGGTCCAATTTGGACACTGTTTGAGCAAGTTATGCAATTTTCTGTACATTTTGGACTTTTATACAATTTACCCAATTGAGGGGTTTTATTTGCAATTTGTCACATACTTTATGTTCTTTAGATATTATATTATCATTCTTGAGATTTTTGAGCCATGGGGCTCCTAGTTGAGCCATGGTTTGAAGGTGTTTTCATCAAGGGTATTTTAGGGTTTACCCCTTCACGGATGAGCTACTTTTAGTATATATCAACAAATGAATTATGTGATTGGATGGAAATTTAGACAAAGTAAATCTAAGAAGGTTAATAGGAACGGTGGGGGAGCTTCTTGAGTGTGTGCTTGCATATTCTTAATAGTTTAAGGCCATAAACACATGGGGAAGCTACTTTTACACCTCATGCTTGCTTCTATCCTTATCCATGGGCTATATTTACCTTTTCCTTGCCCAAATTTTCCTCTAACCTGGATCAACGAATCCACTCTGTTTTTAAACAGAACCAACTTCTCTAAGGTAGAATACAACCCCTTTTTTGGAGAAGAAGGTCTCCTAGAGCTCCATTTATCCCTACCTAGGGTTTCCAAGGTCATCTTCTAGGGAATTCGACCAAGGCAAGTTGTTTTCTTCCTTCCTTATTCGTTTTTCTTGCTCTTCTCCTTCCTTATACCTTCCTCCATGTCAGAACCTTTCTGTTCCATGGTAGAATTTGCTCTAAATCTCTAAAACTATACCTTTCTTGCTTCTTATGCTTAGGGTTTGCTCATTTGATGAAGAAAGGTGCTAGATGGACGAGTTCATAGCTTATGCTTGGGTTTTTTACCCTATCTTCTCGAGATTTCTTCTGTGTGGGGTTTCATCTTCTCATTAGAGGCAAGTTTTATAACTTGCTCCACGTTTATTGCTTACCATAAGCTTGCTAGCTCATATTCTTGCTTGAAAATGATGATTCATGCACTAAAAAGCTATGCTTGACTTGGATTTCGATTTATAATGTTCCCTATTCTTATTTCAGTTCTAGATGAACCTGTGATCATGTGTACATTATTCCTAAGGTATAATATGACTTGGATCAATTTGTTTTGACAACCTATGGTGCTAAGCACCTATCAAACAATAGTCAATTTTAGGGTTTAAAGCTGATTTCTTCTATAAACCATGACCCGATGATGGTACCATTGCAAAAACCCCATGGTGTTGTCTTCATAACAACTAATGGTCGTGATAAATGGTGTAAAATGATGGTGACAACCTATGGTCACCCCCTTAGGTCAGGTTTTGGACCAATTAGAAGTTTGATTATCAACCGTTAAGTACCCTACTGATGTTATCAATCAATAATGACATTAGCTTAATATTTGATGTTGATTAATGAATATAGTGTTGATATAACAACCTATGGTGATTTAATGGTCACTAACGATGGCGGATTAGGTCTCTAAAACCTATTTTGATTCAAAAATTGTAGTTGTATCATCAATTACGCATGAGACCAATGGTTTCTTGGGTCATTTGATGCAATGGTCAGACTATACTATAATTGATGATTTTAAAATATGAACTCAACCCAATGGTCAAGATCTACTATTTATTCCTACAATAAAGTGGAATGATGGATAATGTAATATGTTAGTCCTAATAATGTGATTTATATGTTTTCCTTTATATGATCAACTTAAGGAGCTTAATTGTTGACAATGGATGGCTTGTTTTAAACGAACGGTCGATTGTGGGTTATATCCTACTCTCAATGGAACTTTTTGTGTTGTTAATCAAGGGATGTCTAGGATTAGATGGTGACTCTTTCTAGAGCATAAATCAAGGACTTCATAGGTGGTTTATCCAAGGTGTTTACTTATGTAAACAATCAATGGTCTTACCATTTAAACATCCAATGGTTCTGGGTGACATTGTGGTATGGCGATATGGGTTGAATGATGATGGAACAAATGGAGTGTTACCCTTAATAAGGTAGTCTTACCTATTCACTCATATGAATAGAAGGGATTATAACCATATTGTGTTGATATGTAACCCTAATGAGGTATATCTTGTTATACCTAGCTTTAATATAACCAAATGATGGTAATTGGGTATGAATAGTCCTGGAATGACTAATACAATCATGGAGTACTCTATTACTATTGTTGAAACCCTAGTATGCTATAACCCAATGGTTATGCCTTGATTTATGTGTGGGTTCATACTTGAGAATAGTATAGAATGTGATGGTGATGGTTCACCTTATGCATCCATGAACCAATGGGGATGCCATGAGTTAGGGTTTGGGTATGAGTGTTGATTAGTAACATTGATATAATTTATCATGTTGAACCTAACTCTAATGCAAATAGATAAATATGAGTATTCATGTTTAACATTCTTATATGATGGAATGATGGTAGAATAATCTCCTTAACATGATCATAACCTTAATGTGTTCATTTGTGGTTATCATAGCCACATGGTTGATAATTTCTTATGCTAAGCATGTGCATTATGAATATGATGAGTGTTAATCATATCTAGATTCCTTGCATGTTGATGTAATAAAGGAATGTTCTTAATGTTAATAAAACCCTACTATGATTGTTTATGAATATTTCCTAGATCATTAATGCAATATTGTGCTGATCTGGTGTATTATATGTAAGTGATGTTGTTGAGCCTTGTTATAAGGCATAGAAAGATAATGATGATCTTACAGGGAATAGTATGATGGCCTTAATGACCTTTGGGCATGATTGAGCCCTGAATGAGGTGTAATCCTCTTGTGTTGATAAGGGTTGATACCCTGTGATATAGTGGAAAGGATTTATATCTTGTGATAGTATGATGACTAGTGTGGTCTCATGAATGGCAAGTGAATAGTACCATGTGATGATGAGATGAGAAATTATGTTTCACACATTTTATATCTTTTGAAGTTGTGATATTTATATGCTTGTTAGAAGTGAATTAGGGTTTGTATGTCCACTTGTTTGATGCAACCTTAATTCACCCAATTGGCATAACTATCAAGTGAAACTCTAATCCTGTAGTGCCTTGTGCCATAGATCCATTTGAGTGTCAGAACTTGCCAGACGGTGAAACGAGTATTCCTATGGGAAACTCGGAGCACATACTGATGAGTATGCAGGGTGCTTGTCATCCTGAATTCAAGTGTTTAGGGAGGATGACTGTGGTCATACCTAGCCCTTAGTTTGAGAACGACTGTGGTTGTGTCTCAGTGATTATATATGTGATGATATTGGAGGACAACTGCGGTTGCACCTCGGATGGTAGGGTATGCGTATCTACCTCCTTTCACTAGTACTGTGACCTGTACCAAGGACGGACTAGGCTGTTAGCAGCTTGACCTTATGTGTCGCTGTGGCGGACCCGTACTGACCGGGGGCGGAGAAGATCTTAGGAGTCCGACTCTTCCTAGATGTTGTATGTCACTGATTTTGACTTAGCAGTGGTCAGTTGGATTTTGAGTGGTATCCTAAAATTCCTCAGGGCATAATAAAAGATGTAATACAACCATATATCATATCTATTTAGGGTTATACATGACGTTTCACATTGGATGATAACCCTTGTTTGTTATCTTTACATAAAGATGATGCTTAGTGCAATTAAGAGATAGTAGATATACTTATGTTGTGGATATGCTTAAGATTGTAGATGCATACATATAGTAGCCATGGTTATGTTGATAACTATACTGCTACTGTTGATTATAATCATGATGCTAGCTATCTCATGTTGTTAGTTATGTTTAGCATGCAAGCCATGCCTTTGTAACTAGAGATGCATATACTGCTGATCATGCTTATCCAGATAGTTGTACTTATGGTGTTAGCTCTTTTCATGATGTTGATATGTTCAACCTATTAGACATGCTAATGTTGTTATCTATGCTTATGTGGCTAGACTTATTCATAATGATAGAGATGCTATGTTACTAGACTTTCTCATGATGCTAGATATGCATATGCTACTGAATTGCTTATGTAATCAACAAGATAAAGGATGATAGTCTGGCTAATGATGATAGTTATTATATGCTCCCTTGTGTATTTTGATAATTATCAGTGCTGTTGAGCTTATTTGTTATATCTAATTAATTTTCTTAACTATTTAATTACTTAAAAATGTTGTAATCAATAAACATTATTGGAGGTTATATCTCTTGCTGGGACTGGGTCTCACCCTTGTGGTTCGCCACATTATTTTAGGTAATCAGAAGTGACAAAAACAAACATGTGGCAGCAAAGAGGATCTATAGTAATGAATCTTTGAGAAAGTTGATTAGATATCTAGTGTGTCCTAGAGTCGTCCCTGTACTCTGAGGTCCGGGCAGGAAAAGTTTGTATATGGTGTTTCAAATGAATCAAACTTTTATTAGCATATTAATGCTTGTTTGTGTGGCATATACGAATATTGTTCTCCTGTGTATATGTGTTGTGGCTAAGGCAATGGAACAATCTGTATCAAATTCCTGGCATATTAAGGATAAAAGAAAGATGTTGGGCTCTTATGCAAATGTTTCTGAGTGGGTGCTGACATTGAAATCGGCTTTAATTTACCCATATTTTTGGGTATGTGATTAATTAGTGATTGATTGTATTTTATGTTTTGATTAATCTCATTTAATGTAACAAGTTCTCACAATAATATTAACTTTTTAATTTGGTATGGTTATCTATACTGTAAAGTAGGTTTGTCCAACCCACTATTTTGATGTTTGGTATCCCATCAACTATCAGTTTCCAATGCTAATACCCATTGGTTTCAACTATTCACTAATTTATGTTACAAACCTAATTGTATAAGGCTCCACCCCTTAAAAGGACCTTCCTAACCATACATAGAGTCGAGAGGGTAGCCGACTAGATTATAGCCATTGTATTTGTTCTTTATGCCTAGGGTCAGGGGGTTGAACATGCAAGCCAAATAATTCTTCACTAAAATTCTATCTAAAACTACAACTTCTTGTGGTAGTGACTTGGTTCTAAAATCATCGATGGAATATAAAAATATTTTATTTTTGATAAATTTAATTTAATGATGAAAATAAGTTTCACAGTGAAAACTTTACAAAGGGAATCCAAAATGGTGCCAAAATCAATCCGAGAACCAAGTCGACCACTTTTTACCTCATACCACATATACTCTCACCCTAACATCTTTTGATCTTCATAAAAGAGGTTTCTCTACACACCTCATCAAGTCATAGAACTAATATATCTCAATTCTAGATGAGGGGGGATACATGTTTCTTCTAGCATACTGTTAAGTTATAATAGGTCCTACTAGGTACAACATCCATTCTTTCACCATTCTCTTAATTGTGAATTAGGTCATCATATCCCAAAACATCAAATATTTGTAAGATCGCGTAACCATAATAAGAAGAGATTAAGGTATCCACTTCCCTAGTTAGTTTACATCTATGGTGTCATTAAAAGCCCAGATGAACTAACTAGTCAACTATTCTTCATCTCACACATCAGATAAACTAATTACAAGGTGGGAATGCGAGAGTGGTCAACTCTTTAAGGATCAACCCTAAATATACATGCATCACCTAACCTCAGTGTCAGTGTACATCTAAAGTTTCAAGAAAAAGAGTATCTATTATACCTTCCAAACATGACTGTGCATCCATATGTCCTAGGGAGAAAAATAAAACAGTAGAAAGTTTTATTATGTGATCCAACCACGTGATCATTCCTTTATAGAACAATGGATATCAATATTATTTTTACCTCATGGGAATGTGAGGGATGAAATCTCAAGGATAGTTCCTTGAACCCTATATCTTCCTTCAACAAACCCTTATTACTGAGATATCCCAAGTTTATCTAGGATACTATCCAACCCTTGGATGGTGAGTCACAAGCAAACTATGTTGAAATAACTCCATGTTGTAGGAAAGACCAACCTACTTAAAGGATCTAATCATATCATCACCCACTATCATAGAACATCTCAAAACCTAAGACTCATGTCGATATTTTAAGTTTGTATCCATGCATGCTCGGTTCATATAATGTGCCCATCATAGGCATGCTAGGTAACAAAAAAAGTAAAAGGTTTGATGACTTGTACTAAGGGTATGCACAATTATGTGAGTTCAAGTCAATCTACTCTCTATGAATTGTCCTCCCTAAGGAGGGAGGTAGATGCTACTTCCTAGGAGAGTCAACCTTTATATATGGAAAGCTACATCTATAAATAGAGGGTAGGATTGATAAGAGTTTACCCAAAACTAGGTCATCCACATACTTTGGTTGTGATACATATATATGCTATCAAATTGGATAGGGGTGAACCCTAAATGGTAAACACGATTCGTGTGTAGGTATGACAACCATCTCTAAAGGATAACCAACCTACTAAGGAACAATCTAGGATAACTTAAAATAGTCTAGTTATCGATTGCTTAGGCTCTGATACCGTTATGTAAGGAGTGAGACTAGATAATGGGCCCACTCAATTAAACAAGCAAGAACCATGAAGTTTTAAGTAGCGGAAAACATAACTATCTACAAAATTACAAAATATTTCCATGTACACAACTTTCTCACCCTAAGGGTGGTACATACAATGAAAAGGTTACATCTATACACACATAAGCCCATATGAAGAGGGTAACAAAGCTATCTCAAGTTATATGTTTGTCCACCAATTAGCTCACAATCATTCTGAGTCTCTGTCATGTAAAACACCTACACCTGGGTAGAGGGAACACCCAAAATAATAGGAAAACAAGGTATGTATCAACAAAAGCTGAGTATGTACATTAGAAGATTAATTAGGGCATTATTTTAGTTCAAAAGTAAAGTAAGATGTTCCCAACAAAGAGGGGGCCAATAAAGCTAGGTAAGTTTCAATGAGTAGTAACAAGAAAAGGAACTTTCAAAAGAATGAGGCAGTATAATTAAACCATTAAAATCACAACTCTTGCCATAATCAACCATCCAATCTCATAAATATTTGCATGCTGATATATTTGACTAAAGTAACTAAGGTAGGGCTATGACACCATTGAGTCAGTGGCCTCAGTAAAATGGGCGGAAGTAGACGCACCATGGGCAGAAGTAGACGCACCCCTGTATAAAAAGAGGTGGAAAGACGCACCCCAGGCGGAAGTAGACGTGCCCTAATGGTCATGCATAAGCATCTACGATAGTTAAACTAGTCATAGTTAAACTAGTCAAATTATCTAACATGCATAAATAGAGTGGCAAGATACATCTTTCACAAACATACATGGCATGATTTAAGAACAATAACAAGTGGGGTCATTGACCCAATTCAACATGACAATAGTAATTTCATAAGAATAACAATAAGTCACAATTGAGAGGATATGAAATTTCAACAAGTGGAAATAAGAACAAGTAACCCAAGGGCTGCCTCATTATGGGAAAATTTAGTCATATAAATGCTTAGTTATGAATAGGGAGGAGTACATACCTAGTCTTCAAGACTAATGGATAGCTCAAGTTATTCACTTGGTCCTCAAAACTGAGTAATCATCCTAGAAACACATTCTGTATGTTAGACAAACACAAGCTAACATGTACTTTCCTATTATAGATCTTCATATTGTACTTATCATAGTCCTGATTGCCTAATAACATATTAGGTTTTTGTAATCTTATTAAGTGGATATATGATTCATTAGACATCTTATTTTAGTTCTAATATCTTTCTTTAGGTATATAATTCAAGGTATGCCTAGGTACATTATATACGTGGTTAGGTGTATTCATTTTTCCAACTTAGGCCTTGCAATGTCATTCTACCTCTTTATGTCCTATAACTCCAGTACAATAAATTGGGTTCAATTATATAATCCACATTAGGTATATCAATTTAAGTGCTCGGATTACAAAAATTCTAGGTTTAAGTCTTACGTACACTTCTATTTAAACGGTTTATTACTTATCATTATGGGTACACCGATATTTATACATCATTATAATCCATTACATCTTATTCAAATGAAGCCACTTTTAGGTGGGTATATCCATTACACTCCTATTGTGTTTCTAATTGAATGATGTATTTGGTACTTAGGATAGATTCAATAACATTTTTTTTGGGAAGTCAGAGGGTTTTTTATTCATCTCACCCCTCTCATGCAAGAAAAACTTTTGGATCATTACAGCATACATTTCTTTCAGCAGAAATAAAATTGGTAGTACTACTACCATTACAGGACTCAGAAATGATAATATTAACTAGACTACTAGGAGGTACCCTATATACTAAGGAACCATCCTTGGATTTTTGGTGATGTTTAGCAAGGCCATCAACAACCTTGTCCCTCTCTCTAGGGATATGATTGAGTTTCCAGTAATCCTTCCACCCACTCTTGATATCAGCTAACCAAGGCACCAGTTTGGGAAACTGTTGTATATCACCCTCAACAGCTTCTATAGTCTTCTGTGAATCAGTTTCGAAACTGATTTGATTGCAAGTAAAATCACTGCTAACCTCAACTGCCCAGTGAACAACCTTGACCTCGACTTCCAGAGCATTGTTGGCATATATCTTCCTACTCCAGCCTCCTATCCATCCTCCATTCCAGTCTCTACAAACAAAAGCAATAGTCGAGAAGTTCTTTTTGCCCCTGAAAGTTGCATCAGTGTTTATCTTCCAGCAATTGAGGTTCGGTGGCTGCCATCCTCCAACCTCATGGTGAGGCCTTTCTTTCTTACTTTCTGCTGGTGTGAAGGCTAGTTCAGTAAGCTTGCATTCCTTCCTAATAAGATGAGCTATGTAGCTGCTAGAGAGAATAGTTCCTTCGAAGACTTGAGCATTCCTCCCTTTCCATATTTGCCAGCATCCCACCATGAAAATTGTGCTCTTGCTTTTATCAATATTGATGCAATTTTCCAGCCATCCCCAAACATCAGTAATCGAGAAGAAATTGTTCCAAATTTGGTTCCTCAAAATGACTTTCCAAACAGCTTGGGCTCTGGGACAGTCCCTAAGAGCATGTAAAATGGATTCCTCCTGGTCACCGCGAATGGGACACACTGCATTGGTAGTCCAGCCTCGGTTCATCCTTTTCTTGTTGGTTAGAATCGCCTTATGACCAACCAGCCAGATGAAAAATTTAACTTTGCTAGCAACCTTCGCTTCCCAGATAATGTTCCACCTTCCATGGACTCTAATGTCCTTGTTCTGACGTAAGATTTGGTAGGCACTCTTAATCGTAAATTGACCAGTGTCTGAATGGTCCCAAGCTAATACATCTTCCTCCTCCTGCCGTCGAGGTATATCAATTTTGGTGACATGTTTGACAGTTTCATTCGGAAACCAATCAGCAAGGAAATCGGTATCCCAACCATTGTTCAAGTTAATCAAGCTTGCTACCTTCAAGTCATAGAGCTCCTCAGGAATTGGTCGACTGCTGTATTGAAAGAGCCTTCCATCTATATCACACCATCTATCATACCAGACGTTAATGTTATGTCCATTAACCGGTATCCAAGTTGAATTATTTGAGATGAACTCTTTAAATTGTAGAGCTGAACGCCCTAGTCTGGATAAGCTGATGCCTTTACCATCAGTATGCTTACTGTACTTGCTAGCCAGACTTTTGCACCAGCTGGAATTCCTTCTAGTAGTAATATCCCAGGCGTGTTTAGCAATGTGAGCGGCATTTAGTTCTCTCATACTCCGAATTCCAAACCCCCATGCTCCTTACTGCAGGTAACCTTGTTCCAAGCAACCAGAGAGAGGGGGTGGCTTTTATGATTTCCACCCCATATAAAGCTACGGATCGTACTGTCTATACGATCATAGACTTTGATAGGAATCACAGCCGTCTTCATCACATAGCTAGGAATAGCAGTAAGAGTTGACTTTGCCAAGCAAACTCATCCAGCCAAGTTTAAACAACGTGCAGACCACGCTGCAATAGCAGAATCCACTTTCTTCAACGTGGGGTTGTATGTGTCCTTGTTCACTCTACCATGAATGAGAGGAACTCCTAGGTATTTGCCTAGGTTGTTTGTAATGGTGAAGCCACTAATCCTACCAATTCTGGACTTCATGTTTTGGCTTACATTCCTTGAGAAGAAAATGGATGATTTTTTTACAGAAATCGCTTGGCCTGACACCCTGCCAAACTGCTTAAAGCAGCGAAGAATAGTCTTCATTTCTTTAGTGTCCGCCTTGGCAAACAGGACCATATCGTCTGCAAAACATAGATGGGAAATCTTGGGACCCGAATTATAAAGTTTGAAAGGAGTCCATTGCTTCTCCAGAACCCGTTTCTCAATAGCTTGACATAGGCGTTCTAAACACAACACAAAAAGATAAGGCGATAAAGGATCGCCTTGTCTCAAACCTCTAGTAGACTTGAAGGTACCCACTTCTCTTCCATTCCAGATAATAGAACTTTTGCCAGTTGAGATAGATTGTATGATATAATTGCAGATGATGCTGGGCATACCAGTCTTTTCAAGAGTGTCCTTAATAAAAGGCCACGTCATTTTGTCATAAGCTTTTGACAAATCGATCTTGATTGCCATCGTCCCTTTTCCAGTTCTCCTATTCCTCATAAGGTGAATAATTTCTTGAGTGATAACAATATTATCAGATATTTTCCTACCTGGTACAAACGCGCTCTGCGCCGGGGAAATCCAATGAGTAAGGTGGGATTTGATCCTCTCCACAATAATCTTAGATGTGATTTTCAGACTGAGATTATTAAGAGATATAGGCCGAATATGTTCACACAATTCAGGCTTCAAAATCTTTGGGATCAGAACAATGGTCGACCTGCACATGTCTTCATCTAGGTCGCCACCTTGAAGAGCATTATTGATGGTCAACAGTAAGGAGTGTTTAACAGTATGCCAGTTCTTTTTTATGAAACTTCCATCCGCACCATTAGGCCCAGGCGCCTTGTGCGGGTTAAGTTTGGAAATAATATTGTGGATTTCTTCTAGAGAAGCCTTTGAGCACAACATATGTTGTTCCTGCTCATTTAGTTTGTCAAACTGACCAATATATTCCTTAATGTCCATCACATGAATGATAACAAGTTCAATGAATAACTTCTTGAAATAATTCATAATGAGTTCACTCATATCCCCCTCATTGCTGGTCCACACGCCACTGTCATCTTTGAGCATAGTAATGGTATTGTGACGTCGTCTTTGTTTTACATAAGTATTGTAAAACTTTGTGTTAAGATCGCCATCAGTCAGCCAATTAATATGGCTTTTTTGTCTCACATCCTCCTCCTCCTTGTTTAAGATTTCACCATATTGAATCTCCATGTCAACAATCATGTTGGCAGTGAGTTCGTCATATTGTTCAGCAAGACTTTGTTGCAGCAGCTCGATATTTCTCAGGAGTCTTTTCTTATCATAAGCAGTACTCTTCATGTTGTTCTTTGCCCATTTGTTGATGTTCTCGTGAGAATTCTTTAAAGCATTATTGAACTTAAGGTTGGAGTTCCAGCTGGCTTTAACAGTATTTCGAAAGTCCTCAGAGTTGGTCCAGGATTCTTTGATAAAGAATCGGTTTGGTCTGTGAGTACGCTGTGTATTCCCTACAGCAATGGGGCAATGATCAGAAAACATCTTAGGAAGGTGCTCGATCATGTAGGTAGGATAATTATTTAAGAACTCATTGTTGGCCACAACACGATCTAGTCTTTCCTGCAGACCTCCATGAATGTAAGTGAACTTCTGCCCATTGAAACCAAGGTCCGTAAGACCTGCTTCCATAAGGGTATTACTGAACACACGAGCTTCGTTGAAATTATAGTGTATGCTTCCACTCTTCTCCTCCGGCAGCAAAGTAGTCTTGAAATCACCCATGGAAATCCAAGGCATGGTAAAACTCCTGCCCATCGAAACCAGGTGTTTCCAGAGCAGGTTTCTAACAGTAATATGTGGATGAGCGTACACAAAGGTGATCAACACTTTGTTGTTGATTTTGCAAGTTATGAACTGTCGATGATAGTTAACAATTTGCACAGAGCAATCCTCATCTTTCCAACAGACCCAAATACCTCCAGAGAAGCCCCTAGCTTCGCACCGAAAGGATCTGTTGAAACCTAGCTTCTTGATAGTAGTTTCAGCTTTCTCACCACTAATATGAGGTTCCAGGATGGTGACCAAGCGAGCTTTCTTCAAAGAGATTAAATCCCTGAGGACACGACATGTATCTTTATTGCCGATTCCTCTAACATTCCAAATGATCGTATTTAACATTAAGAACAGGTCTAGAAGGTGTGTGCTGGGCATGATGTACCCTCCACTTAGTCCTCCATAGGTAGTTGAGCTTCCTCTTCTTTCTCATCAGTCTTCTCCGTAGCATTCTCATCCACCTCTCCTTGAGTGTGTGGGCTCTTCCTTCTGTGCTCATAGGGTGGTTTTGATCGGACAACTTTCATCTTCGCTCCCGATCCTTTCACCTTCCTTACAGGGGGTAACCTGAAGGCGTTGGGATCTATATCCTTTAGGGGGAATCGTTTCTCCACCTCCTCGCCCTCCTTAAGCTGTAGATTCATCTGCGTATCAGCACTCGGTTCATAGATACCCTTTGGTTCCTCCTGATTCATGGTGTTGATAGTTTCATTTGTAATTTGCTCTGCATTAACATTTACTTCTCCAGTATCTGTGTTTGCTTCAAGAGCCTCAATGTCTATAATTTCATCGACATCTGGATTGACAGCCATGTGAGCGTCTGAGTGTGTAGCTTCATTGTCCTTTTTCTTGTTGATATCCTTCAGGACTTCACATTTGTCATCAACAGTCACCACAACTTTCTTTTTCCATGTCTTCAGGGGTACAGTAGGTCGCCTTGTACTCTCCTGGCCGTCCAACGCCATCTGCCCTTTGTCCTTGGGTTGGTTCTGGTTCGGTTCCTCTTCCTGCTCCTGAACCTCAGCCAATTTTGCATATTTGTTCTGGTTGTTTGGTTCACTACTTTTTTCAGCGGCTTGGCTCCTTTGCCTTTGCTTGTATGTCGTTGGGCGTTTCTTTTGTGTCTGCCACTTACTGGCCCGGTTGTCCTCCTGTACCATACTAGGACCTCCTTGTTCCCTACTTCCACCCTCTGTGTTTTCTTGTTGAGCACTTTCTTTCGGGTTGAGTAAGCATTTAGTATCCAGGTGCCCTAACTTTCCACAGAAATCACAAGATTCAGGGAACACCTCGTACTCGACCTGATAGATCACGTTGTTGATGGAGATAGTGTTTATCAGCGGTTTTGTGGTATCGACCTCAATGGCCAATCTAGCAAATTTGCTTCGTGTCCTAGCCATCGTGTGACTGTCAACCTTCACAAGAGATCCCAAGGCCAGTCCTATATAATCCAACATGGTGGGTACGTAGAGATGAAGGGGTAGGTCGAGTATGCGGACCCAAGTCACCAGGTATTTAGGTAATTCGCTGGATGGGCGGAAGGCTGGACTCCACTGCCAAACAGCTAGGCACTTTCCGAACAATTTCCATGGACCTCCGAAGAGAGCAGTTTCGAAGTCCCGCCGACATGAGAACTGCACCACATAATGACCCAGATCCACCTCATAAGTATTAAACCTGCCAACGGGATTCCACAAAGTTTTTAGACGATCCCGCATAGTCATGAAACCGACGTTGGAGCCAATCAGCCTAGTTATCACAGTATACCGCCAAGGCTTGGTTAGTTCCTCCTCAGCAGTCGGATTAAGTTCAAGACTCGGTCTTCCATCCATCAGTTTCAACGAAACATCCGTCGTTGCAAGTCTTGGTTCGAACAACTTCTCAAGGAACTGATCCTCTTCGTCTGCGCTCCCTTCAGCCATGTAGTAGTTGGGTTGAGATATTGTCTGCTCGGGGTCTCTTTCAGAGTGCACAGCGTTCAGTTGATTATCCGTCTGCGTCATCCTGACTTCTTTTCCTCCAAGTGATGGAAAGGCCTCATCGTAATTCTCCTTTTGGGTGACGAGCTTTTCAGACGTGCCACCGTCCCTTCGACTGACTGATCCCCGCATCCCAGCATATTGGAACTCGATGCCAGTGTTAGGGACCTTCATCTTCACTCCGCGCTCGCTTTCTTTGGTATTCGATGGATTCGGCTGGCTCCCCTGATCATCGTGATATGCTTCGCTGTCTGTTGTACCTCCTCCCTTCGAGGTGCTGTCGTCTTCTCCCCGTCTTCCCCCCCGTTCGCCAGCGCCCCCGGAAACCCTAGCCGCCCCCATCATTTTTCAGATTCAATAACATTTATAATATTCATAACTTGATGTTTATGCAATTAAGCACTACTATGTTTATAAGTGACTAATTTAAGCATATTGGTATGTACATGTCTTAGTTATCAACTACGTGGTATTGTATTTATCAGATCTTTCCTTCCGTGATGTACTAGTACGTATATACACGCATATCAATTTGATAAATGTGAACACATCATAATAATTTATTTGATGTTTCATATTGGCTCTATGGCCCAGAAATTTAGTCTATTGCTTCATGTATTATCTAGTGTGTAACTATCTAGTCAAACTACTAAGATTCAGAGATTACAAAGATCCAAACATGAAATTTATATCTTAACTAACCTGCATATTGGTTTGGTTTCCACTGATCCTCAAAGGGTTAGATCTTCATATGTTGAACAGAGGTGGAGGATCTTATGTTGCTTCTCTGAACTTGCCATCACCTCCAAGAGTTCAGACGGGATGACTTTTGCAGACCTCTGGCCCAAGATTCATTGGTAGGGATTTAACTCCGCAGACATCCCTTCTCAAGGCGTCATGTCTGACATTATGAGATTTCTTGAGGATGGAGAGGTTACAGAGGTATCCACGGAGAGGGAGGACGTGTGGCGACAATTGCAGGCCATTGGGAAGTCTGCTAGATGATGGAGTAGAGGATGGAGGTGACTGGGGTTGTATTCAGTAGCGTCGATGGTTGGAGATATGAAAGACGAGGGTGCTGGCAGTGAAGGAGACAATGGCTCCCGATGAGTTTCAGGTCTGTGATGGTTGTAGAAGATCTGGATCGCAATTCTAGGTTTCCCAGATTGAGGTCGCTAGGTTGAAGAAGGTCTGGCTGAGGCCTGTAGGTCGACGACCCTTGTTGCAGGTTATTGTAGTACTGACCATTGTTGAGGTGGGACGAGTGGTGGAATCGTAAGATGCAATAGCACGGTCTAGGAGATGCCGATGACGGCCAAATAAGAGGCACATGGTGGCGATGATGCCGACGGTGAAGAGAGGGGAATGTGTAGCGCCCTATAGATGGACATAGCAGCTGTTGATGTCCTCTATAACACGGACAGTGGCCCGATGTTGTGCAGGTGGTGGCGCAAGGTGGAGGCGAAGAGTTCTGTGTGCTGTAGCAGGTTCTGAAGTGGTAGCCGCAGTTATGAGGTTGAAGAGAGGGGCCATGCTATTTTGGGCGCTGCTGCTTCTCTGCAATGCTTGTAGAATGCTGTGGATTGGGACGCAAGCTGCAATAGAGAAAGGAGAAAGAAGGGTTGGTCTGTTGTTGGAGTTCGACGATTGGTGCTTCAGGATGCAGATGGATGTACATTTACTGGATCTCGTTGCACTAGATGTGTCGATCTGTTAGTCCGTGATAACAACCCATGATCTGCGAGGCGTTGTGCAGATCTTCCTCTCCAGGTCAGATCGCCATAGGGAAGAGGATGGAGAAATATGGATGTTGAGGCCAGGCTTGAGGGCGGCTAGGGTTTGCAACGAAGAAGAAGGATGGTGGAGGGGAAGAAATAAGGAGATGATGAGAAGAGAAGGGGGGAAGGAGAAACTGCTGTCGGTTATGCCGATATCTCGCAGTCTGTGGCCAAGGATCCACACAGGAAGCGTGACCTGGGGAAGGCGCAGATAAGCTGCGCGAACTGAGTAAAGGAGAACGGCGTTACTAGATGTAATGATACCAATTTTTTTTTTTTGAGGCAAGGTGATGATATATTGAAAAAGCACATACAACAAGCGAAGACCTGCTAATGTGAAGTAACAACATAGAGTTTGTAGAGGAAAGAAAATAAGCTGAAAGTAGCACGGGGGAGGCACCCCTTAAGACAAACCTCTTTTAAATTAAAAAGTTTTTGCAAACTAGGAAATGAGACTAATAGTGCTGAGCTTGCAAGGGATGGAACGTCACTAAGGTTGCTGCACCAGACTAACACCTGTCTCATCGTCCACCATGACTTTTAGATCACAAAGGAAAGCTGCTTCCGATTCTGCTGCTTCAGAGTCACCTTCACCAGAATGCTCTTGGGATACACCTGCTATTTTTCCTGCAGTTTGATAAGGATGTGAAGATCTGCATCGATATCATTTAGAATAGTCTTAGCCATTTTTTTTCTTATTATTGAACATCCTATTGTTTCTTTCCTTCCAAAGATTCCAGCAGATGGCTGAGAATAGATCATTACTTTTGTGCTGCCTGTAAAGCCGAGATGGAGGAATATGAATAGGAAAAATAGATTCCTGGAGATCAGGAAGACTATTTTGCAAGAAGTGTGAGATGATAATTTGAGAGAAAGGGCATTTGAAGAAGATGTGACTTGTCGAATCCTCGTTATGCTCACAGAGGACACATCTAAACGGTCCTTGGAAGCCCTTTTTTTGATGATTTCTCCTGTAAGAAGCTTATTGTGGAGGAGAAGCCATAAGAATGTTTTATATTTATGTGGCCATTTTTGTTTCCAAAGTTTAGATGAAGATGGGGTGATACCTCTGAAAGAAAGAAAATTGTAAGCACATTTCACCGAATATTCTTTGCCCCATTTCCAATAGATTTTATTTGAAGTGTTTTCTTCTAAAGAGGTTGAGATATTACTGAGTTCATGTTGACTTAAAACAGAGAGGATACATCTTTTTAAGGAGTTTGATCTTTTGCTGGTGATAAGGGAGAGGGCTTTATCAATTTTTATATGGATGAGTTTTTTTGGAATAGTCCATGATGTTTTGAGGTTTATAATTGAATTGTTATTATACCAATGGTCTGACCAGAAAGAGATATTTTTATGAGAGTGTGGAGGGGTAATTAACAACTGTTGAATAGTATTGATGTTTTTATTTATGTATTTCCAAAGGGGGGAAGCAAATTGCCTTTTGATTTGATGCCAAGGAGGTGTTGAGTGATAATATTTATGCATGACGAGGTTTGTCCAGATTTTTTCTTTATTTTGGGTGAGGCAATCTATGATTTTGGTAATCAGACAAAGGGAGTGTGTTTCAATGTTTATAATCCCCCATCCGCCTTGGTCAATGGGAGCAGAGATTGTTTTCCAATTGACCAGGTGACAGTGTTTCCCCGATTTATCATTTTTGTGGGCATTATTCCAAAGGAATTTTCTCTGAATTTTGTCCAAGATATGTCTGGTCTTTGAGGGCAAGGGAATGCATCTTAGGAAATGTGTTGTTATAGGAGTGATGGCACTATTAAGAAGGGTTAGTCTGCCCGAGAGGTTAAGAAAATTGTTTTCCCAGCTAGAAAGTTTTGAGTTTATTTTTGTTACGATTGGATTCCAAATAGTATTTGTGATGTTGTATGGAGTGATGAGAACGCCCAAGTACTTGATCGGAAAGTCTTCTGATTTGCATTTAAGAAAATCTTGCAGAGTCTCGAGGGTGGAATGATGGAGGTTAACTCAAAAGATGGAAGATTTTTGGATGTTAACTTTGAGGCCAGATATGTAGGAAAATAAGCCTCTAATCCTGAAGATGTTTTAAACCGAGGATAAATCAGGAGAGGAAAAGATGATGGTATCATCCGCAAATTGAATAATATTTTCCTTGCATTCCTCAGGAGAAGAAATGATATTGTTTTGAACGCCCAGATGGATCATCCTGGAAAGGAGGGAAGTAAGGATGATAAAAAGATAGGGAGAGAGGGGGTCACCTTGTCTAAGTCCATTTGTATTATGGAAATAGCCAAAAGGGACACCGTTTATGATGGTAGAGAAGTGGTTTGTGGAGATGCAAGCGTAGATGCAGGAGATCCATTTATCAGGGAAGGCAAAATCTTTTAGAGTCTTAAGCAAGCAATTCCAGTTTACAAAGTCGAAGGCTTTCTCAAAATCCAATTTAATAGCCAGAAGAGGAGTTTTGTTTTTATGGCAGAGATGGATAGTTTCATTGACCATTAAGAAGGCATCTTGGATGCTTCGGTTTTTTAGGAAGGCTGATTGGTTTAGAGGGATGATGTCATTCATAAGAGGTTTGATTCTATTTGCTAAGGTTTTAGCAATGATTTTATAAGAGGTATTTATAAGACAGATTGGTCTGAAATGCGTGATTAAATCAGGTTTGCTATTTTTTTTGATCAAAGAGATGAATGTTTTATTTATGTATTTTATGATGTTTTGGGGGTTTGGACTGGAATGAAAGGCTGAGAGAAGAGCAAGAAAATCGTGCTTATAATGATTCCAATTTGCCAAGTAAAATTCCACATTGAGTCCATCGGGTCCAGGGGATTTATCTTTGCCTAGATCGGATATAGCAGATTGTAATTCCTCCAGACTAAAAGGTTTGATTAGGTCGAGGGGATTTTGGATTTTGTTTAGGCAAATGGAGTGCCAATGAAAGTGGTCAAGACCAGCCGGATTGTGATTTGAGTTGAAAATATTTTGGAAATGGTTTTTTATGTGCCTAATGATGGTTTCTTTGTGGGAAGTGAGACTTCCATTTATCTTAAGATGTGATATGTAGTTGTTTCTGAATTTTTGATTGCAAATTTTATGGAAAAATTTTGTATTTTTATCTCCTTCTTTGGCCCAAATGATTTTGGCTCTTTGTCTCCATTTTGTTTCTATTTTGTTGTTTATGTTTCCTAGATCAGCTTTGAAAGGTAGGATTTGAGCCGGATCAGCTGAAGGATCTTTTTCTAAAAGCAAAAGATGGTCCTCTAGGTTTTTTTTTATCATCCAACAGGGTCGAGGGATTATTGGTCAGCCAGTTTCTTATATGTTTTTTGATTTTTTTTGTATTTTTCAAAATATGAAGACCCAAGTTTGTTGATTGAGAGCAAGCAAGATCCCATGTAGCAAGACAGGAAGAGTTGAAACTATCATTTTTGTGGGCTCTGATCTCCAAACCATGACATAAACATGATTAAAACTTAGCGGAAGCGAATCGGTAATCAGCGGAAGACAAAAATCACGGGAAATTAAAACTTTTCGAGATAAGAACTTGTATCCATAAAAACTCCTTTCATAAAGAGAGGTAACTGTTTACATCTCAGGATAATTACTTCTTGAGTAATTATATACATCAGGATACAAAATCTCAAGATCACTATACAAAAGACTCCAAGACCTGAGAGTACAGAGGACACATAGGACTGACTCTAACTACACCACATGGCAGGACAAATCTCCACCTGAGATTACTGCTGCCCCTGGTGCTGCTGCTGCTGAGACTGGTCACCTGTAGGTTGGTTCCTTCGTCTCCGACGTCCACCTAAAAAGTTGAAGCCTACGGGGTGAGACAATTATACATAATTGTCCCAGCGAGAGTTATAACTCTTCGCCAGAAGCTTTATTATAACATCAAAGAATATTTTAAGCAGTAAAGCCTTCAAAGCATTCTGTAACAGTTGCAGGTATAACAAGATCTCTTCAATTAGGAGATATGAAGAATATAAGCACTATTGCAATGTAACATCAATCAACTAACTTGGAGTTATCTCTAACAAGTTATGCTACATGGTTGATTATGTTTTACAAACAACATTATGCCCTGTGGAGATGAGGCTTACCACTCATACTCCAACTGATCGCTGAGAAGCCGCATCAGTATCATACATAGGTCATTAAGAGAGCCGGATTCTCATGACCTTCACCTTCCTCAGTCAGTAAGAGGATCACTTGTAGGACATCTCGTGTCTCTACTACTATAGCTCACCAGGGTAAACTGGTCCTTCGCTATTCTAGAGTCACAGTGGCGTTCTGTACTCTCTTCGTCATCAGGAGATTTCATATTTACCTACCACTGATACGGATATCTGTGCTTTCTTCGTCATCAGGAGGTTTCATGTTTACCTACCACTGATACGGTATGGAACTATAGTGAAGGATGGATGGATTCCACATCTACATCACTTTCCTACACTAGGATGTAAGGTTCTACACATCCACGTACCCCACATACTCAAAAGTATGTGCTCCAGGAGTTCCCTGAGGAAAACCTGTTTCACCATCATTTAATTTCTGACAATGATGGATCTATGATCAGGGCTCTACATTATACTTGATTAGTTAGGTACATTCAGTATTCTTTAACAGCATACATTGTTCTGCAAACAATAACAATAGCATAACAGCTATAAAAGAAGAATACTAAATGTAACAGGCCTAACTCATATCAATCATCATTTCTCATTATCCTCATCACAAGTCATCTCTAAGGCATGACCTTGATGGTATTCATGGCTCTCATAGCCCATTATCAGCATAGGATGCCACTGGCAAGGCATCAGATTACTTTACTTATTCATAAGGCTAACAACATGCCTTTAATGAATATAACATCAACATCCATACCTGGATATGATTACCTTCATATCAGAACCTGCATGGTTAATACATCTGATAAAGGTAATGCAACAATAAGGAATGTACTTCCTACTCTTGTCATAAGAGTTAAATCTCTAATTCATATCAAATAGAGTTTAATACTCAAAAGCATGCCATTACCCTTGAATTAGGGTTTATTATTCACATTAAGGTGAATTAAACTCATAACATCATCATGTATGAGTAACATCTTCATTGATGCTCTTGGATTAGTTAAAGGTTCATCATTTATCATAATTAGGGTTTCTATGACCTCATACAGGTGGACCATACCCTAATTATGCTCACTTATGTGCATTGGAGATGCTTTACTTGAGTTTCCACTTAAAAAGGGTATTTTCTCTCTCTAGAAGTACTTTCTCTCTCTAGAAGTACTTTCTCTCTCATCATAATGTTAGGTGATGTCAACATCACTCTAAAACAGGTTGGATTGAGTCATCATAGGCTAACATAGCCAAAAGTATCACCATTATGTGATTAGAGTTACTTTCTCTCTCTAGGGTACTTTCTCTCTCTAGAGTACTCTCTCTTTCATCATACTAATGGTTGATGATAACATTAGACTAGATCAAGTTAGATAGAGTCATTATGACTAAAAGCATCATTCTCATGTAATTAGGGTTTGAATTGAGCAATGTATAACTCGATTGACCCTTTAGGGGTATATTGGTAATTCACCCCATTGATCATCATTATGGTCAAAACCTTAGTCAAATAACCCCTTAATATCCTAGGTTGTCATTAGGGTTTGATTAGAGCAACATTGAACCATTTGCATCATCAAATGATTGAATGTGGTCAACCTTGAATCACATTGATTAATTTCAATCATTAATCATTAATTGAATTGAGATCAGTTGAAAGTGTTTACCGTTTGCCCACTTTGACTTTCCAAGACCGCGAGCCTCCTTTTAGCTCCAAGACCGCGAGCCCCCTTTTAGGGTTCAAGACCGCGAAGCCTCCCATTGGTTCAAGTTAATGTTGAGACCGCGAAGACCAATTTGAGTTGAGACCGCGAGGGTCATGAAGACCGTTTGCCCTTCTTTGACCTCAGGACCGCGAGGCCCTTCGCGGTCTTGAGACCGCGAGCCTCCTCTCGGTCTTGAGACCGTGAGCCCCCTCTCGGTCTTGAGACCGCGAGCCCCCTCTCGGTCTTGAGACCGCGAGCCCTCTCACGGTCTTGAGACCGCGAGGCTCTCATGGTCTCAGCCACTTGGTCCTTCAACAAGGCTCAAAGGTGCAACCACTAATGTCAAACGATGTTGAAGCCTTCAAAAGGTCAAATCTATGTTGACCACTTATGGATTTAGTCAATTAAGATTATGCTTGATCACTTGGTCATTCATTTGACCCATAATGGTTAACCAATTATGGTTGAAATCGATTCAATTAGGGTCTATCAATGTTCACCCATCAACACTCAACAGTGTACATCAACACAAGGTTGAACCCTTCAATTGAGCTCCAATTGGGCCCAAACTTGGCCCAAACGGTCTTGAGGTCATGTGGGTGAACCCCACATGGTCTTAAGACCGTTTGCCCAAGATTTCATCAAAGTCTAAGGTGATTTGATAGGGGTTGAACCATGATTGAACCACAAAACAGACTTTTGATTAAATTAATAACTTATTTGCAATTGGGTCCTCAATTGGTCAAATTACTCAACCCTAGACCTTCAAACGGTCTTGGGTGATTGTCCTCTCGGTCTTGAGACCGTTTGGATGAGTTCCAAACGGTCTTGAGACCGTTTGCCCATCCAAATTTTGGATTCTAGTGCAAATTCATCAAGGTCTGACCCATTGAGTTGATGATCATGTCAATATTTAATTACAATGTAATTTGGTGTAATTGTACCTTCAATTGGTCAACAAATCTTGACCCCAGACCTCCAAACGGTCTTGGTTGATTGCCCTCGCGGTCTTGAGACCGTTTGGTGACCCCCAAACGGTCTTGAGGCCGTTTAGGTCAATCAACCCTAAAAACCCTAATTAGGTCACCATAATTTCAGTACTGATTTTATCTAGGGTTAGCCCTAGTATTCACCCTTCAACTCTTAGCCCGTTTGGAATTAGACCATCAAACTTGGTGAGTTGTTAATTCACATAATTTTGAACAGTAATATCATACGGTCAACGCTTAGTCAACGACCTTACACGGTCTTGAGACCGTTTGCCCAAAAAGGCAGTTTCAGACCGTTTGAAAATCAGCAATTAAATCATTTAAAGTGGTGACTTAAAAAGGTCATATCTCCCGATTCCTTTGGAATTAGTCTCCCAAATTTTGAGGGTAATTAGCCTATATAATTAGGAACAGATTTCTTATACGGTCCACGCTCGGTCAACGGGGCCAAACGGTCTTGAGACCGTTTGCCCTGTCGCGGTCTCGAGACCGTTTGCTCACCTCGCGGTCTTGAGTCCGAGAGAGCAAACTGTTAGGACCGTTTAAGGAAAAGAAAAGCGGTGGGTTTTTCTTGGAAATCACGCCTTCATCTTCTAGATCAAGAACAGTACAGATATCCCACGGGTTTGCTTGCAAAATAGCAGGGAAAAGTAGGGAAATACTAAGAGCTATCATCAAATCGCATATAAAGATGCACATAGTAAAGCATGGGTTTAGAGTTATAAAACCCGCCTAAAGCTTGCTTCTTGAGCTCCAAGCTTTCAAGCTCCAAGCTCTAATGGCGTCCTTGAGTTCCCACAGGTTGGCCAAGGTGAAAACTCCAAGGAAGGATGGAGAGAGAGATGGCTAGAAAGATAGGGTTTCGAGAATTAGCCATGAAGCTGACCTTGAATTCGAATTCTAACCATGGAATTAGGCAAGAAGAGGGGTTTAAACCTACCTTGCACCCCTTGTTCGTCTTCCTTAGCTCCAAGGCAGTCCTTGGTCGTCTTTGGTGAAATGAAACAGTAAGGGAACGAAGGGTGAGTTCCCTTGCAACTAAGGGAAGGAGGGCTTATATACATGGGGTAGGATTTTCAACATTAGTTCATAAGTTTCCCTTAATTCCAACTAAGTCCTTCCTTTATTACTTGCTCGTCCCTTCCTCTTTATTCTAAGGACAAACCTTATCTTAAGTTATAGAAAAGAAGGCAAGGAAGAACAATCTAATAATAAAGTTCATACTTAAAGGGATATTGCACATATACCCTGATTTTTCAATCACAATGCCTATTTCTTAACTTGATAACTCAATTGAGGTGAATTCCTCATCATTTATTCTCTAAATGATGGCAAGAGTCTAAAAAGATACTTTAGATGACATTCTTTACAAATTGCATCCCTTTATTTGGGTAAATTGCATTTTACCCCAAATTAGGGTTTTCAAGCCCTGGGATTGCTTCCACAGATGCACCTTGGTGCTCTAGCTTGGGAAATCCCTCAAACTTTGCCAAAGAGATTCTCATGATGTCTCAACATTAGAGGAACATCTCATCATGTGCAAATTGCAGGCTAACCCTTTCAACTGGGTAAATTGCACATAGGTCCTTGTATATCAAAACAATGCTACAACTTTAAATAAAAAGGAGCAAATACTGAAATATACGTTTCTGAGAAACTTAATTACATGCTCAGAGTTAATCACAAGGATTTAATTACATATTTAGGCAAAACACCTAGGGTTAACTCATAACCCAGGTCAGGGATGTTACAAATTATCCACCCCTTACAAGGATTTCGTCCCCGAAATCGATAAAACATACTAAGAGAAAAGGGCAGGATACTTCCTTCTCATCTCATCCTCTAACTCCCAAGTGGCTTCTTCAATACCACGATGGTTCCAGAGGACTTTCACAAGACTTATATCTTTCTTCTTTAACTTTTTAATTTGTTTATCAAGGATTGACACTGGTCCCTTCTCATAGGATATGTCATCATTCAATTCTACTTCCATAGGTTGTAGAACTGACTCGGTGCCTGGGTGACATTTCTTCAACATAGAAATGTGAAACACAGGATGTAACCTTTGTAATTCTGGGGGAAGCTCTAGTTTATATGCTACCTTTCCAATCCGTTCATTGATTGGATAAGGCCCCATATATCTAGGAGCTAACTTCCCCTTCCTTCCAAAACGAAGGACCCCTTTCCAAGGTGAGACCTTAAGATACACTCTGTCTCCAACCTGGAACTCTAAGGGTCTACGACGTTTGTCAGCATAAGATTTCTGCCTATCCTGAGCAGTCTTAATCTTATGTTGTATAACTTTAATCTTTTCTGTGGTTTGCTGCACCAGGTCAGGACCTAACAACTGGTGCTCACCAGTCTCAAACCAACACAAGGGTGATCTACAACGTCTACCATATAAGGCTTCATAAGGTGCCATATCAATACTATGCTGATAGCTATTGTTATAGGCAAACTCTATCAAGCTTAGGTGTACATCCCAACTTCCGGTGAACTGGAGAACACATGCTCGCAACAGGTCTTCTAAGGTTTGTATGGTCCTTTCTGACTGTCCATCAGTCTGTGGATGAAAGGCCGTACTAAACCTCAGCTTAGTGCCTAAGGCTTTGTGCAACTGTTCCCAAAAATGACTGGTAAACTGAGGACCTCTGTCAGAAACTATTGTGACAGGAACTCCGTGCAAACACACTATCTCTTGAACATACAACTCTGATAACCTTTCAGCAGAATAGGTTGTTTTGACAGGTAAGAAATGTGCTGTCTTAGTCAACCTATCAACAATTACCCAAATGGAATCATGTCCTTTTCTTGTCCTGGGTAGGCCAACAACAAAGTCCATGGTCACATGGTCCCACTTCCACTGTGATATGGGTAAAGGTTGCATTGTCCCTACAGGTTTCTGGTGTTCAGCTTTAACTTGCTGACACACAGGACACCTCAGAACAAACTCTGCAACGTCCTTCTTCATCCCAGGCCA
This sequence comes from Alisma plantago-aquatica, assembly GCA_963693085.1. NCBI lineage: Eukaryota > Viridiplantae > Streptophyta > Magnoliopsida > Alismatales > Alismataceae > Alisma > Alisma plantago-aquatica. Next base: position 1,380,560,257 of record OY856410.1, on the reverse strand, counting down.
CCAATACAGATCCTTCAAATTCCGATACATCTTGGTGCTCCCTGGATGCATAGCATACATGGAAGAATGGGCTTCTTCCAGGACTAACTTTCTCAAGTTGTCCACATCTGGCACTACCATTCTTCCATTATAACAAGCTACTTGATCTTCTGAGTCATGAAAACCATCTTTCTTCTCATTTCCATACTCAGATCTTATATGTTGAACTGCGGCATCACCTAGCTGTGCTTCTTTAATCTGCTCTCTTAGGGTAGGTTTAATATGCATCTCAGCTAACAAACCGGCTAGCAATGACACCTTCAACTGTACATTGTCTTGCCTTAAAGAGATAAGCATATCTCTCCTAGAGCATACTAAAGAGTTTAGTTGTGCTCTATTCATGGTTGATGTTGCTGATTTCCTACTCAAGGCATCTGCAACAACATTGGCCTTGCCTGGGTGGTAATCAATTGTACAGTCGTAGTCCTTGATTAACTCCATCCAGCGACGTTGCCTCATGTTGAGCTCATGCTGAGAGAAGATATACTTAAGGTTTTTGTGGTCTGTGAAAATCTGGAATGTCTCTCCGTAAAGATAGTGTCTCCAGATCTTCAAAGCATGAACCACAGCTGCTAACTCCAGATCGTGTGTTGGATAATTCTCCTCGTGTTTCTTAAGCTGTCGGGAAGCAAAAGAAATCACTTGTTTATCCTGCATCAACACACATCCTAGTCCATTTTTGGAAGCATCACAGAAAACTACATATCCTTTTCCTTGTTCAGGTAGCACTAATACAGGTGCACTTGTCAACCTCTCCTTCAGCAACTGGAAAGATTGTTGACACTTATCACTCCAAGAAAAAGGAACATCTTTCCGGGTTAACTTGGTCAAAGGTAAAGCTATAGAACTAAAGTTCTTAATGAACCTTCGATAATAGCCAGCTAACCCCAAGAAACTTCGGATCTCCGTCGGTGTTTTCGGTTGTTCCCATTGTAGAACAGATTCTACCTTTGTAGGGTCAACACGAATTCCCGAGGCGGATATTACATGTCCAAGAAAAGATACCTCCGGCAGCCAGAACTCACACTTGTTAAACTTAGCATACAGCTTATGTTCTCTTAGCAAGGTCAAAGCTTGGCGAAGATGCTGCTCATGCTGCTGAGCATCCTTACTATAGATCAGAATGTCATCTATGAAGACGATAACACACTGATCAAGGAAAGGTCGAAAAACTCTATTCATGAGTTCCATAAATGCAGCTGGTGCATTGGTTAGTCCAAACGACATAATCGTGAACTCATAGTGACCATATCTTGTCCTAAAGGCAGACTTGGATATGTCACTATCCTTAATACAGAGTTGGTGATATCCAGACCTCAAGTCTATCTTTGAAAAGACTGTTGCACCACGCAACTGGTCAAAGAGATCATCAATCCTCGGCAGAGGATACTTATTCTTTATTGTCACTTTATTAAGTTGTCTGTAGTCGATGCATAACCGCATTGACCCATCTTTCTTTTTAACAAACAAGACCGGAGCACCCCAAGGTGAAGTACTCGGTCGGATAAAACCTCTCTCAAGTAACTCTTGAAGCTGTTTCTTGAGTTCTGCCATCTCGGCAGGCGCCATCCTATACGGAGTTTGAGCTATGGGTTTCGTATCTGGGATCAGATTGATTTCAAAATCAATCTCCCGAGGTGGTGGTATACCAGGAAGTTCTTCAGGAAACACATCTTCGAATTCCCTGACTATAGGAACTTCAGCAGGATTAGAACTTTCCTTGGTAACATCTACCACATGGGCTAAGAATGCATAACATCCTTGCCTCAACAGCTTATCAGCAACCATAGCTGATACAAGACAGGTGGGCAGAATCTTTCTTTCACCTTGAAATATCCATGTGTTGCTTTCATCAGCAAACACAGCCAACTTGGACTCACAATCCAAGACAACTCTATACCTTTCTAAGGTATCCATCCCGAGGATTATATCAAATTTCTGCATATCAAGTGGTATAAGATCCACTTGAATGCGATGGTCAGAAAAGAAAAGGATGCAGGGAGAACATACCTCCTGCAAAACGGCAGACCCACTCAACGGAGTCTCTAACAACAAACTATCTGCTCTATGACTAACAGTCACATTACAGTTACGAATCACTTCACGAGTGATGAAAGAGTGCGTAGCACCCGGATCAATCAGAATGGATACAACACATGATATAGACATATCAGAATATAAAAGTTTCATCTGACCTGCCACTACCCGTGGATTGACCACTGCCTCAGGTGGGTTCATAGCATAGAACCTCGCAGTCGCCTGGTGTTGAGGTGGTGCTGATGATCCAGCTTGAGATGCTTGTCCACGTCCTCGAGCTGCTCCTTGATGTTGTATATTCTGAGATCCCTGTTGATTCTGTCTCGGGGGTTGTTGTGTCACACCGACAGGCCTAGAACGGCAATCCTTCATCAAGTGTCCCACCTTACCACAGTTGCAGCAACTCTTCTCCTGTTGCTGTGGTCTGGGTGGTCCAGTAACTGACACTGATGCAGAACTGTGCGTCCCTTGAAGCGGTTGACTCCGTCCTCTACCTCTGCTTGGTGTCCATTGAGTTTGAAAACTCGATCTGGGTGGTGGAGGGTTAGGTGCAGAGAATCTAGGTTTCTTGGAATCCCTAGATGAAGAACCCTGGAACTGTGGATATCTTTTATGGGTTTGTCTTTTCTCAACCACAGATCTCTCTATCCTTCGGACTGACTCAACGAAGGTAGAGAATCTCTCTCTGTTTTCTAAGGCAGACACAGGGGTTGACATATCGGAATTCAAACCCTTTTCGAATCTTCTGATTCTTTCCTCATCCATAGCAGCCATGTGCGAACAGAACCGCAACAACTCCATGAACTTAGCTTCATACTCACTAATGTTCATCATACCCTACCTTAGTTTCTCAAACTGAGAGATCTTCTCATCTAGGAAGGTCTTTGGAAAATATCTATTGATAAATTCCCGACGAAACTCTTCCCATGAGAACTCTACTCCAGGTCTCTTCTGCTCTTCCATGTTCCACCAGTGACCAGCACTGCCTTTGAGAAGATAAACAGCATGTCTAACCTTCTCAGCTTCCGGAATCATAAGAATCCTGAAAGCCTTCTCCAACTCTGTCAACCATAAGTCAGCATCTGCAGGGTCGGCAGTTCCGAAGTACTCGGTAGCTCCGACACGACGAAGTCGTTCGAATGTCTTACCGATACCTTGTGCTTCAGGCTGGGCAGGTGCCCTAGGTGCAGGAATGGGCATCCTATCGGTTATATGTGTCATGGCAGTCATGAACTGCCCGAACATCGTCTGTACAGCTGGATCACTCATGTCAGCTGGGTTGAACTGGGGTGGCTCTCTTGGCGACTCAGGTGCAGGTTGTTCTATTCTCGGAACTCTTGCACCGCCTTGAGGTGCACTAGCACTACTCTCTGCCATGTGCTCATCACGACGTTCTGACATTCTTATGTATCTTCTTCTCCTGAGGAGAAGAAGATTCTATTAGATGAGAAAGGAGTACTAAAGGTAGACTCAACATCCTAAGCCCTATGCCTCTGTAGACTCAACTGAACCTGGAGCTCTGATACCACTAGTTGTGGGCTCTGATCTCCAAACCATGACATAAACACGATTAAAACTTAGCGGAAGCGAATCGGTAATCAGCGGAAGACAAAAATCACGGGAAATTAAAACTTTTCGAGATAAGAACTTGTATCCATAAAAACTCCTTTCATAAAGAGAGGTAACTGTTTACATCTCAGGATAATTACTTCTTGAGTAATTATATACATCAGGATACAAAATCTCAAGATCACTATACAAAAGACTCCAAGACCTGAGAGTACAGAGGACACATAGGACTGACTCTAACTACACCACATGGCAGGACAAATCTCCACCTGAGATTACTGCTGCCCCTGGTGCTGCTGCTGCTGAGACTGGTCACCTGTAGGTTGGTTCCTTCGTCTCCGACGTCCACCTAAAAAGTTGAAGCCTACGGGGTGAGACAATTATACATAATTGTCCCAGCGAGAGTTATAACTCTTCGCCAGAAGCTTTATTATAACATCAAAGACTATTTTAAGCAGTAAAGCCTTCAAAGCATTCTGTAACAGTTGCAGGTATAACAAGATCTCTTCAATTAGGAGATATGAAGAATATAAACACTATTGCAATGTAACATCAATCAACTAACTTGGAGTTATCTCTAACAAGTTATGCTACATGGTTGATTATGTTTTACAAACAACATTATGCCCTGTGGAGATGAGGCTTACCACTCATACTCCAACTGATCGCTGAGAAGCCGCATCAGTATCATACATAGGTCATTAAGAGAGCCGGATTCTCATGACCTTCACCTTCCTCAGTCAGTAAGAGGATCACTTGTAGGACATCTCGTGTCTCTACTACTATAGCTCACCAGGGTAAACTGGTCCTTCGCTATTCTAGAGTCACAGTGGCGTTCTGTACTCTCTTCGTCATCAGGAGGTTTCATATTTACCTACCACTGATACGGATATCTGTGCTTTCTTCGTCATCAGGAGGTTTCATGTTTACCTACCACTGATACGGTATGGAACTATAGTGAAGGATGGATGGATTCCACATCTACATCACTTTCCTACACTAGGATGTAAGGTTCTACACATCCACGTACCCCACATACTCAAAAGTATGTGCTCCAGGAGTTCCCTGAGGAAAACCTATTTCACCATCATTTAATTTCTGACAATGATGGATCTATGATCAGGGCTCTACATTATACTTGATTAGTTAGGTACATTCAGTATTCTTTAACAGCATACATTGTTCTGCAAACAATAACAATAGCATAACAGCTATAAAAGAAGAATACTAAATGTAACAGGCCTAACTCATATCAATCATCATTTCTCATTATCCTCATCACAAGTCATCTCTAAGGCATGACCTTGATGGTATTCATGGCTCTCATAGCCCATTATCAACATAGGATGCCACTGGAAAGGCATCAGATTACTTTACTTATTCATAAGGCTAACAACATGCCTTTAATGAATATAACATCAACATCCATACCTGGATATGATTACCTTCATATCAGAACCTGCATGGTTAATACATCTGATAAAGGTAATGCAACAATAAGGAATGTACTTCCTACTCTTGTCATAAGAGTTAAATCTCTAATTCATATCAAATAGAGTTTAATACTCAAAAGCATGCCATTACCCTTGAATTAGGGTTTATTATTCACATTAAGGTGAATTAAACTCATAACATCATCATGTATGAGTAACATCTTCATTGATGCTCTTGGATTAGTTAAAGGTTCATCATTTATCATAATTAGGGTTTCTATGACCTCATACAGGTGGACCATACCCTAATTATGCTCACTTATGTGCATTGGAGATGCTTTACTTGAGTTTCCACTTAAAAAGGGTATTTTCTCTCTCTAGAAGTACTTTCTCTCTCTAGAAGTACTTTCTCTCTCATCATAATGTTAGGTTATGTCAACATCACTCTAAAATAGGTTGGATTGAGTCATCATAGGCTAACATAGCCAAAAGTATCACCATTATGTGATTAGAGTTACTTTCTCTCTCTAGGGTACTTTCTCTCTCTAGAGTACTCTCTCTTTCATCATACTAATGGTTGATGATAACATTAGACTAGATCAAGTTAGATAGAGTCATTATGACTAAAAGCATCATTCTCATGTAATTAGGGTTTGAATTGAGCAATGTATAACTCGATTGACCCTTCAGGGGTATATTGGTAATTCACCCCATTGATCATCATTATGGTCAAAACCTTAGTCAAATAACCCCTTAATATCCTAGTTTGTCATTAGGGTTTGATTAGAGAAACATTGAACCATTTGCATCATCAAATGATTGAATGTGGTCAACCTTGAATCACATTGATTAATTTCAATCATTAATCATTAATTGAATTGAGATCGGTTGAAAGTGTTGACCGTTTGCCCACTTTGACTTTCCAAGACCGCGAGCCTCCTTTTAGCTCCAAGACCGCGAGCCCCCTTTTAGGGTTCAAGACCGCGAAGCCTCCCATTGGTTCAAGTTAATGTTGAGACCGCGAAGACCAATTTGAGTTGAGACCGCGAGGGTCATGAAGACCGTTTGCCCTTCTTTGACCTCAGGACCGCGAGGCCCTTCGCGGTCTTGAGACCGCGAGCCTCCTCTCGGTCTTGAGACCGTGAGCCCCCTCTCGGTCTTGAGACCGCGAGCCCCCTCTCGGTCTTGAGACCGCGAGCCCTCTCATGGTCTTGAGACCGCGAGGCTCTCATGGTCTCAGCCACTTGGTCCTTCAACAAGGCTCAAAGGTGCAACCACTAATGTCAAACGATGTTGAAGCCTTCAAAAGGTCAAATCTATGTTGACCACTTATGGATTTAGTCAATTAAGATTATGCTTGATCACTTGGTCATTCATTTGACCCATAATGGTTAACCAATTATGGTTGAAATCGATTCAATTAGGGTCTATCAATGTTCACCCATCAACACTCAACAGTGTACATCAACACAAGGTTGAACCCTTCAATTGAGCTCCAATTGGGCCCAAACTTGGCCCAAACGGTCTTGAGGTCATGTGGGTGAACCCCACATGGTCTTAAGACCGTTTGCCCAAGATTTCATCAAAGTCTAAGGTGATTTGATAGGGGTTGAACCATGATTGAACCACAAAACAGACTTTTGATTAAATTAATAACTTATTTGCAATTGGGTCCTCAATTGGTCAAATTACTCAACCCTAGACCTTCAAACGGTCTTGGGTGATTGTCCTCTCGGTCTTGAGACCGTTTGGATGAGTTCCAAATGGTCTTGAGACCGTTTGCCCATCCAAATTTTGGATTCTAGTGCAAATTCATCAAGGTCTGACCCATTGAGTTGATGATCATGTCAATATTTAATTGCAATGTAATTTGGTGTAATTGTACCTTCAATTGGTCAACAAATCTTGACCCCAGACCTCCAAACGGTCTTGGTTGATTGCCCTCGCGGTCTTGAGACCGTTTGGTGACCCCCAAACGGTCTTGAGGCCGTTTAGGTCAATCAACCCTAAAAACCCTAATTAGGTCATCATAATTTCAGTACTGATTTTATCTAGGGTTAGCCCTAGTATTCACCCTTCAACTCTTAGCCCGTTTGGAATTAGACCATCAAACTTGGTGAGTTGTTAATTCACATAATTTTGAACAGTAATCTCATACGGTAAACGCTTAGTCAACGACCTTACACGGTCTTGAGACCGTTTGCCCAAAAAGGCAATTTCAGACCGTTTGAAAATCAGCAATTAATTCATTTAAAGTTGTGACTTAAAAAGGTCATATCTCCCGATTCCTTTGGAATTAGTCTCCAAAATTTTGAGGGTAATTATCCTATATAATTAGGAACAGATTTCTTATACGGTCCACGCTCGGTCAACGGGGCCAAACGGTCTTGAGACCGTTTGCCCTGTCGCGGTCTCGAGACCGTTTGCTCACCTCGCGGTCTTGAGTCCGAGAGAGAAAACTGTTAGGACCGTTTAAGGAAAAGAAAAGCAGTGGGTTTTTCTTGAAAATCACGCCTTCATCTTCTAGCTCAAGAACAGTACAGATATCCCACGGGTTTGCTTGAAAAATAGCAGGGAAAAGTAGGAAAATACTAAGAGCTATCATCAAATCGCATATAAAGATGCACATAGTAAAGCATGGGTTTAGAGTTATAAAACCCGCCTAAAGCTTGCTTCTTGAGCTCCAAGCTTTCAAGCTCCAAGCTCTAATGGCGTCCTTGAGTTCCCACAGGTTGGCCAAGGTGAAAACTCCAAGGAAGGATGGAGAGAGAGATGGCTAGAAAGATAGGGTTTCGAGAATTAGCCATGAAGCTGACCTTGAATTCGAATTCTAACCATGGAATTAGGCAAGAAGAGGGGTTTAAACCTACCTTGCACCCATTGTTCATCCTCCTTAGCTCCAAGGCAGTCCTTGGTCGTCTTTGGTGAAATGAAACAGTAAGGGAACGAAGGGTGAGTTCCCTTGCAACTAAGGGAAGGAGGGCTTATATACATGGGGTAGGATTTTCAACATTAGTTCATAAGTTTCCCTTAATTCCAACTAAGTCCTTCCTTTATTACTTGCTCGTACCTTCCTCTTTATTCTAAGGACAAACCTTATCTTAAGTTATAGAAAAGAAGGCAAGGAAGAACAATCTAATAATAAAGTTCATACTTAAAGGGATATTGCACATATACCCTGATTTTTCAATCACAAAGCCTATTTCTTAACTTGATAACTCAATTGAGGTGAATTCCTCATCATTTATTCTCTAAATGATGGAAAGAGTCTAAAAAGATACTTTAGATGACATTCTTTACAAATTGCATCCCTTTATTTGGGTAAATTGCATTTTACCCCAAATTAGGGTTTTCAAGCCCTGGGATTGCTTCCACAGATGCACCTTGGTGCTCTAGCTTGGGAAATCCCTCAAACTTTGCCAAAGAGATTCTCATGATGTCTCAACATCAGAGGAACATCTCATCATGTGCAAATTGCAAGCTAACCCTTTCAACTGGGTAAATTGCACATAGGTCCTTGTATATCAAAACAATGCTAAAACTTTAAATAAAAAGGAGCAAATACTGAAATATACGTTTCTGAGAAACTTAATTACATGCTCAGAGTTAATCACAAGGATTTAATTACATATTTAGGCAAAACACCTAGGGTTAACTCATAACCCAGGTTAGGGATGTTACAATTTTGAAGCCAGTTATTTTCAAATCTAAAAGGACGGGATCCCCAAGAGGTAGAAACTGTGTCCATGATAAGGGGAAAGTGGTCGGAGATGGTTCTGTGAGCAATGTATATAGATGAGAGAGGATGTTTGTCCTCCCAAGGGTTTGAACATAAGAAGTGATCTAGTCGGGCAAAGGTTTGGTTTCTAGACCAAGTAAAAGAGGCGTTTGAGGGAGCGTGGTCGATAAGAGAGTAGTCAGATAACATCTGTTTAAATTTTTTGTCTGCTGCAGATAAGGGGGAAGGGGAAGGATTTGAGTTATGTCTATCAGAGATTTGAGTGACTAGATTAAAGTCCCCACCCAAGATCCAGGGTAAATTGTGATATTTTATGAAGAGGCAGTTTAATTCCTTAAGAAAGAGGGATTTGTCATGTCCTGGTTCTCCGTAAATGCCAGAGAAATACCAAAAGAAGTCATCAGAAAGATTTTTGAAATCAATAGTAATCGAAAAGTTTAGAATTGAGGAATTTTGTAGCAGAAGGGCCTGATTGTTGTAACCCACAAGAATGCCACCTTTGAAGCCCTTGGGAGGAAGTTGAATCCAGTTTGTGATTCTATTTCCTCCAATCGTTTTGAGAGCAAAAGGGGTGAGGAAGGTCTTTGTTTCTTGAATAGAAATAAGGTCTATTTTATTTTTATAAATATGTGATCGGATTTTTTTTCTTCTTTGTAAGTTAGAAGCTCCACAGATGTTCCAAGTAGAGATTTTCATTTAAAAAGAAAAACAGAGGAAGGCCAATAGATAGAAAGGCAAGACTAACAACGTCTGTTTGACCAGCCCATATAAGATTCAAGGTCATTTAGGATATACTGAGCATCATTTTCCTTTTCAAAGCAGAAACCAATCTTATTTGCAAATGAAGAAAAACTTTTTAAACTAGACCAAGAGGCTAGTTCATCTATAGTATCAGGCTTATTTTGAACTTTATTTTTTAAGGATGTAGATATAGAAAGAGATGATGCCGAAGAATCAAAACAGATAGAGGGGGAAGGAGAAATACCTTTCTTAGCCCTGTTTGAGATACTTGATCCATTGTTGAAAGAGAGGCCGGGCTGCAAGATCTTTTGGATGTAGCTTGTGTTTGTTTTCTGAAGAGGGCTCTTCGGTTCCGCACTCTGCAGGGAGTTATCCTTTAAGTGTTGAGAAGAGTTTTGAAAAGCAGAGGTTTGATTTGTTTTATCTGGAGAATGCCAACTTTCCTTTGTGGATGAAGATGAAGGACATGATTTTTTGAGAGATGGGATGTTTGTTGTAGGGAGGGGAAGAATTGGAGATCGATTTCTCTTTTTGTTTTGGGCTGAGTATGCGTTAACAGGGAGGGTTGAGGGTTTCCTAGTCCAAACTTGGTTTCTAATCTGGGGGGTTTGGTGAGTGAGGAGAGGTTATAGCTCTTGTTAGGATTGAACCATGATGGAGGATGTGAAAAGAGGTCAGAAAAAGCAGAACTATGTAAGGTGGGTTGTTCAGCTGCTAGCTTAAGATGGTAGATCGATTCACCGATTCTAATGTTAATGCAAGGAGGGAGGGAGATAGCAGCTTTAACTGAGAAGAGACAATAGGCTTTAATGTATTGAGTGGGATGAAGAGTTTCCGGGCTGATGTATTGAAGGGTAGCCCCTATTGAATGAGCTATTCCTCTGAAGATTTCTAGTTCCCACAAATGAGGAGGAAGGTTTGATATGGAAACCCAATCGGAGCCACCCGCAGGGGCTGGAAAAGAACCAGAGTCTGCTGACCATTTGGTTAGGCGAGCCATAATGAAGCTGGATCCACAAGGAATGGTAAGAACTTGATTGAAGATATGGGTTATTTGAGTTCCTTCAGGGACAGTGTAGATAAGCTGGGTGGGCGAGAGGATTTTAGGTTTGAGGATGGTATGGCCGAGAAGAAGGAGAGCTAGAGCTCTAGTGATGTCAAGAACATTTATGAGATTGTTGTCCAAGTTGTTTTCTATAGAGACAAGGATGCTTCTAAGGGAGAAGACTTTGAGAAGACGCATCGAATTTGCAGGAAGATCCATGGAGATGGCATATTCCAGGTGATCAGGAGTCTTCATAGTTTGGGCGGGGGAAGGTTGATTTTATTTGTGCGTTTTGGCAGGTGGGATCTTAGGCAGGGGTGAAGGTTTTGTAAAGGGGAGCTTGGAGTGGTTGCTTGACGAGGGTTTTGAAGAGGAAAGGTAGGGTTTTGAAAAAGAAGGTAACCTTTAGTTTTTGATACTAGGGTTTGTAGATGTTGCATGATCTGGCGGGAGATTTTCAAGGCATGCAAACGGGTTGCTTGAAAGGCAATGATTATGAGCAGACATAGAAAGGGGTTTGTTGGCAGAAGGATGTCTTGTTGGGACCACTGAACAATTTTGGAAATGAGAGAGATGTCTAAAGCGGGAGTGCATGTGAGAGCGATGTGGATTTAGCTATTGTCCTAGACTGTTTGGAGAAGGTCGCTCCATGCAGTGCCTTTTTATGTGTCCTATGCGACCACACCTGAAGCATGCAAGGCAAGAGAAACATCTGGAAGAGGAGTGGTTGTTTCTGAGGCAGAAGCGATAGAAAAGAGATCTAAAGGACTTTTTTGGGGGAACCATTCTCCAGAGATGGTCAGAGGGGTTTTGCTCCAAATTGTCAATGATGAGTGGGGAGGATTTTGCTTTCCCCAGAACCGAAAAGGAAAGATTGAGTAGGTCAAGGTCCTTTGGAATGATTTCTCTATTCTGGGGAGGTTTTTGCACAATGGTTTTATAGAGAGAAGTGAGTTTGAGATTGGGGACCTTATTTTTAAGCAAAGGAGAAGGAGAGGGAAAGAGTTTGTACCTTTCTGCTATGGAGCTGTTTGGTTGCAGCAAGGTAGATGAAACCTCTTCTTCATTATCTTCAGACCCGGAAGAGATGGAGATGGGCGTAGACTTAGCACCCATATAAGGTTGGTATTCTGCTCTGATAAAAAGTTGATCAGCTGAATCTGAAGACGATGAGCTGACCTGGTCATATTTCTTGTATAGAAAAGCAAGAGCAGGTGGGGATTGATGGTTGAAGTCTATGACCCAAGCGCGGAGGGTACGATCTGCGTAAGGTTGAAGGAACAAAGACCATTCCGGCTGAAGCTTGAGTTCAGATGGAATCTCCGGCCAGCCGTCGGAGATAAGGAGAAAGGGGTTTTTTCCCCCAGATGGAGTCCTCAGGAGGAGACCGTGATATCGTTACCTGAAAAGATCGGTGACCGATGTTTATCATACAGATGCCAGGGGAGATATCGAATCTGTGGTACATCCAAGCTCTAGGGAGCGGGATGGAAGACGAGAACTTTGGATCAGCCAGATGAAGCTCAAGGAAAGGGAAGCGCGAGTTCATAGTGGTAGGGGAAGAAGGGGCTTTTGGGGGACTTTCCGATTTGTGGAGTTTGTGACTCTGAAGGGCACAACGTAAAGTCTTAACTTTGCCTGATTTTTGCATGCAGTTAGGTTTTGAGAAAGAGGCAAGGATGAAGATACCACCGGTTTCAAAATGAGAAAGGATATGTTAGGTGAATCTAGAAAGGAGTCTAGCTGTGAACGCCAAAGTTGTATCGGGTCAGGAAACCGTCAGAGTCTGGGGAAGGGGGAGTAGCCGGCAAAGGGAATGAAGAGGTGTAATCAATGAGATGTTGGAAGAGGTACCCCAAGACCGGAAGGGGAACCACTATAGAGAATGTTGCAGATAATAGATGGGATCCAACAGTTCACAGGGAAAGAAGGGTCAGAAAAAAACTGAAGAAAACACCGCTTTAAAGGGGTATGTCAGCAGAGACTGAGAAATAATGCGTCTTAAAACTTTAAAAAACTAGAGAAGGACAAGGGGAAGCCACGATAGAAAAAACTCGGTAGAAGATCATCATTGAAATTAACGATGTTGCATATGTCCGAAGAAGATGAAAAACAGAGCGATTAGGAAACAAAAACTAGGAAACCCCGGAAACCCTAGAAGGATATCAAAAGAGAATCGGTGTAAATTGAGAGGTAAAAGAGAGATGATCCACGAAGATGTTGCAGGCCGAACAAACCAAAGCAAGAGGTTACCTTAGCTTGGGAGGAGAGGCTGACGGAGATCACCTGGGGGGAAGGGAGCAGCTCGGGGGACGACGAGAACCAGATGGAAACTGCTAGAGAGAAGCCAGAGCTTTCTCTCACTAACTTACCATTGCGGCTGCGGTGCATTGTTAGCGGCTTCACTAGCTACATTGTTAGCGGTGGAATATGCTAACAATGCCACATGTTAAATGATTTAAATCCGAAATTCGACGGGTACACGGATGAGAAAAGGAACAACCCACTCCTAACAAAATGAAGAACAACAAATCTCGACAGAAATCATAAGTACCTAAAAATCGTGTTTTGGTTTTCTGGAGAACTAAACGTGCGTTGATGTAATGATACTATAATTGACCAATTAAATGACTAGATTAATTAAAACTACATAACTCAATTTATTTATTTAGAAATTAAGTTGAGGAAGAAAGCGTTACCTGAAGGACATTAAATCTCATAGGTTGCCTAATTGGAATATGGAGAAATGGAATTTAGAGTCAATTTTACCTTTTTGCCATTAATTGGTGCTAATCTTTATAACTTATGTGATTGACTCATTTTATGCATTTATTACTCCTATTTTATCAATTGGTACACAATAATATGTTGAATTATCTGACTTTGTTTGATCCACCAAACCTAGGAAGATTCTAAAGTACTAATTTATAGGTAACCACTATTGATTGGTGTAATAGTACATCTACCTTACTAATTGATTTATTAGTTTATTTTATTTACAACTTTTTAGATATGGATATTTTTTATATATTTATGATAATATTTGATTCCAAATATTACTAATTTAATATAAATTAGGAGAGAAAATTACTTTATGTTATATCATTTAAAGGGGGCTCAAAAGAGAGAGGGTTAACATATATACCCAGATTCGAGTATGTTACACTTGATCTGTTGTATCAACATAGGCTTGACCTGCAACTATGTCAACAAACTTGCCAATAAGGAAACCTCCAATTGTACATTCATCTGCCGAAGTAACACCAGCATGTCCTCTTAAGACACGCCATGGATTACAATTGTGCTTTATCAACAGTCGATGATGATGACAACTTCCTACTTAACGCATAAACCACTACATTTGCCTTTCTAAGATGATAATCTATTGTACAATCATAGTCTTTGATCAACTCCATCCACCTCCTCTATCTCATGTTCATCTCCTACTTTGAGAAGTTATACTGAAGATTCTCATGATCGGTGAAGATTTGACACTTCTCTCCATACGAATAGTGCCTCGAAATCTTCACGGTGAGAGCTACAACTGCTAGCTCTAGGTTATGAGTTGGGTAGTTTTCCTCATGTTTCTTAAAATGGTGAGATGCAAAAGAAATCACATTCTATTCCTGCATCAACAAACATCCCAAACAATTCTTCAAAGCATCATAGAAAATGATGTAGCCTTTCCCAGGCTCTGGCAACACCAACATTGGATCACTCATCAACTTCTCCTTCAACAACTGAAAAGAATGTTGACACTTTTTGTCACAAACAAAAGGAACTCCCTTACTAGTTAGCTTGTTAAAAGGTAAAGCTACTGCATTGAAGTTCTTGACGAACCTCCTATAGTAACCAACTAAACCTAGGAAACTTCAAACCTCAGTCGGTGTCTTGGGCTAATCCCATGCCAAAACTAACTCCACCTTCTTAGGGTCTACACAAACACTTCTTGTAGAGATGACATGACCAAGATAAGACACCTCAGTCAGCCAAAACTCACACTTACTAAACTTAGCATATAACCAATGTTGTCTCAACAACTCCAACACTTGGCAAAGAGGCTGCTCATGCTATTGACCGTCCATGAAGTATATCAAGATATCATCTATGAACACCACCATGAAATGATCAAGATATGTTATAAACACTCTGTTCATTAGGTCCATAAATGCTACCGGTGCATTGGTTATCCCAAACATCATAAGCACATACTCATAATGTCCATACCTAGTGCTAAAAGTGGTCTTAGGTATGTTTTCTGCCTTGACCTCAATTGGTGATATCCCAACCTCAGTTCTATCTTAGAAAACACTAAAGCACCTCTCAACTGGTCAAATAGATCATCTATCCTCGACAATGGGTACTTGTTCTTTAGTATAACCTTGTTCAAATGTTGATAGTCTATGCAAAGACTCATAGAACCATCCTTATTTTTTACAAACAACACTGGAGCAACCCAAGGGGAAGTTCTCAGTCGTATGAAACTCTTCTCTAACAACTCATATAAATGCATCTTCAACTCCTTCATCTCAGCTAGAGAAATCCTATAAGGTCCTTGTGCATTGGGTTGCATGCCGAGAACAAGATTGATTTCAAGATCAATCTCCCTCAGAGGTGGAACACTTGGAAACTCTTTGGCTAAAACATCCTCAAACTTGCACACCACAACTACATCCTGGATACTAGGACTCTTCACCTTGGTATCCACTACGTGCGCTAGGAAAGCTTCACGCCCTTGT
Organism: Alisma plantago-aquatica; assembly: GCA_963693085.1. NCBI lineage: Eukaryota > Viridiplantae > Streptophyta > Magnoliopsida > Alismatales > Alismataceae > Alisma > Alisma plantago-aquatica. Next base: position 1,380,544,915 of record OY856410.1, on the reverse strand, counting down.
CTCATCAACTTCTCTACTATTACAACTGACCTAGACATGTGGGAAGGATCTTTCTATATCCTTAGAAATTCAAGGAGAAAACACTGTCACAAATCATTGAGACTTTGGAACTACAATCCAAACCAACCTTGTACTTCTCTAATGTATCCATCCCTAGGATCACATCGAATCCATGCATATCAAGTGACATAATATCCACTTGAATGTTGTGTCATGATAAAGAAAGAAAGCAAGATGGACACACCTCCCACAACACTATAGAACCAACCAACGGAGTTTCTAACAAAAGATTATCAACTCTACTGCAAACATGCAAGTTACAACCATTTATCACCTCTCTGGTGACAAATGAGTGTGTCACACTTGGGTCAACCAAAACAAATACAAAGGTAGAAATAGATAACTCAGAATGAGAAAGTTCCATATGACCTCTCACGACCAATGGATTGACCACTCCTTTTAGCTGACTCATAGCGTAGAATCTAGCCGTCACCTATTGTCTTCCTTTTCCTCTACTAGTCAGTCCTGATGACCCTACCTGTGATGTCTGTCCACATCCTTTGCTACCACCAAAACTGTACTGGTGTTGCTGTGAACCCTGCTAGCACTGCCTCGAATACTACAAAACCTCCCAATCCTTCATAGGGCAAGACCATATCACATGCCCTACCTGACCGCACTTGAAGCGGGTCCTTGTGTCATACTGTGGCCTAGACGACCCTATCACATATACTGACCTAGAACTATTCACCCCAACTGGAGGAAAACTGTGACCCTTACTAGGAGACCAGTGTGATTGCACCTATGTCCTTGGCTAAAAAAAGGTCAGCATTTGTTGTGACTGGTGGTACTATAGCATAGAAAACCTTGGCTTCTTGAAATTACCTGACAATGATCTTTAGAACTGAGCAGACCTCTTCCTAGAACTAGCCTCTCACTACTCTACAACTGTTATCCTCCTCACAGACTCCACAAGGGTTGAAAACTTCTCATGAGACTCCAAAGAGCTGACGTTGTCCGTGCCAACTCAGAATTCAAGACCTTGTCAAACCTTCTAATCCGCTACTTCTATGTGGTTTCCATGTGAGGATAGAAACTCAATAGATCCATAAATTTCACCTCATAGTCATTAATTGAACTAGACACTTGGCGCAGCTGCTCAAACTGATCCATCTTCTTATAGGGAAATATGGCTATAGAGCAGACAGCTGAAACAAAAAAAATTATGTACCATATTCCCATAATCAATAGAACGCATCAATTACTATAATGCATGAAGGATGGTTTTGAGGATATACCTCGTCTTAGAGAAAGTCACCAATCCTCATAGATGCAAAACTTTTGAATGCTGGTTGCACTAAGACTCGTTGAACTGCTGCGCCTCCTGATTTGCACCACGGATTGCAGCCATGAACTCATCTTCTTCAGTAGTTCCACTTGTCACGGACTGCTGGTTGAAGTTGTCCTCCTAGTAGAAGACAATGGCCTCCCACCTCTATGATAGTCTACACGGACTGCCTAGAACTCCTGTCTTCCTAGTAGAATGATAAGGAAGGACTCGTCCCTCCTATTGGTGTACTGGTCACCAACTTGTCTCCCACAACAATGATCTTAGTTGCTCTCTCCCTTGGCTATCCCTTCCTAGTCGGGTAGGACTTGCTTGAGCTCTCATGATTACCACAACCAGAGAGGACAATGTTTGTCAAAGCAACTATTTATCAATTATCTATGTTGTTCTCTAAGACCAGTACCCCTCTATTTATAGGCGGGGTTTAGGTCCAGGTTCCCAATCGATGTAGGAGTGGAAGGGACCAAAAGATCTCAAATTTTTGCAACAATTTTGGAAATCTCGCAACCTCCAATAGGCCAGACAGTTGCTTGGCATTCCAGACAGTCATTTGGCATAGCCCAGATGGTTGTTCGGCTATTTACCAGTTGTACATGAATTTTAGCAATTTGTTTCCAATTAATATCCCATATTAATTTCCTTGCACAACAAGTAGTGTGCAACTCAAACAAATTAGGAAATATCTAGAACCTTCCTTCATCCAAATCGGACCATCTCGCCCATGTGAGACAACTGTCTCAATTTACCTAGATCATCGTCTGGTGACCCGAGTCGAGTCGCTCTATTTGGTCAGTTCACTTCCTTAGCCAATTCGAACTCATAATAGGCCTGACTCCCCAGACGCCCGCCTCAACAATTGAGATGGATGTTTGGCACTTCTAGACGGCTGTCTCAACACTTGAGATGGGCGTTGGCAGTGCTGTCAGCCTATTTGTTACATGAATCAAATACCTAAACATTTTAGTACTTAATTCAATTGCCATTTGAGATTAAACTCCTCTTCTAGGTCGAGACCTATGTGTGTGACCCTATAGGTCCCATATTACATTGACATTGAATGCCCATAACAACTTATGACATTACACGCAATGAGTAGTGCCTAGTTGCACATCAATGCTATGAAGGTAAATGGAAAGTTGGGGAACAACTTAAACATATAATATATGTATGGTGTTATAGTGTTTGTATAGTTCCTTTATCACTTACGTCTAGATTGAACTAGATGCATGGAGAAGTCACCCTCATTATTATTCAATCTTGTTTCTTGAACCAAGAGTAGACTGTCTGAGATATATGTGAGTTCAACATCACATATTGACTAACATGTACATAGCCATGCATTTCTCTGTCTCGCTAATCAAGAGGCCTAGGACATCACACTCCAGTAGGAGGGACAAATCCCATATTTATCACTCACAGTCAATCCCATGTGTCAGAGTCACCCAATCATCACTGTTATAACAACCCATGTTTTAGGACTACGTTTGATGATGTCAAAGTATACCCAATGACATGTGATGAGTACAGTGATCTCATGTTTATGAACCACAACCGCCACCATCACCGTGAGACCTGACTCTGACTTCCATGATGATGGTTTTCACGTGTCTGTCTCAACAGTGGGTCTGTCCGATACACTATTCTCTAACATGTATATATGTGCTTGGTTTAATATTTCCATATCATGACTGATGAGATTTAGTCACCAACCAACTCACACTCTGATCTTATGTATTATTGTTTTCTATCAACATTCCACAATAACAACCAATCAGGGACATAATGAGAATATGTATACATACTCTTAACATCCATATGATCTCATCAACAAGGGTAGTAACTTGAATACATATGACTCTGAGTAATATGATTCTCTAGACATTTACAATGTCACATCATTATCTCATAACTCAATTAAATAGAATAAATTGGAAGTTTGTCTTTTATTGATTAATCAAATCATTTGCATTTATGTCATTACAATCATCACATGATTGGCTCTCTAGGCATACATACCAACAGACTCCCACTTGCACTTAGAGCCAATCACCTATGAATTGTATTCTAAGTGATCTTACATGACCGTCATGCTTCTGCTGTGAAAGTGCCTTTGTCAAGGGATTAACAATATTGTTCTCAGTTGGTACTATGCAAATCTTTACATCTCCTTGCTATACAATTTCTTGTATGAGATGATACTACCTTTGTATATGCTTGAGCATTGATGTGATCTGGGTTCCTTATCTTGTGCTATAGCTCCATTATTGTCACAATATAGCTCAATTGCCTCGTTGATGCTTGGGATGACCCCAAGTTCTGTAATGAACTTCTTGACCCATACAACCTCCTTTGCTACACTTGATGCAACAATATACTCGACCTCTATTATTGAATCGACAACTGTCTCTTGCTTAGAACTCTTCCAACTTATAGCATCATTGTTGAGGTAGAACACAAATCTAGATTGCGACTTGTAATCATCTTGATAAGTTTGGAAGCTTGCATCGATGTAACCCTTTACCACCAACTCTCCCTCTCTGTTGTAGACTAAGAACCGATCCTTAGTCCTTCTCAAGTACTTGAGGATTTCTTCATGGATATCCAGTGAGCATCACCTGGATCTGATTGATATGTGCTTGTCATGCTTAAGCCATACGATACGTCTGGATAGGTACACAACATTGCATACATTATTGATCCAATTGTTGAGACATATGGAATCAGACTCATGCATTCCCTTTCTTCATAAGAACTAGGACATTGAGCTCTAGATATGGGGACACCATGATACACATGTAGGTTTCCTCTCTTTGATTTCTCCACACTGAGCCACTTCAATACTTTGTCAATGTATGTGCTCTGACTTAGTCCAAGAATCCTTCTGGATCTATCTCTATAAATCTTTATCCCCAAGATGTAAGATGCTTCTCCCAAGTCTTTTGTAGAGAATGTATTTCCAAGACATGTCTTTACCTTTTGTAAAGTAGGGATGTCATTCCCCATCAATATTATGTCATCTACATAAAATATGAGGAATGTCACTATGCTCCCACTAACCTTCTTATACACACAAGGTTCATCTTCATTTTGGGTAAAGCCAAACTATTTGACTGTCTCATCAAAATGAAGATTCCATCTCCAAGATACTTGCTTCAATCCATAGATTGACCTTTGTAGCTTATAGAATTTATTTGCAAACTTTGTATCTATAAACCCCTTAGGCTATGCCATATACACATCTTGAATAAGATTCTCATTAAGGAATGTGGTTTTAACATCTATTTGCCCAATCTCATAGTCATGATAAGTTGCAATAGTAAGCATGATCCTGATGGACTCAACCATGGCTACTAGAGAGAAGGTTTCATCATAGTCAACACCTTGAACTTATCTGAAACCCTTTGCAACCAATCTGCCCTTATAGATTTGAACCTTTCCATCCATGTCAGTCTTCTTCTTTAAGACCCACTTGCACCCTATGGGTTTTACCCCTTCAGCTGGATCCACCAAAGTCCATACTTTGTTGTTATACATGGATTCCATCTCAGATCTCATGGACTAAAGCCATTTCTCAGACTCTGGTTCCTCTATATCATCTTTATAGGATATTGGCTCATCACCTATGACCAACATTACCTTCTTGAGTTACAAGATATCCAAAATTTTTAGGCTCAAGGCGTGTTTTATTATATCTATGAGGTTCCTGTGTTATTTGAGGAATTTGAGACTCCACAACATCGTGTGATTCTCTTTGTTCCTCTTATTCATCTATTGGTTCAATGTTTTCTTGTTGGTCTCAAACCTCTTCGAGTTCTACTTGGCTTCCATCGACTCCTTTGGAAATAGAATCCATTTCAAGGAATACATCATGTCTGGAAACAAACACTTTGTTGTCAGATGGATTATACAAGTAGTATCCCATCGTTTCTTTGGGATATCCAACAAAATAACAATTTTCAGATCTAGGGGCAAGCTTTTTAGGAAGCATTTTCTTTACACGAGCTTCACACTCCCAAATCCTCATAAAAGACATTTGGGACGATTCCCAGTCCATATCTCATATGGTGTCTTTTGAACCGATTTAGATGGTAGCCAATTTAGTGTAAACACGGTGGTTTGTAGAGCATACCCCCCAAAGGTAGTCGGAAGCCGGGCTAAACTCATCATTGATGGCACCATATCCAGTAATGTGTGATTTCTTCTTTATGATATACCATTATGCTGAGATGTTCCAGGTGGAGTTCACTGGGATACAGTCCCATGGGCTCTAAGAAGGACCTCAAACTCTCAATTTAAGTATTCTCCACCTTGATTAGAACGAAGTGCCTTAATACTTTTTCCAAGTTGGTTCTATATTTCATTCATAAACTCATTAAACTTTTCTAGAGTTTCTAACTTATGTTTCATCTAGTAAACTACTGAAGTCATTAGTAAAGGTGACGAAGTATTGATACCTACCTCTAGTAGTTATTCTAAAAGGTCCACACACATCAGTATGTATGAGTCCTAATAGATCACTAGCCCTTTCATTATTACCAGTGAAAGGGGTCTTAGCCATATTGCCCATCAAATAAGATTCACATGTCTCTATTGATTCAAAATCAAAAGAGTCTAGATAACCATCTTTATGGAGTCTAGATGTGTGATTCTCATTTATGTGCCCTAGACAAAAATGCCAAAGGTATGTTTTGTTTGATTTTTTGAGTTTTAGTCTTTTAGTACTAATGTTATATACAACTATCTTTAGATTTAACAAATAAAGACCATAAGACATTGGAGCACTTCCATAAAAAAATCCCATCTTTTGAAAAAGAACATTGACCACTTTTAATATGGAATTCCAATGCATCCTTGTCCAAACAAGATACAAAAATGATGTTGATATTTATAGTAGGTACACAATAGCAGTTCTTTAACTCTATTACAAGCCCTATGGGCATATATATACTATACTTTCCAACTGCGTTGGCCGCAACTCTTATGCCGTTAGCAACTCGTAGTTCCACCTCACCTTTTTCCAAAGTCCTACTTCTTCTCAGATCCTGCATATTAGAACATATGTGAGATCCACACCTGATATCTAGTACCCATGATGATGAAGTAGATAGATTTATCTCAATAACATATATAGCTGAAGTGGAGATCACCATCCCCATCTTCTGCTTCCTGAAAGCCTTCAAGTACAAAGGATGAGTTCCTCTTGCATTTTTATTTCTCCTTATCTTGAGTGTTGAAGATTTGGATTTGGGATCAACCACATAACTCTTCTTGGCCTTGCTTTCATCCTTGGACTCATCCTAGCTGATCACCACACAAGCTTGTCCTTCTTTAATTTTTCTTCAGGATGAATCAACATGACATCTATTCAACCATATTACTCACATGGTAACATACAATAATATGGATTTACGATTCAGGCATTGTCCTTAGAATCATATCAGTGGCCAAATCTTATCTCAAGGTAAATCCCAGTTCTTTAAGATGATACACATGCCAATCATATTGAGCACATGATCTTCTACTGAGGTTCCCTCTGTCAGCTTTGACTCAAGTAGCACCTTTAAGATAGCATCCCTTTCTTTCTTGTCAAGACCAAGTGATACCTTCTTAAGATGTGTCACCATCTCAAGAACACTCATGTCCCCACATTGCTCATGCAAATCATAGTTCATGAAGCTACACATAAGGTACTTTATTTCCAAGACATCATTGGCATGCTTCTAGTAAGCATCCACTTGTGCCCTAGGTGCATCAGAAGGAGGTATTTCAGGCACTGGTTTGTCAAGGACGGAGAGCTTACACTCTTCATTGAGAACCCTTATCAAGGTCCAAAACCAGTCATGGAAATTTCTCTCGTCAAGTTTGTCCTTCTTCAGGGCCAATCACAAATCAGATTTGTTTGTCATTTGATTCTATAAGAGAAAATTTGCATTTTTCAAAAACCGTTTTGATTTGATTTGATTTGAAAAGTTTGACAATATTAATTAGGTCTTTAATTATTATCACTCCCATTATTTTATTCAAATTGATAGCTCTCAATATCAATTCAAAATATAGTAGCATACAATATTTAGTGGGCCAAGATCCAAAATAATTTAACCATTACGCAGTCTACACCGTTGTCCATGGTCAATTATTAAGGTAGACAGTCATGCCCATTGCATCATATGCAACTCCTGAATAGATGATATGTGCAACTCCTTGTCATAATAATTTGCATGCTTTTGGGATTAGACTCTCTAAGAATCACCAGTTAAGCCTGAATGAAAAGCTGACACGATAGAACATGCACCCTATTTTAGCAGAACCTACATATCGATTATCATACTTCCGTGAGATAGACGAGCACCATGCTTTAGTATAACCTACACTTGGTTTATCAAGACTTTTACGTGTGCCACTTTTGGAAAGCATCTAAGACTTAATATTTTAATTGAGGGAGTTTGTATAAATACATATACTTTATCCAATCACCACATATACATTACATATCATATACATGTTATACCCACAAAAAACATGCAATAAACGAAATCAATGGTTATGGCCATCCTAATGTAATCCCTTGGAGACACAAGGAATTACATCATCTAGGTCTACATCACATGAAGAAACCTATTGTTAACGAAGATCCGTTCTTGCCAATCTGGGTTGATCGGTTCAACCCTTGAATCGATTGGCCAGCCTCCTGGACGGTTGTTAGGTCATCTCACCACTCATCTGGTCCTTTTGTCCACCATCTACTCACTCCTCCAACAGACCAGTTGGGTCTACGGGGTGATCATTATGGATCGTCCTCCATGGCCCTTCAATCGGTCGACTTATCTTTAGGACATCTTCATCTTTGTCACAAGAACAAAGTAAACTATCCTACTTTTACATAATTATATGGAAATCTCAAGTTACATTCGAGGGGAGCAAGGGTAGGAAATAATTTACTTTACATGGGGAAGATAATATAGAGGCTCAATACACAGTCTGAGATAAATGGATAAATAAACCACACAACCATGCACACAATATAGAGGTTATTTCCTATAACCATGCTCCACATCCACCATCAAAACTGCTTTTAGGGCGATGGGTGTAAATTGCATATATATCATATATATATTAGTTTGGGATTATCATGGTGTTTGGATTTGACAAGAAATTATTCACATCACATGCAATAACAGAATGACAAACCAAAATCTAATTATATCGATTATACCATATAGTAAATTAACCTGGCTCTAATACCACTGTAGGGAAATATAGCTACAGAGCAGGCAGTAGAAACAAAAAAAAATTATGTACCATATTCCCATAATTAGTAGATCGTGTCAATTACTATAATACAGGAAGGATGGTTTGAGGATATACTTGATCCTAGAGCAAGTCCAGTGACAATGACAACTTTTGAATCCTAGTTGCACTGGGACTTGTCGAACTACTACACCTCCAGGTTTGCACCACAGACTGTAGTCACGAACCTCGTCTTCTTCTGTAGTTCCTCTTGTCACTGACTGTTGGTTGACATTGTCCTCCTAGAGATAGACAACGACCTCCCACCTCTATGGTAGTCTACACAGACCACTTAGAACTCATGTCATCCTACTAGAACGATCAGGAAGGAGTCATCCCTCCCCTTAGTGTACTAGTCACTAACTTGCTCTTCCACAATAATGATCTTAGTTTCTCTCTCCCTTGGATATCCCTCCCTAGTCGGACAAGACTTACCTAGACTCTCATGGTTACCACAACCAGAGGGGACAACATTTGTCAGAGCAACTGTTTCTCATTTATTTGTGTTGTGCTCTGGGAAGCCCCCAGTACCCCTCTATTTATATGTGGGGTTTGAGTCTAGGTTCTCGGTTGTGGAAGGGACCGGAAGATCCCAAATTTTCACAAATTGTGGAAATCTCACAAACTACAACAGCCCAGACGATTGTCTGGCAACCCAGATGGTCGTTCGACATAGCCCAAATGACCATTTGGTTGTTTCCCAATTATACATGAATTTAGCAATTCATTTCCAATTAATATCCCATATTAATTTCCTTGTACAACAATTAACATGCAACTCAAATGAATTCAGAAATATGTAGACCCTTCCCTCGGCTGAACCAGACCATCTCACCCATGCGAGATGACCGTGTCAGTTCACTGGTGACTCGAGCCAAGCCGGTCCATTTGGTCGGTTCACTTCCTTAGCCAATTCAAACTCATAATAGGCCTGACTCCCTAGACGCCCGTATCAACAATTGAGATGGCCATTTGACACTTCCAGATGACTATCCCAACACTTGAGACAGGCATTTGGCAGCGTTGTCAGCCTATCTGTTGTGTGAATCAAATACCTAAACATTTTAGTACTTAATTCATTTGTCATTTGAGATTAAACTCCTCTTCTAGGTCGAGACCTATGTGTGTGACCCTATAGGTCCCATATTACGTTGGCTGTGAATGTCCATAACAACTTGTGGCATTAAAAGCAATGAGTGGTGGCTAGTCACACATCAATGCTACCCAAGTAAATGGAAAGTTGGGGAAAAATTCAATCTACAATATGTATATGGGTTACAATGTTTGTATAGTTCCTTTTCCACTGATGTCTAGATTGAACTAGAGGCATGTACCAGCCTCCCTCATTATTATTCAATCTTGTTTCTTGAACCAAGAGCAGAGTGTTTGAGATATATGTAAGCTCAATATCACATATTGACTCACATGTGCATGGCCATGCATTTCTCAATCTTGCTAATCAAGAGGCCCAGGACATCACACTCCATTAGGAGGGACAAATCCCATATCTATCACTCACAATCAATCCCAATGTGTCAAAGTCACCCAATCATTACCGTTATAACAACCCATGTTTTAGGACTGCATTTGATGATGTCAAAGTGAACCCAACAACATGTGATGAGTGTAGTGATTTTAGGTCTAAGAACCACAATCACAACCACAACTGTGAGACATGACTATGACTTCCAGGATGATGGCTTCCATGTGCTAGTCTCATGGTGGGTCCGTCCGATACACTATTCTCTAACATGTATCTTTGTGCTTGGTTTGATATTTCCATATCATGACTAATGAGATTTAGTCATCAACCAACTCTATAATAGAACCTTATCTTATTCTAAGGTTAAGAGGTTAGAGACCTTAGTTCCTTGGGCTTAGCCAAACAAAATTGAGGATATACCTAACGGTAGTTAATGGTAACCATAATATGTAATGCATGAATAAATCACCCTAACATATATACATGAAAGCAAATATGACATAATATTCTCATATTAATCATTATACCAATAACGGATACATAAAATATGTCACATGAAATAAATGATAAATATAATATATAATCCTTTTAGTTGTAATGTATAGATATGGGACACAATCAGAACAATGATAATTATAATGATAAAATAATTTTGATCTAGAATTTTCTATAGTTTTTTTGGAACAAGAAATGAGAAGAAGAAAGAAATAATAACTCCTTAAACAAGATAATGTGATATTGAGTTATTTAATATGAGAAATAGTGTTAATAATGAATAATGGGCTGAAATTGATAAAAGAAATACTAATTGGATAAGAATAACTTCCCATTAATTTTCTTTGGATATGATATGGCTTGAAGGCTGAGTTTCACAAATTTGGGATAATAATAATTATATCAATTTTCTTTAGAAAAGAATAGGTGATTTTCTTTCAAAATATGATATAAATTATTTAATGACTCAAATAGTGGAAAAAAATCTTAGATTCACAATCTACACATAAAAAATAGCCTTTGGGTATATGTTCATATAATTTGGATAATCTTTAATATACATGTGTAGATTAGGAGAGATAAATTGTGTAAAAGTTAAAAATATTGAATAACATATTAAATAATACCAAGAGATAAAATTAATATCCTATTTGTATTTCATATGTTTTAGTTTGTTTGAGGGTGAAGTTTCACATTATTTGCATGAAAATTACTATTTTTATTTTTACTGGGAAAGAAAATAAGAATAAGAGTCAAATATATTAAATAAATTATTAAATGACTCCAAAAGAGAAAATAAATCTTAAATTCAAAATGTACATGCCAAACTAGCCTATAGGTAAATGTTGGACTAATTTGGGAAATTTAAATATTTTTTAGGAGAGAGAATATAATTTAAAGAACAAAAATTATAAATAATATAAAAAATAATTAATGGAAAAATAATGTTCCTCACATTTAGTATTGCTTATAGGCTAAGTTTCATATTTTTAGAAAGTTTCTAGATGCCTCTAACTCATTAAAGGGATAAAATAAGTGATAATATTTATAAAATATTGACCAAAATACTAAAGTCTTAAAAATAGAATAATGCCAAAATCAGATTTCTCATCCCAAAATTAGCTAACCTACCGAATTTGAATTTATTTGGACTTCGTTTGCACCCTCAAATAATTATAGAAAGTTTTTGTACATTAAATGCATTAAAAGAACAAAGTTGGAAAGTTGTATTCAATGACATTCATCACATCTCGCATGAACATTAACCATGACCAAGATCTGGTATTTAGGACATAACTCTCTCGCTTCTCAATGAAACTTTATGAAATGAGTTGCATTGGATTGAAAATTCAATTTCTCATCCATCCACACCCTACTAGAGACCTATAATGAAGAATTCTAGAAGAGCCTAAACTTATTCCTCAAGTCTTCTAAAGGAACTTCTAGCACACCCCTTCAATTCATACAAAATATGACCCTATCCTCATATGAAATGCACACCCAAAGACTCTCATCTCATTTTAATTTCTCCTTGCATCATCATTTCATCCATCGTCAAACGTGGCTCTCGATTGGAGTTTGTGGAACCTCTCCCCGATGTCTTGTTTTTTTAGAGCTTAATTGGACCTCAAGTAAACCATTTTGCCACTTGTTCATTATGATAAGCTACTTAGTTTCACAAATGAGTGATGAATGAAGTTTTTCCCAAACTCTTGGATAAGATTCTCTTTTCCATTCTTCCATGGCGTGTGTAGTGGGGAAGGAGATGATCCCTTGTGTTTCCCCGTTTTGCCCCTCGATTCTCTTTTATTTTCTTTTTCTCATCATGAGTATTCTTATAAATCATCACATTTTAATTCAATTTTTTTGCTTGTCACACCAGCACAAATAGTACATGTATATCCTTTCATAGCGTAAAGTTTTGATTTTTGATTCGAGGGCAAATTGGTTTCTTGCAATTTAATTTCAAAAATAAATTAGTACATGAAGTGAATCTTGTAAAAATCATATTTTTTATTGGAACCTCCAAAAATTATAAATAAATATAGTTTGGAATCAAAAAATGATCTCTATCTAATGAAAATGTTTCAGTGTCTTATTTCCATGTTTTTTGAAGGATGATTTTTGAGAAATGAAAATATGTATAAAATTCATAAAAATTGTAACTTTGTCATATAAACTCCAAAACTAACATAAAAATATGTTTTCTTGATCAAGAGAACCTAATAAGTCAATTAGTGAGATTTTTAGAGTCAAAATCTGAGGTTTTCCAAAAAGGTCTAGATTTAGGGTTTCTTTACATGTTATAAAACCCTAATACATGATAATAATTTGTAATTAGAAAAAAGTGTTGGCTAAATGGACATCTATAAATCCCTTTGTTTTGATTATGACAAACATTTCATTCTTATTGATCTAACGAGCTACTTGAGTGTGCAGGATTAAGATGGATGACAAAGCAACTAGGGAAATCCATATGCTTACATGTGTATGTTTTCATGCAATGAAATCGCTTTGTAAAAACTTGTACAAATATATAATGTACAAGTACTTAGATTGCATGTAAATCAAGCGTTAGATCTTCCCTAGCTAAACACCACATTTAGATAAGTCATCCCCTTCAAATAGGATCACATATGCACACTCATACATATAATTAGTGCCTAAATTGAAACATTGAAACAAGATCAATCTCGGTCGACAAACTCCTCGACCGAGACACTCTCGGTCGACAATCTTCTCGACCGAGAAAGATCCAAAATAGCCGTTAGACACAACTGACAAGGTAGTTGGCAGTTGGAGATAGACGTTGCAAATCACTTGTTCTAGAGAGCCTGTCGGTCGACAATTGTTCGACCAAGTAGGTGTCTCGGTCGACCATTCCTCGACCGAGATGGTCTCTGACAACAACTGCAGAATTAATTATTTAGCCGTTGTTAAAGCAACAAACTTGTACCTAACGGCTAGTTAAGCACTTAGAAACCCCTAGAAGTTGTCTAGAACGTCCTTAAGCATCCTTAGGCCATTCCTATAAATAGGACAAGCCATAGGACACTCAAACTCACTTGTTACACTTGAGAAATCCTTGAGCATACTTTGAGCAATCTGTTTGTGAGCAATTTGAGCATTGTGACAATTGGCCATTTCCTTCCTTAGCTCAAAATTCGTGTCCTATAGGCTAGTATCTCCTACCCACTGCAATCACAAGTCCATACACTTGGTTAGGAGATCTATACGCTTGATCTAGGCAAATCAAGCCTTGGGCTACAAAGGATAAGTTGTAATTTCCTTTTTCCTTTCTTGTTCTCTATTACCGTTTGTACTCTCCTTGCTACTCCTAGGTTGGAGGCTGCTGATTGGAGAGGGTGGAGATCTTCTTGGTGAAGAAGGTGACTTTGAGCTACTTTAGAAGGCTGGTGCAACGGGAGGTTACTTCTAGAGAGGAAGGCTACTTCAAGGGGGAGCTTGGAGTTACTTCAAGAAGGCTACCTCAAAGTTGGTGCACCTACTTCAAGTGAAGGCTGTTCAAAGGGTGTAAAGGAAAGTATTGTATTTTGTATAAATCCTTGAGAAGGTAATAAAATAAATACTTTCAAAATCCCAGTTGGGTAAGCAACCGGGTAGTGGACTGACAACTTTAGTATTTGCTAAAGTTGGAACCACTCTAAACACCTGTCTCCTTTCTTCCAATTTTCATTTGTGGTTGTTTGAGTTCAATAAATTGTTAAAATTATTTAAAAACTCTATTCACCCCCCCTCTAGTGTTTTTCAATTGGTATCAGAGCAGGCTTCAAGGAACCCTAACCAGGTCTTGAAGAATGGAGGGTAATGGTGATTACAATCACAACAAAAGGTGCTGTTTGGACAAAACTACAACATGTTGCAACTGGTGCTTAGGAACAAGCCACACAACAACTAGATTCCCGTGGAGAACAAAGAAGGAAGATGAGAAAAAAGATTGTCTCATTGCTACAACTAGCGAGGAAGAAGAAGAAGAGGTAAGTCTTTTTGATTTATCTAAAGAAGAACTAGTTGCTAGCCTTGAAGAAACACATATTAAATATGTTGAATGCAAGAAGAAATTAAAGAAATCTAATAAAGCAAATTATGAATTACATGCTAAGCTTCTTGCTATTACATCTGAAAATGAAGATCTTAAAAAGATCATTGAAGATCATGATATTGAGATAAAATCTATAGAGGCAAATTGTAATCTACTTTCTTTAGAGAAGAATAATTTGCAAAGTCAAGTGAATGATCTTCAAAAACAACCCATTTCATGCAACCATCTAGATTATGATTCTATTGTCAAAGAAAGAAATTTATTGTCATCTAATCTAGATCAAGCAAAACTAGATATCAAGAAGAGAATGGAAGAGATTGCCAAGTTACAACAAAAAGTTAGTAGTTTGAATAATAATGGCATTCTTGATAAAATCTTAGATAATCCCTATCATCAAATAGGGAGAAGAGGACTAGGTTACAAGCCTAAAGGGAAATCCTATCAACAACCTAGTTGGAGAAAGTCACAAACACATCAATCTATATATGTACCTAAAGGAACATCATCACCCAAGAACAACACTGAACACAACCATAGAAAAATATATGAGGTTGACTCGATATGCTGTCATTATTGTTTGTGCCTTGGTCATTATTCCTTTTCATGTCCTTATAAGAGAAAAGATGTCGAGTTAGTTTGGGTTCCAAGACCTCCAAACTAAATAAATGCAATTAAGTTGAGATATGACCAAGAACCTTAGTTGCATAATTCTACGTCTATCTCAACTCAACATAATGGGATAACAAATAAATTTAAGTATCTAAATATTTAACTTGCATAGTTATGTTTTATTTGGAAGCAATTAACAGTTTCAGGAATATTGTCGGTCGAGAGACTGTCGACCGAGATACTGTCGGTCGAGAAATTATCGACCGAGCATGTCACTGATTTCCAGTCTGTTGCAAAATTGCTGAATTCTTTGATAAAAATTGCTATCTATTCATGATTAATGATTGGATATTTATTTTGGAAATCATCCCTACAAATTTAAATTAATATTAGTTTATTCCCTAAATGATTTAAGTTTAAACTGAAATTATGCTTAGTTTAAAGAAAAGAAAATTTTCTATCATTATTCACATGATTTCCTTATTTTCTGGTCTATCCATATAGAATTCATGTGATTATTTACTGTTATTGTTCTGTTATTACATCATGGATATGCTTTCACCATTTGGTACTATGATTAGCTTGGATAGATAATTGTCTGCATGGATCCGTGATGATAGGCAAGCAAATGCTTTATTGGTAATATGTTATGCTTGCAATACATAAGATAAAATCTCTCAATTAGTATCTTTAAAAGACTTGAGATATTTAGTGTGCCTTTAGCAAAGAATCTTATGAGGATACTAAACAATGTGAAATTTGATATTCATATTACTACAGCAAAGCCTATATTTTAAGAAAAGGACAAATGTTTTCATATTCAATATTATGCTTCAACTTGATACTTAATCAAAACTTATGCAGATATTATACTTCATAATGTTCAATTTGAAAAATCTGCAAATCCGCCTCTTGGTTAAAATGAAATTTGACCAAGGGGCGCTATGGTCGTAGTCAAATTTGACCTAAAATAAGTTTGACACAATAACTATTTGAATATCATTTTATTGTGATTAAAAGCAAAATTAATTTATGATCACAAAATTGTCCTAATATTGTCAAAAATAAAACTAAATATTACTCCCTTAGAAAATATATATATGCTCTACAAAATCAGTCTATCATTTGCATTAAAAAATCAGCTTAAAAAAATTCGTACCCAGTAAGTCTGTCGGTCGACGAATCTTCGACCGAAAACCTCTCGGTCTGCCCACCTCTCTCGACCGACAGAATCTAGACAAACCTAACATCAGACACACTTCCGGTCGACAATTGTTCGACCGAGACAGTGTCAGTCGACAATTGCTCGACCAAGAAAGAGCCGTTGGGATATGACCGTTGCAATCTGACCGTTACCGTTAACGGCCGACCGTTGCAAGTCGACCGTTGGACGGCCGAAGTGGCGCGTCTGGAATATGACCGTTGCGGACGCTCGGTCGACAAATTGTCGACCGACCCGGTCACTGGATTGCTATAAAAGGACCAAAAACGGGTCACTTCTTCACACTTTCATATTCTTGTTTCCATAGGCTCTCTCTAGTGAATTCTTGTGCAAATCTTTAGCATCCTCATCCCCAAGACTTCCTTGCTTCTTCTCCACCTTCAAGCAACGCAATGGCATCATCCTCTGCTCGTGGAAAGAAGAAGGTCGCTGGCAGGAAACAAAGGGAGGCTACTCCACCATTGACGATCATCAACGACATTGCCTTCTTCGACGGAGATGCTGGTGATCGCTATCTACGGCTCTCCTCCAAAGCTCCTCTCCCACGATGACCAGTTGAAGTTATGGACTTCCTCAACATCGTCGACTTGGAGGACCTTTTCGAGGTGCAAAAGTTAAAAGAATTCATCAACCCTTCTTTCCCTTCCTATTCCATCAAGGTAGTGAATGAATTCTATGCTAACCTCATCTCCCACTCTGAAAATGAAACCATCTTCTTCTATACTATGGTCAATGGGCATAGCTTTCGATTTACTGAAGGGGATATTCTTGACATGCTAAATATTGACATAGATGAATATCAAGACACCCTTGACCTTACCTCTGGAAACCCACTTAATCAATTTTCCCAAGATAACCATACCGTTAGTCTTAGTGACATCAAAAGGACCATTTTTCAATCCAATACAACCTGTCACGAAGATAGGGGCACATACTATGCTATCAATCTCAAACCAGCTGCTAGGATTATAAACCTTATTGTTTCAACAAACATACATCCTAGAGCAAATAAGTCTGAAGTTCCTATTTTTCGTATGTGTCTAATATATGCCATTATCCAACGTATTCCCACAAATTTTATCCGCATCATTCTTAAAAACATGCTTGAGTTTTCTGGCAATCCTCCATATGCTGATCTCGTATGCCAAATTACTCAACATTTTCTTAAGACCCAAATTGAGGATATGGGATATACATGGGAGCGTAGACCACAAAAAATAAGTAAGAATACTGTAGAAAAAATGGGAATTGATTTCGGTCATAAGAGGGCTAGGGTAGAAGGAGAGACATCTACCCAAGATATACCACCTCCTCCTACCAGCCTACCCTATGATCCCATCCAAAACACTCTAACCTATGTTGCGGGGTCACAATATCATCTTAGTAAACAACTAGATTATAACCATCATGCCATGACTTATCTAAACCAAAGAATGCAAACTCTTTCTCCAAACCAACCAGATGAATATCCTTATTCTTTAAATCCTGGCATGCTCAATCCATATAACCCATCTTACAACTACTATCAACCTCCACCTCCACCATCTACAGATCTCACGCATACTCAGTTTTCATCAATGCAACTACAAGATATTGCTGCTCATTTCCGATTTGATCGTGTTCCAACCTTCTTGGAGGCATATGCCTTAACCAAGACAGGTGCTCTGGAGTGGCAAACTTTGGTCCATTATTATGGAGCTGAGCCTTTTCTTGGGAAAGACCCTGATGTTGATGTAATTCTTAAGTCCTTCTAGTAAGATTTGGAGTTGTATTAGTTGTAATGGAATCTTTGCAAAATTGTAATAAATGGGTTATATTTACATGATTTGGCTATCTTTTCATGCTTGTAATGAAATTGGTTATCTTTATAATGGATATTTTTTTGGCATCATTTGAATTTGGATTATAAGACTATTGTAGAGCATACAAAATAAGGGGAGTAATAAATACAAATAAATAAAAAAGGATGAAAATCTTTGCAAATACCTAAAAGTTAAAGTTATGGCTAAATTGACATCTATTGCAAAGCACTTATACCTTGGAATATCTATCTAAAGGGGAGCATAGTACAAAATTAAGGGGGAGAAGCAATATCAAATATTCAACATGGATATCTTTTTGAAATGACAAAGGGGGAGAAAAGAATATCAAAATAAAATAAAGATCATAACTATAATAACTAAGTTTCATAATGAAAAAGGCCAAGCACTCAATTTCAAAACAAGAATGGCTACAAAAGGTAATTTTCAGGTATGAAACTCATATGGTTTATATTTCCTTTATTTATATTTTTGGAAATGTTTGTCATCTTCAAAAAGGGGGAGATTGTTGGCTAAATGGACATCTATAAATCCCTTTGTTTTGATTATGACAAACATTTCATTCTTATTGATCTAAAGAGCTACTTGAGTGTGCAGGATTAAGATGGATGACAAAGCAACGAGGGAAATCCATATGCTTACATGTTTATGTTTTCATGCAATGAAATTGCTTTGTAAAAACTTGTACAAATATATAATGTACAAGTACTTACATTGCATGTAAATCAAGTGTTAGATCTTCCCTAGCTAAACACCACATTTAGATAAGTCATCCCCTTCAAATAGGATCACATATGCACACTCATACATATAATTAGTGCCTAAATTGAAACATTGAAACAGGATCAATCTCGATCGACAAACTCCTCGACCGAGACACTCTCGGTCGACAATCTTCTCGACCGAGAAAGATCCAAAATAGCCGTTAGACACAACTGACAAGGTAGTTGGCAGTTGGAGATAGACGTTGCAAATCACTTGTTCCAGAGAGCCTGGCGGTCGACAATTGTTCGACCGAGTAGGTGTCTCGGTCGACCATTCCTCGACCGAGATGGTCTCTGACAGCAACTGCAGAATTAATTATTTAGCCGTTGTTAAAGCAACAAACTTGTACCTAACGGCTAGTTAAGCACTTAGAAACCCCTAGAAGTTGTCTAGAATGTCCTTAAGCATCCTTAGGCCATTCCTATAAATAGGACAAGCCATAGGACACTCAAACTCACTTGTTACACTTGAGAAATCCTTGAGCATACTTTGAGCAATCTGTTTGTGAGCAATTTGAGCATTGTGACAATTGGCCATTTCCTTCCTTAGCTCAAAATTCGTGTCCTATAGGCTAGTATCTCCTACCCACTGCAATCACAAGTCCATACACTTGGTTAGGAGATCTATACGCTTGATCTAGGCAAATCAAACCTTGGGCTACAAAGGATAAGTTGTAATTTCCTTTTTCCTTTCTTGTTCTCTATTACCGTTTGTACTCTCCTTGCTACTCCTAGGTTGGAGGCTGCTGATTGGAGAGGGTGGAGATCTTCTTGGTGAAGAAGGTGACTTTGAGCTACTTCAGAAGGCTGGTGCAACGGGAGGTTACTTCTAGAGAGGAAGGCTACTTCAAGGGGGAGCTTGGAGTTACTTCAAGAAGGCTACCTCAAAGTTGGTGCACCTACTTCAAGTGAAGGCTGTTCAAAGGGTGTAAAGGAAAGTATTGTATTTTGTATAAATCCTTGAGAAGGTAATAAAATAAATACTTTCAAAATCCCGGTTGGGTAAGCAACCGGGTAGTGGACTGACAACTTTAGTATTTGCTAAAGTTGGAACCACTCTAAACACCTGTCTCCTTTCTTCCAATTTTCATTTGTGGTTGTTTGAGTTCAATAAATTGTTAAAATTATTTAAAAACTCTATTCACCCCCCCTCTAGTGTTTTTCAAAAAGTTGATCTTGGAAACAACTAGATTAATGAAGAGTGTTTTTAGGACTATGAAATAAGGTATGTTTACATCTCCTATCATTCACATTGAGAAATTGGCCTACTTTTATCTTTGTCTTGGTCCCATGGACACTTGCCTACACATTATCTCTTTTTCTTTGAAAATCATGGTTCATGTGAACTACCTTATTTGTTACTGATCTTGTGATCATGTTATCTGATTTGACATTCTCTTAGAATCTAACTTATTCTTTGTTCATGTTGGAACACTATTTGATGATATGTGATATCTTGTGCCTACTTTGAGGTGGATGTTTATATTGTCCCTTTATGATGGCGATTTTGTGTATTCTGACTATACTTCTTACTTGCCTCTACATTATGCATGTTTGGTTTGAATAACTTGTATATGTGCACATTAGGTAGTGGTACCTATTGTGTATTTTACCAACACAGGGTGCAAATGGTGATTCCTATCCCTGGGTAATTATGCTGTGATGCCATTACTACCCTAAAGATTATGATGGTGATCCATAATATGTGGTTATGGTGGTGATGCCATATACCTTAAATGTTAAAGTTATTCTACATGCATGCAAGTTATTATTATAGTGATGGGTTTTGTGCCCAAATATTTTGTGTGTTTTTGTGGCACCACTTTTATTATTATTTTATGGAAAATATATATTTTGTTATTACAAATCATTTCTCTTGATGCCCACTTGGGTAGTCCTTTTGTTTTCTCTGGGAAGCCTTTTATTTGACATCCTTTATTTCATTATATTGTTCAATTTCATTTTAGTATGCACATACCAGATTTTTGTTGATGTCGTCTATTTTTCTCCTCTTGCTAGGGTATGCTTCCAACCCCAAGTGTAGGTCAAGGAGAACATGTCAGTTAACATGGACTTAGCTTAATGAAGCTTGGAGACAGACTTGATATGGTTTAGATTTCCCTCTACTAGATCCTTATGTTGTACATTATATGTAAACCCTATATGGGTTATGATGATGTACTTTTATAAAGGATTGAATAGTCATGCTTTATATTCTGCTGCTACACTTTGGTTGTTTTGATTACCATAAATTAAGATTTGAAAATTTTACACCCTCTCCAACATTTCTTTTGAGTGTATTTGGAATGGATCTTTTATTCTTCAAACTCTTGTAGGTAGTGGATCCCCTCTGGGTCCCACTCCTTACATCATGATATTAGAGCCCATGGTAATTGGAATCTGACTATTTCAATTTTGTCGCCCTAATTAGAACCCTTACCTTGCATAGTTTCCCTCTAGGTGAGATGTTCACCCTAGAATTGATATATGTTATTTCTAAGATGATGAAAGGTTGATATAAGTTTCACATTAGAATCATTATTCGTAAACACTAATGTGATAAGGTTTTGGGCAATCTTACCCCACCATATAGGTTAATGTTGACATATATATATATTTGGATGATATAAGATTTGACTTGAGGATGGAATTAGATGATGAGGATGAGGTATTAGTAGAATAAGGAGATCATATTATAGAAATATTGTTAGTTGGTTCTTGCTTTGTTTTTGGGCCCTGATTTTAGTTTTCTATCACAAAAGTTTTTGCATCAAATTATTTTCCTTATAATATTATATATACAAAATAATGTTTTCTGCATTTTGTCGATGTTTTCTTGAACTAAGTCACAATGAAGATATTTATGAAGCCTAATTAGAGAAACCCTTGAATTAGTTAAAAGAGAATCTTAACCGTAGATTTTTCTATGAAGAGGTGACTAAGAATATGTGGAATAATATAAACGTGTAGTTGACCTATCCTCTTTGACCTTTGGTTGTTATGTGAACCTTAGGGTTGTTATGTTAGAGAAACAAGGACCTAAAGCTCAACGCTAGTTAGTTATGACTTGTTAGTTGGACACATAGACAACTTAAACCCCTAAAATATTCACAATTTTTTGCAACAAAGTGACCATAGTACCTTGGGGATACTTTGTTTGACTTGTTAGGTTGAATCTTCTAATGGGTGGTACATAGTTTATCTTTTGATTTCAAGGATGACATCTCGTTAAGAGGTGGTTTTCTGTAACATACCGAAATCTAGAACCTTATCTTATTCCAAGATTAAGAAGTTAGATACCTTAGTTCTTTGGGCTTAGCCAAGCAAGATTGAGGATATACCTAGTGGTAGTTAATGGTAACCATAATATGTAATGCATGAATAAATCACCCTAACATATATGCATGAAAACAAATATGACATACTATTCTCATATTAATCATAAGAATAATAATGGATACATAAAATATGTCACATGATATAAATGATAAATATAATATATAATCCTTTTGGTTGTAATGTACAAATATGGGACACAATTTGAACAATGATAATAATAATGATAAAATAATAATGATCTAGAATTTTCTGTATTTTTTGGAATAAGAAATAAAAAAAGAAATAAATAATAACTCCCTAAACAAGATAATGTGATATTGAATTATTTAATATGAAAAATAGTGTTAATAATGGATAATGGGCTAAAATTGATAAAAGGAAGACTAATTGGATAAGAATAACTTCAGATTCATTTTCTTTGGATATGATATGTCTTGGAGGCCAAGTTTCACAAATTTGGGATAATAATGATTATATCAATTTTATTTAGAAAATAAATGGTGATTTTCCTTCAAAATATGAGATAAATCATTTAATGAATCAACTAGTTGAAAATAATCTTAGAATCATAATCTACACATTAAAAATAACCTTTGGGTGAATTTTATATAATTTGGATAATCTTTAATATACATGTGTAGATTAGGAGACAAAAAGTATGTAAAAGTCCAAAATATTAAATAATGTATTAAATAATACCAAGAAATAAAATTAATAACCAATTCATGTTTTATATGTTTTAGTTTGCTTGAGGGTGAAGTTTCACATTATTTGCATGATATTAACTAAATTTATTTTAACCGTGAAAGAAAATAAGAATAAGAGTCAAATATATTAAATAAATTATTAAATGACTCCAAAATAGAAAATAATTCTCAAATTCAAAGCTACACACCAAATTAGCTTATAGGTAAATTTTAGACTAATTTGGACAATCTTAAATATTTTAGTTAATTTAGGAGAGAGTATAATTTAAAGAACAAAAATATTAAATAATATGTTAATTTTTTTATTAATGGGAAAATCGTGTTACTCAAATTTAGTGTTGCTTATAGACCAAGTTTTATATTTTAATAAAGTTTCTGGATGCCTCTAACTCATTAAAGGGATAAAATAAATGATAATATTTAAAATATTGAATAAAATACTGAAGTCTTCAAAAAATAGAATAATGCTAAAATCGGATTAATCATCCCAAAATTAGCTAATATACCAAATTTGGATTTATTTGGACTTCATTTGCACCCTCAAATAATTATAGAAGTTTTGTACATTAAATGCGTTAAAAGAACAAAGTTGGAAAGTTATATTTAGTGACATTCATTGTAGCCCGCATGAACAGTAACCACAGACCAAGCTCTAGTATTTTGGGTATAACTCCCTTGTTTCTCAACAGAACTTCATGAAATGAGTTACATTGGATTTAAAATTTAATTTTGCATCCATCCATACCCCACTCTGAGACCTATAATGAATAATTCTAGAAACACCTAAACTTATTCCTCAAGTCTTCTGAAGCAACTTCCCGCACACCCCTTGAAACTTAAATTCATATAAATAGGGCCCTATCCTCATATGAATGCACACCCAAAGAATCTCATATAATTTTAATTTCTCCTTGCATCGTTGATTCATCCACCATCGAAATTGTTACACCCAAATCTCACAATTTCCACTAGTCATGAGATTAGGGCATAAATTGAGGATTTAACGTAATACAAAGATTACCCTTAACTTTTTATTCTCTTTCAAAACTCTTTGTTTTCTCATATTGAAACACATAAACCAACTTTACAAGGGAATCTAAACATTGATTTCTCTAATCTAATTTCAACAGTAAAAATGCATGTATGAACATTCATTATGTTCCTCATACTTTTAAGCACATAAGACTTGTTGATTTGCACATATTGATAAAAGAGGAATAATGTTATACATCATCATTTACAACCCTCTCTTATTTCTTTACAAGGACCTAGAGTGACAAGGACCGACTGAACTTAACTATACTCAGACTTAACTCTTGTGGCAGTTCTACTCTGATGCACTGATATCTTCTTCAAGTCCATGTGATTTCCCTAAAAATTGTGAGTAGAGGGGTGAGCCTACTCGCTCACTAAATGAGTACTTCAAAGAAATAGTCTAAAGCACTGATATAATGACAAATATACTTTGAGCTATTGATATCAATTATAACAACAGTAAGCTTTAAAGAGTCTAATAATTGACAATCATAAATATGGCAGGATACTCTAAATATCCATAAGAGTGAATCAATATATGAAATGCTTGATTGATCATAAAGAGACCTAATAATTTAGAAACATATAAAGAATAATTGAATAACTGCACACACTTGTTTGACCTCTCATTCATTTTATCGTGCCCTGATCATATGTAGTGTACTCCACATATGAAGACTCGTAGTGCACTAGCATCACACCGTACAAGACTTAGCGGACACACTCGGGAAATGCTAAGTCTGACTACTCTCCTGGTCTACAATAGGGAAATGGCTCTCTGGCCTAAACTGGACTCCTCCTCTAACCCGAGCACACATACGGAGAGTCAAGCCACCTCTAGGCTTTTTTCTGTATTCTAGTGCCACCAAGACTTCTGGTTGATGTTGGACACACTTTTTTGTACTCTAGTTCCACTAGGACTTCTGGTTGATGTTGGACACTGCAAACTATAATTTAAGGAGACTTCTACTAGGCTTCGTCCCCCGTGCCACTTGATAGCACGTTTTGACCCTTGTATACTGGACGCTGCCAGGGTTAGGTCGTTTCACCCCTAAAGCGCTTTTCACCCCTAAAGCGCATACCTCACATAGGGGTTCTACAATGTCAGGGCCCTTAAATCTATAATTTCATTATTTCCTAGAAAACTTTTACTATGTTGAACCTTTTTCTTACTTATACTCGACTCTGGTATTTCTATGGCATCTCGTCTATTTAATTGCAGTTCAAATCACAACATGAATATCATTCTAGACCTGACAGAAAAGTATACTAAAAAACATTGTAATTTATTGAGTAATCCATATACCATGCATACAGGCAGATTGAAATTTCTTAAATAAACTAAACTCATATCAACTTGGCTCATATATGCTGGAATTATACAACTGATCATCGTGACACACTAACAAGAGTTAATTACTCGATATATTAGAAATTGTTAGTAGCACTTGTACATTATCTGTAATTCCTAAAAAATTAAGCACATCAACCCGAATTCTAAGTTATGCATCACATAACTCAATTAAAAGTCAATTTACTTGACATGATAAGATTTAATTGTAGAAATGTATGCATCAACCCTAATCTTGAGTTATGCATCACATAACTTAATTAAGAGTTAATTTCTTATCATGACAAGAATTATTAATAATAACTGAGAACATTGATATCACAATACTTGATTCATTGAACACCCTACCCTTAGGGTTTCATTTACCTCATTGACTTATCACATGGCTCTCATAAGGATTTCATGCGACATAAACATTCACTGAATAAAGACTACTATCAAAAAATCATATAAAATCAATATATGTATGAAACCTTAGAACTGAGCTGAATTTGGGTTTCCATGCCATTCACTGGGATATCATGCATCAATAATAACATTGGATAAATAAAGTCTATCATGTCAAGAAAATCCCTTTAAATGGATTTCACAATATCTATTCACAAATATCAAACTTTCCTCGCATCTAGGGTTTCACCCTCTTTATCGAGATATTAAACAAACACTATTCACTTTAAACAAATCAAGATAGTATCTGACATATATGTACTATGAATTTAGATAAACAATCATTCATAACCAAGGGTATCTAGATAAGCAAACTTCTCTATTTACTTATACAACAAATTTCAGTCATAGACAAATTCCTTATATTTTAGTTTACTCTTATAAACTCTACGAATACTTAGGGAATTCTCATTAGGATGTATTGTATATATTTGTATAATGATTTTATCATCTAAACTTCATCCAAACAGAGGACGAATCCATTTCATATCATTTTGCAACAACTTAGAACAAATAGACAATTCAGGGTTTGTAGTCGCATACTAACAATTAAAGATTATGGATGAATTAACAAATTTTCATGCAATATACTGTTTAAAGGAAGTTCCTACTCACCCTAAGGTGTGAAAACACCTTAAAAACGTATCCCATATCTGAAAATCTCGAATCCATATCACATCCCTAGCAATTTACCCAATTCTTCTCCCTTTCAACTCAGAAACCCTAAAAATGAGGGATTATGAAGAAAGAGTGAGAAAAGGGGAAGTTTTGATACCATTTTGGATCAAATCAGAGGAGCGATGGAATTTTTACATGTGAGAGAAGATTCACCATGAAACTATATCCAAAGAAGCTAAACTTACATGATTTCATCATTCCTCGGACCGCAAAACCCTAGGTCAACATCTCCATCATTTTCTCCTCTCAAACCCTAACTCTTCCTCTCTATCTAGGATTTTGTTTATCTAGATTGAACCAAGAATTATGATAGCTCCTTGTGTGTTAGGTTGATCATATAGAGCAATTGAGATGCTTGGGTTAATTGCACATTGACCCCTCACTAAACGTTTTCTTATTTCAGTCGATTTTTCTGTCATAAAAAGGTTTCTGTTAATTCGTTTATTTCAGAGATAAAACCTTATCCAAAAATTATGAGAATTTATCATGTTGTGTATAACTGAGTTACAAAGCGTAAATTAAAATTTGTGATCATTCCAAGCTTCTGTTAAATAAATAAAAATTGAATAGTGCACTGCTATCCTGAATTCTACACAAATGTTAGTTACTATAATTCATCTACTGATAAGGTATAAACACATCCAAAAATTACGAAAATTTGACATTTTATTTATGATTGAGTTTCATATCTCCAGTTAAAATTTCAGATCATTTGGAGTTACGAATAAATAAATAAAAATAAAACACTACACTGCTGAAAAGCACTCTGTCAGCATTTTGGTCGAAGTATAGTTCGACCGAGAACCACATTCAAAGAACACTCAAATATTCTGATTGTTTTCTCCAATATAAATGATTGAGTTATCCATATCATATCCAACATTAAATTAAATACAAAATTTGTAGAAAATATGAAAAATTATTTACCACACTGCTATCCTGGTCAAATTCCATACTCATGTACCATCAAAACCCTAATTTCAGCCAACTAGGGTTTATATTTCTCAAACCCTAATTTCTCAAAAAATAGAAAAGTTAACATTCTTATTAAGTTTAAAACATCATAATTGAATTATCATCATTAATTAGATTTAAGAAATGATCAATCCAATTAAGCATTTAATCATCCAGGTAAACCCTAGTTTACCAATTAAGCTCAGATGCGGTCATAACAAACATGGTTCTTGATTTGAGTTTGCAGAACCTCTCCCTGATGTCTTGTTTTCTTAGAGCATGACTGGACCTCAGGTAAACAACTTCACCACTTGTTCATTATGATCAAATACTTAGTTTCACAAATGAGTGATGAATGAAGTTTTTCCCAAACTCTTAGATAAGATTCTCCCTACCCATCTGGCCATGGCATGTGTAGCGGGGAAGGGGATGATCCCTTGTGCTTTCCCCTTTTTGCCCCTCAATTCTCTTTTATTTTCTTTTTCTCATTATGAGTATTCTTATGTATTGCCACATTTAAATTTGATTTTTGTCTCTTGTCACACCAACACAGATAGTACATTTATATCCTTTCATATTGTAAAGTTTTGATTTTTTATTCAAGGGCAAATTCGTCTCTTGCAATTTAATTTCACAAATAAATTAGTACATAACGTGAATTTTGTAAAAATCATATCTTTTTATTGGAAGCTCCAAAAATTATAAATAAATAGGTTTTGAAATTGAAAAATGATCTCTATCTAATAAAAATGTTTTAGTGTCTTATTTCCGTGTTTTTCGAAGGATGATTTTTGAGAAATGAAAATATGCATAAAATTCATAAAAATGTAACTTTGTCATATAAACTCCAAAATTAACATAAAAATATCTTTTATTGATCAAGAGAACCTAATAAGTCAATTAGTGAGATTTTTAGAGTCAAAATCTGAGGTTTTCCAAAAAGGTCTAATTTAGGGATTCTTTACACATTATAAAACCCTAATACATGTGAATAATTTGTAATGAGGAAAAGTTGATCTTGGAAACAACTGGATTTATGGAGTGTTTCTAGGACTCTAAAATAAGGAATGTTTGCATATCCTATTATTCACATTGAGCAATTGACCTACTTTTATCTTTCTCTTGGTCCTATGGACACTTTCCTACACATTATCTCTTTTTCTTTGAAAATCATGGTGCATGTGAACTACCTTATTTGTTATTGATCTTGTGATCATGTTATCTGATTTGACATTCTCTTGGAATCTAACTTATTCTTTGTTCATGTTGGAACACTATTTGATGATATGTGATATATTGTGCCCACTTTGAGGTGGATCAGTGGCGGAGCCAGGTTCTGCTGTTAGGGGGGCACTTGTTAACTACACTTCTCACCCAGCTTTTGAGTAGGGCACTGGTAGCAATTTTCCATTACAAGATGGTATCTTATGCATAGAGCAGTGTATAGTTTCTAGTGTATAGTTTCTGAATATTGGGTAGGGCACGTGCCCTCCCAACTTTATATGTGGCTTCACCACTGAGGTGGATGTTTATATTATGCCTTTATGTGATGGCAATTTTGTGTATTCTGACTATACTTCTTACTTGCATATACATTATGCATGTTTGGTTTCAATAACTTGTATATGTGCACATTAGGTGGTGGTACCTATTGTGTTTTTACCAACAGAGGATGCTTTACCAACAGATGATGCAAATGGTGATTCCTATCCCTGGGTAATTGTGCTGTGATGCCATTACTCCCCTAAAGATTATGGTGGTGATGCCATATACCTTAAATGTTAATGTTATTCTATATGTATGTAGGTTGTTATTATAGTGATGGGTTTTGTGCCCAAAGATTTTGTGTGCTTTTGTGGAACCACTTTTATTATTAAGTTATGGCAAGCATCTCTTTTGTTATTGCAAATCATTTCTCTTGATACCCACTTGGATAGTCCTTTTCTTTTCTATGGGATGCCTTTTATTTGACATCCTTTATTTTATTATACAGTTCAATTTCATATTAGTATGCACATACCCGATTTTTACTGATGTCATCTATTTTTCTCCTCTTGCTAGGGTATGCTTTGAACCCCAAGTGTAGGTCAAGGAGAACATGGCAGTTAACATGGACTTAGCTTAAGGAGTTGAAGCTTGGAGACAATATTGATATGGTTTAGATTTCCCTCTACTATATCCTTATGTTGTACCTTCTATGTAAACCCTATATGGGAGATGATGATGTACTTTTGTAAAGAATTGAATATAGTCATGTTTTATATTCCGATGCTACACTTTGGTTGTTTTGATTACCATTAATTAGGATTTGAAAATTTTACACCCTCTCCAGCATATCTTATGAGTGTGTTTGGAATGGATGTTTTATTCTTCAAATTTTAGTAGGGAGAGGATCCCCTCTGGGTCCTACTCCTTACAAACTCACACTCTGATCTTATGTGTTATTGTTGTCTATCAACCTTCTACAATAACAACTGATCAGGGACATAATGAGAATATGTATCTATACTCTTAACATCCGTATGATATTATCCACAAGGGTAGTAACTTGAATACATATGTCATTAAGTAATATGATTCTCTAGACATTTATAATGTTACATCATTATCTCATAACTGAATTAAACAAAATAAATTGGAAGCTTACCTTTTATTGATTAATAAAATCATTTACATTTATGCCATTCAAATCATCACATGATTAACTCTCTGGGCATACATACCAACATTTCTCCTCTAAAAACATCTCCAGGAAGTAGCGATTGACAAACTCTCATCAAAACCCCTCCCAACTTATTGCCTCTCCTGACCTCTTCCCTTCTTCAATGGCCCACCAATGGCCAACACTTCCTTTCAAGAGGTAGATTGCATGCTTCACTTTATCCTACTCAGAGATATTCAAAATCTTGAACACCTTCTCCAACTCCATCAACCACATGCCAACATCTGTTAAGTCTGATGTACCTACATACTATGTGGCTCCCACACACTTTAACCTCTAAAAGGTCTTCCCTGGACCCTGAGATTCAGAATTTGGGACATGTGCCCTTGGTTTAGGCACAAATGCCTGATGCATGGTTTTTTAGTCATTCTCACAAGCATATTTTCCTTGGTTATATGTATTGATTTGTCATTTATTTGATTAATTATGCATGAATGCCCAATAGCCTATTCTATCTAGGTGCCTCAAATTATGTGATTTTTACTGTTTGAAATGGTTCAAAGTTCATCCTAAGTGCTTATGTACGTTCTTGTGTAATTTTAGGTACAACAACATTTCACAGATTCGATACTACCGACATCCAAAGTTAGTTGTATCAACTTCACATCAGTAACATATTAGAAACTTGCCCAGACTCAATACTATCAACACCAAAAGTCAGTAGTACCGATTTCACATCAGAGAGGTGCAAGAAATGATTTGCAGAAACTCAGTACAACCGAGTCCATCGACTCGATACTACCGAGATGGCATTAGGGATGCATAGTTAGATTGACCCAAAGACTCGGTGCAATCGAGACAGTTCAATAGTACATACATTGTGGGAGCACATGTTCAACCTAATAACTTGGTAATATTGACTTTTCAGTCGATATTATCGAGTTTGCCCGATCAGGCAAATCCAAAGGCAACGCTTTAATCTAAGGGCTGGCATTATTTTACACCCTAAGTGGCTCTTATGACTTGAGGGGAGTACAACCAGACCTAAGAACTCAGTTGTTTTCTATTGCACAACACTAGAGAGAGAGGAGAGGAGAGCATAAGAACAAAGGCTTCTTCCGGGACTGGTAATTCTGCAGCAGGAAGATGACAAATTGCACGTACATCGATGGGGACCATCTGGATCAGCTATTGTCTAGGGGTTACTTTAGTTTTTCTAATATTTCCCACGTTTTTCTCTTTCTCTACCATGTATTCGTCTATGGAAACCATGTAGGGTTAATCCCCTTGATTCCTTAGGATCCAAGAGTAGCTCGGATATACATTGTACTTAACTTATATGCATTAATATCACCTTTATCCCTATTTTCTGGATATAAAGCTATGATATTATCTTGTTCTATTAATGCTTGATCACCAAGGTATATTGTTAGATGCTTAATCATTTCGGAAGAGAGATTAGGGGTTGGAAAAGCATAGATTTACCCATTTACTATGCCCCTTGGGAAAAGTGGATTGTAAGCGGGAGGAGAAACCAAGAGATCATTGGTAAAACACCTAACTAATCAACCAATTACTATGGAAATGGGATTAACATTAGAATAGGTAGTGAACTGCACTATGGGAGTGGGTAGTTCTTGCTATAGACTCTTTATCCAGGGATAGGGGTAATAGATATTAGTGTGTAGAGTTAATTGCAGTGTTATCCATGGTGAAGCTATAGTCCTGAGGAATTTGTTTAAATCTGAGTTACTTATTCTTCAATCTTGTTTTGTTTCTGCATTCATTTTTACTCAATCAACCCAATTCAACTATTTTTACCAACTTAGCTGATCAGATCATAGTTACTAGCAGTATTCTGGAATCTGTTTCCATGTGTTCGACTCGGGCCTCACAAGGCCTGTATTACTCGATGCATTAACTTGCGTATAACACACGGTAAACATGTGTCAAGTTTTTAGCACCGTTATTGGGAAAACAATAACATCCAGCACTACGAGTGTTATGGTCAGCCACTCTAGGCCAACCCTTTTTAATTTCAAGGTTTATTTCACTCAAAGATAAATTAGAATATCATTTGTTTCCATCACCAATATCATGTTCTGACAATTATTTTTTTTTGTTTTAAGGTACTAGTACATGGTGCATACCCGAGCCCATGAGTACTGAGAGTCATCTTCACTGGGTTTTGGTCAAGAAGAACTCCTACACAGAGAACAAGAATTTGAAAGATCTATAGATAGGTTCAACTGAATCCCACCACCAACACCTCCGCCTGAAGGACCTGAAACACCAGAGGAACCTGAATTAGCAGAAATGGGCGATGGAGCAGAAGAGCAGACGATCTAGGTGAGGATCAAGGTGTCTTCGTCTATGACTCAAAAATGACCAATTAAAAGACAAGCCATCTATGGGTAGCTATAAGATCAATCCATGATTGATCTCATTAGTCAAGTCCCAAGCTTTTCATGACCACAGTTCTGAAGACCCTATGATGCACATAAGAAACTTTGTTGAAAACTATGATATGGTTAAGATAGATAGAGTACCAAAATCTGTCATATACCTGAAACTATTCTCATAATCTCTGGAAGACAACACAAAGTCTTGGTTTCAAAATCTCGATGATGAATGTATCGATACCTGGGATCAAATGATTTCCACCTTGTTTGAGCGTTACTTTCCTCCAAAAAAGACAAATGACCTAGTAAAAAAATAGACAATTTTAGACAGTAGCCCGATGAATCATATTCTGAAGCATGGGAAAGATTTCAAAATATGTTGCAGAAGGTTCCTCATCATAGTATTGATTTGTTAGGACATGAAAAGATCTACTACGGTCTGCATAAAGGAGAGAGAACTACACTTGACAATGCAGTAGCAAGTTTCTTCCTCAATAACAAACGTGCCCACTGTCATGAGATATTAAAAAGCATGTCTAAGAACCAGACATGGGGCAATGAGAGAGAGAGAGAGAGCTCCCGAAAACCATTAAAAGTGTTGGGGAGTCTAAAGCCATCTCTACATTAAATGAGAAGCTGGACCTAATCGCTAAAAAGTTATGTGCTAATGATGGACCATCTTCGGAAGGAGAGGAAGAGGAATGCAATTTTGTGTGCCAACAATAGCAATATAGGAACAATGATTACTCGTGGAGGAAGGATTCTAAGTTATCATGGAAGGATCCCAACAAATGCCAACAAGACCCATCTCAGGCGCAACAACCCAAAGCACAACAATTTGGTGGCCAAGTACAAAATCAACAAGAACAAAAGAAGATCAACGATATTGAAGAAATTCTTGGAAAGATGGTTAGCCAAAATGATGCCTATTGGTCAAACTTAGAGAGAACTCCAGAACCAAGGGGCACAGATCCGCATCATTAAAACTTAGATCTCTCAAATAGCAGCGGGTGTGGGCACATTGAAGCAGCCAAACCAGCAGGAGTTCCCAACAAACACAAATGCACCTTCTGGAAATCAACACGTCAAGGCAGTCCTACTTTGTAGTGGTAGGGATCTACTGAATGATGCACCATCAAGTTCAGATGTAGGATAAATTACAGGAACAACAACTCAGACTATGATAGTGGATGTAGATGAAACAGATGTGTTAGCATAAGAGAAGACAACTGAGGAGCAGACTGATGAGGTGGACGAAACAAGAACAAAAGCATATATACCACCTCACTAGAGGACACCAGTGACCCCAGTGCCATTTACAAACATCTTGATGGCAACAAAAGTAGACCAACAGTTCAAGAAGTTCTTAGATGGTTTTAGGAAATTATCTATCAATATTCCACTCATCAATGCAATTGAGCATACACCTCGTACGATAAGTTCTTGAAAGACATAATCATCAAGAAGAGAAGGATACCTAAAGCTGATGTGGTAGTGTTAAAGGAGCAGGTGATTACTTTCATTTTAGGGAACACTACCTCTAAAAAGATAGGATCCATGTTGTTTCAACATTACTTGCTTGATAGGGAAGACCAAGTTTGGAGAAGCTCTTTGTGATTTAGGGGCAAGTATAAACCTTATGCTCTTTTCAACTTTCAAGAAGCTAGGTATTAAGGAGTGTAGGAAAAGTAGTATGGCTATCCAATTAGCAGACAATTCTGTGGTCAAGCAATATGGCATTTGTGATTATGTTTTGGTGAAAGTAGATGGATTTGTTTTCCCTACAGATTTTGTGGTAATGGAAATGTAGGATGATCATGGAAATGAACTTTTGCTAGGGAGACGATTCCAAGCCATAGATGATATGAGTTTGGAGATGGGTCGAGGATGCCTGATCATGGGTATCCATGATGACCAGTTTAAAATCAAGATGCATGAGCACTCAAAAGGTATGGGGGACACAACACAGTGCAACATGCTTCAGCAAGTGGAGGGAAAGATTTCTTTATTCCTCAGTAAGCCATTCCTTGACATGGCCCAAATAATGACGAAGGTAGAAAAAGACACTTTCGCAGTTGATATCATGGAAAAAACTAAGGTGATCTTATTATCCAAATCAATGTGTTACCCGGAGGATGACAAAGAAGATTATGATCTAGATACCATAGAGGAGGCCATTGCTGATTCTTTACTACAGACATATCCAAAGTTACCTTTGGAGGTGTTCTTGATGAATATAGTGGATGACAATACATGCAGTCTCTCTCTTGAAGAGTGTGTATTGATGCTGAAGGTGGTCCCCTGCCACTATTCAAGACATTTCAAAGATCTTGGACCACCTCCTCTGCCATTGGTTCCGTCTCTATTGAGCCCACCTGAGTTAGAGTTGAAGCCATTGCCGCCACATTTGAAGTATGTCTTCCTAGCCGTAGAAGAGAAGCTCCTAGTGATTATATCATCATCATTGAGCAGTGAAGAGGAGAAGTAGTTACTTGCTGTGCTGAAGAACCACCGAGTCGCATTTGGGTGACATAAAAGGAATCTCTCCCAACTTGTGCCAACACAAAATTCGACTGGAAGAGGGAGCCAAGGCGATAGTTCAACCTCAGAGGTGACTCAATCCCATCATGACCGAGGTAGTGAAGAAAGAAGTGGTCAAGCTCCTATTAACATGTATCATCTAGGCTATTTTAGATTCTATGTGGGTTAGCCCAACTCAAGTAGTTCCAAAGAAAGGGGGATCACCATCACAACTAATGATGCAAGTGAGTTAATCTCAACTAGGTTGGTGATAGGGTAGCGTGTATGCATAGACTACCGACGTCTAAATGCCATCACTTTAAAGGATCATTTTCCTTTACCTTTCATTGATCAGATTTTGGAACGACTTGTCGGTCGTTCACACTTTTGTTTCCTCGATAGGTTTCAGTTATAATCAAATTTCAATTGAGACAAAGGATTATGAGAAATCTACTTTTACCTGACCTTATGGCACTTTTGCTTATAGACAGATGCCGTTTGGCCTTTATAACACACCCACCACTTTCCAACACTGTAAGCTTTCCATCTTTTCTGATATGGTAGAGCAATTCTTGGAGGTGTTCAAGGATATTTTTTTGGTATATGGGGAGTCTTTCAATGCTTGCTTGTATAATCTTGACACAATTTTACAGAGGTGCGAGGACACTCACTTAGTCTTGATCTGGGAGAAGTTTCATATGATGGTAAGTGAGGGCATAGTGCTTGGACACAAGGTGTCCAATAAGGGTATGGAAATAGACCCAGTCAAGATAGAGGTCATCTCCAAGCTACCTCCGCCTACATCAGTAAAGGGAGTAAGGATCTTTTTGGGACTACTGGGCTCTATCGTCATTTTATAAATGATTTTTTTAAAAAAATGCTAAACCTTTATCGTAATTATTAGAAAAGGACACTAAATTTTCTTTTGATGAATGACGCTTGACTGCTCTTGAAGTGCTAAAGGAGAAGCTTATCTCCACACCCATTGTGAAGGCTCTAGATTAGAGCCTACCTTTGGAACTGATGTGCAACACATCAGACTATGTGGTAGGAGTTGTGTTGGGTCAACACCGTGATAAGGCTCCTACAGTCATATATTATGTGTCTAAAACCTTGAATGATGCACAACTCAATTATACAACCATAGAAAAGGAACTTTTGGTGGTTGTTTTTGTGTTTGAAATTTTTTGCCAATACCTAGTTGGGGCCAAGGTGATTGTGGGGATAGATCTGTTGGTATGTATGCCCTGAGAGCCAATCATGGGATGATTGGTGGGATACATTAAGATTGATTTGATAAACATCAAAGGCAAGCTTCCAATTCTTACTGGTTCAGTCATATGAGATAGTGATAGAACAGATTGAATGTCTAGAGAATGACAATACTCAATGACGTATGCCTTCAGGTTCATGACCTGAACGATGAGATCATACAGATGCTAAGAGTTTGTACATTCTTGTTATGTCCCTAGTCAGATGCCATTGTGGAAGGTAGATAGACAGCAATGACACACAAGACTAGATTGTGGTGTTGGTTGATGACAGAATCTCATTAGTCATGATATAGAGATATCAAACCAAACACATAGGTACTTGTTAGAGAACAAGTGTACCAGACAGAACCACCGTGAGCTTGACACATGGAACCATGACATGGTAGTCATAGTCAGTACTCACAGTGATGGTGGTGAGTGTGATTCTTAGACCTAAAATCACTGCACTCAACACATGTCGTTGGGCACACTTTGACATCATCACACACAGTCCTAAAACATGGGTTGTTATAAAGGTGATGATTGGGTGGCTTTGACACATGGGGCTTTTGAGGGGTGAGTGATAGATATGGGATTTGTCCCTCCTAAGGGAGTTTGATATCCATGGCTGCTTGATGAGTAGGATTGAGAAAGGCGTGCACGCATGTGTGAGTCAGTATGTGATACTGATGTCATAACATATCTCTTCCAATCTACTCTGAGATCAAGAAAGTGAATGAACGTTGACAGGATGACTGTTCCATGCCTCGAGTTCATTCGGGATATCAGTGACAAAGGAATTATACATTCACTATAACACCATTCACGGATTGTAGGATTGAAAGTTGTTCTCCAACTTTCTATTTCACTTGGGTAGCACTGATGTGTGACTAGGCACCACTCTTTGCTTGTGAAGTCATAAGTGTTATGGACTTTCACTGCCAACGTGAAATTGACCTGCAGGGTCACACACATAGGATTTAACCTGGAAGAGGAGTTTTGTCCACAAATAATGTTTCGATTGATTACTCAAGGAGTTTAGTAGTTCAATTAAACACTCAATCAATTGATAGCTCAATATCATCATGTTCAAGGTGTTGGGCGCATTGATTGGAGTATCAGATTGATTGAAATCGCAATTGACTGATCTGCACAATCTGCACTCCCAACCGATCGGCTCATGTGATGAACCGATTGGCTGAGCTTGGTGAACCGGTCAGCTCAAGTGTTGAACCAATCGGCTCAAGATCAGGGTGAATCGATTGCTTCAAGTGTTGAAACGATCGATTCAACTGGTGCAACCGAGTAAGTTGGGAAAGTAGGATTGGTGAGAATTTTCCTTGCGTTTCACTTGCCCAATTTGATTGGAACAAGGATTGGTATTCGATACCAATTAGAAACAAAAGAAGGAAAGTCAATCGGGAATCGACCAGGACCACCAACCGACCGGTTCACTTGTGAAATGACCGGTTGAGGTGTCCCAACCGATCGGTTGAGGTGTCAACCGACCGGTTCAGGTCCCCAACCGACCGTTTCAGTTGTGAAATGATCGATTCAGGTTGTGAGTTGGTTGTTTTGTGGAAAATCTCAAACCCTTCTACTCCTGCTTTTAGTCCCGCATTGCCCGGGATGGAGAACCCTGTCCCATGACCCTCCTATATATATAGGGGTATTGGGGGCTTCTCAAAGTACAACTCAGTGCAACCAGTTGCTCTGGAAAGTTGTCGTTCTCTCTGGTTTTGGTAACCGAGAGAGAGCCCGAGCAAGTGCTACCCGCAAAGGGAGGTGCAGCAAGGGAAAGACAACTACAGTTGCAACTGGAGGCATGAGAGTGTGTTGGCGACTAGTACGTCAACAGGAGGGTGCGACTCCTTCCAATTCCTTGTGGGACAAGGACATTGGAGTTCTAGGTCGTCCGTGTGGACTACTTCAGAGGCGGGAGGTTTCTGCCGCTAGGAGGACACCATTCAATCCTGTCAGTCCCGGTGCGACCAGGAGCTGCATAGACACCGTCCAAGACAGGAGGTGAAGACCGCGCAAGCCGCGATGTATTGTCGTCGAGCAAGCCTCGGGACAAGGTATGATTCCACAAACCATCCTTTCCTATTGTATAGACGTTGACGCGTTTCCTTGTTCCAGGTTTAGGGGAGAAATTTTTTGTTTCCGCTACCTTCTCTGCCTCCCCTAAAACCCAACAGTGGTATTAGAGCCACGTCAACTGCTCTATATTTTGGGAATATCAATATGATCAATTTTGGTTTGTCACCTTTATTTATTGCATACGATGCGAATAAATTTGGCTTAATGCATGTCCAATCTTAAATCCACAAATCCCAAATTATATATATGATATGTATTATTAATGCACTCGATACGCGTCGCCCTTAAATGAGTTTTGTGGTGGATGTATAGCGTGGTTATGGCCAATAAACCCTATCTGTGTACGGTTGTATGTGGTTGCTTGCATCTCGGTATGCGCACCGATCTTCCTTCTCCTATTCTTGGTGTAACTCGAAATAATTCGAGATTTATTTCCTACCTTTGATCCCCTCAAATGTAACTCGAGGTTTCTCTTTTTGCAATGTAAAATAGGATAGATTTTTATTTCCTGTTATGTCAAAGAACAGAGGACATCAAGACGATAGCTGAGATGATCGGTTCAAGGCGTGAACCGATCGGTTGACATTCCATACGATCAGTTCAAGGAGTGAACCGATCGGTTGATGACCGGTTCGAGGAGCGAGACGAGCGGGTGGTAGCCATGACGAGATACACGACGACCAGGCGAACCGATCGGTTGGAGGAGCCAACCGATCGGCTGGTGGCACCCAGACGACCGGGCCAGAACGGGCAAGTCATTCATGTGATGAGTTGATCTACTCGGATGGCAAGGCACAAAGTTCATCTTGTACAGGTTGCATGTGATGTAGACCTAGATGACCGTGATTCCTCTTGGCTTGAGGAATCACATTAGGATGGCCAAAATCATCGCTTTTATCGTTTGTGCATGTTTTTTGTGGGATATAGCATGTATATGATACATACTATGTATTGTGGTGATTGGATATGTATATGTATATAAAAACCAAATCCCTCATTAAAATATTAAGTTTTATATGCCTTCCAAATGTGACACATGTGAAAAGCTTGATCGACCAAGTGTGGGAACGCCCTAGCGTGGTGCACCGTCTATCTCGTGGAAGCGTGAAGGATGAATGTATGGGTCTGCCCTAGCAGGGTGCATATTCATCGTGTTTTCTTTGGGTCGGACTTACCAAGGAGACCTAGATAGGATCTAGCACCTTGAGGCATGGAGATGATCATGGCAAGGAGTTGCACATGACATCTTATCAAGAGTTGTATATGATGCAATTGACAAAAGTTGCCTACCTGAGAGATCTATGTTGTGGGTGACATCCCTAGCTGGTCCATGTCTTAGAGGATTTCAGGATCTTGCCCACTAGAAGGTTGTACGCTGTAATCTTCCAAATTGATGGTGAGGGATATCAATTTGAATTAAAATAGTGGGAGCGATAATTAATTAAAGGCCTAATTATATCGTAAAAATTTTCAAATCAATCAAATAAGTCAAAAATGAGTTTTTGGACTAAAATTGCATATTTCCTTTTGTAGTACAAATGACGACAAACAACAATCACTTTTCTTTGCGATCGGTCCTTGAAAAGGACAAGCTAAATGGGACAAACTTCCATGACTGGTATTGGACATTGAGAATTGTTCTCACTCAAGAGAGAAAGCTCTATGTCCTGGATACTCCAATTCCAGAGGAACCCACTCCTAATGCACCAAAGACAGAAAGGGATGCTTACAAGAAGAATTCTGATGATGCCATTGATGCAAAGTACTTGATGTTGTGTTCTATGAACCATGAGTTGCAGAGACAACATGAGAACATGGGTGTCATTGAGATCATTCGGCATCTCAAGAACATGTATGAAGATCAGGCACGAAAAGAGAGATACAATGTCTCAAGGGCACTGTTCAAGTGCGTCATGACAGAAGGAGATCCAGTTGGTCCTCACACACTCAAGATGATTGGGTATGTGGAGAACCTGCAAAGACTGGGATTTTCACTGAGACAAGAGTTGGCTACTGACGTGATACTGCAATCGTTGCCAGAATCCTACAGTCAGTTTGTGATGAACTACAACATGAACAACTTTGATAGGCCACTGTCAGAGTTGTTGGGCATGTTGAGGACATCCGAGATATAGATGAAGAGGGACAAGCCTAAGCCTGTGATGGTGATCATGAGCAAGAAAGGCAAGTCCAAGCGCAAGGGCAAGGGCAAAGCTAAGAAAGGTTCTGATGCTAGCCAGGAGTCCAAGCCGTCTTAAGCTCTCAAGGCCAAGGGAGGCGTGACCAAGAAAGGAAATTGCCACCATTGTTAAAATCCAAGACATTAGAAAAGGAATTGTCCTCTCTATCTGGAAGAACAAAAGAAGAAGGAGGCTACGTACGTCTCTACTTAAAGGTGTCATGAAAGTAAACTTGTAACACTTTTTGAGGTATATGATACCAAGATGTAAAGTGTAAAACACTCATAATTGGGGCAAGTGTTGCCTCCATAGATAGGAGTACTTTAGTTTATTTTCAGCCTAAAAGGCATGTAATACGGTTATGAACTGTTATTTCATATTTGCCAATAGATAGAAACACTTTATTTTTGCATATTGTATGACAATGATGGCAATTAATAAAGGGATGTTTCAATTTATAAAGATATGATCTTTTTGGCAATGCCTTATTTATCTTGTGGTATTTGATATGAATAAGATAAAATGATACCTGAAAGTTATAGATAACTCAAACAATCAAATTAGCATCAATCATGAGAAATTCATTTCTAGTTTCCATATGATGGATAAATCTAGACTCTTTTGGTTAGAGAACCAGTAAGAGACATGAATATCTTGGACATGATTAATCAACCTTCACTAATGGTAGTGGGAGAATGATTATCCAATTAGGTATGATACATATGATGTATTTACATACCTATTGGGATAAATGCTAATACTTCAAATGGTGTTTAAAGAAATACCAATATGAATATCTTGAAGTGTTCAAGATTATCATAGATGAAGTGCAAATTTGGTAAAGTGTTAATTCTTGATAAGATCAATGATTGAAATACTTGGACCAAATGTTTGAGATCCTTATGAGTGATTATGATAGTGTATCATAGTAAACTCATGATTAAGGCATTGTGATGTCTAAATCAAGAAGGAATCATACTCTAAGAAGTTAGAGAATGATTATCGAATAACTGAATTCTTCTTAATAAAAGAATACCCCACACTAATAAAGGACATTAAGAATCACAAGGAGTTGTAAGTTCTTATATCCTTGACGGATACACCTCATTTATCTATATGATGAGTTGTTCATGTGATGAGTCAACTATCTAGATGAATATGAGGAACCGCGTTTTGAGTTATGGTTTATGACCATTACATCCTAAATGACATCTATGTGAACCATAAGGTATGACCTTGATGGTAGCACCCATTGGATAAAATCCATAAGTGCAAATGAATCTTAAGTGTTAAGATACATGGATAACATTTTGAGAAGGATGATGCTTGTTGATTGCAACTTAATGACTAAGGCATTTGGCATATGGATACTAGAACCACATTCCTATGAGGAATAAAACAAGGATGTGTACGTGACACAACCTATGAGGTTTATGAATCCACTAATGCAAATGAAGTCTACAAGTTACAATGGACTAATCAATGTGATTGATTGAGTACAAGCAACTCAGAAATGGATCTTTACTTTGATCATATAGTCAAAGGGTTTGACTGATATGTCAAAGTTAAAGAAAGGATTTGTGACTTAGTGGGAGCGTGTTCACATTCCACATATTGATGTGAAATGGAAATGTTCTAGAATGGAAATCCAAAAGTGGAAATTATCTTTAAGGAAGATAGAGATGTTTCCTATGTGATAGGAATAGAGATCTATAGAGATAGTTCTCAAAAACCTCTTGACCTGAAAAGAGAGAGCATACATTGGTAATCTGTACTGAAGTGTTCAGTATGCACAGATTCAGTGGGAGAAAACTTGTTCATGTTACATGGAGCTAGTATCCCTAGGCCAAGTGTCCAATTCTTATGAAGAATGGGAACACTAAGAATAGATATGGATCTATTATGTATGTAATCATCCCATTATCTTGCATGTATCGACATGGAAAGAACAAAATGCATTCATCATCTTGTATGTAGGACATAGAAATATGATGTGCTCATCCTGATAACTTGTATGACGAGTGGATGTCTGTCTACTTCCAGTAAGGGTTACTGGAATACCATAAGAGCTTGATAAGTACTTGAGAAGTACTAGTTCTATGGAGATAAGGAAGAGTTCAATGTAAGGAGTTACATTGATGCGAACTTCCGAAAGGACAGAAAATTAATCGCAATATATATATATATATATATATATATATATATATATATATATATATATATATATATATATATATATATATATATATATATATATATATAAAAGTGAAAGTTTGTTGACAATTGGAAGTGTTCCAATAAAACCACTTAAAAGGAAATGCCGAGTATCTATGTGTTAAAGAACAACATTGGATACTATATGGATCTGGAAGTTCATGAGATGAACTTATAGATATTCCACTCATTGATGAAAAGTATGGAATCCTTGATCATGCAATGTGGATAAAGGTTAGCAAAGGAATACTAGATCGCATATTACATCAACTCCATCTCATACGTGTGACGTACAGTGAAGAGATGAGAGACATGCAATTTATACTGACTTTGGCAAGGTGTTGCCATTACTCACTATGATGGCACTAGAGCACAGTGACATGTGGGACATGTTTGAAGATCACTATGAATATGATTCAAGGGTGATTGGCTCACAGTGCAAGTGGGAGTCTGTTGATATGTATGCCCTGAGAGCCAATCATGGGATGATTGGTGGGATACATTAAGATTGATTTGATAAACATCAAAGGCAAGCTTCCAATTCTTTCTGGTTCAGTCATATGAGATAGTGATAGAACAAATTGAATGTCTAGAGAATGACAGTACTCAATGACGTATGCCTTCAGGTTCATGACCTAAACGATGAGATCATACAGATGCGAAGAGTTTGTACATTCTTGTTATGTCCCTAGTTGGATGTCATTGTGGAAGGTAGATAGACAGCAATGACATACAAGACTAGATTGTGGTGTTGGTTGATGACAGAATCTCATTAGTCATGATATAGAGATATCAAACCAAACACATAGGTACTTGTTAGAGAACAAGTGTACCAGACAGACCCACTGTGAGTTTGACACATGGAACCATGACATGGTAGTCATAGTCAGTACTC
This sequence comes from Alisma plantago-aquatica, assembly GCA_963693085.1. NCBI lineage: Eukaryota > Viridiplantae > Streptophyta > Magnoliopsida > Alismatales > Alismataceae > Alisma > Alisma plantago-aquatica. Next base: position 1,380,501,087 of record OY856410.1, on the reverse strand, counting down.
ACAGTGATGGTGGTGAGTGTGATTCTTAGACCTGAAATCACTGTACTCAATACATGTCGTTGGGAACACTTTGACATCATCAAACGCAGTCCTAAAACATGGGTTGTTATAAAGGTGATGATTGGGTGGCTTTGACACATGGGGCTTTTGAGGGGTGAGTGATAGATATGGGATTTGTCCCTCCTGAGGGAGTTTGATATCCATGGCCTCTTGATGAGTAGGATTGAGAAAGGCGTGCACGCATGTGTGAGTCAGTATGTTATACTGATGTTGTAACATATCTCTTCCCATCTACTCTGAGATCAAGAAAGTGAATGAACGTTGACAGGATGACTGTTCCATGCCTCGAGTTCATTCGGGATATCAGTGAAAAAGGAATTATACATTCACTGTAACACCATTCACGGATTGTAGGATTGAAAGTTGTTCTCCAACTTTCTATTTCACTTGGGTAGCACTGATGTGTGACTAGGCACCACTCTTTGCTTGTGAAGTCATAAGTGTTATGGACTTTCACTGCCAACGTGAAATTGACCTGCAGGGTCACACACATAGGATTTAACCTGGAAGAGGAGTTTTGTCCACAAATAATGTTTAGATTGATTACTAAAGGAGTTTAGTAGTTCAATTAAACACTCAATCAATTGATAGCTCAATATCATTATGTTCAAGGTGTTGGGCGCATTGATTGGAGTATCAGATTGATTGAAATCGCAATTGACTGATTCTGCACAATCTGCACTCCCAACCAATCGGCTCATGTGATGAACCGATCGGCTGAGCTTGGTGAACCGGTCGGCTCAAGTGTTGAACCAATCGGCTCAAGATCAGGGTGAATCGATTGCTTCAAGTGTTGAAACGATCGATTCAACTGGTGCTACCGAGCAAGTTGGGAAAGTAGGATTGGTGAGAATTTTCCTTGCATTTCACTTGCCCAATTTGATTGGAACAAGGATTGGTATTCCATACCAATTAGAAAGAAAAGAAGGAAAGTCAATCGGGAACCGACTAGGACCACCAACCGATCGGTTCACTTGTAAACCGACCGGTTGAGGTGTCCCAACTGATCAGTTGATGTGTCAATCGACTGGTTCAGGTCCCCAACCGACGGTTTCAGTTGTGAAATGATCGGTTCAGGTTGTGAGTTGGTTGTTTTGTGGAAAATCTCAAACCCTTCTACTCCTGCTTTTAGTCCCGCATTGCCCGGGATGGAGAACCCTGTCCCATGACCCTCCTATATATAGGGGTATTGGGGGCTTCTCAAAGTACAACTCAATGCAACCAGTTGCTCTGGAAAGTCGTCGTTCTCTCTGGTTTTGGTAACCGAGAGAGAGCCCGAGAAAGTGCTACCCGTAAAGGGAGGTGCAGCAAGGGAAAGACAACTGTAGTTGCAACTGGAGGCAGGAGAGTGTGTTGGTGACTAGTACATCAACAGGAGGGTGTGGATCCTTCCAATTCCTTATGGGACAAGGACATTGGAGTTCCAGGTGGTCCCTGTGGACTACTTCAGAGGTAGGATGTTTCTGCCGCTAGGAGGATAGCATTCAATCCTGTCAGTCCCAGTGCGACCAGGAGCTGCACAGACACTGTCCAAGACAGGAGGTGAAGATCGCGCAAGCCGTGAGGTATTGTCGCCGAGCAAGCCTCAGGACAAGGTATGATTCCACAAACCATCCTTTCCTATTGTATAGACGTTGACGCGTTTCCTTGTTCCGGGTTTGGGGGAGAAAATTTTTGTTTCCGCTGCCTTCTCTGCCTCCCCTAAAACCCAACAAGATCATGCTGTAATCAAAAATCTGTTACAAAAGAAAGATGTTAAACCTAGATTGATTAGGTGGCTTTTACTGTTACAGATTTTTGACATAGAAATTAAAGATAAGATAGGGGTGGACAATGTTGTAGCAGATCACCTATCTAGGTCGTAAAGGGTGAATGAAAAAGATTTAGATATCCCTTTTGTTGAGGAATTCCTTGATGAAAAACTTTTTTCTCTAAACACCAAGGATCCCTGGTTTGCAGACATTGTCAACTATCTAGCATGCAAGGAGATCCCTAAATATTAGGGACACTAAGAGAATAAGATATTTTTCCATTCATTAAGGTTATACATCTGGGATGATCCCATTTTGCTTAAATAGTGTAGGGATGAAATTATGAGGAAGTGTGTACCCAAATGTGAGGTTGAGAGCATTTTATCACACTGTCATTCTCTACCTACAGGGGGCATCATGCTAGATCTAGGATGGCGACCAAAGTCTTAGAGAGTGGGTTCTATTGGCTAATACTGTTTAAGGATGCTCACAATTTTGTTCGTCGTTGTGATGCATGTCAATGTGTAGGGAATATATCCAAACAACATGAAATGCCACTGAATTTATTTCAAGAAGTTGAAGTGTTTGATATGTGGGAGCATTGATTTCATGGGCCCTTTCGTTTCCTCTATTTCTAATCTCTACATATTACTTGCTGTTGACTATGTATCTAAGTGGGTGGAAGCAGTTCCAACCCACACTAATGATGCACAAGTTGTGTGCCAGTTTATTAAAGATAATATTTCTGTAGATTTGGTGTCCCTAAATTGATAGTTAGTGATGGTGGATCACATTTCACCAACAGGGAATTTGTAGACTTGTTGCATAAATATGGGGTGAAACACTGAGTGTGTACTCCCTACCACCCACAGATGCAAGGACAAGTTGGGGTGTCCAATAGAGAGTTGAAGAAGATGTTTTAAAGGAAAAATGTCAACTAACATGAAAAATTGGAGTTTTGTGTTGAATGACACTCTTTGGGCATATAGGAAAGCCTATAAATCATCTATATGAACTACATCGTTTAGGTTGGTTTATGGGCGTGCATGCCATCTACTAGTGGAGCTTGAGAATAAGGCAAAATGGGCGTTGAAAAAGTAGAATTTGAGACTAGATGAAGCAGGTAGGAAAAGACTATTAGAATTGAATGAGAAAGATGAACCGAGGATGGATACTTATGAGAGTTCTAGAATTTATAAGGAGAGAACTAAGAAGATTCACGATAGGCACATTGTAACATACTGAAACTTAGACATATTCTCTTTTTGGCCCTTTCCCAATATTTTCCTATCAACTCTATACTTTTTGGCCTTGATGCTTAAATTGGTGGAATTTATAGTGGTTTAGTGAACATTTATTCACTAATTGTACCAATATAAGAGTTTATGCAAAAATACCTCAGTGAAAGCTTAATTACCATAATTACGTGCTCTAAACCTTAATCTAACTTTTTAATGTGATTTGAAAACATAAAATGAGCCTAAGTTTCAAATTTGGTTCGATTTGGATGTTGTTTGTGCAAGTTATGGAATTTTAGGTACATTTTGGACTTTTATGCAATTTACCCAATTGGGAGGTTTTCTTTGCAAAATATCACCTTAATTTTAATCCTTAGATATTACCTTAGCATTATAAATATTTTGAACCATGGGTCACTTGGTTGCACCTTGGTTTGAAGGAGTTCCTCTCCAAGGGCATTATAGGGATTACCCTCTTTATAAATGTGCTTATCTTTAAAAGCTATCAACCAATGGGGTTATTTCTTTATTTGAAGGACGGTGGGGATGGCCTAGAAGGCTCCACGGGATTTTAGAATTGACCTTTGATATACAAGAAGAGTCTATGAGATGTCCTCTTGCATGGCCATGAAGCCCTAGCCTAAGGACACATGGAAAGTCCCATAGATACCTCATACTTGCCCCCTTCTTTATAAAGCCATGCCTACCCCTTCCCACCTCCAAATCCAAGAAGAAATCGTCTCCTTATCTTTACCACAGCTTAGAGCATCATCCCTTTTATGTTTGGCCATGAAGTTGCTGTCCCAAGGTAAAAGAGGGTGCCTATCTTGGTGAAGAAGGCTCCTAGGGTTCCAAATTTCTCTATTTAGGATTTCTTAAGCTCCTCCTTGATGATTTTAACCAAAACTAGTAAGAATCCTCCTTTCCTTTCCTGTTTTCATTCTGTTCATATTCCTCCAACATTCTTCCAGGTCGGAACTATGACCTTCCATGGTAAAACTCCACCTAGAACCCTAAAACATCTCATCTCCATGCTCTTTTGCTAGGGTTTGCACCTCTAAAGTGGGGAAGGTGATCTTTGCTCAAGAAAGGAGCTTGGCTTGGATCAACCAGACCTTCTAATGTCGGGATCCTTTCTATTTGGACATTCTTACCTTCATAGAGGTGAGTTTTGTTAATCTCCTTCTCATATATTGCTTAGTACATGCTTAAAACTCATGCTTCTATGTTTAAAATCGATGATTTCCATCTTTATTTACCATGTTCTTCTAGGATTTTGGTTTCTTACTATTTTACCTTCTCTAGAAGCTCTAGTTTGGTTACCTATGGAACTTCAAACCTGATATTGGGTCAAATGGTATTTTTTCCCTCTCCCTCTCTCTTCAATTATCTCGATTGGTTTGATGATGTGGCAATTTCCTATTGGTCAGTATTGAAAAATTCATATCTTCTAATCCACTTATCCAAATTTGACAAATAAACATGTTTTGGAATTCTAAAATTAATCTCTATCTAATAAAAATATTTTAAAGGTCTGATTTCATGGGTTGATGAAGGGTGATTTTTGTAAAATGAATTTAATGCATGAAATCCATAAAAATTACATCTTAATCTTCATAACTCCAAAATTAACATAAAAATATGTTTTCTTCATCAGGAGAACCTAATAAGTTCATTGGTGATATTTTCAAAATCTAAATCTGAGTTTTGGCAAAAAGTTCTGAAATTAAGGTTTTTATACATCAATGTGCACTATGTACTCTAATACATGTTAATACATTGAAAATAGGAAAAGTGGAACTTGGACTCAATTAAAGTGGTGAAAGTTAGTAATTGATATCAGTAAGAGAGGCATGTGCAATACATCTTTATGTATGTGTATTCCTTACACCCTATGTTGGGATAATTGCAGCAAACCCTATATTTCCCTAATGAGGCTTAAATGAACCCTAAATCTTCTATTCTTGAATCCTAATGTTGTTCATGCCTCAAATAAGATTATAATTTCTTCTTGTTTGGGTCTTATATCCCACTACCATGCTTATTGAATATTATGACTACTCTTTCCATGACTACTTTTCTAGCATGTAGATTTATGTTCTATATAATTTAAAGTAGCAATACTTATGTACAACCACCCACAGAGGGCATGTATTTAATCGCCCTAGGGAATATTTTTATTCTCCCCTATATAATTGTGCATGTGACTGGGATTGTCTTATTCTCGCCTCACCTATAGGTTAGAGGTCTGGTAGGTGCCTCAACCCTACTTAGTTAGGTAGACATAATTATCTTACATGCAATTCCTTTTTAATATAATTGTTAATGAGAAGTTTCCTTTGAATATAGCCTCATACTCTTGTTATCTTCATCTTATGATGAACCCTATACTATTCTTATTTGCTTTACTTATCTTGTTATCCTAGACTAGTTTTGTGACACATACCTTGTCTTCTTTCCCTCTTGCTGGGTGATTTCCCAACCACCCAGGTTTAGATCGAGGTGTTAAACATGAACAAGGAGAACATAGCTTCCAAAATGGACCTAGCTCTTGGAGATGTTGCTGGGAGACAAATTTGAAGTAGTTTAGACTTCCCTCTATCTAGATCTTTTTTTGTTGTATCTTATCGTAAACCCTAATGGGAGATTTTGATGTACTTGTGTAATCTTTTATGAAAGTTGCATATAGTCAGTTATTTTTTTATTCCGCTGCTACACTTTGGTCTTTTGCATACCATTATAATAAATTTGGAAAATTTATACCTATTCCAACATACCTTTGAGTGTGTTTGGAATGGATGTTAATTCTTCAAATTTTTTTAGTAAGGGGGTGATCCTGCCTCCTTACAACATGGTATCAGAGCCCATAGTAGTCAGAATCTGACTATTTCAATTTTGTCTCCTTAGTTAGAATACTTACCTTACCTTTAAGTGACATGTTTGCCATAGAGTTGATCAATAGATGATGAAGGGTTGGTTTAGGATCCTATAGTTTCACATTAGAATAATGATGAATAGTTGCCTAAAATACTTACAACTAAAATATGCATAAGTAACCATAGTAACTTGAGGTTTTTTTAGCTTGGCCTTTAGGCAGCTACTAGGAAATGAAGTTGAAAGAAAAGGTGTCTAGAAAGGATCAAGGTTTGAGGGTTGGCAAGATTTTCCTCCACACAACTATCTTGGTTTACGAGGACTCCCGAATCCATATGATACCGACCTGGACTGAGCTGATATGAATTGTCCGAAATAGCATGCTTTTAGGCAATAGTAGCCTTAGCCATCTATGTGATTTATCTTTAGGGGCCCTAATATGTTGAACTAGTCTCCCAGATGTAATGACTTGTTTGAGGATGAATACCCAATATAATTCCCTTATCACCCATAGAACCACATGCTTGGATAGTTATCAGTAGAACCTAGACTTTGAAGTTTGGTGTTTAGTAAGCAATCAGAGTGCACATCGAAGTGTGATAGATCTTGTATACGGTTTAGTTAGACTCACCCTTTTACCTCTAGATTAGTTTGGCTTGGTAGGTCAACCTTTTAAGGGGTGGAGAGTAGTTGTTTGATGGTGTTTGGGTAGTTAGATTTCAAGGACAGAATCCTTTATAAGAAGATGGAGTCCTGTAACATATAGAAGTCTAGCTACACTAGTTGTAGAAACCCTAACTCCATGATTACGAGGATATTTTTCTTGGATCCTTAGTTTTGACCAATAATTTATAGTTGTAACCACATGTTTCTTGGTATCTAAAAGAACATATAACGACGATCTAATGAATAAGTTTGTATATTTGAACCCTAATGAATATTTAATGCACATAATAAGACTAACTCACATTTTAATATTAATAGTGGATAAGCATGATGTTGGCCATGTCATAAACCATTAAACCCTAATGATATGACGGGCAATATGATTGTAGTCTAACCTTGGACTTAATCATCCTAAGAAGGAATAGGTGAAGAATAATGATCTTGTTAACCTAAACCCTAAGTTGTAATCATCTAACCTTAACCTATACATCCTTAATGACATTCATGATACATTGGTGTCACTAGGTGTCATAATTAGATAACATACTTTAATACACATAAATCATACATTAATATGGTCATCAATATGAAATGCATATCACCTTGTTCTCTAATACACACCTAATTAATCACCTAATGACTTAGTATGCGAATCAAATCATTAATGTGTAATATGTCCCACCTTGATCACTAAAATACATATAATGACTTCAATATGGATAAGTAGTAATTGATTCACATAAAAGTGCACAATAAATCATAAGAACTAAATAAATATGAGAAAATAATTAATGATGACATTAATGTAAATAAGAAAGTTAATGTGACAATGTGACAATGTTAAATATATATATAAGTGATTAATGTGACATTATTTGGATTACTTGTAACAAGTTGGATAAAATGTCTTAATTCATGCAAAACAATTTGTTATAATTCAATATGTTGATAATATAAACTAAATCCAATTACTAAGGATAATAATCAAGTATATTGACAATTGAGTAAACTCTAATTGCACTAAAACTCATAATGAGGTAAATAAGAAATATATATGGTTTCAAGCATAATAATGAAATATAACTCTTTTAAAAAAAGTAAATATGACATGACTCAATTAAAAGAATAATAATTATAATGTGATATCCTAATGAATATAATTCTAATAAGACAAAAAATTAAAAAAGAAATCATAAAATTGGAACCTTTAGGTGATCCATGAGAACCTGACCGATGTGGAGTTGCTTGAGAAGATTCTGAACTCCCAAGTTAAGTAGTTGAAAAATAAGGAGTTTAAGTTGGTAAAAGTTTTGGTGGAAGTTTAATGGATTCAACCTAGGAGTTTAGTGGTGAGATGTTGCATACTCACCCTTCTTACTTTACTTGACATTTCGAGGACGAAATCCTCTTTAAGGGATGGAGTGTTGTAACATACTAAAACTTAGACATATTCTATTTTTGGCCCTTTCCCAATATTTTCCTATCATTTCTATCTTTTTTGGCCTTTATGCTTAAATTAGTGGAATTTATCGTGGTTTAGTGAACATTTATTCACTAACTATACCAATATAAGGGTTTATGCACATACCTCAGTGAAAGCTTAATTACCATAATTAAGTGCTCTAATCATTAATATAAATTTTAATGTGATTTGAAAACATAAAATGAGCCTAATTTTCAAATTTTGGTTCGATTTGGATGTTGTTTGTGCAAGTTATGCAATTTTAGGTACATTCTGGACTTTTATGCAATTTACCCAATTGGGAGGTTTTCTTTACAAATTATCATCTGAATTTTAATCCTTAGATATTACCTTACCATTCTAGAGATTTTTAACCATGGGGCACCTGGTTGCACCTTAGTTTGAAGGTGTTTCTCTCCAAGGGCATTATAGGGATTACCCTCTTTATAAATGTGTTTATCTTTAAAAGCTATCAACCAATGGGGTTATTTCTTTGTTTGAAGGACGGTGGGGATGGCCTAGAAGGCTCCAGGGGATTTTAGGACCGACATTTGATATACAAGAAGAGTCTATGAGCTGCCCTCTTGTATGGCCATGAAGCCCTAGCCTAAGGACACATGGAAAGTCCCATAGGCACCTCATACTTGCCCCCTTCTTTATAAAGCCGTGCCTACCCATTCCCACCTCCCAATCCAAGAATCAATCCTCTCATTCTCTTTCCCACAGATTAGAGCATTGTCCCTTCTATGTTTGGCCACAAAGTTGTTGTCCCAAGGTAAAAGAGGGTGCCTACCTTGGTGAAAAAGGCTCCTAGGGTTCCAAATTTCTCTATTTAGGATTTCTTAAGCTTGTCCTTAATGATTTTGACAAAAACTAGTAAGCATCCTTCTTTCCTTCCTTGCTTTCATGATGTTAGTATTCCTCCCATCTTCTTCCAGGTCGGAACCATGACCTTCCATGGTAAAACTCCACCTAGAATCCTAAAACATCTCATCTCCATGCTCTTTTGCTAGGGTTTGCATCTCTAAAGTGGAGAAGGTGATCTTTGCTCAAGAAAGGAGCTTGGCTTGGATCAACCAGACCTTCTAATCTCGGAATCCTTTCCATTTAAACCTTCTTACCTTCCTAGAGGTGAGTTTTGTTAACCTCCTTCTCATATATTGCTTAGTACATGCTTAAAACTCATGCTTCTATGTTTAAAATTGATGATTTCCATCTCTATTTACCATGTTCTTCTAGGGTTTTGGTTTCTTGCTGTTTTACCTTCTCTAGAAGCTCTAGTTTGGTTACCTATGTAACTTCAAACTTGATATTGGGTCAAATGGTATTTTCTCCCTCTCCCTCTCTCTTCAATTATCTCGATCAGTTTGATGATGTGGCAATTTCCTATTGGCCAGTATTGAAAAATTCATATCTTCTATTCCACTTATCCAAATTTGACAAATAAATATGTTTTGGAATTATAAAAGTAATCTCTATCTAATAAAAATATTTTAAAGGTCTGATTTCATGGTTTTACGTAGGGTGATTTTTGTAAAATGAATTTAATGCAGACGCCTCTTTCTTAGCAGCAATACCTGCACGTCTGAGTACATCAAAAAGAACATCTCTAACAAGATCATGTCTGTATTTAAAACTTGGAAGCTCTCTACAATGAACTGCATGTTCTCTAAAAGTGTCCAAACATGCCTTACGACAGATTGGACATACCTCATCCGCTGGAAATAGAGGGATCATCAGATGGTATTTTAAGATACTACGGTACTCCACTGGCGACATATGCAGACCAAGTCCATCTATTGGAATAACAAGGAGAAAATCTTGAGCGTGATCAGCTTGTAGACATTTGAAAATGGCTTTCTGTCTAATGGTCATGTCAAATTTAACTTCTATGTCCTCAATTATTTTACTAAAAAGAGCACTCGCCAAAGCATTTTGGGATTTTGAATTTTTTAACTGATCCACAAGAGGGAAGATCGACACTTAGGCCTGGTGATGTCTTGATTTTTGGGTGGATAGGAGGGAAACATGCATGTGTGGACCTTACAGGAGTTTCTCCACTGGTGGGATTGAGGAGTGGAGCTTTTACAGTGGGACATTCTACCCTTAAAGCTGCTTCAGCCAAAGTGGGTAAGCATGAGAAAGCATGTATTGAGAATCAACATGCCTTTATTCCCTTTGGATTTGATACTTTTGGATTCTTAGCACCACAAGATGTGGAGCTTCTTAAAAGAGTCCAAAAAGTTATGAATAGTAATGTTATGGCTCCCAAGTGTATGGATGTTGTATTTCAGAGGATTGGATTTGCTATCCAAAAAGGACTAGCGGCGCAGCTTGTTGCCCGCCTGTCCTCTTCTTCAATGTAAATCTTTTCATGATATATAAATTAATAAGAATGCATAAATGGCATAGATTTAATTTAATGCATAAAATCATAAAAATTACATCTTAATCTTCATAACTCCAAAATTAACATAAAAATATGTTTTCTTCATTAGGAGAACCTAATAAGTTCATTGGTGATATTTCTAAAATCAAAATCTGAGTTTTTCTAAAAATTTCTAAAATTAGGGTTTCTATAAATTAATGTGCACTATGTACTCTAATACATGTTAATACATTGAAAATAGAAAAAGTGGAACTTGGACTCAATTAAAGTGGCGAAAGTTAGTAATTGATATAAGTAAGAGAGGTATGTGCAATCCCTCTTTATGTATGTGTATTCCTTACACCCTATGTTGGGATAATTGCAGCAAAACCCTATATTTCCCTAATGAGGCTTAAATGAACCCTAAATCTTCTATTCTTGAATCCTAATGTTATTTATACCTCAAATAAGATTATAATTTCTTCTTTTTTGGGTCTTATACCCCACTGCCATGCTTATTGAATATTATGACTACTCGCATGTAGATTTATGTTCTATATAATTTAAAGTAGCGGTACTTATGTGCAACCACCCATAGAGGGCATGTATTTAATTTCCCTGGGGAATGTTTTTATTCTCCCCTATATATTTGGGTAGGTGACTGGGAATGTCTTATTCTCCCTCACCTATAGGTTAGAGGTCCGATAGGTGCCTCAACCCTACTTAGTTAGGTAGACATAATTATCTTACATGCAAATCATTTTAATATACTTTTTAATGGCAAGTTTCTTTTGAATATAGCCTCATACTCTTGTTATCTTCATCTTATCATGAACCCTAGCATGTTCTTATTTGCTTTACTTATCTTGTTATCCTATTCTAGTTTTGTGACACATACTTTGTTTTCTTTCCTTCTTGCTGGGTGATTTCCTAACCACCCATGTTTAGATCGAGGTGTTAAACATGAACAAGGAGAACATAGCTTCCAACATGGACCTAGCTCTTGGAGATGTTACTTGGAGACAAATTTGAAGTAATTTAGACTTCCCTCTATCTAGATCTTTTTTTATTATATCGTGTTGTAAACCCTAATGGGAGATTTTGATGTACTTGTGTAATCTTTTATGAAAGTTGCATATAGTGAGTTATTTTTATTCCACTGCTACACTTTGGTCTTTTGCATACCATTATAATAAATTTGGAAAATTTATACCTATTCCAACATACCTTTGAGTGTGTTTGGAATGGATGTTCATTTTGCAATTTTTTTATAGTAAGCGGGTGATCCCGCCTCCTTACACACATCTTGAATAGGGTGTTTATTTCGGGACAGAAGGTTCTTCTATTTAATTCTAGACTTAAGTTACATCCGGGCAAGCTGAGGTCCAAATGGAGTGGAGCATTTGAGATTGTGCAAGTTTTTCCCCATAGTGCTGTGAAGATAATAGATGGGACTAGGTCATTCCTTGTTAATGGCAAGAGATTGAAGCATTATTTTGGCGGTGAGGTAGATAAAAGGATAGAAGAAGTGCAAGTCATTGCACTCCAGTAGATTCTTGCTCTTAGCCTCGTCTAGTCTGGGACGTTAAACAATGACGCTTGTTGGGAGGCAACCCAACCTTTATTTCCCTTTGTTATGTCTGTTTTAGCTTTCTAGTTGTTATTTCATCTTTTATTTCATGAAAAGGTAACTTGTCTCATTTTTTGGAGTGTGCAGAGCCACAAAGTTGGTACTACCGAGTCCATCAGTCGGTAGTACTAAATTTATGTCAGGGAGATATCCGCAAAAGAAAGGAAAACTTGGTATGACTAACAATACTAGTTGGTACTACCGAGTCTCTAAAGATTTCTTGCGCCTAACTGATAAGCATTCGGTACTATCGACATCCATGTCAGTACTACTGACTTTTTAACACCCCCAATTTCAAGACATCGAGATGGAATCTTGGAAATATTGAGAAAAATAGCAAACTCGGTACTACTAACTAAAAAGTCAGTAGAACCCGACACATGATGTCAACAATCCGTGGGCACTCAATTCAATGGCAGATACGATCTTCATCAGAGCAGTCAGTAGCATCGATTTGTGACACCAGTCGATACTACCGACTGGGACTCAATGCTACCGACTCTGAGTGACCCATGCTCCTGTCATCAGCAAACGTCATCCGTCGATACAACCGAGCCACGAATTCATGTTTACAACTCAGTACTACTGACTCTACCCAAGCCCACTTATATAAGGAGGGATGGGGAATCCATTTTCTTCACACATTCCTCCTCCACTCCTCCTCCAACTCAGAGCAAAGCTACGCTGGGCGCCGCCACTCTTCAACGAGCCTCTTTTTCTCCATCTTCCTTCTTGCTTTGTTGTCATGGCACCAAGGAGGGGTGCATCTTCATTGGCAGAGCAAGGAGAGTAGGTCCCTCGACCAACTCGTATTCAACATTCAAACACTAAAATCAAGAAGGTTTATGAGGAGCTTCTAATAAGGAAGATGCCACTAACATGATATGGAGATTGCACCTTGATCGAGTGAATGCGCTTCACTGACAACTTGCGTTGGTTATGTTAGTATCAGTTAATGGAGGTCGATGATCCATTCTTCAATGACTGGCTGACCTACCCAGAACTCTTTTGCTAGTTCTTGTCGTCATTGGAGGTCCTTGTCGCCCCCGGACACCAAATAGGAGGTGAATGGAGAGAAGGCTAAGTCAGTTTTTGCCTCTTCAACACCAACCACTCCATCACCTTGTGGGCATTCAACCACATCTTCAACTGGCCTCATGTCCCATAATGCTTTTCTCTCTCTGACTTTGACTATGACTTTGCATGGGAGAGGTTGACCGAGGTGCCAGAAGGTTTCCACATCAGTTGGCACGTCAACTCCGTCACTGACATCGAACATCCTTTTGCTCAAATTCTACATCACCTCTACACCAACACCATCTTCTCCCGCTCTGCCCAAGCCCAAGGGAAGGTCTAAAAGACAAGCCTCTTCTTCCTTTACAAACTATTGGAGCGAGAACCCATTAACATTGGGTCCTTCCTTCTCCTCCACATGGTCACAGTTAGGCACATGGTGCAGAGGAAAGGGCTAATTATTTTTGGGAGATTGATTACCCTTATCGCGTTGCACCTCCATCTCGACCAGTATACTCTCACACCGGTGGTGTCTTCAAAGAGGTTGGATCTCCATCACTTATGGAAGGCATATATCCTCAACTTACACTATAACACAGTGTATGCAAGAAGCACAATGGGAGGTAGGTACCAGGAGCTTAGCCTTCCCAACCATGTTTTCAATTTGCAAGGAGTCGAGCATCTTAGGTGGCTAGTCAGCGATGGTGAGGACAACAAACAAGCTGAGGAAGTACCCCATGATGACCCTGAGAAGCCACATGATGCCGACGACGAGGTTGAGGAGGTGGATCCCACCATCCCCATTACCCAGAGAGTGGTCTTGCACAAATGGGCACACACTTACGCTATCTCGAGCTCATCTACCCCGCCACCTTCTCAGAGGAGCACGAACCCTATGACATGGCGGACATGTATGGGATGCTGTAGGACATTTAGATAGGACAACAAGAACATTAGGCGATGTTGACTGGTGTGCAGGAGATACAAGGATGTCGATATTGAAATTAACATGCAATATATGAAAATGAACGTCTTCTCTTGGCCAACCAAGAGAATGTCCATATGCGCCTACAATGGATGGAGGAATATCAACAGTCATTCTTCTATGATTATTGGAACCATGGGTACTTTGGAGGATACCCGCAACCACCGCCAATGCTGTCGTCAGATCTATATTTTCAGGGGATGTTTCCTCCCACGACCCCAACATGCCACATCCACCACCTCCTCCATTCTGAGCATGGTAGCGCTGTTCCACCTTTTAAGTGAGAATGTTGACTATGTGGACACAATCATATTCAAGCTTATGGGGGGTGTTGGAACAACCATCTATCTTAGTTTTTTTTCCATCTTATTTTAGTTATTTTATTTTATTTTAGTTTTATGCAATTATAGGATACACATCTATCTAGTGTAAACGTGGAGCAGTAAATGCATGGTTTCTTATATCGAATAGATTGTACTCATAGGTGTCTTTGCAAGAAAATGGTCACATAATTATAGATTAATTGCAAAAATCCTTCTACAACACCACTTGAGGAAGTGTTTGGATTAGTCATCTTTAGGACATACGATATGAATGGACATCTAAATAAACCTTGAAATGTGAATGAAGATGTTGCTGATCCTAAGATGATCAAACCTTTAATGAGATCTTAAATGGAAATCTAAGAAAGAAACCTTAAGATTACCCTGTGCACATGTCATTAAAGAGGGACATATCATAATCTTATGAAAGGCATTGTCTCTTAATTATGTGATTCCATCCATTTTCCATCCATTTTTTGACTCACCACCTCAAGATGAAGGAGTACTCCAACTTATTTCCTTTTGATTGCATGGCATAGCATAATAGGTGTCGGGACCCACTCTTTTGATCATCATAAATACCAACCATTAGAGATAATCCCAAAGCCTAAACCCAGATTATGAAATAAAATAATGAATTCTCGATAAAGGCGATTGAACAATATACAAAAAACACAAATAAATTTTTCCTTTTTCTTTCTTCGTAAATTCATAAATCAATATCACATCAAGGACATCACATTTAGATATCACAAATATTATTCAAATCCATTATTACCAGAATCAAATCTTATTCTCATATGCGGTTCAATTTACATTAGATACATTTACATTGATGAACAAACTTAGTCTACAACCCATCCTAGGAAAGAGAGAGTATAGGGACATTCTAATCTATCTAGATTATGCTATTTATATCTTCTTTGTCACAACCTCTCCGCTGGATAGCATTCTACCTAAAAACATTTGAAACAACCTCATGAGACTCATATATAGCCCCAGTGAGTGGATACCTCCCACTCAAGCTAGGTACATGCATCAACATTAAATTAAGTATAATAAACTTAACAGAAACATGTAGATATTGAAAAGTCTAGTAGATAGTTCTATCATAAGTCAAATCTATCTTGTGAATCTAATCCAATAGATAAGGTAATCACTTAAACCAATTATAACTTTGAAATAACTTTTAGAGCATGTCTATGAACAAATCAACATATACTTCTTAGTTCAAATTAAGAACCCTGCTGCATGAGAAATAAGTCAAGTTCTAAGCATTTTGAATCAATACATAATAATAACATTATCTTTGTGAACTCCACCAGTCAGATCAGGAACACATCCTAGAGTCCTGAAGCCGAAGTACACATAATACATATCTACCAAACAATACTATCAAATAGCAAGCAATCCAACTCATATTCAGAATGGATATAAATCCCATCATTTATAACTTGTCAAACATGACATATCATAATATGAAATAGAAAATGTCAATAGCAACATGATTACTTTCTACAATAAGAAGCATAATCAACAATGACAAATCATCAAGTAGAAATACAAGGAATGTAAAAACCATTCAAATCATGTTCTACACGACTTATCATCTTTTATTCATTTGCCCTAAAACTACTTGGCTTGTACCTCACCAAGTAGAAGTCACTACACCTGATTCTCGTGTCAGTGACTCACTGTCACTATCTTAGGGTTTAGCTGACCACCCTAAGATATCAACAACAGACCCTGGCCACCTTACAGTTGCCTAAAGAGGCTCACATCCTCATCTCAGGTACACAAGATAGGAACCAACAAAACAATATATCACATATCACAATATTTCACATATTTCATTTCATCAGAGTCTATTCCATCTGGACATAGAGTTTCACAGCAAGGATTTAGGGATAGAGCCACTCTAGAAGACCCACTCCTAAATCTTGGTGGTCTAACCTTTAAGGTCTCAATCCACACTCCAAAAATCCTTCTCATAATTCATTGATTACTACAAGGAGATCTGTTTTGTTTCCCTAGTGTGGTCCTTAAGGGAAACTCACTGTGTTCAGGGCACCTAACTAGATGTTCCATCATTTCACTTGTTATTAATCTCCTTTACTCATCTTAAAAGAATTCAAAACGTCATATATCATATCTGTGTATTCTCGCGTAACTAGAATAAAATGAAACAGATTAAGTTTATCAATAAGGACAATGATCAATGCAAGAAGCATAATAAATTTGTATATTGCAACACATATGATTATTTCTATCTTCTACATCATCTCATAGCAATCATCAACAGTGGGCCTTCAGCCTGAGACATAATCTTATTTCCAATCATTTACCCCATCAAGGTTTTATCAACATCAGTGGGCTTTCATCCCTAGACATAATCTCATTATGCAACATTTACCCTTATCAGGGTTTCTCAAATGTAAGGAGTGCATATTAAGTTCAATTTCAACATATTTCTTATCAGTTCATTGTATATCACAATTCTTAACAAATATTAGAAGAGGCATTGAACTAGCAATAGTAAAAGCATATAGATGTCAAGTATCATTCATCATACTCATAATAGATTTATCATACAACATATGCTTGTTCGATCCAATCTCAATAGTCACAAATAAATTTCATGCATATACATGCATAGTAGACTTAGTTCTCTTCTTCTTTTATTTCACATTCTTTAGATGGGGTTACTAATCAACACATGTTGACTATCATTTGAAGTTTGTACTATTAGTCCATTCTTAGATTTCAAGTCACAATTCAAGAACACATTCTTGTAAAACAATTCAAACACTTGAATTTCATCTTTTAGTTGAATTCAATTATAGTTATGTGGATCTCTTAATACCTCATTTGAGTTTGTCATTCACTAAGCATCATCAAACTCATCATTTTAGAGTAAGAGTTACATTCTTAGAATCATCTACTAATTCCCATCTTTTTCCTTCCTTCATTTTATATCCAGTAGTCTCAACTTCTTTCATTTCATGTTCATTACATTATTCAGACCAATCTTTCTTGATTCACTTTACATACAATGCTTCTCTTCTACTTAACATTTATCAAATCCAGTTTTTAGTATATTTCAATTAATTTGGGTTAAGCCACATGTAATTAAAATAAAAGATAAAATACTTAACATACAATGCTTCTCTTCTACTTAACATTTATCAAATCTAGTTTTTAGTATATTTCAATTAATTTGGGTTAAGCCACATGTAATTAAAATAAAAGATAAAATACTTCATCATACTAACTTCATTAGTTTCACTTTTAACTTGCAATCACCATTAAGTATGTCTTGTTCATATTGCTCTTATATTTAGATAAGTGTACCATGTCATTGACTACTAATGTCAGTTCCATAATCAACAATGATCATTCTTTATTATACTATTCAGTTTATCTTTAAAGAATGGTTTAGGTTACATCTTCTTACATCATAATCTCTTATCATCCTTTACAATTCTCTGTTATGTAACTTGTATAAAAGGACCCACATTCATATGAGGGTTACTCATTATTCCATAAATTTTACTAAAATAGATGCATTAGGGTTAGATCATATTAGTAAGACTCATCATCTTTAATTGGAGTATTAATATTACACTCATCATTTCATCTCATTTACAAGATCATATACAAGTTCTAGCTTCATCATTCATATACGTCTTAATACTAAACATCTAGGGTTTTCAAGAAGTCATCCCTGGTTCAACACATCATAATATCCATATCACTAAGTAATTTCATAATGATGTATAGAGGTTCATTAGGGCTATTCACACACATGGAAACCCTAGTTTCCATTTTCACATATTCCATTCATCAATCATAAGTGTAAATTGATTAATTGACTCATTTGATTCACTTCCTCAAAACAAACCGTAATGAGGATATGTGGTCACCTCATACCGATCCTTATACATATATTATATTCAATTCCATTAAATTCAATAATACACTTGTATAATACAATCTAGTACAATTCAAATATGATTTTATACATGTCACTTCAATTCCAAGTATATCGGCCATTGGGCTGATTTTAGCAAAAAATCACATGAAATAGCATAGTCATCTACCCATAAGATTACCAATGGACCCTCAATCAATATATCAGGAACTAATCAAGTTCCAATCAATTAGAAATAATCAAAATAAGTAGAATTGGATCCTCCAATATCTTTTCCAAATCAATATCCAATCACATACATATACAAGAAAGGTTTCTGATGATTTTATCCAGATAGAATTACTCTTTCAACATAAATATAGAGCTTAGGAGGGAGAAAAACACTCACCTCAGGTTCCAAGCACCTTAAAAATGTAGGTCAACCTTTGAAATTTTAGAAACCCAATCAAACTCTACCAAATGAATCCAATTCTTTCTCCTCTCAACTTGAAAACCCTAGAAATGGAGATTAGAAGAGAAAGAGTGAGAAAAGGAGGAGATTTTATGTGATTTCAAATCAAATCAGAGGAGGTACGGAATCTTGACATGTGATAGAAGATTCACCATGAAATGCTATTCAAAAAAGCTAAACTTACTTGATTTCATCATATCTTGGATAGAGAAACCCTAGGTCAACATCTCCACCACTTTCTCTTCTCAAAACCCTAGCTCTCCTCTCTCTCTATAATTTCATTTCTTTGATAGGAATGATGAGTTATGAGAGCTCATTGTGTGTTAGGTTAGTCATATTGATGAATTGAGGTGCTTAGAACAATTGCAAAGAAGCCCTTCATTGTATTTTTATTTTGCTTAGACTGGTTGGTCGGTTGAGTTATAAACTCGACCGACACCACACTTTTTAGAACTCAAAAATCTTCCAAAAATTATAAAACTTTAAAAAACTATCTAAAATTGAGTTTATAAACAAAATTACAAATTTTAGATCATTTGGAATCACTAATAAATAACTAAAAATAAAATACTACACTGCTATATTGCAGTCTGTAGCATGGTCGGTCTAGTTTTTCCTATACAGAACTCGACCGACACCCCTCTCTATAGAGATAAAAAATCATCCAAAAATTACGTAAATTTAATATTATGTCTATAATGGAGTTTACCAACTAAATTTAAAATTTTAGATCAATTGGATATACTGATAAAAATATAAAATTCAATTACCACCTTACTATATCAATATGAAAATATGGTCGGTTGAGTTTGAAACTTGACTGAAAATAGGTTATAACATTCTTCAAAAATTCTGATATTTTTCAATAATGCTTAAATTTGAGATATACAAAACATATCCAAATTTCAATTAAATTTGATTTACACATAAAATACTAAAAATTAATTAGTAAGACACTATACTTATGAAATTCTGTATTCATATGTCATCAAAACCCTAACTTGGGCCGATTAGGGTTTCCAATTCTTAACCCTAATTATGTGAATAAAAGTATGATTAAATTTTCTAATTATATTCAAAACATCAAAATTAAACTACCATAATTAATCAAGCTTTAAACAATGATCAACTTAGTTAAGCATACAATCATCCAAGTAAACCCTAATTAGATGAGTAATTTGAAAACGGGTCATTACAATAGGTGACATGATAAATTAGCTTGTTCTTTGTTGCATTAAAAAAAAGTTGTAATTGTATGCATGAACAATTTTAGTGCATACCAATTAATTACATAACAATTTCATGTAGATTACATACATTCCATAGCATTCAATTATTTTTGTCATGTGGATTTTAGTCTCAATTTATGAAGATTGAAGTGTAGGGACATACCAGACCTAAGAACTCAGCCATTTTCCATTACATGACACTGGAGAGAGAGGAGAGCATAGGACTGAAGGCTTCTTCCAGGATGATCCCAACACCTTTGGTGGGTAATTATGCAGTCAGAAGACAGCAGATTGCACGTACGTCGAATGGGACCATCCGAATCGGCTATTCTCTAGGGGTTACTTTAGTTTTTTTAATGTTTCCCACATTTTTCTCTTTCTCTACCATGTATTCATCCATGGAAACCATGCGGGGCTAATCCCCTTGATTCATTAGGATCCAGGAGTAGCTCGGATATGCATTGTACTTGACTTTTATGCATTAATATCACTTTCATCCCTATTTTCTGGATATAAGTCTATGTGATTGTCTTGTTCTAGATATGCTTGATCACCACAGGTAGATTGTTAGATCCTTAATCATTTCATAAGAGAGATTAAGGGTTGGAAAAGCATAGATTTACCCATTTACTGCACCCCTTGGGAAAGGTGGATTGTAAACGAGAGGAGAAACCCATAGATAATTCGTAATACACCTAACTAATCAACCAATTACTATGGAAATGGGATTGTCATTAGAATAGGTAGTGAACTGCACTTTGGGAGTGAGCAGTTCTTGCTACATGCTCTTTATCTAGGGATAGGGGTTATAGATATTAGTGTGTAGATTTAATTGCAGTGTTATCCATGGTGAAACCACAACCTTGAGGAATTTGTTTAAATCTGAGTTACTTATTCTTCAATCTTGTTTTGTTTCTGCATTCATTTTTACTCAACCAACCCAATTCAACTATTTTTACCGACCTAGCTGATTAGATCATAGTTAGTAGTAGTATTCTAGAATTTGTTTCCTTGTGTTCAGCTCGGGCCTCACAAGGTCTGTATTACTCAATACATTCACTTGCATATAACACACGGTAAACACGTGTCAACGCCCTGTCATCTAGATGTGTGATCGTCACCATAAGTTGGATCAATTATGGCTGAAGGTTCAAACAGAGGTGGAATGGGGTCTTATGGCCCCATCTCATGCACTCCTCCATCTGGTTGCCGCCTCCTACTGCCACCTCTAGACGCCACTAAACTACTCTCTGCATGATATGTTGGATTACATAAAAACAAACACAACAACCTAGGTCCTATGTCCCTATAGACTCTATGAACCTAAGGCTTCAATGCCATCAAATGTGGCAACCTGCCATGCTAAATAGGATTACTCAAATCTAAGACATTTATCAAACACATGCTAATCATGTCACAAAGAAGGTACAAAATTAAAGATGAATAAGCCTTCCATTCATGCTGGAGAACATTTAAACAAAGGTCCAACATCTATATATACATATATATATAAATATATATATATATATATACATATATATATATGTATATATATGTATATATATACATACATATATATATGTAGATATATATATGTGTATATATATGTAAATATACATACATATATATGTATATATATGTGTGTGTGTATATATATATACATACATACATATATATATATATATATATATATATATATATATATATATATATATATATATATATATATATATATGGGTATATCTTCGCTACCCGTGCGGGTAACTAAGATTCACTACCCGTGCATCTGTTTTGTAACAGGAAGGTATGTATTTGTAATGAGACGCTCCAAATTGTAATAGACAGACTCATTTTGTAAATATAGTGTGATGTTTGTATTCTCCATCTGGAAATAGTAAAATATATATTTATGACTGTAATAGCGTTGTAATACAAAACGAGTCTTTGTATTACAATTTTGGTCATCTCATTACAATTCAGACCATCTCATTACAAATGCATGCCTTCTTATTAAAAAACAGATGCACATGTAGCAAATCTTAGTTACCCGCATGGGTAGCAAAGATATACCCTATATATATATATATATATATATATATATATATATATATATATATATATATATATATATATATATATATATATATATATATATATATATATATATATATATAAGGCTAGAATACACTCAAGTGTACAGATGACGCCGTACACCTCAATGTTGTTTGCCTATCTAGACCTTGTCTTTCCAAAATGTAATCCATTGATCCTCATGGTTACAATCATGATAGGCCACATACAAAATTTGAGCTCATTTGGATGAGTGTAAGTTACTCATCCAAGGATAACAAAATTGACGAACAAAACTAATTTGAAATGTATGATTCTTGCCTCCTTTAGATGCACGACCTATAAGTATCCAAATGAGCTAAAATTTATAATATAGTATGTTCTTAAGATATTTAACAAGATCAATGGTTTAGAATTTTCAAAAAAGTACTACATCTTTAAAAATGACTAAGGTGTACATTGCCTCCGGTACACTCGAGTGTATACTAGCCTGATTCTCTCTCTCTCTCTCTCTATATATATATATATATATATATAGGGTGGCGATATAGTGAGAAACATTCTATGGTGAGAGCGTGAGAGGCGTTTGAATAACTATAAATTTGTATCTTATTTTTAATATCCAACCTTATGGATGGGAAGAACATCATTACATTTACCTTCACACAAAAAATCATCACAATCAGGTGTCTTTTACATGTTCATATATACAATATACACATTTTACATCCAACGATCAACCTAAAACTCAATATTGAGCGTTGAAAAGGATTTGCTTGTTGTGCGTGTAATACAAGTCCTATGTGGAAAGGTAACTAATAGGGTATATTTTTAATCTGTATGGTTTGATTATGAAAATTTGATCATTGTACAAAGTTATTCAAATGCCTCTCATGCTCTCACCAAGATATGTTTCTCACTAGATCATTGTCCTGTATATATATATATATATATATATATATATATATATATATATATATATATATATATATATATATATATATGAGTTAGTTTTTAATACCCGTGCGGGTATCTTGTTTATGTTACCCGTACCTTCAAAATACGGTGGCATGCCTCGTAAATTTAGACGGAATGTCAGCCGCCCGGATTCCCGTCTCAACAGTAGTCCGCCCGGACTCCATCTCAACAATAGTCCCAATTCCGCCGATCTCTCTGAATCGTCCCCCCTATGCTCTCGTATCTAGCTAGACTCCGGTGACCAACTCTACCATCACTCCTTCAGGCTCCACAATGGTGGCAAGGTAGACTGACTTTGGTGACCCGACGTTGGTTCGTATGAAGTGCATCGACATCCTCCTCTTCTCAGCCACTCTACTACCGTTGCCAATAAACACGGCAGAGAACTACGGGCAGTTTAGGTTCCTAGCATGCCCTACCCGCCTCGCCATGCTGCAGTCGGCGTTAGCCGTGCGCGTGATGATCTGTATGTTCTGCTGACTATAGTTGAGATTACATAAGAAATCAACATAGTCGAGCGTCCTGGCGTCGTACACAAGCCCAGGGTCCATTGTCCTCTGTGGGTCGACGTGTCCTGTGCCGAAATCCATCGGTCCTGCGGAAGAGTTCTGTGTGGTCTCGTCCATCAGCATCGTTCTCCTGTTGTCCTGCGTGTTCGCCGTCGTCATCAACGTGGAACGGACTGCGGCGGGGCTCCAGTCCGGGTGTGTGGGTTGGAGGAGCGTCAGGAGGCTCGACACGTGCCGGCAAGCCATGGACGTTCCGAAAGGATATTGAACTCGGACCTCCGGGCGTCGGCTGGGATTCCCATTGGAAGAGTTCTGTGTGGTCTCGTCGATCAGCGCCCACGCTTCGGATCCAAAGTCTGCCCTAAATACAGTGAAGACCAAGTTCTCGTCGACCAAGACAAGTAGCAGTTCTCCCTCTGAGTCCACGAGGTATCTCTGTCCGCACTCTGCCGTGCGTGGCAGCGCTTGGCGGTCCATGTTCAGCACCCTCTTCTTCAGCATGGAGCCGTCGATGTTCACCTCAAGCAGCTTCCAGTCCAGCCCCAGGAAGTAGAACCCTCCCTTGCACGAGACGACGCCAGAGCATCGTGTAGGCAAGGGGCTATTGTTGCTTCCGGAAGGCGCTGTGGGATTGCTGCTGTCGGTCGTGGGTAGCAGCGGGGACCAGCGGTCGTCGGTGCCTAGCCTGACGAAGAAGGCGCGGTCAGCCGCCTACGGTGGCGACCACGCAGTCAGGTTCATCAGGTGAGGAAAAGATGGCTATGTGCTAACCTAACCACTGAATTCCTGTATCAAATCAACTGCGCGCTGTATTCATCGGTGGCGTCCGCGACGGCGATGCCAATGTCATTGGCTCTGAGCGCTAAGAGAAAGACGGTGGCATAAAATGTAATTACGTAATATGACTCAAATCTCACGGGTAGCGAACGCTGAATACCCGCGCGGGCATTGAATTATCAGCCTATATATATATATATATATATATATATATATATATATATATATATATATATATATATCAGGCATCTTTACATATGTTCTGTGGTCTCAGCCACAACTTGTTTACAAAAGATATTTTCCACATATTTACATCATGTACATGGAATAAGATACACTACCAGAAACCTGAGACGATATACAACATCATTAAAACTCCCCGCCTAGACCTGAGTGTACATGGTCAACTCTAAGACTCTATACAACATAACCAACAGGCAATAGATCCTTCATGCTACTCTACGTATAATGATGTTCCCGATCACCTAAAAGGATGTGGTAACTGATAGCACTCTACTTTACATACTTTATATATATTTTTTACACCTCTTTTAGTATAACTTTCATCAGTTTTTCACATAATTTTTCTATCTTTTTGACTAAAGCCTTACTTACATGTTTTTAGGAACATCCACAAATTAGGTCGCGGTTTTGGGGACCACGACCACAGTCCACTTATTTCCCAACCGCGACCGCGATTCCAGCGTAGCCCAGAGATCTTGATCATTAGGCAATAAGGAAAGACCACAGGCGTGATCACTGATGGACTCCTGAAGACCGCGACCGCGGTTGTCACAAGACTGCGATCGCGGTTGTCACCAGACCGCGACCACTGATGGACTCCTGAAGACCACGACTGTAGTTACTAGAAGACCGCAACCAAGATGGATCATGATAAGAGATGAATAAGGCACAAACCGCAACCGCTATCTTTCCCTCACTTTTCACCAGACCGCGATCACAGTTCTAAGTCAGTGGAGTGTGCCTATAAATAACACACCCATCTGTCTTGTCAAGACATCAGATCAGAGATAGGATCCAGAGGACCATGAAGTGCTGCTACATTCCAGATTCATCCCCGACCATTCCATCCATCAGTCTTGGATCTCTAAAGGCAAAAGCTGAGGAGAGAGAAGATTGAAGATTCCTTCTTTGAGAGAAGAAGACCATCCATGCTGTCCACGTGATAGATCCATATCTGAAGAAGTAGTGTGTCGTATCACGTCTCTTACTCTCTAGATCTATCATTTTGCTGTACTTCCTCCCTCTCTTCATGGTATCTCATGGATCTATCCTTCTGTAACGTCGTTATGCTGTCCACAAGCATGAGTGGCTAAACACCTTAACTCAGGTTGGGAGTAGCCATTAAGGCTCTCCTAACATGTATATTGTCTCTTTTTATTGAATATGCATATTCTTATCATGATTATCTCCATGAACCTATTTTAATGCTTCACTTGTATGCTTAGCTAGCATCTTGTGATGTTTGATTGTTGATATCTTGAGAGAGTAATATCACTTTTATCACATGTCATGGAGTAGTATGAATGCATGAGAGTGCTGGAATGCTAAGGTTTTAAAACCATATGTTATGTTGCGAAGTTTACGTGTGGTCATCTTGAGAGAGAGGCTACCCTTAGACTAAGATCCTTCCTCATCTTGAGAGAGAGTGGAATAGACAATTTTGATGGTTTCTTGTAATCTTGGTAAGAGTATGCGACAGAGAGATGATGTTGCATGCTGGTGAAATCCTTAGGTGAACCCCAACCCAGGTTTCCTCCCATACTTGTTTCATCTTCTTTCTTTTGTTTCTTTTGCTCTTGTTGTTCTTGTTTCTTTTGAACTACTTTAGTTTGCGTGCTACCGTTCCTTAGGGAACACCTTTTGTTTACCCTCTTCGGCAGGATTATACGAGTGCAAGATTCCATGTGCTTAACACTACCAACCTTGTCCCTGTGTTTGACCCTGACCGCTACATCAGACCCCGTTTATAGTTGCGGGGGCCTGAGAGTCGGGTTACCTCTTTAAAAGTCCGACTACTATGAATCCACTCCTTTTGGACGTGCGGTTTAGGCCGGTCAACTTTTTGGCACCATTGTCGGGGACAAGGCAAAACAACACTATTAAGAACCTGAGTCCGCTTACTATACTCCCGTGCCTCAAGATTAGCAATAAGCTTGACAACACAGTTACTTTAAGATTGATAAACCTGGGTTTGTGTAGAGTAGTTTGTTTCGACTAGTTCAGTTTCCTAACTTGACTGTACGATCTATTCAGGTACCCAGGAAGAAGCAACTTGTTTGACTTTACTCCTTTTTGCCATGCCACCTCGCATGGACGTTACCATTTCAGGCGATGAGCGGAATGTGAGGAATGAACAACACCCACCTCCACCAGCAACTGATGAAGATAGAGGTGGCCGTTACAATGACGACCATCAGTATCAAGAGCAAGAAGAGCAACATATAGAGGACGATCGTCACTACGAGGAGCGTTTCCATTGTCGTGGGCATAGAAGAAACCATAACAACCACGAGTGCAATCGCAGGAACAACGATAGCAAAGACGATGAGGAGGAGGAGAAGACTCTTTGGGAGTTGGCTGCTACCAGAGCCAACAACTCAAGATGCCCTGTGATCATCCCGAGATTCGATGCAGTGAACTTTGAGCTGAAGCCACCTGTAATCTCTATGATCCAAAACAAAAGCTTCTGAGGGAATTCAAAGAATGATAACCCTTATCATCACCTCGATGCTTTTAAGAATATCTGCAAAACCATCAAGATGCGTGAAGTTCCACAAGAAGTCATTTACTGCAAAGGTTTTATTTTCTCCTTAGAGGACAAGGCACTATCCTGGTACCTTGGATTACCACATCAATCTTTGAATGGTTGGAACACATTGGATGTTGCTTTAGTGAACAAGTTCTACCCCATAGAGAAGACTATTCGTAACAGGAAGAAGATCACATCTTTCACGTAGAAAATAGGTAAGAATCTGCATGAAGCCTGGGAAAGGTACCAGGAGTATCAGAGAGATTCCCCTCACCATAATTATAAGAAGGGTTTCCTAATAATGATGTTCTACAATGGTCTAACACCAGACAAGAGAGTCTCGCTAAATACAACAACATGAAGCGACTTTCTCGGTAAAAGCCCAGTAGATCCAAAAAAATCATCGAAGACATGGCTACGTTACAATCTGGGGCTGATTATGACAGGACTGACCGAGGGTGTGCCAAAAAGGCCACAAACGAAGGGATGTCAATTAAATCAAAGGCTCTCGAGGAAATCACATCTCAGACATAAAAGATAGCCACTGATGTCCGACAGTTGAAGGAATCTGGGGGAAAGGGAAAGAAGCACGTCAAAAAAGTGATGAAATGTGTCACTTGTAGTGAAGGTGGGCACGGAATGGATAACTGCATATACACCCAACCCGAAGAATCAAGTGAAAGCGAGTCTGGGGAGGAGGAAGCTGAAAATGTCTCTTATGCTAACTTCAAGAGACCTGATCACCCAGGTTTCAGTTATGGTAACAAAAACACCGCAGAGAATTCACATCAACTAAATAATCCACCCAAGAAGCCACCAGGTTTCGAGAAGAGAGGCAGACAAGCTCAGTATACTAGCACAAGTACTTTCCAGACAAACAAGGCCAATTATCAAGGTCAAGGGAAGTATCAAAACTGCCAAGTGGCAAACACAAGTTAAGGACAAGAACAAGCTTAAGGACAAGGTCAAATAAAGGATAACAGTCAACCTGATTTAGTAGCTCAACTGTTCAATTTCATAAAGAGGTAGGATATAGTGAACAACCAACTTACACAAAGTGCACTGTCCAACTCTGGTGTTCTGAATACAATGCAAGTCCAAATGGAAGATATGCAAACACATCAATGCCAGATAGACCAACAACTTGCGTAGCTGGCTGAGCTAGTAAAGAATCCTTCAGGAAAGATACCATCTAACACCGAGTCTACCAAGATGGTGATGATTAGATCAGGAAAGATGATAGAACACCCAGAGGTGACCAGACTTGAAGAGCCTGAACCAGAAATTATTCCTGAGAGGTTAGCAGTAGGACAGGGACAGCAAGCGGAAGCTAGAGAACCAGACCCTGTTGAGGACATATTCACCAAAAGGAGTCCATATTCTCCCAGAGTGCCATTTCTGTAAAAACTCAGAAAAGCACATCTTAAAAATAGATATGAAAGGTTTATGGAAGCTGTGAAAAAGCTCCATCTCGATGCACTATTCCTGGATGCTTTAGAAGAAATGCCAATGTATGCCAAGTTTTTCAAAGACCTAATCACAAAGAAAAGAAGAGGAGGAAGAATTGAAATAGTACACCTAGCCAGTATGTCAACTGATTTCGTAAAGGCAGAGTTACCTACCAATAAGAAGGACCCTGGAGCCTTTAATATACCTTTTGGTGTGGGAGATAATATCGAAAGAAAAGGTCTCACTGAGTTGGGGGCTAGAATCAGTCTGATGCCTTTAAGCCTTGTGCAATCATTGGGGCTGACTGATATGGTCATGACTAATATGAGGATCGAGTTAGCGAACCACACATTCAAAAGGTCCATGGGAGTAGTTGAAGATGTTCCGATTCATGTGGGAAGATTTTTCATCCCGTGTGATATTGTTGTCATTGATACTGTAGAAGATCCTAAGTGCCCTATCATCTTCGGCCGCCCTTTCCTGGAAACCAGGAGGGCTTTGATTGATGTCACTGAAGGCATCATAACTCTGAGGGTCAGAAATGACCAGATTGATTTCAAGGTAAAAGATGCAATAAAAGGACCATCTCTGATCAAATCTGCCTACTTCATGGACATCTACAATCAATATTGTGAAGAAGTGAAAGAAGATACTGCAGTGGTATCTCTTATGAGGCATTGAACAACCATGATTCAGAAATTGAAGACCCCAAGGTTACTGAGATCCTCGAATACCTATATCAAGATGAAGAAGATCTGAGTGAGGAGGAAGAAGTAATCGAGACAGTTAAGTATGCCTCTCTGGAACAGGCACTAGAGGAAGAGAAGGCACCTAAACCCAACCCAGAACGGAAACAGCTACCGGAAGGTTTGAAGTACGAATTTCCAGATCATGAAAAGAGAAACCCTGTTATAGTTAATGCTAATCTAACTGAAGATCAATTGGAAAGACTTCTTAGGGAGTTAAAGCTACATATGCAAGCTATTGGCTATTCTGTGGATGATATCAAGGGGCTTAATCCTGCCTTATGCATGCACCACATAAATTTGGAAGATTCGATAAGACCTCTAGTTCAACCCCATTGGAAGCTAAATCAAATGTTAAAATAGGTTGTGAAAAAGGAAGTCATTAAGCTAAGAGACGCATGTATTATTTACCCAATCACCGACAGTAATTCGGTAAGCCCTATTCATGTTGTGTCGAAGAAAGGGGGGATGACTGTTGTGAAAGGAGATAAGGGAGATGAAGTAGCCACCCAGACTGTCACTGAGTGGAGAATGTGCATAGACTATCAAAAACTAAACCAGGCGATGAAGAAAGATCACTACCCGCTACCCTTCATCGATCAAGTTCTAGAAAGATTGGTGCA
This sequence comes from Alisma plantago-aquatica, assembly GCA_963693085.1. Lineage (NCBI taxonomy): Eukaryota > Viridiplantae > Streptophyta > Magnoliopsida > Alismatales > Alismataceae > Alisma > Alisma plantago-aquatica. Next base: position 1,380,471,180 of record OY856410.1, on the reverse strand, counting down.
TCATGAATACTTTTACTTTTTAGATGGCCATTTCAAGTTTTACCAAGTTCCTATCTTACCCGACGACCAGAGAAAACTACCTTCACTTGTCTATATGGCACCTATGCTTTCCGAAGGATGCCGTTTGGACTGTGAAATGCTCCTGCAACATTCCAGTGTTGCATGATTTTGATGTTCTCAGATTTTCAAGAAGATATTGTGGAGGTTTTTATGGATGATTTTTCTGTCTATGGAAAAGATTTTGATGGTTGTCTGAAGAACCTATCATTGGTCTTGTAGCGCTGTGAGGAGAAGAACTTATTTCTTAACTGGGAGAAATGCCATTTCATGGTTCAAGAAGGTATAGTCCTGGGCCAAAAGGTTTCAAAAAGAGGAATTGAAGTGGATATAAGCAAAGTCGAGGCTATCTCTAGACTGCCTCCACCTAAGTTTGTGTCTGGAGTACAAAGTTTTCTTGGTCACGCTGGATATTATCGAAGATTTATAAAGGATTTTTCTAAGATTTCAAAGCCATTGTCAAATTTGCTAATCAAGGATGATGAGTTTGATTTTACAAATGATTGTTTGAAGCCTTTCCAGACATTAAAGGAAGCACTTGTAACCCCACATATTCTTCAAGCTCTAGATTGGGAGCTACCCTTTGAATTGATGTGTGATTCTAGTGACTACACCGTAGGAGCAGTCCTGGGACAGAAAAAAGACAAGAAACACCATGTCATCTGCTATGCCAACCGTGCTCTTGACGAAGTGCATATAAATTATACAACCACAGAGAAAGAGATGCTCGCCATCGTCTTTGCCTTTGACAAGTTTGTATCTTATCTAATTGGGGCAGAGGTAAAAGTTTACATAGATCATGGAACAATAAGATACATAATACAAAAAAAGACACCAGGCCTAGACTGCTAAGGTGGGCATTACTTCTCCAAGAGTTCAATCACAAAATCATTGATAAGAAGGGGGCGGAAAACGTAGTGGCCGACCACTTGTTAAGGATTATCGTCGAAGACAAGAATGAGCTGCCAGTCAATGATAACTATGTAGATGAGGCTTTTCTTATGATAGAAGTTGAAGAACAAAAGTCTCCGTGGTTCGTAGATAACTGCAACTATCTTGCTTGAGGGGAGTTACCCCCAGAGATAACATATCATCAGAAAAAGAAACTATTTTCATACGTAAGGAACTACTATTGGGATGACCCGATGCTCTTTAAAAGGTGCTCTAATAACTTGTACAGAAGATGTATCCCTGAGGAAGAGGTGCCTCTCATCTTAAAGGAATGTCATTCCTCACCTTATGGAGGACACCTGGGAGGTGGAAAGACTTCCACTAAAGTCTTGCAGTCCGGCTTCTACTAGCCCTCACTGTTCAAAGACGATGCTGCTTACGTCAAATCTTGCAAGGAATGTTAGATGACAAGTAAAATTGGAAGAAGAAATGAAATGCCTATTGCAGAATGGGTTGAAGTAGAAGTTTTTGACGTGTAGAGAGTCAACTACATGGGCCCATTTCTGCCATCCCAGGGGTATAGATACATCCTTTTTGCTGTTGACTATGTTTCAAAATGGGTTGAGGCTGTAGCCACCCAAACATGTGACTCCAAAGCTGTCATAAAGCTTTTCGAGAAAACATTTTTTCCAAGATTTGGTGTACCTCATACTATGATTAGTGATGGAGGTTCCCACTTTGGGGAAAAGTAGTTTAAAAATTTGCTAAAAAATTACAGAGTCAAGCACAAAGTTGCTACACCCTACCACCCCCAGACTTTGGGGTAGGTAGAAGTGTCAAACATACAACTTAAGAAAATTCTTGAAAAGATAGTTAGCAGAACTAGGAAGGATTGGGCGATGAAGTTGGATGATGCCCTTTGGGAATATAGAATTGCTTACAAAACCCCTATAGGAACTACACCCTATAGACTCATATACGGGCAATCTTGTCATCTACCATTGGAACTCGAGCACAAATCCCTCTGGGCAATTATGTTTCTGAATATGGACATGGAAAAGGCTGGCCAAGGATGTTATCTGCAACTGCAAGAATTAGAATAATTGAGATTACATTCCTATGAAAATGCAAGGATTTACAAACAAAGGACCAAGGTGTGGCACGAAACCCACCTAAAGAACAAGGATGTTCATGAAGGAGACAAAGTACTCCTCTTCAACTCTAGCATTCGGCTGTTCCCTGGAAAGCTAAGAACCAGGTGGTCAAGTCCCTTCACTGTGGTAAAAATCTACCCATCATGGGTGATGGAAATCCAAGGGGAGAAGACTGGAATCTTCAAGGTTAATGGCCATAGGATAAAAAGGTTTTATGAAGATGAGGCCTTTGTGAGAAGATCTGAGATCAATTTGGAGTAACCAAATCAACCAAATGAGAGAAGCAATGAAGATTTACCACACCCAACTGCAGTACCGAAGGAATGAAGTTTTACGAAGTCTAGCTAAGAGACTTTAAAGCAAGCGCTTCTTGGGAGGCACCCCAAGTTGATCTTTGTTTTCTCTTGCTCTTTCACTTTGTTTAAGTTTTTCTTCTTTTTGATGTACATGTTCATTTTCGTTTGAGTATTTTAAGTTTCACCTAAAGAATCGATCCTTGTGTGATATGGTCGTGGTCTAAACCGCGACCGCAGTTTAGCACTTGCCTACACGAGACCGCGTCCGTGGTTGTTCTTTGCAGCAACCGAAAACTACGACTGTGGTTCTTTCACAAGAACACTGCGACCGCGGTACTTTCACGAGAACACCACGACCATGGTTCTTCCAAATGAAAACTGCGAACGTGGTGTTTCCCTTTTACTTGTTTTTGGTCGCGGTTACTTGCATATATATATATATATATATATATATATATATATCCTTAAACCCTCACATCTTAAGTTCTTTTTGCTCACAGTCTCTTCCAATCTAAACCCTAATCTCCGCTCCGATCGCGACTGATGATCTGCTCCAGTAGCGACCACCCGATTGGCAACCCGTCCACGTTTGTCTCCTCTATCACTACCATCATTGAGGTTAAACCTTTTTCTTTGCGCTTCTCATCGTCGTACCACCTTCTCGCCTAAAACTGATCCTTTTCGCCCCGATTCTTGGCAACCGACATTTAACTGGGGTTTCTCTTTGGTTCCGTTGGCAATTATCCCAACCGCCTCATGGCGACGTTTGTTAATAACCTTTAAGAAAACCCTAAAACCCTTAATAATGGAACAACTAAAGTTGGCAAACACAAATAAGGGATCATCGAACTAAGGGAGGAACCAGAAGGGTCAGAAGAAGGAAAACCGTGACCACGGTCATCACCTCTACAACCGCGACCGTGGTGTGTTTGAAAACCTCAACACCGACCGCGATGTTTTTCTCTGACTACATAAACTGCGACTTGCCCAAGACAAAGAGAAAACTGCCACCGTGATCTTAACCACGACCGCGGTCTTTACTCAGAAAACCGTGATCGCGGTGTCATAAGGTTTTCCAAAGAGACCGCGACCGCAGTTGTTCCACACAAAACAACTACGACCGTGGTCCTTCCTTATGAATCGCGACCACGGTCCTTGGTCAAAAAACTATGACCGCAATCTCTTTAAGAGACCACGACCGCGATGTACTCTGAAGTTATAAGACCATGACCACAACTTCTATTCTCTCTCCTTGAACTTGAAACTTAAATAATTTACTAAATACCTATCCTGAGCTAATTGTAATAATATTAACTTCCATTGAATCAGATTAAAACTAATTCATTCAAAAATTTACAGAATGTCTTCTCCAACAACCAGCGACCCCCTATACGAGAAGGCTACTTCCTTGAAGGAGGTAGAAAAGATAGTCAAGGACTTGATAGAAGCACTGAAGATGAATACTTCTCTACCAGTGCCAAAATGAGTGGAAATACAACTGAGTTTGGAGCAGTACCAAAGGATACTGGGGGAGCTGTGACATGGTCTATTATCACACTAACAAACTCACTCAGGGTTGAAATCCCTGAGCTTTTACCAAAACCTTGTGCAATAATACCACCTGCAAGCGGACAAGTCTTATCACAATATAGTTGAGGATCGAATCCCAAGGGACAACATTTTTAAGAATCGTTGTTAGTCAAATCTAGCTCAAGCAAGACTAATATTTAGAATGATTGAATTGTTTGAGGTTAATTAAACTAATTGCAAGGAAGTAAAGAGCAGAATTTAAGTTGGATCTAGATTAATGATATGGGATCACTGGGGGTGGTCTCGGGTTTCACCACCACTGCACATGCGAACACATCCAATCACAAAACATCCATGCAAGATCTAACTATCCAAATAGAACTATTGTGAACCCTCCCTGAGGGATGTTTAGGTCTGCGTAAGCATCACCTTAGGCATCAGATGTCTCGTCGCCATCCAGATCATACACTTACAGTTTCGAAGATACAAAATCCAACTGAAGCTGTGGCCCTCCCTGAGGGATGTTTAGACACATAGAAGCGTCAGTGTGGGCTAGGTAGCTCATCCCCTCACAGATCATACACTTACGACCTTAAGGAATCCCATTCGATTCCTATTTTTGGAGTCAACCACATTAATCAACATTCTATCCTACATATTGAAGTTCTCGCAACATAAGAAAGAACAAGATAAAAGCAAGCAGGTGATCAATCTACAAGAAAATATCGACGATTAACAACAAAACGAAAAGCTATATACATTGCCTTAGAATGTTTAACAAAAGAACATGCTAGCATGGGCAACAGGGCTAGTCCCCGCACCCCAGTGAAAAGAAACTACTCGCTCATGATGTGAGAAATAAGAAGAATAAGAGAGAGGGAAGATTCTGCCATGAGAATGATGCAAAAGGTAGTCGTAGCTCGGTGAAGATGATGCAGTCTTCTATGTCGGAGCAGATCTGGATGAAGAGGAAGAACCACCAAGGCAGACATGGTAGATCTTCTTCTCCACCTTCCTTCTCGTCTTGGCCTCCTTGCTCACAGCAAGAGGAGCAGGTGAAGTGGCAATGTCATGGATGTACATGGATGGAGCTAGATCGAACCTTGCGTTTGGGCAGCCTGGTGGCATCCCAAATCCGATGCCTCAAATGAGGACCCTGCTGGTCCTATTTATAGGCGCACTGGTTGGGGTCTCCACGCTTTCGACCCAGCTGCAATTTTTACAGTCATGATGTAACGGTTTTGGAGACCATTTAGTCTTCTAACGGTCTGGAGTTGATATTTCCAAACGGTCTGGAGATTTTACCTCCAAATGGTTTCTATTCTAATGGTCTTGATCTTCAGCAAACGGTCTCAACGTCCCTGTTGGCCTAATGGTCTGCTGTGTAACCAGTCTTCATCTCACTGTTTGTGCGCCAACTGGTCTTGGTCATGCGATCGGTCTTGCATTCCCTAGCGGTCGCGGGTCTCATGTCCATACGGTCTCAGAGACCGATAATCATCCAAATGGTTTTGATCTCTGATCGGTCTTGAAGAGCAGATGGCACACGATGGTGGCATGTGGGTGTTGCGGGCACTATTGTCGTTCATGGAGGAGGCAGCGATGACAGCAGTAGGGATGTTTGGTGGCCTAGGCGACAAAGGCCTGGAGTTTGCAAAGGCGGCAAAAGGAAGAAGAAGATGGAGGCAGAGGTAAGAAGGGATCTGATGTGTTGGTGGCGATGGCAGGGACTGCAGGTCTAGGTGGAGGGAAGAGCAGGTGTAGTGTCAGAGATGGAGGTGGTGCTGGAGTGGCGTCATTGCTGTGAGGAGGTCGACCCTGGTGCAGGTGCTGGCGGCCTCTTCTTCATGATCCTGGATAGGTGGCCGTCCATTCGGTCTTGAGAAGGCGGTTGCCCATACAGTCTTGAGACTGAGGGAGGGGGAGATCGTATGGAATTAGACCGATAGGGCAGATTGTGATTGAAACTGTTAGCCCAAAATCATATGGCCGAGAGACAAAATGAAGGAAACCACTAGGGTCGAGTGAACGAGGACCCTTGATCCATGATTTGATGGTGCGGAAAGGCTCGCGGTCTAAGACCGTGTGAATGAATGGCTAAGACCGATAGGTTGAAACTGAATGGATGAAACCGAATGGTTCAGATTGATTGTTCAAGACCATTTAGTCAAGACCGTGGATGAGAGGATCATGGGTGAAGGTAGATCTAGGGTTGAGAAAGGTGGGGCCCACTTATTAGGGTTTGTTATGGATGATGGTTGATGGAGATAAAGGTGGAATGAAGCAAGTGGTGGTGATGATTATGTTGAAGGTGGATTAGGGTGAAGCAAGTGGTGGTGATGATTATGTTGAAGGTGGATTAGGGTTAAATGGAGGTGGGGTCCATCTGATGGTTGAACCTCATCATGACCTGCATAAAATCAACATAAACTCAACTAATAATCTTGATAATTGAACCAATTAAGCAATTTTGCATTTTGCGATATTTAGTAGATGAAAGTGAAATCATTGATTCAAATTGGGCCCAAGATGGCGATTGAATATTATGATGAATATGCATTTATCAAAACACCCCAAACTTAAACGTTGCTCGTCCTTGAGTAACACAAAATCTGAAATAGTCGCCACATGAATACTTTCAACTCGTGTGATTGCCTCATCTTCACATCATGATTGTTTCCTTTCTACTTAGTATAACTAAGCATCTCAACTTCCTGAGATCACTGAACATATCTTACCATATCTTCATTCTTGAGTTTGTTTTCCAACATCATTTCCGCCTCACTTTTTCCAAAAACAAGTATGTCAAAGAGTTTTGTAAGAGTCCAAAGATACCCGCAAAGCAACAAGTGTGCACCTGATTTGACACTGGTGTTTTTTAGGATAGAGGATGCATTCATTGTGCCTTTAGGTGGAAAAGGGAGTGAAGTATTGTATGGAAGAAATAAATCTCTCCTTTATTCGACTAAAGATTTTTATTATATGATTTGGAATTTCATTTATTGCATTTTTTGTACAAATCTCACCTCTATTCGACTCGAGATTGCATTTATTTGTATGCACTTTGGCATCTTTTCTTGGTGGTACACCCCTATTAATTTTTGAGGGGTATGGAAGAAGCGGATATAGAGGGAAATGGCGTGCCACCCCGAACTTAGGGTTTGACACTATTTTGGCTATTTTTGTTTCTTTTTGATGGATGGAGGGGTACGAAGATGATAGAAGAAGCGTATAAGAGAGTTTAGATCAGAATGCCACTTGATTTACTATTCAGCGCATTGGGTCATTCTCTTTATCGTACTTTGCTCAAATATTGACTTGATGAGGATCCGGTGGGAAATCCATGTTATTGTTCTACTAGTCAGTTAGGAAGAATGAAGTGTTTGATCCGTATCGGTTCGACAGACACTTGCCATATTTGCAGAAGGATCATGATGTTAGGAATCATAAGCTTCACAAGATGATTTCAATCAAAAGGCTAGTTTCAAGAGAATGGTCCTTTTGAGGATCTGCTTCGAATAAGGAGGGTATAATGATTCAAAAAGCATAGAGAGAAAAACTAGCCATGTAATGGCTTTTATAACTTCTAAAAATTTTAATTTTTTTGATCAAAAGTGCAACGATGAAAAATTAAGTCTAAAATAGATGGGTGAAGGTGGAAAGTAAAGTACATACCACCCACCCTCCACCCGAACTTAGAAATTTGCTCATCATGAGCAAACCCTAAATCCAAGATGGAGGGGAAAATTCATGCCGTTTGGACCACCAGATGTGGTTGTGTTTCAAGCAGCGTGTGCCCTTCATATGAAAATCTCAAAATGAAGATCAATCAGAGCTCAAGGTGGCATCTCGTGATGCAATTTTTATTTAGTAAAAACTTATCTAAAATTTAAAAACAAAATTAAGAAAAATTCTAATTAAAAGTAAAAATGAATTTATTGATCGGGTTGCCTCCCGACAAGTGCTTTTGTTTTATGTTGATGGCTCGACTAAACCCTTCAATTTTATGATGGATATGTTGGATTGGAAAGATCCAGCATTGCTACGATGCCTATGTCGGCTGAGGTGAAATATCACTTCAATCGTTGACCATTTGCCACAAATTCGCCTGACTTTTCACTCCATAAAGAGAAAGCACCATGTGCGGAGATGCTCTTGACAATGTAAGGCCCAGACCATTGAGAACGGAATTTCCCAGGGAATAACTTCAGTCTTGAGTTGAATAGAAGAACTTGGTCTCCCACTCGTAAGTCTTTTCTTTTCATATGACCATCATGCCAAAGTTCCGTACGTTCTTTATAGATTCGTGCATTTACATAAGTTGTCATCCGGAGTTCTTCCAACTCCTGAAGTTGTAGAATCCTAGCTTGGCCTACTTTCTTCGTATCAAAATTTAGTTGTTTTATTGCCCACCATGCTTTGTGTTCGAGTTCTATAGGTAGGTGGCATGACTTCCCATAGATTAACCGAAATGGTGTGGTACCAAGGGGAGTCTTAAAAGTGGTTCAGTAGGCCCACAATGCGTCATTGATTTTCACTGACCAATCCTTCCAGTTGCGGCCTACTGTCTTTTCCAAAATAGCCTTGATTTGATGGTTAGAAACCTCTACCTGTCTACTTGTTTGTGGATGGTAGGGTGAGGCTATTTTGTGTGTTACACCATATTTGCTCAGCAATGCTTCAAAGCTTCTTTCCAGGAAATGAGATCCTCCATCAGATATCACGGTGTGTGGGACTCTGAAATGGGGGAAAATAATATCTTTGAACATTTTGATGACGGGTTTGGAATCTCTAGTGACGGTTGGTATGGCTTCTACCCATTTGAGACGTAATCTACCTCTACTAGGATGTAGGAAAATCCATGAGAAGATGGGAATGGACCCATGTAGTCTACACCCCAAACATCAAATATCTCGACTTCTTGCCACAACTTCAGTGGCATCTCATCTCTCTTTGTTATGTTACCCGTTCTCTGACACTTGTCACATGATAAGACAAAGTTGTAAGAATCTTTGGATATTGTTGGCCAAAAGAAACCACATTGCAAAATTTTTATAATAGTTTTTTGAGAACTCATATGGCATCCAACTGGGTCTGAGTGACATTGCTCTAAAATGAGTTGGGATTCTTCCTTAGTGATACAATGTCTGTAAAGACCATCAACACAGAGCTTGAAGAGGTATGGCTCATCCCAGTGATACTGCTTCACATCATGCATGGATTTTTTCAATGCATTTCTAGTGCATTCATGGTGGATGACACCAACGGTGAGGTAGTTCACATAGTCCGAGTACCAAGGGGTAGCTTTTGAAACTTTCATTAGTTGGTCATCCAGAAGAGAATCGTTAATCAAGATATTCTCAATTTCCAGAGTGTGGATGCGACTGAGGTGGTCTGCCACAACATTCTATGTACCCTTTTTATCTCTTATCTCTAGATCAAATTCTTGCAAGAGGAGAATCCATCTTATCAACATGGGTTTTGCATCTTTCTTTGCTAGGAGGTAACAGATAGCTGCATGATCTATGTAGACAATGACTTTTGAACCTATGAGGTAGGATCTGAACTTGTCAAAGGCATACATGACTGCAAGAAGTTCCTTCTCAGTAGTTGCATAATTCCTCTGAGCTTCGTCAAGGGTCTTTGATGCATAGTAAATGACATGATGTTTCTTCTCTATACATTGGCCTAAAACGACACGACCAACGTAATCACTGGCATCACACATAATTTCAAATGGGTGATCCCAATCTGGAGATCGGATGATGGGTATTGTTGTAAGAGCATGCTTCAAGCTGTTGAAACTTTTGATGCATTCTTCATCAAAATGGAAATCAACATCCTTTAGTAACAAGTTGGTTATAGGATTGGTTATCTTGGAGAAATCTTTGATAAACCTTATGTAAAAGCCTACATGACCAAGGAATGCATGAACCTCTCTTACATTGGTTGGGATAGAGAGTTTGGAGATCACTTCAATCTTGGCCTTATCCACTTCAATTCCTCGGTTACTGACCCTATGACCAAGGACAATGTCTTCTTTTACCATAAAGTGACATTTCTCCCAATTTAGCACAAGATGTGCTTCTTCACATCTTTTGAGGACCAGGGAGAGGTGCTTCAGGCATGAGTCATATGAATCCCCATATACGGAGAAATCATCCATGAAAATTCCATAATGGTTATAGTGAGTCCAGCAAATATGGCTGCCATATAGCGTTGGAAAGTGGCAGGAGCATTACAAATTCCAAACGACATCCTTCTGAACGCAAATGTTCCAAATGGGCAAGTAAAGGTTGTTTTCTCTTGGTCATCTGGATGTATAGGTATTTGATAGAATCCAAAGCAACTGTTAAGATAACAGAAATACTCTTGGTGTGCCAACCTTTCTAGGACTTGGTCAAGAAAAGGCATTGGGAAATGATCCTTTCAAGTCACCTTGTTCAACTTCCTATAATCAATACACATCCTCCACCCTATGATTGTTCGAATGGGGATGATTTCATTGTCTTCATTCCGTATCACTATAGTCCCACTTTTCTTTGTGACAACGTGCACATGACTTACCCATGTTGAATCGGCGATCGGATAGCTATTTCTTGTCTTGAGAAACTTTATAACTTCAAGGCGGACAACTTCTTTCATATTTAAGTTAAGCTTCCTTTGGTGTTCGACAGTTGGCTTGTGATCTTCCATCATGGGGATTTTGTGCATGCACAGTGCTTGACTGACTCCGGTGAGATCACTCATCTTGTAGCATATGGCTCTTCTTATTTCTTTTAATTTTGTCAAGAATTTATCTTCTTTTTTTGCCATTAGATCAGAATTTATGATGACTTCATGGCTTCCTTGAACTTATTGAAACGAGTATCAAGCTTGGTTTGCCTTAAAAGAGCAGGGAAAGGTGAACAAGGTTTGTACACTGGCACATCCTGCTCTGGTATTTCTTTCTCGGTACCAGTAGGTTTTTTAGAACTTTCCTCATCTGTCTTATCAGTTGTTGTTGACCCTTTTGGTTGAGACTCAGGTGTTTTAGAGTCTTGAACAACCATCGGTCCATCCTCATATGTAATAACCACAAGTGTCTTGATAGGATGATTATAATAGTCTTTTCCAGACCTATTGGTGACATCCTTCAGTTGCTCAGGGTGCTTACAATTATTTTCTGGTTGGCTAGCAAAGGCTCCAACAGGTGGCCTCATGCTAGCTTCAAGTTGAGCTAGTTGAGATTCAATAGCCTTCTGATGAGCTTGCTGGTTAGCTATCATATTCTGCTGTGACTGCAACATCTTCTCAATGGCTGTTAGTTTATCATTCTAAGAGATAGGACTGGCTTGCTGTCTTTGTGGTTGATAGGTGACCTGGTTGGGATTCTGAAATTGAGAATTATTCTGATACTGGTTGTAGTTCTTGTTTTGAAGGTTACCCCTAAAGTTTCCTTGATTCTCGAAATTTTGTTGTTGGTTATACTGGAATCCTGGTGGGCCACGTTGTTGATTGTTTGAACCAAGTTGTCGCGAGTTTTCCGCTCCTGAAGGATTTCCATATTGAAAACCAGGATGGTTCCTATTCTGATTTGAATTGTAATATCCTTTTCTAGGGATGGTTTTGACAACATTGAGATTTTCCATTTGACCATTATCTCCTTGTCCATAAGCATTGCTTAGAACCACATCATATAGAACATTGCATGCTAAAGTGGAATTATCGGTACCTTTACATGCTTCATAAAATAGTGAAGTTGACTTGATCTATTCTTGTTGTTGAGGGGGTGAATGTCCTCTTCCAACTGCAACAAGGGATGATTTGATATGGTCTTGCTTGGCAACTAAGAGTTTGAGGGTATCAGCGATAGACTTGTATTCATGAATAACTTCAGCCATAGCTACCTTCAAGACTCCTTTACCTATAGATCTACCCCAATTAGCTTGATTTTCAGCTCCAAGGGTGACAACCTTCCATGCACTATCATAACTTTGACGCATGAAGTTTCCTCCGGATGAGGAGTCTAAAAACCTCTTGATATCGTCATCCACACCTCTATAGAAGATCTCAAAGAGTTGATTATTAGGAATGCCATGGTGTGGACACTTACATAGAAGCTCTTTGTATCTTTCCCATGCTTCAACAAGGGATTCTCTAGGGACCTGAGTGAATTGAGTTATACATCCCCTGATTTCATAAGTGAGAGAAGGAGGATAAAACTTTTCCCAAGTGGTGATAGGTTCACATTGCAAGGAATTGTACCAAGTTATACCTCTATCAACAAGTGAATACTTAAAGAGACGAAGTCGAATGGCGTCGTCAGATACTCCATTTTGCTTTGTCATGGCACATAAATCAGTGAACCTCAGAAGGTGCTCCTGACTATCTTCTCCTTGCTTACCATGGAATGGGTTGTTTTGAAGCAAGGTGATCCAATGTGCTCGGATCTTGAAATTTGTAGCATTAATGGGAGGAGGTTGTACTGGGTGATGAATATCAGCAAATTTAGGGATCAAGAACTCTCTAAGGTCCTTCTACAATTCTGCTGCTTGTGCTGCTGCTTGAGCTGCTCAGATCTCTATTTCAACTGCAGCTCTGGCTTCTTGCATAAGCCTATCTCGTTGTGCAGCAAGGGCTCGAGCAACCCTTCAGGCTATTTCCTCCTCTTGATCCATCCTGGCTTGGTTCTCTCTGTTCTGACGACAAAAAGTTGTATCTATTTCAGGATCAAAGATAGCAGTGAGACCGAGACTGTTTGAGCGGTGCATGCACTAGTCTTTGTTGGTACCTGGGATGGAAAGATTTATCAAAAGTGAGATTGATGGAGTGGAACGGAATTCAAGTGAATGATCAATTGTGTTAAAAGAAAAGGCAAAATCCTAGATTAGCCTTAAAAGAAATAGATTTGACTAACTAATTCTGTTGTCCCCGACAATGACACCAGAATTTGACGTGATCTATTATCGCACTAACAAACTCACTCAAGGTTGAAATCCCTATGCTTTTACCAAAACCTTGTGTAATAATACCACCCGCAAGCGGACGAGTCTTATTACAACATAGTTGAGGATTGAATCCCAACGGATAACATTTTTAAGAATCGTTGTTAGTCGAATATAGGTCAAGCAAGACTAATATTTAGAATGATTGATTGGTTTGAGGTTAATTAAACTAGTTGCAAGGAAGTAAAGAGAATAATTTAAGTTGGATCTAGATTAATGATATGGGATCACTGGGATGGTCTCAAGTTTCACCACCACTACACTTGCAAACACATCCAATCACAAAACATCCAGGCAAGAACTAACTATCCAAATAGAATGGTTGTGAACCCTCCCTGAGGGATGTTTAGGTCCGTGTAAGCATTACCTTAGGCATCAGATGACTCGTCATCATCCAGATTATACAATTACTGTTCCAAAGATACAAAATCCAACTGAAGCTGTGGCCCTCTCTGAGGGATGTTTAGGCACACAGAAGTGTCACCGTGGGCTAGATGGCTCGTCCCCTCATAGATCATACACTTATCACCTCAAGGAATCCCATTCTATTTCTAGTTTGGGAGTCAACCACATTAATCGAAATTCTATCCTACATATTGAAGTTCTCACAACATAGGAAAGAACAAGATAAAAGTAAGCAGGTGATCAATCTACAAGCAAATATCAACAATTAACAATAAAACGAAAAGTTATATAGATTGCCTTGGAATGTTTAACAAAAGAACATGCTTGCATGGGAAGTGGGGCTAGTCCCTGCACCCCAACAAAAAGAAACTACTCGCTCATGATGCGAGAAACAAGAAGAATAAGAGAGAGGGAAGATTCTGCCATGAGATTGATGCAGAAGGTAGTCGTAGCTTGGTGAAGATGATGCGGTCTTCTACGTCGTGTCAGAGCAGATCTGGAGGAGGAGGAAGAACCACCAAGGCAGACCGGGAAAATCTTCTTCTCCACCTTCCTTCTCATCTTGGCCTCCTTGCTCACAGCAAGAGGAGAAGGTGAAGTGGCAATGGCGTGGATGTACGTGGATGGAGCTGGATTGAACCTTGCATTTGGGCAGCCTGGTGGCATCCCGAATCCGATGCCTCAAATGAGGGCCCTACTGGTCCTATTTATAGGCACTGGTTGGGGTCTCCATGCTTTGGGCCATGTTGCAATTTTTACAGTCATGCTCTAACGGTTTTGGAGACCGTTTAGTCTTCTAACAGTCTAGAGTTGATATGTCCAAACAATCTTGAGTTTTTTCCTCCAAATGGCATCTGTTCTAATGGTCTTGATCTTCAGCAAACGGTCTCGGTGTCCCTATTGGCCTAACAGTCTGCTATGCAACTGATCTTCATCTCACAGTTTGCGCGCCAACCGGTCTTGGTCATGCGATCAGTCTTCCGTTCCCTAGCAGTCGCGGGTCTCTCATCCATACAGTCTCAGAGACTAATAATCATCCAAACGGTTTTGATCTGTGATCAGTCTTGAAGAGCAGAGGGCACACGATGGTGGCAGGTAGGTGCTGTAGGCACTACTGTCGTTCATGGAGGAGGCGGCGATGACGACAACAGGGATGTTTGGTGGCCTGGGCGACAAAGGCCTGGGGTTTGCAGAGGTGGCGGAAGGAAGAAGAAGACGGAGGTAGAGGTAAGCAGGGCTCCAGTGTGTTGGTGGCGATGGCAAGGATTGCAGGTCTAGGCAGAGGGAAGAGCAGGTGTAGTGCTGGAGTTAGATATGGCACTGGAGCGACGTCGCTGCTGTGAGGAGGTCAACCCTGGTGCAGGTGATGGCGGCCTAGACTTCACGATCCTGGATAGGTGGTCGTCCATTCATTCTTGAGAAGGCGGTTGCCCATACGGTCTTGAGACTGAGCGAGGGGGAGATCATATGGAAGCAGACCGATAGGGTAGATTGTGATCGAAATCGTTAGCCCAAAATCATATGGTCGAGAGACAAAATGAAGGAAACCGCTAGAGTCGAGTGAATGAGGACCGTAGATCCATGATTTGATGGTGGGGGAAAGGCTCACAGTCTGAGACCGTGTGGATGAATGGCTAAGATCGATAGGTCAAAACCAAATGGATGAAACTGAATGGTTCAGATCGATTGTTTAAGACCGTTTGGTCAAGACTATTTGGTCAAGACCATTTGGTCAAGGCTGTGGATGAGAGGATCATGGGTGGAGGTAGATATAGGGTTGAGAAAGGTGGGACCCACTTATTAGGGTTTGATACAGATGATGGTTGATGGAGATAAAGGTGGAATGAAGCAAGCAGTGATGATACATGTAAATCATAGAATGGTAGTTAGAATTGGCTCTCATAGTGGTAGTGGTGATTGTGGTTCTTAGACTGAATTCACTACACTAATCACATGTTGTGCAATATACTTTGACACCATTAAACATGATCTTGAATAAAGGTTACCATACAAGTTGTGTTCGGGTATGTTGTGACACATGTGGATTGAATGTGAGTGATGAAGATGGGATTTGTCCCTCCTATCAGAGTTGATATCCTAGCCACTTGATAAGTGAGACTGAGAAACGTATATCCAGACTCATGCAAATCAATATGTGATATGTCATCTCAAATTCATCTCAAAAAATCTTCTTTAGTTCAAGGAATATGGATTGAATACTAAGAGGATAATGATTCCATGCCTTGAGTTCAATTTGGATGTCAGATAAAAAGGAACTATATGATCACTATAACACTAATCACAAATTTTAGGTTGAAGTTGCTCTCTAACTTTCCAATTACTGGGTAGCAATGATGTGTTCCTAGACACCGCTCATTGCTTGTGATGTCATAAATTAGTTATGGACATTCACTACAGACGCAAGTTGGGACTTGTACGGTCACACACATAGGATGCACCTGGAATAGGAGTTTACTCATGAATAAGGTTTGACTTGATTACTAAAGTGTTTAAGTATCCAATTCAAACAAAATTGGTTGATAATTGGTTGACTGGGAATGTAAGTTGACCAACTCAAGTGTTCAGTTGACTAATTCTTGTGTCGTGATTACTAAAGTGATTAGGTAAACAATTAAACAACATTGACTAAAAATTGGCTAACTACCTAGGAGGCCATCACCAACCCTCTAGGAGGACTATGTCAGTCTTTGTTCGTGGTTTAACACCGGGAAGCCACATCGACTGTCGTCTAGGTGTTGTTAGATATATAAGCACCATGTTGTGAGGATTTTCATTGGACTTACTTCAGGACTAGGTATATACCTCACAAACCCTCTCTCCTAAATGTATCAATGTTGATGCGATCTTCTTTTTTGGTATACGGGAAGATTTGTTTGTTTCCACTGCCTTATCTGCTACTCAAAATCATCATTCTATGATGTATCAAGATTTAAATCAATGTGATAAATTTTATTTTGTTGCATACTTTGCAAATATTTTAAATGATAAATATGCATATATAATTAATATCACATATGATCCCAATATATATGAGATATGATATATATGAAATCTGCACATGTTTCCCTAAATATGTTTTGATGGTCAATGTATGCGTAATTATGCCTAATCATATGTTTTGTAGAAACTAATGGCAAACACAAACACATTTTTATTGTGATTGATCATAGAGAAGGATAGGATGAACGTGAATAACTTCCAAGACTGGTTCAGGACATTGAGAATCCTTCTCACTTAAGAGCACACACTCTATGTCCCGGCGACACCAGAGCTAGATGAAACCATTCCCCCTGCGCATAAGACTGATAGGGATGCTTATAAGAAGCACTTTGAAGATGTCATGGATGTTAAGTGCTTGATCCTATGCTCAATGAACTATGAGTTGCAGAGACATCATGAGAACATGTATGTTATTTAGATGGTTACACATCTTAAGAACATGTACCAAGATCAGACAGGACAAGAGAGATATGATGTCTAAAGGGCATTGTTCAAGTGCAATATGGATGGAGGAGATCCAGTAGGTCCTCATGTACTCAAATTGATTAGGTATACGAAGAACCTTGTTAGAATGGGATTTCCCTTAGGCCAAGAGTTGGCCACATATGTGATTCTACAGTCACGACCATAATCATATTGCCAGTTTGCCATGAACTACAACCTGAATAATTTTGACAAGTCATTGTCAGAATTACTTGGCATGTTAAGCACATCTAAAGTGTAGATGAAGAAGGACAAACCCAAATCTGTGATGATGATCATGGAAGGCAAAGGAAAGTCCAAGGGCAAAGGCAAAGCTAAGAAGAGTTCTAAAGATAAGAAAGGAAAGTGTCACCACTATCACCAGCCTAGACATTGGATAAGGAACTGCCCTCTTTGTTTGGAGGAACTCAGGAAGAAGGAGATAGAGATCTCCACTTCAAGACCTGAGAAGAAGTAAGATAGAGCTGTACTGAGAAAGAGTTGCTACCACTATAGTTGGAATATGTCATTCATCTAATGGGCATGCAATAGAATTAGTGAATTTCTGTTATGTACCTACCATTAATGAAAAACATCATGTATCTTGTATGGACAAGTGTATCATAAATAATTGATGTTTTATTTTAGGATGAGATCTTATATGGCAGTTGCCTATGTCTCATAATCTATACTTGATAGTTATTAAGAAAAATATGTATAACACATATGTTGAATGACTCGATGACTCAAATAATGTATACCTATAGCATTGTCGTCTAGAGAACATAAATGAGAAATGCATTTCTAAAATCCATAAAGATGGTCATGTAGACTCTTTTGTTTTTTTTGAACCAAGAGACATGTGAGTCTTATTATTGGGCAATATGACAAAAGCTTCTTTCACTAGAAATAGTGGGAGAGGGAATATTCTATTAGGGCTCATACATACTGAAGTACATAGACCTTTTAGAACAAATGCTAGAGGTGGTTACCGATACTTCATTATATTTACTGATGATATTAGTAGATACGGTAATTTGTATTTAATGAAATACATGTCTGAATCTCTGGAAGTGTTCAAGGAGATCATGAATTAAATACATAACTAGCTTCGTAAATGTATTAAGAAACACTTTAATATGATCAATGTGGAAAATATTTTCAACCAAGAGTTTTAGAACCTTTTAGGAGACCATGATAATGTATCACAATGGACTCCACTTGAAACATAATGATGTATCAGAAATAAGGAATCATGTTGTAAAATCCCAAGTCTTAAGGTCTCAGATAAAATGATCTTAAAAGAAATGAATTAACTACACATATCATCAAGGTACACCTCTTTTTCAGGGATCCCATCACTAAAGAACTCCATAGTTAAGCATGCTCAACTTAGATTAGTACTAGAATAGGTGACCAGTTGGGAAGTTTACCCTGGATTGTACGTGAGTTAGGACAAAGTGTGTAGTTAAGGCTAGTGGTGGTTTGTGGGGCCGATCTTCATTCCTGAAACTATACTAGAGCCTTGGGCAGTGGGGCTAAACTTTACACATTCCCTATTAGTAATGGTGTGACATTGATAATTCTAGTTGATTTTCCAATTTCCTTTTGGCCACATGCTTCACACTAAATAATGTGCCATCCAAATGGTTCAAAAGACACCATATGTCTTCTATAAATACTAGGAATGAGAGCATATATAAGAAAATCATTTCTTTAAAAGCTTTGTCCACAAGTCACATAAATGTTATTTTCTTGAATGTCCTGAAGGAATCAAATGATACTACTTTTATATTCCATTCAACAACAAAAGTGGTTGTTTCTAGGATGGTTGCATTTCCAAAGGGGAATTTAATTCCAAAGGAATCAGTGGGAGATAAGTAGAACCCTAAAAGTTTGCGACCAACAAGAAAACATTGAACCTAAAGAGTTACAGTAAGAACATGGAGAATTAGAAATTGTTGTGAAATATCAAGTTCCTTATGTAACACAAAACTTCATAGATGTAGTAGGACACACCTTGAGCTTGAAAGACTAGGATATCTTATGGCTCAAGTAGGAGGCAAGTTGGTCATAGACAATGAGCCAAAAACCTACCTAGAAGCTTTTGAGGGACCAGAGTATGAGAAATGGCTTGAAGCCATTGTATCCAAGATGGACTCCATGTACACCAACAAGGTATGACCTTGTTGGATCCACTTAAAGGGGTTAACCCATAGGGTGCAATTGAGTCTTCAAGAAGAATGCAGACATGGATGGTAGTGTACAGAACTATAAGGGGAAGATGGTCGCAAAGGGTTTCAAATAAGTTTAGGATGTTGAACATGATGAAATCTTTCACCAGTTGCCATGGTTAAATTTATTTGGATCATGCTTTCCACTGTGACTTAGTATGACTATGATATTTGGAAAATGGATGTTAAAACAACATTCCTTAATATAAATATTATAAAGGATATGTGCATGACACAACATGAAGGCTTTATAAATCCAATTTGCAAATAAACTCCACAATCTACAAAGGTTAATCTATGGATTGAAGCAAGCATATCGTAGTTGTCTCTTTGATTTGACAAAATAGTCAAAGAGTTTGTCTTTAGTCAAAATGAAGATGAGCCATGTGTTTACAATAAGGTTAGTGGGATCATAGTTGTATTCCTCATATTGTATGTAGATGACATCCCTACTTATAGATGGTAATAACTTGGATGGGAAGTACTTTCTCTATGAGGGGTTTTAGGCAAAGCATCATATATCTTAGGATTCAAGATCTATATAGGTAGATCTAGAGAAATTCTTGACCTAAGTAATAGAACATACATTGGCAAGATACTGAAGGGGTTCAACATGCATGATATAATGAGAGAAAATTTGTCCATGTTCCATGGAATTACTCTCTCAAGGTCCTAGTGTCCCACTTCCTGTAAAGAACGGGAACACACGAGTAATATTCCATATGTATTCAAAATTGGATATATCATGTATGCAATGTTATGTTATTATCATGTTGTCTTGTATGTATTAGACATGACGAGCAGATGTTAGTCAGTTCTAATGAAGGTCAGTGGACTGCCATAAAGAACATCCTTGATTACTTGAGAAGCACTAAGGATCAATTCATTAATAATGGTAAGAAGGATTGATTTGGGTGTAAAGGATTATATCGATGCAAGCTTTCATACTGACAAAGAAGGTCCCAATCCAAATTTGTGTTTGACCTTAAAATAGAATTGTGTATTGGAAAAGTTTTGAATAAGAAACAATTGTTGATTCTACAATAGAAGTAGATTACCCTATTGTTTTAAACACATCATAGGACACAATATGGATCAAGAAGTTCATTTAGATGAATGTGTGGGAGGTTCCAACCATCGATGACACAGTATAAATATTGTGACAATAATGGAGCTACTGGATAGACTAGGAAACCTAGATAGCATACTACAACATTTTCATTTTAGATAAAAGATCATACAACGAGGAGATGTGAACACTTGCAAAGTACTGACTAGGAGAAAATGTTGCTAACTCGCTACAAAAACACTTGCACAACAGAAAGATGATGGACATGTTAAGATCACTTGTAATATGATTCATAGGTGATTGACTCTAAGTGTAAGTGGGAGTTTGTTAATATTTATGCCCATAGAGCCAATCATATGATGATTGTAATAAGGCATCATATACTTGATTTGATAATAATTCACTAGTACAATAATGGTCTATAGCGTCGGTTTTTTTAAGCCTATAGCATCACTTTTCATCCGACGCCTAAGTGGCCATCGCTAGAGAAATTGCTCTATAGGGTCGGTTTTTTTTAACCAAAGAAAACCGACCTTATATAGTAAAAACCGACCCAAGAGGCTGTCAAAAACTAACCCCAAATGAGAAAAGAAACTATACCTAAACCCTATAAGGTCAGTTTTTCTAAATAACCAACCCTAGAGATCCTCTGTAAGAACGGTTATATTATGAAAACTGACTCAATAGAGTCTACAGATTGAGCTTGCTGATAACCAGATCCTATAAGGTCAGTTTTTCTTAATAACTGACCCTAGAGATGCTCTATAAGGATGGTTATATGAAGAAAACTGACTCAATAGAGTCTACAGATTGAGGTTGCTGATAACCAGACCCTATAAGGTCAGTTTTTCTTAATAACCGACTCTAAAGAGGCTCTGTAAGGACGGTTATATGAAGAAAACTGACTCAATAGAGTCTCAGCCGTGTTGGGATATGGTAGCACGACCGTGCTACCATATCCCAACACAGTCGTGCTACGCGACACGACCATTCTACCATATCCCAACACAATCGTGCTATGCGACACGATCGTTCTACGCTGCAACACGGCCGTGCTACGCGACACGGCCGAGATACCTATAAGGTCGGTTTTTTAAGATAACCGACCCTATAGGGTACAATTAAAAAAAAATTCTGTAGAAACAAAATAGAAGAACAAGAAGAACCAGGATATGGGAGATGGGAGCATTGATGCTCAACTGTCACCATTCCAAACCACACATTCATAACAAAAATGATTCATATATTCAGTTGAGTTACACATAATCACATCATAATTTACAAAATGATAGATTGCAAGTCTGAGATGATATTAAATGTCAAATATAAAAGTAAATATGAAAGAGTTCCAAAACCACATACATAAATGGAGCTGACATATTCAATCCAATGCTATATTGACTTCATTTAGAAAAGCATCTGACCACTCTTCTTAGAATTCATTTAAGTCCTCAGGTGTGTAAGGCTGAGTTGTAAAGATCTGTAACAAAAAATGCACATGCTAATATTCTATAAAATGACTACAACTCACGTTTAAATTTACGATGTTATTCTTTATTACCTGATCTATAGTCTGAATGTCATGTGATGCTTGTTTGACAATAGCTTGCATATATTTCATTACATAGTAGCCACAAGCCCAACCATTATTTTGTATATGACACTACAAATAACGAATTATACTTAATGTTAGTAAACTACTATAAATAGAGTTGAGATAAGACTATAAGAGTTGACATATAAGAGTTGAAAATGAATACATATAAGACTAATCAATTGTCAAAGTAGCTACCTTGACATTTTTCAAAGTCAATGTCTTTAATTTTATGGGTATTTGTCCTCCACCTTCAGAAAAGCCTTTGTAACCCTATCAATTAAACGATAGTTGGTAAAATAGAAATTCTAAATAGAAATATCATGTTGAAGCATTGACTAAATTTATGCTTACTCCATAGCTGACAATATCAGTTTGTGACCCCTTGTTGTTTTTCCCATTGGGTCAAGATAATAAAGAGTCATTAATTTTGGGACAACCATCACTAATTCCCAATGTCTAG
This sequence comes from Alisma plantago-aquatica, assembly GCA_963693085.1. NCBI lineage: Eukaryota > Viridiplantae > Streptophyta > Magnoliopsida > Alismatales > Alismataceae > Alisma > Alisma plantago-aquatica. The sequence goes on along the minus strand of OY856410.1, from coordinate 1,380,449,017 downwards.
ATCCGAGTAAGAATAAAACAAACATTTTTTTGGTCGGCAAGAATAAAACAAACATTAAAATAAAGAATTCATTCATTATTAAAATTATATTGAATAATAATACTTACTGGACGTGAAAAGGAATTAGGATAATTTCCTTTCCCACACTAGCAAAATATTTGGATGCAGTCGAGAAGTACTCATTCACATCCTCAATATGTGTCTCTACTGGACTAGTGACTGAAGAAACTAAGAATCCAACATTCCTTATATCAAAGTTTATGGTCTCGATATATAAATTTCTATAAAACATTTGTATATATAGAAATAAGCTAAAAATGTATATTGGAATTTTCTATATTGATAGATCCTTACCTTATCCATACTTCTAATATCAAAATATTCATCTAATCATACCGGAACAACTCTATAATATCATTAAGAAAAATACAACTGTCAAAGTCCCTCCCAGTTGCATCTTCTGTTAAATTTACCAACATTTGTAATCTAGAGCTTTAGTTGGCTAAGTATTGACACAAACATTTGTATTTACTTCCCAACTCGTCGAATGTGGACTCTGGAATAAAAGATGACTTGGGCATAGGAGGACGACTAGTAGAATTATTACTTTTTGGTTTGCAAACATGTTAATTAAATTACATACTTATATTACATGAGTTCATATATGCAGTCAAATATGAAATATGGTAGAATTCAAGTATACCTTGTCATTGATAACCAAGTGTCTAGGCCAACCCACCATAGCAACCTCTGCTTCTTCAACTATAATATATTCAGGATTAGGTATGGGTAGTGGTTTGTCCCCCATTCCGTCATACACAAGATGGATGGACACACGACAAATGTCAGCAATAATTTGTTGGCAATGTAATGTACCACCAAGGTTGTATACCATACCCACTGCCACAACATTATATTATAAAACCTCCACTGCAAGTTTACAGTTCATACCAACCAAGAATTGAAATAATATAAGTTATATATGAAGTGGTAAACCAAATACCTACTATATATATACCATACTAATAATATAACATATAGAATAAAAACTTACTACATATTGTTGTGGTGGGTCATTGGGAGTGCTCCCATGACCTTCTACAGTTGGAGCATGGGCTTGTACCTCATCATATGAGAGACGCACAGTTTGAATAGGTTGAGAAGGTTGAGTAGGCTAAAATGAAGACATTATTTCTTTTACTTTTTGTGCTACTAATGCTTCAACTTCCTCTTGTGTAAGACCTCCTGCATGACCTCTTTTAGATTGTGAAGGGCCAAAATAAGACTTGAATCCTATGCCAACTTCTATTCCCCTAACACGGCCAGGATGCTCCTTCATACCAAGAGAAACTGATAGTTCATCCATGCAGTCAGTTGGGATGAAATTTCCTTCCTTCCTTTGCTCATGGAGATCAATCTATTCATAGTTAATAAAAATATTAAATCACAATATCAATTAGATATAAATAAATCTAAGTTTGTGGGAGTTACTCTTTACTTAGTTGGGATAAACCTACCATCTTTTGTGCCACCTCCTTAGTTGCAAGGTTGACAATTTCACCTGCTCGATTCTTTCTAGCATCAATCCACTGCAAGTGTCGGGGTGGACGCTCAACTTGATTTGTACTAGACTCTTCTCCATAAGAGAGTTGCTTCTCTTGTAGTTGGTGCGGAAGGCATAACCACTGGGCCCCAAGAGATGGTCATGCACATTTTTGGCCCGTCTTTCCTTTTGGGCCTCGTACATAGCCTGATCATTTAAAATGAGGTATTGTACTTTAGACTTGGCAAACATATATAAAAACATTCACCTCCTTAATTGTATAAAATTAAATATTCATCACAATCTTTATTACCGTAACTCTTCAGATATCCTAGCTACAACAAATATTTCTCACACCTCAGGAACTATAAAAACATATATATTTGTTGCTTTCTTCTTTTGTTTAGGATTATCTATAAATTCCCTTTTGAGATATGTCTTAAAATCCCTCCATCGTACACCACAACGTTGTAGCACTTTTTTCTTGTGATCTTTTTCATTTAGATGAAAAACACCCTATACATACAAAAGAAGCAATAATGTTATCTTAAAAAGGATATGTATTTCCAAGAAAACTAAATTAGAATCAATAAACAAAAATATATTAAAATAATATCACTTCCACTCACAAATATATCTTTCCATAGGAGGTCTTTTAAGGCATGTTTCATGCCAATTTTCTATATCTATTGCCACCTTACTGCGCGCGGTCACCCCAACGTAATGCTTGAAAGCACAAGCATGTTCCCAAATAGGTGCTCCTGTGACATCAAACTGGACTGCCAATTTCTCCCCTTTGACCCTGAGCTCCTACAGCCTACACATTAGTGTGGGACCTCTACATTTCTTAGCATCACCACTACCATCCTCATGGTGCTCATGCTCATAATTTTCATCTTCACTTGCCATTTTAGAACCTGCAAGTATACATGATAAAAGGAACATAAGTGATAATAAAAGCATAAGTGGTTGAATGATATATGATGTATATTTAAAAGATTACGTGCTTGAATAATAATAAAATAAACAATTCAAAGAATACATGCCTCTAGTATTGGTTGAGTTGTTAGTCAAGTAAAATTCCTTCAGCATGGTCTTGATGTTTATAGTATTTATCGGTGTTATGTTCAACATTTACACTTGGCAAACCAATTGAGAATGGGCTGGAATCATCATATTTTTCATAGTATTCTTCTTCATTTATAGGATCTACAGTAAACTGTCTTTTTCCATGAAGAACGATAGACCAATTTTTATTTTCCAGTTCATCAATATAGAATACTTGTTTTTCTTGGTCTGCCATGATGAATGGCTCATCTTTCTCACCAATCTTTTCAAAATTCACTAATTTGAAACCCAACTCATCCACTAAAACTCCTTTGTTGTTGTCAACCCAATTACACCTAAAGATAGGAACTTTGAAATTTGTATAGTCCAATTCCCATATGTCCTCAATGACGTCGTAATATGACATCTAATCTTCACGTGGTCTTTTATCTTTGGCACTAGCAAAATACAATGAACACGCTTGAACAGTGACCCCACTATTTTGGACTACACTACTTCCATCTTGACGCTTTGTGTAGTATGAAAATCCGTTTATGTCATAACCTTCGTATGACATGACATCCATTTTTGGCTTAAAGGTGATCCATTTTATGTTCTCAACAACATTATTCGGTGATTCAGATAGTTGATTAAAGACTGTTTGATTATGCTCTCTTGCAAGCCACATTAAACTAGATCGCGGATGATTTTTCTTGATAATATCATTGTGTTTTGTGATGTAGCTACTAACTTCATCGATGTTGTGTAAAATATACAAATGTGCTTGTTCCCACAACTCATGAATGATTCCTTTCACTCATCCTCCTAGAGTTCCTTTGCCGCAATAAGATTCAGTGTGATGGGAATTTTTTAGATCGCTAGAAGTTTCATTGCAATTCAAAAAATAATTACAAAAGTCCATCACCTCCCTCGCCACATAACCCTCAATAATACTCCCTTCAGGATGATAACGATTCCGAACATCACCTTTAAAACCACTCATGTAGCGTTCAAATGGATACATCCAATGTAAGAAAATTGGACCCAACATCTTCATCTCCCTTGTAATACGTACTACAAGATGAACCATGATATCTAAAAATGAAGGAGGAAAGTACATTTCAAGCTGACACATGGTAACAATTACATCTTTCTGTAATATATCGAGAGTATTAGGATGTATCACTTTGTTGCATATTTCATTGAAGAAGAAACAAAGTCTTGTGATTGAAAACCTTACATGCTTCGACAATATAGATCCAATAGACACATGTAAAATTTCTTGCATTAAGGTGTGACAATCGTGAGATTTGAGACCTATCAACTTCAGATCCTTCTTTGATACCAATCTACAAATATTAGAAGAGTATCTTTGTGGAACCTTAATATTATACAAGCACTCACAGAAAGTCTTTTTCTCCTGCTTTGACAAAGTGTAACAAGCTGGTGGTAAATATGTGCGGTGACCCCTGATCTCCACTGATAATTCTTTTCTTATACCCATTAATTCAAAATCTTTTCTAGATTTGACACCGTCTTTAGTCTTTCCTGGTATGTTCAATAGCGTACCAATGATGCTATCACAAACAATTTTTTCAACATGCATGACATCAATACAGTGTCTAATTGCCAAAGATCTCCAATAAGGAAGATCCCAAAATATTGACCTCTTCTTGTATAGAGATTTGTCACATGCGGGAGTATGACTACTTGAACTCTTTCCAAATTCATTAACAATATGTTTCACCCTATCATATACAACATTTCTTGGTATAGGTTTAGGAGCACTTTGTTCCTCAGTTGACCCATTAAAGGTTTTGTGTTGCCTTCGATAAGGATGCACTGGTGGGAGAAATCTTCGATGACTAAGATATACGATTTTACCACCATGTTTCAGTCGGATTGAATCATTATTTTCCTCACAAATAGGGCATGCTTTGTATCCTTTTATTCTATATCCAAATAAATTTCCATAAGCTGGAAATTCATTAATCGTGCAAACCAACATAGCACGCAAACTAAAGATCTCTTTACGTGATGCATCATATGTCATAACACCTTCTTCCCATAGTTTCATTAGGTCATCAATTAGAGGTTGAAGGTAAACATCAATATCATTTCCAGGTTGCTTGGGCCCTGATATCAATATTGACAACATGACATACTAATTTTTCATACACAACCAAGGAGGAAGATTGTATATAACAATCATAACAGGCCACGTGCTATGTTGGCTGCTTAATGTACCATAGGGATTCATTCCATCTGTACATAGTCCAAGTCTTAAGTTTCCTGGTTCTTTACCAAATTGAGGGTATAATAAATCAATTTTCTTCCACTGTGGTAAATCAGATGCATGTCATAGGATGCCATAATCATTGGCCTTTAACTCCCCATGCCAAGACAAATTTTACACATCTTCTGTAGAAAATAAGCATTGAAATTGTGGTATTATGGGTAGATACCACATCACCTTGGCATGAGAGCCATTTTTAGCCTTAGCTGAATTTGTGGTCTTATACCTTGATGCACCACATTTTGGATAATTTATCAAATTACTATAGTCCTTCTAAAATAACACACAATCATTTGGACATGCATGAATCTTCTTAGCCTCCATTCCCATTGGGCACATTATTTTATTTGCTTGATATGTTGAAGTTGGAAGTTCGTTGCCTTCAGGAAGAATTTCCTTTAACAAAGACAACAGTGAAGTGAAACTCTTATCGCTCCACTGGTTTTGAGCTTTAAGAGTATATAATCACATCTCATCATTCAACCTCATGAACTTAGTACAACCCTTATATAATGGTTTTTCAGCATCATCGACAATGTTTGCAAATAAAGAAGGTGGATCAATGGCATTGTCCTGACAACTACATAGCATCTCATCAACCATATCATCCTGAATTGGGTCATCTTGAATCAGTTCATCATTGACATTATCATCATTATCTATATCTTCTATGCCACAACTATTAATATCGACATTTTCTGATCCATAATTAAATTTCTCTCCATGCCAATACCATTCATTATAACCTTGTATGATCCCATTGCATATGACATGATTCTTAATTTCCTCAACAGTATCAACTTTCAAATTGTTGCCACAATTTCTACATGGACAATATAGCCTATCTATTGGTAGTTTCCTATGTTCCTCAGCAAATCTGATAAATTCATCAAGACCTTTGGCAAACTCTGGACTGCAACGGTTCTTGATAGACATCCAACTTCGATCCATTTTCTATATCACATTAAAATTAATTATAAAACTAAACATTTAATATTGATACTGTAAGATGTAAGTTTTTATTGGTAGGAAGTTAATTACTTTTATACTAAAGTGTACCACCTATCCCATTTTTGAATATTTAATCTCACTAGTAACTGTATAATGTATGTTTAGACTTGAAGAAAATTTCAGCAACATTTCCCCTAAGTTCTCCAAGTACACCGATGTAAATGGCAAATACCTACTCACATATGTACCTAGAGAACAAATGAGGAAATCCTACTAAAAGTTTCTTCAAAACTAAACATACATTATACAATTACATCCTAAGTGAGATTAAATATCTAAAAATAGTCCCAGACTGATGACTATAAATTTACTCCTAATGAGTAAATTTTGAAAGGGTTTCTAAGTTGATACATAAATGTATTATTGTCATATTTATATATTAAGTTAAACATCATGCATCGATGATCTCATCTATAAACCCTAAAGTGTCAATCTGAGACTACACAATGTCTACTCTCATATTTCTAGAATGTCTACCAAGCGCTACTGTATGCATTAAATATTTGAATCAAAATGAAGCCTAATGGCACATTGGGAGAGTGAGAATATTATACCTCACTTGAATGCTGAAGAAGAAATATATGCAAGTCAATAGCAAGTCAACAACACCTGAAACAACACAAATGCATGATTCAATTCTGTTATAATGTATTAATTAGGGGTCAATATACATCAATTTTAGAGGAGCAGGAAGAATTAACAAATGCAAGATTGACAATTCTTGAAGTTTCAGCAAATCAGCCATCACGACCGTGCTACCCAGCACGGTCATGCCATCACCACAGCCGTGCTTCCCAGCACGGCCGTGCTACCTAACAAATATATTCACTCCCATCCTCTCCTCAATCACGGCATGCCAATAAGAAGAAAATGGAAAATTGGCCTTCCCTCCGTTCATTCATGTCGTTCACCACCTTTACCTTGTGCTACTACCTCCCTTTTCTCCCCCTCCGCCCTCCTCCATCCCACTCCTCTCCGCTCCTCTTATCCACCACTTGGAAGAGGGGAGCCTCGATACCACCAATCCCAACCTCTCATCATCGCGGCCGTGGCATTCGTCGTCGTGGTGCAGCCCAATAAGCATGAGAAGACCAGCAACAAATCGAGCGGGACGCTTACCTTGCATTCGGGGGGCGGCGGCCAAAACGTTGAAGCGGAGGAGACCTTCTAGGTGGCGGCGACAACCTTTGGTCTCTAGCTTTGGCGGCACGGTAGCAAGGTATTTGATCTCTGGATTCGGCGGTGCGGGAGTGAGGCAGTGAGGTCTTCTCTTCACCCAATCGACCAAAGTGACGATACTGAAATGGGACAATACTTAGTAAGCGGACCTAAAAAATGCGGGCACTTGTAGCGTCGGTTTTCTCTGTTAACCAACGCTATAGATGACCCTATAGTGTCGGTTAATAGAGAAAACTGATGCTACAGGTGTAGTGGTACCCACATTTTTAGGACCACCTGTAAGGTTGGGTAACCTAAAAAACTAACCCTATAGAGTTATGCTACAAGGTCGGCTATTTTTAGAAAACTGACCCAACAGGTCCAAAGCGGTGCCCGCATTTTTTGTTGACCATGTAGCATCGGTTATTTGGAAAAACCAACCCTATAGATCGAGGCACAAAGCCAAAATCACGTGAATTTTCACCACGGGAAACCTGTAAGGTCAATGTTTATGATAAAACTGATGCAATAGTGTATTAGGTCGGTTATTCTAGTAAAAATAACACTAAGGGCAGTGACGTTATTGGCTAAAAATGTAGTAGTGAATTAATAAAGATGATGCCATGTATTATGTTTGCCTCAATCACGACATGATGACACAAACATGGTAGATGTATAAAGAATGATGTTACTCGAAGACATATGCCTTCAGGTTGAGGACCTGAATAATGAGATCATATGTAAGATAAGAGTACATGCATTCTTGTTATGTCCCTAGTGGGATATTACTGTGCAAACAAACTAGATCAAAATAATACATAAGACTAGAATGTTTGTTCACTGATGACATAGTATCATTAGTCATGATACATGATATCAAGTCAAACACATATGTACTTGTTAAAGAACAATGTAAAGGATAGACCCACTTTGAGAGTGATAGATGGAAACCATAGAATGGTAATCAGAATAAGCTCTCATAGTGATAGTGGTGATTTTAGTTCTTAGACCTGAAGTCACTACACTCATCACATATTGTTCGATAGACTTTGACACCATCCAATGTGACCATGAATAAGGGTTACCATACAGGTGATGTTTGAGTATGATGTGACACATGGGGATTGATTGTGAGTGATGTATATGACATTCATCCCTCCTATCAGAGTTGATAACCTGACCACTTGATAAGTAAGACCTAGAAATGTATGTACATACTCATGTCATATGATATGTGAGCTCACATGCGTCTCAAACAGTCAGCTGTAGTTCAAGGAACATGGATTGAATATTAAGATGATGATGATTCCATGTCATGAGTTCAATCTGGATATCAGAGACAAGCAAACTATATGATAGTTATAACACTAATCATGGATTCTAGGTTGAAGTTGTTCTCCAACTTTCAAATTATTTGGGTAGAAATGATGTGTTTCTATATACTACTCATTACTTGTGATGTCATAAATTAGTTATGGACATTCACTGCCAACATAACTTAGGACATGTAGGATCACACACATAGGATGCACCTGGAATAAGAGTTTAGTCATGAATAAGGTTTGACTTGATTACTGAAGTGTTTAGGTATTCAATTTAAACAACATTGGCTGATAATTGGCTGATTGGGAATGTGAGTCATCCGACTTAAGTGTTGAGTTGACCGATTCATGTGTCATGATTACTATAGTGTTTACAATCAATTTAAACAACATTGGATGAAAACTGGCTGACTGGGAACATGATCCGAATGAATCAAGTGTTGAGTCAATCAATTCATGTGTCGAGTTGATCGATTCAAGTGTCCAATCAACTGACTAGACGATTGATAAGACTGGATCAAGGATGGATGCTGATGTCACGTTGTGCATTGATCATTGCATTAAAAGTCAATATGTTTGCAAATAGGAAATTATTTCAATCAGATGATTGGATGTTCTCGTCGACCAAATGGGTGTGAGCCGACTGACTCAAGTGTTAAGTTGATTGACTCGTGATCTACAACAGTAAAAAATTTGTGAAGATCCATCTCTTCGATTCCCAGTTGATCTAGAAACCCTAACCTTGACCCTCCTAAATACAGGGCTAGTAAAAGCTGTCAAAATATACAACTAACACTAACAAACATTATCCTCTCATAATTGTGGTAACATGAGAGCCTAAGCAAGTCTTACCAATAAAAGGAAGAGACAGTTAGGAAGAACAAGTTAGTGCTAACATTTTGACATCGAAGCGAAAAACTCCTTCTCATTGGCTCTGGTAAAGTGCAACAAGGATTTTTTGGTGGTCCATGTGGACTATGATAGAGGTGTGGAGGCCGTCGCCAACACACTAAGTGGAATACATCATCCATTTTTAGTGGTGTCACACCAGGAAGTCATCCCGACTATCATTCAGGTGTTGTCAGATCTAGAAGCACTGTGTTGCAAGGATTTTCACTAGACTTGCTCCATGACTAGGTATATACCTCATAAAATCTCTTTCCTAAATACATCAATATTGATAATATCTACTTGTTTGATATATAGGAAAAAAAATTGTTTCTACTACCTTATCTACTGCCTGAAATCCCTACAACACCTCACTACTTCCTTTAAGCCCTCCTCCCTAAATGACTCAAATTCTCCTCCCTTACCAAATCCAACCCCAACTTCCTCCCATTGACCAAACTAATGTCCACACACAATGAAAACACCATAAAAAGAAAGAGTGAGAGGATGTTACTCTATCTGGTATATAGTGGTGGATGCACCTTTTGGCCACCTCAGGTCACAACTTCACCTGCGACTGCAGGTTTCCCTATAGTTAGAAAGTTGAAACTCTATTGGCCTCACCCAATTTCCATGTTTATCTCTTGTAATTTAGCATTGATTAGTATTTACTTGTATATTAATAGAATAGAGCGTTTCTAAATGGGAAAAGATTAGGGAGGGAGGAGGAGTCTAAGAGGTGGAGAAATCAATGAATGTGACACTTTAATAGAAAGTAATAACTAAACAACAACATATTAGGGTGATGGATGGGGGAGAGATACCAGGAACGTAAAGCAATGAGCATACAACTATATACCCAACACACTTAACTAGGTAGGTGGGATGGGGAGAGAGAAAGACCAAAAAAGGAAACTAAGTTGCATATCCAATGGGTTAAACATGGAGGTGGGGTGGGCATAATGGAAGGGGGAGAGAAAGAGATTAGGAAAGGAAAGTAATTTGCATAATGTTTTCAATGCATAATTTGATAAGGGAGAGGAAGCCACAATTAAACAATGATGTGTTAGAGAGAGAGAATCACAAATGAATTTTGTTGAAAATCCCACATGTTTAATACACTCCTTTAATATGAAGGAGAGAGGGGCTTCATTTTATATAATTTTCCTGACTATAATAAAAAAATCCTAAATGTACTCTATTTTTTGTGTGTATATATCTACCTTGACTAATGGGAAAAACAATATCATATAACACAAATTTGAGAATTAGAGAGCGTTGTTTTACAACTACTTAATCCTCATGTGTGCCAACCAAAAAAAGGAATATGTTTTTAATGTTAAAATTGATATTTTTCCGAAGTGCAAGCATGGTGAATGTAAACTTATTTGTTATTTTTACAACCACTCAATCATATCGAGTTTTATTTTTTAAAATCAAAATTGAACTTTTTTCCTACGTGCAAGATGGTGATTGTAAACGTATTTTTTAGCTTTTATCAATCAACAATTTTTGGGCTTAAATGGTCTATTTTGTCATGGCCAATGTAAATTTCAGGAACTACTACTATCGGTGAGGCAGATGCAACTGGATGCCAATCAGGATGTGCCTAGTGCTTCTTTTGCAACATGGATGTGAGATTAGCATCCTTCAGGACATGTTGTTTGGTTTCATAAATCTGAGATCAACACCCACCAAGTGGCAAGCCAAGGCTCTACTTCATGGTATCGACAACCATCTACTTTATGTCGAAGTCACTAGTGGACATTGATGAGGAAAGGAGGGATGTTTCATGTTTATACCACCACTAAACCAAAGACGAGAAGAGGAGTGCAAGGGGAAGGTAGATGTATCACATGTGCACTGCCACCCCCTCCCCCAAGAAAAAGGTGCACCCATGAAGAACCATAATCCCTCTTGGAGTGCCTAGAAACATCCCAAAAAAAGTGTTCGTCAATATAACCATTTCTTGACATAGACAGACCATGAGACATCTTTCAAACAAGGCCCATGGCCCACTTGTCAATGACTTATCATAGTCTGCCTTGTTGAAAATTGCACTACATTGTATTGGGAGTTGAGGTCATACATTTTTCATTGGCCTATTGGCTTCTGTAAAAGCCTAGGATTCTCAATAATTGAACCCCATGTGATCACTCCCCACGAATTTCATAATGATATAAAATGTGTAAGGTTTCTAGATCATTTTCTCCTCTTTAAGCCCTATAAATATTTACATACATATCCTTTGCAGTGTCAACTCTATTTGCTAATAAAGGCTAAATATAAGCATGTGGGTCATTGGTTGTATTTAGTGTAATTGGTCTTACTGAATTAGAGATCTAGTTATATCTTAAGGAAAGCCAATCTACTATTGCATGTATACAAATTGATGTCCCTGCTACATACTTGAACTTAACATAACATTGTGAATAATTCAATCAATTGAAATAATTGAGTTCTCTCGCCCCCTCTCTTGCTCTTAGTTGGTTCTTCTTATTCACTCTAAATCATCAAATCCTAACTCATCTATTTTGAAATTATGTTTTTCATGGTATCAGAGCCTAGATCCAGAATATCTCACCTTTGTCTTGCATCTCATCCTATTATTTCTATAGAAGCTTTGCGACCAGTACTCTATTCTTCTAGCCTACACAATGATGTCTGAATTTGAGTCCATGATGAATCTCGATGGAGATCCATAAGCTGCTCTTTCTCTACCACCACTAGCCATGAAGTATTTGTAACCTTACAGAGTGAGTGTGTAAAACTTCAATTTCTCAAGCTCAGGATAACACACTACCAATATTAGGAAGTATAGATCAAATCCATAAAAGATAACAGTTCCCTTGCCTTCATAGAGGCAATCAACCAGGATTTGAGAAGAATATGGTCGACAATGGTAGTAATATCACTACTAACCATGAGAATTTGTGTGGTTGCATATCATTGCCATCTCTTTACCTTGAATCATATATGGAAATCCTTAACAAAGAAATTTTTTTAATTGACACAATTAAGAGGTTTTATGTTAATGAATAGGCTGAGAATAATTCATAAGGGACATAGATTTATTTTTTATTTCCTGTATGAATTCAAATTTAGTTGTGATCAATTAAACTGTCTATAAACCTATATATGATGATGATAAGGTATACATTTTACTCAGTGGGCTTTGGTGTATACTATGAGAACTTTATTGTATCTATGATGTGTCCCCCTCTTCTAACTTTTAATGAGTTGTTTTCTCTTCTCAAGGATCATGAAATGAGACAATCATCAATTGATATCATGATACATCCACATGGAGTTGCATTTCTTGGGCTGTGATGGGATGGAAGGGTTAATAGTCATGGAGGTTTACTATACAAAAATGTGGCTATAGAGGACATGATCCTCTATGATAGATGTCTGAACATGGAATAATGGGGAGTACACCGAGTGGGCTCACCCCATATGAGAGAGGGTTCAATCTGAGCATTAAAAAGAATGATCCGGGCATGCAGATCCTCCTATGTCAAATATGTGGAAAGAGAATCCACAATGAATTATGGTGCTCGCATGGATACGGTAACTGCTATCAGTCTACATATATGATGAAGACCTTTACTAAAGAGATAAAATCTCTTACTACTCAATCAAGATGCAAATTACACTAAAGACTAGCATATAGATATGTGATCTGCTAATATGATTACTCACTATCTAGGTATTCTAATTAAATACATTTTCTATAAGGTAAATGAGTTTATTATTGTAGAAAATGGCAATCTACTCCCGATTACTCATATTGGAGGATTGTTTATTATTTTGAATACTCTTGTTCCATCGAAGTAAATCCTTCTTGTACTTGAAATCAAGAAGAATCTTCAATTTGTATCAAAACTTACAAGTCAATATCCATGTGACTTCACCTTTCTTAATAATATATTCTACTAAAGCATTGTAGATTCATCAACACTGTCCAACAATCAACTTAAAAGATGGATTCCATGTATTGAAATCGATTAGTGTTGTTGTTTTTCCCTCACAAGTAGATGCAAAAGTATTCCTCTTTATGTCTGGAACAGATAATTGGGCTACTCTCATGAACAAGTTCTACAAATTCTACAGAGTAAAAGGATACATATGTTTGACTAATAATCATTTTAGTTTCTGTGATAGTTGTCCTTTAAGGAAAAACCACAATCTACCTCTCAATAAATCCCATAAGAGAAGTTCTTATCCATTTGATAAAGTATATGTTTAGTTGGTGGTGGGGGGGGAGTCTCCAATAATATATGTACGTAGCTATAGTTACTATGAACTCCTTATTTATGACAATAATGGATATATAGGATTTTATCCTTTGAAATATAAATCTAAATTTTCACAGGTTTTTAGTAAAATGTTTGATACTTGATTTGGCACTAAGAGTCAAGTATTGAAAATCTAAGTCCAGTGGTGAGTTTAATCAATTAGACACTTAAAATACTTCCAATGAATCAAGGAATAACACATTTTCTGCAAGGGGGGACATAGTGGTCAAACATGACGTCCCACGTGAAGGGACTTGGGTTCAAATCTTGATCAAAGCACTCCTCCGAACAACATAACTCATTGATTACACATGGCATGTAGGTGACCTATCAACACATGTTAGGTCTTGAGAGTTTCCATTAGTGTCCCTTCACAAGAGGAGTTCCCTCATTAATTCAAAAAAATAGCATATCTAGTGAGTTTCCCTTACATGCATGAGAAGAATGTAAGAGTAGAAAGAAAGAACAAGCATGATGTTGAATTAGGCATGGCTATTTTAATTGATGTAGGTGTACCAAGGAGTTACTAAGTTGAACTTTTTATAATATTATTCCATAATAAATCATCTATCAAAAAGAAAGAATGATAAATTAACTCCTGTCCAGATATTAATACACAAGGAACATAACTACCCGTCCCCATATATTTTAGGTGCTTATGTTTTTCTTACCTCTGAGGTATTAACAACCATAATTTAGAACATAGGTCTTTGACGTGTGTATTTCTAGGTTACAGTGAAACCTTTAAAGGTTATTGATGCTTAAGCATTAGTAAAAATAGATTTTACCTATCAAGACATGTTATTTTCAATAAACATATGTTTCCTTTTTGCACTAAAATTCATTCTAACACAACTTTGGGAAAAGTAGGTAGATATAATGAATTATTGAATGTAAATGAAACACATGAGATATCTAATAACATTATGGGCTCTGATTATATGACTCTCAAGATAAGGACCATGCAAGGTGATTTGCTAATATTCTACATCTTTTTACAAATAAAGTAGTCTCCTCGACAACATACAATATCTAATACTCTTTGGCAGCTTGATCTTCCTAGTATTGTTAGCCAACATTTTATTTTAGAAAAATATTGTTCCTAATTCATATGTAGAGGCACCTACTAAGTGCAATCTACTACATCCTTCATCTACTAGTACTACTCTACTTATACATCTCATGATCACAAGGGCACAAGACGTAATGATCAAGCCCAATCCAAAATATGCAATGCATACAATAACTGCACACATGTCTACTTCCTACAATTGTCAAGAAAGTCCTACAACATTGACGATGAACAGAAGGTATGGAATAAGAACTTCAAGCAATTGGAGAAGTTGGAGAACAACTTAACCTATCGTTTGTGATTGGTGTTACAATGATTGTATAGTTCCTTTGTCTCTAATATCCAAATTGAACTCGAGGCATGGAATCATCATCCTCTTCAACATTCAATCCATGTTCCTTAAACTAGAACAAACTGTCTGAGATATGTGTAAGCTCAATATCACATATTGACTCACATCAGCATGGCCATGCATTTGTTAGTCTCACTTATCAAGTGTCTAGGATATCATACTCCTGTAGGAGGGACAAATCTCATATACATCACTCACAGTCATCCCCATGTGTCACAGTGCACCCAAGCACCACCTTTATGGTAACCCTTATTGGGAATCATAATGGATGATGTCAAAGTACACCGAACGACATGTGATGAGTGTAGTGATTTTAGGTCTAAGAACCACAATCATCACCATCACTTGAGACATGACTCTAACTACCAATCATGGTTTCCATGTGCCACTCAAGGTGGGTCTGTCTGATACATTATTCTCTAACAAGTATCTATGTGCTTGGTTTGATATCACATATCATGACTAATTAGATTATGATGTCAACCAACACACATTCTAGTATTAAGTGTTATTATTGTCTATTATCCTTCGACAATAACATCTGACTAGGGACATAACAAGAATCCATATACTCTTGATATTTGTATGATCTCATCATTCAGGTCCTCAACCCAAAGACATATGTCATTCTTTACACATCTATTATTTGATATCATTATCTCATAACTAAATAAATAGAATAAATTAGAAGATTGTATTTATTATAAATCAAATTGTTTACAAGATATTCCATTCCAATCATCACATGATTGGCTCTCTAGGCATGCATACCAACATTTCAACTTTAAGGATTAGGATCAGATGAGTGCTAAGTCACAATTTGAGATCATCCATTCTGATGTTTGGGGACTGTGTCAGGTTCCTTCAAATCTTGGTCATAAGTATTTTGTTTCATTTATTATGACTTTTCTAGAATCACATGGTTATATTTAATGAAATATCATTTGGAAATTTTATCTATAATCTAAAGTTTTTACAATGAGTTTGAAATTTGATTTTCCAGGCGAATTCATACTCTTTGAACTGATAATACCAAAGAGTATTTTATTCATACTCTTAATCGATTTTTTCTAAAAAAAGAATCGTTCACCAATCCTCTTGCCCACACACCTCAAGAAAATAGGGGTGGCTGAATGAAAGAACCCCCATATAATCGAAACAGCCCGCACCCTTCTTTTACATATGAAAGTTCTAAAGGAACTATGGGAGAATGTTGTTCTTATTGCCATGTATCTCATCAATCACATGCCATTGTCCACATTAAATAGTCACATACATTTCCAACTCCTTTGTCAAACCATCTCATTTATAGTGTTTCTCTAAAAAAATTGGATGTGTTTGTTCTGTTCATATTGTTGGAGTTGGTCATAATAAACTCAGCTCAAAGGCATACATATGTGTGTTTCATTGGTTATTACAAAACTCAAAAGGGATACATATGTTATGACCCTGTCGAACACAAATTTATAGTGTCTCCTGATGTCACCTTCTTTGAAAAAAAATTCCTTTCTTTGGAGATTCTCAATCTGTAGGGGAACTTGAGGAAGCTCTCCCGCTTCCCATGTTTCTTGAGATATTTTCATATGAATCCCCTATCCGAGGAGAATCACATTAGGAGGAAAATAGTCTAGAACATGTATTAGACAATGTAGATGGAAACCCTCCTTCAAACACCACTCAGTATGGAGATCCTGTCAGCAGCAATAGTTCTCTTGATCTACCTATTACACTTTGGAAAGGAAAATGGTCATGTACTCTTCATTCTATTTCCGGATTTGTTTCATATGATTGTTTATCTCCCTCATACAAAGCCTTTATCTCATCCATATTCCATGTTATTGTTCCTAGTTATGTATTTATTGCTATGGATCATCTAGTTGGTGTCTTTCCATGGAAGATGAGATGAATGCTCTTTGACAAAATCACACATGGAGTCTTGTTCCAACTCCAAAAGAGAAGGCTATTATTGGATGCACATGGGTTTACTCTGTGATAGTAAGGTCTATTGTTGTTGCTTATTGTCTTGAGGCTCGTCTAGTAGACAAGGGATATACTCAAGTATATGGAGAGAACTACCTCAAGACCTTTTCTCCAGTATCTAAAATGGCATACATCTGACATTTTCTTTCCATGTCTGCTCACTTTTCTTGACCTTTGCATCAGGTTGATATTAAGAACATTTTTCTCCATGGTGATTTGTCTGAGGAAATTCATATGGAGCAACCTCCTGGGTTTGTTTCTTATGGGAAGTCTGATCTTGTTTGTAGACTTCATAAGTCACTCTATGGGCTTAAACAGTCCGGTCAAATAAGTTCAGTCAAAAACTCTTGGAATTTGGTCTCCTGTGGTACAATCTTGAACATTCCATATTCTATTAGTGAGGATCCTTTGGTGTTGTCCTCTTTATTATGTATGTTGACAATATTGTTATCTCTGGAGATAATCAACTTAGCATTCTACAACTCAATCAGTTTCTTCAAAGTAGATTTCACACTAAAGACTTAGGTACCTTATAATACTTTATGGATATTGAAGTAGCTAGATCTCAAAATGGTATTGATATATCATAGAGAAAACATACTCTTGATTTACTTAGAGAAACATGCCTACTCGGAGTGAAACCTCTGAATACTCAAATAGATCCCAGAGTCAAGTTATATAAGGAGTAGGGGGAGCTAATTTAAGATTAGTGGAGGTATAGAAGATTAGTTAAAACTTGTTTATCTCATTGTCACTCATCCAGATATATCCTTTTCTACTAGTGTGGTTATCCAATTGTTGGATAAACCACATACTAGTCATATGGAGGTTGTCATTTGGATTCTTTGATATCTCAAGAAGAATAGGCAAAGGAATACTTTCCAAATTATGTGTTGACTTGAGAGTTATACATTGTATATATTTTGATAATGACTTAACCATTCCATTCCTATGTATCTAATATGTTTGTTCAAGATTTATTTTAGGCTTTAGGTACATGAAAAGGATCAAATTACACAAGCCCTCGCTTGTTCAAGTTGAAGTCAAAAGCAATGCAAGTGTGCTTTTTGGGAAATCACTTCAAATCACATTAGATTAATTTTATAATCATTTGTATTGATGATATGACTTGAAACTAAGATGAGGAAAAATCAGGGACACTTAATTCCAACGTTTGGTCGCTCAAAAGTCAAATTGGAAATTTTGTCACAGGCTGTCTATCAGTCGAGTTGGAAACTCGACCGATCCAGTGATGGGTTTTTTTAAATGACCATTCGGTCGAGTTGCACACTCATAGAACTCGACTGATTGATCAACTAAGTAAAACTAATTTTGACTCATCGGTCGAGTTTCCCAGAACAAACTCGACCGATAGTTTGAAAATTGGCTTTGTCATTTAGTGGATCGGTCTAGTTGTCTTTATTGAAACTCGACCGAATGTACTGTATGGAAAATGTAAAAAAAGTGATTATAACTATTGGAGAGTTGTTGTTAGTGAAAATAGATATGTTGCAGGTTGTAAAATGGCTTTTTTTCATTCTTAAGTGATATGACACTCAAAGGAACACCCCCAGCTATAAATAGGACCCCTTAGAGTTCATTCCAAGTTTATTCATTCATGCTATTCTAAGTCCTTGTTATAGTTGAGTGTGTTGCAACCTTTTGAGCTCCTTTCTCTCTCTCATTTACAAAGAATTTCAATATTATGAGTGAGTTAGGTATGTTGTAAAAGAGCTACCTCCATGTGCTTGTAAATCTCTCATTCCTTCCATCTTCCCAACCCCCTTTCTCAAAGAGAAAAGGTTGAAGCAAGCTACTCCGAGTGAAGGTGAAGTTGTTGCTGGTCTTCTTCAAGGTTGAAGAAGAGGTGAAGATCTTCTCTGGGTGAAGGAGAAGGGTAAGGCCAAGATTCAAGAAGAGTGGGTAATTCCTTCAAGGCCAAAGACTTGATACAAGTGTGGGTAAATCCTTGTTGAAGGCTGAAGACATCTTGATCAAGTGGGTAAGTCCTTGTGTAGGTGAAAGACTCTTTCGTTGAGTAGGTAAGTCCTTGGATGTATGGTGGTCTCCTTATATCTCTTATGATGGAATAAAATTATACACGGATTGCAAAGTCCTAGAGGTTGATCTCTCTAGGTAGTGGATCGACTATCTCCTAGTTTGGAGATTTGAACCACTCTAAACCACCTTTTCCAAGTGCATGTTTCAATTTCTCTCATCCTTGCTTTTCTTGCTTAGATAGGACTCCAAATTGTTCTTAATTTGTTGGTTTCAATTGATATAGTTTGAAGGTCTAACTTTTCTTGTGAGAATTTTGGAGCTCTATTCACGCCCCCTCTAGAGCCCTAGATCCAACAAGTGGTATCAGATCCAAGGATCTTCTCCAACAATTTTCAACGAGACGAGAAGATGGTCGACAACCTACTTGGTTCCCTCAACCTAGAGGGAGGATTCTCCATGCGTCCTCCAATCTTCGACGACACCAACTTCCCCTATTGGAAGAGGCGTATGTAGTTCTACATTCAAGGGATGAATTTTGATATGTGGAAGGTGATGGTCACACCATACAAGGAGCCAACCAGAGTTGTGTCAACATGGAATGAAGTTGCACTAAAAGAAGCCCAGCTCAATGCCAAAGCTATAAGCATCCTCTATGCAGCCCTCACCCCAACGGAGTTCAACCGCATCTCCTCATGGGATACAACCTATGAGATTTGGTATAAGTTGTACATTACCTATGAGGGAACAAAACAAGTTAAGAAGGCCAAGATTTACATGTTGAACAGCCTTCTAGAGAACTTCAAGATGGGCAAGAAAGAAGGAATTGTTGAGATGTACTCTAGGCTCAACATCATCATCTATGGCCAAGCTGTTTGGGAAACACTTTGGATAGAGGAGCAATCAACTCCAAGATCTTTAGGACTCTACCAAAGATATGGGAGTCTATGGTGACCTCCATTGAAGAAGTGACAAGCCTTGGTGACATCCCAACCAAAAATCTCATTGACAATCTACAAACTCATGAGCCAAGGCTTGACAAGCAAGAAGGAGAAGCCAAGCAAGAAGAGAAGGAAGCAGGAAAGATTAAAGATAGTGCCTTCAATGCTCAAGTGGAGTCTATCATCCTTCAACAACAACTTGCTTTCTGGACCTTTCCCTCCTCCTCTAGTGAAGATGATGGCCCTAGTGAGCATGAAGCCAACTACACCAAGAGCAAGAACTTTAAGGGAAAGCAATCCTCCTCCTCTACTCCAAGATGCTACAAGTGTGGCCAAAAGGGACACTACAAGAGTGAATTTCCTAAATCAAGAATGTCACACCACAAGGGTAGCTCCAAGAAGGAGGAAGAGTACAATAAGGAGACAAAGTACAAGAGTAAGGAAAAGAAGGAGAGAAGACACAAGAATGCAGCTCATGCAGCTTGGGAAGCATCATCTGCAAGTGGCTCTATCTCCTATTAAAATGGAGAATGCCACCTTGCACTCATGGCCTATACAAGTGAAGAAATTGGTGAGGTAAGTGAGGTAAGCTTGCATGAGTTACCTAAAGAAACTCTTATTGAGATGCTTGTTTCTACTCGTTCTTCTTTTGTTAAATGTAAATCTAAAAGAAAAAGGTTAGGAAAAATCATTGATGATTCATATGCAAAACTTGAGATTCTTGAGAAAAATGTGAGAACTCATCTTGAGAGCATTGATAACTTGCAAGGCCAATTTATTGATCTTGAGATCCAATACAATGGACTTGAGGTAGAGAATGGTGTTTACCTTAAGAACATTGGAAGATAACCAAAAGTGCCTAAATGAGTTTGAAACTCTTAAAACTAAAAATATTGAATTGAAGCTTTTTGTTGATGCTCGTAGAGATGAAAGAGATTTTTATTTCAAAGAAATTCAATTGCTTAAATCTGACAATGCTTGGTTTCTTGGTCAAATTAATGATTTATCCTCTATACCTATCTTGCCTAGTAATGATGTTACTTCTATTTCTCTTGAGAAAGATTCTTATTTGACTAAAGCCCTCTGTTTAGAGACTGACCTTGTTCATGCTAGAGATGATCTTGCTAGTTTGCATTATACTATCATATCTCTTAATGATGACAATCATAGACTTATATCCTCTCTATAGAGATTCCTCAAAGGGAAAAACTCCCTAAATGAAATCCTTGACCATTATACCAAACAAAATGACACCAATGGTTTAGGATTTGTAGGGGGAGCACCTAAGGGAAAGAACAAAGCCAAAGGTAATAAAAAGAGTAAGGAATCCTCCTTTTTCACTGGAGAGTCTTTTGGCACTGAGAACCCTATCATTTGTTCTCATTGCAAATGTGATCATCTTTATATTACTATTGTCCTTACTAACCTAAGGGGACCAACCCAAAGATGAAATGGGTCCCTAATCTAATTCCAGATCACAAAGTTTGAGTTGGGAACCGACACTCTCCTTTCTTGTAGGAAAAAAGATGATTGATTGTTAATAGTGGCTACACTAAACACATGAAAGATGATATAATCCATTTTAAAAACTTCACTAAGAAGAAAGGAGGTTCGGTCACCTTTGGGGACAACAAAAAAGGTAAGGTAAAAGGTGAGGGTGATGTAGGTGCATCCTTGTGTATCAAGAATGTTCTCTTTGTGGACGGCATGCATCACAATTTAATAAGTGTAAGTCAATTTATGTGATAATGGTTACCTTGTGTTGTTTACTTCTTTTGAATGCTTGATTCTAGATTCCCTCACCTATCAAGTCATATATAAGGGAACTAGAAGTGGTAATATTTATGTAATTGTGCTTGACTCTATTAATCCTATTGTTGGTAGATGCCTAGTAGTCAATTAGAATGATATTTCTCTTTGGCATCGTCGGTTTGGTCATGTAGATATGCATCAGCTGAAGAAGTTAAGCAAAAAGGACTTGGCCAAGGGACTTCCCAAATTGGATTTTGAAAAGGATGAGGAATGTCAACCTTGTACCCAAGGAAAGCAAACCAAGTCCTCCTTCAAGTCCAAAGGAGTTCTTAGTACCAAGATAGCTCTTGAACTTCTTCATGTTTATATATTTGGACCAATGAGAACCTTATCGCTTTGTGGTTCCAAGTATTGTCTTGTTATTGTCAATGATTTCTTTAGATATACTTGGACCTTCTTTCTCATTTCCAAAAGTGATATGCTTGATGTTTTCTCTAGTTTTTGTAAATGAGTTGAGAATGAAGCTTCTTACTGGATTATTTCCATCCATAATGATCATGGGGGAGAATTTGAAAATTATCTTTTTGAACATTTTTGGGAAGAATCTGGATAACTTATCTTCACCTTGAACACCTCAAAAAAATGGAGTTATAGATAGAAAGAGTAGGTCACTACAAGAGATGGCTAGGACCATGCTTTTAAAGTATGACACTCTAAAGAAGTTTTGGGCCGAAGTTGTTAGTACCTCATGTTTTGTGCAAAATTGGGTTTTTACACATCCTTCTTTGAAGAAAATCCCCTATGAGACATGGCGTGATAGGAAGCCTTCTGTCAAGTATTTCTAATTTTTCAAATGTCCTTGTTTTGTTTTGAATATGAAAGATTCTCTTGACAAGTTTGATCCGAAATCTTATAAGGCTTTCTTTCTTGGCTATAACACTACTAGCAAGGCTTATAGAGTATTTAATATTGATCTTGCTAAAGTAGAAGAATCCATGAATGCTAACTTTATTGAGACTAACCCCTCTATTCCCAAAGATATTGTTTCAAATGATGATGTTGCAGGTGAGGTGATACCCATCCTAAAAGAACTCAACATCTCCCAAAAGGGAAAAGAGGTGGCCACTCAAGAAGAAGAGAAAGATGAAGAGAAGAAGGATCTAACTCCCATCACTACTACAGAAATAGCATTCAGTGTCACTTTTCTGGGCGTCGGTTATTAAGGAAAACCGACGCCTAACATTTAAGGCGTCGGTTGTTCAAGCAACCCGACGTCTATATTCGAAGACCAGCCAGACACGGGTACCACTTTGTATTAAGCGTCGGTTGTTTATAACAAACCGACGCGTAAAGTCGCCCGCGAAATCCATATTTCGATCAAAACAAATAGTGTCATTTTCAGCGTCGGTTATATACATAGAAACCGACGCCTATGTGCGATGAAAATTTGCGTGAAAAGTGTCACTGTTAGCGTCGGTTATCCTTGTATAACCGACGCTGAAAGTGGTTCCCACCAAATAATTTCATGAAAATATCGTCCAATTGGACGTCGGTTTTTTCAAACAACCGACGCTAAACATGTTTAGGCGTCGGTTGTTGTAAACAACCGACGCTATTTGAGAACTTATAACCCGCGATCGCCCGACTCTTCCCCTTTCTTCTGTTTCATTGCTACCCTATTTCCCTGTTGCGGCGATTTCTCCGGCGATTTTGTGCTGCTGCTGCTAGTTTTCTCCGGCGCTTCTCTCCAGCGCTCCATCTCCGACGTCCCTTCTCCGGCGCCCTTCTTCTCCAGCGCGTTTCTTCTCCGCCTCCACCGCCTGCTGCTCTAACCGCCTGCGCCGCCGCCCTGCTGCTCCAGCCACCTGCTGCCCGCCCTGCTGCTCCATCCGCTGCACCACCGCCACGCCTGGTGCCCTCCTGCTTGCCCACCTGCCTGCCCTAGCTCCTTCCTTTCTTCCTGCTGACGCCCGGCGTCCTGTTTCTACAGCACTGGTTAGTTTTACTGATTTCCTTGCTGCTTTCAGTGATTAATGATTGATACTACTGGTTAGTATTTCTTTAGTGATTAATTTAATTCAACAATTCATAGTTTGTTATTTACAATAACTGATCTTCTTGCCGATTTTAATGATTAGAGATACTGATTAATAGTAAGTATTGATGAATACTTAGTTAATTACTGATTTGTTGATTAGATATGTATAGAAGTTCCTTATAAATATATTTTTTATATACACATACATGTAATTTTGTATAAAATTCATGATGTAGTGTGATCTTAAATCCTAGAGTGTACCCCTTTTGTTCTATGATGGTACCTATGACCCTAAATACATCCATAAGGGTCTATTGTATCCTAAAGAAGATTTATTTCTTCCTTCTGCCCTAATTAGAATGAACAATCACTAAATTATGTACTGTTTGTATGGAGTCCGGCTTCATTGTAGATATCTATTATTGTGTTTGTTGGCCTAGAAACCCGTCCAAGATTGACTCATTAGGAGTAAATCTTGGATAGTCCCCGGTTTGGGACTGTTCTTGAACACCTAATCTCACTTAGGATGTAAGTGTATAATGTGTATTGAGTTTTCGAGAAAATTTTGGTAGCATTTCCCCGTTTGTTCTCTAAGTACATATGTACTTAGAGAACAGCGGGGAAATGCTGCCGAAATTTTCTTGAAAACCCAATACACATTATACACTTACTAGTGAGATTAGGTGTTCAAGGATGGGATAGGTGGTACACATTTATTATATATAAGAATGACATCAAATGTGTTTGTAGGCCTAGAATGTGAACAATCATTGTTTTTTATATTACTTGTACATTGGTATAAATTAGAATGAACAATCACTAAATTATATACTGTTTGTATGGAGTCCGACTTCATTGTAGATATCTATTATTGTGTTTGTTGGCCTAGAAACCCGTCCAAGATTGACTCATTAGGAGTAAATCTTGGATAGTCCCCGGTTTGGGACTGTTCTTGAACACCTAATCTCACTTAGGATGTAAGTGTATAATGTGTATTGAGTTTTCGAGAAAATTTTGATAGCATTTCCCCGTTTGTTCTCTAAGTACATATGTACTTAGAGAACAGCGGGGAAATGCTGCCGAAATTTTCTTGAAAACCCAATACACATTATACACTTACTAGTGAGATTAGGTGTTCAAGGATGGGATAGGTGGTACACATTTATTATATATAAGAATGACATCAAATGTGTTTGTAGGCCTAGAATGTGAACAATCATTGTTTTTTATATTACTTGTACATTGGTATAAATTAGAATGAACAATCACTAAATTATATACTGTTTGTATGGAGTCCGGCTTCATTGTAGATATCTATTATTGTGTTTGTTGGCCTAGAAACCCGTCCAAGATTGACTCATTAGGAGTAAATCTTGGATAGTCCCCGGTTTGGGACTGTTCTTGAACACCTAATCTCACTTAGGATGTAAGTGTATAATGTGTATTGAGTTTTCGAGAAAATTTTGGTAGCATTTCCCCGTTTGTTCTCTAAGTACATATGTACTTAGAGAACAGCGGGGAAATGCTGCCGAAATTTTCTTGAAAACCCAATACACATTATACACTTACTAGTGAGATTAGGTGTTCAAGGATGGGATAGGTGGTACACATTTATTATATATAAGAATGACATCAAATGTGTTTGTTGGCCTAGAATGTGAACAATCATTGTTTTTTATATTACTTGTACATTGGTATAAATTAGAATGATCAATCACTAAATTATATACTGTTTGTATGGAGTCCGGCTTCATTGTAGATATCTATTATTGTGTTTGTTGGCCTAGAAACCCGTCCAAGATTGACTCATTAGGAGTAAATCTTGGATAGTCCCCGGTTTGGGACTGTTCTTGAACACCTAATCTCACTTAGGATGTAAGTGTATAATGTGTATTGAGTTTTCGAGAAAATTTTGGTAGCATTTCCCCGTTTGTTCTCTAAGTACATATGTACTTAGAGAACAGCGGGGAAATGCTACCGAAATTTTCTTGAAAACGCAATACACATTATACACTTACTAGTGAGATTAGGTGTTCAAGGATGGGATAGGTGGTACACATTTATTATATATAAGAATGACATCAAATGTGTTTGTAGGCCTAGAATGTGAACAATCATTGTTTTTTATATTACTTGTACATTGGTATAAATTAGAATGAACAATCACTAAATTATATACTGTTTGTATGGAGTCCGGCTTCATTGTAGATATCTATTATTGTGTTTGTTGGCCTAGAAACCCGTCCAAGATTGACTCATTAGGAGTAAATCTTAGATAGTCCCCGGTTTGGGACTGTTCTTGAACACCTAATCTCACTTAGGATGTAAGTGTATAATGTGTATTGAGTTTTCGAGAAAATTTTGGTAGCATTTCCCCGTTTGTTCTCTAAGTACATATGTACTTAGAGAACAGCGGGGAAATGTTGCCGAAATTTTCTTGAAAACCCAATACACATTATACACTTACTAGTGAGATTAGGTGTTCAAGGATGGGATAGGTGGTACACATTTATTATATATAAGAATGACATCAAATGTGTTTGTTGGCCTAGAATGTGAACAATCATTGTTTTTTATATTACTTGTACATTGGTATAAATTAGAATGAACAATCACTAAATTATATACTGTTTGTATGGAGTCCGGCTTCATTGTAGATATCTATTATTGTGTTTGTTGGCCTAGAAACCCGTCCAAGATTGACTCATTAGGAGTAAATCTTGGATAGTCCCCGGTTTGGGACTGTTCTTGAACACCTAATCTCACTTAGGATGTAAGTGTATAATGTGTATTGAGTTTTCGAGAAAATTTTGGTAGCATTTCCCCGTTTGTTCTCTAAGTACATATGTACTTAGAGAACAACGGGGAAATGCTGCCGAAATTTTCTTGAAAACCCAATACACATTATACACTTACTAGTGAGATTAGGTGTTCAAGGATGGGATAGGTGGTACACATTTATTATATATAAGAATGACATCAAATGTGTTTGTTGGCCTAGAATGTGAACAATCATTGTTTTTTATATTACTTGTACATTGGTATAAATTAGAATGAACAATCACTTGTTTTCCTAATATATACTTGTTTTCTCTGATCATAGAATGGATAGATCATGGATGTCCATTCGTAATCGTTTCACCCCAGAGTTTATATATGGTCTTGATCAGTTTATTAGATTTTCCGAGGAACATAGGAAAAAACCTACAGATAGGTTCTACTGTCCATGTAGGCATTGCGGTAACAACTTGAAAGTCAACACTGGTGAGGAAATCAAAAGTCATGTCATGTGCAACGGGATTGTACAAGGCTATACAGAATGGCACTGGCATGGAGATATTTCAAAATCGAAACCAGTACATGTCGATAACAGTGCTTGGGTGGAAGAAGAAATTGCCTCCGATGACATAAATGTGAACGAACCAGTTCCAGTAGACATCGTTGATGCGATGCTGGATAGTTGTAGGGTAGAGCACACCGATCCACCTCCTATCTTTACAAACATTGTGCATGATGCTGAGATACCGTTATACACAGGCTGTGCTAAGTTTACGAAGCTTAGCGTTGTGTTGAGATTGTATAAGTTGAAAGCTAACAATAGATGGAGCGACAAAAGCTTCACTTCATTGTTGACTTTGTTGAAAGAAATTCTTCCTGAAGGAAACGAGCTTCCAATCTCAACATACCAGGTAAAGAAAATGTTGTGCCCGATGGGAATGGAGGCCAAGAAGATACACGCATGCCCGAATGATTGTGTATTATTTCAAAAGGACTATGTAGATTTGAAAGATTGTCCAAAATGTGATGCGTCACGGTATAAATTGACGACTTCGGGGGAGTCCAAAACTGGTTCTCCTGCCAAGGTGTTGTGGTATCTACCTATAATATCACGGTTTTAACGTTTGTTTGCAAATCCGAAAGATGCGAAGAATTTGAGGTGGCATGCAGATGTTAAGAAAAATAATGATGGGATCCTACGACATGCGTCTGATTCCCCACAGTGGAAGAAGATTGATCTATTGTACCCTAAATTTGGTGAAGAAGATAGGAATCTAAGACTTGGGCTTTGTACAGATGGGATGAATCCGTACGGGACATTGAGCAGCCAACATAGCACTTGGCCAGTCATGCTTGTTATATACAATCTTCCTCCCTGGATGTGTATGAAAAATAAGTACGTTATGTTGTCATTGTTGATATCGGGCCCTAAACAACCCGGAAATGATATCGATGTTTATCTTGAACCTTTGATTGATGACTTAAAGAAACTTTGGGCTGAAGGTGTGATGACCTATGATGCTTCAGCAAGAGAGACATTTCGTTTGCACGCTATGTTGTTTTGCACTATTAATGACTTTCCAGCATATGGGAATTTGTCTGGATATAGTGTCAAAGGAGCTAAAGCGTGTCCTATATGTGAAGAAAACACTGATTCAATAAGACTAAAACATGGCGGCAAGACTTTATATCTTGGTCATCGAAGGTTTCTTTCAAAATTCCATCCGTATCGTAGGAAGCGCAAAGCATTCAATGGATGGAATGATGAACGGAGCACACCTAAACCTATACCAGGGGATGTTGTTTATGAAAGAGTAAAAGACATTGTCAATGAATTTGGTAAGAAATCACAATGTAGTATGGCCACACGGAGTGACAATTCTTCATTCAAGAAGAAGTCAATATTTTGGGATCTTCCTTATTGGAGTTCTTTGACAGTCAGGCATTGTATCGATGTAATGCATGTTGAGAAAAATGTCTGTGATAGCATCATTGGTACTCTATTAAATATACCAGGTAAGACTAAAGATGGGATAAAATCCAGACTGGACCTACGTGAAATGGGAATAAGGTCAGAATTAATAGAATTACGTGAAATGGGTAATAAAAGAACATACTTACATCCCACTTGTTACACGTTGTCTAGAAAGGAGAAGAAAACTTTTTGTGAATGCTTGGTAAATGTTAAGGTGCCACATGGTTACTCATCCAACATCCGTAGATTGGTATCAATGAAAGATCTGAAGTTGATAGGTCTTAAATCTCATGATTGTCACACTCTAATGCAACAAATATTGCCCGTGGCAATTCGATCTATATTGCCGAAGCATGTAAGGTTTGCAATTACCAGACTTTGTTTCTTTTTCAACAGTCTATGCAGCAAAGTTATTGACCCTGATAATCTCGATAATTTGCAAAGAGAAGTGGTTGTTACCCTATGTCAGCTTGAGATGTATTTCCCTCCTTCGTTCTTTGATATCATGGTACATCTTGTTGTCCACTTGACTAGGGAAGTGAAAATGTTGGGACCAGTTTTCTTGCATTGGATGTATCCCTTTGAACGATACATGAGCGTTTTTAAAGGTGATGTTCGAAACCGTTATCGGCCTGAAGGGAGTATTATTGAAGGTTATGTGGCGAGAGAGGTTATGGATTTTTGCAATGACTTTTTCAGTGGTAATGACACTCCTGATAATGACAAGAATATTGAGGAGGGCAAAGGAATTTTGGGATCACGGGTGAAAGTAATCAGGCGTGAGCAGTTGGAACAAGCTCACTAGTATATTTTACACAATATGGATGAAGTGAGTGTTTATATCAAGGAACATACCAATTTCATAAAGAGACAACATCCTCGAGCAAGTTCAATGTGGCTTGCTAGAGAGCATAATAAGACTTTTACTAAGTGGTTTGAAGATAAAGTCTTACATCAACTATCTCAAACACCAAATGATATTACAGAAACTATCAAATGCCTCGCCTTTAAACCAAAACCGAATGTTATGTCTTATGAAGGGTTTGACATTAATGGATTCACATATTACACAAAGCGCCAAGATGATAAGAGTGTCGTCCAAAATAGTGGGGTCACTCTTCAAGCGTCGACTATGTACTTTGCAAGTGCAAAGGATAAGAGTCCACGTGAAGCTAAAATGTCATATTACGGTGTCATTGAGGACATTTGGGAGTTTGACTACATCGATTTCAAAATTCCGCTCTTTAAATGTAATTGGGTTGATAACACCAAAGGAGTTATAGTGGATGAATTGGGTTTCACTTTGGTGAACTTTGAAAAGTTTGGCGAGAAGGGTGAACCATTCATATTGGCATCACAGGCGAAACAAATATTCTATATCGATGATCCTGCAAATGATAAATGGTCGGTTGTTCTTCATGGTAAAAGATAGTTCATTGAAGATCCTATAGATGAAGAAGAGTACTATGATAAGTATGATGACTCCAGTCCATTCTCAGTTGGGTTGCCAACTCCAAAAAATATTGAAGCTACTGATGACTTATATGTGCGCGGAGATCACAATGAAGGATTGTTAATTGATAAAAGATCACAATTTTAGAGACATGTATGTTTATACAAATGCTAAATGTTTGCCTTTTTCTAGTTAATACAAATGCTAAATGTTTGCCTTTTTCTAGTTAATACAAATGCTAAATGTTTGCCTTTTTCTAGTTAATAGAAATGCTAAATGTTTGCCTTTTTAATGACATTTTCAGATGGCTGACCATGATGAGCATGATGTCCATGATGAGCATGAAGTCCATGATGAGCATGCTGTCCATGACGAGCATGGCGAGGATACTAATGTAAGTTCTAAAAACATATCCTATATTTCTATAAAATTCATTATCTTCTAGTTATGTCATATATCCTATATTTCTATATTGGGCTAATTTAGTGTGTTTTATTTTTGTCAAATTTTAGGTTGATGCACCTATACCCACTGAAGCACTGGAGCAACTTGATGCGCAACACCAAACACTTAACAAGAAAAGGGGCATCACTCTGTTGAAGAAGTTATTAGCGCTAAGTGGTAGTGGATCCAAATTGGTGGTGGAGTTTGATAATGGAGGAAATCCAATTGGAGTGAACCGCAATAATTTTGTGAACTATCTTGGGTGTACCACTCGGAGCCATTGTGGTGTTAAGTATGACAATTGGCATAAAGTTCCTCAAGGGAAAAAATACTTGATATGGAAGGATTTATGCGTGAGTTATTATTATTTGCAATTCTATTTTGTAGATTACAAATTCTATTATTTGCAATTCTATTTTGGATACTAGTTAATAACATTTCTATTTTACAGAATCTGTTTGCATTGGATGAGAAGTTGCATCGTAAAAATGTGATGCAACGCGCTGGAAAGATGCTTAGGAATTATAGGACAAATCTGAACAGAGAATACATAAAAGAGGGTGATAAGAAGAAGAAGTCAGCCCTTGAACAATGGAACTTCTTGGACAAAGCAGATTGGGACAATTTTGTTGCTTCAAGAAAATCTGAAGAATTCAAGGTATTAGGCGTCACTCCCAATTTAATTAATATACATTGTATTCACCTATTCAAGATTAGCATTTAGTGCTACTAACCAAATCATTAATGTGCATACTAACTAGGCCCTCAGTGACGCACAAAAAGCAAGACGTGCACTGAATGTGCATGACCACACTATGGGTCCAAAAGGCTATGCAAGCGTTCGCCAAAGACTACAGGCGGAGTCTGCGGCTACTCAGGAGTCTGCTCCTACTCAGGAGTCTGCCACACCCATGCCTCGCCATGATATCTGGATAGCTGGCAGGCAAAACAAGAAGGGTGAAATAAAGAATCCTGTAACTGCTGAGGCGGCTGCAAAAATGGTAAAATAACACTCTTAGAGAAATCGTTTGAATATTGATTATTTGTGATGTTAACTTACCAATTTCTATTTATGGTGATTAGCGGGAGCTGCACGAGCAGAGGAAACAAGGCACGTTCATCCCTCAGGGCACAAGGGATGAATTGATAGTTGCTCTGGGTAACCCATAGCATCCTGGACGTGTTAGAGGTGCCGGCGCTGGTGTTGGCATCAAAGCATTCTTTGGGCCATCCCAGCGCAAACCCAGAGCGGGACTTTCTCAAGAAGAGGTAACCTATTCTTTTTTTAGAATGTTACTGCAAAAGGAAATTCATTAATAAGAAGCTAATGTTTCTTTTATCCATGTATAGGAGAATAAGAGAGTTGAGGATTTAGTTGCTAAGAAGGTCAACGATGTAGTTGCTGAGAAGGTCAAGGAAGAATTGCTGCGGTGGCAGGCATCTCAGGCTTCCAATACGCCTATGGCGACCCACTCTTCTCCTGATGCACAGACTGCGAGTAATCTTGGAGACCCATCGCCTAGCACGTCTGCTGTAAGTATTGTTTATGACATTGTAGTTAGTCTTTTCAAGTTGTTATGTTTTCAAGATGATATGTATATATGTATAATATTCTTTACGTAAATTTGTAGGCATTGAAGCCATGCCGCTTAAGAATGCAAGACTACGTTGTTGCAGAGGCGCAGGCTTACCCGTCCCTTGCTGGGGCAATGTTTCACGGGACTCCAATGCCACAGGGCTACGTTCGTGTGAGCCCGATACGTGTGTTACCTGATTGGAGAGAAGCTACATTGCCATATCCCCACCCGGATATTGATAGACTTGCTGATGCAGAAGGCGGGGTGATATTGTGGCCCAAAGCAGATGTCGTCTACACGACTGAAATTGTAAGATAAATTTACATTGATTTAGACTGTTAATGTGTATATATGATGTCAACTGATCTAAAATTATATGTACAGGTTAAAAAGAAGACACCAGGAGCACCTAGGCCTCCACTTCCACTTCCCGCATTACCCGATTGGGTTCCAACTGACCTAACATACCTGTTAGGTCCTGCTTGTAGGGGAATGGCATGTTGGCTACGGGCACATAATGTACATTGCCCTATAATTATTTCTTTAGATGCAGATTATGCAGGTCAATCATACGATAGCTCTTTATTTATACAAGATATTATAGAGCTGTTTATGTATGATTGGCTGAATACATCAATGATAGAGACATGGATAAGGTGAGATCTTGTTTATACATCTATATACCTTGTGTAAGATCCGGTGATCTGGTTTCTTATATATTAATGCATACACCTATATGTTTTGCAGCTACTTAGTCGAAGATCATTGCAAACAATTTGCATTTGATCATTTGGGATTTTTGATTCCATCATTGATTAGTTTGGTAGCTAAAGACCCTGATAATGTTCAACAATACTGTATAGATGCTTTTACAATCTTTGGTCAGCAAAAGAAGACGATAATAATAGCTCCATTCAATGTCAAGTAAGTTTACTTTATTTATAATTTGGACTTAAGAAAATTCCATTTTTATTTTGCATTTTGAGTTATTAATTGTTAACTTCTTACCTCTAGCGGTAGACATTGGGAGTTACTAGTTATTGTCCCCGGGACATTCACTATTTATTATCTAGATCCTGCGGGGAGTACATTGAACCCTAAAATTGGACACGTAATGAGAATGCCATTATTCTGGTGAGAAATATTTCATTTTTATATCCGTTAACATCTTTTATTACATTACTATTTACTTATGCAATTTATTGTGTTATATTAACATGTAGGGGTTTAGATGCATTCAAAAAGGCTGGAGGAACGGTCCCAAGGAAAAAGAACCAGCCAATAAATTGGCAGAACGTACAAGTAAGTTCCCGACTCGAATATATATATTATTGATGTGAATTGTGCTTAGTTGTATTATTTTGTATGTTTCAATTTATAGTGTGCTACACAAGACAATGGCTGGGCATGCACATACTATGTGATGTGATTTATGCATATGATTATCAAATATGCCGCATTGGACATCGATACCATACATGAGGTATTATATATAGTCTCATTAGTTAGTATGCAATATATCAATCTTATCTTATTTTTATATTATTACTTATATATATACATCATTCTCTTTGCAGGTGTTTAAAACTGACAACACTACAGGTAAACGCTTAAAAAATATACATGATCCATATACGATGGAAGCATTAAATGAAGTAAGAGAAGAATGGGAAAAAGCCATACAAGCAGTGGCAACTGTAAGATATAATTGGGATGTTGATAGCGATAATGAATGATACTTTGTAAATGAATATTTCTGAATGTTAATACATGTATTTGAATGTTTCTATATGTGTGAATGTGAGAATTGAATTGATGTCTGAATGTATGTACATGTATGTACTTGTGTGAAATTTTCTTTGTGACTTTTGCAGGTTTGCGGCCTGTTTGTAGGCTGATATCAATGGATGTCATAAACCTACAGTTCAGAAAACTGAACTGCAGGTTCTCATCCTGCTGACCAGCCACAGTAGGCCTGCAAACTGATATGAAAAAAAAATATAAATAGGCGTCGGTTATTTAATGAAAACCGTCAGCAAAGACATACAGCGTCGGTTATTTATAGATAACCGACGCCTAATAGTACAAACAACCCGACCGTGCAGGATAGCACGGCCGTGGTGGAAAAGGCGTCGGTTATGCATATAAAACCGAAGCCTATAGTACTAAACACGACCGTGCAGGGAAGCACGGCCGTGTCGTCTTGAAGTATAGGCGTCAGTCGTTTGGTATATAACCGACGCCAAAAGGGTTCGCGCCACAGAAAACGGCGTCATCTAGGACACTTTATGCGTCAGTTATCAACTAAAAGACCGACGCTACATGGAATATAGGCGTCGGTTTTTTAGTAAATCACCGACGCAGAAAGTGCCCTAGATGACGCCGTTTTCTGTGGCGTGAACCATTTTGGCGTCGGTTGTCTACTAAAAGACCGACGCCTATATGTTAAATAGGCGTCGGTTAAAAAACCGACGCCGAAATGTTCGACCGTTAGCGGCGCCCACATAGGCGTCGGTCGGAAACCGACGCCAAATGGGGTTAAAAGACCGACGCCAAATGGGGTTTCTGTAGTAGTGCATATTTATAAAGAATCATCCAAAAGAGCTAATTTTAGGTGACCCATTTAAAAGAGTGAAGACGTAGGCTTCCTTCAACAAAGAACAAGCCAACACCACCTTCATCTCACAACTCAAGCCAAAGAACGTCAAAGAAGCTCTTAGGGATGATGAATGGATCATATCCATGCAAGAAGAATTGGAACAATTTGAAAAGAATAAAGTATGAACCCTAGTGCCAAGACCAAGTGACAGAAAGATCATTGGCACCAAGTGGGTATACCGCAACAAGCTAGATGAAAGTGGCAAGCTGGTAAGGAACAAAGCAAGGTTAGTGGCTCAAGGCTACAATCAACAGGAAGGTACATATTTTGATGACATATGCACTTGTAGCTAAACTTGAGTCCATTTGTATGTTGCTTGTTTTTTCTAGTTCTAAAAACTATCTTCATTATCAAATGGATGTTAAAAGTGCATTTTTTAATGGTACAATTGAGGAGGAAGTGTATGTTGCACAAACCTCGGGCTTTCAACATGATAGCTTACCTAACCATGTTTATTTGTTGCAAAAAGTTCTCTATGGACTCAGACAAGCACCTAGAGTTTGGTATGAGAAATAAAAAAACTTTTTGTTAGATCATGGGTATATCATGGACAAAGTAAATTCTACCTTGTTTCTCAAACACACTTATAACAATTTTCTTATCATTCAAATATATGTTGATGATATCATTATTGGCAAAACTAATCTTGATCTTTGCAAGGAGTTTAGTGATCTTATGAAGAGTGAGTTTGAGATGAGCATGATTGATGAGCTTACTTTCTTCCTCGTTTTTCAAATCAAGCAAATTAATGATGGGAACTTTATTAACCAAGACAAGTACACAAGTGAGCCACTTAAGTGCTTTGGGATGGAGAACACCAAGTCGATGGACACACTCATGTCAAACACTTCCAAACTTGATAAAGATGAAGAAGGTAAGAAGGTAGATGAGAATCTCTATAGAGGTATGATTGGAATTTTACTTTATTTAACTACCTCTAGACCTAATATAATGTTTAGTGTTGGCTTGTGTGCTCGTTTTTAATCAAATCCCATGAAATCACATCTTATAGTTGTTAAGAGGATTTTAAGGTACTTAGCCAATACTCCAAATTTCAGACTATGGTATCCCAAGTCAAGGGACTTTACTCTTACGACTTATAGTGATGTGGATTACATAGGATGCTTGATTGATAGAAAGTGAACAAGTGGCACTTGCTTTCTCCTAGGACCATGCTTGGTGTCTTGGTTCTCCAAGAAAAAGAGCACAGTGGCATTATTAACTATTGAGGTTGAATACATTGCATCCAGGAGTTGTTGTGCCTAGGTCCTATGGATGAAGCAAATTCTGCAAGACTTTAACATTCATTTTGATTCTTCTCCTATCTATTGTGATAGTACTAGTGAAATTAATTTATCTTACAATCTTATATTGCATAGTAGAGCCAAGCATATAGAGGTTTGTCATCATTTTCTTCATGATCACCTTGCCAAAAAGGATATCTATATCACGCATGTGGACATGGAAAATCAGTTGGCAGACATTTTCACTAAACCTCTAGCTAGAGAGCAATTTAATTTTATTAGATCTAAACTGCTCATAACTTCCTTGAATCGTATATGCCTTCTAACTAGTTGCTATCTATCCTATATGATTTCCTTATGTCTTGATCACCCTTGCTTGCTTAGTGCTAAAATTTTCATGTTCACATGCCTTGTTTTTTTGCTTGTTTTTAGATATTTTTTGCAAACACTTATTTTATCACAAAATAGTACCAAATGATGAGTGATATGTGCCTAAGTATGTTTAAAATAAAAAATGGACTAAAAAAATAAATTTCAATAGCACTCTAACGACTAGAAATTAAAGTTTCTAAAGTTGGTTCAGGTTGATCATTGGTCGAGTTGCCAACTCGACTGATCCGTGGTCAAGGGCTTTTGTAAAGAGCCATTCAGTCGAGTTTCCCAGTCACAGAACTCGACCAATGGCCAGACTAGAGCAAACTTAAGTATGGTTTGGCTGACTTTTCTCCCTCTCAACTAGAGAAAAATCGATCGATCCACTCTCCATCTCCCTCAAGCTCTCAACCCTAGACCCAAACATCCTCTCCCTAGCCCTAGTTCAACCTAGCTCGACCTCCCTTAACCTCTTGCTCATCAACCCTAGGTGTTTGGTCGATATGTGGTGGTGTTTCCTATGTTTTGATCTCTCTATCCTATTATCTCACCTCCATGACTTCCAATAAGAGAAAGAGAGCCACCCCATCCGGAGCACCATCCTGCTCCTCCAACTCACACCTTATACTCTTTGATGATACCTTTTTTGTCTCTAATGATGCTCTAAATAGGTACTGTGGGCTCTGATCTCCAAAACACGGAATAAACTCAGCGGAAACGATTCGATTAACGGCGGAATGCGAAAAATCACGAAAAATTAAAACTTTTCGTGGAAAGATCTTGAAGACACGAGATAAACTTTCATAACGGTATGATAAACAGTTTACATCTCTGTTAAGTCACTTCTTGAGTGATCATATACAACCATGTACAAAATCTCAAGACTCCAAAATTGGTAATCTCATATCATCGAACTCCCAGGACCTGAGTGTACAGAGACGACATAGAACTTTCTAACTAACTAACTGGACAACCATGGTATCCAACTATGGCTTACTGTTGCCCCTGATGCTGCTCCTGGTACTGCTCTCCTACAAACTGGTTCCTTCTTCCTCGATGACCACCTAAAAGGTTGAAGTCTACAGGGTGAGACAATTACAGATAATTGTCCCAGCGAGGGTTATAACTCTTCGCCAGAAGCTTTCTAGGAAAAGGGAAACAACATAAGCAAGGTAGTTTATCCTACAAAAGCGGGTTTAAGAGTAGATAAAGTAGCATTTACTTCTAAGCAGAATATGAAGAACATGCAAGCTAGATATTTTAACTGAAATATTATAAACAATGTAATATCAAGCATTATTTCTCGTGGTTCAACCTAAGCAGATATGCAACTCGGCTGATTACGTTTTACATACAACATTATGCCCTGTGGAGATGAGGTATACCGCTCATACTCCAACCGACCACTGCTAAGTCGCCTCAGTATCATACTAGGTCATCAAAAGAGCCGGATTCTCATGACCTTCAACTTCCTCAGTCAGGTTGAGGATCAACATGCAGGACAACTAGTGTCTCTGCTACTATAGCTCACCAGGGTATTCTGGTCCTTCGCTATTAGATTCACAGTGGCATTATGTACTCTCTTCACCATCAAAAGATTTCATGTTTATCTTCATCGATGTGGCATAATAGATTCCTCGGGTGATTAGTGATACATCAACCCGGCATAACCACATAGTGTAGTACTGATGGATTATGCTACATCTACATCAACCCCTACACTAGGACGTAAGGATATGCGCGTCCATAACCCCCACATACTCAAAAGTATGCGCTCCAGGAGTTCCCTTAGGAAAACCTGTTTCACCATCATTTAACACCTGACAATGATGGATCTATGATCAGGGCTCTACATGATATGGTTATACTTGATTAGTTAAGTACATTTCAGTATTCTTTTATCATCAAGCAGGTTTTCAAGCAATTAACTACCAAACACAGTAATGGCAGAGGAACACTACATGTATCAAGTTTAGTTCACATCAACTATCAAAAGGATGTCAATTCATCACAGGTCATCTAGTTAGCATGACCTTGATGTTACTCATGGCTCTTACATCCCATCATTCTCATATGTGCCACATAACTTAGGCAATCGTAACATATATCACTATTCAAAGCCTAAAACATGCTTTTGGTGAATATAGTGTCATAACCCTTACCTGGTCATGATTACCTTTTATAAGAACATGCATAGTCAATTCAACTGATAATCAATAAACGATTTATCTCCAGGACAGCAATTATAAGGCAGAAATAACATTCATCGCATCATCCTCAATTAGGGTTTACTATTCATTCAACATGTCACAACCCTAGAATCAGGGTTTACTATTCACTTCATAGTGAATTGGGCTCATGACATTACCATGTATGAGGTTATCATCCTTGATGCCCTCAAATTAGGTTAAGATTCATCAATTATCATAATTAGGGTTTTCTTGATCTCACATAGGTGGATCATACCCTAATCATGCACATTCATGTACATTGAAGGTACTTTACTTGAATTTCAACTATACATGGGACCTTCTCTCTCCTCTTCCTAATAGGTGGTGAGTACATCACTATAGGTTAGGTTAGATCAATTCAATTTTGATTAACATAAGCTAATTCACCACTAACAAGTCATTAGGGTTTGGTTGATCAAGTGTGTCACATACTTGAACCCTTCAAGGGCATATTGGTAAAGTACACCTTCAATCACCACACGGTTCAATCTATTAATCACTTAGCCCCTTAGTGTCTTAGGGTACCATTAGGGTTTAGATTATACCACCATTGGACCAATTACACATTCAAACTACTAAGCAAAAACAGCCCTAAAAGTCCCCAAATGGTTTCACCCCTCAACCTCCAAACAATCTTGAAACCGTTTGGGGGCATTGAACGTTTGGGCACTTTGACCTCCAAGACCGCATGGTCACCAAGACCGGATGGATGTGTTGACCGTTTGGATGTGTTGACTTTGAAACCGTTTGAAATGAAATGACCTTGAGATCGATTGGATCCAAACGACCTTGAGATCGTTTGAGCCCAAACGGTCTTGAGACCGTTTGGTCCAAATGGGCTCAAAACCGCTTGGACCTCAAAAGTGCATCCAAGGTTGTAATCGATTAGGGTTTTCCATGTTGAAGCCTCCAATTGGCCACATTCTTGCAATTCACTTGTCAATTGAGTTAATTAGGGTTATCCTTAACTAATTGGACATTCAATTGATCCTCAATTGCTAACAAATTGGGGTTGAAGCCGATTGAATTAGGGTTTATAAGCAATTAACCATCAACATTGATAATCATGAGTCTAATTGGGGTTGAACCTATCAATTGGCACTCAATTGGGCCCAAACTTGGCCCAAATGGTTTTGAGACCATTTGGACACCCTCCAAACAGTCGTGAGACCGTTTGCCCAAAGTTCCACCAAAATCTATGTCAAGTTGATGCTGGTTGAACCCTAATTAGGTTTAAAATCAGTACTTTAATTCAATTCATCAACCTACTTTGATTGGACCCTCAATTGATCAAATTACCTTAACCCTAGACCTCCAAACGGTTGTGGGTTGTCTCCAAACGGTCTTGAGACCGTTTGAGTGAACCCCCAAATGGTCTTGAGACCGTTTGGGCCCTTCAACCCAAAGTTCACCAAAATTGGTCATTGAAATCAACAATTTCAACCGATTAGGGTTTAGAGGGTTGAGGTACCTTCAACTTGTGATTGGTTTGCAATTAGGTTTCAATTCTTTGTAGGTGTTTAACTCAACATGTGTACAACAGACCTCCAAATGGTCTTCCCTTGGTCAACCCTACCAAACGGTCTTGAGACCGTTTGATTCCAAACGGTCTTGCAAGACCGCATGAAATCAAACGGTTGTGAGACCGTTTGATTTCAAATGGTTTGCAAACCGTTTGGACCAAATGGTCCAAGGTCGTTTGGTAAAGTTACCTAGGTATTCATGCCCAACGTCTTCAACCTCAAGACTGGTTGGTTTCTCCATGGTTTTGCTTGCAAGAAGGCAAGGAAGGTTGGGGAAGAAGAAGAACTAACTACTGTATGCAAGAACAAGTATATGCATTATGAAAGCAAGAGGTTTAGAGATATAACACCCGCCTTATGGTCGTTCCTAGAGATCCAAGCTTTCAAGCTCTCAAGTCTTTAATGGCACCTTGAGCTCCACTGGTCGACCAAGGACTTTTCTTCAAGAAAAGGTTGGGGAAGATCGCCTAGAACAAGAAACCTAAGTGAGATAACCATAAAACCAACCTTGTAATTCACTTTCTTCCATGAATCCGAGATTAGAAGATGGTATCCCTTACCTTGGAACAAGTTGTTCGTCTCCTCTAGCTCCCAAGCTCTGCCTTGGATGGACCAAACAAGGTTTGCAAAAGAAAGAGTGAAGGGGTACGTTCACTTGGTTGCAAAGGGGGTGGTTTATATAGCTTGGGCTAGTTTCATCATAAGGACCTCTAGTTTTCTCCATTTCTCATCTAGGTCCCTCCATCCTTCCTTGCACGACCCTATTCCTTCTCTAGGTGAACATCTTGTTAAAACAAAGGTCCAAAGGCAAGGAAAGTCATCCTATCACTAAGGTACACATATAAGGGTTTCTTTACTTATAACATGGTGATTCCGCTACAAAGGTTATTTATCTTATCTGATTAATTAATTGTAGTGCCCTTTTCATCATTTCTACTCTAAATGATGTCAAGAGTCACACAAGATACTCTAGAAGATGTATTTTACGAGTTGCACCCCACATTCTGGGCAAATTGCACTTTACACCAAAATTAGGGTTTCAAGCACAAGGATTGCTCCACAAGCTGCATCTTGATGCCCAAGCTTGGAGAATCCATCCTACCTCATCATATTCATCCATATGATGTCTCATCATCATAGGAACATCTCAACATGTGAAAATTGCAAGTTAACCCTTTTAACTGGGTAATTTGCACATGGGTCCCTGCATAACAAAACATTACTAAAACATTATTTAAAAAGGACAGAATTGGGAAAATATGTTCCTCAGGAACTTAATTACATGCCAGGGGATAATAACAAGCATTTAATTACATATTTAAGCAAAAATCCTAGGGTTAACTTATAACCCAGGTCAGGGATGTTGTAAATCATCCACCCCTTACAAGGATTTCGTCCCCGAAATCGATAAGACGTATTAAGAGAAAAGAGCAGGGTATTTCCTCCTCATTTCTTCCTCTAGTTCCCAAGTGTCTTCTTTGACACCACAATGATTCCAGAGGACTTTCACAAGGCTTATATCTTTCTTCTTTAGCTTTTTAGTTCTGTTATCAAGGATCGACACTGGTCCTTCCTCATAAGATATATCATCATTCAATTCTACTTCCATAGGTTGTAGAACTGACTCGGTATCCGGGTGACATTTCCTCAACATAGAAATGTGAAACATAGGGTGTAACTTCTGCAGCTCTGGGGGTAACTCTAGTCTATAGGCTACCTTTCCAACCCGTTCAACGATTGGATAAGGCCCCATAAACCGAGGAGCTAACTTTCCTTTCCTTCCAAACCTCAGAAATCCTTTCCAAGGCGAGACTTTGAGATACACCCTGTCCCCAACCTGGAACTCTAAGGGTCTATGACGTTTATCGGCATACGACTTCTGTCTATCCTGTGCAGCCTTAATCTGTTGCTGAATTACTTTGATCTTCTCTGTAGTCTGCTGCACAAGTTCAGGGCCTAACAACTGATATTCACCAGTTTCATACCAACATACTGGTGACCTACAACGTCTACCATACAAAGCTTCATAAGGTGCCATGTCAATGCTATGATGGTAGCTATTATTATAGGCAAACTCTATCAAGCTCAGGTGTAGGTCCCAACTCCCGGTAAATTGGAGAACACATGCTATCAACAAGTCCTCCAAGGTCTGTATAGTCCTCTCTGACTGCCCATCAGTCTGTGGGTGAAAGGTTGTGCTAAACCTCAACTGGGTGCCTAAAGATCTTTGCAGTTTCTCCCAAAAATGACTCATAAACTGGGGACCTCTGTCTGATACTACGGTAACAGGAACTCCATGCAGACGAACTATCTCATGAACATACAATTGTGCCAACTTCTCAGCAAAATAGGTTTTGACAGGCAAGAAATGCGCTATTTTTGTCAACCTATCAACAATTACCCAGATGGAATCATGTCCTTTGCTGGTCCTAGGTAGGCCAACAAAAAAGTCCATGGTCACATGGTCCCACTTCCACTGTGGTATGGGTAAAGGTTGCATAGTTCCTGCAGGCTTCTGGTCCTCAGCCTTAACTTGCTGACATACAGGACACCTCAGGACAAACTCAGCAACATCCTTCTTCATCCCAGGCCACCAATACCTATCTTTTAAGTTTCGATACATCTTGGTGCTCCCGGGATGCATGGCATACATCGAAGAATGAGCTTCCTCCAGGACTAACTTCCTCAAGTTATCCACATCCGGTACTATCATCCTCCCATGATAGCATGCCACCTGGTCGTCTGAGTCATGGAAACCATCTCTTTTCTCGTCACCATACTCCGACCTGATCTGCTGAACTGCAACATCAACTAGTTGTGCCTCTCTAATCTACTCTCTTAGGGTAGGTTTGATATGCATC
The DNA here is from genome assembly GCA_963693085.1 of Alisma plantago-aquatica. NCBI lineage: Eukaryota > Viridiplantae > Streptophyta > Magnoliopsida > Alismatales > Alismataceae > Alisma > Alisma plantago-aquatica. Next base: position 1,380,406,204 of record OY856410.1, on the reverse strand, counting down.
TCAACCAACAACCCGGAAATCCACGACACCTTCAACTGTACATTGTCTTGTCTTAAAGAGATGAGCATATCTATCTTAGGGCATACCAAAGAGTTTAGATGTGCCCTATCAAAGGATGGTGTTGCTGACTTCCTACTTAGAGCATCCGCAACTACATTGGCCTTCCCTGGATGGTAATCTATGGTACAATTGTAGTCCTTGATTAACTCCATCCAGCGACGTTACCTCATGTTAAGTTCATGTTGTGAGAAGATGTACTTAAGATTCTTGTGATCCGTGAAAATCTGGAACGTCTCACCATAGAGATAATGTCTCCAGATCTTCAAGGCATGAACTACAGCTGCTAACTCCATGTCGTGTGTCAGATAGTTCTCCTCATGTTTCTTAAGCTGTCAGGAAGCAAAAGAAATCACTTGTTTATCCTGCATCAGCACACACCCAAGTCCATTCTTGGAGGCATCACAGAAAACTACATATCCCTTGCCTTTCTCAGGTAGCACAAGTACCGGTGCACTTGTCAACCTCTCCTTCAACAGCTGAAAAGATTGCTGGCACTTATCATTCCAAACAAAGGGAACATCCTTCCGGGTCAACTTTGTTAAGGGTAGGGCTATGGAACTGAAGTTCTTAATGAACCTCCAGTAGTAGCCAGCTAACCCTAAGAAACTACGAACCTCCGTCGGTGTCTTTGGTTGTTCCCACTGTAGAACAGATTCTACCTTTTTGGGGTCAACACAAATTCCCAAGGCAGATATCACATGTCCAAGGAAAGATACCTCCGGCAACCAAAACTCACACTTGTTGAACTTAGCATATAACGTATGTTCTCTTAGCAAGGTCAAAGCTTGGCGAAGGTGCTGTTCATGCTGCTGAGAATCTCTACTATAGATCAGAATGTCATCTATGAAGACGACAATGCACTGATCGAGAAAGGGTAGGAAGATTCTATTCATGAGTTCCATGAATGCAGCTGGTGCATTAGTTAGTCCAAACGACATAACTGTGAACTCATAGTGAGCATACCTTGTCCTAAAGGCAGACTTGGGTATGTCATTGTCCTTAATACGAAGTTGATGATAACCAGACCTCAAGTCTATCTTCGAGAAGACGGACGCACCACACAACTGGTCAAAGAGATCATCAATCCTCGGAAGAGGGTACTTATTCTTTATTGTTACTTTATTAAGTTGTCTGTAATCAATGCATAACCGCATTGATCTGTCTTTCTTTTTAACAAACAAGACCGGAGCACCCCAAGGTGAAGTGCTCGGTCGGATGAAACCCTTCTCAAGCAACTCTTGAAGCTGTTTCTTGAGTTCTGCCATCTCAGCAGGCGCCATCCTATACGGTGTCTGGGCTATGGGTTGTGTACCTGGGATCAAATTGATTTCAAAATCAATTTCCTAAGGCGGTGGTACACCAGGAAGTTCTTTAGGAAATACGTCTTCGAATTCCCTGACAACAGGAACTTCAGTAAGGGTGGGACTCTCCATGGTCGTATCTACCACGTGGGTCAAGAATGCATGACATCCTTGCCTCAACATCTTCTCAGCAACCATAGCTGACACTAGACAGGTGGGTAGAATCTTTCTCTCTCCTTGAAAGATCCATGTGTCGCTATCATCAGCAAACACAGCCTGCTTGGATTTACAATCCAAGACAACTCTATATCTTTCCAAGGTATCCATCCCAAGGATTATATCAAATCCTTGCATATCAAGTGGTATAAGGCCCACTTGAATGCGATGATCAGAAAAGAAAAGGGTGCAGGGAGAGCATACCTCCCGCAACACAGAAGACCCACTCAATGGAGTCTCAAGCAACAAGCTATCAGCCCTATGTCTGACTGTCATAAAGCAGTTACGAATCACTCTTCGAGTGATAAAGGAGTGTGTAGCACCCGGGTCAATCAAAACAGATACAACACAAGATTTAGACATATCAGAATATAAAAGTTCCATCTAACCTACCACAACCCGTGGATTGACCACTGCATCTGGTGGGTTCATAGCATAGAACCTCGTTGTTGCCTGAGGTTGAGTTGGTGCTGACGATCTGGCTTGGGATGCTTGTCCACATCCCCTAGATGCTCTCTGGAACTGTCTTCTCTGTGATCCCTGTTGACTCTATCTCTGAGGCTGTGTCACACTAACAAGCCTAGACCTGCAGTCCTTCATCAGATGACCTACCTTCCCACAGTTGTAGCAGCTTCTTTCTTGCTGTGGCCTAGGTGGTCATGTGACTGACACCGATGTTGAACTGTGAGTCTCTTGAGGCGGTAGACTCCGTCCTCTACCTCTACTTGGGGACCACTGAGTCTAGAACTAGATCTGGGTGGTGGAGGATTAGGTGCAGAGGATCTAGGCTTCTTAAAGTTTCTAGATGAAGACGCTTGGAACTGCGTATATCTCTTGTGGGTTTGCCTCTTCTCAACAACAAATATTTCTATCCTTCGGACTGACTCAACGAAGGTAGCGAATCTCTCCCGGTTCTCTAGGGCAGACACGGGGGTAGACAAGTCGGAATTCAAACCCTTCTCAAACCTCTTGATCCTTTCTTCTTCTGTGGAATCCATGTGCAGACAGAACCGCAGTAGCTCCATAAACTTGGCCTCATACTCACTAACTTTCATCATACCTTGTCTCAATCTCTCGAACTGAGAGATCTTCTCGTCCAGAATGGTCTTTGGGAAGTATCTGTTAACAAACTCTCGGCAGAATTCTTCCCACAAAACCTTTACTCCAGGCCTCTTCTGCTCTTCCATTTTCCACCAGTGGCCAGTACTTCCTTTGAGAAGATAGACAACATGTCTCACCTTCTCAGCTTCGGGGATGGTTAGGATTCTGAAAGTCTTCTCCAACTCGGTCAACCACAAATCTGCATCTGCGGGGTCAGTTGTGCTGAAGTATTCGGTCGCTCCGACTCTACGAAGCCACTCGAACGTCTTCCTAACACTTTGTCCCTCATGCTGAGCAGGTGCCCTAGGTGCAGGCATGGGCATCCTGTCGGTGATACGTGTCATGGCAGCCAGGAACTGCCCGAACAAAGCTTGAATAGCTGGGTTTTCCATATCAGCCAGGTCAAACTGGGGTGGCTGGACGGGTGGCTCAGGAACGGGCTGCTCCATCTCTGGACTCCTTGCACCGTCTCGAGGTGCAGCTACGCTACTCTCGCCCTCATACTCCTCATGTGGCTCAGACATCCTTATATATCTTCTTCTCCTAAGGAGCAGAAGACTCTATTAGATAAGAAGGAATACTAAGGATAGACTCAACACCCTAAGTCCTATGTCTCTATAGACTCAACGAACCTGGCTCTGATACCACTTAATTGTGGGCTCTGATCTCCTAAACACAGAATAAACTCAGCGGAAACGATTCGATTAACGGCAGAATGCGAAAAATCATGAAAAATTAAAACTTTTCGAGGAAAGATCTTGAAGACACGAGATAAACTTTCATAAAGGTACGATAAACAGTTTACATCTCTGTTAAGTCACTTCTTGAGTGATCATATACAACCATGTACAAAATCTCAAGACTCCAAAATTGGTAATCTTAGATCATCTAACTCCCGGGACCTGAGTGTACAGAGACGACATAGAACTTTCTAACTAATTGACTGGACAGCCAATCTTAGATCTTCTGCAAACTGGTTCCTTCGTCCTCGACGACCACCTAAAAGGTTGAAGTCTACGGGGTGAGACAATTACAAATAATTGTCCCAGCGAGAGTTATAACTCTTCACCAGAAGCTTGCTAGGAAAAAGGAAACAACATAAGTAAGGTAGTTTATCCTGCAAAATTGGGTTTAAGAGTAGATAAAGCAGCATTTACTTCTAAGTAGAATATGAAGAACATGCAAGCTAGATATTTTAACTGAAACATTATAAACAATGTAATATCAATCATTATTTCTCGTGGTTCAACCTAAGCAGATATGCTACTCGACTGATTACGTTTTACATACAACATTATGCCCTGTGGAGATGAGGTATACCGCTCATACTCCAACCGACCACTGCTAAGTCGCCTCGGTATCATACTAGGTCATCGAAAGAGCTGGATTCTCATGACCTTCAACTTCCTCAGTCAGGTTGAGGATCAACATGCAGGACAACTAGTGTCTCTGCTACTATAGCTCACCACGGTATTTTGGTCCTTCTCTATTAGAGTCACAGTGGCATTCTGTACTCTCTTCACCATCGAAAGATTTCATGTTTATCTTCATCGATGTGGCATAACAGATTCCTCGGGTGATTAGTGATACATCAACCCGGCATAAACACATAGTGTAGTGCTGATGGATTATGATACATCTACATCAACCCCTACACTAGGACGTAAGGATATGCGCGTCCATAACCCTCACATACTCAAAAGTATGCGCTCCAGGAGTTCCCTTAGGAAAACCTATTTCACCATCATTTCACACCTGACAATGATGGATCTATGATCAGGGCTCTACATGATATGGTTATACTTGATTAGTTAAGTACATTTCAGTATTCTTTTATCATCAAGCAGGTTTCCAAGCAATTAACTACCAAACACAGTAATGGCAGAGGAACACTACATGTATCAATTTTAGTTCACATCAACTATCAACAGAATTTCAATTCATCACAGGTCATCTAGTTAGCATGACCTTGATGTTACTCATGGCTCTTACAACCCATCATTCTCATATGTTCCACATAACTTAGGAAATCGTAACATATATCACTATTCACAACTAAAACATGCTTTTGGTGAATATAGTGTCATAACCCTTACCTAGTCATGATTACCTCTTATAAGAACCTGTATAGTCAATTCAACTGATAATCGATAAGCAATTTATCTCCAGGACAGCAATTATAAGGCAGAAATAACATTCATCACATCATCATCAATTAGGGTTTACTATTCATTCAACATGTCACAACCCTAGAATCAGGGTTTACTATTCACTTCATAGTGAATTGGGCTCATGGCATTACCATGTATGAGGTTATCATCCTTGATGCCCTCAAATTAGGTTAAGATTCATCAATTATCATAATTAGGGTTTTCATGATCTTACATAGGTGGATCATACCCTAATCATGCACATTCATGTACATTGAAGGTACTTTACTTGAATTTCAACTATACATGGGACCTTCTCTCTCCTCTTCCTAATAGGTGGTGATTACATCACTCTAGGTTAGGTTAGATCAATTCAATTTTTATTAACATAAGCTAATTCACCACTATCAAGTCATTAGGGTTTGGTTGATCAAGTGTGTCACCTACTTGAACCCTTCAAGGGCATATTGGTAAAGTACACCTTCAATCACCACATGGTTCAATCTATTAATCACTTAGCCCCTTAGTGTCTTAGGGTACCATTAGGGTTTAGATTAGACCACCATTGGACCAATTACACCTTCAAACTACTAAGAAAAAACAGCCCTAAAAGTCCCCAAACGGTTTCACCCCTCAACCTCCAAACGGTCTTGAAACCATTTGGGGGTGTTGACCGTTTGGGCACTTTGACCTCCAAGACCGCATGGTCACCAAGACCACATGGATGCGTTGACCGTTTGGATGTGTTGACTTTGAAACCGTTTGAAATGGAACGACCTTGAGATCGATTGGATCCATACGACCTTGAGATCGTTTGAGCCCAAACGGTCTTGAGACCGTTTGGCCCCAAACGGTCTTGAGACCGTTTGGCCCCAAACGGTTTGGAGACCGTTTGGTCCAAATGGGCTCAAAACCGTTAGACCTCAAAAGTGCATCCAAGGTTGTAATCGATTAGGGTTTTCCATGTTGAAGCCTCCAATTGGCCACATTCTTGCAATTCACTTGTCAATTGAGTTAATTAGGGTTATCCTTAACTAATTGGACATTCAATTGACCCTCAATTGCTAACCAATTGGGGTTGAAGCCGATTGAATTAGGGTTTATAAGCAATTAACCATCAACATTGATAATCATGAGTCTAATTGGGGTTGAACCTATCCATTGGCACTCAATTGGGCCCAAACTTGGCCCAAACGGTCTTGAGACCGTTTGGACACCCTCCAAACGGTCTCGAGACCATTTTCCCAAAGTTCCACCAAAATCTAGGTCAAGTTGATGCGGGTTGAACCCTAATTAGGTTTAAAATCAGCACTTTTATTCAATTCATCAACCTACTGAGATTGGACCCTCAATTGATCAAATTACCTTAACCCTAGACCTCCAAACGGTCTTGGGTTGTCTCCAAACGGTCTTGAGACCGTTTGAGTGAACCCCCAAAAAGTCTTGAGACCGTTTGGGCCCTTCAACCCAAAGTTCACCAAAATTGGTCATTGAAATCAGCAATTTCAACCGATTAGGGTTTAGAGGGTTGAGGTACCTTCAACTAGTGATTGGTTTGCAATTAGGTTTCAATTCTTTGTAGGTGTTTAATTCAACATGTGTACAGAAGACCTCCAAACAGTCTTCCCTTGGTCAACCCTACCAAACGGTCTTGAGACCGTTTGATTCCAAACGGTCTTGCAAGACCGCATGAAATCAAACGGTTGTGAGACCGTTTGATTTCAAATGGTTTGAAAACCGTTTGGAACAAATGGTCCAAGGTCGTTTGGTAAAGTTACCTAGGTATTCACACCCAACGTCTTCAACCTCATGACAGGTTGGTTTCTCCATGGTTTTGCTTGCAAGAAGGCAAGGAAGGTTGGGGAAGAAGAAGAACTAACTACTATATATATGCAAGAACAAGTATATGCATTATGAAAGTAAGAGGTTTAGAGATATAAAACCCGCCTTATGGTCGTTACTAGAGCTCCAATATTTCAAGCTCTCAAGTCTTTAATGGCACCTTGAGCTCCACTGGTCGGCCAAGGACTTTTCTTCAAGAAAAGGTTGGGGAAGATCGGCTAGAACAAGAAACCTAAGTGAGATAACCATAAAACCAACCTTGTAATTCACTTTCTTCCATGAATCCAATCTTAGAAGATGGTATCCCTTACCTTGGAACAAGTTGGTCATATCCTCTAGCTCCCAAGCTCTGCCTTGGACGGACCAAACAAGGTTTGCAAAAGAAAGAGTGAAGGGGTACGTTCACTTGGTTGCAAAGGGGGTGGTTTATATAGCTTGGGCTAGTTTCATCATAAGGACCTCTAGTTTTCTCCATTTCTCATCTAGGTCCCTCCATCCTTCCTTGCACGTCCCTCTTCCTTCTCTAGGTGAACATCTTGTTAAAACAAAGGTCCAAAGGCAAGGAAAGTCATCCTATCACTAAGGTACACATATAAGGGTTTCTTTACTTATAACATGGTGATTCTGCTACAAAGGTTATTTATCTTATCTGATTAATTAATTGTAGTGTCCTTTTCATCATTTCTACTCTAAATGATGTCAAGAGTCACACAAGATACTCTAGAAGATGTATTTTACGAGTTGAACCCCACATTCTGGGCAAATTGCACTTTACACCAAAATTAGGGTTTCAAGCACAAGGATTGCTCCACAAGCTGTATCTTGATGCCCAAGCTTGGAGAATCCATCCTACCTCATCATATTCATCCATATGATGTCTCATCATCATAGGAACATCTCAACATGTGAAAATTGCAAGTTAACCCTTTTAACTGGGTAATTTGCACATGGGTCCCTGCATAACAAAACATTACTAAAACATTGTTTAAAAAGGACAGAATTGGGAAAATATGTTCCTCAGGAACTTAATTACATGCCAAGGGATAATCACAAGTGTTTAATTACATATTTAAGCAAAACTCCTAGGGTTAACTTATAACCCAGGTCAGGGATGTTACAGGTACAAGGAGCTCCTTCCTAGGAGCCCCTTTCCTTTTTGTGCCCTTTTTGAGCCAAGACCATGTAGACAAAAGGTTATTGATCAAGTAGTTGAGTTGCTTTACGACCAGCACCTATCTGCCTTGAGTGTTGAACGTGCGTGCTACCACAATTCCATTACAAGAACCAAAGAAGTTAATGAATTCTATGCAAATTTGCAATGGAATTATGACACTCTCATACCCCCGCCTAATGCTCAAGTTGTCCTTACTTCCATGATAGCTGGGAAGACATTCCAAGTCTCTGAGGATACCTTGAATATGTTTTTCTCATGTACTGAGGTGACTGACACTTGGAGGAAGTATTACCCTCTGTATTTTGACCTTGTTGACCCTGAGGCCTTCTACAAGCAATATGATATCACTCTTCCTAACATTCATAAATTCTTGAAGAATCCTCAGTTTCCCTATAGGAAGAAGTCCACTCTTCCCTCCTTAGCCTTAAACCTCAAGAACCACATACTTACCCTAGTAGTCAACTGCAATATTCATCCAAAGAAAAACCAAATTGAAATTATAGAGAATATTGTGATGATTATGTTTTGTATCTTAAAGAACATCATAGTCAAGTGTGATGGATCCTAGATGGGTGATTAGATGCTCTAGAGGGGGGTGAATAGAGCTGAAAGTACTTAAACAAAACTCATTAAACCTTCAAGATATATGACAAGATAAGGTTGCTAAATAGGTATTTTGTGTGCAACTAAAACATACATAGCAAGGGAGAGAGAGATTGAACATGCACCATTTAGACAGGCTATTTAGAGTGGTTCCACACTTCAAACTAGAAGTGTGTCAGTCCACTTACCTAGAGAGGTCAACCTCTAGGACTTCCAAACTCTTGCACTCTTATATTCATTCATAAGACATACAATGCATGACCAAACAAAAGACTTACCTATCCAATACAAAGAGTCTTCAACCTTACCAAGGACTTAATCACTTTGCAAGAGTCTTTGGCCTTCTCCAAGGACTTACCCACTCTAGCACAAGTCTTCAGCCTTGTAGGAATTACCCACTCTTCTTGGATCTTCAGCTTTTGACTTCACCTTCACTCGGAGAATCTTCCACCAAGGTCTTACCCACTTGAGCTTGAGTCTTCTGCCTTCTCCAAGGGCTTACCCACTCTAGCTCCAAGCCTTCAGCCTTGATCTTCACCAAGGGACTCCTTCCCTTGTTCTTCTTCACCTCTCTTGGATAAGAGATAGAACCTTCATCTTCATGATTGCAAATGATAGATGGGGAGGTGGTGGAAGTGAGAGCCTCACAAGATATATATATATATATATATATATATATATATATATATATATATATATATATATATATATATATATATATATATATATAGAACTAGCTCTCTTACAAATCTCCTACTCACTCTAATGGATGTAGCAAGTAATTCAGCTTAGAGAGAGAGAGAGAGGAGGCTGTAGGAAGCACTCAACTATAGAATAGGAACCTCACATAGAGTTTGCAATGAATGCTCAACCTTAGAATGAATCCCAAGGGGTCCTATTTATAGATGGGGATGCCTCTTAGCCTTTGGGAACACTTAAGAACGAAAACTAGCCGTTTTTTGGCTTGCAACGGATCTATTCTCACTTGTTGCAACTCCACAATGGCTAGTAGCACTTTTCTGCACTTTTCCGTATAGTGCAATCGGTCGAGTTTCTATGGGTGTATCTCGACCGATCAAGTAGGAGGCAAACCGATGTTCAAAGGATCGGTCGTGTTTGTCCTGAGGAAACTCGACCGACCATTTCAAATGGAAATGGCCTACTACCCAATCGGTCAAATTTTGTGAGTGCACAACTCGATCGATGCAATCTTTAGAAAATCGACCAAGGTTGATCGGTCGAGTTTCAGGCTGGGGAAACTCGACCGACCAAGTGCCTGTAATTGATTTTCAAAGATGCATCTAAAGTGCTCTAAAAATCGATCTAAGTGCTCCTGATATTTTTCTAAGCTTAATTACAAGTCATACAATCATTACAAGTGATTTACAACATGATTCTAATGGATATACATCATATTACAAAAACGTGCACTTGTATGACTTTGACTTGTCTTTTCTCCAATTTGAGATGCGCAAGTTAGGGCAATTGGAGTGTGTCTATACCTAATCTGAAATCACTCAAGTAGAGACATTAGACACCAATATGTGGAATGGTTAGTCATCATCAAAACACAGGTTTAGTCAATTTAGACGTGAGTCAACATTGACCTAATTGACCTTGAGTCAACAATCTCCCCCTTTTTGAAGATGACAAACCATTCCATAAATGTATTGAAAGATTTTAAGTAAAGTCATACCTTTAGAGAAACCTAGGGGTTTCAATAGAATTGAGTTCATATGCTCCCCCTCAATTGATGCGCATGGAGTTTTCATACTCCCCCTCAATTGATGCTATTTCTCCTGCATGGTTAGCTTTCATAACATTTATAGAAACTATGTCTTCTAATCATATATGTTCTACACATATATGTCTTATCCCATTTACCTTCTCCCCCTTACATGGACATACTTCTCTTCTTCATGTAAGACACGCCTTCTTCCTCTTTTTAAAAGAAGACATACCTTTCTCCCCCTTTGTCATTTCAAAAAGTGGGGTTATGAAGAAAGAAGAAACAAATTATATTAAGAGAAAGGAGATAACAAAAGTTATAAAAGGAGAGTAGAAGAGCACAGATAGGGTCTTGTCCAAGCATAAAAAGAAAAGCAAGTTAACACATATGCTTGAACAACCCACAAAAAGCAAGATAAGGTGCTGCAGAAAAACAATAAATCACAATTTTGACCCTCAAGATGATGGAATTTGACCAAAAACCATCGGAGCTCATGGCAAAGTGATGAGTCTTTCTCAGAAGGTTGTTTCTGCATGAAAAACACTAGTCTTGCACCAAAAACTGAAACTGGAGCAAAAGCTGCATAAAATCCAAAAATACTCCAATTTCTACATATAATGTAGATCTATGTACCCTGCATCACAATGTTATGCAAGCAGCTCAAGATAGTAGATATGCAATTTAAGAAATAATCTTGAGCATGTGTGAGACTAGAAACAAGCATAGCATATAGATGAGCAAAGAAGCCAATTATAAACAGGGTTAGAACTACATGTATATGAACTACTAGTAGATGATATCACAAGTTAGGACTACTAGTAGGATATAGATCATAGCAAGAGATACCAAAAGATACACAAGATAAAGCAAGCTATGAGTAGATGTAGAGATATATCCAAACAAAGAGATAAGCAATTTTAGAAGAATGAAAGGATATAACTCACTAGATATGCATCCTTACCATAAGATGATTACCCCTGAGAACCTCAAGGTTGTATCGAAACAAGATATACACCTAAATAAATGTAGCAAGTTAGAGTACAACGGAAGCAATTTTTAGACACAACCAAGAGATCCAAAGAGATCATCATCAAAACTTACAAAACAACTCAAAGCAAGTAATTGCAAGATATAGATATACCAATTTAGAGCAATTAGAGAGATAGAGTTGTAAGCAAGATAGGCAATTTAGAACATGACAATAAGCATATATAAAGGTACCAAATGAGAGTGCCAAAGAATAAGGCTATTGGTTGAGAAAATCTAGTTGAGAGGGAAAATTCTCACTCAATAAGCCAAATGTATATTTTGTGTACAGTGCTATCGGTCGAATTCTGAGCATTGACAACTCGACCGATGACAGGTGTTGACAACACTCTTGGTGCCTATCGGTCGAGTTTCAATAGGGCAAACTCGACCGACAGATCAGCTGTCAAGAAGCACATATATTTCATAAAAACATATTTAAAGGCATGCTAAATATACAAACCATATCCAAACATGTCTAATCAAGTTAGTAACGCACTATAGAAGCATTAGAAATAGTTTTTGAGCAAGAGTGTGAAGAGAGTCACAAAATACCACTTTTGACTCAAAAACCATATGTATAGTGCACACTAACTTGACAAAAACAAGTTAGAAATGGTTAATAGCAAGAGAAACATTACCTGTGTGCTTACCATTCCTTTTCCACTTGTTGTCACCCTCTACACATATCACCTTTCTTCTTTCATGTGGATTGAGAAGTCAATTTGCAATTCAATAGCTCAAGTCAATCCATTTGCAAGTACCTACAAGAAGAAAGATGAAATGGTCCCCAATTATGTTTTTGGGTCCGGAGGGGTTAGTTTAGCAACCCAAGTTCTATTGCTCTTGGGTGCTTTCCTAAAAGGACAACAAGTAGAATAATGACCAAATTCATTGCAATAGTTGCATGTGCCCATAGTCTTGGAACTAGAGGATTCTCCGTGGAATATTGGAGGTCCTTTATCTTTGTTGTTCCCTTGACTACTATCATACCCTAAACCATGTCTACCAATTTATTTAGTAGTATGGTGTAGGATGTCATTAAGACTCTTTTTACCAACTAAGAATCTTTGCAAGGATGATCTCAAACTATCATTATCATGCTTAAGAGAAGCAATAGTAGAAGACAAATTATTGATATTATCTCTAGCATGCAAAAGATCATTTTCTAAGCAAAGAGCTTTAGTTAAATAAGAATCTCTATCAATATGAAGAGCATCAACATCATTCTCTTTATTAGTATAACTAGAACAAGGTTCATGCCCATTGATTTAGCAAGCAAGGGGGAATTTTCAGATTTAAGCACCACTATTTCTCTTTGATAAGCATAGATTTCTTCTCTCCTAGCATCATCAATAAGCTTGAGTTCTACGTTTTCAGTTTTAAGAGTATCAAGCTCATGCATGAGAGAATCAACAATTAAAGTATGCTCTTCATTAGAACTAGGCATGAGAGGTTGAGCTTCTAGAAATCTAATCTTATTAATCAAACTAGCATTTTCAAGTTTAAGGGAGTCTACTTGGCTAAGACAATCATTTTTATCATCAAGAAAGTAAGAATTATCATGTTCAAGATCATCTAGTTCTACATACAAATTATCAATAATTTTAGCAAGCTTTTTCTTTTTCTTTTTAGAAGACTTAAGAGAGGCACAAACATCATGAATAATAGCAATCAAAGATTCTTTATCTAGCGAGTTTAGATTTACCTCACTTGAGTCTTCACTTGTTGATGCTATAAGAGCAAAATGGCATTCTCCTTCATCACTTGAGCTTGAGCTTGATCCTTCACTTGAATCTTCACTTGAGCTTGAGTTGGAGGAGCCACTTGAGCTTGATTGCCATTTCTTCTTGTGAAGATGGGTCTTTTTGCCTTGTGGGCAATCTTCCTTGTAGTGACCCTTCTTTCCACATGTGAAGCACCGGATGGAGGAGGACTTTCCTTTGAAGGGTTTACCCTTGGAGTACATGGCATCTTCTTTAGCTTGAGAGGATGGAGAGACTTGTTCCATGATAGCTTCAATTTGAGCCTTCATTTCAGCCTTCTTCATTCTCTTTAGCTCTTTCTTCTCTTGTCTTTCTTCTTCCTCCCTCTTGTCAAGTGTAGCTTCATGTGCTTGTAGATTTCCAATGAGCTCTTCAATAGGAATATCCCTAAGAGACCTTGCTTCTTCAATAGAAGTCACCTTGGATTCCCACCTCTTGGAGAGAGTTCTAAGGATCTTTGAGTTGATCTCTCCACTTGACATAGGATGTCCTAGAACAGCAAGACCATTCAAGATGGTGTTGAGCCTTGAGTACATGTTGGCTATGCTCTCCTCCTTTCCCATCTTGAAGTTCTCAAGCAGCCCTTTGAGCATGTAGACTTTGCTTTCCTTCACTTGATCTGTCCCTTCATAAGTGATGCAAAGCTTTCTCCATACCTCATAGGCCGTCTCACAAGAGGAAATTCGGTTGAACTCGGTGGGGGTCATGGAGGCATATAGGATATGCATGGCTCTAGCATTCAAGGTTGCTTTCATCAAGGCGGCTTCATCCCATTCTTCAATCTTTGTCTTTGGTTGCATGTATGGGCTATTCACCATTTGCCACATCTCAAGACTTGATCCTTGGATGTAGAATTGAAGCCTTCTTCTCCAATAAAGGAAATTGCTCCCATCAAAGATTGGTAGGCTGATTCTCCCTCCTTGGTAGTCACCCATCTTCTCCTACTTGTGGAAGTATGCTTGGAGAAGACCCGCTCTGATACCAATTGATGGATCATAGATGGGTGATTAGATGCTCTAGAGGGGGGTGAATAGAGCTGAAAGTACTTAAACAAAACTCATTAAACTTCAAGATATATGACAAGATAAGGTTGAAAAATAGGTATTTTGTGTGCAACTAAAACATACATAGCAAGGGAGAGAGAGATTGAACATGCACCATTTAGATAGGCTATTTAGAGTGGTTCCACACTTCAAACTAGAAGTGTGTCAGTCCACTTGCCTAGAGAGGTCAACCTCTAGGACTTCCAAACTCTTGCACTCTTATATTCATTCATAAGACATACAATGCATGACCAAACAAAAGACTTACCTATCCAATACAAAGAGTCTTCAACCTTACCAAGGACTTACCCACTTTGCAAGAGTCTTCGGCCTTCTCCAAGGACTTACCCACTCTAGCACAAGTCTTCAGCCTTGTAGGAATTACCCACTCTTCTTCGATCTTCAGCTTTTGACTTCACCTTCACTCGGAGAAGCTTCCACCAAGGTCTTACCCACTTGAGCTTGAGTCTTCTGCCTTCTCCAAGGGCTTACCCACTCTAGCTCTAAGCCTTCAGCCTTGATCTTCACCAAGGGACTCCTTCCCTTGTTCTTCTGCACCTCTCTTGGACAAGAGATAGAACCTTCATCTTCATGATTGCAAATGATAGATGGGGAGGTGGTGGAAGTGAGAGCCTCACAAGATATATATATATACATATAGAACTATCTCTCTTACAAATCTCCTACTCACTCTAATGGATGCAACAAGTAATTAAGCTTAGAGAGAGAGAGGAGGCTGTAGGAAGCACTCAACTATAGAATAGGAACCTCACATAGAGTTTGCAATGAATGCTCAACCTTGGAATGAAGCCCAAGGGGTCCTATTTTTAGCTGGGGATGCCTCTTAGCCTTTGGGAACACTTGAGAACGAAAACTAGCCGTTTTGTGGCTTGCAACGGATCTATTCTCACTTGTTGCAACTCCACAACGGCTAGTAGCACTTTTCTGCACTTTTCCGTACAGTGCAATCGGTCGAGTTTCTATGGGTGTATCTCGACCGATCAAGTAGAAGGCAAACCTATGTTCAAAGGATCGGTCGAGTTTGTCCTGAGGAAACTCGACCGACCATTTCAACTGGAAATGGCCTACTACCCAATCGGTCGAATTATGTGAGTGCACAACTCGACCGATGCAATCTTTAGAAAATCGACCAAGGTTGATCGGTCGAGTTTCAGGCTGGGGAAACTCGACCGACCAAGTGCCTGTAATTGATTTTCAAAGATGCATCTAAAGTGCTCTAAAAATCGATCTAAGTGCTCCTGATATTTTTCTAAGATTAATTATAAGTCATACAATCATTACAAGTGATTTACAACATGATTATAATGGATATACATCATATTACAAAAACATGCACTTGTATGACTTTGACTTGTCTTTTCTCCAATTTGAGATGCGCAAGTTAGGGAAATTGGAGTGTGTCTATACCTAATCTAAAATCACTCAAGTAGAGACATTAGACACCAATATGTGGAATGGTTAGTCATCATCAAAACACGGGTTTAGTCAATTTAGATGTGAGTCAACATTGACCTAATTGACCTTGAGTCAACAAAGTGGGCTAGATATGTCCTCCACCACATGACCTGCTTTGACTCTGTTAAGAACACCCATGGCACACACCCACCCTACCCAGCCCTGATTTGTGGTCTCTTTCAGACTGCCACTGGAAAATCTCTTTTTCATGACCTTCATTACAAATTTGCCCAAAAAGGAGTTTGCATCAGTAAGATGACACTTCAGAAGAGTGTGCCTACCCCTTCCTCTACAGCATCTGCAGCCTCCACCTCCACCCAGACACCTTCACCACCTCAGCCATCCCATCCTGCCTACGCCTCTTTCCACGTATCCAAAGAAACCTCATGGTTACATGATGTATCAGCAGGCGTATAACCTTCAGGTTCAGGAGCACATGCATTAAGATCTTTGTGCCATCATTTCTACCATTAACCTCTCCTGTACACATCCTTACCATGCCTACCAGCCCTACCCAAGAGGTGATTATGGATCATATGCATATGATCACTTTTACCATGCCCATCCACTTGTTGCTTCTGCCTATACACCCTCTACTGTTGGTGGATCTACCCTTGTTGTGCTACCTCTCCCTGATGCTCCTATAGCTACCCTACTTATAGGACTTGGCAACTCTGCTCCTACCTTTCCACAAGCTCAAGAACTACACGACATTGGTATGTCTTGGGCTGAGCAGAATGCTAGGTGGCCCGGTCGTGGCTTCGGTTCCTCTATCGATGACGAGATGTCAAATCAGGCTAAGGAGGAAATTGTTGTTGCTGATGAGGAGGTATCTGAGGATGATGGCAAGGATGGTTCAGATGGTTCTGATGACTTTGCTGGCGACTCTGGTGATGAAAGTGATGTTGTTGTCTCCGTTGCACCTTTAGATGGAGATGACGACTATGAGCCGTAAGCTTCTGATGATGATGAGGATGTTGTGGACATAGATAGCCTAGACGTTTAGATGTTTTAGTTTTATTCTGTAGATGTTGATCATATATATCTTTCTCGACATTTTATGTACTAAAACATTTGGGCTCATTACTTGAGATGTACTATTTTCATCATCATGTTGGTTTCATAGTTTTGGTTTGTAGTTATATTTGTGAACATGCTTTCTGTGTTGTAATTTTAATCTTATGTACACTTACTCTTTGATTTACTATATCTCATGAGTTGGTACCATGTTTCCCATATTTTCATTATGACTTCGATTGCTTGCTCTCTCTCGTCTCTATTTGGTGTATGCTTTGAGATTGCATGTTTTATGATGTGGATGTATGTTTTAGTTGTACTTGGAGAAGACC
Organism: Alisma plantago-aquatica; assembly: GCA_963693085.1. Lineage (NCBI taxonomy): Eukaryota > Viridiplantae > Streptophyta > Magnoliopsida > Alismatales > Alismataceae > Alisma > Alisma plantago-aquatica. The sequence continues at coordinate 1,380,389,368 of OY856410.1, read as the reverse complement.
TATTTTTATTCTCCTCTACCCGCTTCCTTTTTGATAATGTCAAAAGGGGGAGAGAAGTTCAATGTTTTGAAGCTCAACCATATTACTTTTATTGTTTATGTGATCCTTTTCTTGTTCATTATATGTTATATCATGTGACTTGCTGAAGGACCATATCGTATATATGTTATATTGTTTTGTGTAGAAAGACTAATTATGCAGGTAAGAGTAAGCATAGATTGAGGGGGAGAAATTCACATTGTTATAATCATGAATCCCCCTACAATTCACAAGACTAAGGTATACCTTTACATATCCTTTTCAATATGATTGAGGAATGGTTTGTCATTGTCAAAAAGTGGGAGAATGTTGACTTGAGAGTTATACATTGTCCATATTTTGACAATGACTTAACCATTCCATTCCTATGTATCTAATATGTTTATTCAAGATTGATTTCTGGCTTTAGGTACATGAAAATGATCAAATTACACAAGCCCTAGCTTGTTCAAGTTCAAGGCAAAAGCAATGCAAGTGTGCTTTTTGGGAAATCACTCCAAACCACCTTAGATTAATTTTGTAATGACTTGTATTGATGATATGACTTGTAACTAAGATGAGAAAAACCCAGGGACACTTAATTCCAACATTTGGTCACTCAAAAGTCAAATTGGAAAATTTGTTACATGTTGTTTATCGATCGAGTTAGAAACTCAACCGATCTAGTGATGGATTTTTTAAAATGACCAATCGGTCGAGTTGCACACTCACAGAACTGATCGATTGATCAACTAAGCAAAACTGATTTTGACTCATCAGTCGAGTTTCCCAGAACAAACTCGATCGATATTTTAAAAATTAACTTTGTCCTTTAGTTGATCGGTCGAGTTATCTTTATTGAAACTCGACCGAATGTACTGTACGAAAAACACATAAAAAGTGTATAACTATTGGAGAGTTGTTGTGAGCAAGAATAGATCCATTGTAACTTGTAAAATGGCCATTTTTTTGTTCTTAAGTGATCCCACACTCAAAGGAACACCCTCAGCTATAAATAGGATCTCTTGGAGTTCATTCCAAGTTTGCTCATTCATGCTATTCTAAGTCCTTGCTATAGTTGAGTGTGTTGCAACCCTTTGAGCCCTTTCTCTCTCTCTCATTTACAAATAATTTTGTGATTACGAGTGAGTTAGGTATGTTGTAAGAGAGCTACCTCCATGCGCTTGTAAAGCTCTCATTCCTTCCATCTTCCCAACCCCCTTTCTCAAAGAGCAAAAGTTGAAGCAAGCTACTCCGAGTGAAGGTGAAGTTGTTGATGTTCTTCTTCAAGGCTGAACAAGAGATGAATATCTTCTCCAGGTGAAGGAGAAGGGCAAGGCCAAGATTCAAGAAGAGTTGGTAATTCCTTCAAGGCCAAAGACTTGATGCAAATGTGGGTAAGTCTTTGTTGAAGGATGAAGACATCTTGATCAAGTGGGTAAGTCCTTGTGTAGGTGAAAGACTCTTGTTTTGAGTAGGTAGGTCCTTGGATGTATGGTGGTCTCCTTTTAATCTCTTATGATGGAATATAAGTATACACAGATTGCAAAGTCTTAGAGGTTGACCTCTCTAGGTAGTGGATTGACTATCTCCTAGTTTGGAGATTGGAACTACTCTAAACCACCTTGTCCAAGTGCATGTTTCAATTTCTCTCATCCTTGCTTTGCTTGCTTATATAAGACTTCAAATTGTTTTTAAGATGTTGGTTTCAATTGATATAATTTGAAGGCCTAACTTTTCTTGTGAGAATTTTAAAGCTCCATTCACCCCCTCTAGAGCCCTAGATCCAACATCATGGACATCTCAAAGTACATAGATTCTTAGATGTTGATTCGGTCAGATGTGTTAATGATCACGTGTCTATTTCAAGATATTGCATCTCTTGTGGGAGGCAATCTAGTATCCTAGAAAACCAGAAAGAAAACTATCATAGAACAATCCAGTGCTAAATCTGAACACCAAGACATGGATCATGCGACCAGTGATCTCTTATGGACCAAGAGCATCCTAAAAGAAGTTGGATACATCCAGTCTGAGGCTGTGAAGCTTTGTTGTGATAACCAAGTTGATGTCCATATTGCTTCCAATCAAGTTTTTCATAAAACAACTAAACACATCAAGATTGATTTTCATTTTATTTGAGAAAAGATACAAGATCGGCAAATCATGCCTGTTCCAGTCGATCAAAAGATCAAGTGACATATCTCTTTACTAAATCCCTTAATGGTTGTCGGGTCAAATTCTTATGTAACAAGCTTGGTACCTATGATATCTATGCACCAACTTTTGGGGGAGTGTTAGAATAATAAGTATTTATTATTCATTATTCTTTTATTATATTCATTTGTATTTATGGAATTGAACTCATATTATGTAATTGGATTATTGGCCACCACCCAATTCCATATATATAGGTGTGCCATGTGAATACAACACACAAGTTGCTCTGTCTCATTATCTTTCTATTATCAAAGCGTCAACAAAAGTTGGGCATTTGTATTTTGGGAAGCATAGGCCAATTAGGAGTTTGCTTTCATGGAACCAGTGATCTTTCCAAAACCTAGATGAAGGATCTAAACCAAGGGAAATTTGATAAAATTTGTGGTGTTAGAAACAACTTGAGGATGCATTTCTAAACAGGTGAAGATTTTGTGATCAATTTTTCTCCAGGGCCACTTCATAGTGCAAAGTTTTCATTGAAAGGTTTAGCTACGGAGATGGTGAAGCGCAAAATGTGGATGTAACTAACAATATTCCGTTAAGCAAGTTGTTAAACAGTGGCATGGTTCACTTGCCATTTACATATAAAATCAAGTTTGGTTGAAGCTAAAATGTCTAGTAAAGAAACTTTGAAGAAGCTAGCACTTTCAAAAGAAAAAAAAAAACCAACTCCACCCATCAAAGGTGTCATCTTCTAATGTTATTTTACATGAAAAAAATATATGATGAAAATGGTGACGTAGTTGCCTTTTAGCTCCAAATCATGAATATGCTGAAAAAATGTAATTTGCGTTGTAGAGTTTACTCCTACCAAATAGTCCCTACAAATGTTGTGGAACCTGACTCCTTTTTTTTTGGCATGGTCCATTTAATTAGAAATACATATTGTACAGTGAGGTCTAAAAGCAATGTCTTAAGCGGTACCATTTCGGGGCAAGTTTTGTGGGTCCAAGTTGGAAAAAGAACACCTACCATAGACAAAATCCGGCTTCATTCGTTGTGTACATCCTGCCCCTGTTTCACTCATGGTTCATGAACTGTTTGATATATAGATCGTACTTACAATAATCATGTCTTCAACCAAGCAAGCAGCAGCACAGTTTGTGTCGGATCATTCAGAAAGGAGAAAACACCAAGTTCTATTGTACCAACTTACCGTGGGGCACATTTTTTTAGGAAGTGGCAACAAATAACCGTCTGATGGTATTTATAAGGTAGACAATTCAAAAATAGAAAAACGAACTGCAGCATATTTCTTTGGCAGCATATAACTGACAAAGATATACGTAACGCAACAAACTCAAAAATAGGAAAACAAACTGCATCCATTTCTGATACAACTGAAAAGCTGCTTTAAACACACAACAAAAACAGGATGGAATTTGTCCCACATTATGATTTTGCTGTACAAAATAAACGGAGAGTCCAAATGATATAGCAAATCCCAATTGCAGCCTGACCAAATGGACTCCAACCAAACAAGTGAAGTTGAATTGATGATAGAATTGGATGTTATCTTTTTAGATGACGTAATCTTAGTGCAGTACAATTTCAGCACAATCAAAGTTCTTCCTATCAGCTGAAGACCGAAATCGAACTCACACCACCAGCTATTTAATCAATGCAATGCAATACATGCAAAGCACTGCCACGTAAAATAGATTTGGTTTTCCAAGTACACAACCAAAGAAAAAAAGAATGCATGTCTTTCAAGCCGACTGGGAGGCTGAAATCACGACAACTTGCGGAGTGTGACACAGGCCCTGCCTGTATGGTATCCAACAATGTCACTTCTTCATTGTTCCTTCCTTTTTGTTTGAGAGTGGGGTGGGGAGTGCATAAAAGAAGAATTAAACTGAATATTCAATTATTTTCTTGGTAGAGAGGAATAGTTACCTGCCTGTATGGTATCCAACAATGTCACTTCTTCATTGTTCCTTCCTTTTTGTTTGAGAGTGGGGTGGGGAGTGCATAAAAGAAGAATCAGACTGAATATTCAATTATTTTCTTGGTAGAGAGGAATAGTTACATGCCGACTTTAAATTATATATATTTGTATATTGCTTAAATCGAATAAAAATGACCCAAATTCAAAGAATGGGTAGAGAATTAAAAACACATTTTCCATCATAGCAGTTTCAAGACTAGAAGGATTCTTGTTCCAGTAAATTGTGCAGTGTCAATGGGGCAGTCAATGATGTTTCTGCAGAGGGTGATCTCCGAACAATTAGTCTGATTCTTTAAGCGAATTCCTCACACTGCCAATCTATTGAGTACTGTGATGGTGAAGGAGCTCAACTGCTGCAGTCACCACTCCCTTGCCTTCTGCTATAGTGTCCAGTTCTGGTTCCTCTATTTTTCTCTTGAGAAGTCTATCAAGCTCTCTCCTCAATTTCTGCACAGCACAAAGTACAGGAGCCAATGTCAGTAAAATTTATGTATAAAACATGTAATGTATTTAGACCCCCCCCCCCAAATGTTCTATATGGACTGGTTATCTAGAGTAGATATTATATTTAATACACAAATCGCAGCAAATTTATTGACAAGTTTTTTTTTATCAATGCACGGAACTGCTACACATTGTTTCTTATCAAAATATTACTTTGCATCTCATGCTTTCTAAATATGTTCATCTGTCATCAACTGCACCATACTCTTCTCTTCCAAGCTGAAATTGATATATTAAGTTCCTCTGCTAAGGAAGTGACCATTGTAAATTAAAAGAAAATTCCCATGATCAAGCATCTACATAAATAAAAGTCCACTAAGAAAATTTCATCATGCAAGATTCAAAATTTCTATTTATGGAAGCTAATTGCTCCCTTTTAAAAGAGGCGCATGATTTTCTATAAAAAATAAACTGGTCAGATAGAAAATTGCCAGTTACTTATTGATCGGAATGTACAAACTCCATTGTTTTGAAATATGTTAAAGCTAGCTTATTTTCTGTCATATGTTAAAACCGCATTGTTTTGAAAAGTTAACCTCGGGCAAATGTGTTAGGATTGGATTTTTGCCGTCCAAATGCCAGTTTTCTTTTCAAGTGGGGCTTAAGGCGTGAGGCAATTCTGAAACTTACGCCTCAACATCTGAAACTAGTTGTGACCTTGTGACTTGTTTTTATCATCCGCCATTCATATTAACCTCTCACTTGAAACTTCCATGAGTTATCGGTTTACTCCTATTCAGATCAAAAGATGTAGGACAACATATAATTCTTAGGATGAAAAGTATCTACCAACGGAATCATACCAGTGGTGTTATAGGATCCTTTTTTCTCTTCCCATAAATCAGCTTCTGAGGCGTTCCAGTTCCCTCTCATGATACTGCCATTCTCCTTCTGTTGTACTTTATTTTTCATTTAGCCTTTTGTATATAGCAATTATCAGGTGAATTTTCATGGATTTTTTTTGGTTAATAATTTAATATTGTAATTTGCTCCACATTGCACAGCACTAGCCCTTAATTTACCTTCCTCTCATGTCAGACCTCTGCAAGGATTTGGGTTCCTAGGGAGAGTTTTTCCCCCTTTGGGTTCTCAAAAGAATTATCAGGTCAACTATTGATAACCATCTCTGCCAATGTTTTTTTTTAAACCGTACAAAAGCATAAAGCATACCTTACTTTAAAACCCCGTCTTCAGTTAGTGATTTTACCATCCTTATCACATAAGCCTTATTCCAATCATGTTGAGTTCAGCTATGCTGATGATGGATCCATCTTTCTATTTAGTTAGGTCATTCTCTTTGATTTGAGAATATCTATTTATTAGCTAAGCTGAAGCAAAATTCTCTCTCTTTCCTCCAACTCCTAACATTACTCCGAATTGATATACTTGTGTCTATGTTGCATGTGTTCAAACCACCTAAGAACACCCTCTCCTAATTATCCATACTTGTCACTCCCACTTTCTTTTATACCAAGGAAGAAAATGTCCGATTTCGATGCTGTTTCAGTGGCCACAAAAACAGAAATTTTGACTAATTTCGATGGAAATTTCAACATATGCACTTGGTGTTTCGACGACCAAATGATGGAATTATTTATTAAAATTTGACCAGAACGATATGCTAATGTAGATCTACTCAAACATGCAATAATACTTCATATTGGATATGTGGGGGGTGGGGCTCCTCATGTGTGAGTGAAGGAAGCGGAACTGTTTTGATGGGATTTTTAGGTCAAATTAAATGACAAAATGAATCTATCAAGTCATTATAGTTTGCAAGCACAATATATAGACTTACACAAATTTATGGAAACATAACATGATCTAGGATGGTAGGACCTCTAGGTAGGATGATGGGGCGTAGTGCATAAACAATTTAGCGGTGGTATGTGAGTATTGAGGAAGCATGAGACAACTATGGTTTATGTATCTAGTTGAACCATGATGGTTGTCATCCTCCATGTTGATTATACCTATCAACGTATTGGCTCTAGTTTATTTTGTTTTATACAAGCATAGACGTGTCTCAATGTTAATCTCTATATGCCTACTAGGGATAAATGATATTCATGGATTAACTCAAGCTTTGTTCTTGGTCGTGTGCTTTTGTAGCTAGATCCTATAGGAGGCAACCGTGTAGTTAGAGGTGTGACCAAGGTTGTCAAACTCGAACCGGTCAGCGAACCGATGAGGCCTCTAGTTCCCGGTTCACTGGTTCAACCAATGGTCTGACCGGTTCAACCGGTGACACTAGCATGACGTCATTAATAGTTTAAAAATATATAAATGTTTTTGATACTCATAGAAAATATCCCTGTAAAAGTCATGAAACATGAATAATAGCTTGATAAACAGACCAAATAACAAATATTATTCTATTCACGGACATTTATATACCAACATTTATATAGTATTCAATATTAATTAACAAAAAATAGCAGCAACAATTTACTTGCTAAGTGAGAGAACCGGTCGGTTGGGCTAAAAGCGGACCGGTTCGCCGGTTCAACCGGTCGGTTCACCGGTTTGATGCCGATGAGACTTCATTTACGGCTTTGGGAGGGGACCGACCTGGTAGAGTGATCGGTTCCCGGCTCAACCGGTTCAACGGTCGGTCCGGTTGGTTCTGATAACCATGGGTGTGACACAAAATATCTCGATAATCATGATAATTAGCGCACTATAATTAAAAATCATGTGACCTCAGAAATGAAAGCTAGTGGGTCATAGTTGTAAACGGTGGTATTTGGAGGAGACAACCTAAAAGGTCTCTCTCATGAACTGTAAATATAGGAAAACATAAATTTACAAATAGACCTTTACTTATCTACGCATTACAACAAGGTCATGTGTACACCATATTGACACGCCCCCTCAAGCTGGAGCATGTATATCATATGTTCGTAGCTTGTTACATAAGAATTGAACCTGACAACCATTCAAAGACTTAGTGAATAAAGCAGCTAGTTGATCTTCAGACCTGACTGGTGACAATTGGACCAAGCCCTCCTAGATCTTTTCTCTGAGAAAATGACAGTCAACTTCTATATGCTTCGCTCTTTCATGAAAGATAGGATTTTGGGCAATGTGGATAGCAGCCTGATTATCACACTTCAACTCCAGGGAACTACTCTGACCAAAACCTAACTCTTCTAATAGATGTTTGAACCATAATAACTCACAAGTGGCTAAAGCCATAGCTCTGTACTCTGATTCAGCACTAGATCTAGCAACAACTGTCTGTTTTTTACTTTTCTAAGAGCATATTATTTCCCACAAAGACACAATAGCCAGAAATAGATCTCTGTCAATGCTAGATCCCTGCCCAATCTGAATCAGAAAAACCTTTAACTCTCATGTGGTTATGATTTTGGTACAATAATCCTTTCCCAAGAGACTTCTTCAAGTATCTCAGAATGCGCATAATAGCCTCCAAGTGACTAGTACATGGCTTCTCCATGAATTGGCTAACAAAACTAGTGGCAAAGGCAATGTCAGGTCTGGTGATAGTCAAATAATTCAATTTTCCAACAAGCCTTCTACAATGCCAAGGGTCATCAAGTGACTCCCCTTATTCCACAGACAATCGGACCTTAGGGTCCATTAGTCTCTGTTGGTTTGGGTCCAAGAATACATATCTCTGTGAGAAGATCTAGAACATACTTTCGTTGTGAAATGACAATTCCAGCCTTTGATTTGGCTACTTCAATCCCAAGAAAATATTTTAGATTGCCTAAATCATTTGTTTGAAACTTTCCCTGAAGAAAGTGCTTGAGCTGCACAATACCTTGTCTATCATCACCAATGATCACAATATCATCAACATAAACTAACAAAAATACACATCCAAAATCACATAGCCGGTAGAAAATAGAGTGGTCCATGATGCATCTGCAAAGCCCAAACTAAAAAAGAACACAGCTAAATCTATTGAACCAAGCACGAGGTGATTTCTTAAGACCATAAAGGGACTTGTGGAGTCGACAAACCATACCGGACTCTCCCTGAGCAACAAACCTTGGTGGTTACTCCATATATATTTCTTCATTCAAATCACCATGTAGAAAGACATTTTTTATATCAAGTTGATGTAGAGTCCATGGATGTGTAGTAGCAAGTGACAAACATAGGCCATCTTGGCCACAGGAGAGAATGTCTCTAAGTAGCCTTCACCATAAATCTGTGTGAATCTCTTGGCCACCAATCGTGCCTTAAGTCTATTAACAGAACCATCTGACCCAACCTTGATCGTGTATTGTTACTTTGGAGAGCATCCAACCACTGATTTCCTAGAGGGACAATGGCCTAATGACCGTGTATTGTTACTTTAGAGAGCAAACATTTCTTCCATCATTGCAGCACGCCATCCAGGGTGATTCAAGGCCTCTGAGACAGACGAGGGAATGGAAATGGAAGACAAAGAGGATAGAAAGGCACAATATGACAGAGAAAGATGAGCATAGGAAATAACATAGGAGATAGAGATAGGATGGGAGGTACAAGACTATTTGCCTTTGCATAAGGCAATAGGCAAATCAACAGGATTGTTGGTTTCCATCAGATCATCTAACTGAGTGACGATTGTAGAAGGATTGAGACATGCATTATCCTTTACAGAATATGGAGTGTCTTAAAAAAAGGTGACATCCGCGGAGACGAAGAAGCGACGTTTCGATGGACAAAAAATGTGTACCCTTTTTGAACTCGAGAATAGCCCAAAAATATACATTTAATAGACTTGGGACTTAACTTATCTTGACGACCACCTAATATATGAACAAAGCAAACACACCCAAAGACTTTAGGTGATACATGGTATATTGGTTGTTGGGGATGAAGGACAGAAAAGGGAATTTGGTTTTGAATGATGAATGATGGCATGCGGTTGATCAAGTAGGTTGTTGTAACTTGTAAGAATAACATCACTCCAAAAATCTTTTTGGTCATTCATGTGGAGAAGCAAAGTACGAGCAGTTATGATGTGGCGATTCTTTCGTTGTGCAACTCCATTTTGTTGTGGAGTATGTGGACATGAGGATTGGTGGATGATGCCACAAGATGAAAGAAATTGGGTGAAATTGTGACTAAAATACTCACGGGCGTTGTCACTGCGTAGAATTTGAATATGTTAACCATAGATGTTCTCAACTTCTAGGTAAAAGGATTGGAAGATGGAAAATATTTCTGATCTGTCTTTCATCAGATATAACCATGTTACATGTAAGTGATCATCTATAAAGGTGACAAAGTACTTGTATCCAAGTTTTGATGGAACCGGACTAGGACCCCAAACCTCAGAGTGAATGATATGAAAAGACAAATCCGCTCTACTTTGGGTTCTAGACCTAAATGAGGATCGTTGGTGTTTACCTAGCTGACATGACTCACAATCTAGTTTATCCAAATTGGGCAAATTGGGGACCGTGACTTTAAGTTTGTCTAATGCCATATGACCAAGACAACTATGAATATGTAGAGTAGATGCAGCTACACATGCTTTTAGAGGCTCACTAAGGTAGTAAAGACCAGCATGTTCATACCCTTCACCAATGGTCTTTTGCGTCTTCAGATCTTGTATAACACAACAATCAGGTAGAAAGGTATTAGCGGCTTGAAGTGAACGGGTGAGACAACTGATGGATACTAAATTGAAAGGGAACTTTGGGATGTACAAGGCTGAATCCAAAGAGATATTTGGTAAGGGATTTATTGTTCAAGTACCCTGAACAGTAATTTTGGATCCATCAGCAATAGTGACATTGGGCAAAGGCATTTGGGTGGGATATGTGGATATCAATTGGGCGTACCGGGTCGTGTGATCCCTGGCACCTGAATCCAAAACCCAAGATGGCGATGTTGCCTTGAGGGGCAGAGAAGCACATGCTGACAATTCCACCTTCTGAGCTAGGCGGTTTGATGTGGACAAAGCACGAAATTGCATCAAATGTAGGTATTCATCCCTTGTCAAAGTGACTAGGTGTAACATCTTCATACGTAGCTTAGTAGTCTAAAAGAATAGCTCCTCAGTAGTTACCAATCAGCAATCAGTCATCAACAACAGGACTACCAAATAGTCAACAGCAATAGCAACAATTGATCAAAAAAATTTGTGACCTAGCAATATATTGTTGGACCGTAGTCTCCTTATTTTGAGACCTTATAGTTGTTCAGATACAAATAATCTCAAGAGAGGAAAAACTGACATAAACTTTGGCTGAAAAAGTGTTGTTTGGCACGCTGCTACTGTAACAGCGACCAGACCACTTGGGGAAGAAGAAGCTCCAAACCCCTTCAAACGAATTGGAATGGAATGGTGTAAAATCCTGGAGAGAGAAGAGGCTTGGGTGCCACCTATAGGCCTGGACTTGAGCCAAGAGGTTGCTTGAACACCCTTCTTATGAGGGCACTCTTGAGAGACAACACTGACAGCAACATGACTGGAGAAAGGAGAAGTCGGAGGAGGTTCTTTAAAGACATGTAGACCCAACCACTAGTACCTAGAGGCTGCTTTGACCTTGTAGAAGAGGGACTTAGGGATGAAGGTCCCTAGAAGAAGCCCTTTGTGGAGCAGTTCCTTTGTGGCCGTCGTGCTATAGTAACCTATAGTAGCACACGCCTAAAGTATGGCAGTATCAAAGGGCTTGCTTCTGGACTTCCCTACAAATAGGGTAGAGAGGAGGAGATGACGGCCACTCCCTCTCTGACTAGTTTTGTTAGAGGTTGAATCCTTGAAGCTCTGACCATGTAAACGGTGGTATTTGGAGGAGACGACCTAAGAGCAGGTCTCTCTCATGATGTATATATAGGAAAACAAAATTTTACAAATTTACAAATAGAACCTTACTTATCTACGTATTACAACAAGGTCATGTGTACACCTTAACAATAGCCATAGAGATAACTCCCACACCCATTTTTTAAAAATTTCCTTCGTTGATCTTTATAGAAATGAGAGAAATAGGAGAGAGGTAGAAATAGGCTAGGAAGAGAAAAAACATAACTTAGATTGCCCCTACAAAGCCCAAGGAGTCATATTGTAAAATCTGCATACATCGTACAGTTTCTCGGAATAATACCTATGTTTCTCGAAATTTCGCCAAAATGCGAACGAAATGGGCCCTAATTTCGTCAAAATTCGAAAAAAGCCATCGGAATTTAGTTTTTTCTGATAAAATTCCCTACGTACAGACATGTAAGACCATTTCTATGTCTGATGGTTGTCGGCATCGAAATAATGGGCAATATTTCGCCCATTTTGACGAAATTTTGAACATTGTTTTTTATACAGTCATTTCTAACTTGCTCCATCCTCATTTTACATATATATTTTAGTATTCTTAATTCTGCCATAGTCATCTTGTGCACATCTTTTTTGTTAATGAAGCTAGAAGGTTTTCTATTCATCCTGTCCTCCTTAGGCAGGCAAACGCATCAAAAAAAGGTGTGATACATCCTCTCATTAACTCGCAATCAAGTAAAGAGATCGACTAATCTATCAAGACAAGTTAGACAACACCAAAAAACCAACCAAGTATGTATCCATGTCACCCTAATGTATGGTATCTCTCCCCTATCTATCATGCCCCTGATACACATGGGGAGAACCAGGGTGTCGTGTAAGACGGTGAGGTCTTCAAATTATTGGATCTCCCATCTACCAATCTCAACCGGGATGGAACTGACCACTCTCAGGACCTGAAACCCAATCAGGTTAAGATCCTCCATATCCCTACTCATGTATCTATGTGTAGCATGCAGCCACCATGATGTAGGACAGGCCCCACCTTTACACATTTATGAGTGTAGGCGACGCCGTGTTATTTGTTAGGCTTTGTTAGCATGCTTTATTTTATTATGTCCTTTTTTCTCGTTTTTGGGCTCTTGTAAAGTCAAGTGGTTTAATCCCACATTGACTACCGCCCGTTTGGTCTTTCTTTTAGAAGCTTGTATAAAGGCTCTATCCGCGTCCATGTAGAGACACAGTTGATGAATGAGAACTATTCCCTTTTGGTCTTTAGTCATATTTCTTCTTTAATCCGTAGATAGGCATCAACTGGTATCAGAACCTAACCCTAAAATATTAGGGTTAGCACCTGCCTATAATGGCCGCCGTTCTCCACCAACCCCCCTCCCCAGGTCATCCGCCGCCATCTCCAATCACACTCGCTGCCGCCGCCGCTGCCTGTTGTTGTCAGCGCCTTGTCTGTCGTTACTGTCGCCGACTGCTACTGTCGTTATCCGTTGTCGCCGCCACTACCGTTGTAGTCGTTGCCTACTACCGCCGTTGCCATTTGTTGCTACCGCCACCGATGTTGTATGTTGCTGCCGTCGTAGTCGTTGCCTTCTATTGTGGTAGTCGCAGCCCCTGTCGCTACATGATGTTGCTAGTAAGCAACCCCCCAAAAATTATCTCCTCCCGAGGTAATTCTCTCCATCCATATAAAAGGCAAGGAAGCAACGATTGTCAACACTATGGGTAAGATATTTTCATTGTTTATTGTGTTTTTGCTCATCTTTGGCAATTTTAGTACATTTGGAAATGGGTCTATAGGGTTTTGATTCCTCCATCGAAAATTTGCCAAGTCCTAATTTTGGAAAGGTTTTCCCTTGTTCGATGCACTGTTTTTCTATCATATATCGGTATGCATTGTTTTCTTGAATTATTTTGCGTTGTCCATTACAGAACTAAGTTTTCATTTGGCGCTATAATTTTTTGGCTATTTCATTGCAAATCATTATGTCTAATCGTAGGTCTAATAGCCCGGTTTCAGAACCCACGTCGGAAGCAGCCCCTACGTCTTCCCAAACCTCGTTTACCCTCGAGACTCTGGATCAATCAATCAATTCCATCATGGTTGAGCTTCGCACTATTCGCCAAACCCATACTCTACAGGCCGGTCAGAACTCGACACCTTTTATGGGGTATGGGATGCCACCAAAACCTGGACATGAACCACAAAGCCCCCTGAACCCTACTCCTCTGCAGTTCTTCCCACAACTCCATGAGCCCTCTGCCTACCACCCCTATGGAGAAGTTGATCCTTTCGCCGAACCTGATCCTTATTCACAACACCCATATGTGGAACAACACCCCAATCAACCACCCTACCATCACGCACCCCAAACCACTACCCCACAAGCACACTACGCACCACCGCCACATCCCCCTCTGCGTGCTCCTGCACCTCATCACCAACCATGGGCTCCACCACAAGGCCCGCATCCTCCCATGGCAACTCAGCCTCGAGCCCCTGGCCATGATGTTTTTCATAACCCCCCGCGTGGACATGTTTTCCCCCACAACCCATACGATCAATATCACCCAGGACCTCATCCACCACATTACAATGATATCACTCGATGAGTTAAAATAGATGCCCCCACTTTTGATGGTAAACTTGACCCCAAAGCTTTTCTCGACTGGATTGCTAGTTTGAAAGATTATTTCGACTGGTATGACATGACTGACGCTCAGCGGATTAGGTTTGCTAAGATGAAACTTGAAGGGTCAGGCAAGTGATATTGGCAAGGTGTCCAACGCAACATGGAGTGTACAGGTCAACCTCCCATCCTCTTTTGGGATGAGATGAAGACTAAGCTACGCGAGCGATATGTTCCCGCCCAATACCAAAGACAACTTTCTGACTGGATGGCCCTTAGCCAAGGGTCATCATTTGTTCAAGAGTATATGGAACGATTTGAGGAGGCTAAGAACCGTTGTATTCACAATGACTCTGATTGGCAAATGAACGCTCGTTTTGTGCACCGTTTACACCTTGACATTAAACGAGAAATGGAGTTACAACAATATGACTCCTTGGATGATGCTTTTCACCGTGCCCAAAAGGAAGAGAGTTACCTTCAGCCCGCTTCCCGTGGTCCTTCCTTTTCTCGTTTTAGACAACGTACTCGCTCAACCAATAATTCTTCCATTACCCCAAAGTGCTCTGCCTATCCCCTACCCCAACCACCTCCCCAAAGTTCTTCAACCCCCTCCTCCAGTAAAGGCAAGGAGGTAGTCACAACTCCAGTCCGGCCTCCTCCGCGAGGTCGTGAATGCTTTCATTGTCATAGCACGACCCACCTAGCGGCCTAATGCCCTCGTTGTGCTCTTTTTGTGTCATCTGACTCTCCTGATACCACCCCTGAGGATGACATTAAATATGAAAATGTTTTTCCTACCTCTAAACCTTCTGATGATGACGCTGATTACAACTATGATTATGATCCGTCATATCTCCTAGTCATGTGTGTATTAGCTGCCCCACCGGAAGGGGACAAATGGAAACACACCACTCCCTTCCAGACCTTCTTCAAACATGCTGGTAAAAGCTGCAAGCTACTCATTGATGGTGGAAGTTCTCAGAACATCATTTCACACCATGGATTGAAGCACATGGACTTGCGCCCAGAGCCCCATCCTCAACCACATAAAGTCCATTGGGTGAACCAAATTAGCTAGCCCATCATCCAACGCTGCCTTGTGCCCATCACTCTAGGTGCTTATTCAGACCACATTTGGTGTGATGTGTTGCCTATGGATGTTGGCCATGTCATTTTGTCGTCCTTGGATTTATGATTTAGATGCCCACAATGAGGGACGTTCTAATGTTTATACCTTCAAACATAAGGGCAAACACATACGCTTAGCACCTACTCGATTCATCTCGCCTCCGAAAAAGAGTCCCCCACCAGACCCCCAGACCTCCAAATCCCAACACTCTTTACACCTCGTCACCCGAAGAGAGTTGGAAGAAGCCAGTCGTGAATCAGGATCACAGGATGCATGTATGTCCTATATATCAAAGAATTCACTCCTATCTCTGATTTTTAGCCCCCCACCACCAGAACTTGTCTCCCTTCTCGATGAGTTCAAAGACATGACACCCACAGTCCTTCCTGATGAGCTCCCCCCTTTGTGTGATATTCAGCATGAGATTGATTTGATTCCAGGGTCTTTGCTACCTAACCGAGCTCATTACCGTGTGAACCCGACTGAACATGTTGAATTGAAATGCCAGGTTGATGCCCTACTCCTTAAATGACTCATCCGAGAGAGCAAGAGTCCTTGTGCGGTTCCTGCTCTCCTTGCCCCAAAGAAGGATGGTAGTTGGAGAATGTGCTTAGATTGTGGACCCATCAATAAGATCACTGTGAAATATCATTCCCCTATACCACGCCTTGACAACATGCTTGATCTATTGACGGGATCCCGCTATTTCTCCAAGATTGATCTTCGTAGCGGTTATCACCAAATCCGTGTGAAGGAGTCCCATGAATGGAAGACTGCTTTCAAAACCCCAGACGGATTATATGAGTGGCTAGTCATGCCTTTTGGCCTATCCAACGCACCCAAAACCTTCATGCGAGTCATGAACCATGTGTTACGGCCATTCATTGGAAAAGTTTTAGTGGTATACTTTGATGACATTCTAATTTTTAGTAAGACCAAGGACGAACACCTAAATCATCTCCGGCTTATCTTCGACACACTTCGAACTGAGAAATTGTATGTCAATCGAAAGAAGTGCTCTTTCCTTCAAGATAAAGTCCTATTCCTTGGGTACTTTGTATCCGCTACCAGCATTGAGGTTGACCTGGCCAAAGTCAAAGCCATCACTGATTGGCCCCAGCCCACATCAATTTCTGAGCTTCATAGCTTTCACGGGCTGGCTACTTTTTATCATCGTTTTGTTCGAGGATTTAGCACCATTATGGCTCCTCTCACTGAGTTAATGAAGTGTGACAAATTTAAATGGACGCCATCTACAAGACGTGCTTTTGAGGCTGTCAAAACTAAGCTGATTGAAGCCCCGATTTTTCACCTTCCTGATTTCTCACTTCCGTTTGAAGCATCTTGTGACGCTTTCGGTGTTGGCATTGGAAGCGTTCTTAGTCAAGACGGTCACCCGGTTGCCTTTTTCAGTGAGAAACTCAATGACGCAAAGCGTAAATATTCCACTTACGATAAAGGGTTCTACGTAGTTGTGCAATCCCTGCGTCATTGGAGGCACTACCTTCTCCATCAGGAATTCATCCTTTGGTCTGACCATCAGGCCCTTCGCTTTCAAAATTTCCAGAAGAATTTAAGTGTGCACCACGCTAAGTGGTGTGAGTTTCTTCAAGTGTACACTTTTGTTCTCAAGCATCGCTCAGGTGTTGAGAACAAGGCCGCAGATGCTCTCAGTCATTGCTTGACCACCCTACAGTCTATGAGCGTTGAAGTCGTGGGCTTCGACTGTCTGAAAGAGCAATATTCCACTTGTCCTGACTTCGTAACTATTCATTCCGACCTTCTCAATAGTACACCTGGGCATGCTTGTGATTTTATTCTACGGGATGGATTTCTTTTTCGCGGCACGCAGTTATGTATCTCTTCTACTTCTGTTCGAGATTTTCTCATTTGGGAATTACATGTTGGTGGCCTCGCTGGCCATTTTGGTAGAGATAAGACCACCGCTCTAGAGACAAACATATTTGATTGGCCTTCTTTACGACGTGATATAGCTCGCATAGTATCTCAGTGTCGTATTTGTCAATTGGCCAAAACCAAAAGACAAAATACGAGTCAGTACACTCCCCTCCCTATTCCGTTTGAGCCTTGGAAGGATCTAAGTATGGATTTTATTTTAGGTCTTCCCCGCACTTCTCGTGGCCATGATTTTGTGTTTATGGATGTTAATCATTTTTCAAAGATGGCCCACTTCATTGCCTGTAGTAAGAATTCTGACGCCTCACATATTGCTCGCCTTTTCCTTAATGAGGTAGTCAAGCTACATGGACTTTCCACCACCATAGTCTTTGATCGTGATGTTAAGTTTGGTAGCTACTTTTGGAAGACCTTATGGAAAATCTTTGGTACCAACCTCAAACTCTTTTCTGCCTTTCACCCTCAAACTGATGGTCAAACTGAGGTGGTCAATAGGAGTTTGGGTAACCTCCTGCGATGTCTTATTGGTGAGCGTTTAGGCAATTGGGACTTATTGCTACCTACTGCTAAACTTGCTTACAACAGTTCTGTTAATATATCTTTACTTTGTGTTTATTTCATAATTCATATTACTGCTGTACCTACATGTAATTTTCCCTTTACTATAAATAGAGAGGAGAACCCTATTGGGTCTCTCACGTTGCCAGTGTGCAACAACGCTCCATTCTCTCTTCCGCCTACATGGTATCAAGAGCAGGTTAGCGCTCCAGCGCCGCAGCCTCCCTCCCGCCCGTTCTCCTTCGGCGCCGCCCCTCCCCTCCCGCCTCTCTCTTCTCCCTCTCCGCCGGCCGCCGCCGGTCCCCTTCCAGCCGCCGCCCGCAGCAGCGGCTGCTGCTTCTTGCCGCCGGCGCGCGGCAGGAGCGCGGAGCCTCCCTGCGGCGCTGCTGCTAGCCGCCTAAGGGAGGGTTCCCACCCCCGTCCATCGCCGCTGGACTTCGGTAGTCCATCTCAAGCTGCCGTAGGTCCAGCCGCAAAGATCTAAAGGCTCCGTCTACGTCTCCGGGCACTTTTTCAACACCTTTCGGTCCTTTTTTTTCGGGCGTCGACCCTGCTGCTTGGGGATCTCCGGTTGATCCAACGGCCTTCTAAAGCCCTACCTGGAGGTCTCGTCTCTTCCACAGTGCTTTCCTAATCACATCTCCTTCATGTGTGATTAGGAACCTCTCATTTGAAGGCTGTCGATGCGTCAGTAACGCATCCTCTTTCCAGTTTCGGTTGTGACGTGTATCTCTCCGTCACGGGACGCGTATCTATCCGTCCACTCAGCCTTCTTTGTGACGTGTATCACTCCGTCACACCTATCTCTGTTACATCATGGAGAACAAGACCTATTATGAGGTCTCGCCTATTCCTATCAAGCTAATGGGAAGAACTTCTTGCTATGGATGAATGCGGTTCATACTGTCTTGGAATCGCGCGATCGAGCAAAGTTTGTTGATTATGCACCTCTCACTAGCACTGACAAAGACTATGCTGAATGGAAACGTCTTGACAGCCTAGTGAAGACTTGGCTTTGGGGTAGCATGGAACCTTCTATTGCTTTTAGGTTCATGTTCTACTCCACTGCTAAGGAGATTTGAGATGCCGTTAAGCAGCACTATGCTCAGGAGAAGAATGCTCTTCGCCAGTTTATGATCTATGATCGTCTGTTTGCAGAGAAACAAGGTGATAGATCCCTTGAAGAGTATTTCGGTGTGATTCAAGCTATCTCCCAGGAGTTGAGCTACTATCATCCAGTGAGAGTTGTTGAGCAGATTAAAGATAGAGATGATCTTGTCACTGCTAAATTTCTATCTGGCCTTAGCTCCTCATTTGGTTCAGCCAGAAGTGTGATACTTGCGTCCGATAAATTGCCGAGCCTTGCAGAAGCTTTCTCTAGGATTCAGCAGTCCACCTTTGAGTCAGTGGATCCTACTCCTGTTGTTCCTTCTGGAGATTCTCATGCCTCCATTGTTGCATCCGTTCGTGGAGGACGACCTGCACCTACACCAGCTGACAGACCTGGCTTGGGCAGAGGACGTGGGACTCGTCCTCGATGCACTTTCTGTGACAAACCTGGAAATACTGTCGAGAAATGCTGGAAGAAACATGGGCGACCTGCCGCCCCACCTGTTGGAGCTGCCAATTGTGCTACTTCAGACTCTACTACTGCGAGCTCGAGTTCTTCTGGCATCACACTCACTCAGGAGGAGTATGACAGGTTTATTCAGGCAACTCAACATTGGAGTATGGGCGCCTCATCTGCTTCTACAGCAAATCTTGCATCTACAGCGGGTAATCAGGCTACATCTTTTATGGCTTCTGGATCCGCAACTCCCTGGGTGGTTGACTCTGGTGCCTCCCAGCACATGACTGGTATGAGGCGATTGCTCCGCACACTTGACTCATATATTCCTCACCCATCTGTTACTTTGGCAGATGGTTCTGTGAGGAAGGTGGTAGCTAGTGGTTCTGTGTCTCTTACACCAGATATTGATTTGAAATCTGTTCATTTTGTACCTGAATTTCCATTCAATTTGCTTTCTGTTGCCAAGTTGATTGACACTGTAAAATGCACAGTAACATTCGGGCCCTCTTGCTTTGTTTTACAGGATCTCAAGAGTTTGAAGATGATTGGTGGGGGGCCTAGGAAAGGTGATCTCTACCTCTTTCCTGGTGATTATCTACCTCGCCATCCACCTCCTGCTCCAGTTTCCTCCGCCATGCTGAGTGGTTCCCCCTTGCTGTGGCATTGCAGATATGGACATCCTTCCTTAGAAAGCTTGAAGAAGTTGGAACCAGATCTGGCTCATGTGTCCTCTCTAGAGTGTCAGTCCTGTCAGTTGGGCAAACATCATCGGTTATCTTATCCTGTTCGTGTCAATAATCGGGCTTCTAGTCCGTTTGAGTTAGTCCATAGTGATGTATGGGGTCCTGTTAAAAACCAGAGTTATAATGGTTTTAGCTATTTCATTTCCTTTGTGGACGATTACTCTCGCATGACATGGATTTATCTTTTCAAAAGTCGTGAATCTGTGTTTTCCATTATCAAACATTTTCATAAACAAATCCAGGTTCAATTTAACTGCAATATCAAAAATTTTCAATCTGATAATGCCCTTGAGTATGTTCAGAAAGCGATGAATGAGTTTTGCAGTTCGGTTGGTATGATTCATCACACCTCTTGCCCTCACACTCCTATGCAGAATGGCGTTGCTGAGAGAAAGAATCGCCATCTTTTGGACATCACTAGGTCTATCATGTTTGAATCTAATGTGCCTAAACGTTTCTGGTTTGAAGCTCTTCTCACTGCCTGTTTTTTGATTAATCGGCAGCCCTCTTCTGTTTTGCATGGACGCACTCCCTTCTCTGTCTTACGCCCCATGGATAAACCGTTTCATGTTCCGCTTCGGGTTTTTGGTTGTACATCCTTCGTTCATAACTTTGATCCCAAACAAGACAAACTCTCTCCTAGGTCCTTGAAAACCTTGTTTCTTGGCTACTCTGGTACGAGTAAAGGTTACAAGTGTTATTGCCCGAGTTTGCGTCGTATGTTTGTTTCTAAGGATGTCACCTTTCATGAAACCAGTCCATATTTTGCAAATTCTATGAGCAAGGGGGAGCAATTGAGTGAGGGAGTGCCACCCGCAATTCCAAGTGAGGGAGTGCCACCTATCATTGTTGAGGACATACCGCATGATCCACCTACCATTCAACCCTATAACTAGGTTTATCACAGGCGAGGTAGACAGGATCCAGATGAGGTAGCGGCACAAGTCCATGAGCCTCCTTCGCCATCTTCTACTCAAGAGATTCCTGCAGAGACTTCTGACCTTGATCTTCCTATTGCTGTCCGGAAAGGTATACGTTCATGTACTATTCGTCATCCCATATCAAATGTATGCTGTTTGTCGCACTTATCTACACAGGCTCGTGCATTTGCTGTTGGGATGGACTCCATTAAGATACCAAGAAACCACTTCGAGGCTCTGAAGGACAGTGGCTGGCAGCAGGCAATGCAGGTGGAAATCTCTGCTCTGAATAACAATGGCACATGGGATCTTGTTACTTTACCTGCGGGAAAGAAAGTTGTGGGTTGTAGATGGGTCTTTACAGTCAAACACAACCCTGATGGATCGATTGAGCGGTTGAAGGCCAGATTGGTAGCAAAAGGCTACACACAGACATATGGAGTGGACTTCTTTGAGACTTTTTCTCCAGTTGCTCGTCTCAATTCTGTGCGGATCCTTATATCTCTAGCTACTACCTTTGATTGGCCTCTTTTCCAGCTGGATGTCAAGAACGCCTTTCTTCATGGAGATCTTCAAGAAGAGGTGTACATGGAGCAACCACCAGGTTTTGTTGCTCAGGGGGAGTGTCAGAAAGTCTGCAAATTGAAGAAGGCTATCTATGGGCTAAAGCAATCTCCTCGAGCTTGGTTTGACAAGTTCAGTGTTGTTGTTTTACAGATGGGCTTCTCTCGTTCCATGACTGATCACTCTCTGTTTTATTCAAATTCTTCTGGTGGGTCCATTATTATTGCTGTCTATGTTGATGATATTGTGATTACTGGCAGCGATTCTACAGGCATATCACGTGTGAAGGAAGGACTACAACAACACTTTCACACGAAGGACCTGGGGAAGCTGAGATACTTTCTAGGGATTGAGGTTCTTAGATCCCATGCAGGTATAAATCTCTCCCAGAGGAAGTATGTGCTTGACTTGCTACAGGAAACGGGTATGACTGATTCTAAGCCCGTATCCACTCCTATGGATTATCACATCAAGGAGGTGGACGATGATACTGCATATTCAGATCCAAGTCATTACAGGAGAATAGTTGGGAAGTTGATTTACCTAACTGTCACAAGACCTGATATTTCTTTTGCTGTTGGAGTAGTAAGTCAACATATGTGCACACCACGACAGTCACATTGGACAGCTGTATGCAGGATTCTGAGATATCTGAAAAGTGCTCCTGGAAAGGGGATCACTTATTATAAACCAAAGAGTCCTCTATCTTCTTTGACTCTCACAGGTTATGCAGATGCAGATTGGGCTGGTAATCAAGTTGATAGAAGATCCACATCTGGCTACTGCACCTTTCTTGGTGATCATCTGATTACTTGGAAAAGCAAGAAACAACAGGTGGTAGCACGGTCTAGTACTGAGGCTGAGTACCGTGCTATGGCACATGCATGCTGTGAACTAAAATGGATCAAATCTGTCTTATCTGAGCTGAAGATTTTGATTCAAACTCCCATGATTCTCAAGTGTGACAATCAATCTGCTATACATATTGCCAGAAATCCTGTCTTTCATGAGCGCACAAAGCATATAGAAGTTGACTGTCATTTCATCAGAGATCAGATAAAGAATGGCAATGTTGTGACGCCATATGTCAAGTCTGAAGATCAACTAGCTGATATCTTGACAAAGCCATTAGGTCCAGCAGTGTTCCAGAATTTATGCGGCAAGCTGGGCATCCACAATGTGTACACTCCAGCTTGAGGGGGAGTGTTAATATATCTTTACTTTGTGTTTATTTCATAATTCATATTACTGCTGTACCTACATGTAATTTTCCCTTTACTATAAATAGAGAGGAGAACCCTATTGGGTCTCTCACGTTGCCAGTGTGCAACAACGCTCCATTCTCTCTTCCGCCTACAAGTTCTGTCAATCGATCCACAGGAAAGAGTCCATTTAAAGTTGTTAATGGATATAGACCTCGCCAACCTATATATCTTTTACCTCTGTCCACTAATGACCGTAGTTCCCACACTGTTGCGGTCTTTGCCAAGGGAATTCATGATTTGCAAGCCAAGATTCACCGAAAAATTACTCTGTCTTATGAAAACTATAAGCTTTCTGCAGATGTACACCGCAGGTTTCAAGAATTTAATATGGGAGATTATGTGTTAGTACGTGTGCATCCTGAACGCTACCCCAAAAATTCCTTCAAGAAGCATCACGCCAGAGCGTCGGGACCATTCCAAATACTTAGTCGACATGGACCCAATGCTTATGTACTAGATTTGCCAGCAGATTGGGGCATTAGTGCAGTATTCAATGTGGAGGATCTTTCTCCTTATCGTGGTACATTGGAGCCCCTTCCACCACCAACAACAACTTCTTCAGATCATTACTGTGCTCCACCGTCTTTAGCAGTGTTACTGCCTCTTCCTCGACTTCCTTAACAGCCTCCTGAACACATTGACACCGTCTTGGATGACCAGACCGTCCTCACCAGCCAAGGCACCGTACATCGTTTCTTGGTTTGCTAGAGAGGACGTTCTTCAGCGGACGCCACCTGGATCACCGAAGAGGAGTTCTGCTGCATTGATGCAGATATTCTTGAGCTCTACCTCAGTACTGACTCGATGGAGTCGAGTCTTTTGCAGCCGAGGGGAGTTGATGTAGGACAGGCCCCACCTTTACGCACTTATGAGCGTAAGTGTCGTCGTGTTATTTGTTAGGCTTTATTAGCATGCTTTATTTTATTATGTCCTTTTTTTCTCATTTTTGGGCTCTTGTAAAGTCAAATGGTTTAGTCCCACGTTGGCTACCGCCTGTTTAGTTTTTCTTTTAGAAGCCTATATAAAGGCTCTATCCGCGTCCATGTAGAGACATAGTTGATGAATGAGAATTATTCCCTTTTAGTCTTCAGTCATATTTCTTCTTTAATTCCGTAGATAGGCATTACACCAAGGGGAGGAAGTCTGCTCCCAAAACACATCAACCATAAAATCGTGATCCATCTCTATGCAAGCTATGCTAAGGTTGTTATCGTCACATAGCTTTAGAGCCACTGTAAGAGCTTGGAAACCAGAGTGAATGTGTGTTTTCACATTCAGCCACCACGGAAAGCCAACACAAATCCACCACGAGATTCTCTCACCACCCCAGCCACCCATCTCTTCGCATCAAAACAAGCTTCACTAGCACTCCGAAAAGATAAACTAAGCTTTAGATTTCTCATATGCGGTGGTTGTCACTTGACAAAGTTCAAACGACACATCATCATCCTCAGTTCATGGATACCAAGCTCCTCCGACTTGGCATAGAAGGTTCCCCCATCTAACCTTCTAAACCATTTATCCTTGCTACGCACATTATAATAAGAACGAGATCTCTCCAAAGTCTATCAGCATCACCCATCACATTCTCGAAGTGTAATTTACATCTAGACCTCCATATGCTCCACATAACAAGATTGTAATTTACATCTAGACCTCCATACGCTCCACATAATAAGATTCGGAAAAAGTCCTAACAGCCACCCTTTGAAAGATGCCTGATAGGCGCGCTGCCAACAGAATCCGAGTCGCGCATTGAGAGGGACCATATCATCCCAAGAAACGCCCAGGAGCTGTGTGACCTTAGCCCAAAGGGTCCTGCTTAACTCACCTCTCGAAAAGAGATGATCGCCATTTTCTACATCCGGGTTCTCACAGCAACTGCAACTCAAAAGCACCAGCATTCTGCACCAAATCAGATTGTCATCAGTCAGTAGCGTGGAACTTCCATACAGTCTGTATATGCTCGGGGAGGGGCATTGGGCATCCACATCCACCTGGAAACATCATCCTGCACATCAGGAAGGGCCAGAAGCATCTTCTTCCTGGACTTGATAGAGAATGATCCCTGCTGTTTGAGCGACCAACCAGGGTAGTCATGGTGGTCAGAAAAGAAGACGTGAGCTTGCACAATCCAGATGATCGCCTCCTGGGACAGCAGCATATCAAGGAGCTGCCAATCCCAACCAGCCCCCTCGATCTATAGAGCACGTGCGGGTTGGCATCTGCCCGTCTTCGGGACAAACCATGTAAAGGTTCTCCACGCCAGTTTGTATATCAGAAGCTAGCATCACCCCTCCTCACAACCCATGTACATTGTTTCATCATAGAGGGGAGGGATTTCCACAAACACCTCCAATATGGCGACAGATAAGCAGAAAGCTTAAGCTAAGGAGGATGGGTATGATCAGCACTGATTCTCTTGTGAATATGATGTAACATTACGGCTCAATACTAGGTGCCAAAGAAAACAGCTGTGTAGCTGTTCTATATAACTCACCTTTCAGTTTGAGTAGAATCTATGCTGACATAATCATTTAGCATTTCATAGAGATTAACAATCTTATACTTAAATACGATGTTAAACATTGCTATAACTTTTAGGTTAATTATAGATTATTCATATTGGAGTGATGTTTTCTATCATACAACATATGATATAAGATGAAAGGGAACATTACAGCATTTATTTGTGATTGTATATCCATGTACAATTACAATACACATGAGGCTTATGCCTGAATATACAATGAAGTTTGCCCTTGTCTCACAGGTGGGTTACTTTGATAATTATGCACGAACACTACTAAACCTCTGATAACACGACGCATTACACATACTTAAAAGTTCGGAATGTACAGACTAAGATTGATGACTATGAAAAAAATATTATTTGAATGAGTTCGTCTGTCACATAAAACAAGGAGAAGATTAACATAATATTAAAAAACTACCTGGATCAACTGCAGCACACTTTTTGAAGCAGAGAAATGCAGATAGCCATCTAGCATCTCAATGCCTTCCCCATTTTTGCTTGGTGCCAAGCTTCCCCCAAACAGAAGCAGAGCATAATCAGAGATATTTGTTGAGTCACGGATATATATGCTTGTAGTTTTCACTTTTTCACTGTACACCATATACGGCAAAGGGAAAAGATGAATGCTTGCATTTACAGATGACGGGTGAATGTCCACTTTCCCAACATCTTTGCTGTAGAATGCAGTTCTTTTTCCTCTTCTTTTGCACTGGATTACATTGGGATATAGGCCAGAGCAAAGGACTGCAGTTACCATTTCTAAATCATCGCCATAATGATTATATGCCTAGAAAAAAGTAGCACAAATTAAATTTGGATAATAATTACGTTTTTGTCATTGTTTTAGTGTTTAATGGCAAGTACAAGTTGAATGCAGGCTGTGACCTGGCGTACATTTGGGAATTTTTTCCATACCATAAGTTTCTAAGAATTTAAATTGCAAGCATAAATCAAGCAGTTCACACAAGCATACTTCATCTTCTTAGGCTTCAAGAACTTCAGATGTAAAAAACTTTAGCTTTCCAAAAATAGGAGATAATCATATCAAATGTAGCTTGGTAAAATCAATAATTGAGAAACATCAAAATATCAAATACTGGTCAAATATTATAAATTGAAATCATTGGGGCACACAATGAAAAGGCTTAAAAGATTGATGAAGCTGATGTAAGACTGCACCAGCAAACTAGTGATTGGCCGTGTTTCAGAAACTAGGGCAGTAAACATAACTGGCATCTGCGTAAGTCTTAAATTCTTAATGTAAAGTTCAATAGGGCCCGTGATACAGAAACTAAAGCAGCAATTATATTTGGCAACAACTTCATAAAGCATTGCTTTAATAGAATTTAAGAAAGCATACTAAACCCCAAAACCCTTGTGTTTATTTGTATTTTTAGTCACAGTGCATCCCCCCACAGTATATGTCAATCTTATTACTTGAAGTCTATGACCTTAAAAATTCAAAACCATACATGCATAACAAAATTCCGCCTATGCTTCATAGTTCTTGTATAAATGTAGCCTGCCCCAAGCCCGCATAAAGGAGGGTTGGTGGTAGGGTGACAGACAACCATAAAATTGTCAATCTTTTTATAGAATGGATCCTTATAAACACTTGGGTTTTATTATTCAAATCGACGGTGATGTTCAAGATGATGTTTTTCATAAGATGGTTGAAATAGAGAGGAGTGAACTCGAGTAGTTTGTGCCTAGAAGATCCCACTCAGATTAAAAGATAAAACAAATATATGACCAACCATGTTATATGAAAGTAATTGTTAGAAGGTAAAGAAATGAGGTCACAATAGAGGAATGTGGTTGAGATGCATATGCTCAGATCTATTTGTGGGAAGACAAGGAAAAATCGCTTGAGAAATGACTATATCAGGAACATAGGGGGAGTGGCGAGCATTAAAGACAAGTTATGTGAGGGTCTCGGCTGAGATGGTCTAGACGTGCAACGTAGACCGACTAACATGCCTATCGAAGCATTGCTAATGAGTCGAGCACACTTCACAAAGTAGATGTAGGCCTAAGTTAACTTGGGAAGAGCTTATTAAGAGAGATTTTGAATCTTCACATCTTGATCAGAATATCACTTGTAACAGAGCTGATTGGAAAATAAGGATCCATGAAGCCGACCCGACACGGTTGAGAATCATGGGATTGAGGCTTTAATGATGGTGATGATGCCATGAATAACAAAAATTGCATCCAATCTACAAAAGCATATAGGTAGATTGCACATAGTTTTTCCCCAAGAAAATTCAGGAACATCCATAAACCGTTGATAAATAATATGAATGTCAGATGCAAATATAATTGATATTTGGCATAGTTGAGCTATGCTGATCATAATTTATGTGAACTGGCTTAACATAATGGTTGTTAATCTACTCGAGAGCAAGCAGCAGTCAAGATGGATCTAACAGCCCTCCATCCCGTCGTGGTTGCCTATGCCTTGTCTAAAATAGGAGTGCTAAAAAGGAAGACCATCTCTTCTCAGAGATGCCCCCATGTTTGTTGTATACCCTGAGAGTTAACATGTGATGATTGTAATAGGAATACATAGTATATGATTTGATTATTAATAAAGATAATGCTATTTATTATGTTTATTTCAGTAATGAGATAATGAATCAACGTAGTAATATCCTAAGAATTTTGTGGATCATAATATATATTTTGGATTGAGGACTTGAACATAAAACCATTTGTATACTTAAGAGTATTCATTCTCATTACGTCTCTAGTCAGTTATTATTGTGGATTTGTAGGACAGAAATAATACAAAGACAACGTGTATGTTGAGTGATTATTATGTCGTGGCAAGTCAGAGTCATCTGGGTATTTGTTAGAGAATAAGTTGTACTGGACAGACCCACTTTGAGAATGACACGTGGAAGCCATGTCATGGCAAGTCAGAGTCATCTCAATGTGAAAGTGGTGATTGTGATCCTTAGACCTGAAGTCACTACATTAATAACATGTTGTTCTATGTACTTAACACTGGCCCAAAGTGATTCTAAATAAGGGTTACCATACATGTGTTGATTGGGTGCACTGCTACACTTATAGATTATTGTGAGTGATGTAGATCGAACATATCCCTCCATTAGAGTAATATCCTGGCTACTTGATAAGTGAGACTATAAAATGTGTGCTTGATAGTCCTAAATCGCATGTCTCGAAGAGAGGCGGACTCAGACAGGATCGGACTTTTAAATTTATAACCCGAAACTTTCAAAGGCCTCCGCAACTTTCTTACGAGGTTGAAGTAGATATATGGGGTCGAACACAGGGACGTGGGTACGTTTAGGGCGCTTAAGATCTCGCTCTTCAGATAAGCTAATCCAATAGTTGATAATAGTTTGAAACTAGAATTAGTCTAGCAAAATGTCACGAAGTGAAACAAAACAAAATAAAGAAGACAAAACGGAGTCCGTCAGATTCTACTAATCAAAGAGAGAGAGTTCCTAACTATGTAACCACAAGTTGGGCAGTCTATACACTCGTTCTCGGGCGTAGACAACCCTCAAACACCTCAGCAAGCAACCTACATCCAAACATAGTACATATTGTGGTGTCTGTACTTGTGGGGGGTCATCTCACTCGCTTTCGCGCAGCGTGACTATAACCCATCAATGATATGAAACCTCTCTCGAGGATGACAAAACAACACCTTAGAATATTCCAGATACCCTCTCGGGTCTAGAATATTTTGAGATGCTAGGAACAGATGTGATCTGGGCAGAACATAATGATGGGCCCGACCGGGTCGGGTTAGGCCCGATCGTGCCCAGGTCTCTGGTTATGTACAAATAACCTTGAACCATGCTCTTTTCAGATCACAATCCATACTACATTCTCTTATCCATTTCTACTACTAATTTTTTGATCCAGGCAGAAACAAAAGTTCAAGTAAGAGATCAACCAAACTAGCAATCATAACCAGAAAGAGAAGATAGAATAGAAAACATACTAGATCTGGAATAAAACTACTTAAGGTAAAAGTATATAAACATGCCCAAAACGGACTACACAGCCAAGAAGGAGCTCAAATAGCCATGGACAAGCATAGTTGGCAACCGAACAAAGATGGAAGAACATCATTTTTACAGAAACTAAAGAGAACAGTAGAAGAAAGGAGAAGAAGAAGAGATTTAGCCCGTAGAGGAGAGGTGACTCTCGCTCCTTAGCCTCCGTATGGGCCGAATCTCGTCTTTGGGTCATCCTCCTTGATCTTCTAGACCCCTTGGCCTCCTTTCTCTTCAATTCCATCCCAAATAGTAACTTAGTGAGTGCATGGAGTTGGAAGATGGCTGAGAGTGGTAGGAAATGGGTGAATGGTGGTGGATAATGATGGTAGATGGAAGCAAACCAAAGGGATGGATGTAGGATGAACACTTCAGCCTTTTCGGACATTGGAACTCTCCCACGGGGCTTTGGGAACCAAAACGTGGAACCAGAAAAATCTCAGAACTATGGACACCCCCTCCATGTAGTGAGGGGTGGGTATTTATAGGTGAAGGGGAGTGTATGTGATAAGTGGTCGCGACACCTGTCTCGGTCGCTACCCTGGTCTCAGCCCGGGCTCGGCACAGCCTTGTCGGGTGTAGCGGTCGAGATATGTCACGGGCGCAGAGCTTGTAGCGATCGAAACGGTCGGCGCGGTTGAGACGGGTGTCGCGGTCGAGACGGATGTCTCGGTCGAGACGGCTGCTGGCCCTAATCGGCAGCCCGACCGTGTCGGACGTCTCGGTCGCGGCAGATGAGATTCGGTCTTGGTTGCTTCGAGTGGTGCGGTATCTACGAGTGTAGCGGTCGCGACTTTCCCTTCTCGGCCTGACCGTACCGGGCTGAGCCCGGTCGTGCCGAGTGTTGCGGTCGCTAGAGATGGAATCCTAGCTGCCGCAAAAAACCGTGTTGGTGAGAAATCTTGGAGAATAGATATCTTTTCAAGTTTGGTGCATGTAGTTCCCAAAATTGACTAGTTGAGCAACTCTATCTTTAAAATGGTATAAATTACTAAAAGATAAGAATCTAGAGTTATATTGGGCATATTAAGGCTATAATGACACAAAACTATAAATAAATGCTTAGCATAAATGCCTAAATTTGGGTATTACCATTGGCCATGCTCATGTAGTCATTATGTGATATTAAGCTCCCAGATTCTCAATAGTCTGCTCTAATTCAAGGAACATAGATTGAATGTTAAGAGGATGACAACTCCATGCCTCAATTCAAATCTAGATATCTGCCACAAAGGGATTATATGATCATCGAAACATTGGTCAATGTACAGGTTGAAGTTGTTCTCAACTTATTCTAATTACTTGGGTAGCAATGATTTGTTGCTAGATGTCAATCTTTACTTGAAGTTTTGAAAATCGTGTGAATGTTTCGATACAGCCACATTTCACAATTTTTTTGGCTAGTTTCAACAAGTTTTGATGATTTCGCCAAATTTTGAGGGGGTTTAGTACTATTTTCCACACTTAACGAAACTGACCCGCATCTAGGTTTGCTCATTTGGTGTTGTGCTCTTAGTTATCAAGGCGCCTGCCTAGGCACTAGGCAAGACACCTCATACCAGGCATCTAAGACCTTTTGGACCCAAATTAAGCCATTTAAAGGCTAAATTAGCATGAATCGACTCTAGATTTGGTCAAATTATATCACCTTGAGTCATTTTATGGTTGAAACAGGTTTGATTTAGGCCAAATCAGGTCAAATTTTGGCAAATTAGGTCTGATTCGGGGGAAAACATGCTCGATTTGGGGAAATTAGGCATGATTCGGGCCAAATTAGTAAGTCATTGTGGAAGGATTTGGATCAAAGCGATATCTGGTTAGAACGGGCTCTCCTTCATTATATAGAGGAAGATTGTTTACATAATAGACCCATCATCAGGAAAAGGAAATAGTAAAGAGATACATAAGTAGGAAAACTATTTTCTAACACCCCCCCTCAAACTTGAGCATACACATCATGCATGCCCAGCTTGGAAGTCATAATGCTTTAAAGTTGAAGACGGGAGTGGCTTGGTGAAGATATCTGCCACTTACTGACCAGTCCGAACAAGAGGAGTATGAATCTTCTTGGAGAGCACTAAATCACGAACGAAGTGGCAGACCACTTCTATATGCTCGGTCCTCTCATGAAACACCAGATTGCTAGCAATATGAACGGCTGCCTGGTTATCACACATTAGGGAAATAGGTGTCTCAACAGACACTCCTATTTCTGACAAAATAGACACAACCCACTGTAGCTCACAGCAAGCATGTGCCATGGTTCGATATTTGGCTTTTGTGTTGGATCATGCTACCACATTCTGTTTCTTGCTCCTCTAAGTCACCAAATGTGACCCAAGAAACACACAACAGCCAGAAGTAGAGCGTTTATCTTCAACATCACCTGCCCAATCAGCATCAGTCAACCCAGTGAGTTTTAAGGATTTATGTGTGAGATCCTGCCCTATAAAGTAAGTAAGGCCTTTCCCTAGAAATCCTTTAATATAACGAAGAATCTGGGTGAATGCCATCCAATGTGACATCTTAGGCGCACTCATGAACTGGCTAACAACTCTAACAGCATAAGAAATATCAGGACGAGTAACTGCTAAGTGAATTTGTTTCCCTACAATCCTTCTATACTTTGTTGAATTAGAAAACTCACTGCCATCAGAAATAGAAGTTTTAGTATGATAATCCATAGGCGTGGAGACAGGTTTGCATTGTGCCATGTCTATCTCTGCAAGGAGGTCAAGGGCATACTTCCGCAGAGAGAGGTTTGTGCCCTTCTTGGAGCGTAGAACTTCTATGCCAATGAAATAGCAAAGATTACCCAGACCTTTCGTCCAAAATTGTGTTTGCAGCCATTTCTTAAGTTGTAGAATGCCAATGGAGTTATCACCGGCGATGACAATGTCATCTACATAAACAACTAGAATAATAGTGTCACTTGAAGACTTATGCACAGAGTGAATAGTCGTATAAGACTAGGTGAACCCAAACTGTATAAGTGCAGCACTGAATTTATCAAACCATGCCCGAGGTGTCTACTTCAGACCATACAAGGATTTCTTTAACTTGCACACCTTCTGACACTCCCCCTGAACAACATACCCAAGAGGTTGCTCCATATTCAATTCCTCAAGTAGATCACCATGAAGAAAAGCATTCTTGACATCCAACTAAAGAAGAGGCCAGTGAAAATGAGTAGCAACAGAAATAAGAATCCGCACAGAATTGAACCAAGCCACTGGAGAAAATGTCTCAAAGAAGTCAACACCATGTGTCTGCGTGTACCCCTGTGCCACCAAACGTGCCTTCAAGCGATCAATAGACCCATTGGGTTTCTATTTCACTGTATAAACCCAGCGGCAGCCTACAACAGACTTGCCAGGAGGAAGATCCACGAAGTCCCAGGTAGAGTTCTCATGAAGTTGTCATCTCATTGTCCATAGCTTGGATCCAACCATCATGTCGGGTTGTTTCTGTATAAGAATGAGGAACGTTCGTAGAGTCCAGTTGAAGAGCAAACGTGCGGGCTGCGGTTGACAAATGAGACAAGCAACATATATTCGCCAAAGGATGACAGATAGTGCAGGACCGGACACCATTTCGAGCTGAAACTGAAAGGTGTAAATCTGAAACTGTAGCATCAAGAGAGCTCTCAGTAGAAACAAGTACCTCAGGAGTGTCGGACGATGAGGAGGCATGTTGTTAGACCGATGATGCTACATCCTCTTGGCAATGCCCTGCTCACCTGGTGTAAACTAGTGGAAAAGATGGAAGCGGTGGTGGAGGTGGTGGTAGTGGTGGTGATGGTGGGTGGTATCTATAACTCTCATCACACGACACAGGGAGTGGTGGCTCTCTCTCACGCTTAAAGATGTAGTCACCCTCACGATTGTGCTCCCCCTCACTCTGAACATAGTCACTAAAGAACGGGGTAGACTCATGAAACGTAACGTCAGCCGACACAAAAAGATGATGAAGACGAGGACAATAACATATGTATCCTTTTTGTGTGGGAGAATATCCTAAAAAGATAGTGTGAACTGCGCAAGGAGACAGCTTGTCAGCACGTGGATCAAACACGTGAAAAAACGCAGTGCATACAAACACACGAAGAGGAACAGGAAAAGGTTGCTCGTGAGGTCATAAAACAGAGAAGGGGAAAGCCCCTTTAAGACAGTAGATGCTGACGGTTAATCAATAAATAGGCAGTGAGGAGCATTAGACCAATATTTCTTGGGCACAAACATTTAAAACAACAGTGTACATGCTACATCAAGTAACGGTTTTTGCATTCAACAATCCTATTTTGTTGGGGTGTATGAGGACAAGTCGTTTGGTGAATCATGCCAACAGAATTACCGAACGTAGAAACAACCTTTTGAACATAGTCGAGGGCATTATCAGTACAAAGAACCTTAATATGAGCATCAAACTGAATTTTTATTAACTGATGAAAAGTGTGAATAATAGACAAGACTTCGTCGCGAGACTTAAGTAAATAAACTCAAGTCAAACAGGAGAAATTATCAATGAAAAACAAAAAATATTGAAAGCCATTATAACTTGGCTCTTTAACAAGACCCCGGACATCACTATGAATAAGATCAAAAGGACGCTTAGAGCATTTCATAGTGCGACTCGGAAAAGAAATGCAATGTGTTGACTTAAGAGTTATACATTGTCCATATTTTGATAATGACTTAAACCATTCCATTCCTATGTATCTAATATGTTTGTTCAAGAGCAATTTCAGGCTTTAGGTACATGAAAATGATCAAATTACACAAGCCCTAGCTAGTTCAAGTCAAATGCAATGCAAGTGTGCAATTTGGGAAATCACTCCAAATGGCCTTAGATAATTTTTGTAATCACTTGTATTGATGATATGACTTGTAACTAAGATGAGAAAATATGAAGGACACTTTATACCAAGGTGTAATCACTCAAAAGTCAACTTAGAAAATTTATCACAGGCTATTCATCGGTCGAGTTGGAAACTCGATTAATCCTATGATGGATTTTCTAGAAGATGACCCATCGGTCGAGTTGTACACTCACAGAACTTGACTGACCGACTCACTGAGCAAATCTAATTTTAACTCATCGGTCGAGTTTACCATAACAAACTCGACCGATCGTTTGAAAATTGGTTGTCTTTTAGTTGATTGGTCGAGTTACCTTTATTGAAACTCGACCGAATGTATTGTACAAGAAACGCTGGAAAAAGTAATTATAACCGTTGGTGAGTTGTTTTGGGTGAAAATAGATATGTTGCATTGTGAAAAACGGCTATATTTCGATCCTAAGTGATCCCTGATGGAGCTAAAACTTACATCAAGAGATTACTCTTCCAATGGAAGTCCTAAAGTGCACCAAAAACCCCAAGGAGTTAATGTTCTCTCTAGGTTTACCTACAACTGGTGCTAGATAAATGCTCCAACCCCACAAGAGTGTGGAAGCCTTATCATAGTACAGATTTAGGATCGAACCCAAAGGACAACGTTAAGAATCTAAGTGTCTTTTTCTCGTTTCATACCGATCTAAGTCAATCATGTAAGACCAAAAGTTTGATTTGAGTTATTTAACCTAAAACATGCAAAAGTAAAGGCAAGAATAAAAACTAGTTTAAGGATTAAAATCTAAGATTAGCAAATGATGATGGATCACTGGGGTGATGCGAGTATTAGCTACCACCACACATGTATTGCACATGTACCAAACATAGCAAGACTTGTAAGCAGGATACATGGATGTTGTACAATACCGATGTCTTATAGGACAAGAGTAATGCACACAGCCTTCACGGGTTGAGTAACCCTCATCCGGTACATATCTACGTGTCAATGAAGAGATGTAACCTCCGAAAAGAGAACCTTACCCAACCTCGTGAAACGTGTATCGGAAAACTAACAAGCGAGCGATAATTACCAATTCGATTAGTATCCTTATAGACTATCCCTCTTTCGAGGAAATAGCTACGAGAAACGTGGGAGTGTTGCAACGTCAGCCATTCCCGAACGAATGGTCAAATACCTTGCACCACTCCCTCCGCAGAATGTGTTCCTCGACCATTGTTGGATAAATTGGGCATTATGATAAATCCCTTTGTTTCGATGATGACAAACATTTCATTCTTATTGATCTAACGAGCTACTTGAGTGTGCAGGATTAAGGTGGATGACAAAGCAACTAGGGAAATCCATATGCTTACATGTTTATGTTTTCATGCAATGTAATCGCTTTGTAAAAACTTGTACAAATATATAATGTACAAGTACTTAGATTGCATGTAAATCAAGCGTTAGATTCTCCCTAGCTAAACACCACATTTAGATAAGTCATTCCCTTCAAATAGGATCACATTTGCACACTCATACATATAGTTAGTGCCTAAATTGAAACATTGAAACAAGATCAATCTCGGTCGACAAACTCCTCAACCGAGACACTCTCGGTCGACAATCTTCTCGACCGAGAAAGATCCAAAGTAGCCGTTAGACACAACAGACAAGTTAGTTGGCAGTTGGAGAAAGACGTTGCAAAATCACTTGTTCTAGAGTGCCTGTCGGTCGACAAAAGTTCGACCGAGTAGGTGTCTCGGTCGACCATTCCTCGACCGAGATGGTCTCTGACAGCAACTGCAGAATTAATTAATTAGCCGTTGTTAAAGCAACAACTTTGTACCTAACGGCTAGTTAAGCACTTAGAAACCCCTAGAAGTTGTCTAGAACGTCCTTAAGCATCCTTAGGCCATTCCTATAAATAGGACATGCCTTAGGACACCAAGAGACTCAAGTTACACTTGTGCTATACTTGAGCTTGAATACACATTGGCAATACTGTTTTGAGCAATAGAGCAATTCCTACATTTGCTATTCATTCCCATTGCTCCCATTTCGTGTCCTATAGGCTAGCATCTCCTTACCACAGCACTTACACTTCTACACTCATTGGTTAGGAGATCAATACGCTTGATATAGGCAAATCAAGCCTTGTGCTTAAAAGGATAAGTTGTAATTTCTATTTTCCTTCTTGTTCCTTTTATTCTTTGTATTCTCCTTGCTACTCCTAGGGTTGGAGGCTGCGGATTGGAGAAGGTTCTTCTCGGATGAGAAGGTGGACTTCAAGCTACTTCAAGAAGGCTATCGCACGGGAAGCTACTTCAAGAAGGCTATTGCAACGGGAAGCTACTTCAGGAGGAAGGCTGCTTCAAGGTGGTGCAATTACTTCTAGGTGAAGGCTGCTTCAAGGTTGGGCGATTACTTCTAGGTGAAGGCTGCTTGAAGGGTTTAGGAAGAGAATTGTAATTTTATGTAAAATCCTTGCGAGGTAATAAAATTAAATTCTTTCCAAATCACGGTTGGGTAAGCAACCGGGTAGTGGACTGACAACTTTAGTATTTGCTAAAGTTGGAACCACTCTAAATCCTTGTCCCCTTGTCCAATATTCTTGTGGTTGATTGCTTGAGTTCAATAATTTTCTTTAAAAACTCTATTCACCCCCTCTAGTGTTTTTCAATTGGTATCAGAGCAGGCTTCAAGGAACCCTAACAAGGTCTTGAAGAATGGGTGACGGGGTGCTCAACAACCTCAACATTGAAGGGACATTCGTTGCTAGGCCTCCAGTATTTGATGGAACAAACTACCAACATTGGAAGAGAAGGATGCAGTTTTACTTCCAAGGCATAAATTGGGACTTATGGAGAATGGTGTCAACACCATACGAGCTTCCTCAAATGCAATATGCAGAATGGGATGCAAACACGGTAAAATCGGCTCAAATGAATGCAAAGGCTGTAAGTATTCTTTATTGTTCAATTTCAGTAGGAGAATTCAATAGAATATCAAACTGTGAAACAGCCTATGAAATATGGCATAGATTGTCCATAACTTATGAAGGTACGGTTCAAGTTAAGAACTCCAACATTAGTATGCTTAAACAGAAATTTGAACACTTTCGTATGGATCCGAATGAATCCATTAGTGAAATGTTTGCAAAATTCTCTTCTATTGTTAATGGTTTGAATGCCTTAGGAAAAACTGTTCTTGAAGAAGATCAGGTGTCAAAGGTACTTCGATCACTTCCTCCCAAATACAAGCCCAAGGTGACAGCCATTGAAGAAGCCAATGATCTCACTAAACTGAAAATGGAGCAACTCATTGGCAATTTAGAAGCTCATGAGGCAACTCTAGAAGAGGAAGAAAGAAGAGAACATGAACGTCAACATGGGAAAAAGAAGGATATTGCATTCAAAGCTTCAACTAAAGACAATCATGACACAAGTGAAGATGATAGTGAAGAAGAAACTCTCGTTGTAAATGGTAAGCAATATAAAAGTTTTAAAACTAATAAAACTTCTAGTGTTTCTTCTTCCAGGTACTTTGAATGTGGTAAGAAAGGACATATGAAAGGTGATTGTCCAACACTCAAGAAAGGGAAGAAATCATCTCACAAAAAGAAAGAAAGAGCATATCGAGCTGCATGGGATGATTCAAGTGATGATAATGATGATGGAAAAGGAGAAGTAGAATGCCTCATTGCTACAACAAATGAAGACGAAGAAGAGGTAAGTCTTTATGATCTACCAAAAGAAGATCTAATTGCTAGTCTTCAAGTTACTCATGAGAAATATATTGAGTGCAAGAAGAAACTTAAGAAATCAAATAAAGATTTAAATGCTAAACTTCTTGCTCTTGTATCCGAAAAAGAAAATCTCAAAAAGGAAAATGAAGATTATGATCTTAAGTTAAAATCAGTAGAAGCTAATTGCAATCTTCTTTCCTTAGAAAAGTTAAAGTTGCAAACTCAAGTGAATGATCTTCAGAAACAACCTATTCTATGTTCACATTTAGATTATGATGAGGTTGTCAAAGAAAGAGACTCTCTAGTATCCGATTTAGATCAAGCAAAGAAAGATATTGCTAAGTTACAAAGAAATGTAAATGAGTTAAGAGGAAATGACATGCTTGAAAATATTCTGAAAATTTCCTCTAGTTATAATGGAAGAAGAGGATTAGGATATGATCCAAGGAGAAATAAACCCAAAAGAGTATAAGCATCCAAGACTAAGATTATGTTTGTACCTAGGAACACAATTCCTAGAAAGAGAAATGAAGTTGACTCTATTAGTTGTTATTACTGCATGCGTCTTGGACATTATTCATTTTCATGCCCATATAAGAAAAGGAATGATGAGTTAGCTTGGTTTCCTAAGACTTAGTAGCTTAAAATTAACTAGTTGAGATTTGACCTAAACTGATTCTTGATATCATAATGTCTTATCTCAACAAAATCGAGCTCTAATTTGCATTATCTCTTTTTGTTTGAAATCGATTAACAGTTCTGAACATATTCCAAAAACTTAGTCGGTCGAGAAATTGTCGACCGAGTGAACATTCGGTCGAGAAATTGTCGACCGAGCATGTCACTGATTTTCAGACTGCTGTAAAATTGCTGAAATTGATCAAAATTGCTATCTATTTGTGATTAATAACTACACAATAAAGTATAAATCATGGAAATCATCCTTGAAAGTTTATATGAGATTAATTTGGTTTATTCTCTAAATAATTTAAGTCAAAAACTAAAATTATGCTTAGTTTAAAGAAAATTTCTGTTTTATCATTATATGCTTTTATTGTTCTATCATTATGTAGGCAAGCAAAATGATTCATTAGTGATATATCTCTTAGAAATGCTTGCAAAGAGCACAATGTTAATAAAAAAATTTCAATTGGTATCTTCAAAAGATTTGAAATATTCATCGTGCTTTCATGTTTTTATATTTGAGTATCACTTAAACATACATCAAAAATTGATATGAATGCTTAATTGGAAATCTGCAAATTTATGCCTCTTGGTTGAAATGTAATTTAACCAAGGGGCGCTATGGTCGTAGTCAAGGGCGACCTAAAATAAGCTTTGACAAAATGCTTATTTGGACATCATTTTATTGTACTTAATCTTAGTATACTTTTGATAAAAGTCAAAATCAAAATTTAAAATCATTTGTGATCTTAGAAGCTTTAAATTGCTTTAATTGTAAGATTAAGGGGGAGCTCATAACAACAAATTGGATTAATTGATTAAGGAGATTACAAAAACATTGTAAACATCAATTGAAGCTTGTTACGACCTTAGTACTTTTACTCTTGATTATGAAGAAATCTATGAATATCATAAAAATATATCTTGTACTTAAAGGAACTCTCTAAACAAATCAGGGCTTAACATCCCTTGCATTTGGTTGGAAACATTTTTATGTAATCTAAGATTAAAGGATTCTCATTTAATTCCTAGGGCTTAACATCCCTTGATAGATGAGAAATCAATATACATTCATCATAAGCTTAAAGGAATCTCATATCATTTCAAGGCTTAACATCCTTTGCAAATGATTGAGAAACAAATTGTGGATAAATTAGACAAAAATGATATTAAATCCATGTTCCTAATAGGATATCTATTTAAGGGGGAGCATAATATAAAATTAAGGGGGAGAAGAAAAATAAAATATTCAACTTGGATATCTTTTTGAAATGACAAAGGGGGAGAAAGAATATAAAATCAAAAATATAAATGAGTTTCATAACATCTTGGCCAGCACTCACTTGCAAAACATGAATGGCTACAAAAGGTAATTTTCAGGTATGAAACTCACATGCTTTATATTTCCTTATTTCATATTTAGGAAATGTTTGTCATCTTCAAAAAGGGGGAGATTGTTGGATAAATTGGGCATTATGATAAATCCCTTTGTTTCGATGATGACAAACATTTCATTCTTATTGATCTAACGAGCTACTTGAGTGTGCAGGATTAAGGTGGATGACAAAGCAACTAGGGAAATCCATATGCTTACATGTTTATGTTTTCATGCAATGTAATCGCTTTGTAAAAACTTGTACAAATATATAATGTACAAGTACTTAGATTGCATGTAAATCAAGCGTTAGATTCTCCCTAGCTAAACACCACATTTAGATAAGTCATTCCCTTCAAATAGGATCACATTTGCACACTCATACATATAGTTAGTGCCTAAATTGAAACATTGAAACAAGATCAATCTCGGTCGACAAACTCCTCGACCGAGACACTCTCGGTCGACAATCTTCTCGACCGAGAAAGATCCAAAGTAGCCGTTAGACACAACAGACAAGTTAGTTGGCAGTTGGAGAAAGACGTTGCAAAATCACTTGTTCTAGAGTGCCTGTCGGTCGAAAAAAGTTCGACCGAGTAGGTGTCTCGGTCGACCATTCCTCGACCGAGATGGTCTCTGACAGCAACTGCAGAATTAATTAATTAGCCGTTGTTAAAGCAACAACTTTGTACCTAACGGCTAGTTAAGCACTTAGAAACCCCTAGAAGTTGTCTAGAACGTCCTTAAGCATCCTTAGGCCATTCCTATAAATAGGACATGCCTTAGGACACCAAGAGACTCAAGTTACACTTGTGCTATACTTGAGCTTGAATACACATTGGCAATACTGTTTTGAGCAATAGAGCAATTCCTACATTTGCTATTCATTCCCATTGCTCCCATTTCGTGTCCTATAGGCTAGCATCTCCTTACCACAGCACTTACACTTCTACACTCATTGGTTAGGAGATCAATACGCTTGATATAGGAAAATCAAGCCTTGTGCTTAAAAGGATAAGTTGTAATTTCTATTTTCCTTCTTGTTCCTTTTATTCTTTGTATTCTCCTTGCTACTCCTAGGGTTGGAGGCTGCGGATTGGAGAAGGTTCTTCTCGGAGGAGAAGGTGGACTTCAAGCTACTTCAAGAAGGCTATCGCACGGGAAGCTACTTCAAGAAGGCTATTGCAACGGGAAGCTACTTCAGGAGGAAGGCTGCTTCAAGGTGGTGCAATTACTTCTAGGTGAAGGCTGCTTCAAGGTTGGGCGATTACTTCTAGGTGAAGGCTGCTTGAAGGGTTTAGGGAGAGAATTGTAATTTTATGTAAAATCCTTGCGAGGTAATAAAATTAAATTCTTTCCAAATCCCGGTTGGGTAAGCAACCGGGTAGTGGACTGACAACTTTAGTATTTGCTAAAGTTGGAACCACTCTAAATCCTTGTCCCCTTGTCCAATATTCTTGTGGTTGATTGCTTGAGTTCAATAATTTTCTTTAAAAACTCTATTCACCCCCCTCTAGTGTTTTTCACCATCAAGGTTGCACTTCCGTACGTCAACTGATTCCATTTCATAGTACGGAAGTGCAACGATGGAGGTGAGTTTACCCCATCCCTCGAGAAGCGTTCCTAGATACCGAAACGGATGTGCGGTGGATACGCACACCAGAAACCAACACTAAATCGGTATTCGAGTCCCAAGAGCAGTCGTAGACAAACCACAACGAAAGACAATAGATGCATACAAGAACGCGGCCAACATTCAAGCATGTATGAAACGATAGTATTGAATCGGAAAGATAACATCTTTTAGTACAGATTATAAAACATGGGCAGCGGGGTTAGTCCCCACGCCCCAGTGGATGAAACTACTCGCTCCTCATATAGAGGGAGCAACAAGGAAAGAGAAGAGAGAGAAAGAAAGCATCGTCGGAGCAGAAGAGTAGATCTGTGACAGCCTGGTGTAGATCGTCGTAGTGTCCGGGACTGCTCCGTCGTGGTCGATGACGTCTGTCTGTCCGTCTTGATCCTTGTGTCTACCTCTGGGATTGCACAGGTAAAATGAGGTGGAATGATGGTAGAACAATGGTGGAGGTGAGATGGCAGTGGAGCAACCTTCCGGATCTATTCCCAGTCTGGCAGCCTTGGGCCGTGGTGAGATAGATGTCCAAGACCATGCCTCTACCCTTCTATTTATAGGCTTGGCATGCGTCTTGGACGGATTGGGTTAGATCTGTAAAATGCCCAAAATATCTTGGGCCCCGGAGTCACACCTTGTACGTGCCCTTTTTGTCCCATGGGGTTTGATCATGCGGTTTGCTCCCGTAAATGCTCATGCGGCTTGCTCATGCAAATGCTTCATGCGGTTTGCTCATGCGAATGCCCCATGCGGTTTGCTCATACGGTTTTGGCTTTAGTAAATCATTCGGTTTCAATGCTCTGCCCGCTCCATTTGGTTTGCTAAGTCATGTGGACTCTACTGGTCTTGGGGTCATGCGTTCTTCATGCCCACGTTTAAACGGTCTTCACTTCTCAGCGCTGCTTCACAGTCTTGCGCAAGCGTCTAAACG
The DNA here is from genome assembly GCA_963693085.1 of Alisma plantago-aquatica. Taxonomy (NCBI): domain Eukaryota; kingdom Viridiplantae; phylum Streptophyta; class Magnoliopsida; order Alismatales; family Alismataceae; genus Alisma; species Alisma plantago-aquatica. Next base: position 1,380,346,855 of record OY856410.1, on the reverse strand, counting down.
GTTTTGGAAACCGCGAGCATCCTCCTGATCTCACGGTCTTGGTACTTTACGCGGTCCCGCGGTCTTGGTTGCTCATGCGGTTTCGTAGCTTCTGCGGTCTTGGTTACTCATGCGGTTTCGTAGCTTCTGCGGTCTTGGTTACTCATGCGGTTTTGTAGCTCCTGTCTCCACGGTTTTGACAAAGTGCTTCATCCATTTGGTGGTTCATGCGATCTTGCCTTCACGGTCGTGTGCATGCACTCTTCACGGTCTTGTTGCACTTCCACTCAAACGATCTTGCATGCTTTCTCTCCTAACGGTCTGCCGCGGTGGAGTGGATTACGGCGGAGTATGTGCCGAGCTCTGCGATTGGAGGCAGACGAGTGAGCATCGTCATTGCTGCTGGACAGCGCGGGAGGCGCCGCAGTTGCTGGTGTAGGGCCGCGGCGGCGTGGCGGTGTAGCTGCTGGTTGCGGGTGCTGCTTGGCAGCTCGTTCGGAGGTGAGCGGGCCCCGTCGTTGCTGTTGGACAGTGCGGGAGGCGCTGTGGTTGCTAGTTGTAGGGCCGCGGCGGTGTGGCAGTGTAGCAGCAGGTCGTGGGTGCTACTGGCGTGAGCTGTAGGTCGTGCATGCAAGTCGTGAGAAGAAGAGGATGACGGCGGCGCTACTGCTGGATCGTAGCTGCTGTTGGTGAAGAAGATGACGCCGACGGTCGTGGACAGCAGTGGTGTCGACGGGTAGGTTGCAGGTATTGGTCTTGGGGTCATGCGTTCTTCATGCCCACGTTTAAACGGTCTTCACTTCTCAGCGCTGCTTCACAGTCTTGCGCAAGCGTCTAAACGGTTTTGGAAACCGCGAGCATCCTCCTGATCTCACGGTCTTGGTACTTTACGCGGTCCCGCGGTCTTGGTTGCTCATGCGGTTTCGTAGCTTCTGCGGTCTTGGTTACTCATGCGGTTTCGTAGCTTCTGCGGTCTTGGTTACTCATGCGGTTTTGTAGCTCCTGTCTCCACGGTTTTGACAAAGTGCTTCATCCATTTGGTGGTTCATGCGATCTTGCCTTCACGGTCGTGTGCATGCACTCTTCACGGTCTTGTTGCACTTCCACTCAAACGATCTTGCATGCTTTCTCTCCTAACGGTCTGCCGCGGTGGAGTGGATTACGGCGGAGTATGTGCCGAGCTCTGCGATTGGAGGCAGACGAGTGAGCATCGTCATTGCTGCTGGACAGCGCGGGAGGCGCCGCAGTTGCTGGTGTAGGGCCGCGGCGGCGTGGCGGTGTAGCTGCTGGTTGCGGGTGCTGCTTGGTAGCTCGTTCGGAGGTGAGCGGGCCCCGTCGTTGCTGTTGGACAGTGCGGGAGGCGCTGTGGTTGCTAGTTGTAGGGCCGCGGCGGTGTGGCAGTGTAGCAGCAGGTCGTGGGTGCTACTGGCGTGAGCTGTAGGTCGTGCATGCAAGTCGTGAGAAGAAGAGGATGACGGCGGCGCTACTGCTGGATCGTAGCTGCTGTTGGTGAAGAAGATGACGCCGACGGTCGTGGACAGCAGTGGTGTCGACGGGTAGGTTGCAGGTGCTGCTTGCATGAGCTGCAGAGCGTGGATGTCGACTACGTAGGTACGGAGCTTGTGATTGGAGGCAGACGAGCGGGCGTCGTCGTTGCTGTTGACGGTGAGGTAGACGAGCGGGCATCGTCGATGCTGCTAACGGTGAGGTAGACGACGCCGGCGCTTGTGGCAAGCAGGCCGCCGTGGGCAGCGGTGGTGCGACCTGGGAATGGTGATGAATTCGGACGGCGGCGGCGCTGCTTGGTTTTGAGATTGAGAGAGCAAACGGAATGGAGGTTAAGAACGCATGAGGTCGAGACCGCATGGAGGTCGAGACCGCATGAAGGTCAAGACCGCATGGGGAAACCGAATGGATCAAGACTGAATGGTGGATAAGACCGAGTGGTTGGATGAAAAGGAACCGTTGGATCTCGATCGGATGGTTGAGAGTGATCTACAGGGAAAAAGGAAAGTGAGTAAGGGGGGATAAGATCAAATAAACTGAAAACTAGAGTAATTAGAACTAGTAAAGCATTATTTACATGAAACTGAAGAGATATTTAAAATAAACTCAAAGCGAGGGTAGATCAGTCGATATGCGGCACAAAATCCTTAGAATTGGCGACTGAGAGGGTGAATCTGGAGGATTCATCACCACACCGAACTTAAGCGTTGCTCGTCCCGAGGAACGAAAAAGCCCAAGACAGTCGCCAAAACGCATGCATGTTGGTCTAGTAATTACCTCACCTTCGTGCAAGTGTCAGAATTTTCACAAAAAAGAGAAAAGGAAAATGAGGCGAAACAAAATTAGGGCAAAAATGTCAGAAATCCTTTGAATTGGTGACTGAGGATGAGTCTGGAGGATTCATCACCACACCGAACTTAAGCGTTGCTCGTCCCGAGGAACGGAAAACTTAAAACAGTCGCCAATGAAATCGTTCATCTCGTGATTGCCTCATCCTATTGCCATATCGTAATTTTGTTCATGGCTCAGATCGATACAGCATCAAAGCTTCCTTAGATCACGGAATACATCTTATGATATCCTCATTTCTGAGTTCACTTTACTGAAGTATTTCCTTCTCACTCTCTGTTGTATCGGTCATGTTAAAAAGTTTTATGAGACTTTGAACAGACCCACAAAATCAACAAAATGCATATGATCTGTCACTGGTGTTGAAAAAGGAGAGTATGGGGGTATGGTCAAGAGATAAGAGTCTCTCCTCGAATTGACTCAAGACTCTATTATTGGTGATTCATCAAGACACGTTGAATATTTGTGCACGAAACTGGTTGACTTAGCCTTACTCCCGATTTTTTTTTCTAAAGGTAACTCAGAAGTGTGTATAGGTTGGCTTAAGGCTTTTGGCTGTTTTACCTCTTCGGGAGGAGGTAAAGGGTCATTTTTGGATCCTTAGGGTCTCACTACCGGTCACGACACATCTGCCTTTGTGAGGGCAGCTAATGTACCGGTCGGGCGAGGCCTTTATCAGTTATCCTTATTCAGGGCACAACTCTCATGTTTTTATTCACACTCTGGCTTTTATTCATTCTCACTTGGCTTGGGAGAAAGGGTATTTTTGGATTTTTGTATATTTGGGCTGCCAAGCCTCTTTTTGGAATCGGGGTAGATTTTTCGCCAACCTCGGTATGTGCACAATCATCATTGTATACTCTTTGAATCAAGAAAAGAAGGTGATACACCCCTGTTATGTATTTAGGGGTATGGAAGAAGCGGTAGTGGAAAGAGGGGTGTGGTGTACCACACCGAACTTAGAGTTTGGCAAGGTTCTAGTTTACACTAGAAAAAGGTGTGGTTTACCACACCGAACTTAGAGTTCGGCAAGGTTCTAGTTTACACTAGAAAAAGGTGTGGTTTACCACGCTGAACTTAGAGTTCGGCAGAGGTGTGGTTTACCACACCGAACTTAAAGCTTTGGCATGATTGGTGAGCGGAGGGATATGAAAAATGAAGGAAGAAGTGTAGAAGAGAGTTCGGATCATGATGTAGTTTGCTTAGAGATTCCATGTCACGGGTCTCTTTTCGCCATCACACTCTGCTAAAAAAAGTGACATGATAAAACATCAAATGAGAAATCCATACAACAGATCCATTAATCAGTTAGAGGCGCGATGTACTCGATCTATCTCAGTCTTATTGAAGTGTATCATCTTTATGGAGGATATGACATTAGGGTTCATGGACTTATATGAGATGAAATCATTTATCGGTTAGTTTTAAGCATTTGTTCCTCATGGATTTGCAACGAAAAGAGGTGATGACAAAAGATTCGAAAAGCAAAAGCCGACTAGGTAAAGGCTTTATTTTAAGAAGAAAAATGATAAAGCGGAAAAAATGTGAAAAAGAACTTAGAATAGAAAAATAGAAAGCAGTAAAGGTAGAGGGTGGAATGGAAGTCATACCACCCGCCCTCCACCTCGAACTTATAAGTTTGCTCATTTCTGAACAAATACTAGGTTCGAGATGGAGGGGAAAGGTTGCGCAGTGTTAACCAGGCGGTCCTCGTAGTTGGAAGAAGGTCCAGAAAAGATGTCACACAATAGTCGGTGCCGGAAGCAAGGGAGTGGCCTGAACAGCCTGTTGACTGGGTGGTCGTGCCAACTCGAATAGGTTTTCTAGATGATTTGGATGCATATTTCCTTCGCCTCTTTGTCCGTCTAGAAGAATCCAGAGTCCTTCCCCCATCAGTGGGGGAGGTAAAATATAAGAAATTGAGACTGGAGGGCTAGGTGAGTAATTGAAGCATTGCTTATTTGTGTCCTCCAGTTGTGGCTCACCCTCGAAATATAAAGTAGAACTGCTTTCTCCAAAATGCAAAGCAGTCGATTGTGGGTCAGCCACTTGGACTTCCTCCTGTCCTGGATCAGGTGGCGGATCCGGTTCAGGCTTCATTTCGTCACCTGGCTTTTCTTGCGTAGGATATGGTAGCCAGGATGACATTTCTTCATCAGAGGAGTTGTTTTGAGAAGTATCATCATCTTTATCAACGTTGAAATTGATAAGAATGTCGTTCTTTTCAAAATTTTATTTAGAATTTTCCTCGTAGAACATCCTTAATTCGTCCAAGTAACTAGAAGAGGATTCAACTGGTAGAACAAACTCTTGCTCGGGTAAAGGAATAATGGGATTCAGGGGTAGAGGTTCCAATGATGCTTCTTCATGGGAGGGATTAGTCCATGACATAATGTTTTGAAGGCTAGAGTCTCCCGATGACTTCGTTTCTTCGATGTTGGGACTAAAGTACTCCAATTCTGAGTCAGATTGTTGTTCGGGTACTTCCTCATAGTACTCCTCTGGTTCTATTGAGTGCTCAGGAGGAGTTGCTATGGGAACATTATAACCTGGCTTAGGTAAAAGACATATCTCAGTTTCTTGAATGTTAGGAAGGTCTTCTTTATAGGGGTGAATTTCTCTAAGTGGATGGGTTTGTGACTCGATGTCCTCCCACGGGCCCTTTTTGTCATTACAAGAGTCTACGGAAATATCATGATCCATTCCAAAATCAAGGGGTGGTTCATGTTTCTCTTCATAGTGCACTGTCACTCGTTCAAGTGACTAGAAGGGGATTTAGTAGAAAGATCAAGCTCTTGTTCGAGGACAGGCTCCGTCTGGACTTCTTGTGGTGGTGGTAACTCAGGTAATATCATCTCATGAAAAGGACCGATCATTGGATTGTCATCTTGAGACCCGTCATCCTCCCTTGATTTTGTTTCATCAGTGAGAGTGGTATGGTCCATTTCTGAATCAAGATCTTGATCTGTCCTATCCTCGAAGTCTGTTCCTAAATCAGTCGAATGATCAGAAATTTCTTCATAAGGGCAATTCAGATTTTGTTCCGGAAGTGAAGACATTTGATTCTCTTGCATAAAAGACATATCCTTATCTGAATCGGTCACATATCCATCTGAGTCTGATTGTGAAGGAGTGTAGAGTCCTTGCGACATAAACCCTTCTTCTATGGATTTCATGGATGGGATAGATGAAGTTGAAGACATTTTTTCATTGAGGGAGTCGATTATCACCAATTGCTCTTCAATGGTTGGATTTGAGTCCATGAAGTTAGAAGGTGGGTAAGTGTTGAAGTTTATCTCCGGTTGGTCTCCTGACTGTAGAGAATCCCCATATTGGCTACTCATCATTCCTTCTGAGAGCATAGTGCATGAATCATTATCCGAGTCAGACCTTGGCTCGGATAGTAATTCCCCCCCCTCGTGATGTTATGAGTAAATCATCTTTGAGTTCAATTGTTAGCTCTGAGGATGGTTCCTCACCTTGCACTGATGCTTGAAGATCATTGGAAGGCATATCCCACATGATTTTATAATCATCATCGTAATCATTTGCGACATATGGACTAGGGATATGCTTAGTTGAAATTGGTGGTTGTTCTACATGTTGCTCAAGAGCGTTGACAGGTTGTAAAAGTTGATCAAGATCGGCTATCAACTTCCTGGTCGCGGCTGTCTGATCAGCTAGTTGTTGAGCCACTGATGTCTGTAAAGCTCGTAGCTCCTCCATCAATGTGTGTCGATCTTCATAAAAAGGCTCTTCACTGCACCCGTTGGGTTGATATTGATAATAGCTCTCTCATCATAGTATTGATTTGCATTGTTTTCCAGGTTCCCTCCTTTATTGCAGTCTACACCTTGAAATCCACCATAGTTAGGTTTTTCGTAGTAGCCTCCAGGGTGATACGGATTATAACTTGCATTATATCCATAGTTGTATGAAGAGGCTGCTTTGAGTTTCCCAACTATACGATTCACGATTACTTTACGCAGAGCCATCACGTAGAGAGGAGGGACATTGAAGCAGTAAATCGATGCATGAGAATAGTCACCACATAGTTGACATATAATGGTTGGTGGTGTCGACTGCTTCATTTTGAAGAGAGTTGGTACCTGGAATCAAAGAAAGAGTTTATCAAGCTTGACCAACCACTTCAAATCCAAGAAGATATGCGATATTAAGCCCTTCACTTTTTAGGTTTTTGAAAAGAAAAAGGAAAACCCTAGAAACCTAAATCGACACGGAATTCGAAAAAGACAATTCTTATACCCGGGGACAACCCCGGCAACGGCGCCATTTTTTGATGGAGCTAAAACTTACATCAAGAGATTACTCTTCCAATAGAAGTCCTAAAGTGCACCAAAAACCCCAGGGAGTTAATGTTCTCTCTAGGTTTACCTACAACTGGTGTTAGATAAATGATCCAACCCCACAAGAGTGTGGAAGCCTTATCATAGTACAGATTTAGGATCGAACCCAAAGGACAACGTTAAGAATCTGAGTGTCTTTTTCTCGTTTCATACCGATCTAAGTCAATCATCTAAGACCAAAAGTTTGATTTGAGTTATTTAACCTAAAACATGCAAAAGTAAAGGCAAGAATAAAAACTAGTTTAAGGATTAAAATCTAAGATTAGCAAATGATGATGGATCACTGGGGTGATGCGGGTATTCGCTACCACTACACATGTATTGAACCTGTACCAAACATAGCAAGACTTGTAAGCAAGATACATGGATGTTGTACAATACCGATGTCTTATAGGACAAGAGTAATGCACACAGCCTTCACGGGTTGAGTAACCCTCATCCAATACATATCTACGTGTCAATGAAGAGATGTAACCTCTGAAGAGAGAACCTTACTCAACCTCGTGAAACGTGTATCGGAAAACTAACAAGCGAGCGATAATTACCAATTTGATTAGTATCCTTATAGACTATCCCTCTTTCTAGGAAATAGCTACGAGAAACGTGGGAGTGTTGCAACGTCAGCCATTCCCGAACGAATGGTCAAATACCTTGCACCACTCCCTCCGCAGAATGTGTTCCTCGACCCATCAAGGTTGCACTTCCGTACGTCAACTGATTCCATTTCATAGTGCGGAAGTGCAACGATGGAGGTGAGTTTACTCCATCCCTCGGGAGGCGTTCCTAGATACCGAAACGGATGCGCGGTGGATACGCACACCAGAAACCAACACTAAATCGGTATTCGAGTCCCAAGAGCAGTCGTAGACAAACCACAACGAAAGACAATAGATGCATACAAGAACGCGGCCAACATTCAAGCATGTATGAAACGATTTAGTATTGAATCGGAAAGATAACATCTTTTAGAACAGACTACAAAACATGGGCAGCGGGGCTAGTCCCCGCGCCCCAGTGGATGAAACTACTCGCTCCTCATAGAGGGAGCAACAAGGAAAGAGAAGAGAGAGAAAGAAAGCATCGTCAGAGCAGAAGAGTAGATCTGTGACAGCCCGGTGTAGATCGTCGCAGTCTCCGAGACTGCTCTGTCGTGGTCGATGACGTCTGTCTGTCCGTCTTGATCCTCGTGTCTACCTCTGGGATTGCACGGGTAAAATGAGGTGGAATGATGGTAGAACAATGGTGGAGGTGAGATGGCAGTGGAGCAACCATTCGGATCTATTCCCAGTCCGGTAGCCTTGGGCCGTGGCGAGATAGATGTCCAAGACCATGCCTCTACCCTTCTATTTATAGGCTTGGCATGTGTCTTGGACGGATTGGGTTAGATCTGCAAAATGCCCAAAATATCTTGGGCCCCGGAGTCACACCTTGTACGTGCCCTTTTTGTCCCATGGGGTTTGATCATGCGGTTTGCTCCCGTAAATGCTCATGCGGCTTGCTCATGCAAATGCTTCATGCGGTTTGCTCATGCGAATGCCCCATGCGGTTTGCTCATACGGTTTTGGCTTTAGTAAATCATCCAGTTTCAATGCTCTACCCGCTCCATTTGGTTTGCTAAGTCACGTGGACTCTACTGGTCTTGGGGTCATGCGTTCTTCATGCCCACGTTTAAACGGTCTTCACTTCTCAGCGCTGCTTCACAGTCTTGCGCAAGCGTCTAAACGGTTTTGGAAACCGCGAGCATCCTCCTGATCTCACGGTCTTGGTACTTTACGCGGTCTCGCGGTCTTGGTTGCTTATGCGATTTCGTAGCTTCTGCGGTCTTGGTTACTCATGTGGTTTCGTAGCTTCTGCGGTCTTGGTTACTCATGCGGTTTCATAGCTCCTGCCTCCACGGTTTTGACAAAGTGCTTCATCCGTTTGCTGGTTCATGCGATCTTGCCTTCACGGTCGTGTGGATGCACTCTTCACGGTCTTGCTGCACTTCCACTCAAACGATAAATTGCATGATTTCTCTCTTAACGGTCTGCCGCGGTGGAGTGGATGACGGCGGAGTAGGTGCCGAGCTCTGCGATTGGAGGCAGACGAGCGGGCGTCGTCATTGCTGCTGGACAGCGCGGGAGGCGCCGCAGTTGCTGGTGTAGGACCGCGACGGCGTGGCGGTGTAGCTGCTGGTTGCGGGTGTTGCTTGGCAGCTCATTCGAAGGTGAGCGGGCGCCGTCGTTGCTGCTGGACAGTGCGGGAGGCGCCGCAGTTGCTGGTTGTAGGGCCGCGGCGGTGTGGCAGTGTAGCAACAGGTCGTGGGCGCTACTGGCGTGAGCTGTAGGTCGTGCATGCAAGTCGTGAGAAGAAGAGGATGACGGCGGCGCTACTGCTGGATCGTAGTTGTTGTTGGTGAAGAATATGACGTCGGCGGTCGTGGACAGCAGTGGTGTCGACGGGTAGGTTGTAGGTGCTGCTTGCGTGAGCTGCAGAGCGTGGATGTCGACGGCATAGGCACGGAGCTTGTGATTGGAGGCAGACGAGCAGGCGTCGTCGTTGCTGCTGACGGCGAGGTAGACGAGCAGGCATCGTCGATGCTGCTGACGGTGAGGTAGACGACGCCGGCGCTTGTGGCAAGCAGGCCGTCGTGGGTAGCGGTGGTGCGACCTGGGACTGGTGATGAATTCGGACGGCGGCGGCGCTGCTTGGTTTTGAGATCGAGAGAGCAAACGGAATGGAGGTCAAGACCGCATGAGGTCGAGACCGCATGGAGGTCAAGACCGCATGGAGGTCAAGAGGTCAAGACCGCATGGAGGTCGAGATCGCATGAGGTCAAGACCGCATGGAAGTCGAGACCGCATGGAGGTCAAGACCGCATGGAGGACCGCATGGAGGTCGAGACCGCATGAAGGTCAAGACCGCATGAGGTCAAGACCGCATGGGGAAACCGAATGGATCAAGACCGAATGGTGGTCGAGACCGAGTGGTTGGATGAAAAGGAATTGTTGGATCTCGATCGGATGGTTGAGAGTGATCTACAGGGAAAACGGAAAGTGAGTAAGGGGGGATAAGATCAAATAAACTGAAAACTAGAGTAATTAGAACTAGTAAAGCATTATTTACATGAAATTGAAGAGATACTTAAAATAAACCCAAAGCGAGGGTAGATCAGTCGATATGCGGCACAAAATCCTTAGAATTGACGACTGAGAGGGTGAATCTGGAGGATTCATCAGTCCCACACTCAAGGGAACACCCCCAGCTATAAATAGGACCCCTTGGAGTTCATTCCAAGTTTACTCATTCATGCTATTATAGTTGAGTGTGTTACAACTCCTTGAGCCCCTTTCTCTCTCTAGTTTACACTTCATTTCGTGATTATGAGTGAGATAGGCCTGTTGTAAGAGAGCTACTTCCATGTGCATGTAAAGCTCTCATCTACTTCCTCTTCGCTACCCCTTTCCTCCATTAAGCAAAGGTGAAGCAAGCTACTCCGAGTGAAGGTGGAGCTATTACTGGTCTTCTTCAAGTTTGAAGAAGAGGTGAAGAGCTTCTCTAGGAGAAGGAGAAGGCAAAGGCCAAAGATCCAAGAAGAGTAGAAAAATCCTTGAAGGTGGAAGACTTGTGCTAGAGTGGGTAAGACCTTGGAGAAGGCTGAAGACTCTTGGCAAAGTGGGTAAGTCCTTGGTAAGGTGGAGTACTCTTGGTGCTTGGATGGGTAAGTCCTTTAGTGGTCTTGTGTTGTAACTCTTATTGGTGATAATATAGAGAAAAGCACTTGCAAAGTCCTAGAGGCTGACCACTCTAGGTAGTGGACTGACTCTCCTAGTTTGGAGAGTGGAACCACTCTACATGACTTTGTCAAGTGCTTGCTATTAATTCCTCTCATCCTTTCTATGCTTGTTAGTTAGAACTTGAAATTGCACTTAAGCTATTGGTTTTAACTTGATATAATTTCAAGGTCTAATCTATCTTGTGAGACTTTTTAAAGCTCTATTCACCCCCCCTCTAGAGCCCTAGATCCAACAAGTAGTATCAGAGCCAAGGATCCTCTCCAACATTCTCCCACGAGACGAGAAGATGGGCGACAACCTACTTGGTTCTCTCAACCTAGAGGGAGGCTTCTCCATGCGTCCTCTGGTCTTTTATGGCACCAACTTCCTCTATTGGAAGAGGCGTATGCAGTTCTACATCTAAGACATGAACTTTGACATGTGGAAGGTGATGGTTACACCTTACAATAAGCCAACCGGAGTTGTTACAACATGGAGTGAAGCTACTCTCAAAGAAGCCCAACTCAATGCCAAAGCCATAAGCATCCTCTATGCAGCCCTTACCCCAACGGAGTTCAACCGGATCTCATCTTGGGACACTGCCTATGAGATTTGGGACAAATTGTGCATCACCTATGAAGGCACAAAGCAAGTCAAGGAGGCCAACATCTACATGTTGAACAGCCTTCTAGAGAACTTCAAGATGGGCAAGAAAGAAGAGATTGCGGAGATGTACTCAAGACTCAATGTCATCATCAATGGGCGGCTGCATTGGGCAACACTTTGGATAGAAGTGTAATCAACTCTAAGATCTTGAGGACTCTGCCAAAGAGATGGGAGTCAAAGGTCACCTCCATTGAAGAAGTGAGGAGCCTTGGTGACATCCCAACCGAAGAGCTCATTGGCAACCTCCAAGCCAATGAGCCAAGGCTTGACAAGCAAGAAGAAAAAGCCAAGCAAGAAGAGAAGGAAGTCAAAAAGATCAAAGATAGTGCTTTCAAAGCACAAGTGGAGGTTGTCATCCTTCAACAACAACTTGCTTCTCGGACTTCTCCTTCCTCCTCTAGTGAAGATGATGGCCCAAGTGAGCATGCAGCTAACTACATTAAGAGCAAATACTTCAAGGGAAAGCAAGCCTCCTCCTCTTCCACTCCTAGATGCTACAAGTGTGGGCAAAAGAGACACTACAAGAGCGAATGTCCCAAGTCAAGAAAGTCACACCACAAGGACAGCTCAAAGAAGGAAGAAGAGTACAAGGAGAGACTCGTGGCCTCTACTAGTGAAGAAATTGGTGAGGTAAGTGAGGTAAGTTTGCATGAGTTATCTAAAGAAGTTGTTATTGAAATGCTTATCTCTACCCATTCATCCTTTGCTAAATGTAAATCTAAAAAAAAATGGTTAGGAAAAATCATTGATAATCTATATGCTAAACTTGAAATTCTTGAGCTGAATGAAAAATCTAATCTTGAGAGTATTGATAATTTACAATGGCAATACATTGATCTTGAGCTCCAATACAATGGGGTTGAAGTTAAGAATGGTATCTACTTTAAGAATATTGAAAATCTTAACAAAGAAAACCAAAATTGCTTAAAAGAGCTTGAAATAGTTGAAACTGAAAATGTTGAATTTAAGCTCCTAATTGATGCTTGTAGAGAAGAAATAGATGTTTACCTTAAAGAAATCCAAATGCTTAAATCTGAAAATGCTAGGTTACTTAGTCAAGTAAATGATCTATCGTCTAGACCTTTATTGCCTAGTGCTAATGTTGCTTCTATCTCCCTTGAAAAGGATTCATATTTAACTAAAGTCTTATGTCTTGAGGCTGATCTTGTTCATGCTAGGGATGACATAGCTAGCTTATCTTCTACCATTATCTCTTTGAATGATGATAACCATAGATTAAGAGCATCCCTACAGAAATTCCTCAAAGGGAAGAACTCCCTAAATGAAATCTTTGACCATTCTACCAAACAAAGTGGTACAAGTGGTTTGGGATTTGTAGGGGGAGCATCAAAGGGAAAGAGCAAAGCCAAAGGTAAGAAAAAGAGCAAGGAGACCTCTTTCTTTGTAGGAGAGTCTTCCGACACTAAGAATCCTATGGTTTGTTCTTATTGCAAGTGTGATGATCATTACTCTACTTATTGTCCTTACAAACCTAAGGGGACCAACCCAAAGATGAAATGGGTCTCCAAGCTAACTCCGGATCCCAAAGTTTGAGTTGGGAACCAACATTCTCCTTTCTTGCAAGAAAAAGGAAGATGAATTGTTGATAGAGACTGCACTAAGCACATGACAGGTGATATAAGCCATTTCAACAACTTCACCAAAAAGAAAGGAGGATCGGTCACCTTTGGGGGCAACAAGAAAGGTAAAGTCAAAGGTGAGGGTGATGTAGGTGAATCCTTATGCATCAAGAATGTTCTCTTTGTGGATGGCCTACATCACAATTTAATTAGTGTTAGTCAACTATGTGATAATGGTTACCTTGTGTTATTTCCTTTGAATGTTTGATTCTAGATTCCCTCACCTACCAAGTTATATATAAGGGAACTAGAAGTGGTAATCTTTATGTTATTGTTCTTGACTCTATTAAGCATGTTGTTGATAGATGCCTAGTAGTCAACTCGAATGATATTTCTCTTTGGCACCGCCGGCTTGGTCATGTAAATATGCATCAGTTGAAGAAGTTGAGCAAAAAGGACTTGGTCAGGGGACTTCCCAAATTGGATTTTGAAAAGGATAAGGAATGCCAACATTGTACCCAAGGAAAGCAAACCAAGTCCTCCTTCAAATCCAAAGGAGTCCTTAGTACTAAGAGAGCTCTTGAGCTTCTTCACATTGATCTACTTGGACCAATGTGAACTCAATCGCTTCGTGGTTCCAAGTATTGCCTTGTTATTGGCGATGATTTCTCTAGATATACTTGGACCTTCTTTCTCGTTTCTAAGAGTGATACGCTTCATGTGTTAAATAAAAGAATTGAACTAATGTGATTGTGGTAAATGAATACAAGACTGGACACCCCTGTCCTATATATAGGAGCAAGGGAGAAACCCTGAGACTTGTGTCCCAAGTAACCTAAACTAGATGGGTCGGAATATAAAGGCCGACTAAACTAATTAGCCTATTTAACTGATAGACTAATATAGACACTTTAACACTCCCCCTCAAGCTGGAGCATGGGTGAAACACATGTCCAAGCTTGGAGAGTTATAGGACTCGATAAAAAGAAATGACAAATGAAAGATGAAGATAAATATCACTCCCATACAAAATATGTTACTCCCCCTTAATCAATACTCCCCTGAATCAAATAGTGATGATGACTTTGCAGGCTGAAGATACTCGAGCTTTGAAGAAGGTCTTCCTTGAAGTGCATCTGAAATGAAGACATCTCAAGATACTCTGCAGGCTGAAGAATGCGCCACTGGAATACGTGCTTAACGCGGCACGAACGCGGATATAGTGTCGACGAATGGACCTGATACTACAGCAAGTCGCCACTGGAATACGTGCTTGCTTGAAGAAGGTCTTCTACCTTCTACTACTAGTCCATGTGTTGGACTTCTGCCTCTGACTGCAGACTAATCCTGCCTGTGCCTGCTTGCCTGTGTCTGCCTTCCTGCCTGTTCTCATGGCGTCTTCTGGAGATGACTTCTGGAGAGACTCGCGCCATCAAGTTACCACTGTTAAACTTGACGGGCGCAATTACCAGCTTTGGGTGTGCTCCTTTGTTAAATATGCCAAATCACAAGGGAAGTACTCTCATCTGATTCGCATTGGTCCACCTCAGCCTGCAGCGAACGCGGATGAAAAAGACGTCAAAACTTTTGATGATTGGGTTCATGAAGACTCGACTTTGATGACATGGATTCTCAACAGTGCCGTTGAGAAGATCAGTTTTACTTTACTTAGGCTACCTACGGTGAAGCAGATGTGGGATCAGCTCGCCAGTACCTACTCTCACAGTCAGAATCCCAAGAAGGTCTTCGACATAACCAAGCAACTGGGGCGACTCCAATTCATGGGATCTGACATCTCCGACTACTTCTCCACCTTCACCGGCCTGTGGGGTGAGTTGGGAACTTACCACCCGCTGTCTACTGATCTGGCGACTATGCAGAAACAGCGGGCGGAACTACAGCTGATACAGTTTCTGAGTGGCTTGCCAGAATCCTATGCTGGCGTTGTGGATCAGATCTTGGCGAGTGATTCGCTCCCTACTTTGCAGAATGCCTACCAGCGTCTCCAGCGCCTTTCTTCATCGACATCGTCTCCTGAGACTGGAGATTCTACTGCCCTGGCTGCTTGGGTCGGGTGTGGCCGTGGTCGTGGTCGTGGTCGTGGTCGTTCCACCGATGGTCGTCCTCCCCTGGGTGTAGGACGGGGACGTGGACCTGGTGCTGGACGAGGAGCCCCTCCTGCTGCCTCACCTCCTGCTGTTGCGCGTCCTCAGCAAGGACAGCGTGTGTGTACCTTCTGTGGCCGGTCTAACCATATTGAAGAAAAGTGCTGGGAAAAGTACGATAAACCGGCTTGGGCCAATGTTGTTGCAGATTCATCGTCTACAGCTTCTGAGGCTGTTACTCTGACGCCTGAGCCAGCGACTGCGGGAGCGACCGCAGACTACATTCGTGCTGAGGTGGAACGCCTCCTTGAGCGTGCTGGCTCTTCGACTGCTGCTTCTACTAGTGGAGCACATTCTGCATACTCTGGTTATGATACTGCATTCTGGAGTTCCTCCTCACCTTCTACTTCTGGTAATACCAAATGGGTGATAGATTCTGGTGCCTCTACACATATATCTGGCAATAGATCTTTGTTTAAAACTCTATCTAAACCTGTCTGTAACTCTTTTGTTATGCTAGCTGATGGCTCAAAGTCTTCAGTCTTTGGAGTCGGTGATATTGTTTCTCAGTTTTAGCTCAAGTCTGCCTTATATGTGCCTAGATTTCCTCTGAACTTATTATCAGACTAGAAAAACTTTACGAAGTTTGAACTGTAGCCTGACTTTTGTTCCTGGTTCATGTGTTTTTCAGGACCTTCGCACGAGGACGAAGATTGGTGGGGGTATGAAGGTGTTGATGGACTCTACTATTGGACCAGTTACCGCGATCAGAGAAAGCTGCTATGGTATCTGCTTTATCGGCTTCTGTTTCTGCACTGCAGTGGCACTACAGGCTGGGACATCCATCGTCAGAGAAGTTGCGTCATTTAGTTTCTGATATTGGCAGTTGTAATTTTCAGTGTGAATCTTGTCAGCTGGGAAAACAGACTCGTACTGTGTATCCTAGACGTAGTACTGTGAGCAATAAAAACATTTTTGATTTAGTTCACTCTGATGTATGGGGTCCATGCCATGTACCGAGTTTGTCTGGTTACAAATATTTCATTCAATTTATTGATGACTTTTCTAGGACTACTTGGTTGTTTCTATTAAAAAGTAGGTCTGAAGTGCTGTCTACTATCAAATACTTTTTTACTGAAATAAAAATGCAGTTTGGTGTGCCTGTTAAAATTTTCCGCACCGATAATGCTTTAGAGTTTGTTAAGCAAGAAGTGGCGGTTTTCTGTAAATCTGTTGGTACGCTCCACCAGACTCCATGTGCCTATACCCCACAACAAAATGGTGTCGCTGAGCGGAAAAATAGACACTTATTAGAAGTTACCAGGACTATCATGATGCATTCCTATTGGCTTGAGGCTATTTTGACTGCGTGTTTTCTGTTTAATAGGATGACATCGTCTGTTATTGGAAATAAGATTCCTATACAGGTTCTGCAACCTGACACTTCATTGTTTGATGTGCCTCCTAGAATTTTTGGGTGTACCTGCTTTGTCAGATTACTTGGACCTGCTTCTGATAAATTGTCTCCTCGAGCTGCTAAATGCATTTTTCTGGGCTATTCTAGAACTCAGAAGGGTTACAAGTGTTATAATCCCAGTACAAGGAAATGGTTTACTAGTAGTGATGTTGTCTTTTTGAAGATACACCGTATTATTCTTCAGCAGGAGATAGTTTGCAGACAGACATTCTTGCCTCTTCTTTGCCTGTTATTTCTGACTGTGTGCCTGACAGTACTGACACTGTGACTATTGAAACTCAAGATCCTCCTCTTATTGTTTATCAGCGCGGGAATAGAGCACCTTCTACGCAAGTACCCCCCCAAGGCAACCAATCTTCTCCTCCAGAAGGTTCTGCTGCACCTGAGGTACACTCTGACCTTGACATACCTATTGCACTCAGAAAGGGTACTCGTTCCTGCACTTCTCATAGCATTGCTCAGTTTGTATCTACTGCTCATCTGAATACTCATTCTAGCAATTTTGTATATGCCTTATCTGTTGTGGTTGTACCTAAGAATGTTCAGGATGCATTGAAAAGTACTGCTTGGACATCTGCTATGAAAGAAGAAATGATTGCTCTTACTAACAGAGACACTTGGGAGCTGGTGGATCCACCTCCTCAGTGTAAGCCTGTGGGCTGCAGGTGGGTATATACCGTAAAATATCAACCTGATGGTACAGTTGAGAGGTTGAAAGCACAGTTAGTTGCAAAGGGCTATACTCAGACATATGGCATTGATTACTTTGAGACTTTTTCTCCTGTTGCTCGCCTTAACTCTGTCAGGATTCTCCTATCTGTTGCTGTGAATCTGAACTGGCCTCTTCTGCAGCTTGATGTAAAAAATGCTTTTCTGTATGGTGACTTGCAGGAAAAAGTGTATATGGAGCAACCTCCTGGGTTTGTTGCTTAGGGGGAGTCTCACAAAGTATGCAGGCTTAAGAAGTCTATCTATGGGCTCAAGCAGAGTCCTCGTGCCTGGTTTGATAAGTTGAGCAGGATCATGATTGATTTTGGTTTTCTGAGGTCACAGGTTGACCACTATGTGTTCACAAAAAAGACTTCAGCAGGTATTATTGTTCTGATTGTATATGTTGATGACATTATTATTTCTGGCAGCGACTCTCTTGGTATTCAGGCTACCAAAGATCATCTGGGCAAGCACTTTGCTACAAAAGATTTGGGCAGACTTCGGTATTTTCTTGGCATAGAGGTCTCTAGAACCTCTAATGCCCTGGTGCTTTCTCAGAGAAAGTATGTTCTTGATATTCTACAGGAGACTGGTATGCTTGGAGCAAGACCTGCGGATACTCCTCTTGATCCCAATGTGAATTGGGATGATGATTCCTCTTCTGTGTTTGTTGATCATAAAAAATCCAGGAGGCTGATTGGTAAATTGATTTATTTAACTGTTACTCGTCCTGATATTGCTACTGCAGTGGGTCTTCTTAGCAGGTACCTTGACAAACCCAAACAGTGTCATTGGGATGTTGTATGTCAAGTCCTGAGATACTTAAAAAAGTCGCCTGGCAAGGGACTTCATTATAAAAAGAATGGGCACTGTGTTCCTGAAGGGTATTCTGATTCTGATTATGCAGGCAGCAAAGTTGATAGAAAATCTACCTCCGGTTACTGTACTTTTGTAGGAGGCAATCTTGTTACTTGGAGGAGCAAGAAACAGAATGTCGTTGCCAGATCTAGTGCTAAAGCTGAGTACAGGGCCATGGCCCATATTGCCTGTGAGTTACTGTGGGTACGTTCTCTCCTGAAAGAGTTTGGGATTGAGTCTTCTTCGGCCATTCCTATGCACTGTGATAACAGAGCTGCCATCTTCATTGTAAATAATCCTGTCTATCATGAGCGCACCAAACACATTGAAGTTGACTGCCACTTCATCAGAGAATCTATTCTTGCTGGCAAGATATGCACTCCATTCACGAGATCAGAAGATCAAGTTGTTGATATCTTCACCAAGCTGTTGGCGAAGAAACAGTTCTGCACACTGATGGACAAGTTGGGCATGATTGACATCTATGCTCCAACTTGAGGGGGAGTGTTACATTATATATTTCCTGCTTTACATAGCCTACTATTTGTTTTGTTATTTCTCTTTTATATATGGACCTCTCTGTAATTCTTTCAGTATTATATATATGAGGGTGCACACATTGTGCAACCCTAAGCTCTCCAAATCTCATTATTTTTCACAGGAAGAAAGTTGCTCCTCTCTGCTGGATAGAACTACGGTCTTTTCTTTCTCTCCTTCAAGCGGCCACCGTGCTTCTGACGAAGGGAGGGAAAACCAGCCCGGTGAAAGCCGACACCAGCTGTGAAGACGGCGACGGTTATTCCCTACGGCGACGGTGGGTGGTGCTAACGGAGAAGAGAAGAGAAGGAAAAGGAAGACAGCGAGAGAGACGCAACTAGGGTTACAACAGTCGGGCACACTCTGATACCATGTTGAAGGATTTGGGTACCCGGTTAGAGCGGGCTCTCCTTTATTATATAGAGGAAGATTATTTACATAATAGACCAAACAAGAAAAGGAAATAGCAAAGAGATACATAAGTAGGAAAATTATTTTCTAACAGTCCTCATAGTGCTGTTTGTTATAGTTTTTTCTACTTCCTCATATGTTTGTTTTACTTGCTTCTTTTTCTTTTTTTTATACTTTCTCCTACATTTTATTCTTAAATCCTACTGCTGTTGTGTTTTTTTTGTGAGTCATTCCCTCCTATATCCCCTACTATGTGAGTATGTGCATATTTCGTATTTCAGATTTGTCCTATATCTCCTGGTCCCAAATCTACTACTGCTATTTGCATATATGTGTTCTATTTCTGATTTCTTCCTCCTAAATCTCCTCTCACAGCTACTGTTGTTTGCATGTTTCCATTTATTTTTACTGACCTATCTTTCCTTCCTCTATATTTTCTATTTCAACACTTGCTACTGCTTTTTTTTTGTTGAATTCTTCCTCCTCTTTCAATCTCCGTTTACTGCCCTTGTTTTTGTCTTATTTTGGCTTCTTCCTGCACAACTCCTACCATTTGCATGTTTCTTTTTATCCCGTTTTCTCTCTCCAATTCCTACTTATCTTCCTCTTACTATTGTTTCTTTTTCTTCCTGTTAATTCTCTTGCCTCTGATTCTCCTATAGTTATCAGTCCAAATTAGACTTATAATAACATTTAATGAATAAACAATTACATTATCACATATAGTATCATTTATGTGCTCAAACATTTAAGTATGTAGCTAAAAAAAAGTGAATAAAAAATACCCAGAATAGCCTAGGAGCCCGCCTAGGCAGACTAGGCGCCCATTGGCTTAAAGCCTTAAACCCACCGCCTAGACACCCTAACAAGTATGGTTGTGATAGGTGGAGAAAAGGGTGATTTCAAGGGGATCTTGTCATTTGCATAGTAACAAAAGTCTCCAAATTTTATGAAAAAACGGCGATTTTTCACGATGTTATGGGCACCCAAATGTTCATCATGATCAATACACCAGTTGTCGTTTTTTCGCGACTTTTCACGATTTATCCCGCTTTTTCATGATTATACGATTTTTCACGATTCTTCATGACTTTTCACAATTTTTCACGATTTTTCTTTTTAAGTCGCTTGCTCTTTTTTTACCAAAGCATGTATAGAAACTCCGGATATACGCTAAACCATCAATCCCCACTATGTCAGAAAGTTCATTGTTATTGCTCAACTATTCTTTACTTCTTTTCCTACTTTTCACTCACTAAGATTGTATGTCTTGTGATCTTAATAGTTACATGTATCATATATGTATTTATGTATGTATATATATACATACATGTATACGTACATTTATATATCTATGTGTGTATGTGTGTATATACATACATATATATATATGTATCTATACTTATATAGCCGACTTATCCTCGACTATTTCCGAGTAGTTGACCGAACTTTGACTGAAATTCATCGATTTTCTCACAAATTTTCTCGATTTTTTGAATTCCGATTTTTTCTAGCCAGCCAAAAAATTGCCGAATCCCAAACTCGTCGCTATGGTCATTTGGAGTCAAACAACCCTAGATCAAGGTAAAGAAACATATATTTTTCCATTTTCATTCATTTCCAACTTCTATTTCCTCTATTCTCGTAGATTTCCAACGCCTATTTGTCCATTTCTCCTTATTTTGTAATATACACTAAAATCTAATATCTACTCTAGTATTTATCCCATTTGTGTGTTTTAAACATAGATTTACACATCTAATACATGAATATATATATAATCAATAAATCTAACTAGTAACTATTTTTCATATGTTTTTAGATTATTAGTACTAATAGTAGAATGATTAATACATAATCGTCATAGTTAGTTATTTCACTTAGGTTGGGTAGAAGTTGTCACAAACATTAATATAAACATAATAAATTATTTTATTATAAAAATTAGTTAATTATAATTTATGTACTAATTAAAAATCTGAAAATTAAATAAAAATCGTCAAAATATTCTTTTGTTTAAATTTAGATATTCCGTATGGATTAATATCCTAAGAGAATAGTACACCTAATCACCTATAAATATGTATAAATCATTGCTAATGACTATTTATTAATTAACGATATTATTTACAGACCACAAATAAAAAAACTACTTTTTCAATCTTTTTTTGTAAAAAGAATGTGATTGATTGAATTCCATAATACTTGTAGTTTAATACCTTATATATAATTATAGTATATCATTCATAATTTATATTGCATTCCTAACCTTTGCTTATGATGCTTATTGTTTGAAATGCTAATGCAATGGACTAGGAACTCCCCGGCGGCTGCCGCTGGGGGGAGGGAGCGTCTTCCTTGACGCCTTCCTCCCCCTGACTCTTCAGTTCTCGGTGTGGTTCGTTCTGTGAAGAGGGGCTTCGTGACGTCCTCCTTCCCCAGGCCCTAAAACCATGGCGAGGTGTGGATTGTTACTTGAGCGTGTCTCTGGAGAAGAGGGTGTCGGTCAGGTTGAATCGCAGGAGTCTCCTTCGGCTAGCCTGGGTTGAAGGTTAGGTGTGATGCATCGTTTTGGTCAAGGGTCTATCGTGGTTCGGCGCTCGACCTAGTCGACTCCCTTCCGCTCAAGTGTGGCGGTTGGAGAAGGCCTTACCCATCCAGATCTGAGATCTATTCGGCTGCTCTGACAGTAGGTGTTCGAAGGGGTGGCTTGCCCTGTCCTCACTTGCGCCTTCTCTCCATCGGCCGAGGCGGTGATGACCCCCTAGATCTCGACCTCGACGTGGTCCTGCTGGCTCCTCATCGCGGGGTTGACTGGCATCCACGCCCGGCTTGCTTTTGCTAGCGTCGATGACTCCGCGAGGATCTGCTTCTGGCTACTTCTTCGCGCGAGCCGACCTTCAGCTAAATTGGGCATCATGCTCTGGTTCTCTGGTCTACTGGCGGTGATCCTCTGCCTTCCTTGAGTTGGACGCCCACAAAGTGCTCGCTGTGTTGCCTCCGTGCAAACAGGGGCAACGGGCCTGCCTCTCAGGCGGCTGGTCTGTTGATGCTTCCTTCATGGCGGCACCTTCAGACTTGGGAATCCAACAGAGTAGAGAGTGATTCTATCTTCACGTTTAGCTTCACTACTAGATGAAGGGTGGTTGAGGTGCTGGCGCAAACCAGGTGGAATCATGTTGTCCCCCTCTGCTGCTTCGAGATGGAACACTCCTAGAGTGTTTGATGATATGCCTCTGTGCAAACAGGGGCTTCGGGTCCTGGTCGGGTACCTTCGCCAGCGCTGGCCTCGGGCCACTTGTTGTTTGTGTTGTGGATGGTTTCTCGGGAGGCTGAGTGCTCGTGCTCCTTTTCCCTTAGATCTCTCTGCCTTTGCGACATGGCAACATCTTTCAGATGTTTGTTGGGATGCTTCCATGATTCTGTCTCTATCTGCTCGTCCAATTCACCAAGACACTAATCAGTACTGCTCGGTTCCTTCATTCAAGCTTTGTATTTCTTCTTACCACTAACCTCAAAGGATGATCATACTGCCATGTGTGAAGGAGTAATATAATGGTTGAATGGAGCATTGTTCCAGTCTGTTCAGTTGCCTTTGGAGTCTTCTTTGAGAAGATGGGTTGACAGGATAGACACTGCGATTTGCAGTTGGTGGAGACAGATAAACTCCAAAATAGTAGTGCGGCCTTGCTGGATGCATAGATAGAAGTTGGGTGTCCTTCGTCTACCTTCTGTGCCTGCACAATTTGTAGGTGGTCCTTATTGTCAGTGTAGCTCCTCAGCTGTGTAGGCTGAAATATTATCAGTTTTTTTTGTTTGTGTATTATTTTGGGATGTTTCCTTCTAGTTTGCTGCTTCTTCTGTCTAGAGATCTTATGTTCAAGACCGTTCAGATTATGGTCTGTTGCTTTCTTTCTGTTATCATGTAAAGGGTTAGGGGGTGCATCTTCATGTACCTAAAGTTTTGGATTTTAATAGCAACAGAGTTTTTTTGCCGACCAAAAAAAAATGCTAATGCAATGCATATTCTATGTTGTTTTTTATTTATTTCAATGTTGCCAACATATCTTCTGATGGTAATTCGTCTGGCAATGAGGATGCTAGGCAGCGTGCACCGAAAGAGGTAGATTTTTCTTGGAAACATTGCACGTCTATTCTCGTAGTCAAGGTAAAGGTAGTTTGTAACTTCTACAAAAGATAATTGGAGGGGGCATCACCAGATTTAAGTGTCATATTACTAGGGGAGACAAGAATGTGGCATTATGTCAAAAGGTGCTTGCAATCTGTTAGGAATGGTTTTAGAAAGCTCGTATCATCCTAAAAGGAGAAAGAAAAACTAAAGGAAG
This sequence comes from Alisma plantago-aquatica, assembly GCA_963693085.1. Classification (NCBI taxonomy): domain Eukaryota; kingdom Viridiplantae; phylum Streptophyta; class Magnoliopsida; order Alismatales; family Alismataceae; genus Alisma; species Alisma plantago-aquatica. The sequence continues at coordinate 1,380,323,708 of OY856410.1, read as the reverse complement.
TCAACAAAGCTTAGACTGATACACTCTTCAATGTATGAGCCACGGGTTCATCTGTCCATCCTATGATGGTATGGTGTATCCTCGAGGTTGTGATACTACTTCCACTCCTCATATGTATAGGCGGGCACATGCATATAGAAAATGAAAAAGAAGTAAGTGGGAAAGGGAGGAAGCAACATGATAAGTACAGAGGTTCGGACCATCAAGTGCAGGAGGCAGTGGGACTGGAGGTCGCAGTTAGCGTGTTCATGTTGTTGATCTAAATATTGAAGAGGATGTGTTTGCTCAACAAAAAAGGAAGAAAGGCACGACTGATGTTTTGTTAGGTTCTGCTAGTGCTAGATAGAAAAATGTTGATGAACCAGGGGTTAGGAAGCCTGAGTCTAGGCAAAAAACCCTAAAAGGCATGTTTAATGGGGCAAAGGAGAAGGTGGTAAAGGATGTTCGTAAACTCTTCTTTGCTCACAAAATCCCGGCACATGCTGCAACTGAACCCTATCTACATCATATGGTTGATGTGATAGGGGAACTGGTAGGAGAACTAAGGCCCCTACAACTTATGAACTTATGCATAAGTATTTTTCTGAGCAGAAAAAAGATCTACAACAGTGGTTTAACGAGCAAAAGATATTCTTGGTTGGGTATGGGGTCACACTAATGTGTGATGGGTGGACCAGTGTTAATAGGAAACAAATTATCAACCTTCTTGCCCATTTTCGTGGATTGATTGTCTTCCTTGATTCCACAATCATATGAAAAAATACATAAAAGTTGTTGGAGCTCACAATGTTGTGCAAATTGTTACTGACAATGGAGCAAATTTCAAGAAGGTTGTGGAAAAAGATAATGAAGAAATGTCTGGTGTACTAGACGTTGTGTGTTTCCCATTGTATAGATCTCATTCTGAAAGAATGTGAAAACTTGATTATGTTAAATCTGTGACCATTTATGCTAAATTGATTGCAGGTTTCATTTATAATCATTCTTTTTTGTTGAATGTAGGACTTTCTACTAAATACTTGGCTCAAGATTAACTGAAGTCCAAACGAGATGGACTTAGGATGTTGTTTAATGGAGTAGAGTGGACCTCCATGAAGGAGCACAACACCCCATTTGATCACTAATTGAAGAAGTTATTTCTAGTAGGCCTTTCCAGGACATGGTTACCAAGGTACTTAGGATAATGGCCCCTATAGTAAAAGTCTTGAGATTAGTAGATGGTGAAAAGTCTGTAACCATGCCTCAGTTATACGATGCAACGAAAACAATGGTGGAGACTGTGAAAAAAGCCGCTCCTACATCCAATGCACAATACATGAACATCATACAAGCATGATGGACTAATATGCTTATGCATCCACTACACAAAGCGGGTGAACATCTAATTGTAATTGTATGCATATAACTTACTTTATTGTAATGTGTTAAGAAATTAACATGTAGTATCATTTATTTACATCATACTACTTGAACCCAAGATTCCATTACTCACGACAATTGGCTATGAAACCGGAGTTGACGAATGTTGTTAGGGATGTAGTAAATAAGTTGCTTAGATCCATAGAAGGAAGGATGCATGTTTTGGATTAGGTATACAAATGAAAAGAAAGTTGTTTTTTTAATGAAAACTACAACTTCACAAGTCACAGCTATTAATGTGATGTTTATTGTCTTTTTTGTAGCTACGACAACTCCATGAAGGCATTGGATGCTTTGTCCACCCTAATGCAGTAGTTGACCGAGCAGAGGGTGATCCTTGTGAATGGTGGGTGTGGAATGGGACTGGTGTCCCCGGCTTTGAAAAATAGCCATATGCATTCGTTCACAGACAACTTTTGCAGGAGGGTGCGAAAGGAATTGAAGCACTTTTAATTCGATATATTCAAAAAGAAGGAACATTGTTCTCATATGCCCCGCAGGAGGCCGCATATGCGTATGCGGTCCTCAACCGCTCCACATATAACTATGCAGTGCTAATTTTGGGCATGGACCGAATATGCAGCCTACGGTCCGCATATGCGGCCGCTTAGGCACCGCATTTCATTTGGTGACTTAAATAAAAAAAGCTCAAATAAAATCAACCAAATTAAATGACAACTTCTATATAGTTGGTTTTAGATCAGATATTGAAATTTTGCTACCTCAGAAATAATTCTATTTTAAATGAGTGGGGCAAAATATATTATTACATGTTACAATTGTCAATGTTTCATTATGCTCTTTCCTTTGCTCTTTGTTTTCTCTTCTATTTTTCTCTAAGATTAGAACATGTTGCACTTGCAACAATTCTTATGTTGTCTTGTATAAAAGGGGAATCTATTGCAGATATTAATTGGATTTGATATTTTCTTTTACAAAGTATCAAATTTGTGTGTTGCCTAGGGAGTAATTTATATTCCCTATGACTTTTTCTTCTGTATTTATTACTGACTTGATTTCTTCATATCATTTTGATGTTTTGATTTTGTTTTTGATGTTCTTTTTCTATTTCTACTTTGAACTACCATGTGTTGTGTTACTGCATGTGTTTATTCGATAAATTATCTGCTATGAACTGCATATGTTAGTGTGTTGTATTACTTGTATATTCTAGTACATTATATAAACTTAGGGTTATGTGGATTGATTTTTCTTCTTGATGATTGGAAAATGTGTTTCTTCTTCCATGATGTAATGATCTGTTGGTACATTTTGGGTTGTTAGGCTACGAAACTAGACATTATGAAATTTATGATTATGATTATATTTTTTAATTAAATATAAGGCTAAATATAGAATTTATTAAAAAAATCTGAAAACGCATGTCTCGCTTATGCTCCCGCATTCCACTTATACTCTATGCGATACCCTGACCGAACGCATACCACATAGCGCATTTCAGAACATTGAGAAGGAACAGGTTGGGGGCTCTCAGGTTAAGGGATCTCATGTATTTCCACTACAACATGCATTTGATAGCTAGAGCCATAAGAGAGGCCAAATATAAAGAAGTGCGATTTGATGAGCTACACGATCCCGTTGACACTGCATACACATTCCATCAAGACAGATGCAAAAGCCTTGATAATGATGATGAGGGTACCAGTACAGTAGAAGATCCCTTGGAAGAATGGATGAATGAAATTGGTCATCCAATTCTAGATAATATTGTTGGTCGTCCAGATCCATATGTAGAGGAACAATTTGAAGATGCTTCTAGTGCTATACTTGAAGAAGAACAAAGAAACAAAAACACACCTGAACGACTTGAGCCAAAGCTTGAGCATGTAGATCTTGAAATGGAAACTAATAGAGCAGTTCAAGAGGAGTTGGTTGGCACAGCTAGCTCAAAATCTATGATTGCATCATCCGAGTCTCCAGTCTAAGAGTGATGATGATGACGATGATGATGCAGGTGGTCAATGTTCTCCAGAGCATCCACCAGCAGTTGATCCTCAAATGATGATCGTCCATATGTCACCAGGGATATTCATATAATCTAGAGGAGGTAGATATCCCAATGGCTGCAAAAACTTTTCAAAGGAAGAAAACTCAAGGGGAAAAGATTACAGCGGTGCACCACCACCTGAGGCTACATGCTATAAGCCTCCTACAGCTACATGATCCTATCCTCTTTCACAATACTATAGTGATTCCATTTCTAATATTGTTGAATCAATGGGGAGCATGAACATTTTTTATTCTCAATCTCAACAATCATAGATGATATGTTGTTTGGGCAAACACAACCATACCAACACCATCATGGGTATGGGTATTCTGGATATCAAATTCAGTCACCACCACAACCAAAAGCAGAAGTAGAACATCATATTGGATATTCATATACTGCAAATGTCTCGAGCCCACATGGATCATATCAGTACAATAGTCTTGCATATTCTGATAATGGGGGCAAACATGGAGCGGGTTGTCCTTCAGTTTTTCCTATTGTTCATGTTGTTCAAGTCACAATACATGCTCCTCTTCCTCAAGCTCCATCTGAAAGCAGGGTACAATATCTTAAAGATTTGGAACAACATCATCCAAGGCTTGGGATGATGCAGTTTGTTAATGGTGTTGTGTTTGAGGAAAATGTAACTTCACACAACAACGCTTACAGAATGTACATGTCATGGGAGTAATATGTCGCCCATGTCAACGCAATATGGTATGATTGACAACCAGCTCAACTAGCGCGACACTAAACATACAACTAACTTGAGCTGGTAAGTTACTATGTTATTCATATGTTGTAAATTGGATATTATTGTAGAAATTTGTGTACTTAAGTCTAGAGATTGTGCTAGTAAATTATCATTACTTAATTCTTACATGTTGTCATCAAATCCCTAAAAGGACAGTTTTTTACCTCCTACATGAAGGACCCCCCAACCTACCCTCCACATAGAATTTTATTGCATAAAAGGATGCATTTAGGGTAGAGATCACGCCTGTAGAATTTCATAAGTTAATTCGTTCATTTTGGCATCGAAACGGGCATAGTTGCATTTGTAAAAAAATTCATCGAAATTTCCATAAATTCCATTTCCACAATTTCAAAACGATATCGAAATTGGATACATCGTTCCTTGCAATTGATCACCAGTTTGGGAAATTGGTCAGTCAGTTGACTTAGTTTGAAATCAAAAAAGAGCAAGGAATATGTGGATTGTTCGATTTGGATTAGAATTGGTCAATTGAGATTGGACCTGGACTAGTAAGTCTGTCGACTAGATGACCAAACCAGTTCCAATCGATCAACTGGACAGTCAAGTCAAGCGAATGGGATTTCTAACAGCATTCCAGGTCTGATTTTGTTTTGAGTTTTGATTAGAAATTGAACTGGATTATGGAAATTCCAAGCCCATAACTCCTATATATAGAGGTGGACATCCATGAGGTGAGACACAGTTAACATTACATTGTGAGACAAGTTGTCTAAGATTTCTTCCTCTTGGAGAGAAAAATTGACCCCAAGGACAACAACCCGCAATAGGGGGAGAGCGAGCAACGCTAGCACGTCAACAACTCTGGACTCTGCTTCCTCCTGGCAACCAAGGTGGTACACCAAGTGTACACGCATCCGCGTTGGACGACATAGAGGTCAAGGCACTTGTGGGAAGGCAAGTTGTTTAAGAGTTCTTCCTCTTAGAGAGAAAAATTGACCCCAAGGACAACAACCCGCAATAGGAGGAGAGTGAGCAACACTAGTAGGTCAACAACTCTAGACTTCGCTTCCTTAGGGCGACCAAGGTGGTGCACCAAGAGCACACACATCAGTGTTGGTCAAGGCATTTGGTGGGGAGGCTCAAAACATCAACTTCTTCAAAAAAGACAAATTGTTGTTGCGACGACAAAGAGACAACAAAACAAAACCACTTTGGATGTGGATCCGAAAGTGTGAATTCTACATCGGCATAAAATGTGTCTAGTTGTTTGACAACTAATGTGCATCAAGTTATATTTGGTATCGCTTCTATGTCTTTAATATACTAAGTTTTACGGCTACGATGGATCCGATGACTTGGGTTTTATCGAGACAAATTTTTTATATTCCCGTTGCGCCCCTCCCACCAAAAACCCTACCTCCCCCCCAAGAAATAGCACAAACAAGCCACATGCAAGGAAACATGCTCATGACTTCCATCCTGATTATAATAAAAATTTGCTTGGCTTCAAATCTAAGCAAGGACTCCATACTACAAACTGTCCGGTATGTGAGTATGATACTTAAGAATATAAATATTTTGAGAAAAATATGCACCTTGTGCCCTCTAGTTTTGTCAACAAAACCAATATCAGATAACAGATTCAGAAATTGTTTCCTCATGTCTTCCATCATCTGGAGGGTCACGGGTGACAAGAAATTTTCCCAACAGAAAGAACGTTCTCTTCCACTGTGTTTTGCATCCGTCCATGCTTCAAAGGCTTTTAGAAGAGCAATATGATCACTGTGGATGATATCAGTGCTTAAGTTTAGTAACAAGCTCCAGTGCCAAATAACTTCATATATGCAAGCATGAAAGTAATAACGAATACCATATGACAGACAAATTTTTCAAATTCTAATTTATACTAGATGACAATATAAATTCTCAATATCAAGTACCTCGTCCTGCTAATTTACACTAAACCCCTGGAAGCATTCAGTTATAAACTATTTCTTTCATGAAAAATGGTTCAGAAACTTTAATTAGACTGTTAAACTCAAAAGAGTGTTCTTAATAAGCTATACTGGTGACCACACTCTAGATCTTAATTACTCTAGGCATTTGACTCAGGATGCAACTGTAGCACTTTACCAAATGGTGCACATCACATTTTCAATTTTCGCTAAGATAACATTATTCATTTAGATGAAACACGGTGCTCGTTTCTGTAGAAAATATTTCACAAGGTGAGGCATTCGCATCATGCATTTGAGAGGGTGTAAACTCATATTAGGTTGAGTTTGGGTAAACGCTTTCAAAATCTCGGTAATCGTGTACGTAACTATCCGCTTCCTGGTATTCGGCAGTAGAGGGGGCCGGAGAGCAACCAGCTCCGGCATGTGTCAGCGCACACAAAAAATGAGATACGGGGGCAGACTGGCACGGAAGTGCGGCTGTTTCAAAACCCGCTGATTCTGGTGGGAGTGATGATTACAATTTTGGTGCTGAATCATACACACAACGGTACAGAATAAATACCAAAAGGCACCCGTTACTATTTATTTTCTGTACACTTTGTGCATCAAATACCAGAACTTTTAACTACAGCGGCCAAACTAGGCCTTACTGTTTTCTCTTTCATTTATGGCTTTCTTCCCTTCCTATCTTTCCTTTATCTTAATGTGACAATTGATTTGCACTTTTCATTAGTACCCTAGATTTCTTTTTGAAAGGCAGTACCCAGGAATATGTATAAGCTAAATCTTGAATTCATGATTGTTTCCAATAAAAAAAATGACTTAAAGTTGAAATCAGAGTGCAAATTCAACTTTTTAAGCATCGCTATTACAATGTTCTAGTTTTCTTGGTTTACACCTAAACATAAAAGCATTTAATAACCTTACCTGAATGTGAGAATATAAGTTGTAAGGTAATGACCTAACTGATGGAGACCTAACTAACTTCAACTGTAAAAGCATGTCATAACCTTCCCAGATTGTGAACATATAATTGTAGGGTTATGGCCTAGTTAACAGAAACCTAACTAAACAGCCTGACATCTGCTGAAACAATGAGACATATATCACATGAAACAAATATACAGAGTTCACATGGGAATGGTCTGCCCTTGAATGCAGGGGAACAAGAGACTAATAAAGAAAAATACCTAACTATTTGAGTAGACCAACGGGAGAGAATATCTGTTTCCGAAAAGACCAAAAACTGATTGCTCAGCACTATAATGGTATAGTGATTTGTTTCAGCCAAAAAACTAGTGATGCAGTACAAGTCACTTCGGTCCAAAAGCCTTACATCCGATTAGGCTTCATTAGTTGTTATTATAATTCTATTGTGTTTTACAATTTATTATGCAATTGTTTCAGCTTTAACCTAAGCCTTACATCCGATTAGGCTTCATTAGTTGTTATTATAATTCTATTGTGTTTTACAATTTATTATGCAATTGTTTCAGCTTTAACCTAAGTGTAATTTTGGATACTTATATTTAAGATTCAAGTTCTATAATTATATTCGGTTGTTATCAGGTATCCAGTCACAATTGTTGTGGCAATTAGGGTCTCAGTCTCTTCATATAAATACCAGTCTAGAGGTACATGTCCAGAAGGACATTTGATTATATGAGTTTTAGGGAATTAGTACTTTTCAACCGGTTTCTGGTTTTGCCTAATAGTTATAACGCTTAGTTTTGTGACATTTTCAGTAGTGTTTTACATATATATTATGATGAATAAAGGCATGGTGCATTGCCTTGTGATGAGAAGGGCTTCCTTGATGTACCTAGTTCACTCCAAACCCTAGCCTCTACCATTTGGGAAAACCACTATAATTTCAAATTAAGTAACATCAAATATGCAAGCAACCAATTTTAGTCTCCAGGAGAATCCATTTTTACCTGCAGGAGTCACCAGCAAACGATTGCTTTGCAGCATCAGCCTCTCCTTTTCTGTTTATAGGAAGGACAAATGGGTCACGGTGTGCAAGTGCAGCAGCAATTGTCAACGCCGGATCAAGACACTGGAATATGGAACCTATTAGCAGCATCTTGCCAATGTTGGGATCCACAGGCAAGGTAGCAAGATGTTGACCTGTCAGTTGAGAAATAAAATTTATTAAGAATAATACATCACGGTTACACAGGCAAGTAGCAATCTATGCACCATAGAAACACACAAGTCAGACTAGAGTAGACGAGTGCATCACAACACTGCCACTTAAGTCATTATATAAATAACATAATATACTTTGTCGAGTCCATTATGTTGGTCACATTAAGTATATTTGACGAGTTTATACCAATAGCGAACCATACTTCTGAGTCATGCATGAAAGGGCTGAAAGTATACATCAATAGTATTTAGTAGCAAATAAATATTGAGGTGTGTTAATGCAAGATCAAAACTTTTCATGTGTTCAACTTCTTGTGCAGGATGATTAGTTAAAATAGTCGGTATAAAATAGATAATAGATATTGTGGAAGTGAAAAAAATAAATAAAATATACACTGTAGAACGCCTTGCACCCACTCAAGTGTTTTCTAGCGTATGTGACTGTATGTAATGCAAAGAAGCAAGATACCTAGTGGAGTGAGCTCCTCAGCATCATTTAAAGCGCCTATTGTTTTGAGAAGCTCAATTGCATTTTTAACAGAGAGAGGATCTGGAGGCTGAAGAGATTTTGCTAGAAATGATGCAATAGCACCAAGTTGCAAACTTTTTATATTAAGGCAGAGTTCTTGTAGAGGAGTCCTGAGAATTTCCGGTAGCTGATATTGAGGCATTGCATCATGGATCACATTTGGATACAGTCTATAACAAAACCCAGGTTGAACTCGCCCAGCACGTCCTCTCCTCTACATAAAATCCCGAAATGAACATTTATTATATATTAATAAATAATAAGACCAATAGATAAAAAATTTGTGACCAGGTTAGATAGAAGCACAAATGAGAACCTGATGGGCTGAAGCTTTTGAGATCCAAGAGGGCAATAAGCATGCCAGTTTATTAAGAGCATCATAACTAGTTTCCTTAGCTTTTCCGCAGTCAATGACATACACAACATCATCTATTGTGATACTGCTCTCAGCTATGTTTGTTGCTATGACAATTTTCCTGTATACCAAATTCCAATTAATTAGTGTTTTTTTCTTTCAAAGAGGACAGCAATCAGCATAGCACCACAGTCAGGGTATACAACAATAAATCAATTCCTAACCTGACATCAGCAGGAGGTCGGTCAAAGATTTCACGTTGATTCACAGTAGGCATAGAACCATGTAGCGGAAGAATAAGAAACTTGCTAGAATTTCCAAGTAGAATATTTCGCTTCAGTTGTTCCAGAAGCTTGGATATTTCATCCCAACCTGTGAGGAAGACGAGAATTGCTCCAGCTGCTTCATTACGACAAATATGCTCAACTGTTGCTTCAACCTGGAAGTGACTCAAAATTATAACTTTGTTTACAGGTGCAGATATGATTTTTCAACATGTAAGATATGCGCTTAAAAGCTATGAATCATAAATTTGATAGGAAATAGAAACGAAGTCTGCCTTGAAAATCAAAAGAAGTAATATATTGATATACATCTAATGGTTGCTGTCGACCACTGTGTCAACCCTCAAAAGAAAACCCTATGCTACAAGCTTTAATATTTAACCATCATCCAAGTGGCCCCCTTGTATAAGTTGGTGTTGAATAACTAGAAGAGTAAACTTCAGGTAGCGGAGAGGTCAAGCTTACACCCAAGGAAAAACAGATGGGGTAAGAAGACATAAGGCTTGCTTTTGAAACAGCAAGGTATAGGGAAGCAGAGATGACTGTACCACGCAACATTTTCCTATTTGCGATCCTATAATGCATTGATGATTATACATGGCATGCTCCCTTCCTATTTGAAACAGAACACGTGAAACTGGAGAGCATAGAGTTACACAATGTGTGTACCCTTGTATATATAATAGCAGAACATTTACAGAGAGGTCCATATATAAAAGTAAATTAACAAAATACTAAATAAAGACATATATATATATATATTAACACTCCCCCCTCAAGTTGGAGCATAGATGTCAATCATGCCCAACTTGTCCACCAGAGAACAGAAGTGCTTCTTCGCCAGCAGCTTTGTAAATATGTCAGCAACCTGGTCTTCAGAACGGGTGAAAGGAATGCAGATTTTCCCAGAAAGAATAGCTTCCTTGATGAAGTGACAGTCAACCTCAATATGTTTTGTGCGCTCATGATAGACAGGATCGTTGGCAATAAAAATAGCAGCTTTGTTATCACAGTGCATCGGAATAGCAGAAGAAGACTCAACACCAAAGTCTTTCAGAAGAGACTGCACCCACAGAAGTTCACAGGCAGTATGGGCCATGGCCCTGTATTCAGCTTCAGCACTAGATCTAGCAACAACATTTTATTTCTTGTTGCGCCAGGTGACAAGATTACCCCCTACATATGTGCAGTAGCCAGAAGTGGATTTCCTGTCAATCTTGCTTCCTGCATAGTCAGAATCAGAATAGCCTTCTAGAGAACAGTGTCCATTTTTCCTGTAATGGAGGCCCTTGCCAGGTGACTTCTTTAGATATCGCAAAATATTACATAGAGCATCCTAGTGACACTGTCTGGGTTTATCCAAGTACCTGCTAAGAAGTCTTACAGCAGTAGATATGTCAGCTCTAGTCACCGTCAGATAGATCATCTTACCAATCAATCTCCTGTATTTTTTGTTATCAGCAAACAGAGGAGAAGAATCATCATCCCAATTAACATTGGGAACTAGAGGAGTATCAGCTGGCCTTGCACCAAGCATTCCAGTTTCCTGTAAAAGATCCAGTAATATTTCCTTTGAGATAGAGCAAGAGCATTAGAAGTTCTAGATACTTCTATGCCCAGAAAGTATCGTAGTTTTCCCAGATCTTTAGTAGCAAAGTGCTTGCAGAGATGAGCTTTAGTAGCCTGAATAGCAATAGAATCACTGCCAGATAGGATGATATCATCAACGTATACAATAAGTATCACTATACCAGAGGAAGTCTTTTTTGTAAAGACAGAGTGATCAACCTGTGATCTCAGAAAACCAAAGGCAGTCAAAATTTTGCTTAACTTATCAAACCAAGCACGAGGACTCTGTTTGAGCCCATAGATAGATTTCTTCAGCCTGCAGACTTTATGTGACTCCCCCTGAGCAACAAACCCAGGAGGTTGCTCCATATAAACTTCGTCTTGCAGATCACCATATAAGAAGGCATTTTTAACATCCAGTTGTAATAGAGGCCAGTCACGGTTAACAGCAACAGATAGTAGAACTCTAACAGAATTAAGACGGGCAACAGGTGAAAAGGTTTCAAAGTAATCAATGCCATAAGTCTGTGTATACCCTTTAGCAACAAGGTGTGCCTTCAGACGTTCTACAGTACCATCTGGTTGATATTTGACAACATAAACCCATCTGCAGCCTACAGGCTTACACTGAGATGGTGGATCCACCAACTCCCAAGTCTGTCTATCAGCAAGAGCAAGCATCTCCTTCATAGCAGTAGTCCAAGCTGTACTTTGCAAGGCATCATGTACAGTCTTTGGAATAGCAATAGCAGATAAAGCAGTGACAAAGTTGCTAGCATGAACACTTAAATTGGCAGTAGAGACATGGTTAGCAATATTGTGGATAATGTAGGAACGGGTACCCTTCCTAAGAGCAATAGGTACATCAAGATCAGAGATTACCTTAGGTGACGCAGAACCTTCTGGAGGAGAAGATTGGCTTGGAAGGGGGGTTCTTGTGCAGGTTGAGATCTATTCATGCGCTGATAAACAATAAGAGGAGGTGTCGGTTGTACAGGAGTAGTATCATCAGAAACACATTCACTAGTAATAGGCAGCGGAGAAGCAATAAGCTCAGAATGAAGACTATCTCCTTTAGTAGAGTAGTAGGGTGTACCCTCAAAAAAGACTACATCGCTGCTTGTGAACCATCCTTTGTAGTTGGACTATAGCATTTACACCCTTTTTGTGTACAAGAATACCCCAAAAAAATGCATTTTTAGCACGTGGAGATAGTTTATCATGAGTAGGACCAAGCACCTTTACAAAGCATGTAGAGCCAAATATGCGAGGAGGTACAGCAAACAAGGGTTTGTCAGGATTCAGAATTGTACAGGTATTTTATTTCCAATCACAGAAGAAGGCATTCGATTTATTAGAAAGCAGACAGTCAAGATGGCTTCTGGCCAGAATAACCGAGGTACATTAGCATGCAACATAATAGTTCTTGCAACCTCTAGCAAGTGTCTATTCTTCCTTTCAGCAATGTCATTCTACTGAGGTGCGTATGCACAAGAAGTCTGGTGTATAGTGCCAACTGATTTACACAACAACTCGACATCTTTTTGAACAAATTCAAGTGCATTATCAGTTCTAAAAATTTTAACAGGTAAAAATTTTAACAGGCATAGAGTATTGTGTTTTCACCTCAGCAAAAAAGAATTTAATTGTGGAAAACACTTCAGATCGACTTTTCAAAAGAAATAATCAAGTGGCCCGAGAAAAATCATCAATAAACGGAATAAAATATGTGTTGCCAGATAGACTAGGGACATGACATGGACCCCATACATCAGCATGAACAAGATCAAACACATTTCTACTACTAATCTGAGAACGTTTAGGATAAACAGCCCTAGTTTGTTTGCCTAACTGACATGATTCACATTGAAACACATTTGTTCCTACATCAGATACAATATGGCGCAGTTTCTCATATGAAGGGTGCCCAAGTCTGTAGTGCCACTGTAAAGCCGATACCGAAGAAGATAATGCAGAAGCCAGAGCCACATCGTTCACTCTTTTCAGATTGTCCCGGTAGTACAAGCCATCAGATCCTTCATGCCCCCCACCAATCTTCATCCTCGTGCGAAGGTCTTGAAAAACACATGAACCACGTACTATGGTCAGGCTACAGTTCAGGCTACGCAGAGTCTTGCTAACAGATAATAAATTCAATGGAAAACGAGGCACATAAAGAGCAGATTTTAACATGATATCAGACACGATGTCTCCAATCCCCGAAACAACAGACTTGGAGCCATCAGCAAGCATAACAGACGAATTAGTAATCGGTCTAGATAAATTTTTGAACAATGATCGATTCCCAGAAATATGAGAAGATGTGCTCGAATCAATAACCCATTTTGTATTACCAGAACTTGAAGATGGTGCAGTGAGGAAGGCAGTATCACAACCACAGTACGTCGCAGCATGCACTCCAGAGGTGGTGGCAGCAGACAATGAGCCAGTACGCTCAAGCAACAGGCGCTCGACCTCAACACGAATGAAGTCAGCAGTAGAAGTACCCGAGGCATCAGGCTGTGTAGACATCTCAGAAGATGTAGTAGCATCAGTGGTCGCATTGGCCCAAGCTGGTTTGCCGTATTTCTCCCAGCATTTATCTTCAACATGGTTAGACCGGCCACAAAAGTTGTAGAAGCGTTGGCTAGTCTGAGGGCGAGCAGCAGCAGTAGCAGGTCCAGAAGATGCTCCACGACCTAAAGAGTTCCTCCCCCTGCCAGCACCAAGGGGAGGGCGAGTGTCGTGAGAGCGACCGCGTCCACGACCACGACTACGACCAGACATCGCAGCAAAAGCAGTAGTATCACCAGTGTCAGTGGGTGTCTCAGATGACGATGCAGGCAAGCGTTGTAGACGCTGAAAGGCACTCTGTAGAGTAGGTAGCGGATCACTGGCTAGGATCTAATCCACTACCCCAACAAAGGAATCAGGTAGACCACAGAGAAACTGAACTACTTGCAACTCCTGGCGCTGACGTTGCATAGTAGCCAAATCTGTAGACAAGGGGTGGTAGGCTTCCAACTCCCCCCACAATCCCTTGAAAGCAGAAAAGTAGTCTGTCAGGTCAGATCCCGAGAAGTGCAGGCGGCTGAGCTGCTTGTTGATATCAAACACTTTCTTGGGGTTCTGACTGTGTGAATAGGTACTGACAAGATGATCCCACATCTGCTTTGCCATCTGCAGGTATAATAGTGTGACATTGATCTTGGTCTCACTACTATTCAGAATCCATGTCATAACCGTAGAATCATCTTTTACCCACTCATCATAGGCTTTCACATCTTTTGAGTCGGCTGTTGCAGCAGGCATGGGAGGCGGATCATGCGTCAAGTGAGACATCTTGCCATGTGATTTGACATATATCTGCATGGAGCACACCCAGTGTTGGTAGTTTCTCCCATCCAGCTTTACAGTTGTAACCTGACGGCACAGATCCTCATGTGTAGACGCCATGAGGTAGAAGCAGATCAACTCTCGGAGAAACAAGCAGGCAGCCTAAGGCAGAAACATAGAGTAGAAGGTTGCCTACGTCCTCAGGTAGGCAGCAGTAGGCACAGATCTATAGATCGGAGGGACCCCTCACATACGGGCTACGCCGGAGCGCAGCAAGGAACCCGGTGGCTCAACTGACCACATGGGCAGACACAAAAAAGGCAGATCCAAAGGTGTTCTTCAGTAAGGAGTCAAGCTACGGGACAACCGCGGGCAGATCGGAGCCTAACAACGGCGGACTAGCCCAGCAGCCACACGGCGCTGCTGCAGCACGGGCAGCCGGCCGGCGGCAGCGGGCTGCAGAAGGCGGCGCCCGGCGGGGGGGAAGGGTGGGAGGGTGGCGGCGCCGGGTGAGGGAGGACCCGGATCAGTCCTGCTCTGGTACCATGAAACAGAACACGTGAAACTGGAGAGCGTTACACAATGTGTGTACCCTTGTATATATAATAGCAGAACATTTACAGAGAGGCCCATATATAAAAGTAAATTAACAAAACACTAAATAAAGACATATATATATATATATTAACACTATTCATGGTTATCAAGGCGCCAAGGAGGTGCCTTGCCTTGGCTGGCCCCTAAAGATCTCAATGCATGGCCAATTTCTCCCTACATATTCTATATATTTTATATGGTATGTATCATATATATAGGGTACTCCAGGGGATCTACTCAATGTGATACATCCTATATAGTCATGGAACGGTAAGGTAGAAAAATAAAATGCATGAAAATTCAAACCTCAAATATAACATTGAAACGTCATATAAATAAAAAAATCCTAAAACCGTCCAGACGCCCCAAGGCTGCCACTCAGGCCTTGTAGTCAATTAATTTATCTTCATTTTAATAAAGTGGTGTCTTAGGCAGACTCCCTCGCGCGCATAGCTACCTAGGCACATGCCTCAACAATTATGTTCGGTTCTTGGATCTTATGTCACACTAAGATGCTCTCTTTTACTACTTTATTACTATCTAGCTTAGGCAAACACAACCAAAAAAAATTAGCAAAAGCCAACCAAGGAGGATCCATATAAAAATTTTGATTCGATATGAAGGCATAAAAGATATACTTTAAGAACAGTTACAGCATGCCAAAAGGAATGCTGGTTTAAATATCCAATTTTCTAGGTTCATCTTCACCACAGTATGTCAACCTAAGCATCTAGGTCTATATTGATATTCAGGGGAATGACCCTTTGAATTTCTCAAGTGTGTGCCCCATGCCACTTGGGAATAAGATTCCTAAGCGATCAGCGTCCTAGATTTTTACTCTCTTATCAAGGGTGGGAGTCGAACTCTTGATTACAAGCATCCAACGGTCCAATCATCGAGGTTTCATATTAAGGAAAAAAATAGAGTTTGTAACCCTAATATGATGAAATTCTCACAGTTCACTTAGAAGCGTCTTGGATAGCCTGTAAAACTAGTAAACACAAGACCACTAGAATGGTAGGTCTATCATGGTATGCATCACATGCTCTATACTCAGAAGACTTACTCACCACACACATTCATGCATTACGGTTGAGCTATCACATGCATAATCATGTTAGCCTCGATCATAATTGCAGTGTTCGCTAAATCAACAGCATCATGGCCATTACATCGATCATATCTAGTCCATGGATGATTCCAATGATCTTCATCTTATGTGTGATTCTCATCGCAATCAACATCATCAGTGTCATCATTGTGTTCATGGTTGTCATGGTTTGAACCATCCACTCAATAAAATATTGTCTCGATTATAGGATGCTCGTCGTGTTCTTTGCTCTTGCAGAAGTTGATCTTTACCTTGCTCATGGAATGTGTGAACAACATTCTCACGATCAAGAGCATCATCACAACTGAATCATCCCATGGTCTGGACCATGGCTGTAATCAAGCCCATAAAGACAACATCTAATTAGACTGCACTGCTATGTTTGTACCAGTTGTGGGAAGAGTTGGGTCAAGAAAACTCGAGCTGCGTTTAGCCCTTCACGTGGAGCATCGTGATCAAAACGAACTGCAGTAAGGTTATCCTCTGTTTTTTATTCCAATCAGTTGTCCATCCAAGTCCTGATGCTTAAGATCCTCAATTAAAAAACAATGAATTTTGAACTGACGCCCTACTTCTCTTCAAGAGTCATTCTTATTGAGCAATTGAAAGACACTTGTCATGCTAGCTGATAAAAACTTAACAATCCTATTCCAAATACTCCACAAGCATGGAGAGGCGTCTAGCAATGCATCATTTATACCAAAGTCACTAGCTTAAACAGTGAAGGACGTTAACCTATATGACCACTGAAACCATGATGTATTTCCCTTCCATACTGAACTCAAGGTTTAACCAATTTTTTGTCATCCAATATGTGTTCCTTGATCTCATAGTAGACTATCACATACATGTGACTTCAATATTAGATATTGACTCATGTGAGCATGGACATCATTTCTTAGTTTGACTTATCAAGAGGCCTTGGACATCACTGATTGTATGAGAGGAATAACCTCATTAGAATTACTCAATACCCATCCCCACAATTCTTCACACACCACCTGACAAGCCCTCTATGGTTAACCTTCTTCAAGGTCAAGCATGGTAGTATCAAAAGTTTATTGTTGCCCATGTGATGGTTGTAGTAAGTTTGAGTTTAAGAACCACATTCACCATTTTTACTATAAGGTGATAATGACATCTATATGACAATCTCTGCATCATCTTCCATGGCCGGCGTGTCCAAACTTGTTCTTCAACAAGTACCTACACATTGACTAAATCAAACATTCCATTGACATGTATTACCTTCACACATTGCACAAATAAAATAAACGGAATATTTTTGTTAATCGGAGCATATCACATGATTTCTTACACAATCATCTGAAGTTTGGCTTCTAGGGCACACACATACCAACATGCATACGATAGGTAGAATAAGAGGTAAGAAGTGAGAGTGGAAACTCACATTTAACCCAAGCCTAAACTTATGGAGCTTGATACATGCTAGTTTCCAACTGTAGTTCAAGTTCGACGTAGTCTTATCTTATAAAAATGAAACCTAACTCAATCTACAGTCGATAAACTTATGATATTTGTCGATTAGTAATTAAACTTCCCCCTAGCTCTCACACTTGCCTTCAGGAACATACATGTAAGCCACTATTGTGAGTAGATACCCGTTGATTTTCTTGATTTTTTGCTAGTTGGTAAATATCAAAAAGTATGAAAAATTCTTGACTTTTTCCAATTCGCGCAATGAATCAACTCAGGGTCTCTTAGAAGGAGGCCTTAGAACCGAGTGATGAAATCTTTACAACATTTTCTCACTCTTTGATGGTCTCACATATTGTCGTCCAAACTGGTGGGTCACCACTTCAACCATAAACTGCAATGGAAATATATCTGTCGCAGATTGAAGATCAAAGCAATGAAAGACCTGCCCGCCCTTCAATCGATCAAAAGAAAAGGTCGTTCTCGAGCATACATCCCATCCATTGATTGGAATCCGACGGAGAAGTCATGAAAAGGACGCAACACCCTTTGATTGACAAAGTTTCCAATGGGAAAATCCTTTCCCACCCCCCTCGATGACCTGGCGCCAACCTAACCCATTGATGACCTTTTTTAGTGACCAGACTCCATCCCTCACTTTGACTGTTCACCATACGTGTATCGGTACCCATATGTCAAAGAATTTCTCCCCATATCACTCATTCACATGCCATCTCACTAAAAAAGTCTGCCAATATTCTTGGAGACAGATTGCTTCCCATTACTTGAAAACCAACCCTAGCCCAACTTACTAAAGTAGGGTGTAGTTCACTTGCTTCTTTGTACATCCACTATACTCATACCCATATTACATGTTCACCCTATCTTGCTTTCATGGCGAACGAATGACCGGCTTTGACCGCAAAGAGCCCATATGCCGAAACCCCCTTTTGTAATCCAAAATCATAGATGTAGGCAAGACAAACTCACCAGTCCAAAGTGGCAGTTTGAAATTTCTACGAAATTTAGACTATAGCAAGATTGTTAATGTTGTACTTGTAGATGTATCCATACCCCCACACACTATTGGCATGTTGTCATCCCATCATAAGGTTGCCATTTCTTGCTTACTCTCCTTTGTGAATATAGCAAGTTCCTGTACCAAGCGACTTCACAAAAACATAGATAGCGACAAAGATAAAGGTAAAGATATAGGGTGTATAGGCATTTAAGCTAGGAAAGTGTTTTCTATCTCTATTCTCTTAGGAGAGTTCTTATCAAGCAATCATCATCATATACCTCACGAAGGCTCTACCAACAACGTATTTGTCAAAACATGAAGACCAACGTAGGTAGATATACCCACAGTCAAATATCTTTGGAGCATAGTCACAAATTCGGTACTCAGGATATATTTGGTTGAGTTGAAAAATTCTGAATTCCGGCAATATGAGGGAAATTTGGGTAAAAATCAGTCAACATACGGTAAAGATACGGTCATACACATATATTACATACATACACACATATATGCATTTACATACACATACACGTATATATGCAGTCAAACTAAGTTAGAGTCTTAATCAGTATAACATGGGAAAAGAACTTATAAAACGGAAAAAAAAAATTAAACGTGAATAATTCGCGAATAATACGGGAATAAAACGTAATATTTGGAAATTGGGATTTATTCGCCTGTTTCATACGTCTAGGGAAAAATTCGCGTTTTAAATGCGACTTTTTTAGAGTATATTGTGACTATGATTTGGAGTGTGGGAGCCTCAAGATCTCAACCCGTGGGCATTTTCTCACGACCATGCCTTGCTACCTCAAGCTCTTCTCTGATGATATTGACTTCATACTCGAACGGTACTACATCAACATAGAGGTAATTGTCACAGGGGCTTACCTTAAACATGAAAACAACAGTTCACAATGGTCAAGCAATGAGTCTCACCTTGAATTTGTCACCCTACAACCTCAATGCCATTAGTGGCTACTACAAGGCCAATGTTGTAACCATTGTATAGAAGAAAAATCCAATGAAATAATTCCACCATTGAAACAAAGAGCATGCTGCTCCTCATACATGTAGGGTTATACTTTCATAGAAGGGAAAGGAAATAAAACAAAGGAAAAGAAAAGACAATACATTGGAAGCAAGCTACAGGACAAAGAATACTTATATGGCCAGTTATATATATTGGAAGCAAGCTACATGTATAATAATATGCATATTATGACACTCATGCATGTGCATAGATTTTAACATGGCCAGCTTTTTTTCCAAAAGGTGAAGGCCTCTTTGGAAGTGGCTTGTGAAGAGATCTTTTTCCTTTAGAACTAATGGCAGAGTATGGATATGTTTAAGCATAATCGTTTCTATAATAAATGGAAATTCACCTCAATGTATTTATTTCATAGTTGTTAAGATGGTAACATGCTGAGTGCTGAGGTTGGAAGCCTAAACGCTTTGTGCACCTAGTTGCCATAATATATATAACATTCAGGCCTAAAATCGTCTAATATATGGGTGTTCTTAGCATCCGAAAGAGAGGTTGGATTAATGTAGTGGAGATGAAATCAAGATCAATAAGAAGAGTGCTAAAATAAATTACGAGAGATCAATAGGTTGAGTCCTGAAATAAAAACAGTGTGAAGATATGAAACATTCGTTGTTTGAATTAGGAGACAAACTAGCAACAGGATACTTTAAAAGAATGATAGGAGATATTTGGAGCTCAACACTTGAAACAACAGCAATAGATAGAAGCAATGTTTTATAAAGCGGGAAGCGGGAGGCGTGCGGACAGCGCCTTGTGGCCGCTTGAGCGCCAGGCGGGCGCTCAGGCGGGCGCTTTTTGAAAAAGCGGGCCCGGAAATTTTTAGGTAATTTTGTAGAAATTATACATATTAGTATGTAATAAACACATTTTCAAAAAAAATTATACTTATTTAAACACCCTACACATAAAAATAAAACACCTATATAGTTGATACCACAACTAAAAAACAATGAATAAGCAAATACAGTTCAATTACACAAGTTTAAGACATAAGAAATAGACTTTTTAGTCTCCTCTTACTCTTACTGTAGTAAATTTATAGAATTACAACATTATATACTAATATGCAGCAAACAATAGAATATATGTAATGTGCTAATTTATATTATGCAGTAAATAATAGAATATATAGAGCATATAAATATTCAGTAAACAATAGAATACACCATGTCTATATAATGTACTAATGTATTATTATTTATAAGGCAGCAAACAGTACAAAATATATAATGTATTAGTTTACATTATGCAGTAAACTATAGAATATATAGAATGCATTAATATAAACAGTAGAATATAATGTGTATTAATGTATTATTATATATAAGGTAGAAAGTTATAGAAATATATTATGCAACCGATAACTGGATACATAGTGTATATATTAATATATTATAGTATAGAATGTATTATACAGTAATGTTACATATTCATACTAACTTATTATACTACTATAGAATTATATTTTTGTATTATGTTACAGCAGATAGGCTAAATATAGCGCCCAAAAAATAGGCGGCCATAAGCGGGCGCCCGAAGCAGGGTTTCAGGCGGACGCATAGGCGGGCCAAGCGAGTCTTAGGCGGGCGCTTAATGGCCTGCCGCCTGCCAACCCGCTCAAAGCCTTAACCAGGCGGCTGAGCAAGTGATCCGCTCAGGCGGGCGCCTCAAACGCTTTTTAAAACACTGGATAGAAGCAAAGATACAATAGAGAAAGAGAGAGGGTGGCAGGTTGCTCAAGTTGTACATTGTTGTTTACTAGAAAACATGTTTTGGGAGACGAATCTTTGTCATCCAACAGAATTGATTACCAATTGGATTCACTTCTTTGAGACAGGGATGACAATATCAGTTCTTTTTGTCCAATGCATGACTGGATGAATGGACTAGGAGTCCATGAGTGAGGCATGGATGTGGATCGGTTGTGGGTGTACCTACTAATGGTCTAGCATGCCACTCACACAGCCTGATTCAATAGCTTAAATAATCCTCGTTTAGAGAACATGTATATATAGGCCATATATTCTCTACCCGAGTCAGGCATAGTGACAAATTTGGGATTCGGAAACTTTTCGGTTCGCCAGAAAAGATAGGAATTCGGAAAAAAACGAAAAGTTTGTGAAAAAATCGATATATTTCGGTCAAAGTTTGGTCAACTATTAGAAAATAATCGAGAATAAGTTGGCTATATATATATATATATATATATATATATGTATGTATGTATATATATATATATACTTGTATGTATATATATATACTTGTATGTATATATATATATATATACTTGTATGTATATATACATATGTATCAGATACAAATGTAGCTATTAAGGTCACTAAACATACAATCTTATTGAGTGAAAAAGTAGGAAAATAATTAAAGAATAGTTGAATAATAACAATGGACTGTTGGGAGAGTGGGGGTTGGAGGTTTAGTGTATGTCAAGAGTTCTTTGTACATGGTTTGGTAAAAAAAAAGCTAACGACTTAAAAGAGAAAAGACGTGAAAAGTCACGAAAAATCGTGAAAAATCATATAAATCGTGAAAAGCGGAAAAAATCATGAGAAGTCGCGAAAAATCGCCGAGCAGCGTACTAATCATGGTGAATATTCAGGAGCCTATGTAGTCGCAAAAAATCACCGATTTTTCGTAAAATTCGGAGACTTTTGTTACTATGGAGTCAGGTAACTAAGGTTAGTTACCTGTGAATTCACTTTTGTAACAGGAAAGCACCAAACTATAAAGAGGTGACCAAATTTGTAATACAAAGACTAGTTTTGTAAAAGCAATGTCAATTTTGTATTGTGTTCTGTGAAAACAGTATAAATAAAATTTTTGGAAGAAAAATCTCTGCCGTGGACTATAACCAAGAGTGAAAATTTGTAACTAGAATGGGAAAACTGTAACCAGAACACTCAGATTGTAACCAGAATTGTTGGGTAACTAATTCAAAATTACCCAGTTGGGTAACAAATACATCCACATATACATATATATATGGTCATTCATTCACTACCCGTGTAGGTAACTAAGGTTAGTTACCCGAACATCTGTTTTGTAATAGGAAGGTACATATTTGTAATGAGACATCCAAATTATAATGAGATGGCCAAAATTCTAATAGAAAGACTCATTTTGTAATACAACGTAAATTGTTTACTATTTCATCATAAATACCATTTTATTGGTTTCAGAGGTACAATAAAAATTTCACGTTGTAGTTACAAAACAAATCTTTCTATTACAGTTTTGGTAGTCTCATTACAATTATGTCCCTTCCTATTACAAAAGTTAGTTACCTGCGCGGGCAGTGAATATATATATATATATAGGGCCCACATTTAATACACGTGCAGGTAGCTACTCGCCTCCTATTTTGGTTAATTTTATTGGAGTTTCTTACTTTTGACATATAGAGGGTTACTTTACCTTGCAAACTGTTAATTTTCATGCATAGATAGCTACATTTGCAACAGCTATAACAAATATACAATTACATATATATTTGTTGTGTATTCTGCCCAGATTTACTTTTTTAGTCGTATAGTTACTTTTTTATCAACATAGTTACTTTTTTGTCCAGCGAGTTACTTTTTTGACCATATAGTTACTTTTCGGGCTGACGGGTAGCGAAAATCCTAGCTACCCGTCAGGTATTGAATGAACGTCCATGTGTGTGTCTGCACGTGCGCGTGTGCGTGCATGTGTGTCCGTTCATTCGTTGCCCGCGAGGGTAACCTCGATTTCGCTATCTGTGTCGCCCGAAAAGTAACTATTTGGTCAAAGAAGTAACTCTTTGGACAAAAAAGTAACTATGTTAACAAAAAAAGTATTCGACTAAAAAGGTAAAATTGGGCAGAATACATAGTAAAAATTCTAGAACAAATATGTAATTGTACATTTGTTACAAATGTAACTATTTCTACATGTAAAGTAACAGTTTGGAAGGTAATGTAACCCTATACATGTGTAAAGTAAAAAATTGCAGAAAAAGCAACTAATTTTGGAGCAAGTAGCCACTCGCGCGGGGATTAAATTTGAGCACGAATAAGATCATCAGGGGGGGCAAGCAATGGCTTCTGTTAGAACAAATCCCAAGATGGCCGGAGCAATTTCCTTGTTTCGGCAATGATGGATTTCGCGCTAATATAATAAATGAATCAATGAACTAGCGACGTTGCCAAGCAAGCCAAGACAGCAGCTCCCGCTAATGTAATTGTAGCTGGATGAAGCATCGAAAATTCTCCATTCCTCCTCACGCCACACTCTTTTCGCCCCCTTCTTCTTAGTGCTTAAATTTTATCCCCGCATGGGTGGCTACTTGCTCCAAAATTAGTTGCTTTTTCTGCAATTTTTTACTTTACACATGTATAGGGTTACATTACCTTCCAAACTGTTACTTTACATGTAGAAATAGTTACATTTGTAACAAATGTACAATTACATATTTGTTCTAGAATTTTTACTGTGTATTCTACCCAATTTTACCTTTTTAGTCGAATAGTTTTTTTTGTCAACATAGTTACTTTTTTGTTAACATATATGTATGTATATATATATAGAAAGAGAGAGAGAGAGAGAGTCAAGCTAGTGTACACTCGAGTGTACCGGAGGCATCGTACACCTCAGTCATTTTTGAAGATGCAATAAACTTTTGAAAAATCTAAACCGTTGATCTTCTTAATTATCATAAGAACATACTATATAATAAATTTTAACTCATTTGGACACTTATAGGCCGTGCATCTAAAGGAGGCAAAAATCAGGCATTTCAAATTAGTTTTGTGCGTCGATTTTGTTGTCCTTGGATGAGTGACTTACACTCATCCGAATGAGCTCAAATTTTGTATGTGGCCTATTATTATTGTAACCATTAAGATCAATGGATTAGATTTTAGAAAAACATGGTCTAGATAGGCAAACACCATTGGGGTAGTGTAGTCTAGCCTAACTGTGTGTGTGTGTGTATGTATGTATGTATGTATGTATGCATGTATGTATATGTATGTATGCATGTATATGTATGTATGCATGTATGTATGTATGTATGTATATGTATGTATGTATGATACATATCTATATGTATGTATGTATGTATGTATGTATGTATGTATGTATCTACATATATATATGTATATGTATGTATGCATGTATATGTATCGGAATCAGGTAAATATATTCCGACATCCCCCTCCTACAGCTGTAGGAGTCAAAAAGTTACATATAGCCCTATGCTCGCTATACATCAATATCGTGAGCAACTCACACATCTACCTCATACATACTCTCTTTTTAACATTTTTACAAATTTTCCCAGCAATAGTGCACTCACTACTAACCATCCCTCCGTGCTTACGGGTGTTCCTTTCCATCCATACATGGTAGCATAATGCAGCAAACAGCAGCCGTTTTGTCTCCTCATTGGCGCACCTTTTAATCACCTTCTTGATGTCTTCATTCAGCGCTATATGAAGGTGGAAATCCTTGCAGATTTTGTCCCAAATGGTCTTCGTGAAACAGCAACATCCGAAAAGATGACTAAGAGTCTCCTCCGTCTTGCAAAGGTAGCAAGTGGTAGAAATATTGCTATTCCACTCCCGTATTTTGTCTAGTGTAGCTAGCGAACCATGCAGAATTTTGAAAATACAAATCGACCATTTAGGAATATGTTTACCTTCTCATATCAGCCCCATAATCTTGTCCTTTTCCGCCCTAGTCCTTGTGATCTCCCACAGATCAAGGTTTGGATTGAGCATGCTCCATTCTCCATTATGTTTCAGATAGAAATGATGCTTTACATGGGGCCATAGACTCCTCATCATATGAATGGTGCGTGAGATAGCCTTCCCTTGTCCTTGGCTGAAAATCCAATCCTTGTGGATATCTTTCTCTCATCCATCTCCCCCATATAGAGCTGCCGGATTGGTAAGAGATGATTCTCCTAAGAGTTCCCCACTTTGCAATATCTCTTGGAGTTTTCAACTGTAGGCCTCCTTCATCTTTCGGCAGAGCAAGTCTGGAATAGCGCATTGGGTGGTACTCACTTGCCCAAATGAAGTTTGAGATTTTCATCTCCATCCTGTCAAGCACAGCTCCTGGAATCTCACCCTGTTGAACCCAGAAAATAAGAAGACCCTCAATAGCTGCTCGGATAAGCGTAGCACGACCTGCCGTGGAAGTCTTTTGTGTAGGCTATCTCGCAATCATCACATCTAGTTTGTCAATGCATTCGGCGAAGTCCTTCACCTGAAGATTACCCCCTGCCAGAGGAAAGCCAAGATATTTTGTTGGAAATTTGCCCAACTCCACCCCCAAAGCGTCCTGCAACCTGGTTTCCATGGAGTGACAGTTTTTAGAGAGAAAGAGCTGCGCTTTTTCAGCATTAATTCATAACCCCGTCTCCTCTCCGAATTTCCACAGAAAATTTTTCAGCTCCTGTAGCATCTCCACTTTGGCTTCAATGAACAATAAGACATCATCAGCGAAAATCAAATGACTCATAGTTTTCATACCATGGATCGTGAAGGCTTTAATTAATTTCTTCTCTTCCGCCATCTTCAGCTTTCTTGTGAAATATTCCATGACCACCGTGAAAAGAAGAGGTGAGAGTGGATCCCCTTGCCGTAAACCATTGCTGCCCTTGAACATGCCTGCAGACGACCCATTAACAAGTACAGAAAAGCTAGTTGTGCCCACACACTGTTGCATCCACTGAATCCATTTGTCACAGAAACCCATTTGACGCAGCATCCACCATAGTTTGTCCCACCTCACACTGTCATATGCCTTGGAGATATCCAGTTTGAGGCAAGCCTTCCTGCTACCTCGCATGACATTAAAATCAGCCAGAAATTCATCCGCGAGCAGGGCACAATCACTAATACTCCTTCCGGATATGAACGCTCCTTGATTCTCAGAAATAAGAAAGGGAAGAACCAGTTTCAGTCTGGCTGCAAGGATTTTAGCAATGATCTTATATTGTATGGAGCAACAAGCAATCGGTCTAAAATCCGCAAAAGAGGCAGTAGTCTTCTTCTTTGGAATAAGGACAAGAAAAGAATGGTTCACCTGTCTGACCATATTGCCACCCTCCAGAAACCACCTCACATACCTTATAAGGTCTTGTTTAATAGTGTTCCAGGTTGTCCTGTAGAAGAATGCGTTGAATCCATCCGGTCTGGGGGATTTATTGCAGCCTATACTCCACAAAGCATCTTTAACTTCTTGTTCGGATACCTCCTTGGTGAGAATGTTGTTATGAGTGATGCTTAGCTTGAACTTCCATTCAATATCCTCATCCTCTATTATTTCTCTAGCTTCTTTATTATATAGCTCGGTGTAATAGTGCACGGCCTGCTCCTCAATATCTTCTTGCTTATTCACCACATGCCCATCCTTATCAATTAGCTCGCAAATGATGTTGTTAGCTTCCCTCCTTCTCACTGCCGTGTGATAGAGTTTGGTATTCTTGTCACACCATCTTCAAGCCATTTTTCCCTACTCCTTTGCCAGAAAAATTTTTCTTCGGCTTTCTTTAAATCAGCAAGCATCCTTCTTAACTCACGGTCCTTTTTAATCAGCCTTTCATTGAGTGGATCAGCCAGTAAAAGTGTTCTTACCTCCCTACATTCCTTCTTGGTTGCCTCCAATAAGTTTGGGATATTCACCTTGTCTTTTGCGCACTTCTTTAAGCTTGTTTTCAGCAAGGAAAGCTTTTTTGCAAAGACGAACATTGGATTACCCAGGATATGTGTACCCCATGCCTCCTTCAGAATATCATCAAATCCTTCCCAATCAGCCCAATAGTTGAGGAAGCGGAACGGCCTTCTTTTCTGCTTCTTGTCAATGATCTGAACTAGAAGAGGAGCGTGGTCACTGAGTTCAGAACCCCCTGCCTTTACCTGTACATTAGGAAACATATTTAGCCATTCTTCATTAACCAGGGCTCTATCCAGCTTGCTAGCTATTCTGTCTTCTGGGTCTTGTTCATTATTCCACGTGAAGAGATCACCACCAGTCATAGGAAGCTCGATCAGGTTGGCTTTATCAATGGCTATGTTGAAAGACTCCATCACAGCCCGATGTGCAAGTCTGCCTCCAATCTTCTCGCCAAGCAATCTGACATTATTAAAGTCACCAACCACTAGCCACAACACCTGCATCTGTGTAGACAAGGACTTCAGATCATGCCAAAGGAACTTCCTTCTTTTTACGTCATTGTGGGCATACACAGTTGTCATACACATATGGAATCCCGCTGCATTCCTGCAATCCATCGTAATATGTTGATCAGACATCATCCTCACCGACACCTGCCATGCATTTGGTTTCCAAGCCACACACACCCTAGCTAGCTCAGAGTGTTGTAGGTTGGACATGTGTTCCCAGCCCTGCGGAAAAAGATATTTAATGCTTTGCTTATTGTGCTCCTTTATCTTGGTTTCAACTAGTATTGCAATAGAGGGCCCACTTGTACCAATCCACTCTCAGGTTTCTTTCTTCTTGCTTCTATCGCACCCTCCTTTAATATTCCACATGAGTATAGACATATCAAAGGTGTTTGTTTGCCCGAGTTCGCCTGGGCTGCTCTTACTTCTTGCTTTCTTTTTTCTTCTTAGGTGCAACCTGTTCTGGTTCTTCCGCATCTGACTCGCTCAATGCCTCGTATCTGTTTGTAGATTCCAGGATGGACCTGACCCCTTGGGATTTAGGGATCCCATTCAAGCTTCTTCTCGTTGAAACAGGAGTAAATTCCCCCTCTTCCTTATTCTTTTCAGGTGGGCTTTTGCTCTCTTCCGCCGTCTTGTGCATGGGTCTCTCCTCCTCTGTCTGCGGGCACTCTTCAGCCTTGGCGTTCTCATCTTCTTTTTGTTTCTCGACTTCTGTTCTTTGCTTCTCGCTGCTGTTCGCAGCCTCGGAGGTTGTCTTCTTCTTCTCTATCCACTTCGTCTGTGCATTGGCATTAGGCTTTGTGTTTTCTTTCTTGCCCCCGTCAAGCTCCTCACATTGTCCCTCGTTGTGCCCGAACGCACGGCACCGCTTGCAAGATGCAGGTATGTGATCGTACTCCACAGTGACCGGGATGGGTTCACGTCCTCTGACGTTGAGCCAAACCGTGGTCGGCTTCTTGCTCTCCACGTCGATCTCCACTAGTACCCTAGGATCATCACCTTCCAGCGACCGATCGTCTATGTGAAGGACCCGTCCCGCTCCAGCAGCTATCGTGCCCGCAGCGCGCCTTGTCCACGACCGGCCAAAGGACTTGAGAGTAATCCACGTCGGTACCGTCAGGAAGGACTCCTTGAGCTCATCTCCATGGTTATAATGCTTAGCTACAACCAGCTGGCGGTCGAACCATCTAGGACCCATCCCAAGAATGTTTTCCTTATCCGCCGCGGTAGAGAAGTGGACCAAGAATACCCCTTGCTCGCGAGAGATCAGTTCAAAGGACCCCTTCAGTCGCCATGTCCGTTTGATCCAAGCGAGAAAGTGATGGTAGTAGGGACGTTTCCCAAGGGTGTACGCCATTACTGTGTGCTCCCATACATTCTCCAGCCGGTCGAACTCCTCCGCCTCCAGCTCTACGTGCACCTCCCCCGCCTCGATCCGAGGCTGCGGGAAGACCACGTCCTTGTCCTTGTCGTTGGGTTGCTTCAGGATTGTATTCCAAGCGACCGGGGACCGCTTTCCTTCCCCCTCCTTTTCCTGATCGGCTTGGTTCGCAGCCGTCGCCGCCGCGGCAGACGGTTGGCTTTTCTCCTTCGCGCGCTCCAGTTCCGGCCGCTCCTGGTCGTTGGGGTGGTTCTGGTGGTTTCGGTGGGGTGTGGATATGGACGGCGGAAGGGATGGGGGTTGATGGTGGACATCTCCGGTCGGGGTGACCGAAGACGTGGGCGCAATACCCACGGGCGAGAATCGCCCAAGCGATCGCCGGAATCGCCTGGAGAAAACCCTAGGGGAGGCGCGTGTTGCTGGGATGTATGGGAAACGTCCCTACTACCATCACTTTCTCGCATGTATATGTATGTATGCATGTATGTATGTATGGATGTATATGTATGGATGGATGTATATGTATGTATGTAGGTATATATATATATATGTATATATATATATACCTACATACATATATATATATATACCTACATACATATATATATATATATATATATGTATGTAGGTATATATATATATATATGTATGTAGGTATATATATATATATATATATATATATATGTATGTATGTATGTAGGTATATATATATATATATATGTATGTATGTAGGTATATATATATATATGTATGTATGTAGGTATATACATATATATATGTATATATATATATATATGTAGGTATATATATATATATATATGTAGGTATATATATATATATAGGTATATATATATATATAGGTATATATATATATATATGTATATATATATGTATATATATACACATATATACATACATACATATATATATGTATATATATATATATATGTGTCTATATATATATATATATATACATATATATGTATATACATATATATATACATATGTATATATATAGATATATATATAGATATATATATATATACCCGCAAGGGGATTAAATTTAAGTGTATATATATATATAGGCATGATCCTATGAGAGTCCTTATATGAGAGCATGAGAGCCCTTTGAATAACTACAAACTTAGAAATAATTTTCCAAATCCTACTGTACGGATGGAACGAACATTGTTGGCATTACCTTCACACAAAAACCTACTATGATAAGACATCATTTGCTAGTTCTTCTATAGAATTTGTGTTTTTTTGCATCTGACGGTTAGCTCAAAACTAAATAATGAGTGTTGAAATGGTTTATCATCCACATGTCCGATGTGTATGAAATCTTAAAGGTTGGTACATGCAATGATAGTCTTCCAATGTATATGGTTGGATCATGATTAGCATGTCACTTCAAAGGGCTCTCATACTCTCACCATCGTAGGGCTCTCACTAGATCATTCCACTATATATATTATATATATGAGATCATCTTTGTTGCCCGCGCGGGTAAATGGACTTCTGCTACCCGTCTCAAAGACGCGGTGGCACAGTCCAGTAAATACCGGATATTCACAAGAAAAAGAGCGGCACGCGGAAAGCGGAAAGAAAAACCCCAATTCTAAAGTTCAAACCCTCGGCTCTGTGCGGCAACTCCGCTTTCCCTTAAACCCACTGTCGTCCTCTGCAGTTGCTCTGCCGAGATTCGTGCCTGCATTTGCTCCACTGCATTTGCTCGGTTGATTTTCGGCCTCCGTCCGCTTCTCCAACTTGTATTCTCCCAGTTAGGTCTACCACTGCCTCTCTCTTCTCCCCGCAGGTCTTCAGCTCTTATGACATGGTGAGGACAAAGAAATCGTCGAGGAAGACCAGTGTAATGCCGCGATGGAGAAGGTTCGTTAAAATTGTAAGTGACGACGAAGAAGACTTGGTGGTGAGGCACTACGAAGCCGTTGAGCCGCAGGCCAACCAATCGGTTGAAGCGGCAGAAGCACCTGCTCCGAAGGGCAAAGAAAAAGAAACTCTGACTGCTTCAAGAAGAACGCCTTCAAAGAAGAAAGGAAAAAGCAGTAACGCGAGCGCTACTGGTGTGCAAGGCAATGAAGGTAAAGTGGATGAGGAACAGCCGCGTGATGAAGTGGAGCATGAAGCACCTGCTCCGAAGGGGAAAGAAAAAGAAACTCCAACTCCTCCGAGAAGAACACCTTCAAGGAAGAAAGGAAAAAGCAGAAAGGCGACTGTTGTTGCTATGCAAGGCAATGAAGGTATTGGGGATGAGGAACAGCCGCGTGATGAAGCGGAGCATGGAGAAAGACAAGGTAAGTTCTGTTTGCATGTACATTACAAGAACAGAAGTAAACGTTTTTGAGTAAAAAGTAACAACGTCTTCTAAACGAGCAACGATTAGAACAATAGAGTAACTATACGATGCCTAGAGTAACTACAGAAACGTTGAAGTAACTATATCACAGCAAAAAGTATATCGTACACTATAAATGTAGCAGTTAAAATGGAAAGTAGTTTTTGTTAAACTGAAAAGTAAAATTTTCAAGTAGTAATGAATCTTAGTATGCAGAGGAGGATAGGCAAGGGTCTGATGACCAGACAAAAGGAAATCTGGAAGGGAATGAGGAAGAAAAAGTTGTTGGGGAGGAAGGAGAAGAGGAAAAAAGAAAAAGGAAAGAGAAGGGCAAGGGAAAGGCTGACGAAGGTAAGGTCATATGCATTTATAATTGAGTAAATTTGTTGTTAATTTCAGAGGACAGTTAATAACACGTATAGTTTAGTAAGTTGCTTTTACAGTTGCAGTTAAATTTTAATGTGATCAACCTATTATGTAAAGTAAATTGTAGAAATGTAAGAGTAACTGAACTGACTGAAAAGTAATAAAGAAACAAACCTAAGAGTTACGTTTTGATATATGTGCAGGTGGACTTAAAAAGGTATACCACAGATGCTATATAAAAAGCTACAACAGCATCAGCAACAGCATGGTGTTTACAAAGAATCAAATTAAAATGATGAGGTCCACGGCATTTGCACATATGATCAAGATGCCCAATCTTACAGTAGATGTAGGACTTTTGGAAGATTTGATAGACAGATATGTGGGAGATGATAGGTTCTTGTTGGCCCGTGGGGTAGAACGTAGAATGACAGTGGAGGATGTGGGGGTCATTCTAGGTCTCCCTAGCAAAGGTATGGATATCATACCTAGAAAGAAATCTGAAATAGTGAGCTCCATATGGCGAGAGTTTGCTAGGGAAACAAGGAGAGATGGCAATGAGGGTGAGACCTCAAAGATGTTAAAGGAGAAGGATATTCTGAACAAAGACAACTTGGCAAAGCTTTGGCAAGAATATGCCAAGAGCGACAACCCCGCCGACTACCAGAACATGTGTCGTGCATGGATGTTGCACTTGCTGGCAACATTCCTACTTCCTGGTACAAGCTACTGTGCCCCGATTTACATAATGCACTACTTGGATGATGTAACTGCCACAGGGCAGTTAAATTGGGCAAAGTTGGTGCATGGGAGTATCTTGAAGAAGATGAAGGTGTTGAGGGAAAATGTTCATATGAGGAGAAGAGGAGAGAAAGGAAAAACCACACTTTACACAACAGGGTGTGTCATGTACCTTTGCGTAAGTAAATAATTTCATACTTTATTTTCGTCTGGATTGTTACAATGCTACATAGGGACAATTACATATGAATTATATTTTTCTCTATTAAATGCGGGTTTGGGCATATGAGATGACAAGAATGGCAAAGCCAACATTCCCTGACGCCAAGCCAAGGATAAAGAAGTGGGATGCGCCTGTGAAGAAATTGATGGATATAGGGTGTGTGGACCCTAAAGATGTAAGAATCTTTGTTCTTTGTTACAAAACTAATATGCAACATAATCATATATGTAGCTTTGTCACACATTGTTTAATTTTTTTGGACAGGTTTGTAAATGGATGAAGCTGGACCAGGGCGATGATTGGCAAGCTGCAAAGGCAGTAAAGGACTTGCCCTATTACCTTGCGGCAAATAGGGCAAAGAGCAAGCCAATGGCAGAGAAGGTGGCAACAAAGCCAATCAACGCCAAGGAAGTATCTATTGGGAACTCTAGTCTGGAAAGAAGAATCCACCACCTCGAGGAGTTGAAGATGCAGAAGGAAATCTGCACGAGGATAGCGGTGGAAGCATTTAATGACCTCCAACAGGAGAAGAAGAGGCTAGAGAGAAGATTAACCGAACTGGAGGAGGAGAACAGAATTTTGAGGAGGAAGGAGGGAGATGAATATGAAAAAGCACAGTCGCCTGCAAGTGGGTTCACACACTTTACTGAGGGGTTTCCCTTAGTAAATGTTGATGAAATGAATGACAGGACTGAGGTGTTGCACAAGAAGGTTATGTATATGGAAGAAGAAGAAGAAAAGAAAAGAGGTGTGGAGAAGGGAGACACACCAAGGACACCAGGCAAGCTGCGCCTGAAGTAAAAATGTGTTGAAGAGCAAGGAGCAGAGGAAGACATGCCTAAGAAAGAAACTGTTGTTGCAGAGAAACAGGACAAAGAAGAAGGTGTTGATGGTTCTGGCCAAGAAAAATTTGCACAAGATGAAGAAGAAAGAGGGCAGGAAAAAAGGGAACGATCAAACAAAGTAAGCAAAGGAGGAAAAGAAGAAGAGCCAAAGAAAAAGATGACAAAAAGAAAGCAGAGGACAGAGCATGTAATTGGCAGCATAGAAAAAAAACATAAAAAAGAAGGGAAGAAAAGGTAAGGTCACATTTACTTTTAAGTATAGCAGTCCTTAAAGTATTTGCGTGAACATAAGAGTAACTATTAGAATAGTAAAGTAACTACAAGAATATAAAAGTAACTACACGGTTGATAGAGTAATTTTATAAAATGAAAAATTATTCTTGTGCTTAATAAACTAACTGTAGGACATAAAAGTATTGTGTAACTTGGTAATGAAGATGGATTCTAACATGAACTGCACTTTGTTGACAGCACAAGCTCTCCAATTTCATAGGTTTTGAACATTTCAAAAAAGACACCAAGGAAATTGTCCATCACTTCATGGACAACATAGAAGAGTTGTAAGAATTGGTTATTTTAATATTCCATTTGTCAAGTGTACAAATACACATTACTTATTCAATATCTAACTCATATGTATCGCATCTATAATGATTGGCAGGTCAAACAGAGAGTGGAGATTCAGCAAGGATACTTGATGCACAGGGAAGGACCTCGCTGCCCTCCTATACAAGGATCAGATGATGCAAT
Source organism: Alisma plantago-aquatica (assembly GCA_963693085.1). Taxonomy (NCBI): domain Eukaryota; kingdom Viridiplantae; phylum Streptophyta; class Magnoliopsida; order Alismatales; family Alismataceae; genus Alisma; species Alisma plantago-aquatica. Next base: position 1,380,289,322 of record OY856410.1, on the reverse strand, counting down.
CACCTGTAAGAAACCAATGTAGTGTAACTGTATGGAACAATAATTTGGCTTGCTAACATAAGCTTGTGGATTTTTTCAGGTTCTGGACTGCTTTGTGCAAATGCTCAAGGAGAGCACAAGCAAGAGGAAGAAGGGGTTGTCGTGGCACTGCCTGAGCACTTATGCTCCGGTAAGACAAGCAAACTTGTGATACAAAATTACAGCAAATTACTAAAGATACACACATTGAAACTTAGAGATGTGCATTTTTAAATTCTGTATTTGCAGCAACAGCTGACAATTGATGTGGAGAACATCACCCTAAAGGAGATTGACATGCTTTCTCCACTTTTCAACGTTCCCTTGAAAGAGTGGGACACTATGGACTCTGTGTTCACGATACTAAACAATGACAACCACTGGCACTTGCATGAAGCAAGCTTCAAGGATGGCGCGCACAGGTCATATAACTCAATGAGTGGAAGTGGCAAATCAAAGAAAGAATTCATTAGATGGGTAAGCAATGAAAAAAGTAACTTTGTTAATAATGGGTTGAAAGAAATAATGTTGGTTAATTGATAATTAATAAAAGTTATGTTTTTTTTTGTAGGTGGGTATTGCCCATGAATTCTTCAGGGGGGCACCAGACAAGGGAAGCCAAATGTCACAGTGGGAATGGGAGTACCCACAATGCCCACAGCAGGAAGAAGGCTCTGTTGACTGTGGGGTCTTCGTGATGAAGTACCTTGACTGCCTAGTCAATGACAAGCAGATGGACTTCACTTCCAAAGACATGCCAGCAATAAGGGCTGATATTTTCCAAAGAATGCTGAGATGTGGAAAGCTGCAACCTGTCTAGGAAGATGAAAAAAATGCCAATGATGATGCCAAAGAATGTCCAGGGGAACAGCATAAGGAAGAGGCAGATCAGGAACAGAACAAACAAGAAGGGCAGAAACAAACCCAAGATGCAGATATGCAAGAACAAAAAGACAAGTATGAAGAAGTTGTTTCAAGCCTGGACAGATGGCTGAAGTCTAACTGAATACTCTTTTATTTATTAAGTGAAATGTAACGAAAACAGTTTGGTGCTAGAATTATGATATGTAAATGCTATAGAACACATTTACTCTAAATCAGTTTTTTGAAGTCTGATATATGTAACTGATGTGCTGGAATCATGATATATGTAACAGATGTGCTGGAAGTCTGAAATTACATTTACTCCAAATCAGTTTATAAGAGTAGTATTTCTGGGTTTAAAGGATAATGTTTTATGCTTTATATGTGGTATTCTTGCATGAATAGCTGTTGTGTGTTTGTATGAAGATATAGACTTGTTGTTAGCTTTGAATCAAGAAAGAAACATGTTGGAATCACATCACAGTTGGTTTGATGTGAGGGGGGTGTCATTGAAAATTTAGATGATAGATTATGCACTTTATTGGAGAAATTGTTATTATATAGTTCAGCATGTAATCAAAACGAATGTCAAATAAACTCACTGAAAAGGAAGAGTGATCAGGTAATCAATAAAGTAATTATCTGAAAACTAAAGTAACTATGACAACAGAAAAGTAATCCTCGAAACCAAAAAGTAACTTTTGTACGTTATAAAGTAACTCTAGAATAGGAAGGTGAATCAAAAATACAAAACCAATGTATGTGAATCACAGAGTGACAGTGGACATTTTGTAAGTAACTGTACGAACATGAAGGTAACTGTTCTAATCTAAAAGGTATTGTTCAAAGACAAACGATATTGTTCAAAGAGTAATATTTTATCATAAATAATACTTTATAACGTATTCAATTTCTACATACAGCTGTTGGAGCTCAAGGGATAACATGTATAGCTTCAAACACAAGTGTTTTTACAAGGAGGATTACAATTACTTTCAAAAGACTACACATGAACATCCATTACAATTACTTCAATTTTGCATATGCCTCACTTACACACTAATCAACTACAACTCCACTAAAAACATGTAAACAAAACTAAGGACAGCCATCCATCAAGAGTAATAGCAGCAGCAGCTCCAACCGCATGAGATCAGAAAAACAACAACACAAGTAGCAGCACCAAGAAGCTCCAACCAAACAGCAGCAGCAGCAGCTCCAAGAACAGAAGTAGCAGCAGCAAGTTAGGATCATGAAGAGACAAGTCCAACATCAACAGAAACATGAGTAGTTGCAAACAATCGTTGAGCAGCAGGAAGCATGATTACATATCAGAAACAACACAAGTAGCATATCAATCAGCAACAACACAAGTCCAGAAAAAGTATCTATGAAGAATGAACCACTTCTTCAAAGGGCAGTTTCTACTATCATGATTGACTCCAAAACTCTAAGCAATTCTTACACTGCATCACTCTTTTAGATTGAACAATTTCAACTCCAGATTTAAACCTCACATCAGTCGATCTAGGTCTCCCTTTAGTTTTGCAAATACTAGGGATATAGACCTTGACAGCAGAAGAAGAAGTTGTGTTAGAAGCGGTTACACCACCATCAGCATCGGCATCAGCATGATCTAATTCTAAAAGCTCCTTTCGCAAAGCTAAGAGTTTTTCATGACAAAGATCTATAGCGTTGTTCCTACACGCTATGTTGACAATTAAATTGCAAGCAGAAACAAGCTGAAGTGTCCTCTCAGTGGATGGATGCGTAACTGATGCTTTGCCAAAAATCAAAGGGTGTTCTCTATATCCTTTAGTCCACCTCTTTAATATGTATGGCTCGGGAAGAGTGCAAACGTCACGGCTCTTCAGATAAGACAGAATGTGCCTACACGGAAATACCTTTGAATTCTAACATGAAGCAATTGCATGAAACCATATCAATAGATGAGTCTTTCTTCAAGATACGAGGAGATCCAAAACCACCAAAACAATACACCTCAAAGACACCTTCGTCGGATGTTTCCTTTACATTGTACACCATGCTTTGATGAACCTCAGACTGAAAGATCTAAAAAATGGACTTGATGTATATACCTCTCATTTGCTCCTCCACAGACCACAATGATGACAAGGGAAGATTGTTGTACTCGTCATCAAAATCATTGAAATTTTCAATCTCCCGCACGTGAGAGTAAGCAGTCTCTAAGCAACATACAAGTTCAAACAGTCTTCCTACTGTTGACATGGCTTCTAATGAATGCATTCAGGCTCTCACTTCTTTGAGTTGTCCTCATGCCAGCAAAGAAAGAAGACTGCATATAACACGAAACCCAATCCCAACGCATCACATACATATCAGAAAGCCAACTAATGGAAAACAGATCATTCTCTTCAACTACAGAGTTCCATCTCTCTTCAAAAATGTCCACATCATCTACGTTCCACACACAATCATTCAAAGAGCTTATGATCTGATCCTTGTTAGGAACGCCACCAAGCTTAGACGGAAGCTTCTGTAGGATGTGCCAGCTGCAGAAACGATGCTTACAATTTAGAAAAATAGTAATGACAGCAACATTCATAGCCGGGTCTTGATCGGTTATGATGGAAACCAGCTCTTTGCCAAAACAGAGTAAGTATTGCTTAAAAACCCAAACAAAGGAGTCGTACTTCTCATCCGCCAATAGAGCTGAGGCAAACAACACTGTCTTACGATGGTGATCCACACCACCAAACATTCCAAAAATCATGGAATACTTATTGGTACAGTAAGTGATGTCAAACACAATTGCATCGCCAAACAACCCGCAATCTTCGACAGAGACAGGATCAAACCAAAACAAATGTGTCAAGCAACAATCGGCATCATTTTGATAAGTATAAAAGAATTTCAAATTCAAAACCTTCAACCTAGAAAAACGATCCAACACCATGTCAACGTCATATTTAGCCGACTCTTTCCTCTTGCTACTGAGGTGTCCATGAGCTTGTCTGCTTGTAAATGTCAAATTTTCATAACCGCCAGACTCGGTGGAAGAAAGCATCTCTTTTTGAGTTTCATCAAGAGATGAGTTACACTTCAAGTAACGCAGGTGAGCATCATCAATAAGATCGTAGTTGTGTTCCTCGGCAAAAGCAGTCACAACCCACATGGATGAGGACTTATCTAGTGTGAACCGGATCATGGCTCTACACCCACACCTCTTCATAGAACGCTTGTGCTTCTTGGACAAATTATCATGTAAATTACTCACTTCATCACAAACGGGGCTCAAAAGTCCTTTGGACCTCTTAGAACGACTGATGTTACCCTGCTTGTCACAAACCAAATCTTTAGCAACCAGATTCTTAGTTCCTCGTTCATACCTAATGTCGTCTTTCCTGAGATTAAACCCAATCAAGCCAGCGTAACTAGAATAGGAGATACCTTCATCTAAACTTCCAAATTTAAGTCCAATTCTAGGAACTTCTGTTGCGGACAAAGTGTCAGCAGCAACAGGAGGAGAAGAATGAGGATTATCATCATCACAGTCGACATTGGCATTACCAGCATTTGTATCAAGACTAGGATCCATGACAGTTGTGCGAGAGTAACTCTGCAGACAGAAACGTAACCCTGAAACACAAAATAGTAACTCTTCAGATAGAAACATAACCCTGAAACACAAAATAGTAACTCTGTGAATCATCAAGTAAACAAGTATCACAAAACGTAACTACATAAAACATAGAGCACGTATGACAGTTGCTGCTTCAAACGAAATCCAATCGCACGTTGGATTTCCCACACAAAAACAGATATGACTGCACAATGTGATGAAAAGGAAAGATCGGGGAGAATTGATGGAAGAGACGAAAAGTAATGATATTTACCTGTCTGTAACTTGGACAACTGTTGCTCCTAATGCAGTAAGATCAAAAAATGATCCCCCCTACGGCATGAGTTTCAGTTTGAGATCTGGAGCGTACTTATAGAAGAAGAGGAACACAAATACTTTCATTTGACCTGGTAAGGATCCATACATTCTACTGATACTCCGACGAACATTAAAGGAGATCCAGACCTGGTCCAATCACCTTCGTCCTCCAAACAACTGGAATATCTAGATCTGTTCTTGTTGTTCGGGTCTGAAATAGCAGATCGGGAGATTTAGATGGTAGACTGCAAATGTAGATCGAATAGTCCACGCGGCGGAAGGATGGACAGAGTTCAGTACGCTCCAACGGACCCGTCGGGGTGCGGCCGGAGTTGAGGTAGGCTCGCAGCTGGAAGAAAGATATGGCCGAACCCAACCTTCGACGCTGGGAAGCAGACAGGGCGCCGATCCGTGAAAGGTCGGATTGGGAGAAGAATGACGATCTCCAGTTGTTGATGGGGATCTGACCCACGAACAGAGAACATTCCACGGAGTCGAACGACGTAGGGGACGACATAATCAGCCTCTCCTGGTCGCAGGTGAACTCGGCCACGTCAGCGTAGATGAGTCGGACCCAACAGATCCGTCGAGGTGCGGGCTCAAGGGCGATCCGGCCGCGGGGTTCATCCTAACAGATCGCGGAATGGAGCAGGTCGGCGGCGGAAGAAGGCGGAATCCGCTTTTTTTGTGTTTCATTTCAGCTATTAGTTAGTTCCAGGTATTTACAAAATGTGCCACCGCGCCACTTTGGGCGGGTAGCTATTTTACTGTACCTGTGCGGGCATTGAATATTTAGCCTATATATATATATATATATATATATATATATATATGTATACGGATTATCTTTAATACCCGTGTGGGTAACCTAAAATTCACCAATCGTGTCGTCCTATAAGTAACTATTTGGTCAGAAATGTAACTCTGTGGACAAAAAAGTAACTATGTGGACCAAAAAGTAACTATTCGACTCAAAAAGTAAAACAACCGAGCAGAATACACAATAAAAATTCTAGAACAAGTATGCTATTGTACATTTGATACTAATATAACTATTTATGCATGTAAAGTAACAGTTTGGAAGGTAATGTAACCTTGTACACGTGTAAAGTAAAAAAACTCCAGAAAAAGTAACTAATTTTGAAGTAGGTAGCTACCCGTGCGGGCAGTGAATCATTTTCGAGTGATTAAAAGCTTGCATGTAGAATGGTCACTATTGATTTTCACGAGTCTTTGCTTTTTTTTAATTTCCCAATTTTGTTTTTTTTTCCAAAAATTTCAATCGGAATGGCCTAGACCACAAACCAATTTTTCCCATCCCACTCTTCACTTATTCACAGTCTAGGGGTCACAATAAACTCGAGTTTGTATTTGCCCCATGCCTGAATTCCATTGGTCTCTCTATACTCTAATCGTAGCTTTCCCTCTCCTTCCCCTCCTTCGTACCTCCCACGGCTATACATCAACCCTTGGCAACTAGGCAAAGCAATGATGCTCCAACTATGGTTAGCGTCTTCAACAGATAAGTTAGTTCCCCTACCTCTTGCTCTGAAAACCCTTCAATTTCCTATTTCCTATTTCCCTCCCTCTTTTGAATTCCTCTATTTTTCTGTTAGTGTATGCTTATAGACAACCAGTCTCCATGTTCCCCTCCCTCTTTCCCTTCACCTTCTCGGCATCTAAAGCTTCTACGCACACCTCAAGGTTCCTCATCATCTTTTGCCAACTACTCCAATAACAAGCAACATGTACATTCTTTTATGGATGCTTCATCTGTCATTGTAGCCTATAGCTTCACCAACTAAGCTCTCCTTTCCTCTGACTTCCATGTTACCCTCCCTCATTTTGACTTCTTTGTTCTCCTCTTATTTTCCTTTATTGCTAGTAGTTGACTAGTCTTCCATGTTCCCTCTCTCTTTCTAGATCATCTACTATGACTTCTTAAGCTATGCACACATCCTCAAGGGTGGTGTCGTTTGTATTTTCAAACAGATGCAATCTTCTTTCACCGCCATTTGTTTCAGTGTGAATATTCCTCGACTATAGTTTTCTACCTTTCCCAAATTGCTAATCAACATTCTTAACTATTGATCCCATAAATTCATGCATCACTAGTGAAACTTGTTGTTGCCCTGCTAGTCTATCTTGCGTTGATAGTACTGGATTAGCAAAATGATTCCTAGTACAAAAGACATTGAATTGACTGAATGATATATATATAGAGAGAGAGAGTCAGGCTAGAATACACTCGAGTGTACAGATCGCATGGATACACTCAAGTGTGTTTGCATATCACGACTATTTTTTGCAAGATGTAAACCATTGATCTTCATTGTCATACTATAATTAGGCTACATACAAATTTTTAGTCCATTTGGATGAGTGTAAGTCACTCATCCGAGGGCAACAAAATCGACGCACGAAACTAATTTGAAATGCATAATTTTTGCGGTCTTTGTGACATGACCTATAAATGTCTAAATGTGCTCAAATTTTTTATGAGTTATTCACAAGATGATTAAGAAGATCAACGGATTAGATTTTTGAAAAAAATATTGCATCATGAATAACTACTTGTGTATTCTGTTCCAAATACACTCGAGTGTATTCTAGCCTCACTCTCTCTCTCTCTCTCTCTCTCTCTCTCTCTCTCTCTCTCTCTCTATATATATATATATATATATATATATATATATATATATATATATATATATATATATACAGATCGCACGCTACACTCAAGTGGTGTTTGCATATCAAGACTATTTTTTTGCAAAATGTAAACCATTGATCTTCATTGTTATACTATAATTAGGCTACATGCAAATTTTGAGCTCATTTGGTTGAGTATAAGTCACTCATCTGAAGGCAACAAAATCGATGCACGAAACTAATTTGAAATGCATAATTTTTGTGGCCTTCATAACATGACCTATAAATGTCCAAATGGGCTCAAATTTTATATATGCGCTATTCACATGATGTTTAAGAAGATCAATGAATTAGATTTTTCAAAAAAATATTGCATCATGGAAAACTACTTGAGTGTATTCTGCTCCGGATACACTCGAGTGTATTCTAGCCTGACTATATATATATATATATATATATATATATATATATATATATATATATATATATATAGAAATTCTTGACGGTATCGAGCTGGAACAACCTGTTCTTCTTGAATACCCCGATTCAAGGCCAAAGAATTTCCTGCTGCTATCATATAATATTCATCTCTACTTGGTGATAAATAAATCATCTGCGCTTCTGCCTCTTTTGATTTTTCAGATATTTCATAAAACGGACTGATATATATATTTATATATATATATATATATATATATATATATAGGTACGTACATATATGTATGTATGTATGTATATATCTATGTATGTATGTATATATATATATGTATGTATGTATGTATATATCTATGTATGTATGTATATATATATATATATATATATGTATGTATGTATGTATCGGAATTAGGTAAATTTTATTCTGAAACCCTCGATTAAATAGCTTTTGGGACAAAAATACAATGTAGTCCTTACCACTACATTACACAACTAAAACAAGACTGACTTGTTTCTATCTATCTATACATTGGATACTATTGTATAGAACCTTATTAATCTTGCCTGCTAATCTTTCCGTTCCCTTCTTCTTTGCATTATGCTTCCTGTTGTTCCTTTTCTTCCAGATGTGAAAGTAGAAAGTTGATAGCAACAGCTTTTCCATCCATTCTTTAGTGACGATCATCCTCTCCACTTCACGTAGCTGCATCGACTTGAGCTTTCTCTGAGTCCGCAACAGCTTCCAAACCTCTCTAGTATAATTACATGATTCAAATATGTGCTCCTTCGTCTCATGATCCTCTTCACACAGCAAGCAGGTGTCATCTGTACCGGGGTACCACTTTGCAACCTTGTCTAAGGTAGCAAGTGAGTTATGTACTGCCCTATACACGCACATATCCCACTTCGGGATTCCATGATCATACCATATGAATCTTGTGTTGTGTTGATTGGCCTTCGGTCGAACGAGCTCCCATAGCCTGTCCTGCTTCACCTTCAAGGTCCAATCCCTCCTGCCATCGTCTATGCTCTTGATTTCCTGCCAGACCTCTGTCATCCTGTTGATTACCCTCGAATAGCCTTCTCTGGTCCTTGGTTTGAAATCCAAACCTTTGGGGTAACGAGCTCTCATCCATTTAGCCCACAAAGAGTCATCCAGTAAGTATTTGAAAACGCGTTTTGCTGTACCCCAGTCTGCTATGAGTCTCGGAGATTTCAGTCCCACTCCTCCTTCCTTCAGTCTCACCAACCTGCTGTACTTCATTGGGTGGACTTTGTTAGCCCAGACAAAGTTCGAGATTGTGATTTCCATTCTGTCTAATACCGCTCCCAGGATTTCACCCTGTTGAACCCAAAAAATCAACAAGCCTTCAACTGCAGCTTTTGTCAGTGTAATCCTTCCTGCCATGGAAGTTTTCGCAATGGGCCACTTGTTTATAAGCTCATCGAGTTTGTCTGAACACTCCGCAAAGTCAGAGACTTTCAGGTTGCCTCCTGCCAACGGGAATCCAAGATATTTAGTGGGTAGCTTGCTCACAGTAATGCCCATCGCCTCTTCTATTTCCTCTGAGATCCTTTCACAATTCTTAGACAGGAAGAGTTGAGTCTTCTGTAGGTTTGTCTTCAAGCCAGTGTCATCCCCGAACCTCTTCAGTAGATGTTTCAACTGAGTCATATAAGCTTCCTTTGCTTGCAAAAAGACCAATACATCGTCAGCAAAGATGAGATGACTTAGCACCTTTGTGCCATGAACTGTATAAGTAGCTATCTTCTTCGATCTTTCCTCTCTATCCATTAGTCTAGTGAAGTACTCCATTACGATGGTAAACAGTAATGGTGAGAGGGGATCTCCCTGTCTCAATCCATTGCCCCCTTTGAATATGCCACACGGAGACCCATTAACAAGAACTGAAAAGTGTGTCGTTGTAACACATTGTTTCATCAGATTAATCCATCTTTCTTGGAATCCCATTTTAGACATAATCCACCATAGAGAGCTCCAGTTGACACTGTCGTATGCCTTCGAGACATCCAACTTCAAGCAAGCCTTCTTGTGTCCCCTTAACACATTAAAGTCCAGAAGGAATTCCCCTGCAAGCAATGCACAATCACTGATACTCCGATTAGTTATGAAGGCCCCTTGATTATCTGAGACTATCAACGGAAGAACCATCTTCAACCTCTCAGCCAACAGCTTCGCTATCACCTTGTATTGGACATTACAACATGCTATTGGTCTAAAGTCAGCCAAGGATGATGTTGTCTTCTTCTTCGGAATCAAAACCAAGAAAACATGGTTGACTTGTCGGAGCAGGCAGCCCCCCTTCATGAACCATATGATTGATTTACATAGATCGTCTTTGATGACCTTCCATGCCTCTCTATAGAAATGTGAGTTGAAGCCGTCCGGACCTGGCGATTTATCAGTACCTATGCTCCAGAGGGCCTTCTTAATTTCTTCTTCATTGGTTTGTCTACAGAGAATATTATTGTGAGTAGTTGTGAGTTTATACCTCCATTGGATATCCTCCTCCTCCATATCCACTGCCTCCTCGTAGCTTTTATTGTAGAGTTTCTCATAGAAATGAGTCGCTTCCCTTCCCAGCTCCTCTTGACTATTGAGGGTCCTGCCATCTTCATCAATCAACTCTGCGATAGTATTGAGTGCTTCTCTGTGCTTGATTGCATTATGGTAGATTTTTGTGTTGCGATCACCATCTTGAATCCACTTCTGTCTACTCCTCTGCCACATGAAACTTTCTTCTGCCTTCTTAAGATCTTCCAGTATGTGTTTAAATTCCAATTCTGTATTGATAAGGTTTGCATTAAGCGGATCACACAATAGCTGACTTCTGACCTCCTTTAGCTCTTTCTTGTTTGCTTCGATCAATATGGGGATGTTAACATGTTCCTTCGACCATCTCTTAATTGCTCCTTTGAGTCGCTTGAGCTTGTTGGCGAAGATACAGATTGGATTCCCTTCCATAGGTTCGACCCAACTTTGTGCTACCAGCTCCTTGTAGCCCTTCCACTTTGTCCAGAAATTAATGAAACGAAATGGTCTATAGCTCCTGGACTTCTCTCTCATTTGCATTAGTAAGGGCGCATGATCGCTTATGTCGGCAGACAAGGCCTTGATGTAGGTGCTTCCGAATAGCTCCAACCATTTAGTATTGACTAAAGCTCTATCTAGCTTGGAAGCGATCCTTTTACCTGGTTTACCTTCGTTGTTTCATGTAAATATGTCCTCCCCTTGCATAGGCAAATCACAGAGCTCTGCTTCATTAATTAGTTGATTAAACGACTTCAGAACTACCTCTGGTACCAACCTTCCTCCCCTCTTCTCCTCTTGGAGTCTAACATTGTTAAAGTCCCCCATGATCATCCATGGGAGTTCTGTCCACTTTGCTTGTGCCAACAGTTCCTTCCAAAGGGACTGCCTTTGCGAATGTAGGTTGAAGGCGTATACAGCCGAGAACAAGATCTTCAGTCCACCCTTGTTTGTACAGATGGACGAGATGACCTGGTCATCATTGACCTCCACCTCTACCTCCCATGCGTTCGGGTTCCAACCTAAACAGACTCTGCCCAACTCTACAGAATCATGGTTAGTAATGTGCTTCCAACCATTCGGGAAAATAGAGGAAACACTCCTATTAACTCTCTTAATCTTCGTCTCCAAGATAGCTGTCATTGAGACACCACTGGACTTAATCCAGTTCCTTACCTCACGCCTCTTGTCCGGGTTGCAAACACCCTTGACATTCCACGTGAGTACAGACATAAGGATTTAGCGTTTGTTCCTGGTGCGCCTACCAGGCACCTTCTCATTCCCCTCTGTCGGGGTCTTCTCCTTTTCCTTATCTTTATCCTTTCCTTTTTCCTTCTGTGGTGATTTAGGGTTCTTATCAGAATCCAAGATTTTGTCTATGACTTCCTCCGTCTCGCTCAGAGAGCCGAAAGAATTAGCATCCACTTCACCTTCTTCTTTATCTCCTGATGTGCTAGCTTTTTCGATAGAGGCGGTGTTGTTGTTCTGTTTTGCTCTCCATGCCTTCTTGGGTACTTGGAAGCCATCGTCATCCTTAGCAGGTTCAGTATCCTTCATCTGTGGGCACTCTTCGTCGCCATGTCCGAACACACACAGCTTGAGAATTTCTTGGGGACGAACTCGTACTTGATACTGAAGGGGATTGCTTCCTTGCCCGGGACATTAACCCAAACCTTGTCAGGGTTGGACTCCTCCGCTTCTATCTCGACTAGGACTCTAGCTTCATCGGTGCCTTCTGTTTCTGTAGCCCTCGTCTCCACGTGCAACACCTTGCCTACCCCTGAAGCTATCGTACCCGCCGCCTTCTCCGTCCACATCTTGCCATTCGAGGGGATGCGAATCCAGATAGGGACCGAGGACACATCTGTCTTCTCCAGTGGATCACCGTATGCGTAGTGCTTCGTTATTACCAGATGGCTATCAAACCATCGTGGTCCACTGTTGAGGCATGTCTTCTTGTCCGCCGCATTAGAGAATCGGATTACGAAGAATCCCTTCTCTTTCGAGATCACATCGAAGTCGCCTCTTGGTTTCCATACTCGTCTAATCCAAGCCAATAGGTGGGGGTAAAAAGGACGTTTGCCCATGACGTAGATCGAAACTGCGAATTCCCAGACGTCCTTCATACGTCCACATTCCTCCGCATCAAGATCTACCATCACTTTGCCATCCTTCTTGGTAGGTTTAGGGAATTTCAGCCCCACACACTCCTCTGGGGCCGGAGTTCGTTTCACGATCTCTGTCCAAGATCTCTTCTTTTCCTTTCCGGCAACATTCTCCTTCGTTGTTTCCAGGTTTTGGTTAATTGGTGGGGGTCGTGGTGGTGTGGTGGTGGATGGGTTGGTGGATGGGTTGTTGGGTGGGTTGGTAGAGGTGGGGGCAGTAGCCGCCGCCATGGCCGCCGGTCCTCCTCAAGGTCGCCCAGGCAATCACTGGGAACCCTAAGAGAAGGAGAGGGCGCGCGTATGTATGTATGTATGTATGTATGTATATATATATATATATATATATATATATATATATATATATATATATATATATATATATATATATATATATACACACACACACACACACACACATATATATCATCTAAGCCTCAATCCCAACCATGTCAGGGTTGGCTACATGGATCCTTCTTTCCCAATTTGCTCTGTTATGGATCATTCTAATCAAATGTAAAGATCCAAAATCTCTCTTTATAAGCTCTTCCCACATTTATTTAGACCTTCCTCTTCCTCTGTTCACTATTCTTGACTCAACAACATTGCTTCGAATAGGTGCATTAGTTGGTCTACGTTGCATGTGTCCATACCACCTCAAGAGACCCTCACGCAACTTGTACTCAATACTCACCACCCCTTTGTTCTAGGTATAGTTCTTTCTCAAGTGATATTTTCTTGACTTCCCACATCCATGTCATCATACGCAATACTCACCACCCCTTTGTTCTAGGTATAGTCCTTTCTCAAGTGATATTTTCTTGACTTCCCACATCCATGTCATCAAAAGCTACATTCAGAAGTTTATGAATTTAATTCAACCATACAGATTGAAAGAATATCGTTTAGCATAAATGTGCTTTAAAAGTCACAATCATGTTATATGTGTATCATAATGTACCTGGCAATTTCAGCAACTTAGAACTGATTAGAAAACATACATCTTCTTTCCATGTATGATATACAAATGTCTGATCGACATGCTTTCTGAAGCATATCTAATCCATGTAGTAGACATCATATCGATGCGAAAGGATTTTCTAATAAGATAATGCTGTCAATTCAATCACAGTGTGGGTACAAATATATCGATTTGTTCTCATTTTTCCCGAATTGTTGACCAAACATTGACCTTTAAATGGTTGGTTTTTATATATTCTGACTTTTTCAGGCAAGCCGAACAATTGTTCCCTCTTGAAATATTGTGCTCTTAATAAGCCATTGAAAACATGTGAGAAACTTATAACACAAATGATAGTCAATGAATGCAATAACATATAATAACAGACTAATGTATCATTATGGATACTCAAACATATGCAATTACATGGAAAGGTTTAATACACAAAATCATGCTGAAAAAATGGACTAGCGATGAAAAGGATTTATAGAAGGCATACGCTACTTACAAGTCCCAGATCCACCTGTCCACAAGACCAAGCTTCAAGAGATTGCCTGGTAGATGCACTGTAGTTTTTGTATTTGCTTTCAATGTCAATATCCTGTATCATAAAAGCATAACCAATTGAGATTATGATGAATTAAATGCCAAAGGAAAAATTATTCCTTGAAATGCCTAGGAGAATAGTGGCCATGCCAACAAGTAGAGAGATGAAAATAGCAGGACAGATAACAATTAGAATACAATCATACAACAGCTCCCTATAAGATGATTGCCAAAGCATATCAGGTCAACAAGGAGATTCAAACAAGTGCTGTTTTGGTATGAAATCAGTTGACTAGAACTAGGGTAGACGACGAGGTCTAAAAGGGAGGTAATTGAATCATAGTAGTGAGAACTCATTGAAATGGGTTGCAGTAAGGAATTTCACAACAAACAAAATAACATCCATTTGTGCCGGTCAGCATACCGTAATTAGAAACATTTATAAAATGGACTATTGAGTGTGTTTCCTTGAGGGTGTAAATGGGCAAGTAAGGGTACACCCTGAGCTGGCTCTGACACTTTTCACATTTATGCATAACCCTGACCCATCCCAAATAGGTGTATAGTCATAACTCATAAGGAATGGCATGTCATTAGCAGGTAATTGGATATCAATTATAAAACCGCCGTTATTAGAAAGAAAAGATGTAATGTATTGATAGCAGTGAATGGCAATACTAATACATCAAGATTGTTTCTCGATTTCATAAATCATAAAATGAAGAAATATCTTACAAGGTTTAGCTTCTAAAACAAAATAGGTACTGAACAAGTCAATGTAAGGTCTAATTCAGGTATAAAGCACGAGTCATCATACTAAATGTTTTAACAGATGTGGATATTAAACACAGAGACCAGAGGTAAATACATAATGATAGTAGACAGTCGTTAATCAACTTCAGAAACTAATGAAGGTTTCAAGGACTAGCGGATCATGAATCATGTCTGACCGTTTGACAACTCCAACATGGAGAAGGGTCAGCAGATCGGGGCTTCACATATCAAGGGTTTTAAAAAAAATGAAAGCACCTCTTATCTGAAAGGGGTGGTTCAGACCTGCCCCATGCAAAAGAAAAGAGAATTGATGACCGAGCATTCATTTAAAAGTTGTTTATTTGTGATTCTGTCCTGGACTCATGAATATAGAAAATATAAGATCTCTGTTGACAAGTGTGGGGGACACTGTAATATTTTGTTGTTGTTGTTGTTGTACATTGATATGTACACCCCTGTCCAATATATAGGATAGGAGGCAATTACAAGGAAGCGGACTAAACCCTAATGGGCCAAGGCAAACAAGCCCATGTACATAATAGACTAATTAACCTATTAACTAAATAGGCTAATACTTTATAACACTCCCCCTCAAACTGGAGCATGGGAGAACACATGTCCAAGCTTAAAGTTACATGACTCGATCAAACGATAAATGATAAATGAAAGATAGACATGTCATTGCCCATACAAAAATTATTACTCATTCAGTCATTCTTAAACAATACTTCCTAACTAAACATACGATGACACACGCCTCTTTGAGATGTGTTCTGCAGGCTGGAAATGCTCGAGTTTTGAAGGTCTTCTTTTGAAGTGCATCAGGAGCAAAGAATATAAGAAGCAGACAATCATAAATACCATGACTATGCCATCTTCATTGGAGAGGAATGTGTGAGTGGAATAAGCGCACGTCAACACATCCCACATACATAACATGGCAGGAACGGGGAGATAGTAATGTCGATGCAGCAATAGTGGTGTCTTCAAATCGTCTGAGAAGTGTAGCTAACTGGAATTATTACATAAGACTACAGACGTGCATAGCGTGGCACGAACACGCTAGACGAGATGTTGAAGTGTCGTCTCAACATGTAGAAGTAGCAGATGCAACACGGAGAAGACATAACGAAGTAGCTCGGTGAAGATAACTCTGGATGAATCTTGCAGATACAACATGTACAAGCTAGAAGATAAAGCGCTTTGAAGAAATCTGATGAAGAAGCAACCTTTTGTCTCACTATTAACACCAGAGGGAACAAGAGGCCGGAATTAGCCGCAACAACTCTTGTCTTGACTCATTAGGACGCAGCATGGATGATCAACTGAAACGTCATCAACACCAAAGGGAACAAGAGACCGAAATTAGCCGCAACAGCTCTTGTCCTAACGTACATAATGCAGTACGAACGCGAGAAGCTTGGTATCAATGCTGCAATGGAGATCCTTCAAGTCTGCCTGAAAGTGGAGAGCAGATCTGTTGAATAATACAAAGCTCCATGATGATAGCCTGGAATATCATCCCTCTTATCTTGTCTCTCTCCTCATATGCTCTCTCTCATGTTCTCCTCATACCCTTCTCTCTCTCTCTCCTCTATATCCCTCCCGCACACCAAATACGACGAGAGTGAGTTGATGGTGTGGAAAAGAGAAATATGACCCTCCCGCATGTGGAAGACGCACACATGATGGATGGGAGGGTGGGAAAGGAAAAAAGTAAAACGAGAGGTGTAGTATGTAGAGAAGAACATAATAAAGATACTATCAAAATAGAAACTCAGTAGAAAGAGGAGCACTACTAGAATGGAACTTGGTAGGAAAAGGAGTGGCACTACCAGATGGATCTCGGTAGGAAAACCGATAATCGGAGTCAATATGCAAAACAACCTATTTATAAGATCTAGATAGAGAAATTAAATGGATCTTTTCTTGACCCGGGGTGCGAGGCCGAGCCCCTGTAAAAAAAATTGGAGGTCAAAAAATAATAGGATCCGATTAGGTATTGTAGAAGAGATAGACCTTTGGAGGATGTCATAACTTGTATTGAAACATGCTACTTGCAACACCGTGTAGGTTGTGGACACGTCGTGTAGATTGTTGGGAGTGAGAGGCGGACTCTGGATTACACGCCGTGTAGCTCGAAAATGACTGACTCTTTGCAACACGTCGTCTGGGGATCCTACATGTTGTATAGGATGTCAAAGGCGTAAACCAGATCTTCGCCGACACGCGTATTGGATGTCAACACGCCGTGTAACTTGCGATATGGGCAAACTCGAAGATAACAAACTCTCCTCGACACACCGTGTTGGTCTTCAACACGTCGTGTGACTTGCGATTTGGACGAACCTTCGTGTCGTCGAGCAAATTCTGGACAGCTACACGCCGTGTAGAATGTCGCTAAAGCATGATCTGACGGGAAATAGTACTGTCAAGGAGACAAAGAACCTCAGGAATTAGCACCATGGGTTAACGAGAATCAGCGTCGTCTTTTGTAATCTTGTAGATCATCTAAACATGAAAAGAGGAGGCTCCTTGCTTGACCACGACCTAAACTAGACAGGTAATAGTGACGTCCAGGGACCCGAGAAGTGGATCAATGAAGTGATGGGCGGACGTCGGCTGGGCGTATGCGGCATGGAACAAAATTCCGATCAAAATTGCGAAATTTCGCACGAAATTTTGTTTTTTTTTCAATCGGACATTGAAACGTCAGTTTGCATGAACTGGTCAGCAATTTTGCGAAAATTTCACAGCTACAATCGAAATTTCGCAAAACAGGGGGTATTTTAGTGCAAAACGGCCCTGTTTAGACCTTGATTGGGTTTGTCGGGACTTTGATCTTTTAGCAATTTTTTTGTGATATCTTGATCTCGAAGGTTGCTTTACTTGATTCTAAGGTATGTAAACCCCCTCCCTAGCCCATCTACTACTACTTTTTTTTACTCCCTGTTAGATATATCTTAATAAATACTCCAAAAATCCTAAATTTCTAAGTGACATTTCTCTTAAAATTCTCAAGATCTTGAAGTGAACTTGTAAATCTAAGAAACAATAGTGTGAAATACGTATATCTATACTTATTTTGAGAATCTAATCAATATATTTCATATATATACACAAAATGGCTACAAAAGCTTTTTTAATGGAAGTACTTATATTTTTGTATTTTTCACTTATGTAACACTATATATATTATAATAGTAGCCTTATACAAAATGATGTGTAAGTTGTAACTTGTAACCCTAAATATATTTTGTTATTATTCACTTATGTAACCCTAAATATATTATAATAGTAGACTTATACAATAAATATACTGACCTACAATATTGTAACTTGTAAGTTATAAGTTATAACTCTAAGTTATGAGGTCTATTACTCTAGTAGTTTTAACTTGAAGTTTGCAAGTTTGTAAGAGTCTAACTGTTTAACATACTTGACATTTCTATTCATTTGTGCACTCATTCATCAAGACATGGAACACACCCTAGCCTCTAAACATATAAATTTAGTATACAATCTAGTGTCTATGTTCAAACATTGTGTTTGCAAAATTCCATAACTTCATTCCTTCATTTCGTCATTGAAATTGCCATCAAAACTCTGTCGAAATTGTTCAGCTTCCTTCACTTACAAATGTGGGACACCCCCCCACATATCCAATATGAAATATCATTGCATATTTGAGTAGATCTTGGCGATTAGATCGTCCTGGTAAATTTTCATGATTTAATTTGCTTATTTGGTCGTCGAAATCGTTAGGGTCGTAAATATCAAATTTCGGTCAAAATTTCAAAAAAATTCTGTTTCTTGGCCATCGGACATGACATCAAAATCGGACATTTAATTCTATGGTATGTCGTTACCGGACTCGAAGGTAGCACGGGTCGGAGGACACGGTGGATAGAGTTGTTGGAGCTAAAGGCGGATGTTGGCATGGTTGCTTCATACGGAGTTGTGTGACGAACGGATCTTCTCTGAGGAGATCTTAGGCAAAGTAAAAACTTGACAATGACGGCCACAAGACAAACTCGGGGGCTACTTTGACTATGGATCAAAAAGGATAGATGGTCGTCAAGGATGGCGTTGGCACATAGATGAAGATCTATGTGAAAGAGGAAGAGTGGCGACCATGGAGGCCGAGATGTACCTGGCGGGCGGGCGGCCTAAGCCATGGAGACAACAGTTGCTCGCAGGCGGGGCTCTCTCTCCTGTTTCTCTCTCTAGGAAGGAGAGGTGGCGGATAGGGCAGGATCAAGCATGGAGAGATGAGAGGGAAGCAAAGGTGGCAGCTAGGGTTAGATCCCCAGGGAACGCTCTAATACCATGTTGATAAATGTGTGGGACACTGTAATATGTTGTTGTTGTTGTATATTGATATGTACAACCCTGTCCTATATATAGGAGAGGAGGCAATTACAAGGAAGCGAACTAAACCCTAACAGGCCAAGGCAAGCAGACCCATGTACACAATAGACTAATTAACCTATTAACTAAATAGGCTAATACTTTCTAACGATCTGGATATCAGAAATAAGTGTTCATGACAAGATTCTGATGAGCATCTCTCATCACTACAGGGCAAGAAGCATAAAGTCATACAGCAAACCAAGATAGTGCCTTTGATTGACATCCTTAGTTGCACATTTTAATAATCTTTATATTCATAGTTGCACATGGACCTAGTAGTAAACTCTGTTTACAATAGGCTAAAAGAAAATGGATGTTTTAACTTCAAAGCCTTGCTTATATGGATAAGAAATATATACAGTTACTCGTATTTATCCCATCAATTAATAGAATTGTATCTTATCGTTAATATAAAACCTAAATTAGGGAGATTGTGAAACAATTGAGAAATTTATGGGGATAAATCATGAATTTTATGAAATATAAATTATTGCAAATGCAGCGAAATCAAAGAAAGTGTACAAAATTTGAGTGGTGGGCCTAGGGAAAAGTTTTGGGCATAATCATGACTTATTTTATGAAGTCAAAGAAAATTGTGAGTAGGCCCAACTACTACAGTCGTGGATTGGATGCTCAAATTAGTCGATGTCGGTCCTAGTATCCATTCCAAAAACAGGATCAAGTCAAATTTGAGTCTTTTCGTGTACAAAATTTGAGTGATGTGGGCCTAGGGAAAATTTTAGGGCATAATCATGACTTATTTTATGAAGTCAAAGAAAATTGTGAGTAGGCCCGACTACTACAGTCGTGGATTGGATGCTCAGATTAGTCAATGTCGGTCCTAGTACCCATTCCAAAAATAGGATCAAGTCAAATTTGAGTCTTTTTCCTTCATTTCCTCATCATCTTCACCACTTCTTAACTTGGACTTGATTTTGAGGATTTCCACAAGTACAAACCTCAAATCAGGTCCAACTCGTATTCATAGTATTTTGTTCACATACCCAGATCCTCCTCGTCCTCATTTTCAATCAATTCAAGTCATAGGCTATTCTCAGTCAGAGCATAGCAGGGATCTTACATTGATATATGGATTCTCATACACATCATATTCATTGGGTCCTCTAAAAGCATGTCTTCAAACAACTAATCCTCAAAGTCCTAAGTGAGGGGTTGAATCTACATCTTGTTTCCGTAAGATTGGCTAAGCATGAAACAGAACAAACCCATCAAGGTTCCCTTGTTGTTGGAATAATAAAGCACCAGCAGTGTCAGCAAGGAGTGGCTCAAGTGGTCAAGCACAGTGTCCCCTAACAAAGGCACTCGGGTTCGAATCCTAGCTGCCGCCATGGTTTACCACACTCTTGGACGTTCGGCCTCCGTCACGGACATGGGAGGAGAGAATGCCACTCTTAATCCCCATAATGCACCAGCAAAGGATTGGTTACTTATTAGGAGGTTGAGGAAAGTGGCGAAAGTGCCAGGAAGTGGTGATCTTGGAAACTCCTATCTCCTATACTCGCACAGGGGACATGTAGAGTTCTGGATGTAATGTGGCATTGTTGGGTATAGTATGCTCTCATACAAATCTTTGGGAGTAATTCCCATGAATCATCTTGGAAGTGATATCTATTGTCAAGCTGAAAGAGAGGTAGTCCTAGTTCTCTATGCACTATATAAGGTTAATGCCCACACCAACATGTCATGATTTGGTGGTCATCTTACGAGGAAGGAGTTTGTGTCAAGTTATTGCCATGATGTGCGAAAATTATTGTGGCAACCCGACACGCTAAACGAGATTACTCAAAACAAAATGCCAATTTAAACACTTATTAATCGCATTACCCAAAAAGGTACAGAATTAAAATTGAATAAACTTTCCATTCATGCAAGAGAATATTTACACAAAGGTCCAACATCTTGCACATATATATAACCATACCAAGTATTTGTACATCTATTTCGTGGCCACGGTCACAACCAGTTTACAAAAGATATTGTCCACGTATTTACAACATGCACATAGGACAAGATACACTACCAAAAATTCGAGTCAATATACAACATTAAAACTCCCCGCCCGGACCTGAGAGTACAAGGACGACTCTAGGACACTACATAATCTAACCAACCTTCTAACTCCATTTCTTTTCAAACAGCTCCTCGCTACTCTACGTCTGACGGCACTATCGATCACCTATAAAGATGTGGTGACCCACGAGGTGAGATCCATGTTCCAACGAGAGATATAACTCTAAAGACATCAAATGCTTATCAGGGTTATGTATAAGCAATTTAAGCATATAGCATTACATAATTAAAGGATTAGATAACTTGCATAAAGATTAGGTATAGCCAAAGTCATGAATACAGTTGATTTCTCTTACCACATTATTAATCATCTACAAATTAAAAGAAACAAAGCAAGGATAATCATCCAATGTGATTCGTTAAGTAACCCTAGCAGATATACTACACGGTGGATTACACATTTTATTAAGCCATGGGTAGTTTGAGGCGTACCACTCAAACTACTAGTTGAACACTACGAAGTCGAAATCAACCTCGCATAAGATCTAGGATGACCGGAATCCTAAGATCTCTTCCCCTCGGTCAGTACGAGAACAACCGTATTGGCACATCGGCTCAACTGCTAAAACAGTCTAGCCCACCCTGGGTACACATGCCATAGCACTAGAAACCAGGGAATACAACCCTCAAATCCGAGTTACGACGCAGTCGCTCTCAATTACTTTCACATCTGAGACACGGCCTCGACCACTCTCCAAAAACATTGGGATCAAGATGACAGGGATATACCCTCCCTGCACCTGCATATACTCAACAGTATACGACTCTGAGCTCCTTTCGGATTACTCGTTTCACTATCCGACAAGTTATGACACTGGTATAGTTCTACGATTCAGGGCACTACTCGATTAGCGTTACACTTGATTAATTAAGTCAATTTATTGTCTATTGTTGTATCAATCAAGTTACATATCAACACCGAAAAGATTCTTACAAGATCATTGGAATTCACAACCTCAGAAGATATAAAACGTAATAAACGGTTCCATAGCACTCCTTCCAAGAGAAATTTAACCATTTGGTCGTCAAAGGGATTAAGTACCAACTAGAGTGTATCAAGCCATAAGTGTCACAATGTTCGAAACAACATCACTCTGTGTAATGGCATCATCAACAGTCAATATTTAACAAGGAAAAGTTATCATTTGCATTAGGATTTTCTTCCAACCATTTCTACACCACATAACAGTAGAGAAAAGCAAAATTCTACTACAGATTAACCACTAAACATCAATTTTCAAAGTATGGGTACCAAAACAACACTATGTGACACTTTTATAAGTCATTTCACCCATATTACGAATTTGAGGCCTTGCATGCTTAAAAGAACAGTTCAATAGTCAACAAATAATGTTCATAAAATCTGAACCATGGTCGACATGTACGGTCATCATTTAGCATACGAAACAATACTTATTGTTAACGTAAGGGAGACGGGATCTGTGTGTTGCACTAGGCAACGTGATGAACCCAATAGGGTTCTCCTCTCTTATTTATATTAAAGGGAAAATTACATGTAGGTACAGCAGTAATATGAAATATGAAATAAACATAAAGGAAAGATATATTAACACTCCCCCTCAAGCTGGAGTGTACACATTGTGGATGCCCAGCTTGCCACATAAATTCTGGAACACTGCTGGACCTAATGGCTTTGTCAAGATATCAGCTAGTTGATCTTCAGACTTGACATATGGTGTCACAACATTGCCATTCTTTATCTGATCTCTGATGAAATGACAGTCAACTTCTATATGCTTTGTGCGCTCATGGAAGACAGGATTCCTGGCAATATGTATAGCAGATTGATTGTCACACTTGAGAATCATGGGAGTTTGAATCAAAATCTTCAGCTCAGATAAGACAGATTTGATCCATTGTAGTTCACAGCATGCATGTGCCATAGCACGGTACTCAGCTTCAGTACTAGACCGTGCTACCACTTGTTGTTTCTTGCTTTTCCAAGTGATCAGATGATCACCAAGAAAAGTGTAGTAGCCAGATGTGGATCTTCTATCAGCTTGATTACCAGCCCAATCTGCATCTGCATAACCTGTGAGAGTCAAAGAAGATAGAGGACTCTTTGGTTTATAATAAGTGATCCCCTTTCCAGGAGTACTTTTCAGATATCTCAGAATCCTGCATACAGCTGTCCAGTGTGACTGTCGTGGTGTGCACATATGTTGACTCACTACTCCAACAGCAAAAGAAATATTAGGTCTTGTGACAGTTAGGTAGATTAACTTCCCAACTATTCTCCTGTAATGTCCTGGATCTGAATATGCAGTATCATCGTCCATCTCCTTGATGTGATAGTCCATAGGAGTGGATACTGGCTTAGAATCAGTCATACCTGTTTCCTGTAGCAAGTCAAGCACATACTTCCTCTGGGATAGATTTATACCTGCATGGGATCTAAGAACCTCAATCCCTAGAAAATATCTCAGTTTCCCCAGGTCCTTTGTGTGAAAGTGTTGTTGTAATCCTTCCTTCACACGTGATATGCCTGTAGAATCGCTGCCAGTAATCACAATATCATCAACATAGACAGCAATAATGATTGACCCACAAGAAGAGTTTGAATAAAATAGAGAGTGATCATTCATGGAACGAGAGAAGCCCATCTGTAAAACAACAGCACTGAACTTGTCAAACCAAGCTCGAGGAGATTGCTTTAGCCCATAGATAGCCTTCTTCAATTTGCAGACTTTCTGACACTCCCCCTGAGCAACAAAACCTGGTGGTTGCTCCATGTACACTTCTTCTTGAAGATCTCCATGAAGAAAGGCGTTCTTGACATCCAGCTGGAAAATAGGCCAGTCAAAGGTAGTAGTTAGGGATATAAGGATCCGCACAGAATTGAGACGAGCAACTGGAGAAAAGGTCTCAAAGAAGTCCACTCCATATGTCTGTGTGTAGCCTTTTGCTACCAATCTGGCCTTCAACCGCTCAATAGATCCATCAGGGTTGTGTTTGACTGTGAAAACCCATCTACAGCCCACAACTTTCTTTCCCGCAGGTAAAGTAACAAGATCCCATGTGCCATTGTCAATCAGAGCAGAGATTTCCACCTGCATTGACTGCTGCCAACCACTGTCCTTCAGAGCATCTAAGTGATTTCTTGGTATCGTAATGGAGTCCATCCCAACAGAAAATGCACGAGCCTGTGTAGATAAGTGCGACAAACAACATACATTTGATATGGGATGTCTAATAGTACATGAACGTATGCCTTTCCGGACAGCAATAGGAAGATCAAGGTCAGAAGCCTCTGCAGGAATCTCTTGAGTAGAAGATGACGAAGGAGGCTCATGGACTTGTGTCGCTGCCTCATTTGGATCCTGTCTACCTCGCCTGTGATAAACCTGGTTATAGGGCTGAATGATAGGTGGATCATGCTATATGTCCTCAACAATGATAGGTGGCACTCCCTCACTTGGCACATGTGGTGCCACGTGCTCGCTTGGAATTGTGGGTGGCACTCCCTCACTCAATTGCTCCCCCTTGCTCATAGAATTTGCAAAATATGGACTGGTTTCATGAAAGGTGACATCCTTAGAAACAAACATACGACGCAAACTCGGGCAATAACACTTGTAACCTTTACTCATACCAGAGTATCCAAGAAACAAGGTTTTCAAAGACCTAGGAGAGAGTTTGTCTTGTTTGGGATCAAAGTTATGAACGAAGGATGTACAACCAAAAACCCGAAGCGGAACATGAAACGGTTTATCCATAGGGCGTAAGACAGAGAAGGGAGTGCGTCCATGCAAAACAGAAGAGGGCTGCCGATTAATCAAAAAACAGGCAGTGAGGAGCTTCAGACCAGAAACGTTTAGGCACATTCGATTCAAACATGAGAGATCTAGGGATATCCAAAAGATGGCGATTCTTTCTCTCAGCAACGCCATTCTGCATAGGAGTGTGAGGGCAAGATGTGTAATGAATCATACCAACCGAACTGCAAAACTCATTCATCGCTTTCTGAACATATTCAAGGGCATTATCAGATTGAAAAATTTTGATATTGCAGTTAAATTGAACCTGAATTTGTTTATGAAAATGTTTGATAATGGAAAGCACAGATTCACGACTTTTCAATAGATAAATCCATGTCATGCGAGAGTAATCGTCCACAAAGGAAATGAAATAGCTAAAACCATTATAACTCTGGTTTTTAACAGGACCCCATACATCACTATGGACTAACTCAAACGGACTAGAAGCCCGATTATTGACACGAACAGGATATGATAACCGATGATGTTTGCCCAACTGACACGACTGACACTCTAGAGAAGACACATGAGCTATATCTGGTTCCAACTTCTTCAAGCTTTCTAAGGATGGATGTCCATATCTGCAATGCCACAGCAAGGGGGAACCACTCAGCATGGCGGAGGAAACTGGAGCAGGAGGTGGATGGCGAGATAGATAATCACCAGGAAAGAGGTAGAGATCACCTTTCCTAGGCCCCCCACCAATCATCTTCAAACTCTTGAGATCCTGTAAAACAAAACAAGAGGGCCCGAATGTTACTGTGCATTTTACAATGTCAATCAACTTGGCAACAGAAAGCAAATTGAATGGAAATTCGGGTACAAAATGAACAGATTTCAAATCAATATCTGGTGTAAGAGACACAGATCCACTAGCTACCACCTTCCTCACAGAACCATCTGCCAAAGTAACAGATGGATGAGGAATATATGAGTCAAGTGTGCGGAGCAATCTCCTCATACCAGTCATGTGCTGGGAGGCGCCAGAGTCAACCACCCAGGGATTTGCGGATCCAGAAGCCATAAAAGATGTAGCCTGATTACCCGCTGTAGATGCAAGGTTTGCTGTAGAAGAAGATGAGGCGCCCATATTCCAATGTTGAGTTGCCTGAATAAATTTGTCATATTCCTCCTGAGTAAGTGTGATGCCAGAAGAACTAGAGCTCGCAGCAGTAGAGTCTGAAGTGGCACAATTGGCAGCTCCAACAGGTGGGGCTGCAGGTCTCCCATGTTTCTTCCAGCATTTCTCGACAGAGTGCCCAGGTTTGTCACAGAAAGTACATCTAGGACGAGTCCCACGTCCTCTGCCCAAGCCAGGTCTGTCATACGGTGTAGGTGCAGGTCGTCCTCCTTGTACTGCTGCAGCAATAGATGCATGAGAATCTCCATAAGGAACAACAGGAATAGGATCAACTGACTCAAAGGTGGACTGCTGAATCCTAGAGAAAGCTTTTGCAAGGCTCGGTAATTTATCTGACGCAAGGATCACACTTCTTGCTGAACCAAATGAGGGGCTAAGTCCAGATAGAAATTTAGCAGTGACAAGATCATCTCTATCCTTAATCTGCTCAGCAACCGTCACTGGATGATAGTAGCTCAACTCCTGGGAGATAGCTTGAATCACACCGAAATACTCTTCAAGTGGTCTATCACCCTGTCTCTCTGCAAACAGACGATCATAGATCATAAACTGGCGAAGAGCGTTCTTCTCTTGAGCATAGTGCTCCTTGACGGCATCCCAAATCTCCTTAGCTGTAGAGTAGAACATGAACCTGGAAGCAATAGAAGGTTCCATGCTACCCCATAGCCAAGTCTTCACTAGGCTGTCAAGACGTTTCCACTCGGCATAGTCTTTGTCAGTGCGAGCGAGGGGTGCAGAATCAACGAACTTTGCCCGATCTCGCGATTCCAAGACAGTATGAACCGCATTCATCCATAGCAAAAAGTTCTTCCCATTGAGCTTGATAGGAATAGGTGAGACCTCTCCATAATAGGTCTTATTCTCCATAATGCAATTGGGATATGTGTGACGGAGTGATACACGTCACAAAGAAGGCTGAGTGGACGGACAGATACACGTCCCGTGACGGAGAGATACACGTCACAACAAGAACTGGATAAGGGATGCGTTACTGACGCATCGACAGCCTTCAAGCGAGAAGTTCCTAATCACACATGAAGGAGATGTGATTAGGAAGGCACGATGGAAGAGACGAGACCTCCGGTCAGGGCTTTAGAGAGTCGTTGGATCAACTGGAAGTCCCCAAACAGCAAGTTTGGCCTCCAAAAACGAACCGAAAAGTTGCTGAAAACTTTCTGAAAAACGTAGACGAAGCCCCGGTGCCGAGCTACTGAGCCTACGGTAGCATAGAGAGAGCCACCGGAGGCCCAGCGGCAAGAGACGAAGGCGGAGAACCCCTAGCCGGCCAGGAGCAGCGGCGCCGGCAGTGTGAAGGGGCCCCGCTGCTGCCGCACGCCGGCGGCGAGCAGAGATGTCGCACGGGCGGCGGCAGCGGCCTGGAGAGAGGGGGGCCGGCGTCGGATCACGTTGCTCTTGATACCATATTAACGTAAGGGAGACGGGATCTGTGTGTTGCACTAGGCAACGTGATGAACCCAATAGGGTTCTCCTCTCTTATTTATATTAAAGGGGAAATTACATGTAGGTACAGCAGTAATATGAAATATGAAATAAACATAAAGGAAAGATATATTAACACTTATAAAGGCTATCATCTAGCATTTTAAGAGTTCTAATTACAACATGCATATAGAAAGATAGGCAAGAGCTGCATTCAAAGTTTATAACTCGCCTGAAGGGTGAAGGCAAACGTCCAAACAGCAAAGATCATGAAGAAGAGAAGGGAAAACCCAAGCTTTTTCCTCCAAAAGCTCCAAGAATCTCCTATCCTCAAGAATGGGGTAGATCTAGAGTAAAAGAGAGAAGAAAAAGGGTTCTTCATCCATATGCTCGAGATTCTAGCTAGGTACATTATAGGTTCCGCCTAAGGAAGAAGAGAGAAGAAGGAAAACATCATGAGAACAAGGTAAGGAGGGAAGATCTTACATGTGAGGAACAAGGAATAGAGCAAGAAAGCTTCAAACAGTCTAAGGAGAGCAAGATTCGAAGTTTGCACCAACATGCATCCACGGTCAAATAAGGTCTCAACCCTTAGAGTCCCTCACATTGCCTACCAATGGCTCCTCTTCGTCGGGTGATGGCCTCTAAAGGTTTTCCAGCAGCAAGGACGGTGCAAAAGGTTCGTTAGAGATTAGGGAGGGGTGATTATAGTTGGGATGAAAGAGAAAGGTGGTCAAAGGTCAAAAATAGCTTTGCCATTGGTCAAAGGTCCGGTCTCCTTCGGTTTGTATATTCAGAACCTCCATCAGTTGCAGCCACTTAGAAGGAACCATCCGAAGACGTACCCCGACCTACCATCAGAAGGCGCGTTCCTACGAGCCATTGGAAGGCGCACAAAACTAGCCATCGGTAGGTGCACTCCGATCGGCCATTGAAAGGCGTATTCCAACCAGCCATGGAAAGGCGCGTTCCGATCGGCCATATTAGCCATCGGTAGGTACGCTCTGGTCGGTCATCGGAAGGTGTATCTCCACCAGCCATCAGAAGGTGCACCTGACTAGCCATCGATAGGTGTGCTCCAATCGTCCATCGGAAGGTGACTCAACATCACCTGAAGGTTTGTCCAGGACAGCCATCAAAGGGCTCACTCAAAACCATCTGAAGGCACATCCAGAACAACCATCGGTTGTTTAGCCCAGCAAGCATCTGAAGGTATACCTTCACATCTATACAAAACTAACATTAAGGGTTGATATACTTATGCGACACGTTTAAAAAGTGTTTCAAAACAATGAAGTTTTTTTTCCAGATTATCAAGAATATCATGGAGTAAGGTAAAATTCACAGTTAAATTCCTGGAAAGGGGAAATTGCAAAACATGAGCAAACGAAGTCCAATTTGGACCAAAATTGAAGCATAGCTTTGCCAACTGATATCAAAACATAATCTAAGATTTAATTACGAAAGTAAGCACTCAATTAAATCAAACAAGTATATTCAAACATTAAACTAGGTCAGGGGTCTCCAACCATAAACCCTTAACAAGGATTTCGCCTCAAAAATTCTAAGCAAACAAGGATGGGTACTTCCCACGCATCTCATCCTCTAACTCCAACGAAACTTCCTCTACACCATGATGATGCCACAACACCTTCACTAAGGCTATATCCTTCTTCCTCAGCCTCTGCACACGCCTATCTAAGATCAAAACTGGACCCTCAACATAAGAATCATCATCCAACTTCACTTTCACTGACTGTATCGTCTGCTCTGTATCGTGGTGGCACTTCCGCAACATGGAAACATGAAAAACATTGTGTAACTTGTGCAACTCTGGTGGTAACTCCAGCTTATATGCCACCTTGCCAACTTATGCTGCGATAGGATAAGGTCTCATAAACCTAGGAGCCAACTTACCCTTCTTACCAAACCTCAGCACACATTTCCAAGGGGAAACATTTAGATACACGTGGTCTTCAACTTGAAACTCCAACGGTCTACGGCGATTATCGACATATGACTTATGTCTGTCCTGAGCTGCCTTCAATTGTTGTTGGATCACATTGATCTTCTTTGTAGTCTGCTAAACTAACTCAGGACCCAATAGTTGATATTCATTTGTTTCTTACCAACAAAGAGGTGACCTACATCACCAGCCATACAAAGCCTCGTATGGTGCCATGTCTATACTCCTATGATAGATGTTGTTGTAGGCAAACTCAATCAGACTCAAGTGAGTATCCCAACTCCCCATAAAATGAAGGACACAAGCTCTCAACAGATCTTCTAAGGTTCGTGTGGTCCTCTCTGATTGGCCATCTGTTTGTGGGTGGAAGGTTGTATTGAACCTCAATTGTGTCCCTAACGTTGTATGCAGATGTACCATCTCATCAACATAGATTTGTGCCAACTTCTCAACTATGTAGGTGGTCTTGACAGGAAAAAAGTGAGATGACTTTATCAACCGATCCACGATCGCCCAAATGGAATCATGAGCTTTGGTTGTCCTTAGAAGTCCCACCACAAAGTTTATAGTTATATGATCCCATTTCCACTGCGAAATTCGCAAAGGATACAATGTCCCTACAGACTTTTGATGCTCCGCTTTGATTTGTTGACAAACAGGACACTTGGCTACAAACTCTGCCACATCATGCTTCAAACCTGGCCACCAATACAGATCTTTAAGATTTACATTTTTGTACTGCCAGGTTGCATTGCATATATTAAGGAATGAGCCTCCTCAAGTACCATCTCCCTCAGACCACCAACTTCAGGAACCAATGTCTAGTTGTGAAAGCATATTGTCCCATCATCTAACTCATGAAATTGATCGTGCTTGCCGCTGCCAAACTCTAATCTGATGTTTTGTATCACAGTATCATTCTTTTGCACATCTCTGATCTATGATATCAACGTTAGCTTGACCTGCAACTGTGCCAACAACTCTGCCAATAGATATCATATACTTCCAATTGTACATTCATCTGCCAAAGCGACACTAGCATATCTCGCTTGTAACAAGCCATGGAGTGCAATTATGCAATATTTGTAGATGAGACAAAGATGACTTCTGCTCAACGCATCAGCCACTACATTTGCCTTTCGAGGGTGGTTGTCTATCGTGCAATCATAGTCCTTAATCAACTCCATCCATCTTCTCTGCCTCATGTTCAGCTCCTGTTTTGAGAAGATATACTCTGAAGATTCTTGTGATTTGTGAAGATTTGGCATTTTCTCCATACACATAGTGCCGCCAAATCTTCAATGCAAGAACCACGATTGCTAACTCCAGATCATGAGTTGGATAATTCTCCTCGTTTTTCTTAAGCTGTCTAGAAGCAAAAGAAATCACGTTCTTGTCCTACATCAGCACACATCCCAACCCATTCTTCAATGTTTCACTAAAAATGATGTAGCCTTTCCCCGACTCTGGCAACACTAACACTGGAGCACTAGTCAACTTCTCCTTCAGCAATTGAAAAGAACGTTGACACTTGTCATCCCAAATAAAAGAAACACCCTTCCTAGTCAACCCGGCGGCTAGGGTTCCCTAGGAGGAACGTGCTCTAATACCATGTGAAAGAATATTGCATTGAACTGATTCGATTAATAAAAGAGGTACATCCTTGTCCTATATATAGGAGCAAGGGAGAAACCTTGAGACTTGTGTCTCAAGTAATCTAAACGGGCTGAGACACTAAAGGCCCACTAACTAATTAACCTATTAACTAAATAGGCTAATATATATTCTTTAACAACTTCGATATCAATAACATGAATACTTTATTATTATTACCATACAGAATTACTAAGTATAGAAATACTCCAATTGACTGATACTTACATATCGGAATTTTTTATGCTAACAAAGTCATATATTATATTATTACTAGTTATAGAAATTTGTACTAAGTATAATCATTTCTGAGTATACATATACTTGGTTAATTTATAATTCTAAAAGTTCAGAATATCTGGTTATCTATACATGTGTGATATTTGTGTATAATTATGTAAATAACATACAAAAACTAAAGCATCTGCTTTTTAAAAGTGTCTGCTTAAGCGCCTGAAGCAGCTACAAGGTAATGTACACTCGCTTCCTAATTTCCTCTTTTAAAACATTGGATGTTGCAAAGAAACACTTCTCTCATGAGATGCTTTTTGTCTTTATACTGTCTATGATAGGCTATTTTCTGAGAAACAAGACAACAAGTCTCTTGAAGATTATTTTGGAGTCATACAATCTATCTAACAACAGTTGAGTTTCTATCAGCATCTGACAGGTGATTAGTTGTTTACTTGTGACAACATGTTTTCTTTCTGGGTTGAATCCTATGTTTGCACCTACAAGGAGTGTTATACTTGTTCAAATAAGCTTCCAAGTCTACAGGAAGCATATGTTAGGATTCAACGGGATGCTTTTGAACCCATCTCTACAGTTACAAGATCGCAGTTTTCCTCATCTTCTGATGCTCATGCCTCTCACTGCCATAGCTGAAGGAGGCAATCATGGTCGTGGCACTGGTTGTAGTCGAGGCATTTGTCTCTAATGTACCTTTTGTGGATGCCTTGGGCATGTAGTAGACCGTTTTTATTAGAAACATGGTCACCCTCCTGCTACAAACTCACCAATTGGAGCTGCTCACTATATGGGATCTATAGATAATGCAGGAAATATACCCTTCGGCCTTGATTGTCATCTGATGTTACCCTTTCCCTAGATGAGTATGAGTGATTGGTGTAGGAAACTCATAATGTCTCTGTCACTTCATCCACTAGATTTACAACCAATCGAGTGTCTATCACAGTAACCAGGCGGCGTCTTTTCTTGCTATTCGTCCCGTGCCTTCTTGGGTGGTGGATTCTGGAGCATCTCAACATAGGACGAGTATGAGGTTATTACTGATCTCTCATGATTCTCATGTTCCCCATTCTTCTGTTACTTTAGTTGATGGCTCTATAAGGCAAGTCCAAGCTTGTGGCTCTGTTCAACCAACTCCTTCACTTATATTGCACTCAAATCATTATGTTCATAGTTGGTTGATTCTTTGAAAATGATGAGTAACTTTTGGTCCTTTTTTTCATAGGACCTCAAGAGTTTGAAGACCATTGGTAAGGGACTTGGGAACAATGATCTCTACTTTTTTCATAGTGATCGTCTAGTTCCTTCGTTGCATACTTCCCTTCTTGGATGCTCTCTGTTAAAGTGGCATTGTAGCTATGGTCATCCGTCTTTAGAAAGTTTGAAGTTGGAGCCTAATTTATCTTCCATATTCTCTATTGGGTGTTAGTCGTGTCAGATGGATAAACAACGTCATGTGTCTTATCCTAGTCGTGTCAATAAACGCATTGTGCGCCCTTTTTAAGTTGTTCATGGTGATGTTTGGGGTCATGTCAAAGAGTCGCGTTATAATCGCTATCATTATTGTGTCTTTTATTTGTTACTTCTCTCGCATGACACGGATCTATCTTATGAAATCAAGAGATGAAGTTATGTTTATTATCAAGATTTTTCTAAGTTAATAAAAGTTTATTTTGATTGGAACTAAAACTCTTAGTATTGATAATGTGTTGGAAAATGTTCAAAAAGTGGTATCTATGTTGTGTGATTTGGTTGGTATGACGTATCAGACTTATTGCCCCATACACCCAAACAAAATGGGGTGTAGAGCGCAAGAATCATCATTTGCTTGATGTGGCTAGGATGATGTTGTTTCAGTCTCATGTCCCTAAGAGATTTTGGTCTGACGCTCTCCTCACAGCTTGTTTCTTGACCAACCGTCAATCTTCTTCAGTTCTTCAAGGTGTCACCCCTTTTTTAGTTCTCAAACCTAGTGTGCATCCTTTTCCTATACCCCTTTGAGTGATTGGATGTATTGTTTTTGTCATGTGTTTCTCTCATGCTGACCAATTGTCTCCCTAAGCAGTTAAGGTTGTGTTCTTAGGCTATTTGAACACTCAAAAAGGATATACATCTTATCGTCTCAGCCTTTATTGTGTGTCTGTTTTAGATGTTATTACTATTCATGAATCTACTCGGTTCTTTGGTGACCGTGTCATCTGTGAGGGGTAGCTTATTGAGATAAATGTAGAAAGAGAACTATTAGAGAGTCTATTTATTTATGTTATTAAGTGTCTTTGTAATATGGGCCCAAGCATGTCTTGGCCCATTAGGGTTAGGTTGTGTCCTGTATGCTTCCATGTTCTCCTATATATAGGAGTAGGGTTTTATCTTCTTAATACAACAATTAGCCGTCTTTTATTATCTAACATGGTATCAGCACAATAATCCAACCCTAAACCTAGAAGATACAAAAATATTCTTTCGTCTGCGGGTGACAGCCGCCTTTTTTGGCTTGGCCGCCCGTCGAGCATCTATTCAGCTTTTGTGATGTGTTATTCTCTCGCCACTGTATTGTTGTCTTGCCGCCATGAGACACTTTCCTAAATCCCTACCGCAAAGTTCCCCAGCCCCCGTGAAAACCCTCCTGCAAAAACTCACGCAATACCCAAATACCGCTGCTCTTACTATCGCTACTTCCGCCCAGCCTCCTGCTAATCATATCTTCGTCGTCGTCCCCTACTCGTTGGAAGACCTGCGCTCCACATCCTCTGTCATCTCCAATTTCATCAGCACCTGGGATGACCTGCGCAACCTGTTGGACTTTATCAACTCCTCCATAGATTTCTTCTCCGCCGAACTCGATACCGGCGGCCCTTTGTCGCAGTTGTCCGACACCAAAATCCCGCAACCAGTGTGTGGCTCTACGCATGAAGCGAGACGACGCCAAAGAGGAGAAGCCAGCCGCTGCTCACATCCCAAGCATCGTGTGACCGTCGTCACAGGCACTGAATACTCCCCCTTCTGTGTCACAGGCGTTGAATAAATCCCCTTCCCAAATTTGACACAATCAACGTAGGACAGCAGACAAATCCAAATCATTCGGGCGATACCTTGCGCTTCTTTTGTCAGGTCGTCACCCTTCATCTGCGCGGCAACAATAAACCATCTATGAAAGTTCGACATGATTTACCAGCCAAACACCGCAGGTGTCAAACATCGGTGTCACCCACAAGGCCACATAGCCACCCTGTTGGGCCTGCTACAGCATCAACCCAGGCACATCATTTATTGTCGTCATCCACTTCTTATGGGAGTTCTTTCATCATAGTGGTCTTCGTGCGTGAGTATTCATGTCGTACAGTTATGCTTCCATAGGCGCCAAGCACATCACGTTATTGTTGTTGTTCTAAAGGCAAAACAAAAAATACTGCTTCCGCAATACATGATCATATGAGGGCATCTTTGGATTTTAGCCAGAAAAGTTGTGTACTGCTACAAACATTGATCGATGCACTTCTTGAAACAACAATGAAGATTCGATTTTCTCTATTCAATGGCCTTCATGGAAAATTTTGCTCGATTTTCCTTTGAAAATCTATGTAGACTTTTTTCAGGCGGCCTCCCCTCAACTCCC
The DNA here is from genome assembly GCA_963693085.1 of Alisma plantago-aquatica. Classification (NCBI taxonomy): domain Eukaryota; kingdom Viridiplantae; phylum Streptophyta; class Magnoliopsida; order Alismatales; family Alismataceae; genus Alisma; species Alisma plantago-aquatica. The sequence goes on along the minus strand of OY856410.1, from coordinate 1,380,254,089 downwards.
GCCCACTGAGGGGCAGTGGGACCCCCTAATTGAGGGGGCACACCCCCCAAACCTCCCCGGCAGTGCTACGGCCTATATTTCTTTTAGGGATGTTTCTTTATCATTGTCCACCCCAACCACTTTTGGTTCTTCCGTGGTTGGTGTGAGGGGGAGAAATAGAGGAGAGATGAGATGAAGGAGACGAGGAAGATTATATTATGTTGCTTTATATTTTTTGTGGATCTTGATGTACTTGTTGAAGAACTTGTAGACTTCTACTATTGACGCTTATTGTTATATACTTCTTGGAGTACTTACTATCTGGAGCTTCATGTCTACCGCTTGCTTTTTCAAGCGGATGGTCTTCTATCCGGCTACGTCGATACTACTTTCTACTTTTTGTCTGTGCTTTATTTGCACGTGGACATTGTCCATGCTTTGCGCATGTTGACTCTTTACTTGTCTGTATCTTGTGCACGTTGACTTTCTACTTCTGTGTGCCAGCACTCGCATGCTTGTTTGTGCCTTGTGCATATTGACTCTTTGCTTGTTCGTGCTTTCTTTGCACGTTGTGACTGTGAACCAACACTCTTTGGCCTTTTATACTGTGAACCAGCACCCTCTGGACTGCGACGATAACGACTATGATGAAGACTCCGACGTGTTGTTGTTGTTTGCTACTGCTCCAAATGTCATATCCATTTGATTAAAAAGCTTCTGCTACCTGTTTGCGACCTACACCTGCAAACTTGCAACATACTTCAGATTCAGATTTGGCATGCTTGCATATATTCTTTGGATTATCTACTTGAGGAGTGTCTGAGTGATTAATTGTAATTTTAAGGGGGAGAAAATTCTTGTATGGGCTTGGTTTATCTGTTTATTTCTGTCTCTATGTTTTTAATCCGACTATATTTGCAAGCTGATTTGGGATTCTCCCAATTTCAGCTTGAGGGGGAGAATTAGAGAGTTTGTTTATTTATGTTATTAAGTGTCTTTGTAATATGGGCCCAAGTATTCTGGGCTCATTAGGGTTAGGTTGTGTCTTGTATGCTTCCCTGTTCTCCTATATATAGGAGCAGGGTTTTCTCTTCTTAATACAACAATTAGCCGTCTTTTATTATCTGACAAGAACCACTGCCATCCTCTCATATGAAAGAGAGAGAATGAGATCCACCATTACCCATTGTGAGTGATATAGAGCGTGTGAGCCAGATCCAATCTTGGATTCCCCATCATCCACTCATTTTTTTCCACAAGTTTATGGACGGAGAGCTCGCAGTGGTTCAGAGGAAGTAGAGACATATTTTCCAATGGACAAAACACCGTCATGGGATACTCTTGAGGTACCTAGTTATGCGGTAGAGCATATTGATTCTTTTGTTTCATATTTGCATCTTCCAATTGCCTCACGTAAGGATGTGCGTTCGTGTATTATTTGACATCTTGTCACTAAGCTTGTCTCATTTATCTATTCCTATTCAGACTTTTGCTCTCCAACTAGACTGGTTATAGTTCCTAAGTATTTTGTTGAAGTTGTACAGCACCAAACTTGGATTCCCCATCATCCACTCATTTTTTCCACAAGTTTATGGACGGAGAGCTCGCAGTGGTTCAGAGGAAGTAGAGACATATTTTCCAATGGACAAAACACCGTCATGGGATACTCTTGAGGTACCTAGTTATGCGGTAGAGCATATTGATTCTTTTGTTTCATATTTGCATCTTCCAATTGCCTCACGTAAGGATGTTCGTTCGTGTATTATTTGACATCTTGTCACTAAGCTTGTCTCATTTGTCTATTCCTATTCAGACTTTTGCTCTCCAACTAGACTGGTTATAGTTCCTAAGTATTTTGTTGAAGTTGTACAGCACCAAACTTGGATTCAGGGTATGATATTGAAATGGCTGCCTTACATCAGAATGATACTTGGGATTTAGTTGATTTGCCCCTTGGGAAATCTGTTGTTGATTTTCGATGGGTTTATATAGTTAAGCGAAAGGTTGATGGTTCAATTGATAGATTAAAAGCTCTTGTGGCTAAAGGCTACACCCAAACTTATGGTGCAGATTTCTTAGAGACTTTTCCCCAGTTGCAGGACTTAATCCTATTCGGATTATTATCCTTGTTGTCACTCACTTTCCTTGGCCTCTTTTCCAGCTAGATGTTAAGAATGCCTTCATGGTGATTTGGTGGAAGAAGTCTATATGGAGCAGCATCTTGGGTATGTTGCTCGGGGGGGGGGGGGGGTTCAGCGTCACTCTTATTCCTTTTGGATTCCATCGCTCAGCTACTCATCACTCTTTGTTTCTATTCAAGTCCTCCGTTGTTATTGTTGTTCTTTCTGTATATGTGGATGATATTGGGATTACATGTGATAATTTACATTGTGACTCTAAACTCAAGCAATGGCTCTAAACACAATTTCCAATAAAAGATGTAGCAAGTTGCAATCCACTCTAGGTATTGAGTATTCCCGGTTCAAGCAAGGCACTAATCTTTCACAAATAAAGTATGTTTTAAATCTGTTGAATGAGTCCAGAATGATAAATGCAAAACCTGTGTCTACACCGATGGACTATCATACTAAAGGTATCTGCTCTGTCGATCTTGATTATCCTAATCCAGATTTATATAGAAGGACGGTTGCAAGTTGATCTACCTAACAGTCACACGTCATGATATGTATTATATTGTGGGTGTGGTGTGGTGAGTCAGCATATAATACTCCAAAGCAGAGCCATTCGAGTGTTGTTACTAGTATTCTATGATATCTGAAGGGGGCACCAGGAAAACGTCTTACTTAAAAAGTGATCATGTAGCATCCCCATTGCAAATAGTAGGTTATATTGGTGATGGTTAGGCCGGTGATGCTAATTAGGGAGCGGTCTACTTCTGGATATTGTGTCCCTAGGCTCACACTTGATCACCTAGAAAAGCAAGAAACAATGTTTAGGCTACAAATCGTGCTATGCCACATGCTTGTTGTGAGTTACAATGGCTGACGTCTATCTTGTCGGAGTTGGGGTGTCTTGTGAAAGCACCAGCGTCGTGGATGTGTGGCAATCAAGCGGGAACACATATTGCAAACAATCATGTGTTTCATGAGAGGACAAAACATATTGAAGTTGACTGCCATTTTGTTCCTGATCTAGTTATGGTGAAGCATATTCAAACTCCACTAGTTAGAACTGGGCAACACAGTGCAGATAATTTCACCAAGCCTCCCTTCTTGATATCTTTAATTATTTGTGTTCCAAGTTGGGCATGCATGATGTCTATACTCCAACTTGGAGGGGGAGTCTTAGAAAATAGGGAGTTAACATTCTTTTGTTAATCTTTTCTCTGATATTCTATTTATTTTGTCCTCTAACTGTACTTGTACCTTCCTATTTCGCTTATATAACAAAAGGCCAAGGATCGCAAGGTTGTGCGATACGTTATGCCAAATCCCTATTTCCACTAACAAACTCTAATAGCAACCATTTGAATTAGGTCTAAAATTTACCTTTAACTTCAGTTAGACTATGATTTATTACAAAGCAAACAACATGAGGATTTTTACACATACAAGAACATTCTAACATACTTGTTAAAACTTAAACATTCACGTGAGAGCCCACTATTGTGGAGTTCGCGTTAGTCTCCTTACATATTTACCTCAAATAATTCCGTCAATGGATCCTTTTTGGTAAAGGATTGTATTCTCCTCCTCCTTAAGTTCCCTTGAAAGTTGTCGAACTCTGACTTGATCTTATAATGGGTTTTCTCTAGGATATCCTCTAAAAAAAGTTCTGTAACAGGAAAGGTAAACCCCTGCAATGCAAGTTCACGTCAGTAGTCCATATGTATTACATTTTGATGCTGCTAGAAGGGTATTATAGACTTATCAGAATCCATATCCATACCGGTATATGAATAGTAGGTGCATCACCAAAGTATTTTGAAAAGAGATCCGCATTAATGGTGGCACTCATCAAAATAAGCCGAAGGTCTGGGCGTCGAGGAAGAAGATCACGCAAAATGATAATAAGAAAATCCTCATTCATTCCTCTTTCATGTATTTCATCGACTAGCAAATGACTAACACCTGCCAAATCAGGTTCTTGTACCTACAATGCAGACAAATGAAAAGCTATGCTACTTAACATACCTCGATCTAGCATAAGAAGAGGAAGAGACATTTGTGACGGAATGCATCAAGAGTAAATTTATCGACTTTTAGGTAGCATAGGAACTTACGAAGTAAAGTTGTGATGCTGAAAATAACTTGAAAATCAAAATCTTGTGAGAACTAAAAATTCAGCGGCTTTGTATGGAATCTTTTGACAGAACATAAATATTTAGGGACTGTGTGTACGTCTATGCAGCCTTGCAGTTGAATAGTCATGCATTTTGAGCAGGGCCATAATTACAGTGTAATTCTATTTAAGCTGTTCTTTTTCACGCATAAGGTGTCACAATTTATTTTATCCGAGCTGTGAGCAAGTAGCTTATGGGATAAGGGCCAAGTTAACATCACCCCTTTTTATATTGTGCTTTCAAATTTGGCTAATAACAGGAGGTGCTGGCCTTTTTTCCCAAATTTCACACGCCAACAACTCATTTCCAAATGACCACGTTTATTAACGCTGATGCCCAGCCCTTGCAAGAGGCCCGGCACATTATTGTTTTTCTATAAGGTTCCGCATTAGTTTTAACTTTGTAGTTATTTAAAGAAGATAAGTGTAGGCCTAAGTCTAGTGAACTGTATGACTTTACACATAATATACCCTATGTCATGAAGATACATAATCGTTTACAAACTTCCTGAACATTTCCATATTTGATGCTCCTCAGCATCTGATTTAGAGGTGTGAAATGTGGTTTCGCAATGCAGCGTTGAGAGAGGCCATAGGCCTTCTCCCTTTCTATTAATAAGAGAAACTGGATAATTTACATAGAGGTCCAGCAGGATATAAAAATTACAAAATAGAATAAATATGAAATATATCAACACTCCCCCTCAAGCTGGAGTGTACACATCGTGTAGATCCAGCTTGTTGCAAAAACTCTGGAAAGTTGTTGGACTCAATGGCTTCGTAAGAACATCTGCAAGTTGATCTTCAGACTTGACATGTGGAGTCACAACAGTTCCATTCTTGATCTGGTCTCTGATAAAGTGGCGGTCAACTTCAATGTGCTTAGTACGTTCATGGAAGACTGGATTCTTAGCAATGTATATGGCCACTGCAACTCACAACATGCATGTGTCATTGCTCTATACTCAGCTTCCGTACTAGATCTTGCCACAATATTTTGCAATGTGATTGTCACATCTGAGTTCTATAGGAGACAAAACAGGAATTTTAATTCAGAAAGTACAGATTGAACCCACTGCAACTCACAACATGCATGTGCCATTGCTCTATACTCAGCTTCCGTGCTAGATCTTGCCACAACATTTTGCTTTTTGCTTTTCCAGGTAATAAGATGATTCCCCAGAAATGTGCAATATCCAGACGTAGACCTCCTATCATTCAGATTACCAGCCCAATCCGCATTTGCATAACCAGTAAGAGACAGTGTGGATACAGGAGTCTTCGGCCTATAATAGGTGATTCCCTTACCAAGTGCACCTTTTGAGATATCTCAGAATACGACAGACAGATGTCCAATGAGACTGTTTTGGAGAGCTCATATGCTGACTCACCACTCGTACAGCAAAAGAAATGTCAGGACGTGTACTATCAAATATATTAATTTTCCCACAATTTTCCTGTAATATCCTGGATCTGGATAATCAGCATCATCAGTCATCTCCTTCACATGATAGTCCATAGGAGTAGACACAGGCTTGGACTCACTCATACCAGTTTCCTGAAGTAAATCCAGCACATATTTTCTCTAAGACAAATTGGTATCTGCATGAGATCTAAGTACTTCAATGCCCAGAAAATATCTCAGTTTTCCCAGATCCTTTGTGTGAAAGTGCCCCTGCAAGCCCGCTTTCACACGAGATATGCCTGTGGAATCACTACCAGTGATAACAATATCATCAACATAAACAGCAATAATAATAGATCCACCAGAAGAAGTAGAATAAAATAAAGAGTGATCAGTAACAGAATGAGAAAAACCCATCTTTAGCACAACATCACTGAACTTGTCAAACCAAGCTCTAGGAGATTGTTTCAATCCATAGATGGCTTTCTTCAACCTACACACCTTCTGACACTCCCCCTGAGCAACAAAATCAGGTGGTTGTTCCATGTATACCTCCTCTTGTAGATCACCATGAAGGAAGGCATTCTTTACATCGAGCTGAAATAGAGGTCAGTCAAATGTAGTAGCCAAAGAAATAAGGATACGCACAGAATTCAGACGAGCCATTGGTGAGGTCTCAAAAAAATCAACCCCATATGTCTGAGTGTACCCCTTTGCAACCAATCTAGCTTTCAATCTCTCTACAGAACCATCTGGATTATGTTTTACTGTAAATACCCATCTGCATCCCACAACATTTTTATCTAGAGGTAAGTCAATAAGTTCCCAGGTGTTGTTATGTAACAGAGCAGACATCTCAACATGCATAGCATGTTTCCAGCCAATATCCTTCATAGCATCAAGATGATTTCTTGGAATGACCACAGAATCAATCCCAAGAGCAAAAGAGCGAGCCTGCTGAGATAACTTGGACAAACAACATACATTTGTAATAGGATGTCGAATAGTACAGGAACGGGTACCTTTACGAACAGCAATGGGAACATCAAGGTCAGATGGTTCTTCAAGAATCCCTTGAGTAGAGGAAGATGGGGAGGGCTCAGAGACTGGAGTCGCTACCTCATCTGGATCTTGTCTGCCTCGTCTGCTATAAACATGTGAATATTGTTGAATTTGTGGACCATCTGCTAGCTGCTCCTCTTGAATGATAGTATAGTCAGGAATGATAGGTGGCACTCTCTCACTCTGATGTGGTGGTGGCACTCTCTCACTAGCATCTGATGGTGGCACTCTCTCACACAATTGCTCCCCCTTACTGGGAACACTAGAGAAATATGGAGTGGATTCATGAAAAGTCACATCTCTAGACACAAACATACGACGAAGACTTGGACAATAACACTTGTACCCTTTGCTAGTGTTGGAGTACCCAAGAAAGAGTCCTAATTGACCTAGGAGATAACTTATCAGCCTTAGGATCAAAATTGTGGATAAAAGAAGTACAACCAAACACTCTAAGAGGAACAAGGAAGGGTTGATCCTTGGGACGCAAGACAGAGAAAGGAGTATGTCCTTGAAGCACAGAAGAAGGTTGCATGTTGATAAGAAAACATGCAGTAAGGAGAGCGTCAGACCAGAACCACTTAGGAACATTAGATTGAAACATGATTGTCCTGGTAATATCAAGAAGATGACGATTTTTCCTCTCTGCTACCCCATTCTGCAGAGGGGTGTAAGGACAGGATGTACGATGTATCATCCCAACAAAACTACAAAAATCAGCCATGGCATTTTGAACATACTCCAAAGCATTATCAGATTGAAGAACTTTAATATTGCAATCAAATTGAACTTTAATTTCTTGATGAAAATGTTTGACAATAGATAGCACAGACTCTCGACTTTTCAACAAATAAATCCAAGTCATGCGCGAAAAGTCATCCACAAAGGAGATAAAATAACGAAAACCATTATAACTATGGTCTTTTGCATGACCCCAAACATCACTATGGACCAACACAAAAGGACATGACGCCCGTTTATTGACACGACCGGGATAAGACATTCTATGATGTTTCCCCAGTTGACAGGACTAACACTCTAAAGACGATACTTGAGACAATTCTGGTTCTCACTTTCTCAGGCTCTCTAATGAAGGATGTCCATATCTATAGTGCCACAGTAAGGGAGAGCCACTCAACAAGATAGCTGGAGCAGGACCAGAAACTTGGCGAGGCAAACTATCACCGTGGAAAAGGTAGAGATCACCTTTCCTAGGCCCCCCAGCAATCGTCCTCATACTCTTAAGATCATGTAACACAAAACAAGGACCAAAGGTTACCGTACATTTCACAGTATCAATCAACTTAGCAACAGATAGAAGATTAAAAGGAAAAGCAGGCACATAATGTACGGATTTAAGATCAATTCCAGGAGTCAGAGAAACAGATCCACTGGCTAACACTCTCCTCACTGAACCATCTGCTATTGTTACAGATTTGTGAGGGATATGTGAGTCAATGGAGTGAAGAAGTCTCCTCATACCAGTCATATGTTGTCACGCTCCAGAATCAACGACCCATGATGAAGTAGAACCATAAGCCAATAAAGAGGTAGCCTGATTACCAGTAGTGGACGACAAGTTGGCTGAAGATGATCCCAAGCTCAGATGTTGTGCAGCCAGGATAAATCTATCATATTCCTCCTTGATGAGTGTGATGCCAGAAGGACCAGAACTCGAAGCAGGAGGCTCAGTAGACTCAGTAGTGGCAGCATAGTTTGCTTCTCCCACAGGTGATGCAGCAGGTCGACCATGCTTCTTCCAGCATTTCTCAACTGTGTGTCCAGGTTTGTCACAGAAAGTGCACTTATACCTATCTGTCCTCCTCTCACTGCAGCAGCTACAGAAGTATGAGAATCTCCCTGAGACGAGACTACGGTAGGATCAACATGTTTAAAATTTGCCTGTAAAATCCTTGAATAGGCCTCTTCCAAGCTGGGAAGTTTATTAGAAGCTAAGATAACACTGCGGGCTGAACTGCACGAAGAACTCAGACCAGACAAGAATTTTGTTGTAATCAAGTCATCTCTGTCTTTGACTTGTTCCTGGACAGTTACTGGATGGTAGAAACTCAGCTCTTATGCAATACCTTGAATCACTCCAAAGTATTCTTCTAAAGGTCTGTCTCCCTGTCGTTCTGCAAACAGGCGATCATATATCATGAACTGACGAAGCGCATTCTTCTCTTGAGAATAATGTTTCTTCACTGCATCCCAGATCTCTTTGGCGGTAGTGTAGAACATGAACCTTGAGGCAATTCCAGGTTCCATGCTCCCCCACGACCAGGTCTTCACCAGACTGTTATGACGCTTCCATTCAGCATAGCCTTTGTCAGTAAGTGCAGGAGGATCATAATCAACGTGTCTCGCCTTGTCGCGTGACTCCAATACAGTATGGACAGCATTCATCCATAAGAGATAATTCTTCCCGTTCAGCTTGATGGAGGGGATAGGAGACATCTCACTGTAGATGGTAGATGCCCTGGTGTCCTCCATGATTTGACGAGAAGAAGAGTGACGGATTGATACACGTCACAAGAAGATATGGGTGACGGGGAGATACACGTCACGTCACAAGATCAGATGCGTATCTGATGCATCCACAGCCCCCAACTGAAATTCCCTAATCACACATGGAGGAGATATGATTAGGAATTTCTTACGTACCGACGGACCCTCTGGTTTGGGATTTAGAAATCCGTTGGATCAACCGAAGGACCCGACGATCCGGAGATAGAAGAGAAGGGGGACGGCGGCTACGGCGCCTGGCCCGCGAGACGGCTGCTCTGCCCGCTTTGGGTCGACGACGCGGCGACCGGGGAAGGCTGGCAACGTGCTCTGCTCACGCAGGAATTAGTGTTCACTCCGTCGCATTGTTCACTCAGTGTACTGTTCACCGCCGAAATTACTGTTCACTGTCGGAGTTACTGTTCACCGCCGGAGATATTGTTCACGCTGGCGACCGGCGGCGGCACTGGGTTGTGACGGCTGGGTAGAGTTAGGTTAGGAACCTTGCTCTGGTACCATGTGAAATGTGGTGCCGCAATGCAACGTGCAATGCAGCGTTGAGAGAGGCCATAGGCCTTCTCCCTTTTTATTAATAAGAGAAACTAGATAATTTACATAGAGGTCCAGCAGGATATAGAAATTACAAAATAGAATAAATATGAAATATATTGACAAGAGGAAATTATGTTGGACATCCAAATTTTGTCAAACAGAATTCGCTGGGATAGTTATTCTTTAGAAAAGTGTTCAACTTTTTATTGTCCTTGATTACTTTAGATATGCACAGAATCCAATTACTTGTTGCTGATTTGGTTTGACCAAGTTATACTATAGCTAAATTTTGTGGTTGGATACCACATTTGAGGAAAGCATAACCCTTTCACCTTTCCCAGAGATGGATTGATGCTTCACCATTATATCATATCACAGCCAAATCTGACTATCAATTTCGGATCCCAAATTTCTTTTCTTCATTTACTATTCCTCTGTTTAAACAAACTGTTGGAAATAATGGATGGACACTATATTCACAATGTGTGAAGAGAGACCCCTCTTCTGTATATAGGAGAAGGTGGACATGACTCTAGAGACTTCAGTTCCAGACCTGATTACACTTGACTAGACTCTATATGGGCCTACAGACTCCGACCCATATATGATATGACTTGTCTTTCTAACACAAACAAACACACACACACACACACACAAACACCATTGTACATAAGTCCCAGTAATTACTTGTGAATTTACTTCTCAATTATATCAATAAGGTTAAGTTTGCATGTTTTAGTTAGTTTGTGTAGTCATTTAGTCAAATCTTTTACAAATAAACAGACTAGAGATTCGTCTAAGTGGAGATCGTGTTTCAAAAGAACTGGTTATGACCAGAATATTCCCTTACTCAACCCTTTTCTCTGGGAAACTTTGCTGTTAGAGGGTACAAGAGCCACTATTTGCCTACACTTTCTTCTACTACCCAATTTCCTCAGGAAAAAAAGCAACAATTCCTGGAAGGCTGGAACCTTATGCCATGTTTTAAAAAGAATGCAAGTATGAATGGAAAACACTTCATCACCAATCAAATACATGTCCCCAACATTTATTCTTCACAGAATTTTAAATACTCGATCCCCTCAATAACCAGATCACCAAGTGTCTTGTGTGCACTCCTGCGCTAACCAGTAGAGTAGCAAAATTGACTAGACTTTAAACAAACTGTAGCTGTGGTCCAGTTAATGCTATATAACGGCTGCTCCAGTCTATATAGGCCTGCTAATATGGCTTTCCAATGAACACTTCCCAACCACACTGCACATGTATCTCTATCCCCGGTTAGCTGTAATCGCCATAGCTTCCTCATTGTCCCATTAAATGCGTCCTTGTGCCGCAAAATCCTTTCGGACATGAGTCTAACTCTATGCTGCCAGTCGTGTACATTTCCTAACTGCTGACTACGTGTCTGCCACATACCCAAGCATGAACGGTTGAAAGCCACAAATTCCAATAAATAATTGAAAGCCGCCCCCTTTCACTTGAGCAAGAAGAAAAAGAGGCCAATTTTATCGCTTAGGGGCTAAAAAAGAAGCAGCAGAATAGCGCCATTGCGAGATTGGACCAGCCAAGGACCATCTCTGCAATTAGCAGGCCACTTTAATATATAGAGTCCCAATTTATGAGCAAAGCCCAGCTCAGCAATAGAAGACCTTCCTGGACCTCTCTCAAGGCCAAGAGCATGGCTAAAGGGGGATCCACATCAGCAGCTGCTCAAAACCAAAGGATAAACCAAACTATTGGGGATTACAAAATTCAAAGTGGAACAGATTAAAATATGATCATCATCATAATCATCAACTAACCTCAATCCCAACCATGTTGGGTTCTGTTACATGAATCCTTCTTTTCTAATGATATTTATTACAAGTCATATTCTCATCATCATTATTTAAGCCTCAATCCTAACTGTGTTGGGATCGATTACATGGATCCTTCTTTTCGATCTCTGTTATGGGTCATATTCTGATCAAGATGTAAAGATTCAAATCTTTCTTTATAAGATCTTTCCAAGTTAATTTAGGTCTAACTTGTCCTTCTTTTAGTTGTGTTGGACTCAATAGTATTGCTTCGAATAGGCGAGTTAGTCGCTCGGCGTTGCACATGGGCATACTGTCTCAGACGGCCCACGTGCAACTTGCCCTCAATGCTCGTCACCCCCACTCTGTTCCCGATATAGTCATTTCTCAAGCGATCTTTCCTTGTCTTCCCACCCGTCCATCTCAGCATACACATTTCAGCCACATTCATTTTGTTGAAATCTTAATTCTTCATCGCTCAACATTCGTCCCATATAGCATGATTGGCCCTATAAAACTTACTTTTCAATCTGAGATGGATCTTTCGATCATATGCTAGTCCACTTGCACTCCTCCATTTCAACCATCATGCAGTGATCTTGTGACAAGCATTATCTCAGACATCACCATCCATTCGAATAATAGAAACCCAAGTAACAAAACTTGTCACTTTTTGGTACATCCACTCCATCCAAAGTTCTAGAATCGCTAAAGTTGTAATGCACATACTCAGGTTTGCTTCTACTGATCTTAAATCCATTTAATTCCAATGCATTTCTTTAAAGTTCAATTTTATCATTCAATCTTTCTATGGTTTCATCAATATCACAATATCATTAGCAAATAACATGCACCAAGGAATATCGTCATGAACCTGCTTTATCAACTCATCCATAACAAGAAAGAATAGATATGGGCTTAGTGTTGATCCTTGATGTACCCAAACCGTGATAGGAAAAGTTGTCGTCTCTCCTCCAAGAGTCCAAACACTTGCAGTTGCATTATCATACAAACTTCAATCAAGTCAATGTATTGGATTGGCACACTTTTTTTCTCTAAAACCCTCCACAACACCTGCATGGGTACTTGATCATAATCCTTTTTGAAATCAATAAAAATCATAGGAAAATCTCTTTTGTTTTCTCTATACTTCTCCATAAGCATCGTTATTAGTTTAACCGCATTTGTTGATCATCTCCCCGTCATGAAACCAAAGTAGTTGTTTGCTATTTGTGTTATCGATCTAAGCCTTTGCTCAATAATCCTCTCCCAAAGCTTCATAGTGTGACTCATCAACTTGATAACTTTGTCTGCGCAATTTTGAACATCTCCTTTGTTCTTGTAGATGGGGACTATAGTACTATTTCTCCACTCATCTGCATTTTCTTGGTCTTCGTGATCTTATTAAAAAAAATTATTAACCATATAGCTCCTTCATCCCCCATACTCTTCCCTACATCAACAAAATATTGTTTGGTCTGTATGTCTTTCTCATTTTCATCTTTTTCAAAGAATTCTTGATCTCAAATGGGGAAACTCGGTGTGTGTAAGTGAAGCCTCTTGTATTCATGTGATACGCGTCATTAAGATTATTCAAAGTATGTCCATTCAAAAGCTTGTGTAAGTAGTTTCTTCATTGATTCTTGATATCATCATCCTTCACCTACACCTTACCATCTTCATTCTTGACGCATTTTACTTGACTCAAGTCTCTTCCTTTCCTTTCTCTTATATGAGTCATTTTATATTTTTTTTCCCTCTCATGTCCAACTCATGATATATCTCCTCAAAGTACTTAGACCTTGCCTATTGAACTAATTTCTTAACTTCATTCGTTGCCTCAGTGTATCTCTAAAAAGTTGCATCATCTCGAGATTCGGGAAAGCTCCTATAATCTCTCTTTTGAGTGTAATAGCCTTCTATACTTCATCATTCCACCACCAAGTCTCTTCCTGTGGAGGCCCACACCCTTGGACTCCCACAAAACCTCTATGGCAAATTTTGTTATGCAGGATCTTATATTACGCCACATAATGTTAACATCAGACTAAAGTTCCAACTTTCAAGTACCCTCTTAGATAAGTTTACTGCAGAAAGTTGATTTCTTTTCACCTTTAAGACTCCATCACTTGATCATTCTATCTTAGTTTCTGTTTTGCTTACCTGTTGATCTTCATGTTAACATCAATACCAATCTTTGTTGGGTGGTGAGTTATTCTTCAGAGATCACTTTACAATCCTTACATAATTTTCTATCCACCCATCTTGTAGGGAAGTAATCATTATGGCTACAATTGCACCCACTCTTGAAATTCGAAATCTCCCTAATAAGCTTTTCCCAAATTAATTTAGGCTTACCTTTTCTTCTCAACTATGCTCAACTAAATAGCATTATTTAGAATTGGTGCATTTCTCAGTCTTCTTGCACATGTTCATTGATTCCATTGTTTAAAATGTCGATTTTGATGTTGTTTCTGATTGTTCATATTAGTATATACACCTTACTGTCGTTTTTACTTAGTGTATTTTGGTTATTTGTCTTTTAGTCACTTGTTTCTTTATCCCATATTGCTTATCTCTAAACGTTGTACTACTCTCTTGTCTTATAAAAGAGAGAGCATTGTATTGGTTTTATTCACTCAATAAGAAGCAATACTTTTCTATTCTAGATGGTATCAGAGCGTCCCGATCCTCCCTAAACCCTAGCCGCCTCTCATCCCCCCAACCCTAGTCGCCCCTCTCCCTCCTCTCTCTCCCCAGCCCCCTTGTGTCGCCGCCACACCTGCCCACCCCCCTGTCGCCGCCCACAGCCACCCTGCCGCCGCCCACAGCCATCACCACCACCACTCCAGCCACCACCCACCCCTCCGCCAACCCTCCACCACTTTTCAACACCCTAACCCACTCCATTACCATGGCTTAATCCATCAAGTACACCCAATCCTCTACCCATCTGCTTCCCCGAAACCTCCGGACAGCTTCAGTAACTTTCCAGTTTCTAGCACGTTGACGTCGTAAAAGGCGTCTTCCGCTCTGTTTGCCTGCACCTCATGGTGGAGTGATTGTTCCTCCATGTTGGCGTAGGTTTCTATCTTCTCCTACTGCCCCTACGAGGGTTTCTGAGATCCATGCTTGGATCTCCTATATGCTACTTCTAGTCCATGTGTTGGACTTCTGCTGCTGACTAGTGACTACTACCTCTGATGATATCTGTGCCCTTGATTCTGACTATCTCTATCATCTCAGATGGCGACTCCTGACCTTCCTCGCAATCTGTTTGTCACTACCGTCAAGTTGGATGTCCCCAACTATCATCTCTGGGCAGCCTCCTTTGAACTGTACGTCAAGGCTCAAGGGCGTTTCTCTCATCTGTCGACCAAGGGTCCGGCCATCCTTGCTTCTGATGCTGATGACAAGACCAAACAGGCCTACGATCTCTGGTCCAAGGAAGATTATGGTGTTATGACCTGGATGGTTAATAGTGCGGAACCTAAAATCAGCTAGTCTCTCCTTCGCCTCAAGACTGCCACGGATATGTGGGATCAGCTCTCCCACGTATACTCTCACCAGCAGAATTCAAAGAAGGTTTTTAAAATTTTCAAGCTACTGGTCAAACAGGAGTATTTTGCTACTGACGTCGTGGAGGATTACTACAACAACTGTTGTGCTCTCTGGGATGAGTTTGAGGTCTACCATCCTCTGTCTGCAGATATCACGGAAATCCAGCGTCAAAGGAACGAGCTTCAACTTGTCCAGTTCCTTGCTGGTCTGCCTTCCTCTTTTACAGGAGTCGTTGATTAGATCCTCTCTAGTGATCCCCTTCCTACCCTGAGAGACGTTCTGAAGCGTGTTCAACGCCTTCCTTCCATTTCGCAAAACCTACCTGACTCCTCTGACTGAACAGCCCTTGTTGTTCGAATTGGTGACTCCTCCGCTGGACGCGGTCGTGGTCGGGGGACGTGGCCGCAGGCGTTCTTCTGGACTAAGACGTGGCTCCTCTTCTCCTGCTGAGACTACTGAACAACGCTTTTGTACCTTCTACAAGTGTACCAATCACAATGAAGATCGTTGCTGGATAAATAAAGCATGGGAAGCCAGCCTGGGCGAATCAAGTCACCACAGATCAGCCTGACACTGCCACTACTTTTGCACCTCCGTCTGCCGATTGGATCCGATCGGAGTTTCAGAAACTACTACAAGCACGGCTTGCTTCCTCTATCGAGGCCTCCATTAATGGTAGCACTGCTCTTCTGACTCAGTCCGGTAAAAACACTTGGGTGATTGATTCGGGTGCGACATCCCATATTTCTGGCAATCCTACATTATTTTCTCATTTACATAACACTACTGTTATACCTCATGTTACTCTGACTGACGGCTCTCAAACACCGGTTACTGGTTTTGGTGATATATGCACTCTTAGATGTCTGCCTCTGCGCTCTGCTTTATATGTTCCTAAGTTCCCTATAAATCTGTTATTTGTCAGTAGAACTGTGAAGAGCCTTCGCTGCTCTATTACATTTGACCCGGATGGTGTTGTTTTTCAGGATCTGCGCACGAGGACGAAGATTGGTTCGGGCCATGAGGGACCAGATGGTTTATATTACTTGGATGTTCCAAAGACTGCGGCGTAGCTGACATCTTCTGTGACTGGCATCTAGTGGCACTATCGTTTGGGACACCCGTCGGCAGCCAAATTAAAGCATTTACTACCTCATATTTCAGATTTTGTTTTTCATTGTGAAACTTGTCAATTGGGCAAACAAACTAGAGCAACTTTTTCAAAAAAATTATGTATTGGTTCAAAACAGCCATTCGATATTATACATGTTGATGTTTGGGGACCTTGTTCTGTCTCGAGTATATCTGGATTCCGTTACTTTCTGAGCTTTATTGATGATTTCTCTAGGATCACCTGGATTTTCTTGCTAAAGGATAGGTCTAATATTCTTGAGACTATTACTGCTTACTTTGCTGAAATACGTACCCAGTTTAGCAAACCTATAAAAAAAATTGCACTGACAATGCTCTTGAATTCATGCAATCCTCGGTCAGCAGTTTTTGTCGCAAACTGGGTACTATTCACCAAACCCCCTGTGCCTACACCCCGCAACAAAATGGAGTCGCCGAACGCAAGAATCGCCACCTTCTTGACATTGCTCGTACTTTACTTTTTCACTATAATGTTCCCCAGTGTTTTTGGCAAGAAGCTATTTCCACTGCGTGCTATCTCATTAACCGCATGCCATCTTCTGTTCTTGGGAATCAAATCCCTTATCAAATCTTGTACCCTGATGCGCCCTTATTTTCTGTTCCTCGTATTTTTGGGAGCACTTGCTTTGTTAAAAACCTACGTCCTGGTTTAACCAAACTTGATCCCCGTGCCATCAAGTGTGTCTTCTTAGGATACTCTAGGACTCAAAAAGGGTACCGTTGTTATGATCCAGTTTCAAAAAAATGGATGGTCTCGGATGATGTTGTTTTCTTCGAGCACATGCCATTCTATTCTTCTGTTGGGTTTGTCCATACGTCAGATTTATTAATGGAGACACCATTACCGATAATTGATGATTCTGATTCCCTTGATATTGTTCCTGCTGCTGCTACTCCTCAGCTGAAAGTTTATCAAAGAAGACCAAAGACGACAACTCCCTTTATGGCCCCTCCAGAATCTTCTTCCTCAATGCCAGATCAGTCATCACCTCAGGTATTCTCTGACTTAGATATTCCTATCAGTTTAAGGAAAGGAATTAGAACATGTACCAAACATTCGATTGGGAATTTCTGTACTACTGCTCACCTGGGGACTAACTTTGCCAATTTTACTGCTGCTCTTTCTGCTGTTTCTATTCCTAAAAATGCTTCTCAGGCTCTTAAACATCCAGCTTGGCGTCAGGCCATGGAAGCTGAGATGCAGGCTCTTACTGATCGTAACACTTGGGAGTTGGTTGATCCTACCACTGATTGTTCTCTGGTTGGATGTCGCTGGGTGTTTACTATTAAATATCAACCAGATGGCACGATTGAGCGTCTCAAGGCTAGGCTTGTTGCCAAGGGCTACACACAGACTTACGGTGTCGACTATTTTGAGACTTTTTCACCTGTGGCCTGGTTGAATTCAGTTCGCATACTTATTTCTGTTGCAATTAATTTCGATTGGCCCTTATTTCAGCTTGATGTGAAAAATGCTTTTCTATATGGAGATCTGCATGAGGAAGTCAATATGGAACAACCTCCCGGATTTGTACTTCAGGGGGAGTCCTCCAAAGTCTGTCGTTTGCGGAAAGCAATTTATAGCTTAAAACAAAGTCTTTGTGCTTGGTTTGATAAACTGAGCACCATTCTTTCAAATTTTCATTTTAGACGTTCTCAATTTGATCATGCTGTCTTTGTTAAACATACTACTTATGGCATTGTTATTCTGATTGTATATGTTGATGACATCATTCTATCAGGGAGTGATCTTGCTGGCATTCAGGCGACTAAACGTTATCTGGAGAAACATTTTGTCACCAAAGATTTAGGCACCTTGCGCTACTTTCTTGGGATTGAAGTTTCTCGGTCAGCCTCTGGATTGTGCCTATCTCAGCGTAAATATGTTCTGGATCTTCTATCTGAAACAGGTCTTCTTGGTGCAAAGCCTACTAGTACTCCTCTGGATCCAAACACCAACTGGGATGATGAGAATTCTCCTGCTTATCTTGATCACCATCAGTATCGACGCATGGTTGGCAAGCGCATCTATCTTACTATCACTCGTACTGATATCACATCTGCAGTTGGACTTGTTAGCAGATATCTTGACAAACCCCGACAATGTCACTGGGATGCAGTCTGTCACATTCTCAAATATCTGAAGAGCTCCCCTGGAAAAGGTCTATTGTATAAAAAACATGGTCATTGTAACCTTGTTGGGTATTCTGATTCTGACTATGCGGGGAGCAAGGTCGATCGACGCTCCACCTCCGACTACTGTACTTTTGTATGTGGAAATCTGGTTACCTGGCGCAGTAAGAAACAGACAGTTGTTGCTCGCTCGAGTGCTGAAGCAGAATATCGCGCCATGGTGGATACTACATGTGAACTGTTCTGGTTACGGAGCCTGCTGAAAGACTTTGGCATTTCTGATTCTACTCCTATACCTATGTACTGTGACAACAAGGCTGCTACCTTTATTGCCAGTAATCCTACCTTCCATGAACGAACAAAGCATATTGAGGTTGATTGTCACTTTGTTCGAGAAGTTGTCTTATCTGGCCAGATATCTACGCCCTACATACATACCTCAGATCAAGTGGCTGACATCTTAACCAAAATACTTCCGAAGTCTAGATTCACTGCTATGACTGACAAGCTGGGCATGATTGACATCTATGCTCCAACTTGAGGGGGAGTATTAGTATATACACTTTACTGCTGTTTTTACTTAGTGTATTTTGGTTATTTGTCTTTTAGTCACTTGTTTCTTTATCCCATATTGCTTATCTCTAAACGCTGTACTACTCTCTTGTCTTATAAAAGAGAGAGCATTGTATTGGTTTTATTCACTCAATAAGAAGCAATACTTCTCTATTCTAGAGTTCAGAAACAGCAATTTACATAAATTCCGACCAAATTTTTTATATTTCTGCTATTTCGACACAAGATTTCTACAAAAACTTCGACGATTTCGATGACCAAATAACGCATTGTCATAAAATTTTACCATGATGATCTACATACATAAATACATCTAATTTGCAATAATATCGCATATTGGTATAGGGTGGGAGGCTCCTACATTTATGAGTGAAAATATACAAATTGTTTCCATTAAGATTTCGATCATGCAATGTAAATACACATAATTACATATATTCTTATGCAATAACATGTTACATCTTATATTTTGGATACAATTAACTGAAGGGGGTTTCCCACATTTTTAATATTTTTTTTCATTTTTTAATGAAATTGCCAATCGGAAATTTTGGCAATTTGGCTGTCCATTTCAATGTCTTGTACTGGTCGAAATCAAAATTCGAGACAAATTTCACAATTTCGACCAAAATTTTAATCCATGATTGATCCATACCATCAACAAATCAAGATATTGGGGAGAAAATCCAACCAATCTCAATATAATCAGAGAAACCACATTAATGATTGAATTATTCTTATGAGTTTATAACATGTCTCTCCTCAATACACAAGTTGGAGTGTCAAATATTATGAGCTTGTGTATGACAGAGGTGTCTTATGAAGATCAAGAATGTTGGTTACCTTGATGCATAAAGTCTCCTAATTGTACTACTGGCACATTAAACTAAGTTTGTTGTTTCTCAACTCCAGGAATAGCACATAGAGGATATCATTAAAATAGTAGGTAGTGGGTAAAATTGCACAAATAATGGTTGAAAGTTTTATTTGCAACTTTTTTCAAAGCCAAGTTCACATTCAATTTGCCTGCCTACTTCTCCTTGTTATCCAAGTCTGCGGTTTCGTTACATTGATCATCTTATAAATCTATGAGCTACTTTCATTAATTACAAGTAGTCATTCCCCAACAATTAGAGGTAAAGATAAATTTAGTGTTTTTTTTGTATCTAGAGACAGAGTGAAAGATAGAAGCCAATCAGTCATCACTTGAGGCCGAAAAAAGAACCAGCTTAGATGGTTTTCTTCTAAGAATTTGATCCTCGTCGCAAACTTCTATGAACAATCTTGTAATTGGATGACACATACTGGATCAGTTAACACTGATTGACATATGCTATTGCTCACTCGAATATACATTCGTAGGATAACTAAGTTATATAACTCTTTAATTTTTTTATCGATGAAGTCAGGTTGGATTTGGATAACTTGATCAGCTACATTTTCTAGTTTTGCATTTAGGTACGAAAATACCCACCCTTGGGACCTAGTCGAGACATGCTGAACTATGGTTAGGGCCTGTTTGGTAGGACACCATATTAATTCCTATCTTATGTTTGTTAGGAATTCCAGAATATTAATCAGTGGTACGGTGTAGTCCGATGCAATTGTAGGAATTGCGACCACACTGTTTACGACAAAATAGCTCAAAATCGTAACATTTGTTTCGCGCCCTTTCTCGACGTGGTCGGGTGCAGTTGCACCATTGCATGGCTGTTATGCTGAGAACAAAGTATCGTCAGCCTCTCTTTGCATGTTCCGTGCACTTACAACTGCCTGGGCCCACTTGCCGGTTCATCTTGGACCAGATGTTTTCTTCTGCACCCTTTTACAGCGATGGCGACAGTACCATGCAGTATGTTTTCTTTAGCCAATCTAAACACAGGAACTACTGCTACCAAACGATTGCAAGCAAAATCAATGCCTTCATATCGCATCGTACCAAACAAAATAGAAGATGTATAAAATACTAGATTATTGTTGTTTTGTTTTCTACTTTTCTAATTCATCAAACTACACGATTACATCGTACCAAACAGGGCCTTAGCTTGAAGTTTCTGCGAAAATCAGGGAAGGGTTACATATCCTCTTAAATCCTTTATCAAGAATGATGGTCATCATATATGTATGGAACATGGGTAACATCGCCACATTGACTCTTCATGCATCATGAAACCAATCAGGAGAAATATCTATCAAGTACAATTTAAACCATTTTTAACCTGTCTTATTAGCCATGTGTTGCAATCCATAGTAGTGCTTTTTGTTTAACTGTTGTAGTGCCACGTCCATACTTTCATGAAAAATCAATGTTTTCTCAAGATATAATAGGCTCATGAATGTTCAACACGATTGATATGTTGGTTGACGTTTTTGTGACTTTTCACGATTTTCCCTGTTTTTTCGTGATTTATACGATCTTTCAAGATCTTTCGTGAATTTTCATGATTTTTTCTCATTGAAGTTACTTGCTCTTTTTTCATAAAACCGCGTAGAAAAAAAACTATATACACTAAACCCCAACCCTACTCTCTTGACAAAATATGTTGCTGCATCGTATCCCCCCCCCCTTCCTCCCCTTCTTCTCTGATGTTGTGTCCGCGTCCTCAGCTTAATATTCTTCTCTTCAATCAGCAAACATGCAATCCTCCTCTTAATTTCATATGGTTTTCTCATTTGCCTCCTATCTGTCATTACCAATACCATGTATGCTTAGTGTTCCATTAGTAATTACTATTTTTTCACACGTTTCTTTCAAATTGTTCTATACATTGTTATTGTTCAACTTTTCTTTAACTCTTTTCCTAATTTCTTCCCTCAATAATATAGTATGTTTAAGGATGATGTTGTCAAGATCACAAGGATGGGCGATAGAATCATAACTATCAAGGTTGTTCTTGGGGGAAAGAT
The DNA here is from genome assembly GCA_963693085.1 of Alisma plantago-aquatica. NCBI lineage: Eukaryota > Viridiplantae > Streptophyta > Magnoliopsida > Alismatales > Alismataceae > Alisma > Alisma plantago-aquatica. Next base: position 1,380,232,159 of record OY856410.1, on the reverse strand, counting down.
TTTTAACATAATTAGCGATTATGCCCCCCAAGTTGGCCTTAGCGAGGAGGCTAAGAAAGATTTTTGAGATGACATGGATGAATTGATGCAAGGAATATCAATAGAGGAGAAGATTATTATTGGAAGTGCTTTAATGGCCATGTGGGGAGTAGCAATAATGGATATGAGAGTTCATGGTGGTTTTGGATATGGCAGTAGAAATGGAGGAGAGAGGGTATTAGATTTTGCAGTTGCATATTGTATGATTTTGGCAAACACCCATTTTAAGAAAAGAGAATCTCATAACATTACTTTCAAGAGTGGACGCAATTGTAGCCCAATTGATAACTTCCTTACGAGGCGGGTGGATCGTAAAGTATGCAAAGATTGTAAAGCAACATAGGTTAGTGGTTTTGGATATTAACAGGAAGATCTAAAGGCAAGCATGACAAAAACCAAGATAGCAAGATCAAGTGGTGGAATCTTAAAGGAGAAAAGAAATCCACTTTCCTTGATAAACTTCTCAAGGAGGGTACTTGGAATTTGGAGTATGATGTTAACACTATGTGACATAATATGAGCTTCTGGCATAACAAAAATTGTCAAAGAGGTTTTGAGGGAGTCCAAAGGTTGTGGGGCCTCCACAGAAAGAGACTTGGTGGTGGAATGAGGAAGTAAAAAAGGCTATCAAACTCAAAAGGGAAATTTATAGGAGCTTACCCAAATCCCAAGATGATGCAACTCTCCAGAGATACAAGCAATCAAAGAAAGAAGCTAAGAAGGTTGTTCAGGAGGCAAGATCTAGATACTTTGATGAAATTTTTAAGAAGTTGGACACAGCAGAAGGGGAAAAAGATATATATAAAATGACTCGTATAAAAGAAAGGAAAGGGAGAGACTTGAGTAAAGTAAAATGCATCAAGAATGAAGATGGTAGAGTGCTGGTAAAGAATGATGATATCAAGAATCATTGAAGAAATTACTTCCATAAGTTTTTCAATGGAGATATTGTAAATAATGTAAGTGACTCGTGTGACATGAATACAAGAGATATCATTTACACAGGACGAGTTTCACTATTTGAGGTCAAAAATGCTTTGGAAAAGATGAAAATGAGAAAGGCATGCGGACCAGACGGTATCCCCATTGATGTATGGAAGAGTATGGGGGATTAAGGAGCTACGTGGTTAACGAATTTCTTTAATAAGATTATGAAGACCAGTATGTCTTAATATGTGGATACTATAGTCCCCATCTACAAGAACAAAGGAGATGTTCAGAGCTGCACAAACTATAGAGGTATCAAGTTGATGAGTCACACTATGAAGCTTTGGGAAAGGATTATTGAGCATAGGCTAAGATCTATAACGCAAATATTAAACAACCAATTTGGTTTCATGCCTGGAAGATCAACAATAGATGCTATTTTTCTGATAAGGAGGCTTATGGGGAAGTATAGAGAAAGAAAAAAAGACCTTCACATGATTTTTATTGATTTGGAAAAGGCTTATACTTGGGTACCCGGGGAAATATTGTGGATGGTTTTGAAGAGAAAGGGGGTGCCAATCCAATACATTGAATTAATTAAAGACATGTATGATAGCTCAACTGCAAGTGTGAAGACACCTAGAGGAGAGATACCAACATTTCCTGTCACATTTGGGATACACCAAGGATCCATACTTAGCCCATATCTATTCGTTCTTGTCATAGATGAGTTGACAAAGAATGTTCAGGATGATATTCCTTGGTGTTATTTGTTGATGATATTGTCTTGATTGACGAAACCAAAGATGGATTGAATGACAAAGTTGAACTTTGAAGAAAGGCATTGGAATCAAATGGAATGATGATTAGTAGGAGCAAAACTAAGTATATGCATTGTAATTTCAGCCAATCTCGCAGTGTGAATGGTGGAGCCAAGTTGGACGGAGTAGATATACCAAAATGTGATAAATTTTGTTACTTGGGTTCTATTATTCAAATGGATGGGGATGTCCAAGATAATATTTGTCACAGGATCAGTGTAGGATGGTTGAATGGAGTACAACTGAATTTTATGTGATCAAAAGATCCCGCTCAGATTAAAAAGCAAATTTTATAGAACAGTTATACGGCCAGCCATGCTCTATGGGAGCGAATGTTGGGTGGTGAAGAAACAAGGTCTCAACAAGATGAATGTGGCTGAAATGCGTATGCTGAGATGGATGTCTGGGAAGACTAGAAAAGATCGCTTGAGAAATGACTATATTAGGAATAAAGTGGGGGTGGCGAGCATTGAGGACAAGTTGTACGAGTGTCGACTCAGATGGTACGGCTACAGTGCAGACCGAGTAATGCGTCTATACGAAGCAATGCTATTGAGTCAAGCACAATTAACAGAAGAAGAAGGCCTAAATTAACATGGGAAAGCTTATAAAGAGAGATTTTGAATCTTTACATCTCGATCAAAATATGACCCATGATAGAGCTGAATGGAAACGAAGGATCCATGTAGCCGACCCCAACATGGTTGGGACTGAGGGTTAGTTGATGGTGATGAAGAATATTGTATGTTTAATGGCCTTAATAGTTGCATGCCTGAAATATATACATACATACATTATACATATATACATACATACATATATATGTATGTATGTATGTATGTATGTATGTATGTATGTATGTATATGTATAAGAACACACATACATACATACATACATACATATATAAATATACATCTAACTTATTGTTCGAATAGCTGACCGCACTTTGACCAAAAGTTGTTGGTTTTCCCAAATTTTCTCGATTTTTTTGAATTTCGATTTTTTCCGGCCAGACGAAAAGTTGACGAATCCCAAATTTGTTAATATGCTTTCAAAACTACTATATCATACTCATCATTCTCTTATATGTATAACTGTATAGAATCAACAGACATAGGAGTCCAGTTTTGACATTTTGATGTGCAAGTAATCAAAAGTTTGAGAAACACAAACTTGTATGTATTTACATACTATTACTCGGTTGATGTAGTACTAAAATAATAAATTAATCATAGAATTCTATACATTTACATACTATTACCTAGTTGATGCTGTGCTACGATAATAAATTAAATCATAAATTATTAATGATATATTACATATAAGGCATAATTAGACACATTTGTAAAACAATTGAAATATAGTAACCTTCTCCCCTATGTTACAGCGAGGAAGGGGTCATTATGTGAAGGTCTGAATGATATGTGAAGGTACAAACATTGCTTGTGTACTAGTGAAAAGCATGCATCACATAAAATATGGTCGGTGGTATATGCATAGTATTTTCAAATATATGTATTTTAATCTAAAAATGGCATGTTTGTTTTATAACTTCCATCTAAACTTCAATTGAAATTCGCTAGCCAATATGTCAAAACTTCATCGAAACTTCTTGAAATCATATCATATTGAAAACTTGAAATGCAGATGTGTTTTAGTTGAGCATTCCACTGAAACCCAATATTACAACAAAAAATTGTTGTTTGAACTATATTGATAGTGACAAAGACTAAGATAACAAAAACAAGTTGATGTGCACATCCAACAATAGCAAACATGACCTACATACCGGAATGACAAATTGTTAACCGGACCACGATAAATTTAACACGAAATTCTCCTAAAACAGTCACCAAGATAGACAAATGGGAACTCCTGGGTCAATCTCTCTACTCTTATGAGGTGATGACAAAAGCCTAAATAAAGAAATTGTTGGCAGTTGCAAGACTGACAAACTAAAGACAGAAATATAGAAGGTCGTTAATTTACAGAATCATTCCGCTCCTAGCAACAAAGTGTGGAAGTGGAAAAACAATTATGGTTTTACATCTCCATTTTATTTGTCGTGCAATACCATTCATTAATTTTGCAATTCAGATGTTATCAGATGATTAAGATAGCATGGGCATGTACGTCTAAGAAGAAGATTGACCAAGGTAGCTACCCTTAGTTGTGCACGAATGCAACTCAGTATGCATCTCTTCAGTTCAAACTTTGCAGATATGAGAATCACTGTAAAATGAAGAATATAAAAATAAGTTTAAGATATAATGTGCCATAAAAGGCATGGTATGTGCATTACCAGACGGCGGAGAAGCACTCCAGTGGTACAGAACAGAAGTCGTGTGTTTGCTGAACGCTTTGATTCGAGGCGTATCTGATAACCAACTGTTTCTCCTAGATTTTCACCTCTTTCAGAAGCAATTCGTGCAGCAACAGAAATAGCTGATATCCTACGTGGCTGAGTGCAGATAATATTACAATCTGCACCACGAAGATGTTCAATTTCTTCTTCAAGAATAAACTGTGGCAGCTGAGTTGTTTTTCCACAGCCGGTCTCCCCAGAAACAACCAATACCTTTCATGTAAAATAAACAGGTAATTCATATATAAATAAAACAAACAAAAAATATTTCGATAAAGTAAACAAATTTGAGAATCTCAATGAATGGCATAATATTTACATTGTGAAGACAAAACTCTGTGAAATGTGAAATTTATAAATAGAAAGTAAAATGTGCAATATCCTAGTAGAGGAATTTCACAACTGTTCCAGATTCATATAAGTACTTGAACCAAACACGGATTATCTTGATTCCTAAGAAAGGTCGAGGGGAATCTACAGGTGATTTCAGATAGTTTGATCAACTTTCATGTATAAACATAACCACGATGATTGTAACAGGAGCTCCATGTGTGAATCCAAATAAAGCATTCAAATTTCAAAGTAGGAACATCTTGGATAGACAAATGAAACAAAACCAACTTCTACTTATCCGATTATATGAGATCTATATTAGAACATTGCATATATCTATATCATGGTATGGTATGATTACTACTAATGTATCCACAAATTTACAGATATTACTGGCACACAAACTACAGTGTATAAGCTGGTTTTATTTTTACAAATAAAACGCCTTATTGCAATCCTCTATAATACGTCTAGTATCTCATACTAGCTTCTGCAGTAATACTTCTAACAGAATCAAATCGAACCACATTCAGTTTGCAAAAGATCCAAATCCGATAGTCTGTGTATGTGGTTTTATGGGTAACCAAACCATAAGTAGCCCCACTTGTAAAGGACATTAGGCAAGTGGTCCTGCTTAATTTACTTGATTGTTGGAAATGTCCTTCTATAATATAAACATGTTAGAGAACTTATTACATCTCCAGGGTGAAACCATAGGCAACTTGTCCTTGTAAGTGATGATGATTGTGGACGATGACAATTGATGAGTCTTTGTCTAATCAAATATTTTCATAATATGATTCTTTTCGTGAAGTCTTGCGGTCAAAAGATCAATTTGGTGAATCGGAATGGATGGGCACAAATATTGAAGCTAGAGTAACAAAAAAGGTATCGCAGGCATTCCAATGCAGTGGAGTGACTAAAGACATGTATGAGAGCTTAATTGTTGGCGCCAACCTCCTGGAGGAGAACACCATGATTTCCATTTACAACTGAGGTACATCAAGGAGTTGCCCTAAGACCATAACTAATCATTATTGTTATAGATGTGTTGACAAAGTTGTGTTAAATGTGATGCTCCTTGGCAGAGTTTCAAAAAATGGCCGTTTATGTTGTGCGACCCACTAGACGCACCGCATATGTGTAAGCGGCCCATTATGCAACCAATATAGATAGATAGACAGACATATGGATAGATAGATAGATTGTGGGTGGGTGGTGGGCGGGTGGGTGGACGAAGGGACGGACGGATGGACGGATGGATATTATATATGTATATATATAAGACATCTATACATACATATATATAGATAGATAGATAGATATTATATATGTATATATATGTAATACATCTTGATATACATACATATAATACAAACATACACCATTAACCATATAACAAACTAGTTTATGTATATGCATTTTGATATATATGTGCATCATATATGATATATATAGGCTAAAAGAATTGTGCACCTGAGTACATATATATTATATGAACCCATCTTCATTTATGACGGTTGCACAACTCTACACAATAATCTAACCTCACGGATGTGATGTATGCATCTTAGATTACATGTGTATCGAACATCATCTCAATTGAACATTCCTAGATCATCTAATGAGAGAAAATGTATATTTTCTGATTAACGGTAAACTGCAGAAACTACCCAAACCATTGGATGATATGTTGCTATATCTCATGATACATGTGAGATATGGTTGTGATTATTTAAACGCATCTAATCTAAACAATGCTCATTCAATCCATATGGTTGGATTTATTTAGTAGTTTGCACATATCCTATTTTAATGGGTGGTACACATAACTTACATGTACCGGCTGGTACAAACTTCCTAACGCCATAATATATCAATATATATATATATATATATATATATATATATATGGGATTAAGAGATTTCTCCCCCCCCCCCGCTCCCACGCCCGTGACGGAGGCCGAACGCCCGGGAGGGTGGTAAATCAAGGCGGCAACTGGGATTCGAACCCGAGTCCCTTTGTTAGGGGACACCGTGCTTGTATGTATGTATGTATGTATATACATATATATATGTATGTATGTATACATGTATATGTGTGTCTATATATATGTATCTATATCTATACATATATATGTATATACACATACACACACACATATATATTTGTATATATATACATATACATATGCATATGTACATGTATTTATATACATATAAACACATATATACATTTATATATATATATATATATATATACATATATACATATACATATATACATATATATGTATATGTATATGTATATGTATACATATATATATGTGTGTGTGTGTATATATATATCATCATCATCATCTTCATCTAAGCCTTAGTCCCAACTATATTGAGGTCGGCTACATGGATCCTTCGTTTCCATTTAGCTCTATCATGGGCCATATTCTTGTTGAGATGTAGAGATTCAAAATCTCTCTTTATAAGCTCATCCCATGTTAATTCAGGCCTTCCACTTCTTCTATTTATAGTGTTTGGCTCAATAGCATTGCTTCGTATAGGCGCATTAGTTGGTCTGCGTTGCACATGTTTGTACCATCTGAGTCGGCCCTCGCGCAACTTGTCCTCAATGTTCGCCACCCCCACTTTATTCCTAATATAGTCATTTCTCAAGCGATCTTTTCTTGTCTTGCCACACATCCATCTCAGCATACGCATTTCAGCCACGTTCACCTTGTTGAGACATTGTTTCTTCACCGCCCAACATTCACTCCCATAGAGCATGGCTGGTCATATAGTTGTTCTATAAAACTTACTTTTTAACCTGAGAGGGATCTTCTGATCACATTATACTCCAGTTGCACTCCTCCATTTCAACCATCCTGCAGTGATCCGGTGACAAACATTATAGAGATACTAGGAATTGCTTATTGAGTGAGTAAAACAGTGTACAATACAGTCTCTTATATAATAGAAGAGAATAGAGACTAAAGCAGAGATGAGCAATATGGGACTAAACTACAGAAGTGAAAGCATAAGTGAGGCACATGCTATGCACATGACACTCAACAAAACATAACATAACACAACATATCTCTATACTCCCTCTCAAGCTGGAGCATAGATGTCGAACACGCCCAGCTAGTCAACTAGAGTCTGAAAACGAGCTTTAGGAAGTATCTTGGTGAAGATGTCCACAACTTGCTTTTCAATGCTGAGATATGGAGTGCAAATCCGGTCAGAAAGGACGGCTTCTCAAACGAAGTGACAGTCGACCTCAATATGTTTCGTCCTCTCATGAGAAGTGGGGTTGCTCGCAATAAAAATGGAGGCCTTGTTGTCACAAAACATCGGTATAGGGATGGAATAGGATATATCAAACTCCTGGAGGAGACTGAACCCATAGAAGTTTGCATGCAGTATGAGCCATAGCTCGGTATTCCGCCTCTGCACTGGATCTGGTGACAACGGTCTACTTTTTGCTTCGTCAGGTGACAAGATTTCCGCCAACAAATGTACAGTATCCTGATGTTGACATAAGATCAGAACGACTTCCTGTATAGTCAAAATCCGAGAAGCCAGATAGATTGCAGTGGCCATGCTTCTTATACATCAAACATTTTCCTGGAGAGCTTTTAAGATATCGCAGAATATGACATATAGCATCCCAATGACATTGTCAGGGTTTATCAAGATACTGGCTGATGAATTCGACAGCAGCAGTGAGGTCAACTCTTGTGAGGGTCAGATAGATAAGCTTGCCTACCAGCCTTCTGAACTGGTGATGATCAGCATAGGGAGGAGAGTTTGCATCATCCCAGTCCATGTTTGGGTCAAGTGGAGTGTTGGCTGGTTTGCAGCCCAGCATACCAGTTTCCTGCAAGAGATCAAGTACATATTTTCTCTGAGAGAGACACAGCCCTGCAGATGATCTGGAAACCTCAATGCCTAAGAAATACCTCAGCTTCCCGATATCTTTAGTGACAATATTTTTCTAAGTAGATTTTAGTTTCCTGTATACCCACAATATCACTGCCAGATAAGATAATATCATCAACGTAAACAATAAGAATGACAAGTCCAGCCACTGTTTTGTGGATAAAGACTGAATGATCAGAATGAGAGCGACGAAAGCCAAAAATGACTAAGATCTGACTGAGCTTGTCGAACCAAGCATGTGGCTCTGTTTGAGACCATAGATGGCCTTTTTCAGCTTACATACCTTGAAGGCAGACTCCCCCTGAGCAACAAACCCAGGTGGTTGCTCCATATATACTTCTTCATGTAGATCTCCATAAAGAAATGCATTTTTACATCTAACTGAAAGAGAGACCAGTCTTTATTAACAGCAACAAAAATTAGAATTCTAACAGAGTTTAATCGTGCAACAAGAGAGGTCTCAAAATAATCAACACCATATGTCTGCGTGTAGCCTTTTGCAACAAGGCGGGATTTCAAGCGTTCAATAGTCCCATCAAGTTGATATTTAATGGTAACAGACCACAGTAGGGCAAGAAGGGCGATCCACAAGTTCCTATGTCTTGCAATCACAGAGTGCCTACATTTCCTGATCCATTGCTTGTTTCCATGCAAGAATAACAAGAGCCTCTGCAACAGTCTTTGGAATGGTGATAGCAAAAATTGCAGAAGTAAAACAGGCAAAGTTGTTATGCAGATTGGCAGAAGTGCAGTAATTACTGATAGGATGTTTAGTACGGGAGCGAACACCTTTGCGCAGACTGATAGGAAAGTGCAAGTCAGAAGTTACCTCAGCGTTTATTTGATCATCCGCAGACGGGGGAATTGGTTGGGGAGGGGTCATGGAAGGAGTGTTTGTCTTCGGCCGGCGTTTGTACACTTGTAACGGACGATCTTCAGGCTGGTTAGAAGAAGGCAAGTCTTCAACAATATCTGGTAGAGGTGTGGGTGTCAACATATCACGGGATAGTTATGCTCCATCGTCAGAAAAATAGGGCATATGCTCAAAAAAATCACATCCGCACTGACAAACCACTGTCTGAGTATCGAATCAAAGTAGCGATAACCTTTTTGAGTTCTCAAATCATTTGAAGGCTCAGGCATAGGGGCAGGGTGGGAAAGAAAAAATCAGAGAATCAGACCTGCTCTTGATACCATATAGAGAAATTGGGAATTTGCTTATTGAGTGAGTAAAATAGTGTACAATACAGTCTCTTATATAACAGAAGAGAATAGGGACTAAAGCAGAGATGAGCAATATGGGACTAAACTACAGAAGTGAAAGCATAAGTGAGGCACATGCTATTTACATGACACTCAACAAAACATAACATAACACAACATATCTCTATAAACATTATTTTGGACATCCCCGTCTATTTGAATAATAGAACCCAAGTAACGGAATTTATCACATTTTGGTATATCTACTCCGTCCAACTTGGCTCCATCATTCACACTACGAGATTGGCTGAAATTGCAATGCATATACTCAGTTTTGCTCCTGCTAATCATCAATCCATTTGATTCCAATGCCTTTCTCCAATGTTCAACTTTATCATTCAATCCATCTTTAGTTTCGTCAATCAAAACAATATCATCAGCAAATAACATACACCAAGGAATATCATCCTGAACATTCTTTGTCAACTCATCCATAACAAGAACGAATAGATTTGGGCTGAGTGTGGATCCTTGGTGTACCCCAATTGTGATAGGAAAAGTTGGTGTCACTCCTCCACGAGTCTTGGCACTTGCAGTAGAGCTATCATACATGTCTTTGATCAAGTCAATGTATTGGACACACCTTTTTTCTTCAGAACCACCCACAACACTTCTCTGGGTACTCGATCATAAGCCTTTTCCAGATCGATAAACACCATATGAAGATCTCTTTTGCTTTGTCTATACTTCTCCATAAGCCTCCTTATCAGAAAAATAGCATTTGTTGTTGATCT